>OY728139.1:475506980-476905034 GCA_963277665.1 Viscum album | reverse complement strand
TCAATGGGATGGAAAAATTTTATATCATCAAGTGGATTCTGAATTTTTAGAGTGGCCTTGAAGGGGTGGTGAGAGGCTCCTTTTTATAAGTGGTGAGAATGACATTTTTCTATGTAATTCATCTTAATATAAAGAGAGAACATATTTCACATGCGAAAAAGATTTGAAAATTAAAAATACATTTATAAAGATATTGTGAAATGTATAAAAAAACTCACACACTCATTTAAGAACATTTTTTAATATGTTGGTCCCTTTACCCATTAATTTAACCATTTTTACCCTTTTGTCTTTTCCTGTGGTAATTAGTTTTTACCTAAGTACTTTACTATTAATTACATAAATTAAAATGGTCCTTATTACATAATTTAGAACTATAGATTTAAAATTTCATATCAATTTTATTTTTATTCACTTTTTAAATGTGATAAAATTTAATTTTATAATAAAAAATGAATAACATATTAAAAACAGTTCTAAAGAAAAATATCCCTTAATTTCTAAAATACCAAATATAGGTGTGTAAGTTAAACACAATATTTTTAAATATAAATTTTTCTTATAAAACATATATTTGATTAAGAATTAACTTTTATAAGTTTTAGGCTATGATTATATACTATTGATTTTATAAAAGTCATGGTATTTGTAATAATGACATTTTTCACTATTCTCCTAAAAACAAATGATATCATAAAAATACCAAAATAAATTAAAATAGAATTTTGAAATTATAAATCCAAAAATAAAGTTATTTTTATCTTATTCAAATTCTAAATTTTATAAAATTAATTTTAAAAAGGAAATGAAAAATACAATTAAATGTTTTTTTATTAAAAAGTGTTTTTTTTTAACATTATGTGTCATTGATATTATTCCATAATAATTTACAATTTAAATAATGATAATATATATTTTCATATATTATAATGTTATATATTATAATAATATGTATTTAAAAGTAATTGATTGACTTTATTGACACATTAAGTAGTCATTTGATAGAGATCTAACATATTAATTATTTTCCTATGAATATAATAATTTTTACATTTTTTATTTAATAGTGGCTTTAATATTCTTATAATTTTCTTAATAATGTTCATAGTTTGAAAAAAATTATTATATGGTGTTTCATATAGACAAGCTATTAATAAAATATTTATTAAAGGCTATATAAGGTGAAATCTCGGGTTGTTACAATGATTAATAAATATTACTACATTGGAGGTAGATCCCATGGAGTTAAAAAGGAAAATGAAAAAAAACATAAAACAGTCTTTAGAAAACATTTCTGAACATTTTCATAAAAGGTAGATGTAACATCCCCAAATGATAAAAGGTCAAATGACTAAATGATATGAATCATGTCAACAAGGTGCACCTTCCTTTTTGGGAGCCTATCTGATTAGAACTCCACAGTTAAGCGTTCTTGGCCTGGAGTAGTGATCAGGATGGGTAACCTTCTGGGAAGTTTCCCAGGGTGTGTGTGAGTGAGGACAAAGCACACTAAAAAGGACATGTGTTGGCCTGTGGGGACTTTCATTAGTGAGATGACCCGTTCGGCCACGTGGGTGGACCCTATGGTGGGCCCCACGTGTCTATGGGGCAACTGGTGGTACCTGGTAGGCCTGGACCCGATGGCCATGTTAAGGCGGGGTGGTTGTGTTGTCACCGGGACCCAGTTGTCACATTTGGTATCAGAGGAGGAACTCAGCCTTAAGTGTGGTGAACTGTATGGGTTGAGATGTAGGTCCCACTGGAAAGGACATGTGTTGGCATGTGGGGACTATCATTAGTCAGATGACCTGTTCGGGCACATGGGTGGACCCTATGGTGGGCCCCACGTGTCTGCGGGGAAACTGGTGGTACCTGGTAGGCCAGGACCCAACGGTCATGTTAAGGCATGGTGGTTGTACTGTCACCGGGACCCAGTTGTCACATTTGGTATCAGATGAGGAACGCAGCCTTAAGTGCGGTGCACTGTCTGGGTTGAGATGTAGGTCCCACAATGAGGGCGTTGTGTTCTAAATGGGGGGTGATTGTAACATCCCCAAATGATAAAAGGTTAAATGACTAAATGATATGACTCATGTCGACAAGGTGCACCTTCCTTTTCGAGAGCCTATCTGATTAGAACTCCACAGTTAAGCATGTTTGGGCTGGAGTAGTGATCAGGATGGGTGACCTTCTGGGAAGTTTCTCAGGGTGTGTGTGAGTGAGGACAAAGCACGCTGGGACCTTCTAGGAAGTTTCCCAAGGTGTGTGTGAGTGAGGACAAAGCACACTGGAAAGGACATGTGTTGGCCTGTGGAGACTGTCATTAGTCAAATGACCTATTCAGGCACATGGGTGGACCCTAGGGTGGGCCCCACATGTCTGCGGGGCAACTGGTGGTACCAGGCAGGCCAGGACCCGATAGCCATGTTATGTCGGGGTGGTTGTGCTGTCACCGGGACCCAATTATCACAGAAGATGTTGTGAGTCACTTCTAGAAATATCATTTTTAAGGAATTGAAATGATGAATCCTTATGATATAATTTAGAATAAAATTTCAAAAATGGATCCAGGAAGAAATCATAAAGTTTCTCCATACTAATTGTGGAGAGGAAGATAAAATGATTGCTTGGTAAATGAAAAACCTTTTCAAATTATTAAAAATACATTTATTGAGACCCACAACAAAAAAGGGTGATAAATATTTAATTTGGTAAGAGGTAAAGAGAAATTTTAAGATTTCTAGAAATAATACATATTTGGATTTCAAAATAATAAAAGATAATATTGGATGGAAAATTAATAGGTAAATTGTAGATAAAGAGCTTGATTAAGGAGGATGAGAATTATTCTTAACATCAATAAATTTTATGATGAAAAATATACATCAAATAAAATGTATTTGATTTGAAATAGTAATTCCACATAAAATAAGATGGAAATGAAATATAATTTCATCAAAGGATAGTGTAAAATAACCATATAAAACCTTAGTCAAAGAAGAATAATTATGAATCAAAAAAATAAGTAGAGTCAAGAAACCCCCTTAGTGATTTTATAACATTTGATTAAAAAATAATATGAAAATGAAAAAATGAAATAAAACTTTAAATAACATAAATAAAGATAGAATAATGATATAATATTTCAAAGAGGCACTATATACACCATTTAAATAGAAATAGGTGTATGTTTTAGATGTGGATGATATGTTTTTTCTTTTTTGTTATGAGAGGGGATATGGGACACTGATATGATTTTATGGGGTTAATTGGTTGTGAAATCACTATAGTCAATTATAACACTTTAAGAACACACATTGGTTGAGAGGAAGGGAACTCGGGCTCATCTCACCCTTTTATAGAGGAACTATTTCCTATTTCAACACTCTCTTATAGATTTATGTTATGTTCATATGTTTGTGAACCCTTTGTTCATTCCCAAGCATGTGTCCATGGTATATCCTTTGGGTTTAAATTAATCATGATTACACATGTGTTTGGTATCGCCTATATGTATTTGAGGATCTCCATCAATGGTACCCTTTTTGGGACAGATCATAGATGATTTGGTTGTTCTCTAAGAGAATGATGGTTTGATCCCTATGAGATGGAATTCTAGGGTTTATCATCATCTAGGCGGATGAGAACTATTTGATGTTAGGATCCAACCCATAAGATGGGATTCTTGTGTATCCTGGTGAGAGGAATCAGAACCCACTTAGTTCAATGTCACTTTAATGGATACATAATATTTTATTTTTAGTGTGAAAATGACACATCCTTAGAGTTTTACATAATCTATAAAGGAAACCTAGGTGATAATTTGTATTGGAAAGGATGGTGTGGGACTTATGTCGAGGCAGTCTTAGATGCCCAGAAGAGATATGGTATTCTAGGTGGATATGGACCTACTCAGAATGTCACCTGGAGAAAATTAGTGTGATTTGGGTGACGAGTTTGGACCTCTGAAAGAATTTCTACATATCCCAGTCAGTTGGGAATCAAATCAATCATAATTCAATTTTATATTGGACTTACACTCAAGAAAAGACCCATATATGGGGCATGATCAGGATTTATGCGTATAAAATGCCTGTTTGGGGGTATTCGATCGGGGCTTGTACCTTCTAGGAATCCCTTTAATTGGGATTGAAATTAGGGATTGCATATATAGAGAAGGCCCATTTGAGGAGATTTTAGTGACTGCAGTTAGGGATTACATTTATAAAGAAGGTCCATTAAGGGGGAACTTGATTTGATTGGGGCCTACACCTTCTAGGAGGCCCATTTGTGCTCTGGCCATGCACATGCATCCTATGTATCATAGTTGTTGCAGGAATCATAGTTCTAATAGTTTATTTCATAATGGATGTTTAGTTGAGGTTGCGCTTGAAAAATGAATCCTATGTATACTGGTTATTGCAATAATAAGTGTTATCATAGTTCATTAATTGTGTATATGTTGAGGATTCCATGATAACCACTAATCTCTAAGCCCATATGATTAATGATCGGTGTGAGAATCAAAAGGATGCGGTAGATCTGAAAAATCCCACACCTTAATTTCACTACTAGTGGAAAAGGATAAGGATGATGGAAGAAGTGGTTGGTTTATGGTGATTCCCTTAATAGTGGCTAGGGGCATACCTCAAAATGATTTCATTGAAACTAGTTTTTGGGTACACGATATTTTAAAGTCATACAGATTGGATGAGGACATCATAGTTTAATGTCATGTTTCAGGTACTAACACCATACATTTTAACATCATGTGGTTAGGTTGATAAATCCTAGTTTAAGGGCATAGATTTTGGACCACATGTTATAGAATCCATGATTAATTGGTGGATAATCAGGTCTGGATGTTATGGCATGACCTAAACATGAGAGGGAATGAATGTGTAAACCATGATTATAGGGGTTCTCATATTAGGATAAATAATACAAGACTTTAAAGGATGTGTCTTGAAAATGAATGAAATATTCAGTCTATGATTTTCTATTGATTTTTGTATAATCTTGTAATAAGATGAAGGTGATGGGGTTTTATTAGTTTCATGAGGGGTTTCTTGACACACAATATTTGAGGGATGGATTTTGGGGTGGTATACGGGTAAAATGAAAAATGTCATTACCCTGTCATGAAAATTTCACAGTGCGACTATCCAATTTTTATGGGGTCGAAAAAGTTAGCAAATAGACCATCTTAGAGGACCAGGACCAGATCCTGACACTGATATAGAGAAGGGGTGTGCGGGTGTTGTCCATGTGGTGTGGAATGGTGGAAAAATGAGTTTGCAAAATAAGAGCTAGCTACATAGGAGATGGCCGCATAGGATGGTCCATGAAGAAGTGTCAGTTAAGGGTCTATTTGAAAAGGATTTGATTCACAAAAAGGAGAATCTGTGAACTATTTACCACAAAGGTTCATCTGCAATCTATTTCCCGCAAACAGTTTTCTATGGACTGTTCTCTATAAAGGGTCATCAGTGAACTCTTTCACCACAAAGGGCCATCTGAAAACTATTTTTCCCAAAATGGTTGTTTTTAACTATTATTCTCAAAAGATCATATGTAAACTATTTCCTTAAATGGTCGTCCGTGAACTATTTTCTGCAAAGGGTTTTCTGTGAACTATTTTTCATAAAGGGTCATCCACAAACTATTTTTATTCATTTGCAAGGTCATAAAATGAACCCTCAATATCGTAAATGACATTTCTCCAAATGGAATCCTATGTAGTGGACCTCATGCTTATGGTTTAAGGGACGGTTTCCTTGAATGTCCACCTGCATATGGTTTATAGAATAGATCTCGCAAAATAATTCACGTGTGGGATAAATTTATAGTTCACAATCTATATTTTTTCTAAGCTTCTTCCCATTTTTAATGTTTTTTTCCCATTTGACCATTTTTTCAATCCCCCTCAGGGTCCTTTTATAGTGGAATTGATCGGTCGAACATGCCTTGTTTTGTGAATCCCATGGACATAGTCAGTGGGGGCCTTTGCTTTCGGGTGGCAGTGATGCCACCTCATCCAGTGAACTACTTCATTCATAGGGGATATTTGTTTGTGGGGGAAGAAATCACCACATTCATCTCATGAATGTCTTTGTTTTGCTCACTAGTAGTAGTGGTACTGCCTCATTCTGCAAACCATTGATTTTGCGGATGCTACACGAAACATCATACAGAGCGGTATTCTGCAAATGAATTTGAGCTTCGTGATCATGCCCCTTCGAAAATTTTATTTAATCTTCTTCTGGGTTTCCTTTCTACACTTTTCCAAATTAGTGGAATTATCTTCTTCTTGAATTCATAATTTTGAGGACCCAATAATTCATAAATCAAAACATGTCTCGAAGAATGAAATTTGAGATGTCTACCCCACAAATTTACCCTCAACTTATATGAAAGAAATTTAACCTGCTGTATAATAAATATAACCATTTAAATAACATATTTTATGAAATTATTCGTATCTACTACCATTCCCTACATTAATTATAATTATTTATTACACATTTATTACATAGTTATTCTTCATTTTCATCATTAGATATTTGTAATTTTGATTATATCTTTCATGTTTCAAAATATCTATGTAGATACCCATTATTTGTATCGAAGTTATAAATTCTTATATTATATTATGCATTTGAATTTATTATATATAATTATTTTTAAAATTATAATTTCATTCCATGAGAATTTAATCATGATTCATGAAGATGAAATTAGTGACAAGATTATTTGGGTAAATTTTGATGAACAAAAGTTGGAATATTAATAATCAGCCAACTATCAATATAATTTTTCTGAAAATTAATCATTTCCAAAAATAATTTTAATTCATTTAATAAATTCTTGCAATCATACAAATGGTATGGTGTTGAAAAATTAAATATGTCGCTTCGTGGAGACAGAAGTCCGCATATACACCTAGATGAAAGTCTAATTTTACATGGGATAGAAAGAAGGTATGAATTGATTTATCTTTTTATAATATTAATAATGATTAAAAAATAAAGTTATTCATTAAGTAACCATTTTTAACCATCAATATAACACAATTATGAAAAATAAAACTCTCTATTCATGGAGGTAGTAGTTCGCACGTACCATGAAGACTTTTTTTTATATGAAAAGGGGATGGGATATAATGGTTATTACATAAATATAAAAAAATCCATATACTAGTAATTATGATTTGATTTTATTACAATTGGTAAAATAAATTTAAGATGTTTTAATGGAATAATTAATGAAAAATTGATTATAGAGGAGAAAATTACTATATAGAAGAATTTGATTTCTTCTTGGAATACTTCATGATTTAGTATAGATATGGGAAATATCCCAGGGTCAAAAGTTCAATAACATGGGATAGGATTATATGGGAGTTATTTTAGGCATTATAGATATAACACCATATGATTTTAAAAGAATACTATATTCAATAGAGTATACAACACAAACACTAAGATTAAATGAACCATGACATATTATAAAAATATCATTATTTAAATACAAGTATTATATCCTATCCATTAAATTGGTGGTCAACAATAGTATGAAATAATTTATATAATATATATAAATATTCTAATAAATGTAAATGTATTTATTAATTCTTAGTAAATAAGAACTCATTTTTTAAAAATATATATTATCTTAAAAAATGATGTTTATTCCATTTTATGAAAATATATTATAATTAATTTTTGAAAATATTAGAACATTTTTTTATAAAATTAAATTAATTTTTAAAGCCATAATATTTGTATTAATGTTGGGTAAAATTTTGTGATTTTTTTGGACAATATTTATTTATTAGTGAATAGTGAAAAATACTGATTTCTATTAAAACTATTATTTCTTTTTAATAAATTGATATAAAAGTACCATTATTATTTTAATTTTATTTCAAATTAAAATAAGTTTTATTTATTAATATTTCATACAATTAATTACATTAAAATCATCATTACACATGATTTTTTTTATAATTTTATTTTTATGCTGTAGAACACATTTTTTCCAAAAAAACTGTTTTAAGGTGCATAATGTTTCTCCATTTTAACTAATTAAAAAAACCCAAAAAAATTGTTATTTAAATTAAATTTATATATCATATAAATTAAAATTAAAATTAAACTAATATTATTACAATTACATATCATATTATTATTATAATATCATCTTATGCTTGAGAAATGCATTTCTTAAAAAACAATTTTTTCGACAAGTGTGCAAGATTAATTTTAAATTAAATTATTCCACATATAGTAATTTAATTTTATGATATATATTTTTTATTTTTTATTATATAAATTAACATTAAATAAAAAATTTAATTTAATAATTTTTCATAATTCATTGTAAAAATAGTAAAACTATGTTGCCATGATTAATGTTAAAACCGATTTACTGGGGGTAGACTGAAGAGGTAAATGGAATAAAATATTTAAAATAGATTTTTTTTTGAATTTTAGATGTTTCTATCAACCTTATCTCTACTAAAATTTATTGGTTTTCAATTTTGAGTCACCTTTATTGAGAGTGACTTCCCATTATTGGATAGTTTTGTGTATTTATAAAAATACCATTACCTCTCCCTCAAAAATGGGAACCCACTATCCTCTCATTTAAAAACAACCAAAACCCATTGGTTCATCCAAAAACTACACAAATAAATAAATTACTTACATAAATACACTTTATAGGCCTTTTCAGATTAATAATCCATTCAAGGGATACTTTAAGTATAATCTTAAAGAGTTGGTCCGAACAAGAGGTATCAATATTAACAGAGCATCATTCTTTTATTTATTATTCCACCACCTTAAAATATTTCTGAATAATTATGATATAATAGAAACAAAACCTCCAATATAATAATATGTTGTTATGTTAATTGGATTACCTGAATCCATCTCCACTTTTGTCACGACCCGACCTCGAGACTCGTGCCATGACTACCCCAAGCCCGCCTTCCATAGGCCAGGGGCTGGCGACTAGCACCAAGGCATAATTCTCGATAAAATAAGGGAAGGCATTTCCTTTGTAAAGTAAACAAACACCATAGAGTAAGCAAGTAGAAGTAAAGACTAAGTAAAACTGGGTACAAAAGTAAGTGCAGAAAAGTAAGTGGACCAGAATACAAACCCAAACTGAAAGTAAAGTAAAACTGGAAATAAAGTACAACAACTGAAAGTAAAGCAGCAACGTCGAGTCGTCCACTGGTAGTCCCACCTGAAGGGTGGGTACAGATATCCACCTCAGCTTCTCAGTCCTGTCGTCCGCTCCGTGTACGTCCCGCCCAGTGGTCCACCTCCAGGTACCGACTGCTCCACTAGCCTCTACCACGATCAGCACTGTCCGTCGTTTGCATCCAACACAACGTAGTACGGGCATAGCCCGTGCAGGGGTGAGTATAAGCTACTCAGTAGGGACCCCGAAACCCCCGAAGGTCTCCCAGAATCCACAAAGGATAATCTAAAAAGGAAAGATACAATCACGAAGTAACATCCAACACTACTTAGGTATATTCCCATACATATGCCTAAGTCATCAATTCCAGTTCGGCTCCAACATCCGAGCTCAAGTTCAAACACGTCCATACAGGGTAGCACATCACAATCCACATAGGAAAGCAAGTCAATCATATCGAAGATAATGATTGAAAGTCAAGACTCATCTCACACAGGTATACTTCTTCGTAAGACGATTAAGATGATAAGATATAGCCAATGATTCATCTAAGCCGTCGGACCCACAAAGGATCGATAGGTACTAATCCCCGCAATGACCCACAAAGGATCAATAGGTATTAACCCCCGCAATGACCCACACAGGATCTGACCCACACAAGATTGGTATGCGCTGGCCCACACAGGACCGCTGAGCGCTGACCCACACAGGATCTGATCCACACAGGATCGGTAGGCACTGACCCACAGAGGATCGCTCAGTGTTGTAGTCGTTGCTGTCGAACCCACGGAGGATTCCCGTACAGTATTCATCGTCGTCGTAGTCGCAGCCAACTCTAGGGTTCTCGCACACAGCGGGCTCATTTCAGGAGGGTCCTCTCCATGAGCCGAGGGTATGATACATCAACTGACACAAATTCTTGATTTTATGTATCCCAAAGTTCTGTATCGTCAACAGGAACTCAACATGACAGACAGCACATCAATCGGACGCCCGGTCTGAGAGTTATTGGATTTTTCGTTCCAGGGGCCCTGTTGGTTTTTAAGTCATAACCAACCCGACCGCACTCCAACTACGTCCAAAACTTGAGCAGAGTAATCCAAAAGGTCCGTCTCACTAAGAGGTATCCAACAAATTCGACGGAACGTCAATCGGACGTCCAGAGCTCAAGTTATAAGTGTTTCCGCTCCGAGAGCCCGGTTGGTTTCATGTACGAACCAACCCAGACGAACCCAAAGTTCTCCGAAACCTTGAGTGTAATATACCAAAACTACCGTCTTGATCCAAGGATTGCATCGTAGCTAACGGTGCGTCGATCGGAGGTCTACGGCCCAGGTTATGGGCAAAAGACCGAAAGAGGTCCGGAAAGAGGGGGTTTGGGCCCGGTCCGACCCGGCCTGATACCCCCTGGGTCGGCCCTAACCGGGTCGACCCGACCCGGGTCTAGGTCCGGCCCGCTTGGGTGTGGCTCGGCCCGATTGGCGCGGCCCGGCCCGGCCTGCGCGGCCCGGCCTGGCGTTCTCGGCCTGGCCAGCGTGGCCAGGCGGCTCGGCCGTAACGGCCGCGTAGAAAGGGGGGGCTACCCCCCTGTTTGGAAAACCGTGGCCCCCATGTGGGGGGCCGCTCCTTCGGCCAGTCGGGGGTTTCGACCCTCGGTTCCTCGTTCGGCCGGCCCGGCTGGCTGGTCGTGCTGCTGCCGCGGGACCCCGCGGTCCCGCCCTCCTGCTCCGGCACCAGCGGCCGGTAGCCGGCCGCCGCTCCCTGCTCCGCCGCGGCCAAAGGCCGCGGCCTTGGTCCGACCAGCGCGGCATGACGGCGTCGTGCCCCTCCGTCACGGCCCCGTTCCGGCCACAGTGTCTTCATGGTTCCCTGGCGCGGCGCGACGGCGCCACGCTCCTTTGTCGTGGTTCTCTCGTTTCCGCACGGTGCGACGGCACCGCGCCATCTCCGTTCCAATCCACAATGAAGGACATCAATAATAAGGGAGGGGATCAGCCTTGTTTGTGCGGTCCATCCCCCTCCCATTAATTGATAGAATGCGGTTAAATGTTAATCGATGAATGCCCAAAAATTATTCACTACATAAAACCAAACCCCTACCTCAAAGAAAAGGTTGCACGAAGGTTCGTTGCGGAATTGAACGTCGCAGATGAAGGCGTCACGGAAAGAGGATCGTCGGCGATGCGGAGAAAATATTCATCGGCGTCGCGTCATCGATCTTTGAGGATGGCGTATCTCACCGGCTGTGGAGAGGGAAGAATACGGTACGACGAACTCCCCTTTGCAGTGACGGAGTTCTTCGTCGAAGGCTCGGCGTTCTTCGCGTTCTTCATCGAGGAAGAAGAGCTTCAAGACTTAGAGAAAAATCTCTCCCAAATCCTCTCGCACAACCAAAACAACACTAATAAAATAAGAGGTGCCTTATTTTATTACTCACGCCAAACATTTTGAAATTCAAAATTGAATCATTCAATTAATTTAATTTATTGAGAAGTTTAAACCGCCCAATTAAAGAGGAGTTTAATATTTAGTTAACCGCAAGAGTTGACTTTCATTTAATGGGGGTGTGGGTGCGTTACCTAATTAAAAGAGGGGGTTTTGGGAAGTTAAATAGGTGGGGCTCGTGTGGGTCCCACCCCAAAAATATCCTACCTAGTGGAGTAGGATATAGTGGGTCCCACTCCAACCACTTAGCTTAGGTTAAACTACTTTAAATAAAATAAAATTGGTTGCACCATTTTATTTTATTCCTTTACTTAACCCAAAATTTTAATAACCACACCCGAGAAAGCGCAACTCTGGAAAAGGTGTTCCTAAGAAATTACCGGAGCTGCGATTCCATCGGTGTCCTCAGATTTAGATTCCGAACACCTGTTCAAAAGTTAGGAATACCTGCTCGTTCGTTCACTGAACATACCCGAGCTAAACTTCGGAAAATGATTTCGGGCACACCGAGCCTCGGAATCAGGTACCTTCAGAAACTGCATTCTTGTAAAATCCAAAATAAAATTAAGAAAAAAAATTTCCCTTGAATTTTTACAGGTCTTTACAACTTCTATCTGATAAGAAACAAAACAGTCATTCGGGTGTACAAAAGACAACCACATCATGAACCGACGTAATTTGTTTTCCATCAACGACACTCAATTATGTGTATTATGATAGATTTAATAATTATATATTATATAAATTAAATATTAATAATTTAATAAAATTAATATATCATATAATATTATACCTTACCGTCCATGGAAAAATGAGAATGTTGTTCATGTGTACGGTGGACTAATGCCTCAAAAAGCGAAGAAGTTCATTTTTTATTACCACATCACATGGATGGTATATGTAAGTTTATTGGAATAAATAACATGATATTTAGGATTTTGTTATCATTTTTAAAAAAATTATTTCCATCATGATTACTAAAGAATAGAAATGTTACACTGCATATGTATGACCTACCATCTCTATGATTGTAACATAATTCATTTTTCAAAAACATAATTCATGGTTATTTTTAAAAGTAAAATTTATGTATAAAATTTTTAATTATTTCGTTATTATTATTCTTGTGTATTATGGAATGATGACCCATTCGACTATGGTCAACACAGTAATGCTATCTTGAAATTATGAACTAGGTGTCCTCAAAACACCTGATGTAGACATAACTGATTAAGTAATTAAACTCATCCTTAAAATAAATGAAGTAAATGGTTAATGTATAAGTTATGAAGCCTTAAAGTGGTATTTAATAAAAAATTATATTATTCTTTTATACAAGAGATAAATTAAATACACAACAAGGTATAGACTTGAGGTAAGGGTTTTGTCCCAAACCTTCCTTCCTTGAGATAGATGTTCTTTTATGCACCAATTTTTTTAAATGGGGTATATACTGAAACTTTAAATATTATATCATAAAGAATCCCTAAATAATTTTATTTTATGTTACAATTCATATATTTCATTCTTGGTATATATGATTTTGAAGTTACCAATGCAGTAAGGGTTTGTGTTTCAATCTCATTTTAATCGAGATTATTTATTCTTGAATTTTCATTATTGAAATTTATTTTATCATTGTATAATAAAACCCCTTAATTTTATTATCCTATTATTATTATGGAATGTTTCAGAAAAATAACTATTTTCCTCTATATGGAAGTTAAAAGGATTGATAAATTGTTTAAGAAATTCTGACTTTATTTCTATTATCAATAGAAAATCCTTTTCATTCCAAATCCATGTTTTAAAAAAATATTTTCCAGAATGTTTTTAATATTATCCTATTATAGTTCAATACCATACTCAAAAATTATTTTATTATTAATATTTTTTAAAATGAATATTCCTATTTTTTCATTATAATGTTCTTTTTGACATTTCTTAAAAAAAATGTGAAAGAAATATTTTTTATCTTTTATGCAATGTAAAAAAATACCCTCTATCATGAAAAATAATTTATTTGAATTTTAAATTAAAATTAACAATTATTATTCCAAAATAAATTGGTTTTTCTTAAATTATATTAATTTTTCGGTTTTGAAACATATTTTGGAAGTGGAAATTGTATTTTTCTCAATAAATATTCCATGTAGTATTTAGAAGACTAATTCATCATAAAAAACCTTTAATATTATAGATTTATTTTAAATTATGTATATATGTCTCTCCCATATCTAAATATACTATTCTACCTTACTTTTACTTGGTAATACATATATTATGGTCATCTCTCAGATTCCTTCATTATGAAATTTACTTTTATTATGATATAAGACAAGATTATGAAACCCAATTATTTACATGAGTAATTTTTATGTATATGACTTATGATTGATTTAATTTTTTGTAACACACATAATCATGAACATGTTATGATGATATCACCCAGATAGTTATCCAATTTATTAGCTAATATTGTAGTCTCATGGCACACCATTTATTGGATTAGAGAGTAATCCTAATCCATTATGAGACTATGTCCACTATGAAATATTGTCTAGGAAGTTATCCTTAACTAATTTTTATGTCATGTTATATGTTTCTGCCAAATTTACTATGATTACATGATATAATGATACCATGTTATTTATGTTATACATCCATGTTATTACTCTTGAGAATTCTATTTTATGATATAATGTTATACCATTGACTCACACATTATGTTTCTTTATCATGTTTAATACCTTACTAGGTTTTTTAGCTCACCCATTTTTATATATATTTCACAGGTTATCACATGCATTTTTAGGAGATCAAAAGTAATTTGGAGATCATTATGTATAATATAATATATAATTTTTCTTTTTTCCTCACTTTGATGTATTATGAACCTAGTCTTATAAGGACACTTGTCCTATTAAAATCATGCAATTTTCAAAGAGAGGTGGCTCCTACAGTGGAGAATAGTGGAAAGGAGTTAATTCTTGTTCGATTCAAATCTCATCAAAAAAAATAATGGATATGGTTTTGATATATTTTGGTATTTCCCTTTTAATGTAACTTTTTATCATAATTTACACTACTGGAATTATTGGTATTTGCGAAGGGAAACATCACTATCACAAATAATTCCACGATTATATGCATTATATATACATAAACATTTTCACGATGGGACCGTCGCAAATAGTTTTTGTGACGGGCCCGCTATCCCGTCGCAATATATATATATAACGTTCTGCGATGGGCCTTTCACCACAAAGTATTTGTGACGGGTAAGTAGTCTCGTCGCAAATATGTTTTTTTAAATATTTTTTTAGACTATTTGTGACGGGGTCCTGGTTCAAAAGGACCTGTCGCAAATAATAAATTAAATTTTAAAAAATAAATTTAATAAAATTACGATTAATGAAAAATATTATTACTATTATTAAAAAAATAAAAATATTAAAATTCTCAATATTCACAAAAAAAAATAAAAAAATCATAAGATATTATTATTATTATTATTGGTAAATAAACAAACAAAAAAATATAATACTAAAAAAATATATTTAATATAATAATATTAGTATTATTAAAATAATTAAAAAATAAAAAATATTAAAATTCTCAATATTCACAAAATAATATAAAAATATATAAAAATATTAAAAATTAAATTATGTAATATTTGCACTGACATAAAAGAAAAAAAATGTAAATAATTCATATTATAATGTTAAATTCAAATGTTTTTAACATAAAAAAAATCACTGGGGGTTGTCTTCTAGAGGAGGTGGAGGAGCTGAAGGAGATGGTGGAGGAAACTTCATCCCTAAACTACGAGTCAGACAACACATTTACTTCATATGCTTGTGATGATCTGCTACCATCGATGCATCTCCTACTCATGTTGTTGTTGTTGCCGCTACTACCATCAACGCATCTACTCCCCATGATGCTGCTCCTGCTGCTGCTGCCGCCGACTCATCTCTTCATGATGCTTCTGTAAAGTCTCTATAAGCTCAGCCTGAGTTCGCAACTGCTCGTGATACTGTGATCTAGAAGATGATGTCTCTCCACGAGCTCCTCTCGAGCTGGATGCTGATATCGTAGCAGTACCATAATAAGTTCCAAGAGTCAAATGAGAGCTTATACCAACTACTTGACCCTTCTCAAATCCATACTGAGTAACATGCATCCATGGCACCTCATCGAAATGGTGAGCACTGGTCTGCTCTATCGTCTCGTCCTGACCCTCATCCTGTGTCTGAGAGGTCACAGCCTTATATGACTCCTTCAATTCCAATTTAAAATTAAAATTGTTAAAATATTATATGCATTTAATTGTCAAACTGAAAAAATAATACTAACCACAATCTAATGCTGGCGATCACCTCTAATCTCTCCAGTGGATGGATCACTGTACATCCTCTGATAAATGTGGAAGTCTATAATATCAGGATGCTTGAATGCCTACAGAAATATAAAATAAAAAGTTTATATTTAATGTTATTTAAAATATTAAAAAACATACTTACCAGATGCTCTCTATGCGAACTGAATGTACGGCTACCAGCTCGATGCGTCACCTCCTGTCTCCCCCGGTTCTACCGTCCCACTGAAGATCTCCTCTAAAATCCACCACCCAACCAGTGTAAACATAATCCATCCCGAATGTGAGATGAAATGTACTTTGGTCGGTGATCTATACATGACTCGTCAAATTCTGTCACTCTTGATTTCTTAATGGTTGTCCTCAAATTGTGCAAAAACTGACGGAAAGGGTTGAGCATAGAAACCTTCCAGGCCGCGTGGATAGAATCGTGCATGCTATCATCGATAGGATACCATAAACCCTACAAATAATTTATAATATCAAGTTTTTAATAAAATGAATTTCAAAATAAATATTATTTATTTAGGTACCAGCCAATGATGAAACATGCCAAGTCATACATCAATGGGAATCTGTTCCCATGTGATCCATGGCTGAGAAAAATAATTACACAAGATAGCGCTCCACTGTCCAATTGCTACATGCGCTAAATTGTGAAAAGGGAATAAAAAATCAAACAATTAGAATATATATAAATAAATTAATGAAATCTAACTAAAATATATATGTTAACATACCTTCATGTGTGTGGATCGAAACCAAGATGTGGATGTCACTCAGGGATAGGGTCAGGAATCATCAGTCGTTCAAGATCGTGCCCCCTCCGCATACCCCCTAAACCGCCAGTAGGTTGAGGGTCAGATGATCAAAAATATCCCTCATCCAACGGTAGGTCAGCCTCTTGCAACTCGCAGAATATATCAAAGCCCATATGAAACACAAAATGATTGTTATTATCAGATAGTTGAAAATAAATATTTATTATAGATATATATTAGTTATTATTACAACCAGTATTTTACTACGTCAATGTTCATCTTCATCCTCTTCTCCATAGCTTTCAATGTCAATGTCTTCATCTTCTTCCTCAACATCATCAATATCTATATGAGTTTCAGTTTCAGCATCTATTTTCATTTCAAATTCATTTGTAACATCATTAACATCTTCATCACCATCAATCCTTAATTGTGGGGTGTCATCATCGATATTCATGTCTCTTTGTGAATCAGATAGATTTTGAGCAGACTCTTGAAAATTTTCAATTCCTTCCACATCAGCGGAACCACATTCAGTTTGAGTAAACTAAATTTCCCGATATTTCATTTTTATTATGCTCCACCAATCGCTCAAGTCTCTTAAAGTATCATAGTACATTGCATAATAAATTTTATGTACCTGTTGAGCCAGTAAAAATGTTAAATTTACTGCAAGAAGACTTTTATATTTAATATCGATGATTCCATGAGTCGGACAAACACGCAAGCCTCTCTCTATATCCAACCAATGACATTTAAATATTGTTATGTAATTCTGTCCTAGATATCATTGCTCAATAATTTCATCCAAAATGCCATAAAAGTCAAATTTAGTTTCTCTGTGATGTGATCCTCTCAAGAAAACTCCACTGTTCATTATTTTTTTTTATTCCCCGTATCCATGTGTATGAAATCAAAAACCATTCACCACATATGCATTATAATATTTAACCATTTTGGATGGTGGGTTACTCAATATACACAATCACTTATCAATTTTATCAGTATATTGAGACACCTGAAAATTTTTAAAACAATTATCAATATAATAAATAATAAACAGAATTGATATTAAACCATGAATAATTTATGTTACCAGTTTTTGAAACCATTGAGAAAAAAAAATTGTCTGCATTCTTCAAGAGCAGCTGCTAAAATTTGTGTAAGTTGTTTCGTGATATGATTATCATATAACCTACAAGTAAAATCAGTTAAAATAATATACCATAAATTATAGAATAAGTGATAGAATAACTCACAAGAAAAATGATGTCATTTCTTCATAGTTGAGCAGAACATATGTATGAGCTCAGTGATATTCATCATCTGAATGCCATCTTTCATGAACTCCACCGAAACCAATATTTGGCTGATTAAAAATAGTTAATTGATTTTCCATTTTTTCATTAACATTCCCCTCATTTCATCTCATGCAATTTTGTTTTGAGGGATATTGATATTCAAAATAATGAGAGCATAAAAAGCAATTTTCTCTTGCAAATAATCTTCAGCAATTAAGCCTTCAACTGATGATTTGTTACGTACTTTTTTCTTCTATTTCTACATTCATCTCTCGAATGGGTACATCCATCGAAACTGTAATGGACCTCCACATTTAACTTTATGTGGAAAATGTAATATCAGATCTTCCATTGAGTAAAGGAAATCCGACGGGAAGATTTTTTCCTATTTATATATAATTACAACAACATCTTCTTCCATTTTTCCTAGTGCATCGTAGTCTGTTGTTGCTGCACAAATGTCTCGAAAAAAATATGATATGTCTGTTATTGAATCCCAAATCATAGAATTCAACAAACATCTAAATCCAATCAGCATTATTCTTTCCATTATAACAAGACAATCATGACTTTTGAATCCAGTAATATAACCATTCTTAACACATCTTCCCAAATTGGAAGCATAGCCATCTGGAAGTCTCAAATATGCAATCCACTAACAAAATAATAAGTGACTCTCATTGGATAGTGTATAATATGCTTTTGGCTTCATTAACCTATGTGATCTGACATTTTGAAATAGTTCAAGTTCTGATCGCTGACAAATTTGGGCAATATCTAATTGTGCCTTTACAGTATCTTTGGTCTTACTTGGTGTATCCAAAACTGTATGAAATAAATTATCAAAAAAGTTCTTATCAATATTCATAACATCCAACATGTGGCGGACCACCAAATCAGACCAATACAGAAGATCCTTAAAAATGATCTGTTTTATCCAATTATGTTCTTTCCCAAATCCATGAATTTTTTATTGGTTTACTATTGGTCAAAATGTGATGGGAGGTAATGAAAATACAACTGATTTTAACTCGGTACCTGAGATCATCTTTCGAGGTTCATCCCTTTCAATTATACCTTTTCTGAAATGAGATTTTTTCCTCCGAAAAAGATGATCGGTTGGATGAAATCTATAGTGACAATCAAAATAGAAATGTTTTTTTCTATTGATGAGCATAAAGGCTTTGTTGTCTTTCATACAATAAAGAAATTATTTCGGACCATGTGTACTCTAACCAGATAACATGCCATATTATAGAAAGTCACTAATCGTCCACATTAATGCATATTTTAATATGAAAGTTTGTTTCACAGCAACATCATATGTATTAACACCATCACTCCACAATGCATTTAACTTATCAATCAATGGTTTCAAATAAACATCAATATTCTTTTTTGGATGTCCTGGGATTAATAGAGTCAAAAATATATAAGGATCCTTCATCAACATCCATGGAGGCAAATTGTACGGAGTTATAAAGACAGGACAACATGAATACTGACTACCATAAGAACAAAATGGACAGAAACCATCAGTAGAAAGACCCAATCGCATGTTTCGGGCTTCTATAGAAAAAGATGGATGCAGACAGTTAAAATGATTCCATAAATCAACATCAGATGGATCATTCAAGCTTTTATTAGTTGAAATCTTGGTTTTGGGCCATTACATCAATGACGCTGTATTCTGAGACAAAAATAAACGCTGCAATCTGGGTGTAAGGGGGAAATATCTCAACTGTTTTACTAGAATCGATCTAGACTTCCCTGGTTGAGCTTCTTTTTACCTTAATTGTCCACATGTGGGACAACTATCCAAGGACTCATTTTCACTAGAATATAACATGCATGAATCTTCCGATAATTAAGGCCCAGATTACGAACCAGCCTCTTGCTCTCATAGTAATTTGTAGGCAACACATTTCCTTTAGGTGACAGTTTTTTAACCAAAGAAAATATATAATCAAAACATTTGTTTGACATTGCATTATTTGATTTAATAGCCATAAATTTTTCAACTGATTTTAATTTTCTTATCTTGCAACCAAGATGTAATGCATCCCCAGCAGACCTCAATAACTCATAAAATTCATATGGTGACAACTCAGGAATTAAATAAATATCATCATGAGTTTCATTTTGTTGCACATATGGACCTGTAACATCATGTACTAAATTTTGAAACCATGATGGATCCGGAATCAAGTTATTAGGAGCTTCTCTAGAACTGCATTCACCATGTTGATACCAAAAAACATAATCTGGTTGAAAACCAAACCGCAAGAGATGTCCCCCAACATTGTCAACTGTGTCAAATGTTCTCAGAGCACATTTTTTATAAGGACACTTAATTGTGCGTTCTGAAACATATTCTGGTTTTTATGATGAAAATGTTAATAAAGCTTCAACACCCTCAATATATATAGGATTTAAACCAAAACCATTTGGATTTCTGCGCTAATTTATCCAAGCGCGGTCATCTAATAATGACTAATGTCGACTTCCTTGTTCCATATTTTTCTATATAAAATATAAAATCATCATTGTTTTTAAATAACTTGAAATTATAAAAACACTATCTAAAAAAAGAAGATAAATAATTACAACTATATCTAATTATTTCTAATTATATCTAATTATTACTAATTATATCTAATTATTTCTAATTAAATCTGATTATTACTAATTATATCTAATAATTACTAATTATATCTAATAATTACTAATTATATCTAATTATTACTAGTTATATCTAATTATTACTAATTATATCTAATTATTACTAATTATATCTAATTATTACTAAATATATCTAATTATTACTAAATATATCTAAATATTACTAATTATATCTACTTATATCTAATTATTACTAATTATATCTAATTATATCTAATTATTACTAATTATATCTAATTATTACTAATTATATTTAATTATTACTAATTATTACTAATTATTACTAATTATTACTAATTATTACTAATTATTACTAATTATATCTAATTATTACTAATTATATCTAATTATTACTAATTATATCTAACTATATCTAATTATATCTAACTATATCTAATTATATCTAATTATATCTGATTATATCTAATTATTACTAATTATATCTAATTATTACTAATTATATCTAATCATTACTAATTATATCTAATTATTACTAAATATATCTAATTATTTTACAAATTATATCTAATTATTACTAATTATATCTAATTATTACTAATTATATCTAATTATTACTAATTATATCTAATTCTTACTAATTATATCTAATTCTTACTAATTATATCTAATTACTACTAATTATATCTAATTATTACTAATTATATCTAATTATATCTAATTATTACTAATTTTATCTAATTATTACTAATTTTATCTAATTATTACTAATTATATCTAATTATTACTAATTATATCTAATTATTACTAATTATATCTAATTATTACTAATTATATCTAATTATTACTAATTATATCCAATTAATACTAATTATTACTAATTATATCTAATTATTACTAATTATATCTAATTATTACGAATTATATCTAATTATATCTAATTATATCTAATTATATCTAATTATATCTAATTATATCTAATTATATCTAATTATTACTAATTATATCATATTATTACTAATTATTACTAATTATTACTAATTATATCTAATTATTATTAATTATATCTAATTATTTTTAATTATTACTAATTATTACTAATTATATCTAATTATTACTAATTATTACTAATTATTACAAATTATATCTAATTATTACTAATTATTACTAATTATATCTAATTTTTACTAATTTTATCTAATTATTACTAATTATATCTATTTATATCTAATTATTACTAATTATTACTAATTATATCCAATTAATACTAATTATTACTAATTATCCCTAATTATAACTAAATTCCGCTAATTATCTATAATAATCTCTAATTATTGCAAATTAACAATAATTATTTATAATTATCACTAACAATATCAATTTCTTACTAAAAATAAATATAAATAAAAATCAATTTAAATCTAATTTAATTAGAACTAATAAACAACAATTAAAATTAATATAAAAAAATAAAATAAATAAATAAAAATAAAATATAAATACCTTAAACTTTGATATTCTGAAGGTATTGATGTCTTCCAATTGCTCTCGTATAAAAAACATCAACTAAAAGAATTTTTTCCCTTAAAATTAGAGAATGAAGAGAGAAAGAGAGGAATACCTGAGTGATTTGAAAAGAAATGGGTGGGGGTATATATAGGTTAGATTAGTTGCGACGGGGTTATTTGCGATGAGATTCTCATCGCTAATAGTGGTATTTGCGACAGGCCCCGTCGCAAATACCCTCGCCCGCATTAATAAGGTTCATGGTTAAAAGGGTTTTTGCGACGGGACCCTGCGCAAATACCACCTGCTGACATACTTGTTGCGACAGGATGACTTCCCATCGCAAAAAGCTATTAACCGCCGCCGGGTATTTGTGATTTGTACCATCGCAAATACTCTTGCGCGATTTGGCGTGCAAGCTGCGCGGTTTGGCGCGCAAGTCTTGCCAAAATATTTGCGACGAGAGACATCTCCCTGTTGCAAATACTATTCACACAGTTTGGCGCGCAAGTCGTGCCAAACTATTTGCGACGTGAGACGAAATCTTGTCTCAAATAACTTCCTGGACGGGTTGTTTGCGACGGGAATAAATCTCGTCACAAATATTGATTTTTCCCGTAGTGTTACTTCTTCCGTTGTTACAATTTTTTTCTTCGATAACTTATATTTCTGACCAAAAATAAAATTAACCATATTATCTAATTTTGATATATTAATTAAAATTATGGAAACCATTTTATTACATTAAATTTATAAAGGTGATAAAAATTTATTATATAATAATAAATGTAAAATGCGTAAAAATAGTTTTTGAAAAAATGCTACTTTGGTTCCAAAATGAAAATTATTGGTTTATAAATTAATCATAATATTTAAAATGTATAATTTAACTTATTAAATTCATATTTTATTTTAAAAAACGGCTTCATAAATGTTTATTTCATGCTTAAATAAAAATTATCTAATAAAAGTCATTGTATTTCTAAAAATGATATATTATATTAATCACTTAAAAACTAATATTTTCATAAAAATATGAAAAATTATTACAAATATCATTTGGAGATGAATAATATCAAAATAACATCAATTTTATTTAATAAATTTTCTATATATGATAAAATTAACTTTTAAATCCCAAAAAATCATTTACAAGGAAAATAACATTTTTTATAGAAAATTGATGTTAAATATAATTATCTTTTCATAATAAAATTTAATATTAATTAGTAATTTGAAATGAATGTTTATATATTGTTTTTCATGTTGAAAAATTTAAAATAATCCTATAAAATTCTACAATTTTGTTTTTTATGACAAAAATACATATTATATAGAAAAAAAATCATCAAAAAAAGCATCTTTTAACATTAAATGATTTTATTATTAATTATTTAAGATTGATTATTATTTAACAAGAATTAAATAAATTTTATACATATTTTTTTTTGCAACATTTATAGTTTATTTTGATTCATTATTTAAAATTAAATTTATTCAAATACTAAATGTATTTGTAATAATACGTATTTTTCAATTATTAATTATATGTCTATTTCATCCTAAATCATACATAAATTTAAAAATGACGTTAATTCTATTCATACCCACAAATTAAATGGATATATTATATTTTTTATACTTTTTACTAATAATAAATTTTATCATGATTCATTAAGTTTGGGTTTTACATGGGAAACCATATATTCAATGGAATATTTAAAGGGGAGATATATAGTAAAATTATGGGTTATTAATTTTTTTTATTTAATCTAATTTTTTTCCAATAATTAATTTATAATACAAATATATATATATATATTTAAAATTAACATTATTTATATCAACTACATAAAATTAATTTTGAACTGGTAATATTTTTAATGGTATTATTAACTTATAATTTTATTCATATATTGTATGATTTACTTCCTAGATAAGCTAAACTTTTTTAATAAAATATAAAACCATATTTATGAATGATATAAATATGGTTTAGGGAAACAAAATGGGTCCTAGAACATAGGTTGATACATTCTTCCCACATAAATAAATTCCATCCTAAAAATTTTTAGGGTCTCACTAATTTAAAATCACCAAGGGCATCACTAAAGATATAATTTCCAATTAACTATCGTGGGTAAGACAACACACTCATATTTTCCATTATAATATTCATATATTTATATTATCAACCATTTTATCTGAATATTCATCCCTACCAATCTATAAGTATTATGTTTTTTTATATACATACCTTTCACATATTTATTTTCGTGGCCTATTTTCAATTAAATAATATTTACAATTTGGATATGATAAAATCATATAAAATAAAACTAAATTATCATATGAATATGAAAATATAATCCTAATATTTATTCTTTAATAACACCTTTATTTCAATATATGTAACTTTTGGTGCAACATTAATAGAAATGGATAATCCTACAACTCCTTGTTTAACTTAGGTTGTCTATTAGTATTTTCTTATTATGTATTCTAACCTAAAATGTTATGTATTACATTATCCAACTAAAATTCTTCTTAATAATTTATAAAGATAATTCTAATTAACCAATTTATAAATGTGGAGTGTTTCATACTAGGTGTGATGATAGAACTGTTTTTCATACATTGAGGGAAGATCAATTTAATACCCAAATATCTTTTTTAGGGCCAACACCCCATGCTGAATTTGTTCCATAGACTTCATCTACATGTTTTTATCTAGATAGGAATTTTATTTCTAGGAATCCCCAAACTCTATGATTTACCAGAATTTTAGTTTTTTTTCTTTATTTAGGATTATCCATTAGGGTTTTCATTAATGTTCTCTAGTACTGAATCCCAAAAAAAATGAAAGTAACAACCAAAAATAACTAAAACTTTTTCATATTCAAACCTTGTTATCCCAGACCCGCACTCCTTGGTTCGGTGCTAAAAAATAATTTACAAAAAAAATTTGATACCAGGTGAGTTAAACAATGATAAAAATATTTTACATTATTTCTATAAGTTTTAAATTTCATCTAACAAATAATCTAACAATCCCAGAAACTGAAGGTTTAATTTCATTGATGATCAGCTACATAAGAAACCTATTTTATAATAATTTTGAACATTTCATCATAATCGAACCACACTAGACCCCATTCTTTATTTCACATAGGTTATAATTATACTCATAACCTAGGTAAATGATACATAAAAAGGTATTTGATAAATTGATCAGTAAGGGAAAAACTCATCAATATGACATCAAGGGTTAGATCATAAACATATGAGATAACATGGTTAATAGAGAAACGTTTGATTAAAAGAAACATAAAATAATAAGAGTTATCCAAAATTCAATATAGAAGGATATGTAATCTAAAATAAGAAAAGATTATCCAAGGTTTAAAAATTTGAAAACATGGGATAACAGAAATTATCCATGGTGTATAAGCATAGGAATATTATATAAACAAGTGGCATGTAATGGAAAATTATCATAACAAGGAACAATCACACAAACATAAGCATAAGTAATCATCTTATTATTTGATTATCCAAGAATTCCCACCCTTCACTTTTTGAGAATATCGAATAAATCCCACCCTTTATATAGTGATAATTTCAAAAAAGTGCTACCCTTTATGTTATGATCATATCTAAGAAGTCCCACCATTTATAATGAAAACAAATAAAACTATTTACATTCTTTATTATCTTATGAGACTTAAAAACCTAACCAATTAATTTGAGAGTGATAAAGGAACCCACCCATCAACATATATACATATGTGTTTTGAATAAAATTATCCATTCATCATATCATAAGTAATCCAAGGAAATAAAATGGGATTCCTAAAATTTTCAAATCACAGAACATAAAATGACTTCAAAAATTAGATTAGTAGATACCAAAAATCCAATCACCCGAAAATTAGTATTTTATTAAGGAATTTAAAATTTGATTCATAAAAAATAATTCCATCAGATCAAGATATTTTAGAGTAAAAGATTAAAATGGAATTGAAACCTAACAGAGTCTTTAGAAAATGTTTTTTAACATTGTTATAAATAGAATAAGTTATGATTCACTCTGTAAAATAACAATTATATGGAATTGAAATGAAAAATATTTAAATAATTATTAGGAAATAAATATAAATAATGGGTCCTATAAAACAAATTTTTTCTTTCTAGAATAAATGTATAGTGGAATTTAAAATGTAAGAATTCAATGGAAAATATTTTCAACATTTTAAAAATACCTTTATTGAAACTGACATTGTAAAAAGGGTGATAAATTTTAAATTTTTTAAAAAGTAAATATAAATTATAATATAACTATAAATAATAAAATCTTGCACTTAAAATAATAAATAATATTAGAAGGGATAAATAACATATCCATGGATGTGAACGAGCTTAATTATGGAGGATAGGAATTATACTTAATGTCATACAATTTTATGAAGAAATAAATCCATAAATAAAAATATATTTGATGTGAAATTTTAATTGTATAAAAAATAATTAATGTAAATATAATTTCATCATATGATGGAAGGAAAAAACCTTATAGAACCACAGTGAAAGAGGAATAATTATGACTCAATAAAAGAAGTCCATTCTATAAAAATTTCTTATAACATTTATAACAGTTGATTCAAAACCTTTATAAATGATAAAAAGATAAATTAAACATAAAATACTATGAATAATGATATAATAGTCATATAATATTTCAAATAAGATATATATAAACTATATAAATAAAAATAGGGGCATAATACAAAACCTCTCTCAATAAATGAAATTTGAGACAAAAAACCATTACATTAACTCTCAACTTCCATGAAAGAACATTATACTCCTATATAATAAAAATAAATATCCTAATATATTATTTATTAACATGAGTTTTATCTATTACAATTACCAAACCTTAATTAAAACTATTCACTAAACCGTTATGGGTTAGTTATTTTTTATTTTTATCATCAAGTGCTAGTAATATTGATTATTTCTCACATGTTTTAAAATATCGATGGAAATCCCTATTATCTGATACAATGTTAATCATCCCTGTATTTTCAAAGGTACTATAATAAATTATCTACAATTATATATAAATATTAAATTTAATTCCTTGATAATTTTAGTCGTGATTCATGAATACATAATCAATCATAATTTTATTCTGATAAATTTTTATGAAAAAACATGGTATGCTAATAATTATTTAATATTAATATAAAAATTCTATAATATTGATTATTTAATTTAGTTGATTAAATACATTATTAGAATCATCAAAAGTATATGGTTATGATTAATGAAATATGTCGCATCATGAAGGCAGTAGTCTGCACCTACACACTGATGATGTTTTCATTTTCCATAGAACAAAAAGAATGGATTAATTGATTTATGTTTTTATAATCCAAATAATTTTATAAAAATAATATTTTTTCATTAAATACCAATTTTTTTCAAACCATGTATGGTAGTGATGGAAAAGAAAATACGTCGTTCATGGAGGTGGTAGTCTTCACATAACACAAATGATGTTTTCATTTTTCTATGGAAGGGGAAGAGTTGAAAATGGTTAATACATAAATATAATTTTTGGAATAATAATAGAGCTGTAATTATATTTTAATATGTACAATATATTTAAAAATATTTTGAATAATAAGGAGTGGAATAATGATTATACTGGGGAATGTACTCATGTAAAAGAATTTTATTTCTTCTTGGAAACCTTCCTATTTTAAAAGGGATTTGGGAAATCTATAGTTAATATTAGCTCAATAAAATGTGATAGGATTATTTGGGATGGAAATTATCCATATTATAGTTTAAATTATAATTTATTGGTTTACCCTTATAGGGTTAATGTGGGATTCTTTTTATGTGAAGGGAATGACATTTTTTAAATATTCCTATGATTATTTTAAAGGCATGTAATTTTCAATGAAAATTTGTTCCCAAAGTAGATAATAATGGAAATAGGGTATTACATGGTTGATCCAACTCTTTTCCAAAAAAATAATGGATAATTGACTGATATATTCAGAAATTTTCCCCTTAATTTAACTTTTTACCCTAATTTACCATTACCATGACAACAATGTTTTAACCAGAGTAAAATATTTTTATGACCAAAAATAAACCTACACTTATTAGTTAATTTTGATATTATGATTATAAATATTTATTTGTACATTCATTTTATAGTACAAATTCCTTGGTTTCCCTCGGCGATTGTCTCCAACCATGATGCAGGGTTCATGTCATGGTTGTAGATAGGCCTATATGAGGCATTGAGGGCCTAGTTGAGGATGAGTACGTCCACCCCTAGATGGATGGGATGTCTAACCACACTATCCAGGTGTTGGATGATATGTTTAGGTATTATGTTTTAGACTACATACATAGTAAGAAGGATCACTTACCATTAATATAGTTTTATTATAGTATTATTTACCTCTCTATTATGAGCATGGAACCTTTCAAGGACCGGTATGGGATACCCTTCATGTCAACCTTTTGTTGGACTAAGATCAGTGTGACATATCTTGTTTGTACAAAGATAATGAATGTGATGACATAGATGACCTAGGTGATCCAAGAGCCTATGAGGATAGCCTAGAACTGAACGAATTCTTATGATAATTGATGTCATAGGCCTTTGGAGTTTGGGTAGGGAGGCTAAATTTTCATTAGAGTCTCACTGTGATGAGTATTTTAGAGATTTGTCTAGGGATCCAATCTATCCATGAGGTGTTTTTGGGCTATTTGAGATATACAAAGGGTTGGTGGGGTTTCTTACCACATATCCTTACACCAATAGTTGTAGCGGGTTCATGACGTCTTCCTTATGTTGTAGCTTCGAAGATACATGCATTTTCCTATGTAGACTATTTATTGGTCTTAGTAGGACATCATGGATTAATCTACCTTCATGGAATACCTGGTGGTGATCATGGATCAATGGGAGAGAACCCAGTGTGGATGGACCATTCCCTTGGATCATGTGTTGTGGTAGTATGAGAGTATGCATGAGAGATCTTGGGAGCGGGAGAGCTAGACACAACTTGATTATCCCCACATTTTTTTAGTTTAGGATTTAAGGGATGAAATTTCTTAAAATAGAGAATAATGTAGAGATTTCTTTTTTTAAAATTTTAATACTTATATAAATATTAAGGAATATTTTTAGAGATATACACTGAGACAACATGATATTGTGAGGCCTAGTGTGCCTATAATTAATTTTATAAAACTATTAAATATATTTATATCACGCATACTCAATTTTTTTTATATATTAGTTTATATCTTGAATATTATCTCGAATCAAAAAATATGAAACCATAGTTCAATCTGGAGAGTGGGGATTACCCTCGGTGTGACCTAAGGATGGTCATCATCAAACGTTTAGTTGAGGCAGCCTTTGGTGGGTGTGTTTAGTTAAAATAAATAAAAAAAATAATTGTTTGTTTGTTTTATTAAATGAACTAATTAAATTCTATATAAATACATTAGTATGATTATTTTACAGGGTTTGGCTATATAACCCTTTCTCGATCTAATTGTATGAGGAGAGTGTTATTCGTTGGAGGATTATCATCGAGAAACAAATAACAACTAGATCGATGTGGATCAAGAGACAAATAATGCATCAGATCTTCCAAATTATGGAAAAACACATTCTTCACCAGTGATAGATCCATAATTGAGGTAGCTATTTTCATTTAAGGTTTCCTCCATTGATTAAATGTTTTTAGAATGGATTTTATTAATCTTCTTTTTAATCTGTGATTTATTTTCCTATCACATGTTCCCAATTATATTAAATAAAATCATTGATTTAATTTTATCTTATATTCCACGAAATCACTACTAAAATTCCCTTATTCTATGATATATATCCATTTGATCTTAGAGAATGATGATATTAACTATATTATTTTTCATATCCCCATCTCTTTTTTTGTTCTTCATCATTGGACCACATAGTTACACTTTGACTATTTCCAGGTAGATTCTAGTGTGATTAAACCCCTAGATTCATGATGGATGTGTGAAAAAAATACTATATTAGATTTTATGGATGAATCCAAGAGGATTTCAGGTAGATGTGATGGATTCATAGATCCAGGATCTAAAATAGTGATAACAGGGACATGTGAGGAATACGAGATGCGTGAAATACCACTCTAGGGGATTGGGATATTATTTTCAACCATTAAAGGCCCATAAATGATGGCTAAATGAAAACCCCACTCTTTTTGGGTGGTAAAATAGTAATAATTGTGGTTGAAGTCTTTGATCTAGAATTCATGTGAAATATCTAGACTTTCGTTGAAAATAATGATTATAAAACATGTACAAGAATGAATAAATGACGTGAAGTCACCCATCTACGGTAGTTAGAGTTTCAAAAAATGATAAGGATCACACACCATGTGGCAGGGTCACATGCATTGTGACTCTCCCCAGGTTTCAAGGTTGTGTGCTAGCTACGCCTAAAAAAGACCCCATGTGGGAGGACACATTATGTACTCTTGGAGTACACAAGCTTATACTGTTACCTGATCATGTCCAGGTACTTGACCGGGTACATGATATGGCTTGGAAGACATGGGAATGACTAGAAAAAAAATAAGTATCACCCAGGTTTCTAAGACATACCACGTGGTTTCCATGTCATGTATAGTGACATGGTCACCAAGATATGTCCATATGTGAAATGGTATGATGATGAGGTAGGGTTACATGTCATGTGGAACCCCATACACATCATGTACATCCCTTTAAAACATATTTCTCTCATATATCATTAATTTGGACTCATATTTTGGACTACAAGTATCCAATCCTAAGTGTTTTTCTACACAGAACATGATAGTATCCTTCATAGTGAATTCTGAGATATCATGTAAGATGTCCTAAGTATTATTTATATTTAGAAAATGATGGATAATGAAATCTGTTAGGAAGCATCATCTGAGTGTTCAGATAGTGATGGTACTCCCCCATTCGTGGAAAAAGTCCTATGTCCATGGAGATGGTACTCCCCTATCACAGCAGCATGTAAGTCCTATATATTCATTGTTTAGATAGAAAAGGTACTCTCCTATTGCATTAGGATGTTATTACTCTATCCACAGATATATTACTCCTCTATCACACTAGGGTGCATGTCCTCCATACTCGTTGTTTAGATAGAGACGACAACCCCAATTTCACTTGGGTGTGGGTCCTCTATCCATGGATATGGTACTCCCCTATCATATCAGGGTGCAGTCCCTCTATACACATTGTTTATATGAAGGCCTTACTTTCAAATTTATGGTTTGATTCCTCTATCCATGGAGATGGTACTCCCCTATCATACTGGGGCACGAGTTACCCATACATGTTATTCTAGACATTTAGGTGGTACTCCCTCATATAAGTACATGTCCTCTATATATGATGATGTTACTCCCTTATATAAGTATATTCCCTATATCTATGGGTATGGTACTAACATGTCTATGGTTGTAACCCCTACCCTACAAAGGTATATGTCATCTATCTATGGAGTTTATTACCTTTAGTTGATGGTTTTCACCCTTTGTCCCTTGAATCGGGCCCGGGAGGAACAAATTGGGGATACCAACTGTAATACCCTCACACTCAGTTATCTATTGGACATACTCATGATGGATTTTCTATAAGTGGGGAGCATGCCTTTATTTTCAAAGGATGCATAGTGGTACCAGTGATGTTGTATAAGAAGGTTATAAAAGAATTTCATACATCTCCTTTGGTAGTAAATTTGGTGTTGCAATGATGTACTAGGAACTCTGACGTCAGTTTTGGTGTCCAGTGATGAATAATGTAATTTTAGAGTTTGTCTATAAATGTCTTACATGTAAAAAAGTAAAGGCCAAGCACCAAGTTCTAGTGCTATTGAAACAACCCCTTTAGGTGTCAGAGTGGAAGTGATATGGGATATATATAGACTTTGTAATGGGTTTACCACACACATATAGAGGACACAACTTCATCTAGGTGATCTTAGGACAACTCCCCATGTTAATCAACTTCCAAGATATTCAAGAGTAGAGTTGAGTAGAGATTTTTGGGTGCCTCTATATATAGTAGATAATTTGACTCCATGGAGTCCCATCGATGATCATTTCTGACTGTGATACTCTATTCACATCCTGGTTGTGGAATGGATTACAGGAGGCATTTGAGACTCAGTAATGCTTGAGAATAGTGTTTCACCCCCAGACTCAAATCCAAATAGAGAGGACCGTTCATGGATAAGTGGACATGTTGATGGAGTGAATGTTATATTTTGGCTATAGTTGGGAGGATCACCTACTTTTGGTGGAGTTTGCATACAACAACAACTACCATTCAACCATTGGTATGATTTCATTTTATGATTTGTATGGGAAACCCTGTAGGTCATCACTTTGTTTGAATGATCCAGGTGGGTCATCACTCACGTGCCTAGAGTTGGTGCAAGCTACTATAGGGACGTTGCAGAACATCCATAATTGGATGAGGACTACATTGAGCCATAATAAGTCTTTTTTGAATAGATGACATAGGAATATATAATTTTAGGAAGGAGACTATGTGTTCCGAATGGTATCACCTTGACATAGATTAAATAGATTTGTCCTTGGTGGAAAGTTATCCTTGATATTCATTGGCCGTTTTTAGATACTATGTAGACTTGGTTATATGGAATACCTCTTAGATCTATCAACATCATTGGACAAGGTACATGGCATCTTCCATGTTTTGTAACTGACGAGGTACGTGCATGATCCATCACACGTTATCTCATGGGGAATGCTGAAAATCAAGGATAGATCTACCATATTAGATTACATAGTGAGGATTGAGGATAGACAAGAAAGGATCCTTTGTTAGCGCTCAATTCCCCTTGTGCTTGTTCGGTGGCAACATGAGAATTTTTGGGAGGGAATATGGTTGCGGGAGACCCAGATGCGAGCCCATTACCCTTATCATTTTGAGTAGGTTTTTCACTTTTTGGGATGAAAATCCCAACAATGTAACATCTTGGATTTTTTTATATTATTTTTGAATCTTATATGGAATATTTTTTAGATCAAGCACTACGAAAGAGTTCATTTATGAGGTTTGGTATGCCCAAAACAAATTTTAGAAATATATTAAGCATTTAAATAGCATATGTGTACAATTTTCATGATAAAAATGGGATAACATCTAAACAGATACCCAGATAAGAAATCAGAGGGCATCCTTTAGCTCAGATTATAAGTTTTTCCGAAGGCATGACATAACCCTGGTCGGCGCATGTAGTTTGTGAAAAAGATGTCTCATACATGAAATTAATAAAATAAATTTACTTAATAATTTATTTTATTTTTGTTAACTGTTGAGACATGATTCCTCTTAAAATATACATCTATGGAAATTGTCTTGGGGTTGGTCACTGAACCCTAGGGACCTATATGCTATTAAAATAGAGCATTCATGGAGATTGAAAATGGATTAGAATCATATCATGGATCATCATGCTGACAGATTTGAAAGATCTCAACAATGATGGCCACATAACTACTCTTCATCAATGATAGATCCAAAATCTGGGTAGTATGGTTGTTTAATGTGGATTATTCTATGATCTTGATTCCTATATTGAACATGGATCGACCTACCCAATGGATTGATCTGCGTGCATATTTTCAGGATGGGTTTATTTTGGTGAAATTTTAGAGGAATTGATTATGGTTATCCATATCTTCATTGTTTATCTTATAGAAAAAATAGATATCAACACAAACTTCGGTCTAGTTTCACATATTTCATTTATTCTTCTGCACTTCTCCACTGTTTCTATAATTCACGATGGGTGTTCTTTGTTTGGCCTAAGATTCAACGAATCACAATCAATTGATGAATGAATTCCCGTTTCGTAGAACGAATATCTAATATCATAGATCTGGGTCTGGAATGGTTGTGGAAGTGAATCTTACAATGGTAGATGCATGATTCCTTATTCTTTAGTGTTCTTCACCATTCAAGGAAGAACGGAACTTAGATACATTATTCCAATAGATCTTAGTCCGAAATATGATATTTGACAATGAAAATGCACGGACGAAGGGGTTCCTTGAGTTTTCTTTAAAGGATCATCTGAATCCAAGGCCGGAGTGGTGGAGGAGGAATGCGAGAGGATTAACAAGTGATTTTAGAAAATCATGATCCACGTTGAATGTAATCTTGGATTACACTGCATGTGGTCACCCCTGATTGTGGTGCTAGGGTTCTATCAAATTTAAGGATCAAACAACATTTAAACCCTATCACATGGCATGTGGCCCTTCCCGGTTTATTCGTCATGTATCATGGTGGGTTCATGGACATGGGTTGGAGTACACAGTCACAAGAATGCTCTTTTCTCCCACACTTTCATGAATGGGCTTACATAGACTAGTACACAGAAATATATGTGGTACATATACACGGCCAGGTGACATGGTTAGGATACCACATGCCTTTACGCGTTATTTACTCCTTATACATGCCTTGTATATGGATACTATATTACATGCAAGGCTCTTCCACACTGGCAGTCAAGGGGAGAGATGTACTTGTCGTGTACCCCCTGGGACACATCATGTACCCCCTTAAAGAGTTCATGAGGCTCTTAATTTTCTTAATTTGTACTATTATATCTTGATTGAATTCCCTTGGTCCTTTCCCTTGAGAGTAGAGAGCGTAATTACATTCTCATCACAGGATTTTGATCCCCTATAGTGTTCGGGTATTAGATGGAGTTGTGGTGTCCCTCAGTGAGATTGAAGTGTGATCCACTATCACCATTATTTCCCTAGGTGTGGGTTTTCTATGGAATCAGAATGACCTCCCAAGGTTGGGAATTTATACTTCATATAAAAGGTCGTATCAGTGGGTTTTGTGGAATCGTTGACATACGATCACCTACATAGTGGGTTGATCCTGATTGGGTTTGTGGTGTCCCCCAGCGGTTCTAGCTGTAACCCCTATATTTTAATCATGGTCCCATTAGACTAGTGAGATTTCTTGGTAGAGGCCCAATGACCTAGAACACTTCATTGAGTGTCTCCAAAGATAGCAACACTCATGGAGTGATTTCACCTGGAACGAGTATTTCTTCAAACATAATTCTTTAGCTGGAAGTTGGTTATGAATTCCTGGTGGCATGGGGTCATTCTTGAGTATATTTAAGTTTTTATGTTTTGTTATACCTTGATTTTTATATCTTGTGTTACGCTGAATATATTTTTTGGTTCATGTTTAGTGTTTTTAGGGTGTCCTATAGAGTATTATTGTACTCACACCTACATGGGATTTTCCCGCATGTGTCATGTCTTATGCAGATGGTGACCCTTTTGAGGATGTCCTGGGAGGATAGGGAGAAGGTGGAGCATAGTTAGAGCTTGTCAGAATGAGGTGTCTACAAGGAGATTTCATTTGATTTAGTCTTCTCCCTTGTAGTAGGTTGGAATCATTATAGTTTTTTGTTGGTCTTGTATTTGGACCATTTTTTCTAATTTTAGTACTTTATTATTGTACTATATTGTGGGATCATAAATGTTTTCATGCATTTATTCAGTTGTTTAGTTTTTTTATTTTGTGGGATTAGATATGTGTGTGTGTGCAGGTAACTTATGCTAATTACTCCAATTTTTGGGATATACCTACTCGGTGTTGGTCGCCATCCCATGGCCTATTGGATGCAGGATTGGGGTACTCATGGGTCAGACCTCATTAGGTCAGGTCATGATAATTATATTTAAAAACCCACCAGTAGGAATTCCATATGATTATGATTCATTGGATATTGTTATATGTGAATATGTGTGATGGTCCTTAGATATGAGATTATTATTAATTCATATCATGAGTTGTGTACTTTGATGTATTTACCAAAACTATAATGTCATATGTTCAAAATTAAGTAGGATATGTTAAGTTCATCATGGGTGATATGGAATTAATGAATAATTCAATAACATATTTTACTCTTCCAAGAACAAAAGATGATATCAAACCCATTGATTGAAATTTAAACATCAAACTGAAATCTATTCTTATGGTGTATTGATGGGTTTATTTTATATAGTCAAAGAAAGGAATATCAATTATATGGTTTGATGACATGAGTATGAAATATTCTGGATTAAATATTGAGTTAAATGGATTATATTATATAGTTAGAATTCATAGATGGTTGTTGTCATTACAAAATTAAATTCTTCATCTATGGGTGCGTTTAAGTATTGTTAGACAGTGATATTGGACTTTAGGAAAGAAAACCTAATGTTATTGAGAAAGTGACCAAGAGGATCACACACTTATTGTTTGCATTGATCCCAGATAAATTCTATTTGAATTAGAAAATTAGAATAAATAATATTCTCAAGACCTAGTAATAAAAATTATTCATGGTTTCTCTACTCTAAAATATTCATCCACTTGGTATATTTATTTCGAAATATATATACAGATATATATATGAGTTGAATATTAAATAAATAGATATTTAGATGACCAATTAATTGAATATTTATTTACTCTTTTTTTATTCATAGGGTGAGAAATGATTTTTATTTTTTAATAAAAGTATATTTAGTTACACAGATAATAAAATAAATAGGTATTTTCAAGACCATGAAAATAATATTATTTGTTTATCAAACGAATAATAAAATTGATATTTATTAACATGACAAATAATATAATATATTTTTTATTTATCTAACAAATAATACATGTTTATTTTTCTTCAAAGGATTGAAAGATGTCATGGATTTTTTTAGGAAAAATGATCTATTTATGTGAATGATATTATCATAAAATATCCTTAAATAAATATTAATTTATTAATTTAATAAAATGATATTTGATGATGTGTGGGTTAGAACATGCCATGAATTATTATTATTATTATTATTAATCTTGGGAAATTAATGGAGTTTAATATTTGATTAATTCCTTATATTAAATTATCAATATTAAACCCTTACTCTATATATTCACCACTTATATCATTTTCTAGGGTTTACCATCCAAACCATTCAGTGGAAATAATTATGCACAAAAATGATCTTCATTGAGATTATCTCGAGAAAGAGGAAAGATCAGGGGTTTCTTATCTCAGAAATCAGATTTGTCTCCCCATCCTACTCTATCTCAAGATAGATAGAACAAGAGTATGACAATCCCTAAACATAAAGGATTGTGTTGCGATATTCATGAAAAATAAAAGGCAATCGGTCCCTTCATGATAGAAAAAAGAGATCTATTTATGACATCTGGAGATAAATGTGACCATGTGATCAAAAATACTGGGATTCTACACATGGATCCACATATTATAATGATGAAAACATTCAATCATTGTTTGAATGATCAACATCTTAAATAAATAATGAATCTCCAAACCGAAGTGATTCATGCTATTAAATCAATTATAAATTTGATGTTAAATATTCTCTATCATGGTTATGGGATTCATTTTATCATGTTTAATTGGATATTATCTTGATATATTTCACACTTACTCATGCTCATAAGGTATATTAATTAGATATATCATAAATCCATCATTGAATATGGGCTCTTCTGATGCTTCATCTATGCCCAAAATCCTCAAGTGGTATCCAAGTGGCCAAACTTTTATTTATAATTAGTTGACTCTATATTGATATAATCACAATTGATTTATTAATTTTTCATTTATATTATAAATTTTAATCAATAAACTTGAGATAAAATATTTTTTACTAAAATATAACAAAAAATGAATAAATAAAAGGTGAACAATGCATAATGAAACCATCGGTATGTGTTAGAGATCTTCGTTGCATGATATAGTTACATGGCATGTAACATGATAACACACCCTTGGTATTGGTCAACCAAATGGTTTTTTGTGTGTAATAAAATAATTTCATGATATGTTAGAGGTCTTTATTTAGTTTGTAAATGAATATTTATTACACCATGTATAGATTTCTTAGGTGTCATATGGTTTGTAGTGTTACACTATGTGTAATGGACATACACACTGTGTAACACCATAAAAAGCATAGTTCATGTGATCAACGGATCGAATGTGTAATTAATACACACATCAAGAGTTAATTTACAAATGAGAAGAAAAAATCCAATAATATTACACAACCTTTAGCTAGTGTGCACACTATGTAACATGGTATTATTAAATGAGGACTACAAGTTGAGTCCCTAGGTGTGTAATGAAAAATTAACAGAAAGGAGTAACAAGTCATGTAACAGAGGTACAAGTCATGTAACAGAGGTACACGTCATGTAACTCATTCCAATTTATGTGTATAACACACCGAGCTAGGCTATACATCTTGTAAACATATGAATAAAATTATTTAAGTATTTTAGATTAAACAATGTATTATGTAACTGGTGTATACACAATGTGATAATGTTTTATATAATATTAAATTCCTAATTATGTTTTCATAAATATCAGAACTACACATCATGTGGTGTTAATACATACAATATATGGTAAATGATCATTTGAATCTATACACACGACATATGTTAAATACTTGTTTACACACCATGTAACAATGTAACATGTTTTTTATTCTACATGTCATGTGAATATATTATACATGACCTCAAAAGTCATCTGGTAGTTTAGATAGGTACACATTGGGTTGCCTCTAGTATACATTGTGTACTCATGTAATTTTAAATAAAATTAATTAATTTTATTTATTTGAATATTATATTGGATGGGTATGTTATGTTTCCAGGAAGTTTCTTAGAATACTAATTAAGACAAATATTTAATTAATAAATAAGACATGAAATTAGTAATTTATGAGAAATTTATCTTAATCAATGAAGTAATTTAAAAGGTACACAAGTTTTTATGAATGTGAAGTCACTTAATGTATGTGACTGATATGATTATAACATTAGATTCTTCAAATATGTGTTCCTTTATGTGTTTTCAGATGATAATATAATACTTTAGGATTGCTCACCTAATGCCACCAGGGAAGTAGTCTAGAGGATCACACACATAGTGTTTCCATTGATCGCCTAAAATTTATATTTAAATTTATCATTTGGAACAAATAATATTCTCAATAATTAGGGATAATATTTATTCAGGATTTTTTTGATCACAAATATTTATTCATCAGTTATATTCTATCAAATATATATATATATGAGTTGAATGTTAAATAAATATGTATTCATGAGGTGATCAATTATAATATTCATTTATGTATTATTTTATTCATAAGATAAAATATATTTATTTAGTTATGTGGATAATAAAATAAATATTTATTTGTAATACCCTGATTATAATATTTATTTTTTAATTGAATAAATAATAAAATAAATATTTATTCGTAGTACCATGAATATCATATTTATTTTTCATCAAATAAATAATATATATTTATAATTATTCAAATGATCATTAAATGTTTAGGATGATTGTTTATCCAAGGATTATCTGATTAGGAGAACGAAACAATCTATAAATATTATTAAATAAATAAATATTTATTTATTTTATAAAATGGCAATTGACTTGGTGGGGGTCAGTGCATGCCATGAAATAATAATAATAATAATAATATTATTATTATTATTATTATTATTATTATTATTATGGGGAATTTATAGATTATAATGATTTACAAGGTATTTATGAAATATTATCAATATTAAACCCCATCACAATATATCAATTAACTATATCATTTTGTAGGTTTAACCAACCAAACCTTTTGGTGGAAATGGTTGTGCACAATGACGGTTTCCCAAGAGATTATCTCGAGAATGTAGAACACTATAGGGTTCCTATTAACAATCCTATTCTATCACTCCTCACATCTCTCCAGATTGAGGTAAAATGGGTACAACAATCCTAAACCCCAAAAGATAGAGTAGTAATCATCACAAATGCTACAAGGTAGATGATTCCTCTAAGCTAGCACACAGATATATGTTAGTGATGTTATGATATCAAAAAGAATGTGTGGATTTCCTCATGGTAGATTATAAAATTTTATCCTCATAGAACAATGACATAATAACTTGAACAAAATTCGAATAATAAATATTTTCAATGAAGAAACAATATCAAGACCAAGGAAATTATTATTATTAAATAAATCTTAAATTTAACATGAAAGATCCTCTCTCATGGGTTTAAGATTACATTAATTTTTTTTATTCAAATATAATCATGATATATGTTGTTCTTCATCATGTTCTTATAGTATATTTTTCAAATCCATAAAAATATATCATTAGTAATGAGCCTGACTGATGCTTCTACAGTACCCACAACCTTCACATGTATAATCTAAAACTGGAACCATGATCATGATATGCAAGGATAGACTCACATTTCAAGAAACTATAATTCAAATGGGGAAGGGTTTACCACAACCTTTTTCTGAAAATAATCAAGGAAAAATAATTTGCTATGATTTTTTATGTGGATAAAATCATATTTTTTGGAAGATAGTAAAGCTATGTAGATGATTTTTCTAATCTCAAGTGGTCATAGTTTTAAATGTCTATAATTTATGAACTCAAATACTTTATATTAATAATTGTGCTTAAAAAATTAATATTCCTTTTTATATAAAGTTATTTTTGTTAGAGATACGCTAAAGAAGTTTGATATGCATGAATCTAGACCAATTACAACTCTGATTGTAGTTGGACTCAAGCTTGGGAAACACAATGATGGGAAATATATATACCATTCCTTTTATAAGAGAATAATTTGGATCTTGTTATGTTTGATAGTAACTTTGGTGGATATTGTTTAGAAAAAATGTTTAGTGACCCATTTTGAATGTAATCCATGGGTCTTCTCAGAGTAGTGATACAAATTATTGGGCACATCCAATATACTATCAATTTCATATTGTTTATTTATGTTAGAAAGGATCATGAATTATCACATTTTTCTGGTGTAGATGTGGTTGTTTATGTGGTGGAATTAAAGTCAAAAAGTGGTGGTTCATTATTTATTAGAAATAAGTGTATAGGATGGAAGAGTAAGAAATTGGATAACATATATCTTAATATGAAAAAAGTAAAATATATCCTCGTAAAAAATAATGCACTCATATTCTATGTATGTATGAATAATTATCAGATAATGGTAAATAATTGTAACAACCTATGTTGGTAATTTGTGATAAAAATAGAAAAATTGAACTGATGTAAAATCTAGTAAGACACTCTCATCCCAAACATATTTATATACGATATCACTTTATCAAAAGGAAGGTTGATCATGGAGTGATCAAAATAGATCATGTTGGAACAAATCAACTTGTTGTGGACATCATGATTAAACCTTTATCCACATCATTGTTCAATAAGAATTGGTTGAAACATAGTGTTCAACAACCTCAATCATGGACTGCCCACACTAGGAACCCAACTCGGGCTTACAATGATGATGGGAGTAACACCCTAAGTTGATATCCAATAGGCCATAGGGTGGTGGTGAGTACCAACTGTATAAACATAGACTTATGGGATGCATTCCACTTATATTACTAAGGTACAGAATATAAAATCCACCAACCAACCCCATACTATAAAATAAATAATAATATCTTATAATTCATGTAAAGTAGTACATATAAAAATCCCAATATATAATATCAAATAAAATTTTGAAGAAGTAACTCCATAACAAATCCCCAACCCTATGCTTTTGTATTCCATCTTAGTTATGAAACTCAACTCAGAAACCTAAAAATCAGTTTTATATATTTGGGTGAGCACAAAGTATAAACTCAAGGAGATCATACTGAAGACCTCCCATAAAAATATGGATAATGCACACTAATTTCCCTTTGAAGAAAATAGAAATCAATAGACACCTAGAAGGTCAACTAATGCCTGGCCTCACCAAGGCTCACTCACTAAGTACTGTAGTCAAATATATATAAAATAATATTGAATAATATGATAAGAAGGTACCTCATGACCACTTCCCCACTATTTTTTCATTCTCATGCCCCAACATAAAATTCATTTCATCTAAATACCTTCCATAACCATGTCACATCCCACAATTTCTCATAATATATCCATGTCATCCATGTCATCCCATATCCACTTCCACATATCACATATCATCCACACATCACATATCTTCTATAACAGCAAATTGTTATCCAAAAATATCATAAAGTTATTTCTTCCTCCTACCATGTACATCCCAACTCATACAATATTATCTCATCTACCATGAATGGTCTACCAGTATATCACATACACTATTTGTGTGATCATACCTATCATTATACCAATACCCTAGAGGTTATTCCTATACCCCACATACTATGATAGTATGATTATGCATACCTTGATCCATCATGTCTCGTATTTCATTTACAAATAACTATGGGGAAGTAGGGGTATTCAACCATTAGATTTCTCACTAACCTAGATTTTTGGGGAAAAACCCTAGAACCTAAACCATATCATTGTTGATAAGGGTATCCAACTCAGGTGTCATGCATATAGAAATCATAAGGAAATACATCATATATATACAACCACATAAGATCAATATAAAGTATTTCTTTTTAAAATATCATTTCCACACTACCACGACCTTCACACCATCATATTTATACACTACCATCACCACCAATTAAAAAATCACAAAATCAGCCTCTTTTTCCATAAAAAATAGCCACATGAAACATCCACAATTACCCATTCAATCATCCAATGAAATCATTTCAATATTTATAATTTAATAGCCATATTATGTTAATTAAGCCATTAAATTTTATATTTAATGAAAAAAAATTATATATCTCTAATTTTTATTTATTTCTTGCCATTTTTTCATTTCATGCGTCATTATTTCATTTACATCCAAGGTTTATTCACTTCCTTCCATACCCATTTATCATTTCCATTATGACCAATTATATTTTTCTACTATAGGGAATTTACGAACTATCCCCGCCAATGACCATCCATGTATTTATCCCTAAACATCCTCTATATTCCCAATTTTCAAATGTAACAAGTTAGTGACTTCCCCATTGCATAGTCCACTTCCACAAAAATATCACATTGTGTCATCCATTTCATCTACCAAAACACCTACTTCCTATTACACACAAACATACAATATCCAACAAAAGAATTTATCATATAACATCCCATACAAAAACCATACAATAAATGTAATGATAGGTTAGTTCTATATATTAATAAAAAATAAGTTATTTTAAAAATATTGTACTCAAACAATGATTCAAAAGTTGTAGCCTAAAAATGAAGCTATTAGAGGATGGTCACTAGGTAGGAATCATGCATAGAAATCTTTGATAATTTAGGAAATATCTTTAATCATAATAATCATGACTCGAAAAAATATAAAAAACCCTATCATACTGCTATATCATTCCTATAAGATTGAAATTTAGAAAATCAAAAAGATTAAGGGAAAACTAATATTAGGTCACCATTGGTTCTCTTGAAGATGATGGATAAATCCAAAAAATAGTGGATCAAATAATTCTAAATATGTACCTCTAGAAACTTGAGGTTTGAAAGAAATCTGTGGAAATAAAAGAAAAATGAAGGGGTTAACAATTTACATTTGGATGTAAAAAAAATAGATACACGATGTGAAAAGTCATAGTAACATATATAATTAGTCAAATATAACTGATACCAGTAATTTTTCCATGAATATCCCATCATATTCCTCATTCAATATTTATTCAACTACTTTGATTCTATACGATCATGAAAGGGTTCTGTCATTACCCATATCATTACATCACAGTGTTAATCGAGTCAGAACCACAAAATCTCATTCCCTGAGCCTATGCACTATGATAGCCATCTCGTGGGAAATATTATACCCCCCCCCCCTTGATAATATATTGTAGTGAATGAATTTAGTAGTTCATGACAACTAAATTGGTAACAGAAACTTTGTAAGGGTTATTGGAACTTCATAAGATTCATCATTGGAACTTATGTGAACCTCCTTTTGATAACATATTCATTAAACTTCTCCAACAATGACACACCCCATTGCACCATGATCAAGCACTCAAGAACATAAAATCTAAAACTATTGATCACTCCAAATATGACTTGAATTCCTACATCATGACCTCCATCTCCCAATAAAAAATTTATCTCCAGAAACACTCTTTTTCATCCAAATTATTCCCAACATCACCCTCAACCAATTATTATATATAAATAGGTGGGAAACACCAAGTCAATTATAAAATCCCTTAACTTGAGGAGGTCTGTAAATCCCACTCTCTTTATTTGAGAAAACATCTTCATATTGTTTTTGTGTTTTTCTGGTTATTTTTATTCAGGTTTATATTCTAATGGGTTGAATTATTCTAGTTTAATTGAACGTAAAATATCAATTATGACATTCAATTTTAAGTGGTAAATTCTTGTTTTACAAACCAGTATAATTTTTCCCTACTGAATTCTATCATTAAGTGATAATATGTATTACAACATTCATGGATGATAAAATCCATGGGTAATGAAATGTATTTGATCTTGAGATAAGGGGAGTTCTGGAGAATGCAATACTAGAATGGCATTGAAGGAGGTGTGTTATAAGAAATGATATACCCTCTCAAACTCTTGTTTTCTATAATGATAATCACTCATATAGAATTAAATTGATGGATGGGTTATTATATTTAAATAAGGAAGTAGTAAAAGGAGTTTGATAGATTGAATTTCACATTATATTTTCAACAAATCCAAATGGGGAGAATGTTGGAACCAAGCTTATCAATTATGAAGGTTTAAGAAATACAAGAATGCTTGAGTGGATGCTGGAATATAGAGGATAAAATTACTTGGTTGATAAAGTTGATTGGTATATTGTGTTTATTTTAAATACACTCTTTAGTTTTATTTTCTAGATGAAAATAGAGTTTGAATTCAAATGTATTTGTTTCTGAAAAATTCTTTATTATTATTAGAGTCTCCATGAAACTTTTCATCTCAAGAAGAGTATGAATATTATACATAGATCTAGTGTGAAGAGAAAAATTTTGTGGAATTCGATATCATTTATGTACATGAAAATTTAGATGAAAGGGTAAATTCTATCAAAAAATTTGAATTTATGGTGTAGTTTTTAGAAAAATTACAAGTAAATGTATAATTTTAATACATGAATTGCACAATTTAATTTTTACTAAATAATTACATAGAAATATTTTTTTGAAGAATGATGTGGAATAATTTTTTTAAAGGAATTATATATATAGGGTCATTTATGAAGAGAAGGTATAAGAGGAGTGTAAACCCAAAAAGAAGGATCTTATTCTGAGTAGTGGAATATTTAGGAAGAGGAAATTTCAGATCAATTTAACTAATCTCACAAAATAAATTTTTGATTCCACAAAAGGAATATTTGAAGGAAAATATTTTCATGAAGAACTAACCGTATTCCAAAGACACATAGGGAATCGTTTACAAAATAAAGGAAAAAAGGATCATGTGCACTAAAAATTCAGCATTGTTTGAAAAAGTGTTCTGGAAGGTATCCGAAGTTGTGAAATGAAAATTTTATAGGATTTCTTAAAATCATGGAAACAAATGATTTTTTATGAAAAATTGTTTTATATGAATTTTAGAAGTATAATATTTGGAGAGAGAATGTTTTTTGAAGTTCTGTTCCAATAAATATTCCCCTAAGAATCTCATTTCAGTGATGAGAAATAGTTAATGGAAGATTAAATTAGATTGATCTTTTAGTTTTCAAAATTTAGAATAATCACATCATTAATGGGAAGAATAATTAATCTCTTAATTTGTGGTATAAAAAATTAATCAATTAATATTCAGTAAACAAAAAATTTCGTTGTTTTTTGAATGAAAAAAGAACTGTAAATGAATTACACTAAAGATACATTTGTGTAAAAAACATAAACAACTAAAAAAACCATGAAGGAATTAAGTGGAAGAAATATGAGTACAATGAAATTAAGTGGAAGATAGAACGATAATAAAATTATGTATAAGGGATAGTTATGTGAATAAATTACATGGTGAATAGAACAGTATGTAGAACTTATGTGGTGAATAGAAAAAATGTAAATATTACAAATATATTATGATTTTTGTGAAAACCTGAACATACATTCCATTGGAGTTCTATATTGATGTTATAGCTTAATCATTGAGACTGTGGATATCATTAGAGCATCATATTCTGGATTTCATAATGCAAATCATAGTACAAGTTCTCACTGATAAGAAATCAAACTTCATATCAATAAACTAAGATTTCATTAATCTAAACAAGTGAGTGAATTAGGACTTAGTTGGAGTCACCTAAGGGAGTAATTGTGTTAATTTGTAACATCCTACCCTTGATCACCCTAAATAGTAACCATACATGTGGCACCATGCAACCTTAAGAACACCTCCATGAATGGGAAAGCTTTATGAAAAATTGTGGTGGTCTATGGAGGTACGGTGGGGATGTTATAACCCTAGTATAAGAGTTATAAATCTACGATAGAATAAATCCAACATCATTCTCAATAGTAATTAAACAATGTTCACAAAAGTGTTAAAATACAACCATCAATAATAAATATTATGTAGATAAAACAATCATATAATACTTTTCTTCCAATAGGGTTGGTCACATATACAAATAAAATACAATAATAAATAAAATAATAGGAGTATCCAATATATCCCTGAGCTATTCCTCATCCCAATATTTCATATAAATTATTATTTCCTTCTCGACTATTCTAAGAAACTCCCAAGCCTTAACCCAACCCATTCCTGCAATAACAACATGAGAGCTATTATGGTACTATTGTGAAATGGTTGACCAAGTATGGTGTGAGTATATACCTTATTAGGGAACCCCTAACATTGTCTCATACTATCTGGTATACATAGTGTTATATGAATAAAATATATATGACATTAATAAAAAATTTAGGTGCATGACATGATAAATAAATAAATAAATCACCATAGTACCTGCTTTTCCTTAATGATGATGTTTCTTTAAACACATCATTATGACCATGCCTCTACAGTATCACCACCATCACATGTTGTATACACATAACTTGGTCCATGACTAAATATCATCATAGATCCTCAATTCTAGGACCCATATTAACAATATCTTCTTTGTCCAATGTCATAGTGTCTTTAAACATGTCATGATGAATATGCCAACCAATGAGTTCCTTTAGCCAAGCCCCAAGTAATCATGGGTGATCCATAGATAACATGACTATTGAGGGTAATATGCTAATCCCCATGGTATTTTTTATTGTGAAAATAGGGGTAAAATACCCATCCCTATGGCATAGATAAACCACTTTAGGTGTGATACCATCTTTGGGAAACATAACCATTCCATGATCATCTAGAGAGAATAAGACTATCATGGGTAATATACCCATACATTTGGAATAGATCAACCACTTCAAGAAAAATACCATCTAGGGAGAATATATAAATCCATAAATCATAAAAAAAGAACAGTCCTATCTGGGGTTATATACCCATCCCCATGCCAAGAATCATGACCTAAAATGTAAAACACATTCCTAGGCACTCAACATCCTGGGGCATCAAGCATGAGTGGGTAAAAAGAAATAAGGGTTCGGTCACACTACTCACACACCCTGACCACTATATACTTCTTGGAACACAACATAACTGGGTTTTTACGTTTACACCCACAACCATATCTACCTATAGCAATACCTCATGATTGACCCATCAGAATACACATTGTTTCAGGTTCTAGGGTGACACATGTAACAATATCTGCCCATATCTATACATATACGATCAGGGTTGGTCAGTCATTAGGGAACCAATTGTGGTCCCATAGTTCACATCTTAGTAAAGGCACCCTCTTATGGTTCCTCCATGTCAAACCTGGTCTTGGGTTAATACTTAATGCTCACAGGATGTTTCATTCCTTGGAATCATCCACATGGTAGTGTAGCCTCATAGGTTACATGGTATTTTCCACATAGGAAATGGTAAAAAATATAACCCATTAACCATCTTTTACATTTGGGTGTCACTAAGTCAGTCCACCCACCTATCCTAGTCCTAGTCTACCTAAGTTCTGTCCTCCTATTCCCAGTTTCATGCCATAGTAAAGGATCACATTCCACATAGTCAATTAAAAGATATCAATGTCTCTAGGGTGTCATAATTTCCCCAAGTGTCCTATTCAGTTCATGGGTGTATTGGTCATCACCCACCCATACTTGGGTGTACAAATTTCTAAAGCCTGGGCCACTAAAATATTCTTATAAGATTCTTTAAAAGTATAACCCTTATTGTGGTCTAAATGTTTCAGGGAGGTCTCATGTAATGGAATGATCCATCAGAAACTGAGGAATCGTGCATGTGTTGTAAGAACAATGTGACTTACGTGCCTATTAATTTAACATAAAGAGTTCAACTATTAAAGCACGTTAATTTAAACATTTAATTCAATTTAAACTAGTCTAAGTTCATTGCATGATTTTTTCTATAGTGCCATTCCCACACATCATATTCCATATATTAAAATCATAATAACCATAAGGATAATACATGAGACCAACTACCTTTAAATAAGATTTACACTTTAATGTTCATGTATTGACAACCTTTCCAAGGCCATCAAGGATCTGTCTAGTACCTATCCTTGCAAAAATCATGAGTAGAGCTTCAAACTCAAGAAAAAAATGCTCAAAAAACTAATAATGATGAAAATAAATAATTAAACATTTTAATTAAAATTGTAAATATTTGGAGAAGACTCAATGTGCCACAAGATTGTTTTGAAAACCAATACAACATGCTATGGGAGGTCCATAGAAAACCCTAGGTACTAATCTAGTATCACGATCTATGTGTTAGAATGTTTTCTATATTTAGTTTAATTTAATTTAATTTAACTAAAAATACTCAAATAAATCAATGGTGTGATATACCATTGATGAATCAATGAATGGTGGTAAGAAGGTGTTATATCAGGATGTCCACTTCTTGGGCTGCATGACCCCCCCCCCCCCCCCACATTCAACTAATTCCATGTTTCTTTGGTAAAATTGTTTATAAATCCCTATTTTCAATTAATATAAATACAATGTCTTATAATAGACGAGATAAAATAAAAAATAATTAGTCATCTTACCTTGGATCACCATTCAGAATCATCAAAAATCATCCACATTAAAGGGGGATCCATAGAGAGAAAAGGGAGGGTTTGATCAGTCTAATAACACCCTCATACACCCTTCCACTTCAAAACACCAAGGAGATATCTATAAAAATTACCATCCTACCCATCATAAATAACCACTTTGAACTCCAATAGATAGAAAATAAGTGGACACTAGATAGAAGATGGAACCTGCAGTGGCACCAAGAAACTACCCACACCACAAGCTAACAAATGGTTATAGACTATAGCTCAGTTAGCCGGAACTCCATTTGAATCATTCTCAGTCTTCCTTACAACATTTTGACCTTTATTCCATGTCTGAAACACCTCATTTGAGAGTTTAAAACTCTCATAATTTCACTCCAAGTACAATTTCAAAATCTGACACACCAAATAATTGAAAATATCACATTTCTCTTGAAATTAAATACTTATCCATACAAGATAACATTATGGACTCCCCACCATAACACTTATCATCATTGATAATTCTTGGTGGTTATACCACTATACATCCCAACCTATCCTGGTCACAAATTCTTGTTTATATAACCTCGTTCCACCTAGAACTACCTAATGAAATTCTAAAACCGAACTCATGATTAAGGTGATTAAACCGTTGAATCAAGATCTAATTTTTATAACCATTTTTGAAACACTAGTAAATAACTTTCTCAAGCCCATTAATCTTGAGGAATTACCAAGTAATTTCCTAATTCATCACAAATCCTATAGTGTTTCCCATAATAGGCCATATCTTACAGATACCAACTTTAATGGTTTGGTTCCTCCACCATCAGAATTAGCTATTGAATCTTCATACCCACTTTCCTACAACACACCCAGTATGGTTTACATCCCATTATTCCCAAAAGTACATGAAAACACTATTCCAATGTTGGGACCTCTCTCCATTCTCAAATTCTAAAAAATGGATGAGCCACCCTTGTCCATGTATAAAACAATCAAGTAATATTTTATTAAAAAGGACTAAAAAATTATAAAAACGCACTCATAGTTTACAACATAGTATACTTGATGTGGTTCCAAATCTACTACATCCAACCTCATACAGAATATACTGGTTAAACTTCCTTTGGTTGACCACCTTGGAAATGATTATCTTCAGTAGCTAACATGCTATCTAACTACATCATCATGGTTCCTTCCCTCTATATGAATCATGATATCATTTGACAATGTTCATCAATGTATGATCCTATATCCTAGTGTGATTCCACTATTGGGATCTTGATCAACCATTATTAGAGACGCTCCATACACAAGCACCAATGCACCATGAAAACCAACCACATTAAGTTCATCTAAATTTATCTCTAACCTACGATCGATGCTTGGACTCCATTCAAAATTCCATTTCATCAACTTTTTTAATTTTCCAAGGAACTCTAATTTAAATTAATTTACACATGTATCAATAGAAAAATTATATAACAACCATTGAGTGATCCATTTCACACATCCATGATCCCTATAGTATAATGGTCTAATCACCACGAACAACATCGTGATACCTAATATTGGAGTGAAATTTGTATTGAATTAATGGATCAAAATCTCAATCTCCATGTAAAATGCTTCATCCATCTCTGATAACAATGATTTGGCATGGTCTTCTTGCTCAAATTTGAGCAGCAACATGAAACACTAAATCATCACTCGTTTCTGACTCGGGTGAATTTTATCTACAACATCCATTGAATTTCCATTAATAGTGATGTATACTCCCTAAAAAAATTATATGAATCAACCTCACCAGGTTAGGTTAGAACACATGTACAACTCTTCATGGGCCACACTAGTTAGATTTTAGTGCAAATATACCCACTAAAAACTCATAAAAATATCATTAGTTCTCGAATCACTCAAGTATGTCATTGATTCACAATTCAACAAGCATCACGATTACTATTTCATACATATTGATTTGATAAAAACCTATGGTTTTCATGCCTCCTCTATGAAGAATAATGAAAACATACCCCGTGATTTTTTTAGTTTCACATCACTAAAGCTGACTGGCCATCCTTCTCAAGTATATTAACCTTATTTAACTAGGATATCCCTTAAAACGCCTTTCTAAAATTATGCACATCACTTATATCAAGGTCTATCACTCTAAATCCTTCCAAACGGCATTATCTTATGATCCCAGCATTTAGCCTAACATTCACTATGATTTCAAGTGTGTCTTACCACAATAGTGTGAGACACCAACCAATACCCCCCTAAGAGTAACTTCAATAGAAAAAGTACCAGCACTCATTGTGATTTTATAATAAAAACAAAGGCACTGTCACCATGCCCATGTCATATATATAGTTACACCTCACATGAACTAATCTCATACAGAAGTACGTACCCATGTCCCCGAGGCTATACCTTATCATGGTTTTCCTTCGAATGCTACTAAACATGGAATCATTTTGGTTTCCAGATGACACTAAGGGTCTCTAGATATCCCACCAAGCCTAATCATTCATGTCTCATAAATAGCCACCACTCATGGGATTTCATCCATTATCATGTCTCTAACAACCCACAACATCCAATATACCCCAACACACCTACTCAAGGGTGTTACACAAATCATTGAATCACATTCCAAAAACTATCAGCATGAAACTATGCACAAATCCTCTCTAAGAATCTACAAATTAGACTGCTCCATATAGGATATAATTTCTTCATAAAAAGTCCATAAAAACTACCCCATCAACTAATATCTATATCAAACACCAATATCATAAGTTTTGGTTAGATATAATTTAATTCCATGATATATGGGAAAATTCCATATAGGTTGTTATTGGGACATTAAGTAACTGGGCCAACATAATACTCATACCAAGGGGTTTTTCTCTATGACATTTAATTCCTATACTAGAGGCTTAGGGTCTCTACTCATTCTTTGTTGAAGGGATCATACAACCATCATCTCTATCATTTATTTTCACCATAGGATCCATAAGAACTTTCAACTAGAGTAATATATATATATATATATATATATATATATATATATAATTCTTCCCAACAGAATAGAATTCCACTATGTACTTACATGGGAAAACATTATATTAGAATTTTATATCACTTTATATAGTTTATAATAAAAAATAAGTGAAAATAATCACACTATCATGCTTATATATCATGTGAACCCTATGTGCCTGATATGATAATGAGATTCAACCTTCCTCTAGTATCCAAGATCCAAAAATCTAATAATTTCTCTCTTGTCAACAGACCAAGATCCAAGAACCCAATAAATCATAAACAATAAATATCAAAAACCATAAGCATCATTCTTGGGGAAAATAAATATAACCATATAAATTCAAGACATAAATATCAATCTCATACTAATGTTAACCTAAACTACCACTGAAAAAAGGTTTCTACAACATACCATCCTGGGTTCCATCACATTTTCTTATAGATCCCATGTATATAGTCTACTTTTTAGTTAAATAGGGTTTCAAAAATTATGTCAAGATCTAATTCCACTTTATAACGTCTCATCCTAGCTCACCAAGAATAGTAATCAGATCAGTAGTGCCATGTGACCTCAGGTGAACCTCCCTGATTTCTGTAGGCTTTCGACTTGTATCTCGGGCATATATAGGTACCATTGGGAGGTTATACCCCCTAGTATCATAGTTTGAAATCACATAAAAACTAAACCAAACATAATAAATAGTAATAAATAAAAAAATTACATGAAATTAGTAAAATAAAACAATCGATAACAAAAAAAATATGGAGAATAAATTCATACAATACTTGCTTTTCAAAAGCTTATTAACATATAAAAATGAAATAAAATAATAAATAATAGAACAATAGGATCCTAAATTTTTTAGGTCATAACTCATATTAGTAACTAATGTCATTTCATTTTACCCACTCAAACATTCTAAAAAAACCCTAGCCCTCATCCATACATGTTATTGTAATAAAAATTTGAGTGTTTCATGGGTACCTATGTGGAACGGATTCATGAGTAGGATGTGAGTAAAACAAATAGCATAGAACCACTAACTATAAAAACCAGACCTTATTACATTACACAATCTTGAATTTAGTTCTGAAATAAATTCCTTTCATATTGAGGATATTTTCATGTTTAAAGATTAAGAGTATTGGGACATAATACATTTATAACATTACACATTAATACATATTTGATACTATAATAACATTATTTTTTCTTCCAAAATATAATACTTTTCAATTAAACCATGACCTCATTGAAAAATATTCAAAAAAATTAACTTGGCTTAATTATTTTTAATACATATTTTTATAACCTATGAAAATAATTTAAAAACATTGGATGAGAACAAGAAATCTCATTAATGGACATAAAAATAAGGAAAGAGCACATTAGACCATGAAAACGTTTAATGTATGAAAACATTTTCAAAGGACAAACTTTTCACCCATATAAAAATACTTTTTGAAACATTAGATATCCACAAGATTCACACAATTCATAAGAAAATAAATAGAACAATAAAGTTATCTTGGGGAATTACTTACATAATCTTGTAACCCTCTAGACAACATAATAATTTGTAACCCTCGCGACTACCTTTCAATTTGTGTAACCGTCATAGTTACACTTAGAGTAACCATACGGACGACCTCTAACCTACACACACCCAATGCATTATAGGGAGATATATGTACCACCCTTAATCATAAAAAATTCCTAATAACCAAAACAAAATCATACAACGTGATTAATTTCATAAAAACATTTCTCTTGAATTTCATAAAATTGAATTTTAAAGGAGGTTTTTAAATGAAAGGTACCTTATAAATATCATATAAATGATTTGAGACATAATAGAGTGGATATAATATGCATATAAACTATAAATACACATAATTAAAAATAATATAAACAAATTTAATCACACAAAAAATTTCAATACTACATAAATAATGAAGTAGAAGGTTAACCCAAAGAATGGAAATCGGGTTAAGAATTTTGTTACCACGGGTTTGTCTTACTTAAAAAACATTTTAAACTCTTGTATAATTGTTAAAAGAGTGTTATTAATATCTTATAGAAAAATTTCCATATTTATAGTACCTTAAAATATCATTTCATTTCATCATTTCACACATTAATTGTTAGTATTTTGTTCCTTACATTGGTTTGGGTGCGTTCTTTACATATTCTCCAAGATCAGTTCATGATGGATGTTCTAGTCGATTGGAAGTGAAAATCTAGAATTGGAATGGAGTGGTATTTAAATATTTCCAGAACCATAAATTATATCATTTATTATTTTTAATTCTTACATGAGTATGATTCATAATTTAAAACATTATTGATATTTGTTTAGTTCATTTTGGAAATTCTTTGATCGTAAAGAAGTCATTTGGTTTTATAAATTAATAACATGTGTTAAAAATGATTACAGAACCTTAAATAATATATAATACATATTTTTAAATCTGGTTCAACCATATAAATAGTTTCATGACCATCCTTGAAGAAAGTAAATGAAATTGAAATCACATCATCCATGATGTCGGTAAATCGACACATCATGGACGATGTTTTAATTTCTTCAATGAGTGGGAGAGGAGAATAAATGTAATGGTGAGTATTCCATAAACATGATGAAATAAATAACATTTAAGGTACTGGATAATTAATTCCACTTGGATAAGGGGATATTAGTAATGAAAAAGAAAATAAAGGAATCTTAAAATAAAAGAAATGTGGAGAAATCCCTTATAAAAATTTCGCAACCAAACGACGTTGCATAAAATTTCATAAAATATTTTGATCAGAGAAAATGGGGGTATAATAATTCCTACATAATATGGAATTTAAGGGAGATATTTAATTACACATCCAAACATAATCCAAAATAAATTACAAATAATAACATAAAATAAAAAAAATAATGAATACAAAATAGGATGTTTACCTCTTGATCTCTTCTCCTTGAGATCCGTCATAGGGACTTTGGTTTTGGAATTTTGATGAGACCAACAGCTCTAGGATATGGGTAAGAGCCTTGGGAGAAATTATTTAAGTCTTAGTGCTTAAGAGTTGTGGGAGGAAGAGGGGAATGAGGGTGGTATTTATAGCGGAGGAGACGAGATATTTTCCAATATTTTAATTATAATTATAATATTTTTGCTCCATAATTTGATTAATATTATTTTATGTGACCCCAAATAGTAATAATGGCATGTGAGTTCGATCCAAGAGGTATTATAAAACTTATGATGTCATTAATAGTTTATTTAAAAGATAACTTGAATATACGGTATTTTACCATATTTCACTATTCATAAAAAATTCATGAATTTCAGAAAAATCCCAAAAATTAACTCTAACCATTTTTTGACATGTATAATTCAAAAATTAACTCTATTATTAGAAAATAAGTTTCTAAATATTATTAAAGTAATTTTTAATTAAAATCATACTTAATTCTGAAATTACCAATTTTAATTCTGTAACTTCATTTATACCGCATTAAAAAATTAACCAAGATGTCATTATTTTAAATACATAAAAAAATAATCTAATAATACAATTTACTATTCATTAGGGTCATATTAATATTCAATTTACTATTCCTAAGGGTATCTTACTATTCACCAAAAAACAAGTTAGTTCCTTCAAAGTACAAATAACTTACTGAACACAATTGTAGATGACTATTTTTCAAAATTCAATACATAGATGCAGCAAAATTATGTTTAATGGATAGTTATAAATATATACTAGAAACAATGTTTTGTGCATTTCAATTTATTTTATGAAAACCTTGGGATGTTACATTATCCCTACCTTTTGGAAATTGGGTCCTCACAATTTTATTTACTTATTAAAAAGTGAGGGTATTTTTCCCTCATTGAATTTTCAGACTCCCGTGTTGCTTCTTAAACCATATGGTTTCTCCAAAAAAACATTTACCAGGTTGATTACCTTGTTCCGCAACACATGCTCCCTTCGATCAAGATTCTGAACTGGTTTCTCTTCATAAGAAAGGTTCTCTTCTAGAATAACTTCTTCTGGGCTCATGATATTAGATGAATCTGGCACATACTTCCTCAACATCAAAACATGAAAAAAATTATTTACTTGAGAAAAACTCGAAGGAAAAGCTACTCAGTATGAAACTGGGAAAACTTTATCTAGGATTTCAAAAGAATTATTTATCTGGGGACATATCTTTCCTTTTTACCAAAATTCATCACACTTTTCCATGGAAATATTTTAAAGAAAACATGGTCACCTACCTCAAAAGATAAGTTTTTTCTTCTTTTATCCGCCAAATGTTTCTACCCACTTTGAGATTTCATCATGTGCTGCTGGATCATCTTCACTTTCTCAGCCACTTCCTCTACTAATTTTGGCAACATCAACTTTCTTTCACCGATTTCATTACAAAAACACTGGTGTCTGACACCGCTTCCCATAAAATTCCTCAAAAGGTGCCATCTATATACTATAATAAAAACTATTTTTATAAGAAAACTCAACTAAAGAAAGATGATAATCCCAACTTCCATGGTATTCCATTGAACAAGATAGAATCATATCATTCAAAGTCTGAATTGTTAGTTCGGAATGCCCCTCTTATTGATGATAAAAATTTGTACTGAAATTTAATTCTATCCTTAACAACTTCTAAAGCCCCTTACAAATGTTATAAGTGAACCTAAGACCCTGATCAGATACAATGGAGAGAGGAACTCCATGTAATTTGACAATCTCTTTGATATACAATCAAGAAATCTGATCTAATGACATTGTATCTCAAATAGAAATAAAATGTTCCAATTTAGTTAGTCGATCAACAATCACATGAATCACATTGTCACCTCAAGAAGTATTATGTAGTCCCACCACAAAGACCATTGATACATTCTCCCTTTTCCAATCTGGCACTATAAAAGGATAAATCATCCCCTTTGGTAACTGCCACACTTCTTTGACTTGTTGATATGTCAAACATTTCATGGTAAAATCAGAATTATCTCTTTTCATTCCATCTATCCAATAATACTCCAGAAGGTGTTTGTACATCTTAGTACTGCTAGGATGAATTTAAAATGAAGAACTATGAGCTTTACACAAAAAAATATTTCATAAACTAAGAATCAAAAGGAACAGATAACCTTTTTCCATATCTTAACTCACAATCTTTTCAAGGTTATATTCTGGAAACTTGCCCATTTTATCCAATTCTAACATTTCCTGTAGCTCACAGTCTTCCTTCTGTGCTTTCTTAATTATTGCTGACAATGATGAAAGCACTGAAACCTAAAACACAACTGGGGTAGTTCTTGCACCAACAACTTCTAATCCAGAATATATCAAATCATTAATCAAGGGATCATGTTCCAAACATGAGACGGTTAATGATGCATGATGTTTTTGAATCAAGGAATCCATAACTTTGTTTGCTTTCCCTAGATGGTAATTGATTGTGTAATCATAGTCCTTTAGCAGTTCAAGCTATATTATCTGCCTCATCATTAATTCCTTCTGAGTGAATATATACTTCAGACTTTTATTACTAGTATATATTTCAAAGTTGTATCTGTATAAATGATTCCTTCAAATTTTGAAAGAAAAAACCACATATACCAATTCCAATTCAAGTGTTGGATAATTTAACTCGTGAGGGTTTAGTTTTCTTGAAACATAAGAAATTAATAGATCAATTTTCATCAAAACACAACCATATCCCTTCAAAGAAGCATAATTGTAAATGAAAAAGTCAACATTTCGAGAAGGTAAGGACAAAACTGGAGCATTCACCAATCTCTTCTTCAGTTTCTGAAAACAAACATCACGTTATTCTATCCAAATAAATTTAAAACCTTTTCGTGTTAACTTTTTAATCAAGCTAGATAACCATGTAATGTTCTTAACAAACATTCAATAATAACCTGCTAATCCAAGAAAAATGTGAATCTTTGTACCTTTTGTTGGTGTTGTCCTTTCAGCAACCACTTTTTGGTAGGATCAACTATTATTTCATCCTTATTTACAATGTACCCAAGAAAATAAATCTATTGTAACAAAAAATTACACTTTTTGAATTTTCCATACAGTATATTTTCTATTATGGTTTGTAAAAAACCCTTAGATGTTTTTCACTCTCTTCTATAATCTTAGAAAATACCAAATTTCATCAATAAACACAACCATAAACATATCCAAGAACTCATTAAATATTTTATTCATAAGATTCATGAATACAATAGGATAATTAGTTAACAAAAACGGTATAAGAACAATTTCATAATGCCTATATCTAGTATTAAAGGTAGTTTTTGGGATTCCATCCTCCTTCACCTTCAGTTGATAGTATCTGGATCTCAAGTCAATCATGAAAAAGTACTGATCTCCCTAGAGCTGATCAAACAAGTCATCTATGTGAGGAAAAGGATACATGTTTTTAACAATGATGTTATTCAAATCTATATAATCAATGAAAATTCTCATGGAACCATATTTATTTTTAATGAACAAAACTGGAGCACCTCATGGTGAAGTGCTAGGACAAATGAATCCTTTATCAAGAAAATCCTGCAACTAATTTTTCAATTCAAGAATTTTTATTTGAGCCATATGATATGGGGGTTTTAAAATTGTATTAACATCAAGAAGTACATCAATTGTTAATTTAACTACTTGATCATGTATGAAACAGAGTTACTCATCAAGAAAAACATCAAGGTATTCATTTACCACTGGCACATCAGTAATCTGAATAGTTCCCTTATTTTCAACAATATGAACATGATAACATTCATTTCCATCTTTCAATAGTTTTTCAGCTTTTTGATATGTTATCAATTGTATGGGTTAATTCTTATATACAAACTATAACTCTTTATGAAAAACAACTTCTTTATCTTTATAGTCAATCATACCATGATAAATAGAAATCCAGTCTATTCCCAGAATAACATCAAACTCAACTAAGGGAAAAAAATTTTTAGGGTAATGAATTTCCATAGAACAAAATAGAAATATTCATATAATTACTATTTTATATAATATTTCCCCCTTGTGTTTTAACAATAATTTCTAATCTCGTTTATTGAGGTGATATTTCCAATTTACCAAAACATTTCTCAGAAATGAATGAATGTGTAGACTCTGTATCGAACAAAACTTTAGAAAAATCTGATTAAATAGACAAAGTACCTGATATAAAATCATTTGATGGCCCCCCATCTTCTGATTTAGTTGTAAATGATGTCACTACACCTTTCTACTTATATTCTGGCTTCTTTGTATCATTTGAATACCACTTTGGGTAGGCATTTTCATAATGACTCATCTCATCACATTTAAAACACATAATAGTTTGGTTGTCGAGATTAGTATTAGGATATTTTTCATTGCAATTTTGGGCCATATGTCTAAACTTACCACATATAAATCACTTCCATTTTTTGGTAAGATGTTCCCCATGGTTCTTCTTGCCACACTTTTCACAAACTGTAAACTCTATTTTCTCACCATCATATTTATTTGGTTGAATCTTACCCATCACTTTCAATCTGAACCTCTTCTTCTCCCTATTTCCAAAATTCATGTGATCCTTAGAAAACACAATATCTACCCTTTTAGCACATTGGAAAAGTTTCTCATAACTTTTGAATTCACGGGAGGCCAATTCCCTTCGATACCTTGGCTTAAATCCTGAGTAAAAGTGGTTGATTTTTCTATCAAGATCTAGATTAATATTTGGAGTATACCTCGCCAGTCGGGTGAAGTTTTCTTGATACAGAACCATTGAATCTTTATCCTTTTTCTTCAATTCATGTAATTTGTTATCTATCCTAAATCTCACCGCCTTAGGAAATATTTTTCATGGAAAAACATTTAAATTCATCCCACTCTAAGGCATCAATATCCTCTCTATCCATAATATTTTTTACCATTGACCACCAATGATTAGCTTCACCTTCAAAATGTTAAATGTAAAGACTTACCTTTTGATTATCGTAACATATCGTAACATTGAATATCTTTTCAAAGGCATTAATTCATCTTTATGTTGCTACTAGGTCCAAAGATCCATTAAAAGTAGGAGGGTGTGGTATCATAAAATGTTCAACTATTATCATGTTCCATTTTGGTACCTCTGGTTTTTCTCTTGCATGGATGTCACCACCATTTATTCTCTTCTTTAGCTGATCCATTACAGTCACAAACTTCTCAATTCCAATCCCTACCATACCATGCAGTAGATTCAAAAGGATATTGTTCTGTCAGTGCCTCTCTTCTTCATCTTCCATGTTCCTTCTGTGGACAACCATTCTGAAAAAATATATCTTAGTCTAAGATATATTGTAATCTTTAAATTCTATAACATTTCAAATTAATCATATAGTAAAAATAATTTATGGTATTCTATTGACATCATCCTAACCCATATAGTTATCTAAACCATACTTTGATACAAACTATAATGAACCAACCTTATTACATAACATAATCTTGAATTTAGTCAAGAAATCACTACCTTTAACATTGAGGGTCTTTTCATGTTTATATCTTTATATAATTGGTACATAATTCATTCATAACATTACACATTAATATAAAGTGGATACCATAATAACATTATTTTTTTCTTCAAAAATAAAAAACTCTTCAATCAAAACATAATATCATTGACAACTCTTCAAAAATTTATCTTGGCTTACTTATTTGTCTGACACGTCTTTATAACCTATAAAAATCATTTAAAAAATTGGGATGAGCACAAAAAGCTCAGTAAGGGATATAAAAAAAGGTAGATCACATTAGTCCATGAATATTTGTAATGTATGAAAATATTTTCAAAGGACATACTTGTCACCAATATAGAAATACATTCTGAAACATGAGTTTCCACAAAATTCCCACAATACATAAGAACATATATAGAACCATAAGGGTATCTTGGGTAAATATTTACATAATCTTGTAACCCTCTTGGCTACCTTATAATTTGTAACTGTCACAACAACCTTACAATTTGTGTAACCATCACAGTTACACTTGGAAAACCATTAGGACGACCTCAAAATTACACATAATCAATGCATTGGAGAAAGATATAGGTATCATAATTAATCATAAAAAATACCCAAGAAATAGAACATAATTGTACAACATGATTAATTCTATAAAAACATTTCTCTTGATTTTTGTAAAACAGAATTTTTAATGTGGGTTTTAAAAGAAAAGACCCTTTGAAATATTATATTAATGAAGTGAGACATAATTGAGTTAATATAATATGTATATACAATGTAAATAAAAATAATTAAACATAATATAAACAAAATTCTTCAACAAAAAATTTTAATAACACATAAATATTGAAGTAGAAGGTTAAGCAAAAGAATGGAAATCCGGTTAAGAATTCCCTTACCTTAGGTTTGTATTACTTAAAACTCATTTAAAAATCCAATATAATGGTTAAAATATTGTAATTAATATCTTAAATAAACATATAAATATTTATAATACATTATAAGATCATTTAATTGCCTCATTTTACCCTTTAATTGTTAGTATTTTGTTCCATGCATTGTTTTGGGTGCGTTCTTTACATGTTATCCATGATCAGTTCATGATTGCTATTCTTATCGATTGGAAGTGAAACTCAAGAATAGGAATGGAGTGGTATTTAAATATTTATAGAAACATAAATTAATCCATTTATAATTTTTAATTCTTACATGAGTATGATTCATAAGTTAAAACATTATTGATATTTGTTTAGGTCATTTGGGCTATTCATTGATCGTAAAGAACTCATATATTTTTATAAATTAATAACATGTTTAAAAAATGATTCCAGAACATTATATAAGATATAATGAATATATTTTAATCTTTTCATCCATATAAATGGTTTTGTGACCATTATTGAAGAATTTAAATGAAATTGAAATCACATCGTCCAAGATGTCGGTAAATCAGCACATCGCGGATGGTGTTTTAATTTCTTGAATGAGTGGGAGAGGGGAAAAAATGTAATGGCTAATATTACATAAACATGATGAAATCCAGATTATGTAAGATACTGGATCATTCATTCCACTTGGATAAGGGGATGTGAGGAAATAAAAAAAAGAAAGGAATCTAAATATAAAAGAAAAGCTGAGAAATCCCTTATGAAAATTTGGAAGCCTAACGACCTCACATAAAATTTCATAAAATATTTTGATGAGAGAAAAGGGGTATCTCATCATTGTTACATAATATGGGAATTAAGGGGGGTATTTAATGACATATCCCAACCTAAGCCAAAGGAAATTAAAAATAATAACATAAAATGAAAGAAAAGAAAGAAAACAAAAGAGGATGTTTACCTCTTGATCTCTTCACATCGAGATCCTCCTTAAGACCTTTCGTTTTGGCCTTTTGATGACAACAAAAGATATAGGATGTGGGGAAAAGCCCTAGGATGATTATTGGAAATAAATTAGTTATGGATCAAGGCTTAAGAGGTGTGGGAGGAAAAGGGGAATGATGGTGGTATTTATAGTGGATGAGAGAAGGTATTATTCATTATTTTAATCATTATTATAATATTATTTCTCATGAATATGAATAATCTTAATTAATGTGACCCCAAATAGTAATAATTGTATGTGAGTTCAATTTAAGTGGTCTTAAATCACCAATGATGTCATAAATAGTGTATTTAATTGATAATTTGAATATAAGGTATTTTACCGTATTACAATATTCATCAAAAATTCAAGAATTTACAAAAAATCCCAAAAATTCACCCTAACTATTTTTATACATGTAGAATTCAAAAATGAACTCCATTATTTGAAAAATAATTTTCTATATATTATTAATTTAATTTTTATATAAAATCATACTTAATTCATGAATTACCCATTTTAATTCTATAATTGATTTTATATAGCATTAAAAAATTAAACAAGATGTAATTATCATAAATACTCAAGAAAATAAAATAATAATACAATTTACTATTCATTAGGTTCATATTACTATTCATAAGGGTATGCTACTATTCACTAAAAAAACAAGTTGGTTCAATCAAACTCAAAATAACTTACTGAACACAATTGTATATGATTGTTTTTCGAAATTCAAAACATAGAGGCATCAAAGTTATGTTTAAAGACTAGTTATAAATTTCTACTTAAAACAATGTTTCTTTCATTTCAATTTATTTTTTGAAGACCTTTGGATTTTATAGTAACAGGGTCCTATAATATCTAGTATACACAATGATATGTTTATATGAAATTGTTTGGCGGAGAAAAACAGGAAGGATGGCAAGAGGGGGGTGAATTTCCTTTTAAAAAAAAGATTAACAAATTAAAATCAAAGTGAAATCAAAGTATGTGCAGCGGAAAATAAAAGAGGCAATCACCCAAGAAATTGTTAACGGAGTTCGGCCAAAACCCGGCCTACGTCTCCGCTCCCAACTCAACCGTTGAGAGATTCCTACCGCTTGCTTTTCAATGGTTTTAGCAAGAAACCCACTAGGCTTTGAGGTAGCACTAGGACCTATTACAGCTTGCTTTTGAATTGGTTTAGCAAGAACCCACTTGCTTTTAATGGTTGAGCAAGAACCCACTATCCTTCTTACAGGTGAAGGATAGCTCACCTATGTCTCAAGCTATTTAAAGGAAAGCTTGACAACCTCTTCACACCTTAGTGGTGATGTGAAAACCCAAAAGAAAGAGGGGATGAGAAAAGGGTTTGGGGTTTGTAGGCACAAACCCAAATTTAAGCTCAAAATAAATAAAACAATGAAAAACCGTATTTGAGGAAGTCTTGGGCGCCTTTGATTGATTGGAGATGTTGAAGGCCGCTTCCAAGCTTCTTTGAAGGAGCTCCTTGGATGTGGAATTGGATGGAGCACTTGGGGTTCCCTTGGAGGAATGCACCGGAGGTACGCCAAATGATCAACAAGGTGTCTATGGGCTTCCGTATGGTTCCGGTAGGTTGTCTGGGGCTTCCTTGGCCTTTATTTATAGGCATGGAACCCTTGGGGAGTCTTCGGAGCCGTTGGAGAGGTCTTCGGAGCCGTTGGAGGCCAAAAGAGGGTTGACTGGTCAAAGCCAACGGCTAGTTTGACTGGGCTACCGGCTGGCCGGTACAGCTCCACCGGCTGGCCGGTGCCTTGGCAGAGGAGAAGAATTTTGGTCCAGGCTCCACCGGCTGACCGGTGGAGGAGCCACCGGCTGGCCGGTGGGGAGACAGTAGCTCACACTATTCATCTGGGTGCCACCGGCTGGCCGGTGACAGAGCCACCGGCTGACCGGTGGAACCTGGCAGTGGGCAATGCCTCTGCCAGGTCCACCGGCTGGCCGGTGCTATCACACCGGTTGGCCAGTGGACTGAATTTCAGTCCACTTAATGTGCTTCATGGCCCATTTCCTTGGCAATCTTTTGCCTATAAAACAAAAACACTTAAAACAATGTTAGATAAATAATAAGGTGATTGTGATCATGAAAATCAAACAATGAGGGGAACGAGAGGTACAACAGAAATAATCAATAGTAATATACAAGTATACTAAAGAACATAACGAAAAAATAAATAAACCACCATAATAACTGCTTCAGCCTGATGTTGGAGTGCCTCTGAGCATGTCATGTTTACTATGAGTCCACACCATCACCACCACCCCATGTTCAAATACACATAACTAAATTCATTTCCAAATTTCATCATCAATTATCAAGTCCATGACCATGATCATCCATAACTACATTAGCTAGTGATGGTGTATCTTTGATCATGTCACAATGATCATGCCTCCCAATGAGGCCCTCAAGAGGATTCACAAATAATCTCAGGTGACCCATAGAAAACAACCCTATTAGGGGTAATAGACTCAACCTCATGGATTACATGATCAACCAATTAGGGGTATTATAACCATCTCCATGGCATAGATCAACTAACTCGAGTAAAATACCATCGACGGGAAACATAACCATCCCTGAATCATCCATAGTTCATAAGTATACTAGGGGAACTATACATATCCCAGTGGAAAGAGATCTTATCCAAGAGAGTGTAATATACCCATCCTCATGGCACATATCAACAACCTTTGGTGAAATACCATCCGGGGGAAATGTACCTATCCCTGAATAATCTAGAGAAAACATGACAACCTTGGGAAATATAACTATCCATGCACCAAGAAAATTCCATAAAAAAGAAAATACCTTCTTGAGGCATCCATCATCTCATGGCAGGAAGCATGTGATAGTAAAAATAAATAAGGTGTCAGTTACACACCAGACCCGCTCCATCCACCATAGCCTTCTCAGATCACAATGTAACTGGGTATCTAAGGTGACACCCACAGTTATCTCTACCCATATCCATACATCATCACAACTCCATAATTTTACACATCAGTTCAGGTTCTAGGGTGACTCCCATAACCAACTATACCCATATCCATACATACCGCGTGGGGTCAGTCATTCACTAGGGCACCCAATGGGGTCCCATATGTCACAACATAGTATTTTCTCTATCACATGTTCCATCAGTCACAAACAAGGTATCAGGTAACATGTGTTGCTTATAGGGTGTTGTGTTCCATGATATCATCAACTGGGTAGAATGTATTCACTGATATATGGGGTTCACCACATAGTTAATAGTCAAAATGTCACCCCACATCCCATATTAGTCATCTGGGTCTGACTAGGTGAGTCTACTCACATAGAACTATCCCTGTGTTCCTAAGGACTATGCACCTAGGACTAGTCACATCTCATGGGAAAGGATCTTGACCCTAAAGTCAGTTCAATGATCATAAAGGCACCATGGTGTCAAAGGGTCCCCACATGACCTATTTTGACCATGGATGTCTCAATCATCACTCACCCCTAAATGATTTTAAAATGTTCCTAATCATGGGATAGTATCTTATTCATATTCAAATCATTATAAGTACACCCCTCCTGGGAGTCCACATTTTTCATAGAGGTATCCCATCAAGGCCTCTTCCATTGATGACCAAGGAGTCAAGATGGTGCACTACAACCAATGAGTCCTATGTCCGTATTCATTTAACTCAAGTAATTCAACTTGTTAAAAACTTTAATTCAGACATTAATTTAAATTTAAAACATTTCATTTTCATAAAAGGGAACCACCTATAGTGGTGGGACCACCCATCACATGCCATATCAAAAAATAATAAAAACCATGGGTCTAGTGTATGAGACCACCTACCTTATAAAGACTCTTTCCAATTTATTTTAAAGGGTCAATAGTTCTTCAATGGCCTACTGAGATCTCAATTCCAAGTCCCAACTCATGTTACAAGTTGAGGCCCTAACAAATTACTAGAATCTCTACAATTAATTATATTTAATATAATTAATAAAACAAATTGATTAAAACTAGTATGTTTAAGTGAAAACTCGCTAAACCACCACATCACACCAAAACCCAAACCAACCTGCATTGGGAGGCCCATGACAGACCCCCAATACCAATCCAGGACTATTACCTAAGTGCCAAAATAATTTACACAATTAATATTATTTTATTTAATCCTAAAATCATATAGAAATTGGTTTTGTGAGATTTGTTGATGAAACATTAAACAAATACATATATATATCATCTCTAGAGATCCTCTTCTTAGGCTGCATGGAAGCCCCCTTTCATATTGATGATTACACATTCTATGGTCGAATCATATTTAAATCCCTAATTTAAATAAAAAGAAAGAAAATGAATCATAAGATGAGGAAGAATAGAAAAATAACATGAAAAAATTCCTTGGATCATCATTTAGAAGCCGAAAAAATCAGCCCCATTGAAGGGGGTCTAAAGAGAGTAAAGAGAGGGGTGGATCAACTAAATGGACCCCCTCTTATACCCTTCCTATTAAATAAATTTAGGGTTTATCTAGTGAAATTATCAGTTTAAACCTCAAAAAAATATCCAAAATTCCTATTACTAGCTTGTATAGGTCCATCAGATTTCTAGTGGTACCTAAAGTGGCACCAGGCCACTGTCCACCCACCCAGCTAGCTAGTGAGCTAGTACTGGCTAACTAGTGGTAACATATAGGGGCCCATATAGACTAGATTCCCTTAAATTCCCTCTATTTACTAACTACTACCTCCATTCACCCATCATTCCCTGTATAAATTATCTCTTTTCTGTGGTTAAAACACTCTAAATTATTCTCTAATTCATGGTTCAGATTCCACCTCAATCACTAATTGAAAATATAAAATTTCCCTTGTGATTAAAGACTCATTCGTACACATGGTAATTTCATAATTTCAAAATAAAATTGTTATTTTAGTAATCCTTGAATTTAGTGACAGTGGGTGAAACATTGTATCGATCAAACTAGTTCATCTTAGTGGGTTTTAGCACATAAATATACTATCAGTGTGTGATCATTGGATGTGTCCCTTATTGCTGAACTAAGAAAAATTATTATGACTTGTTTTAGTTTCTGTATTTTTATTTGGGTTAAATGTGAAATTAATTATGAAATTTTTAATGATTTCATACTAATGTGGGATCAGGAACCAATGAGGTGTGGAAATAGTTTCACACCCTAATTTAACCCCACCCACATATGGTGTGTTCAGGCCTCTTGGTTGTAATAATTTACAATGCTAATAAATATCACATTAATTTAAAATGTTTTTTATATTATTTAGTTTATCTTTCAAATAAATTATAATTTTGACATGGAAAGTATGTAACAGAGATGGAGACAATCACAGTTTTTTATCAAGGGTTAATCATGATGGAGATTGATTTTGATATCTATGTTGGTCATGTTGTATATTGTACAACTAATTTTTTTTCATGTAAAATATGTTGTTTGATTAAACCTATATGTCAGTGTTGTTATATTTTTCTTATATTTTTGTTAATTTGAGGTATTTTATATTTCTTGTTTTTAATATTATATATATATATAATTTAGAATGAATATGAATCTTTTTGTTATATTTTTTTCATTTTAATTGGGCATCTACTATTTGAATTTATATTTTTTTAATATATTATATTGAGTTAGTTAAAATTTCATTAATTATAAGCATATTATTGGCACCTTAAACTACCACCGAATAATGTTAATAAATTAGTATGGGTTTAAACTAGACATAAATAATGTTAGTATTTAGTTGTGGTTTTAACCACGCCCAACTCTTTTACTAAAATCCCAAGAAGAAATGCTACTAAATATATAAAAACCATCATGAAAATTTTTTTTGATGATATTTTTTTAAACCATCATAAAATTTGTACTATTATATAATCTTATAGTGATTTAGATAAACTACCAAGAAGTAATTTAGTATTTGTTTAAAATACCCCTAGAGATACATTTTTATGTAGTACATCATTATATCACAAACTCACCTATTTGGGACTACACCTAAGACAACAATGAAATTAGATTATAACCCTCCAAGCACTCCTCTAATTGTTCATATATAAAAAACTATCTTAAAGGTTATACTCATATGATGAGTGGAATTTTCCTTATATAAAACATATAATTTAATGGCATTACTTATCTCAAAACACAATATTATAACACTAAACGATTATCTATTCCACAAAATAAGAAAAAAACAATAAACTGTTTAAATATTATAAATACATTTTCCTTTTATTAAATTTTCCTGAAATTTAATCAACGAATGATTTCCACCAACAATGATAATTTACATATTTAATTATATTCATAAATTTATTCTCATACTCATATAATAAAAAATTAATAAAATTAATATTATAGAAAAATCAATACCAAAATTATCGCATGCTTTAAACACATATTAGATTAAACCAAAAATATTTTAATAATATATTTTTTGTAAATAAAATATTTTTCATCAAAAAAATATCTAAATTTATTTAATTAATCCTATAAAAACATTTATGTTCTTCCCTAAAATAGTTTTTCAACAATGTAATGAAGAACCATTTTTCATTACAGTCATACATCATCAACCCAAAATTTCAATGATGATAAGATCCCATCATGTATAAAGTATGAATTGAACTTTGATTAAGAACCAAAATAAACTCACCTATTTCATTCATGATCATCTGTGGAAATAATTTTTTTGGGGATCTTTAGTACATTAAATCCCAAGGAAACTGGTAATCTTCTAGTATAAGAAAAATATTTATTATCGACGGTTTTTTAGTAGTGGTTATTAAAGTCTCTAATACATGTTATTTTTTTTATATGGTGTTAGTTTATCATAACCACAATAATATTAAAAAAAATAATTAAAATTTAATAGTGATTTATCACATACTGTGGATAAATATAGAATTTTTCTTAATTAAAACTAATATATTTCTATAAAAAACCCTAATTAACCCTAACACTCTTGGTGACCCTCCTTCTTCCCACAAGTCTGGTCCCAATCGCTACCCCCAACACCCCCCTTCTCCTAATATCTGCATATCCTAACATCTAATGTTGGACCGCCTTCTCCCCATGAAATACAATCCACCTCTTTATCAATAATCCTCAACCTTAATCCCCCAAAACATGTTTTTATAGGAGTCTAATGTTGATTCCCTCTCCATTTCGTCCTTCACCCCCTCACCTGTCCAAACCTCTCCACCAACATCCAATGAATAACTCATCAGGTAGTGTTTTAGGATTTTGGATTCATAATTATTCTTTTTATTATGGATTAACGAAGAATTTTTATAATCATTTTATAGTATATTTTTTATTATATTAATTAATATTATATGTTTTAGTTTGAACTAATCTTTCCAATGAGTATAATTATATTGAATAATTTTTTTTACATAGTGCTATTAAAAATTGATTTTACTTGTATGATTAATCATTTATATCATTATTTTTGAATTTAAAATTATAAAACTGATAACCCAATATGTATAGATAAAATATGGATTAATTTACCCTGAAACACACCTTGGTGTGCTAAGGGTTTGAAAAAAATACATTATTTAATAGTAAATTATTCATTGGATGGTAGAATAAAAACTATGTTTCTTGAATTTAAATTCAATCTTTGATTGAATATAAATAGAATATATGAGAACCTAAAATGGAAACACATTCCTCCTATATTTTTATGTGGTCTAATAGATTGAGAATCGAATGTTGGAAAGTCAATCTAGTGATTATCCTGATAATAAAACAAAAAATGACCCGCTAAAAAATAATTCTAATCAAAACATAATAAATTTCACATTTTGATAAATAGGATTCAATGAATTAGATTTTAATGGATCAATAGATCAATTATTCAATCTTCAGTATACTAATATTTTATATAACATCAGTTATTAAAAAATGATTTTTATAAATAATTTGAATACTGAAATAAATATTTATAAAAAGGGTGTTCCAATTCTTAAAAGTTTTATTTTCTACTCTTGTTATACCAAATCATGTGTCTATGTGGAATTACTGAAAATGAAATATCCATTACTTAATAGATGCTTCATGATTCAATTGGTGATGCTAAGATCCCTAAATCATTCTACGAGATGAAGAAAATCATTAACAAGATTATCCTTGGTTATATATAAAATGAATTCATGCCCTATTGCTTTCATTATTTATTTGGGAGAGGATCCAAATAATGAATTATGAATTATATGTTATAAAAGTTTATTTAAATCATTGAAAATTAGTGAGATTAAAAATAAATTCCATTCTAGGACAAAGAAGAAGAAAAATGATGTGAAGGTATTATGTTTGTTTCCCTCGAAACCATGTTTATAATGATTATTCATGTCCATTATAACCACATATAAATAGAAGTGGCATGCTATCGAAAGTCAAAAAGATGAATTGATGATACATTTAAAAGATAAAATTTCATGTGAAGTGTTTGATTCATTATATATATATATATATATTCTTCATGTCAACGGAATGTGTTTTTGGAATTAGATTCTGATGGTTTTAATGCTTTAATTACATTAAGTACTAATTATAACATATGTCTAGAATTTTTAATCCCCTATAATCCACTTCAATGGTTGTGTTTGAAGAAGGATTATTTCATGATTTCGATGATTATTCTAGTAAATAGAATTATTTTAAATTGAATTGACATATACCATGAGCCTCTAATTAAATTTTTTTGATAATTTTAGGATGATTTAAATGAAACAATTGATTCATCAATAAGAAATCTATTCAAAATTTAATTTTCTTTAATATAGACAATTAGTGACTTTAAAAGACTAGGAATCATAGTTTTTTGGAACTCTAGTGCTAATTTGGATTTTCCAAATTGTATGTTTTATTTTTGAACCTCTATAATTAACTGATAGTAGAAAATGGTAATTTATGTGTCATTAATAATTTCATGATTCATCTACAAAATTCATGTTTAATATTAAAAAATTTGATGGAGATATTGAATTGAGAAAGTAATAGAATGTGTTATCAAGTTTATAAATCATTGGAAAATTAACAAATTCCACTTTATATTTCGAAAGATGTAATTAGTGAAATAAAGGGGGAAAGGGTATGAAGTAATATATCCAAAAAAGATGGAAAAAATGTTTTATAAAATGAGTATGTTTTTCAACTTTCCTAATTGGGAGTTTAATTTGATATGTCATACTAATGACATAGTAAACATTGAAAATAATTTTTATAATGACACAATTTTCTACATTTCATAAATATAAGATTAAATAAAAGGATTTCATTAATGCACATAAGGGATTAGAAGAAATTAATATAAAGGTTATTTAGTGTGTAAATGAGAATATAAAGTATCCTTCAAAAAAAATTCAATGTAATATAATGATAAAGTTATATTACATTAAAATTTGAATAATATAAAAATTTTATATGGATATTCAATTCTAATATCAAGGTGAGTTAAATTAAAACATTAAGATTTACTTGGTGTTAAAAGTCATTACTCACATATTCTTGTAGAGTCATTTCTACCCATGGTGTTTCAAAACATGTTACCTTAAAATTTTAATACAGTTATATTTGAATTGTGAACCTTCATCAAAGATCTTTATAAAATTATAAATCCAAATATGCTTGACAACCATAATGTAATAATTTTTTTGGACACTTTTCCATTTTGAGATGTTATTTCCCCCGTCACTTTCACTAGCATTATTTATTTGACTCTTCATTTAGCTGGGTATACCATAATTGATGGAGCAATATGCTATTGATGGATGTATCCAATTACTATGTATGTTTATATTATTTTTATTTTTATTTATTAATTCAATTTTATTAAATTACTATTTAAAAAAATTAATATTGTCCTTATATAAGTTCAATTAATAATTTAGTTCCTTTGAAGTCATATGTGTGGAATAAAGCTCAACTAGAAGGCTCTATTGTCGAAGGATACTCAACTGAAGAGTTAATTCCATTCTGTTGTTATTTGTATGGATTTTTTATTAGATTCAATAATTTCAGACATGTTTATAATAACTATAATAATTATAATGCAAAAAACCAATCATATATATTTACAACTATAGGAGAACGAATTATAAAAGGCTACAATTTTGTACTTACTAAATTGGAATTACTATAAGTGATTAGGTATGTGTTATTCAATAATCTTATTATATATTCTATTTTTCAAATAATTAATATTGAATACAAATAGATGACTATGGGTTAATTCTTGAAATGAGATGGAATTAACACAAGCTACTAATAAGGATTTCTTCAAATGGTTCAATTATCAGGTAAGTGCATAATCATATTCATATTATCTATGTGTTGTTATTTTTTCTATGATAAAAGTAATACCTTATATATTATTTTGTATTTAATTTTTAGAATCAAACTAAAATTTAAAATGATTTTATTTTTTTAGATTGAGGTCCCCTAAGGTAGACTAAAAGAATCGAATCCAATAATATTAATGGCTTCATGTTTCATACAATTAGTCACAGAGAAGGATTTATAACTAAAAATAGTATTGTATATACAATTTCAGATGTGGAATACTATATAAATATTGTTAATATCATCAAATTAAACTATCATGGTCAAACTATTATTTATCTTGTTCATATTCTACTGGGTTGACATTGACATGGGCACAACGAATGATTCGTTACATTTTACTTTTTTCGACTTCTCTTGATTGATCCATATTGGTGATCATGAAAAGAATGATCCATTTATATTGGATTCATACAAAAGATATTTTATTATTCTTATATTTAATTATATAATGATTGGAGTGATTTTTTAAACTTAAAACAAAGAGAATTGAATGATATGGGAAATAGAGCTCAATTGGTAAGTTAGGAAGGTGAACCTCATCAACCACAATACATTAAATAGTGTTTCCCTTATCATTTTGAAACAATAAAACATGAAATGGGGGGTTAAAAATGATGATGTAAACTTTAAAATATAGGTTGATCACAACAATGACAATAAAGATGAAGATAAGTGAACATATAAATAGGTAATTAAACAATATAATTATTTTACATTTATAAGGATGTTTTACATATATTAATTATTCTATTTAATTTTTTAATAATTCTATAATACTTTTGATTATACTTTTTTATACATTGAATATATTATTACCAATTTAAAATATAGGAATATAGAGAATAAAAAAATAGATCCTAGATAATCATTATCTTAGAGCACATCACCTCTACCATCAACTTTAGTAGATCAAAGTGATTCATCTCTACCAGATACTTTTAACGATCTATGGACTTCAGCTAATGTTGTTGGTGAAGATTCCTGGAATAGAAAAAGTGAACATTGGGAGGTACCCAAATTTTCATTTTTCCATAATCAATGATCAATCTGAGATCTATGTGATGATTAAAGTTGTGATCAATATAATTTAATCAATGAAATAGACAAGGTATAGAACGCCAAAATTGAGAGCGAGGAGATCAACACATGTTGTTTTTAATTAATTTTATTAGATAAAGAATTAACTCAATGTAATTATTTCTTCATTGATCAAATCAATGATATATATGTTGTACATTGTCACTGCATTATAGAAACCAAGTGTAGATTTCCTCTTGCAGAGATCCACACATGTTTCATGAATCTCCAAAGGTCGTTGAAAGATTCTCTAGGTGCTATAATGGAATATCCTTTTTCATGTGTTGTCTTCCTTGATCACCTCAAGAATCACTTCCAATATGTTCTCCTTGATCCAGTGGAGGAGGATTTCTCTCCATTTCTGGGAGTGTTCTTGTTAGGACCAATAGGGGCCTATATACCCTGAGAGGGGGGTTGAATCAGGGTATGGATATTCTTTTTCAAAGTTCTTCCTACCCCACTGTATCTTGACCTCTTTATTAGAAGGGTCACTTTGTTTGCTCTTGTGTGTAAACTATGATAACTTATTTACTTCTTTATCTAATGATGATGCATTGAATGCAATGTAGGGAAGAAAACATGTAGACACAAAGATTTTTACTTGGTTCACCCTCACTGGTCTACGTACAAGGAGCATACGCCGACAAGTTTCTGGTCGTACCAAATTCCACTATTTTTTTACTAGATGTGGATACAATGCTCAAGATTGATCACTTATATGCCCAGGCTCACTGCCTTTACAAAGTTTAGGGTCAGATCACTGCTTTCCCAAGGGTCACTCCCTGTTTCTCCCTCTCTCTGGCTCACTACCGGTGGAGAGGATCACCTTCTTCATCTTCCTTTGCTCACTGCTCTAGAAAGGATACACTCACTATTTATAGACCTGTAGGTCTCTTAATTTGCATGAATGAATGCATCTTTCACAGTATGTAGATGCTCTTTTGAAGTAAAACTTTCACCCGTAGATGAATATCTCTTTGCACCGAAGGTATCGAGCAAACTTCCAGCTTCCATGTAGCCCGTAAATAACTGCTGGAAATAAACCTTACTTGGCGCGCAAGTCTATCCAGGCGCGCAAGTATCGGCACACAAGTCACAAATAGCATGCAATTCTACCTCAAACACTTGCGCGACACAACCTTCTTCAACCCAAAACCTGCATGACTCACTTCCTTTTACTCCCAAACCAATATTGGCGTGCAACTGCCAACCGGCGCGCAACTTCTCCCACTAGCGCACAACTTCACTTGCGCGACCCAGACACACCACTTGCGCGACCACCACACCTGCGCGACGGGAGCTCTGATTTCTCAAAGTTTTTAACTTTGGTGAAGAATGAAGAGAGGTGGTCCAGTGTTTATAGGCAAATTGACCACCATGCGCGATGGCGCGCAAGTCACCTGCGCGACCCAGTCTTGGCGCGCAAGTCTTCTGTCCTCCTAGACACTTGTGCGACCAACTCCCAAACATGCGCGAAATTGTTTCCTTATCCATATTTTGATCTTCTGATCTTGAAAAACATACGGCATGCAAGTTTCTTATACTCCACGTACTTGGCGTGCAAGTCCCTTTGCCAAAAACACTTTTCTTCATTTGTCGATTTTCAGGCACAAAAATTTGGCAAACACTGGAAAACAGCGCCACCTTGTATCTGTTCTTTTGTACCACCTCCATATCATCCATTACTTTTGTCGACATTCTTGAATCAAACATGGATCGTTGACCTCATCTCTTGAACTCGACATTCCATCATGAAATCCTCTTTGTCAACACATTTGTATGTCATTGTTTTGCTTTGTCAACAATCACCACTCAGATGTCCACTTTGTCAACAAACACAATCACCTCAAAAATGCTTCAATGATACCTTGAGGGATTTTTGCCCAACAGTTCTTGTAGAAGGGATCTCGCTAGGCATGAGGGGATTCTTCAATTTTCTTATGCACAACCAAAAATGAATTCTCTATAGTAAAGAATAACATAATTGGGTATTTATATTTCTAGGGTTAAAATAAAATAATCGCACAAGTTCCCTTAATTTTTTATTTAGTCCTAGAAAAAAACCAAGTCAAATAATAATAATAATAATAATAATATTTCTCGACATGTGCTTAGCTTTCGAATTATAATTAAATATTATTTAAATAAATAATATTCAATATTTATAATTTCTGAATGGACCATTAAACTCATTCCACCATTAATTCATAATATTTATCAAGCCTTCACTAATGTCTATTTATTTAATAAATAAATATCACTCCATTATTCATCAATAAATAATGAAATATTATATTCACTAAATAGAAAATAAATATTTAGTAAATATTCATCACATAAAATATTGTCTTGAAAATATAGTAATAGAAAAAATGCGATCTAGAATACATGAATAATTATAAACCCAGTGAAGTAATAATAAGTATTCAACATGTTAAATAAATCATAATAATATATTATTTAACTGAGATTCTGGAAACACTTAATATGTGTCCCTCTAGGCCTCTTTCACTAGTGCATTAGGAAAAGTAGCCTAAAATCCATGTTTAACATCTACCAATATGCCAAGGAACCCATATAGAAAGAAGTTAAGGTCACAACAACATGATAACTCATAAATACACTTACTGTGTAATATATTCCCTTTATCACAATATCTCTAATCAAGAATGTTTCATTCCATTTTCATCAACTTATATGCTCGATATCTCTTTCCTTGTCTTTATGGAAGTAAAACATGCCTATAGAACATCGTGGAAATGGATTTATTTAGGATATATCATTTATATCAAATGGAATAAGATATTAACATACTTTAATGAATGAAAGGGATACATTCTTTCTTAAATTATTCATTAATACATTATTACTCCTCACATATCCAATATATCCAAACTCACCGTGAAGATCTTTCAGTGTAGTTTTTGTCAAGACATCAAAGTACAAGACTCATAATATTAAATAATAATATTCTTAAAGTCTAAGGACCAATAGACACTTCAATAGAAAGGAATATCAAATGAAACATATAAATGTGGATTTCTTACGGGTGGGTCCCATTATCATAATATCTAATTGGTTATTACCAGGGGTGTACACCATGATGAGGTGCATCAAAGTCCTATGAGTCTCCACCCATGATAGCCTATATCATTTGGGTCTCTAAAATGATATCATATGACTATAAAACATATATTTAAAAATAGTATCATAACACTTCTAGGTTCTCATCCTAGTGAGGAACTACAATGTGTTTTTAGTGAAACAGCTACTCTTAAGACAATATCACATACTATATCATGTAGAATAATAATCATGATGTGATAAGTAGTTTATTAATATTAAAAAAATGAATACATGTTTATCCTAAAGTACATAGAAGTTGGTTCTACGTCACCTACTCCAGCAGACTCCCACTTTCACTAGAGCCAACTACGAACAACCTTCAGTCTGGTAGCTCTCACATGATACTCATGATTCTACTGAGAAAGGAATTTAGTCAAGGGATCTCAAGATTTCTATTATATGGGTACTCTTCTCAATGAATCATCACCCCTTTGATAAAAATATCTCAAGAGGTGATACTTATGGAGTATATTATTTGTTCACAGGTGTTATCTTGGTTCTTTTATAAGATCCACCACTGAAGTATTATCACAATATAATGTAATGGGTCTTTAATTCTAGGTACAACATCAAGGAACTAGAAAAATATCTAAATCCAAATGGATTCATTGACTCCATTAGAAGTTGATGTATACTTAGAGTACACTATAGAATCAGCGAAAAATGACTTCTTTGAACTCTTCCAGCTCAAAGCTCTTCCATTGAGACAAAAAACATATCTTGATTTAGAATTCAGATCATTCTGATCTATCTGAAAACTAAAATCTATATAACATCTAGTGACCATCTCCTCTTCTCCTCCATACAACAGGAACATATCTTTAGCTCTTCTCATATACTTGAGGATAGACTTAAGAGTAGTCCAATGCTCTTCTATTCAATCTACTTGATATCTTCCAACCATGCTCAATGAAAAGGAAATATCTAGTTTTGTAAATAACATGGTATACATGATTGATCCTATTGCTGAAGTGTATAAGATATTACTAATTTTATCACCAGTGGAAAAAACATTTAACACATCCACATTTTTCACGTACGTTCTATATAACCAATGTGAAAATCATTAATGATTGATATATCATGTCGGTTATTTTATAAACGATGTGATATATCGATCAGGATCCATATTTTACGTCGGTTATTTTATAACCGATGAAAAATATACGAAGATTAGATTTTTTACGTCGGTTATTATATAACCGATGTGAAAATTGAATCTAGTGCACTTTATCGTATTGGTTATAAAATAACCGACATGATAAAGGAAATCTCGGTGCTTTACCATGTCGGTTATAAAAAAACCGACGTGATAAAGACAATATCATAAATTTATCACGTCGGTATAAAGCGACATATATCACGTTGGTTATTTTATAACCGACGTGATAAATAGTTTTCTACATCCATTATTAAATTACTGAAGTTATAAAAATTAAAAAATAGTTTATCGCGGCAGTTATTAAATAACCGGTATGATAAATCTTTTAAATGATTTATCAAAACCCGTATTCAGTCATTCTATTTTCTTCGATCGGGCGACCTGCGACTCGACTCTCTCACGCAGAAAACATCGAATTGATTCATCGAAGTTGTGCCCTCCATCCTTGTTTTTTCAAAATCCTTATTCATATTTATTATTATCAGATCTATCAGGTCGACTCACAACACTCAAGTAAGCCTCACACGACTCCTTTTCTATTTTTTGTTTTCGCGATTCCCTAAACTAATTTTTTGAGATGTTATTTTTCTTTATTATTGTTATCATGGTTAGTATCATATTGTTCATCTATACCATGCTAAATTCTTTTTTGGTAAAATAACTTATGGAAGTGATATCATGAATGTTTACAATTTTTGTGTGTTCTATCATGTGTGTGTGTGCGTATATGGGGTTTCCAAGGGGGTGGGGGTTGTGTAAGTGGGTGGGGATGTCCAGGAGGGTTGGGTGGGATGTCCAGTTGGGTGGGTAGTGTCCAGGGGGTGTCAAAGGGGATGGGGGTGGTGTCTAGGGGGTATGGGGGCTTTCCAAGGGGGTTGTGGTGTCCAAGGGGGTGCAGGAGATGTCAAAGGGGGTGGGGTGGTGTCCAGGGGGTGTGGGGGGCTGTCCAAGGGGGGTGGGGGATGTCTAGAGGGTTCGAGGGGCTGTCTAGAGGGTTGGGGGAGTAGTCCAGTGGTGTTTCTGTGGGGGGGGGGGGCTGTCCAAGGGGGTGGGGGAGTTGTCCAATGGGGAGGGGGCCTGTCCAGAGTGTTTCGAGGGTTTTCTGGGGGGGGTTGTCTAGAGGGTTGGGGGTGTCCAGGGGGTGTTCAAATGGGTAGGGGTGGGGGTGGTGTCTAGGATGGGTGGGTGTGTCCAAGGGGTGAGGGGCTATCTAGAGGGGTGGAGGCTGTCCAGGGGTGGGGGGCTATCTAGAGGGGTGGGGGCTGTCCAAGGGGTGGTGGTGTCCAGGGGGTGTCTAAGGGGGTGGGGTGGTGTCTAGAGGGTTTGGGGGCTGTTCAGAGGGTTGGGGGTGTTCAGGGTGTCCATGGTGGGGGGGGGGGGGGTCCAAGGGGGTGTCTAAGGGGGTGGGGGCTATCGAAGTGGGAGGGGCCTGTCCAGAGGGTTTGGGGGTTGTCCAAGGGGGCTATCCAAAGGGTTGGGGTATTTCAAGGGGGTGTCCAAGGGGATAGGAGGTGGGGGTGGTGTCCAAGAGGGGTGGGGGTGTCCAAGGGGGTGGGGGGATGTCTAGAGGTGTAGGGGTTGTCCCGGGGGTGGGGGCTATCCAGAGAGGTGGGGGGCTGTCCATGGGGGTGGTGGTGTTTAGGGGGTTTCCAAGGGGGTGGGGGTGGTTTCTAGGGGGTGGGGGTTGTCCAAGGGGGTGGTGGTGTCTAGGGGGTGTCCAAGGGGATGGGGTGGTGTCGAAGGAGGTGTGGGATAAGTATCCACTGGGATTGGCTATTTCATCGTGGTTTGTGAGATTATGACATGATGATTGTATTCTTTCATGGATATTAGGCTATAATTTATTAGTTTTGTTTAAGGGGGTGGGGTGGTGTCCAAGGTGGTGGGGGTGGTGTCAAAGGGGGTTGGTATAGTTTATGTTTGAGGTTTCCACTATGATTTTTTAGGGATTCAAGAATTATAATAAGATGAGGGGTGTTGAAATATGATTCTATTTGGTTATATATATTTTGTCCAGTCATTTACTATGAGAAAATTATGGGTTATGGGTGAGACCATGTCGTGGTCTTCAAAGATGCACAGTTATCTTGACCCCATTGGGCCGTGATGATAGTCTTTACACTGTGATTTTCTCCATATGAGTTTTTATTTTAAATTGGATTTGATTCTCAGGTATACTCCATTTTTTCCAATTTTCTATCAACCATTGGAGTCCCCATGGTTTTCTTGGATTCCATGGAATTTACTTAAATAAGTTACTTATTCCATGTTTTTCTTCCTTTATTCTTTGTTTCTTTTTTCTTCTTCGTCCACTTCTTATTCTCCTTCATTCCTTATATTATTAGGGATGTTTGTTCATTTTCAAATTAACATTTTAATAGTTATTTATGTGTTCAAGGTTTATTAAGAGGGGTGGGGGTGTCCAAGGGGGTGGGGGCTCTCTAGAGGGGTGGGGGCTTTCTAGGGGGTGGGGGATTTCTAGAGGGGTGGGGGATGTCCAAGGGGGTGGTGGTATCCAGGGGGTTTCCAAGGGGGTGGGGGTGGTGTCCAAGGGGGTGGGGGTGTCCAAGGGTTTGCGGGTGTCAAGGGGGTGTCCAAGGGGGTGTGGTGGTGTCCAAGGTGGTGGGGGTGTCCAAGGGGTTGCAGGTGTCCAGGGGGTGTCCAAGGGGGTAGGGGCTGGGGGTGGTGTCCAAGAGGGGTGGGGGTGTCCAAGGGGTGGGGGGGCTATCTAGAGGGTTAGGGTGATGTTCAAGGGGGGCTTTCTAGAGGGGTGGGGGCTATCCAAGGGGGGGGGGGTGTCCACGGGGTGTCCAAGGGGGTGGGGGTGGTGTCCAGGGGGGTTGTCCAAGGGGGTGGTGGTCTCCAGGGGGTGTCTGTGGGGGTGGGGGTGGTATCCAAGGGGGTGGGGTGGTGTCCATTTGGGTTGCGGTGTTGTCCAAGGGGGTAGGGGTGTCCCAGGGGTGGGTGTGGTGTCCAAGGGGGTGGGGGTGATGTCCAGGGGTGGGGGTTGTGTCCAGGGGTGGGGGCTGTTCAGAGGGGTGGGGGATGTCTAGAGGTTTCAAATCGTTAGGATCTGTGTAATTTTCAGTAGTTAATGTACACATATTTTAATATTTATACTTCATATTTCTTTTTTATGGAATGGTGAATTTGGTATCCAGTTGCACCAGGATGTATTCTTTGTTAACCTTAAGAATAAACGATCGAAGATGAATTTAAAATTATTATATCTAACTATATTTTTTTTAAAATCATATAGAAGCATATTTTTTTAAACACACATAAATTTTTTTTATATTTGAAAAAAAATTTACATTAAAATTATGATTTTTTCATATAAACATATATTTGTCTTATCTTAAAAAGATGTATAATTTTGATATTTGTTATAGGTAATAATGAGTTGAAGTTGGATTACATCACATCGAATGAGAAATGAATATGAGGAAGTTGTTGATGCCTTTTTGTAATTTTCTAAATGAAATGTTCCAAGTAGTGACATTTTTTCTGTCCATGCCTGAAATGTTTGAATAAGAAGAAGATGAAAAGTAGAGAAATAAAAGATCATCTGATTTGTCATGGTTTTAATCCGAGTTATAGCCCTTGGATTTGGCATGGTGAAACTGGACGGAATGTCACCGATGATGATGATTTGCATGATGGTGACTGTAATGGAATTGAAGTAATGATTCGTGATATTACAGCAGAAAAAATTGAGATTGAACCGACATTTGCGTGTCTATATGGTGATGCTGAAAAACCATTATATCATGGTTGTGAAGATTTTACGGTTTTTTCGGTAGTGTTAAGATTGATTAACCTAAAGGAGAAACATGTATGGAGTGACAGAAGTTTTACAAAGTTGTTACAATTGATTAAAGGCATTCATCCAAAAGATAATGATCTTATAGATTCACATTATAAGGCCAAGAAAATATTATGTCTGATGGGATTGGGATACAAGAAAATACATGCATGTCTGAATGACTGTGTGATATCTAGAAAGAAATATGAATTTCTGTCATAGTGTCCTAAATGTGGGACATCACGGTATAAGGTGAAATAAAAATCACAGGATAATGTAGAGATTACAAAGATCCCCTCAAAGGTATTTTGGTATCTTACTATAATTCATCGTTTCAAACATTTATTTTCTAATTCACATGATGAAAAAAGGTTAAGATGGGATGCTGATGAGCAGTTATGTGATGGAAAAATACGCCATCCATATGATTATCCATAATGGATGAAAATTGATGAGAAATATCCTATATTTGGAAAGGAAATTAGAAATCTCATACTAGGGTTGTGGATAGATGGAATGAATCCATACCGAACCCTTAGTAGCACACATATTTTATGGCCTGTTTTATTGGTAATTTACAACCTCTCTCATGAAGTTTGTATGAAGTGAAAATATGTCATGTTGAGTATAATGATCTTTAGTCCGAAGAAACCTGGCATTGATATTAATTTTTTCTTGTCACCATTGATTGATGATTTGAAACTTTTATGGGAGGATGGTATTGGGGTGTATGATTCCTATAAAATAGAATATTTTATGGGAGGATGGCCTGTTTTGGTCTGTTTTTGGTAACCTTTTTTTCTTTTTCAGGTAATTTGGTTGTGCATCACAGTGGTTCAGTTTTATTTAAAAAAAATGTTTTTACGTCGTTTATTTCATAACCGACGTAAAAAAATGCATTGGTATTAGTTTTAACGTCGGTTATTTGGAAACCAACATAATAACTTCATGGGAAATGGTTTTTACATCGGTTATGAAATAACTGACATAATAATTTGTTATGGATATTTTTTTACATCAGTTATTTTATAACTGTCGTCGTAGATATGTTTTTACATCGGTTATATTATAACTGACGTTGTAAACCGCTTGGCAGACAGGTTTATCACGTTGGTTATTTTTATAACCGATGTGATAAATGCTTCAGAGGAGTGCTTTATGATGTCAGTTAATATATATCTGATGTGAAAGGATATATACCATGTCGGTTATTAAATAACATATGTAATAAACCACAAATCCGAAGCATTTTCCACGTCGGGTTTTTATCAACCGATGTAAAAAACGCTTTGGATTTGTGTTTTTTATGTCGGTTGTAAAATAGCCGATGTAAAAAACTATGTTTATAACGTCTCATGTAATAACGTCAGCCAAAATCCGACATTAAAAATAAAAAATAACCGCCGTAAAAAACATTTTCTGCACTAGTGTATCTTTCTCTTGATGTGTATAGGGACACAATTTCAAAAAAAGATCTAATTCATGTGATAATGGACCCAATCCCCTCTTGGATTGTTCCATACTAAATCTCTTAAGTATCTGGTAAATATATGTACTTTAACTTAGTTTAAGAAGCCTCTAGGATCTATCCTGAATGATATTTATCCCTAGAATATAGGCTACTTCACCCGTGTGTTTCATGGAGAAGCACTTGTTCCCCATTCCTCAATAGGCGGTAAGACTCGTATGTCATTTCCAGTAAGTAATATGTCATCAACATATACTAAAAAGATAATGATAGAATTTACACTAAACCTCCTGTAAACAAATGGATAACATTAATTCTAAATAAAGAAAAATTATTGTGTGGATTGATTGAATCAAATTTTCCATGACCAAGAAGCTTTCCTCAATCCATAAATGGATCTATGAAACTTGAAAATATTTTTTGTAGCGCCTAGAGTCACAAACCCTTATCATTGTTTCATGTAGACATCTTTATGAAGGTTCCCATTAAATAATTCAGTTTTTAAATCCATATTTTAAATCCCATAGTGTTGGTATGCTTCTATTGGATGTAGAATTTTGATGGAATTAGACACAAAAAATGGTGATAAGGTTTCATCAAAGTCAATTCCTTGAATATTTATAAACCTTTTATCCACTAGACATGATTTATAGGTACTTAATTTTCCTTTCATTTCTAGTTTCCTATTTAATACCCAATTTCATCCAAAAGGATTTACATCCACTAGTGCACCGACTAGAACGTAAACTTCGTTCTAATACATGGAATATATTTTAGAATTCATGGATTCTTTCCAAGAATATCTTATAAAGATAAACATCATGCCTAGGGGTGATATTTTTTTTCCTAAGAAGACCATACCAAATTCCTTGCAACCCCATACATATGTATGCATTAAAATGGGTTTTCTTCCACTCCATAACATGAAGGGAATTAAATTTTCCACCTTAGTTGGTACTCAGCGTAAAGTATATGTCATAGTTTGTAATGTATATCCCCAAAAGGACAATTGAAGATCTACATTACTCATCATCAAAGATACCATGCCTAACAAGGTACTGTTTCTCCTTTCACTAACATAATTCCACTATGGTGTATAAGGTGGAGTGAGTTAAGATAGAATCCAAAGATCCCATAAAAATACGATGAATGCTTGGTTAATATTTTCACCACCTCAATCTAACCGAAGCTTCTTTATCTTATTACCAATTTTATTCTCTAAATAATTCTTGAATTCCTTGAATTTATCAAAGGAATCATACTTATACCTTATCATATAAATATTTCCATATCTACTCAAGTCATCATGAAATGTTATGAAGTAAGAATATCCTCCGCTAACTTATACTAGAAATTGTCCACACACATCAGTGTGTACCAATTCTATATGGTCTTTTTCTATTTCACCTTGTCCACCAAATCATGGTTCAGTCATTTTCTCTTCTAAATAATCATGAAATCTTTCAGGTTGTTTTAACATAGAAGATTCTAAAAAACCATCTAGACATAGTTTTGTCAAATTCAACTCTTTTATATGACCAATACGGTGATGCCACAGCTGGGTGTTATATGTGTCATGTGAACATGGTTAATTATCAATTCAAAACACATGGTTTTCATAATTTAATACATAAACACCATTATTTAAATGATTCATTCCATAACATATGTTTTCCTTATAAAAGAAAAAACTTTTATTCCAGATTTTAAAAAACAAATTGTATCTAGGTATGATATAGAAATTATGTTCTTGGTCACTGTAGGTACATTATAACAATATCTTGAACCCAAAATACTTCTAGTTGGAAATGAAAGAAGGTAGTAACCAATGGCTTAGGTATCCAACCTCAATTAATTAGAAGCTCTTAGATCTGCCTATCCTCTGGTAATAGTTCAAAATCTACTTGGTTAATGCATTTGGAAACATATGTGAGTCCCACAAGCTATATCTAATATGGAATATCTAGATATTGAAATATTACATTGGATAATTAATTACCATTAAGATTACTTTTTCTTCTGGGTGCAGTTCCAATTCTTGTTTCATTAATTTCTACACAAAAAATATATTGCCTCCATTTCTTAAACCTATATCGGGATATTCTTCTTCTTGGTAGGATGGTGATTAAGAATATTAGATAGTTTATATGTCTTGGGAACCTTATCATTGTCCTTTATTTTCTTATTCACCATCAGTATTATGAGTTTTCACACCCCCTGTACTTATCCACTTGTCAAATTAAAGTAAGATGTTCTAAAAGGCTCCAATCACTATTGGTCATATTATAATTAAAAAAATGTTGGAGAAGGTATTAATAAGTGATGAAATTATGAGATATGTGCATAACTAATCTAGGAATTTAATTCCTAAGATGTCCACGAATTCAATGTAGATGATACGCTTGACTACATGAGGTCCTTCTGGTGTCGACTCTCCAAGAATATTTTTGAACAAATAATTAGAGATCTCATACCTCTCTTATCTTTACTTCTTTTAATAGTGATCTAGAATGTGAGACATCATGCTATAGGAATCCGTACACACATGTTACTTTAAAATATAATTGGACATGAATGGTATCATGAAGCATTAAACATCTATGACATCATTGAGGTGTTTATCATAGAGAGATATGTCTTCATCACTTACCTCATTTCTAGTTACAACTGGGAAATGTTCTTCCAGAACATACAATTTTCATTCATAGTGAAGGATGAGATGTTGGTGCCTTTTACGATCTTTGAAATTTGTACTGGTGGAAAGTTTTTCTTTATCAAGTGTGGATAAAAATGATATGTTCTATGTCATTTTATTACAGATTATAAAAAATAATATGAACATAATTTTAGGGTTGCATCTAATAAATTTAGAGAAATAAATAAATATTATATTTATTAGTCTCCCAATATTTTATTGAAATCCAATAGTCGTCACCATTATCTTTGGAGTATCAAGTTTCTTTGACATTATGGTGGCCATGATCCATATTCCCAATCTCATTACCCCAACATTGGTTGGTCAAGAAAAATTAATGGTTTTAGGTAGTCATTACAAATTCCAACTGTATTAAATAACAATTCCTTGATCTACTCAGTGGATTCCACAATCCTAAAATCATTAATTTAGATTTCCTCAACATTTTCCTCTTAGTTACAAAAATTCATACATTAGAAGTTAACCCTTGATGTTAACTATGTTATGAAAACCGAAAAACCAAAGATACAATTCCCCAATAATTGAAAGCACCCTATCATTGTCTGGTCAAGAACATTAAATTGTGGTTCGATTCTAACTGATGTAAGGTAAGGTTATACTAACATAATTTTTTATTAATGGATTTTATCCTTTATGCATAAATTTAAAATTATTATCTCTATCACATGATTTTTAATATTAAGTGTGATTACATAGATAATTCACCATGTATTAGATAATATTTATGCATAAAATGGATTATTTTTAGTTAAATGTAGTATTCTTGTTAATTCATAAATTATTTGATCACGATAAGACGTCCATAATGAAATAATAATGCAACTGACAAAAATTAAATAATGAAGTGGTATGATCATGAGATCTTACTAGTGGTTAATTTATCTAGCAGTTTGTAAACAAACCAATGACCTAGGGGAAACGTCCATTAACCAATTAAGGTTTGTGTTTCCGATTTCCACTATTCCAACTATGTATTTCCTTAGATTGGTTTCGTCAGGAATCAGAAGTTGAACCGACTGCACTAGTTTGAGAGCCCCATCCATTAGATATGACTTTTATTCACATGCAGGTGAGGGGAAAGGGGGTTTACATAAAATAAATCTGGAGACCAAATGCCCTAAATTATGAATGGAGTTATGACACACATACCAAAAATTTAATTTAATAATAAATTAAATAAATCCAATAATATATAAAAGTTATGGTCTAAGTCATGATCATCCACTAGAATACAGAAAATTACACATTTAATATAATTAGAAATCGATTTGTAATCAATATTATTTAAGATAAATCATGCTTGAATCGATTAATTATTATCTTTAATTAATCAATCCTTTTATCTTAATTCTCATCTTAATTTTCTTGAGATTCTCATCAATTATTATTTAAAGAAAATAAATAAATTCATTAAAAATTAACCTTGTATATAAATGTACCTTGGAGGAAACATGGTGAATACTCATCCAAATCTACCCAACTTTTAGTATAATCATATTCTATTTTACTATTGTGACATATGTAATACAAAATGTATCGCATAATTTAAGAATGTGTACTTCAGATATGATTACATGAATTACATGATTTTCTAGTCACGTGCTATGCTTTAATTCATGTGTAGTAAGAAAATGTAATATGACTCATACATAGTAAATAGATCTTACAATTACATTGATATTAATTAAACATTTAAATATTTATGTACATTAATACCTATCGCAAGGCGTAACCTATATTTATGACCACATGCAAGTAGATGTCTCAATGTTTACATAATAAAATAAATAAATATTAAATCTGTGTAATTGGTAAACAGTACACAATGTGTAGATCCGATCTACATGGTGTATATATATCTCACCATCTATCCAAGGTACACACCTAGGGACTTAGTATGTGAATTGTACCTCAGAAATTGGATTTCACAGTGTGTCAATTTGGCCGCACTTCGTGTGATCCCTGAATTACATGATCACCAGTCAGTCCGGACTTGTATAGAAATACACAACCCTTCTTTGATTCGAAGGGAATAGACACCTTGTACATGGGTTACATGGTATGTATTATGGTTAACCATGTGCATGTTTTTTCCATTCAACACACTGTGTAAGAATTAACTATATTGTGTGTCATCAATGCCCACAGATTGAGTAATTTCTAAATTAAATCCCGGTGTATTGAACACAACTACAGAACGTGTAAAATTGGTTACATTGTGTGTACTACTGTGTTATCTGGGCTGAATCCATGAAACCTCTCGACAAGTTCCTCAATTTTATTTTAGTAAATAAATAAAAAATCTTGATTAGATCTACGAAATACAAATGACGAAGAAGAAGATCTCAAAAATTTTATTAAAAAGAAGATTAAACATGAATAAAAAACTAAATTGAAATGTGTAAATCCCTAATGATTTTTTTAAATAATTATAAACAATTATGTTCCCACTCTAATATAACTTGTTGGTTATGGATGATGTGGAAGCATGCGTTGGGTGTGCCCAATATTTATTTTTTTCTATAATCGATGATCAATCTGAGATCTATGCGACAATAAACACCATGATCAATGGAATTGAATCAATGAAATAAATAAGGCATAAAACACTGAAACTAAGAGAGAGGATATCAACACATATTGATTATAAATAATTTAATTTGATAAATAATTACCTCTAGGAAATTATTTTTTCATTGATGATTCTGATGATAGATATACAGTGAACCATCATTTAATTGTAGAAACCTAGAGAAAATTTCCTCTAACGGTGATCCACATGTGTTCCAAGAATATCCAGATGTTACCAAAGGAGACTCTGGGTGGTAGGATGGAAGATCATTGTGCTTACGTTTTACACCTTGATCACCTCGAGAATCTCTTCCAAAGCGTTATCCATAATATGGTGGAGGAGGATTGATCTCTCATCATGCGAGCATTCTTGGAGAAGGGAGATCTCTATGCTTGAGAGGATTCTTCAAAATTGTGGGGAAAAATCAAAAATGAATTGGATGTGGGGAAAAATAAAATAATTGAGTATTTATTTTACTAGGGTTAAAATAAAATAATTTTACAAGTGCACATAATTATTTATTTAATCCTTTGAAAATACCATGTAAAATAATAATAATAATATTATAATTTATTTATATGTTTTTATCTTATGAATTATTATTAAATATTATTTTATTAAATAATATTAAATATTTATTATTTCTTACTAGACCATTAAAAACAGCCTTTTATTCCTCCACACTATTTTTCAAGAATATTTATTACATATTCGGCTCATAATATATTCTCTTAAATAACTAGTGACAGAAAAAATGTGTTGAAGTGTATATTGATAATTATTAAACCATGTGTGGGAGAAAAATTTAATCAAATAGTTAAATAATAAATAATAAAATATAATTTAACTAAGATTCTGGATACACTTAGTGTGTGGCCCTGTAGGATTCTTTCTCAGTGGCATTAGGCAAAGCTGCCTAAAGTCCAAGATTAACTTCTAGTAACATTCCAAAGAACCCATAGAAAAATAATTTAATGTTGCAACATCATGTTACATCATAATGATTCATACTGTGTAATATAATACCTTTATCACTATATCTATAATCAAATAGATTGCATGCCAGTGCAATCAACCTATATGCTTGATATCTCTTTCTTTGACTCTATATAAATTGAACTTACCTATATAACACCATGACCATGAATTTATTTAGGCTCTATCATTTCCATAAAAGGGACTGAGATATTAAATTCTGTTAATAAACAGAATGGATAAATCCTTTCTCACATTATTCATTAATGCAATATTACTCATGACGCACCTAAATTATCCTACCTCACTATGAATATCTGTCATCATAATTATCATAAATACATCCAAGTAATTGACTCATAATATTCCTTAATAATACTCTTAAAGTCTAAGTACCAATACACACGTCTATAGACCAAAATTTCCAACGACACGTATAAATTAGGATTTCTAACTAGTGGGTCTTGTTATCATAATATCCTATTAGATATTACTAAGGGATTACACCATGAGAATGTTCCCAAAATACTTATGACTCTCTACACCTAATATCCTGTATCATTTGTTTCCCTCAAATGATATCATCCAGCTATAAGAAAAAATATTCAAGAATAGTGTCATAGAACTTCTGAGCACTCATCATAATGTGGAACTGCTATGAATTTTTATTGTGATAGATACTATTTTGACATTATAACATACTATGTCCCATAGAAGAACAATCATGATGTGATAAGTAGTTAATTATATTCAAAATAATGAATACATTTTTATCATATAGTACATAGAAGTTGGTTCTAGGGAACCAACTCCAACATTTGGTAGATCATCATTGGATGAATCTCTTATGCTGGGGGGATTATTCAGTACTCCATATAGGAGATATTGATGGTTAGCATTATTGGTATGTATGTAATATTAAAAAACTATATATTTTTATTAATTTTTTAACATATCGGTAAAAAAATAATGGTGTTTATTCTCTATTAATGCCTCTCCCATTATCTCAACCAAAATCAAAGGTCAACAAGACTCATAAGTAACCCCAAATTGTTCCCTGGGGGATTATAAGTAGATAGTACATCAATACGACATGAGTTGTGCTCATAATAATGGAATAAGTATTTTTTAAAAATATTTTATAGCCTTAATAAACATGCATCAGGGGGTCAAACGAAGAAAAAACCTCATATTGTTTTGATACCATAATACAGACTGTACATTGAAATTTAAAATATAGTAATTAACACAACATCAATCCATGTTTTGGTTTTCTCAAGATGACTAGAAATTAATTCTAGGAGTTTTTTAAAACAAAAATTTTCATGTAATGGTTAAAACTATAACAAGAAGCCTCAGAATTTGATGTCATAGAATAGTGTTGTTGAGTTATTTTTATTGTTGAAAAGTATAAAACATGTCAATATGATGTGTAGTGATCTTAGATTTACTAAATAAACATTTTTTAGAGTTTATAGTCTTTAAAAGTGTCAATTGGGGAGGTGGTCGAAACCAATAAAATGACCTAAATTTATCACAAAATCATAGGAAAAATAATTTATATATATTTCTTCCGTTACATGGGGTGATTTTCCCAGTATTGATTTTGGTTCCTCCTTCAGATGGTATGTTCTATGCCCCTTCATGGAGGGTTGCAGTTGTGTTTAGCTCATTGTTTATGGTCGATCTGTTTCAGGTTCTATTCAGGGTTATGATTATTAGCTTGGTGAAAGTTTTTTGCTACTCTATAGATGGCTTCTTAGACCCAAAATTGGTTTTGTACTGAAGAGATCCTTGGTCATTCAACCTACTTTGGCCCCAAGTTCCTGCATGCCTCTCATAGTTTGATCTGGCACTATGGTGACTACGCGGTTTTGGGATGGTGGTTCAAGGTTCGAAGGTATTCAAGCAGTTTTTCATCATCAATTATGATAATTTTTGATGCAATGATGCTTTGGTAGTGTTTAAGGCAGCTAATAGTGGTGGACACCAATGTTGAGACAATGGAAAGGTGATGTGTATGATAGCGATGATGTATAATCCCCTTTGCATCTGGTGCTCCTTGACCGACTCATGGGATTTTTTGTCATTCGTTATATTTTTAATTTTGAAATAGGTTACATGCTATGGTCTTGGAAGAGTGAATGATTTTTTGAAATTTGGATTTTGTAATGTGTATTTTGTGTGGGTGTGACTTGATGTTGTAGAATGTTTCTATTGGTTTCCACATACCCTCAAAGTGGTTTTTCAATAAAATAAAAAAATGGATTATGATTAGAAATAGTAGGAAATGTTTATTTTAATTATTTTTAATGTGCATAAGGAGGTGAAACATCAATCTGATGTGTGTTGTGCTCATGCAGACAGAATATGGGGTTTCTAATAATTTTATGGTTATTAGAAAAGAGCATAATAGTGTAAAAATAAAGAAAATGTCCTATAATTTCCAAAAAATCGTAGGAAAATAACCATATATTTATTTTTGAAATCATTCAAAAGACTCCATGTCAATATGAGTTATTATTTTCTTGAGAAAATAAAAATTCATTTTTAGTGTTTTAAAACACTAAAACATGCATGTAATGGTCAAAAAATTTGGAAATGATCTTATATTGATTTAAAATCCCATTAAATTTATAATTGAAATATTTTTTATATTTATAAGTAGAGGTAACAACAATAAAATGTGTGGTGTGCTTAGACTGATTTAATAATCCATTTTTCAAAATTATATATTCATTAAAAGCATGAATCATGGGGTTAAACACAAGAAAATGACATCTGATTGACCTGATATCATAGGAGAACAATTGTATATTGATTTGGGAAATGTAATAATTTATTCTATAAAAATTACAGTTTTTTTTCTTGGGATTACTGAAAACATGTTTTTAGTGTTTTAAAACACTAAAACATGCATGTGACAATCAAAAGCATATAAAATTACTTCAAAATGATGTGAAATCGTAGAGAAACTATCTCTATATTATTTATGATGTGAAGAGTTGATTATGCATCAATTCAACACGTGGTGTGCACAAACTAACTAAATAAGAGTTTTTAATGATTTGATAATCTTTAAATAAGTGTGTCATGAGGTCAAAACCAAAAAATGACCTCTCATTACTATGAAATCATAAGAAATAAATTGTAAATTTTTTTTTTGAAATATAGGTACTAATTCCACATCAATCTGAGTTTTAGTTTTCTTATGATGACCAAAAATAAAATTTTACTGATTTAAAACCCTAAATTATGTGTGGATTGGAAGACCCATATAAGATAACCTTATATTTATGTTAAATCATAATCTAACTATATTCTAATTATTTGGAAGTTGATTAATTATTTAGAGTGAATTTCTATATGGGGTTGGTTTTTAATAGATATTTATGATTTTAGTCTCTTGCACTAGGAAATTTCATAGAAAGAATGAATGATTTGGTTTGATGATTACACTAATGTAATTTTGATAAATAAAAAAATATCTAATTCACCAAGATAGGTATATTCGGTAATAGATCAGTAGGTTTAGGTTGTGAATTGTATAAGTTGGTATCAATTCTATAAAATTAGATGCATATTATTGTATAATGATATATAAGGACTTAAATTGTTATAAACTCATCCATTTTGAGTTTCTTGAGTTAGATCAAATCTTAAATAGGTAATTTTATGTTTTCAAAGTGTTTTGGGTGAGTTTAAAGGAATGATTTCCAATACCATTTTTGTATATTCATTTAATATGTTATTTGTGGGATGATATATCATTTGTTTTGTTAAGAAATGTCATATGTTTAATTTACAAAATAACAAATTTTATTTGTATAATTTTGAATGTATTTTGTTCCAATTTTATTTCACGTTCATTTTATTAAATTTTTTGGTTTTGTATTATAGATGATAGATTTTATAAGTAGGGAGGACGTTCAACATTCCAATCCAAAACTCTCATTGAAAGGTAGTAATGACAATTTATAGTTTTTTTATGGTATGGTTATGAATTATTATGGATTTTTCTATAATTTTGATTTATTGTGATATGTTGTTTTAATTTCTATCTTCTTTTAGTTTCAATTGATATAATAGTAATGTGGTCATTTTATTGTATCGTGATCCCGATTATGGAGGTGATCCCAATTTTTATTTATTGTGATATGTTTCCATTCATATCGAAAATTCTCGGGATGGCCAATGGTTATAACAGGCGGGAATATGGCACATGGGAGCATCAGTACCCAATGAAAAGAATGTGAAGTGGCCTCTGGCAATAAGAGAATGTGGGGCCTTCATGGAGGGATATTTCTATGCACAAGGGGGAAGATGACCTTCAAAGAGGATGACGGGGAAATAATGAGTGGGTCAGCCTAAAGAATCTTTGATAGTGGAGCAAGGTGGAGAAGCCTCCAATGGTGGTGCACAGTGTAGGATTAGGGCATAGACAGCCTCTGACAGTGGAACAGGGCCCAATAAAATTGGCGGGGCCTTACACAGGTGGTGTGTGCCTAAGGGCCAAAAGCCTTTAGATTTATTTCATGGGCCTATGGTTCGTGGACCTTCGAATCATTTACTAGGTCTTGATGGCCATGTTTTCTAGGGAATTTGTGTATCTGGGCCTACAAACCATGTAATGGGTTCCCCTCAACCATATAAAAAGGGATACTTCATTTTCTTAATAAAATGGGTCTGAAGCCAGATTGTTTTATAATATAATTATAATATATATTTATTTATTTATGTATAAATGATTAATTGGATATACATATTTGTATATATATATTAACAAACAATATAATAAAATTATTTGTATATTCTTCAATACATAATGCACTAATATATTTAATATATTAAATTAAATTTGTTTTTTATATAATAAAATCAAATATAAATACATATATGTGTACAAAAAAAAGTTTTCTATAATAATAATAATAATAATTGTAAATACATTTCTATTAAATGTAAAAATATGTATACAAATATAATTTATATTTTTGTATATAATTAAATACATTTATATTATATATTTTTATAGTAAATATATAACAAGCATAAAATTAAATAAATTTATATAATAGGAAATATATAATATAATTAAATAATGTATATTTACTATATTAATTTATAATTGATATGGTATGATAAAATATATATAAAATAATTATAGCATTTATGTAAAATTATATATAATATAATATAACGCCTAAAACATTGCAAAATATGGGTTATACCCACAATCCCAAAATTTATTATAAATAAATAAAACATACAACGAGAGATGGAAGACTAAAAGTAGTGATAGACCACTTCCACAAAGAAAAACAAACAAAAAATGTCTTGAACCAAGAAAATAATGTTCATCTTATGAATTGAGATTGTCTATTACCCATACTTGTTGGATGGAAGCCTCTCCTCTATGTTTTGAGCTTTTTCCATGTCTTGGCATCTTGAGCATGAGGTTCAAAGATTCCATCCGGTGGAGCATGATCCTCAAGAGTCTAAGGCACCTACCCTGCAAATATATACGAGCCATATGATTATCCCATCAAATCATAATTAATCCTATCCTTGACAACCTCAATTCCTATGTATTTCCATTAAAATTTGAAAAAAACCATGAATATTCCCAAATTTATCATTGAAGACCTTCTTAATATTATATCTATTTAAGATGTCAATCGGAATAATGGGGCCACCATCAATTTTATCCTCTGAATCTAATCAATTTACACTTATATCTACTTGTTGTTGAACCATGGTCTGATTAGAATCATCTATTACTTCTTCCACATCTTGAGAAATTGTCACATCCTAGGTGCAAGTAGGGTCATTGGCGCATTGGTTTACTACAGAAAAAACATGGGTATATGGGAGACCACCCCCCATGACTTTCCATCACCTTACATAACTAGGTTAATGTAAGAGAAACCATTGTGTACCTTCTTACTCTTATAAGGTTTAACCCAAGAGGTACATTTCCCTTTTTTATTACCATTATTGAGATACTCATCCCCTTAAACATCATAAAAAAACCCCATCCCTAGAATCAAAAGAGCACACCTAATGAGAGTCAGGATATCCTCGACATCGTGCATCCCAAGCTCTATCCAGCATACCAGAATCCTAATTTCCACACTAATCAGGGTGAGATCCCTTATCATGGACCTCATAACAAAATCCCTCAAGAGGCTTGTTGTTTGAATTAGGTGGAGATGAGGTTGAGGTGGGACTTGTGTCGGTCACCAACTCAGCAATGGAAATATAGGGATAAACCTAAATATCAATCATTAGTCTCATGAATAGGGATGATGCAACTATCCTTCTCTTCACCATTCCAATCCATATTCTCCTCCTTGAAAATGAGATGATCCATGACAATTCTTCTGATTCATGAGAACTACTTTGTTGGAAAATGATTTCTTCTTCACATTAATAATGGGTAACTTGACCTTTTAAGATTCAACATGATTTCCATATCTATTATAATGAGAACATATCAATACCTTGTAGAAATTATCTCTAACATGTCTAATAGATAATAATATTAAACAAAAATCAAGGAAATATTCAGATTCATTTTTAATCTTAATTGGAAATCCCTAATAACAAGATATACTATTTCAATAAGAGGCACACTAAGACTAAACTCATCCAAGACTCGGGCATAATGACCATACATAACCTTCTAGTGCACTTTTTAAATTTTTTTTGGGAGAAAAAAACTATAAAAACATCCTAAAGAATGATTGGGTGCCAAAAAAATTCAGTCCTTTAATAAGAATCAAAGACTATGAAACACATTTCTTGACCTAAAATGGATAGACCAAGGATCCAAATTCAGAAATCATAGGACCACTGGTTTTGAGATTGATGAATCCACAGCTCCATGCCTTTATATAAGCATCATTGGAAAGGGAAAATAATATGGAAAAACCCATACCAATCGTCACCAAGTGTTAGCAATCAAATCCTTATATCTAGAGTTGCCACTTCTTCAAATCATCAAACTTCTAGTGATCATTCCTTGACTGTTGTATACTATATGCAATGATTGAATCTCTGTATGATTCTAAACACTCTTTTAATAATTCAGGGCTTGTTTCAATGACACCCATGGTACTATTTCTCAAAATTTGGTTCTGTGATGTATTTGAGGCATCCTAAAATCCATGTAAATATCGATCTCTAGATGCAAACCCAGATTGAATGACATTAAACTACTACAAATATGGATTTTAACAGTGCTAAAAATGTCTTTAACAGTGCTAAAAAAGCTCTATTAATGTCGGAGAAGATAAAGGGGGTCCCCTTTATCAGCGCTCCAAAAAGCGCTGATAAAGACCCCTTTTATCAGCGCTTGTTTTTAGCGTTGATAAAAATAAAAAAAATAAAAAAAATAAAAAAAATACTGCCAATATCAGGGGGGTTTACAGCACTTGACCCCCCCCCCCCCCCTTTATCAGCACTTTCCCACACCTCAAGTGCCTGCACACACCACCTACACCCTTTATCAGTGCTAGCCCCTCTAAATAACCCTTGCGCGTTCACCCCTGCCTCCACCCAGATTTGATCTCGAGACCTCCCCCCTGCGCACCTAAAGCCTTTATCACTCCCCTATATTGATTTCTTCTCTTATTTATGATATATCTATTTATTTATATATATATATTGTTATATTTATTCTTATAGTAATATATATTTATATTAATATATATTTTTATATTAATATATATATTTATAGTTATATTAATATATATATATATATAGTTATATTAATATATATATATAGTTATATTAATATATAGTTATATAAATATTCATATATTGTTATTTTAAATAAAATTAATATTAGTTATTATTTATATAAAGCTAATATATTTTATATGTAAATATATTTAATTATTTATTTAAAAGGTGTGAATATATAAAAAAATATGTACATATAGTTATATATTTGATTATAAATAGCAGTGCATTATAAAAAACGATAAAATTTCAAATAAATAATATCAATATGAATGTAATACCTTGGAATAAATTCAGCCCCCACCAAAAAAAGCCAATAATACCCCCTTAAACGAGGCTGAAAATCCACAAAATGTTAAAAAATCGGGGTACCCCGACTAAAAACTCAATTTTGGAGGCCTTATGGGCCTCTTTTGGCCTCGAAAAAACTTTTATCAAGATTTTCCCTAATCATAGTGATGTAGATCTCATCGCAGGCTTTGATTTGATATGTGGTAGAGCTCAAACAGACACCCGGATCAAAAGTTATGGCTGTTTGAAGTTTGAGCTGTGTTTTCAACATATTTTGGATCTTTTTTTAATTTTTTTTATTTTTTTAGTCTTAAAATTGTTATTAAATGACTATTACTCCATAATAATTATCAAATTATTAATTAAAAATATATTTTTTAATTTTTTTATAAGCCATTTTCACTAAATATCTTATATATTATGTATAATAAGTGTAAATGTATATTTATACTTATCTAAAATATATTTAAAAATTATATATTATATTTATATAAATATAACTATATTTATATATTTATATATTAATATATTATTTTTAACTAAATTTTTTTTGAAGTCAAACCCGTTATCAGCGCTTTTAAAAAAAGCGCTGATAGGGGGGCTTTTATCAGCGCTAAAAAAAGTGCTGATAAAGGGGTACTTTTATCAGTGCTTTTTTTGTGCTGATAAAGGGACCCCCCCTTTATCAGCGCTTTTTCATTAGCACTGATAAAGGATTGGCGTTGGCCTTGCCCAGTTTTGGGGTAGTCTTAGTAGTATCCCAGTCGACAAAATCGATAAGATTCGATGAGCGAGAGACTAGAATCACCTTTGTCGAAGTTCAATCTACATATTGGGTCTTGTCTAATATCCTTGTGCTCAAGAAAACATATGGAATACTAGTCAATGTGGCTAGTGTTGTATCTCCATCATTAGATGGCCTGTGTAATTTTAGTTCAAAACTCCCTTCCAAATCCTATTCATATGAAGCCTTAGTTTCCTTCCCGTCATTAGAGACGGTCTTGGGAACCTCTGATTCTGAGTATCGCAATATCGAGGGATCATCCATAGGAGAGAGATGACCTTCCTGCCTCAAATCACCATCTTTAGTATCCATCTAAGGAAACAATACAAAAATAACCTCAAGTTCACCATCAAAACACTGAGAGCTTTGATCTCACCACAAACAACATAATAATATTATATAATATATACAATATAATACAATATAATACATATATATAATATTTATATGACATATTTGTATCTATATTTATATTTACATTATATAATATATATTTGTATACATAATATAAAATAAATTAATTTAATACATAAATATATATTATAAATGTATTTAATATAATATATGTTTAATATAAATCATAATAAAAATGTATTTAATAATTGTGTAGTATTTACAAAACCACATATAATTTTTATATATTTACATATATTTGACTAAATAATTTTGTAAATTTATCTATAATTACATTTATATTATATATAATAATACACACAGACACACACGCGTGCACACACACAAATATATATATATTTATTTTTGTTCTTAAATAAGTATTTATTTATTGTATTTATATATCATTTGGGGTCTTGGACAAGTGGGAAAGGATCTACCATAATACTACATCAACCCATGTTCGAACCCTGATTTCCACCAATTTGCTGGAATTTCTAGTTGGCACCACGATGCAAGGGTGGTGGCTATAGTGCAGGGAAGGTCTTATGGCCAGCATAGCAAGATGGGTCATGATGTATGAGGCATAAGAGCCATGGTCTAGGAAATAATGGTCATGGTGTGTGGATTGGTGTAGGGTTGTATTCCCTTCATGCACATTTTTAAGGCCTTTATGCCTTTGGGCTTTGGGTTTATATAATGGTTCTCTCTCACAACATAGTAAAAAAGTGGTTTCAATTCTTTAATAATGGGACTTCACCCCCTAGCTTTTTTTAATTTAATTTATTTATATAATGTCTTGATATATTTGTTTATAATATATTTAAAATAAATTAAATAATATGTTTACATTATATATATATATATATAGAAACACACACATGTATATGTATATATATATTATAAAATATGATTTTTTATATAGAAATAATAAAATAGAGGACGTTTTAATATCCCCCACCCACCAACCCAATTTTTTTAATATTTTGAAATCAGTAGAAAATATTTATACGATAGTTGTGATAAAAATAATTATAAAATATAACTAAATTATTTTTTAAAATAAATAATGAAACAGATGGTATTAAAGGCCTTTCAATTTTTTAAAATAAAATTATTATATTTTAGCTGAAGTTATGTCAAAACCGCAGCTAAATTAAAATTTGATGGATGTTTTGACATAACTTACACTAATATATATAAAAATTCAGTATATATGTGTTATTTCACAACCCCAATTAAATTATCAACTCTAAATACTATATTTTCTAGCAAGTCAATGTGGGGAGATGAACGGGATGGGTTGAGGGTAACGTTTGACTAATGATGTATGTATGATAACTGAGTTTATGAATAATGGTTGTTGGCTTGTTTTGATATACATATGTGTGTCTCATATATTTGTTATATATATATATATTTATATATATTTCTTGTTTATATTATTTTATAGTTATAATTTTAATTTGTAAATATTTAGTTTCATTATATGTTGTATAATTTTTTTAAAATTGTTTACTATTTATGTTTTTTATTATTTTAAATGTTTAGAGATAGTTTATAGAAACTATGATGGAGATATAAATTTTTTTAAGTTATAAAATAGTTATCATGTGATTCAATATTGTGTAAGTATCATTTTCAGTTTATTGCAAACACCAAGTGACCTATGCATAAACCATTTCAACTTAAGTAAAAATCAATTTCATATCTGTAGAAGAATGATTTTTTATTCTACCTAAGAAAAAAAATTATAAAACTGTAAGGATTATTTTTTAAAATAATAAGGATTATTTCCCTTGAAAAATAAAATTTAAAGGAATAAATAAAAGTTGCATAAAGATGCTTATAAAAAATGGTTCTTCAATATTTCAGAAACTATAGAAAATTACATTCACATAGAATACTATCCAAATAAAACTATTACTACATAATAATTAAAATAAATTATAAATAGTAACATCAAACAAGATAATAAATAAGTGAATAATTCTAAAAGAAATTATAATTACCCATTTTTGAGACCTTCATCATATGAGTCATAACCCGAATCATAATGATGTTAGTTTTTCTAAAAAATAATATCATAAGAAACATTAATATCAAAAATAATTAATGAAAATATAAATATAAATAGAAATAAATTCAATTCTTCTATATGTATTGATATATTTGGATAAGGAAAATAGTTTTTTTTCTTTTCAAAACAGATATTATAAAGAAAAAAATTAGTATTTGTAAATAATTAATTTTCAAATTAAACCATAAATAAATAAAGTGAGGTTTTTTAATTATCAAAAAATAAACAAAGATAATATATATATAGTTTTGCGTATCCACTAAAAAATATCCCCCTTTTGGTAATTAAAAAATCATTGATGATTCTAAAAATTATATCCCTTTTTTGAATAACCAAAAACGGAAATTATTTAAAAACAGTCCCCCTTTTCAGACAAAATCTATATTTTTAACCCAAAAAATTTCTATTTTTTAATTAAATAGTTAACAATAAAAAAATTATAGAGATAAATCCCTCTGAATTTATGAATTAAAAAATAGATACTAACTAGAATAAATTAAAATGAATGCAGTAAAGCTTCCCATACTTCCAATTTTGTTTCTTTAATAAACAAATATTTTTTATACATATTTTCTAAAAATATATTGTACAAAGTAGTTTTAATTTTTCCTATATACAACCTTAAAAAGTACAAGGATCGATCAAAAAAGTTAATATATTCAAAGAATTATAAAAATATATTCAGTGACTTTCAAATAAATAAACTATTAAATCGTATGAAAGTAAACCATATGATAAGAAAAATTTAATATGTTCAATATCTAAGTATATAAATATAGAATTTCAAATTTCAATAATACCATGTTCAAAAATAATTATCTCAAACATAGAAATAAACAATGGTTTGGTAAATATATAAGCCAAAATATTTTCAATAAAGATAAATTTCAAACATATTTCACAATTTGGAACATTATCACCAATAAAATGAAATCAAACATCTATATTCTTAGTTCTTGAATTTTTTAATGGGTTCTCAGAAATTGAAAGAGCAAATGAGTTATAATAATAAAAAATAATATTATTAAAATAAACATTAAAATCAACCATATTTTTCTTGATCCACAAACACTGAGCACAAAAATTTACATAACCTATATATTCACCTTCAACTATTGATAAAGAAATAGATAATTACTTCTTTAATATCTCATAAATTAATAAATTTTCTATAAAGTTACACAAAAATGATGGACATTTCCCTATCAAATTGACAACATCCAAAATCCAAACCAGAATAGTTAAAAACCAATAAAAATATCTCGAATAAAACAATCCATATATTATAGTCCCTTTAATATATCCAATGACTATTTTAGCATCTTTTATATGAGACTATTTTCTGATAGCATAAAATCTATCATTTATACATACAACAAACTCAATATTAGTCTAGAATAAGTTAAATAAAGAAAAATTTACAACATTACTCTATAAACAATATTATCAATAGATTTTTCAAAAACATCAAAATATAATTTATAATTAATACTCATAGGTGTTCTAAAAATATTACAAGAATAAAGAACAATTATTTTAAAATATTTTTTAGAAATTATAGATTAATTATAAAATATTTTATCTTTTCTTTGATAAATTTAATTTCATAAAACGAGCTTTAATTCCCCATGAGACTTGTATCAAATTCAAAAATCATTAAATTCAAAAATTCATTACAAATCAATTAACTAGTTTATCAAAAAAATACCATCAATGTAAATTTAAATAATTAAAATTTGATTAGAAACCATCATAATGAAAAAACTATGATATACTTTTCCATTATTAAAATATTTTTTCTACAAAAAATTAACAAAAACTTTCATACTAAGCACTAAGAATTGGCTTATATTCATATATATATTTCTATAATTTAAAAACATGATTGTTAGATTTTTTATACACAAAACTTAATGGTTGATGAATATTAAATTCTTCAAAAATAAAACTATTTAAAAAACAACTTTTAACATTCATTTGATAAAATTTAAAATGATTAAAGGTTAAAAATCTAATAAAATTAAAATATATTTAATTTAAAAATATTTGAAAATTATTCATTAAATTATATAAATTATTATTGAAAATAAAATTGTGTAACAAGAATATATTTATTCTTAACAAGTTGAACAGAGTCATCAAATTTGTTTATAAAAACACATTTAGTTCCAATAATTTTTTTATCTTTTCAAGGTTCAACTAAACAATAAAAAATATTTCTAAAAAATTATTTTGTTCATCTCCCATTTCTAATATACAATAAATATATTTTAATTCTTCATTAAAATTATTGGGCACAAAATCATGAACAAAAATAGAATTAGCCCAGAAATTTAAAACATATCTTATTATTTTAGTTCTACTTTCAGTATTACCAATAACATTATAAATAGAGTGATATTTTTGAGTTTTCAAAGGTATTGGACCATATTGAGATTCAGTATCCACCCCTATGAATAGTTAAATCATTATCTTAATGTTCATTTTAACTAAAATTAAATCCCCTCTATACTTTGTCAATTTTTTTAAATATGAATTCTATTTATAATATTTTCATCAATTTTAACACGAAAATATTCTACAATAATTATAGTTATTTTATTATAAAATCTATAATTTTTCTAATATTATTATAACCTAAAACATGTTCCTTTATAAAATTTAGTATCCAATCTATCTAAATTATCTTTAGAAATTATAATAAAAAATCAATATCCAAAAACACTAAGATAACCAATTTGATGTTTATTTTTATTCCAAAACACATAAGTTCGTTTATTTAATATTTTAGTATAAAAAATATTTTTGAAATATAACTTGAAATAAAAATTTCATCAAATAAAAAACAATTAAGTAAAATATATCCATTTAATATAGTTAAAGACCATTCAAATAATGTTCTATTTTTCCATTTAATAACGTTATTTTAATGATGAGTCCTTGGAGGTGAAAATGTATGTGAATGACCATTTTAAATAGAATTTTTGAAACTATATGTTTGGAAATTCATCCATACTATCACTATGAATAGAAACAATCAAAAAATATCATTCTGTAAAAAATTATAAAAAATAGTAAATCTAGATAAATTTTCACTTTTATGAGAGATAAACTATTCCCATGTAAATCTATTATAATTTCCTATAATAACTTATGTGTATATTTTTTTCCACCAAGAATAGTTGTTTGAGTAGGGAGAAATAGTTCACGATGTACTAACTTTATAGGTTTTGGTTATTTAAATCTTTATCATGTATGAATGATAATTTTTGTTATTTTTTTATCATTCAGGAATCACATACATAAAACTTCTCTTTATTTATGTTTTGAAACTATAAAAATTTTCATGCTCAAAATTTGTACACAACAATCTAAAAATTGCATGACCGAGTTTCTGATTCCATAGAATATTATCAGCCTACATAATAATAAAACACATTAAACTCTTAACGGTTAGTTCATAAAGGTTAATGGAATAAATATTTTCCATAAATTTACCATAAAATTATGAAAAAATTATATAAACACAAAAAATTAATCATTTTGAAATCTATCTTTAATACCATCATCACATAATTGAGATATGATAATTAATTTTTTTAAGACATCAACATATAAAACTCTAGAAATTATAGTAATGTTAGTAATACTGATTTCTCCAAAACATTTTACTTTTCCTTTGTAATTATCTCTAAATGTAAAATATCCTCAATAACATTTGTTTTATTGAAAAAAAAAATTGGTTCTTCGGTCATATACCTTTGAATTGATTGTCCTTGTACCATACATCATTAATAATACTTCCATGACATTTTTCCAAAAAATTGAATTAGTATACAATTTTGGAACCTAATAATATTTTCATATAATAGTATTAGTAGAATAATTTTTAGGTAACCTTATTGTTTAAAACAAGTAATAAAAGAAACTTTTTATATAAATAATTAGAAATACAATTCTAATTATATCTCTAAGAGGGATAAAGTATTGGTGAACATTCATTAGAATAGATTCCTTTCATTGTACATCTAAATAAAAAATGATTAGAAGAACAACAATATAAAAGTTTCAAAAAAATAATTTTGATACATTTGAGGTAAATTCATGTCATATGAAATGCCATTTTTATTTTTTTCATCTTATTTAAAGTCAATTTTTTTTCATAATTATTTCTTCCTTGAAAAAAAATAAATAATTTATTGCTCTAATTTTTTAATATCATCTTCTATCTTTTCATTCAACTTATTTATTGTTTTTAAATCTTAAAAAACTTGTCATTTGAATTTGAAGTGATATTTCATACTTTTTTGTTTTCTTATTAGAGATACATGTTATCCTCAAAAAGTTTATTATTTTTTACATTTGATTTCATTACATATTTTAGTATCTATACAAACATATTTTATAAATATATCAATCTCTTCATTAAATTCTTAAATTATATATTTTTCAAAATTAAAATAATTATTAGAACATCTTAAATAAAAACCAAAATTACAACCCAAATTTAGAGATTTAATTAAGAACAAGACAACTGATTATTTTTTATTATCTTGTTCATCACTAGAATAATATTCTTCCGTTCAACTGAAACTTTATTTTAAAGCGTTTTTCTGATTATTTTTGAACATTTCATCTTTATTATAATTTTTCAATATTGGGAAGTTTGTCTTGATAATACTTCAATTTTTTAACTCAAAAAAAGAATCTTATGGAGTATTATTATTGAATTTGTTTTTTTCTTTCTTTTATCCCTCACGATTATCCTTCTGAGATATCCTTTTAGATCTATTTTGAAATCCATTTCATTCAATTATTTGGTACATTCCAATTATAATTTGATCAATATCATCTTTTTCATTTCTCTTAAGTAAAAAAATCATAAGAGTCAAAAGATTTATAATTAATAGATTTAAAATATACATTATTCATTTTTATAGTCTCATCTATAGTTCAAGAACATATTGAAGGAGTGCACCACTAAGCACCCAATAATCCTACATGAAAAATGGGGGTTAAAAACCATTGGGCGCAGGTACTGTAGCAGTACAGTAGTGGTACTATAGCAGTGGTGGTACTATAGATCAATGGGTACTGTAGCGGTGGTGGTACTATGCGGGTACTGTAGCAGGTAGGTTACTATTCACAGAATGGGCATTCGGCCAAAAATTTGGGCCTACAGGCTATGTAATGGGATACAAGCCCAATAGGTCTTCAGACTATGTAATGGGTCTCCCTATACATAGTTAAAATAGGTATTTACTTTTCTTTAACAATAAAATGAGGCTTCGGCCCCAACCTTTAAAAAAAAATTTTTATAGAGTGTACTCCTCGATGTTCTTTCTTTCATAAATGCGGTCCTTATTTATATTCCACTTATTTGGTAAAGATCTTAATAATCTATCAAGAATCATAACATTGTCAAATGATCATATTTAATAAGAAAGTAAACCTATGGAACATTTGTTTTATTGTTACGTCATTTCCCATCCTGAAATATAAATATTCACCTTAATGAGTTCCAAGATTTGTCTTTATCATCTTATTTGAGCCATGGTGGGTAACTTGTATACTTATTCAATTTTCATGAGTATTTTTACAATTAGAAATGAGACTAAAAATGATTTTTTTTAGTAAGATAATAATTAATATTCTTAACAGTAAAATTTAAAACATATTTAGCTACCTCACTTCATATAAGTGAATTATGGTTAAAATTCAGTAATTTATAAGGTTTTACCATAATAGTACAATAATAAATACAGAGTTTCTTCAGATATGATTCAATTTGTGTCTTTCAAATTTCATGGTCCATACCTTCAATGTGAGGTGGTTTTTGTTGAATTTATCCATAATTTGAATTTTTTACAACCATATTTAATATCCATCCATTAAAAGGATTAGTCTATGAAAAGGTTAGTAAAAAGAGAAAATATATCCACTACATCTGGTGTTATATGAATAAAGTACAATTCATAAAGGGTAATCATTTTCAAGGTTCAATATCTAATACTAATTATAGAGGTTTCATATAGAGAAAAATTGTAACCTATCCTTATTGGGTAATGTTTTGATACATTTTTTCAATGTATCATATAGAGTAATAATGTAAAATATCCTTATAAGGTCAAACACTTATAAAAATTATGGAGGTATCACATAGAAAATCAATTTGACCTATCATTATACATTAAATTTATTATACCAATTGTTCGGTCCATTAAGATGGTCAGCGATCTATCGGGGTCAATCGACTGATTTAAAAAATAAAAAAATACAATCAATGTAATCATGAAAATGCAGTAGTAGTAAGAAAAAAAGGCATAGTAATTTTTATTATAGTTTAGATCAATGTGTTCAAACATCATCTCTTAAAATTTATCTACTTGGTGAGAAAAGTGGAATGCACTAAAAGAAATAACTTTTAAAGGTGATTCATAACCCTATTATAACCTAACCTTTCTATTGGATGAAATAACAAAAAAAACCCTGGCTTTTAAATAGAATTTAGTACCTATTGCAACATTGAATGTTAACCTAGAGTCACATCCCAAGCATACATTTATAAATGTAGTACAAACCAACAATAAATATTCATTTGTAAGAGAATATCATAAACTGGTATAATGTTTAATCATAATAGAATAATAAAAAATCAAGTACAGAGAGACTCTGGAACCAGTCAGAGTATAATTCAATGTAGAACAGTTGGAGCATAGGTACCATTCCATATGTAATGCAGTATATCATCACTCTAATGTTGCGGTGATCATTAAATCTTTTGTTCTTACTTGTGAGACATCTAATAGTTTTAACAATTTTTACACAATGATAAAATGTTGTTTCAAGATGTCAAGGTACAATATGTATATTAATTTTCATGTGTTATATATCATTCATGTGGCATTAACATCCATTAATTATTGTATGTAATAGGTATAAAATAGAAAATGGTTTGAATCATTCATAAGAATAATAAAAAAAATTACCTAAATTTATAGTTGTAATTATCTTCTAATTTTGATTGATAATTAACAACATAAGAGTTTCTAAATTGATAAAATGATATTAAGAAATTTTTAACACCTTGAAACTATCCTCCAAAATAATAATTCAATGTGATCACTAAATCTCAAATAGAATTTTCCTTTGGAAAATATTAAAAATACTTACCCAAAACATAAAGATAAACCATAATTTAAAAAAATAAAAATATAAAATATAAATAAATTATATTTTCATACTATCTATAAAAATAAAAAAGAATAGAAAAGGAATCCATTTTCATTTTAAATTGTATGTCTTAAAAATTTGTAAGATAATGAATTTTCATAAAACATTCATATTTTGTAAGATGTAGATGAAATTCATAATAAAAAATATATTGTAAGATTGTATTTACACAAGAAAAAAATAGTTTTCATAATATATAAGTTTTTATAAGTTATAAAATAGTTTTCATAAGATAAAATTTCTCATTATATTAAATATTGAGTTATTTTCCTTTTTAGTTCTACATAAACATAATGTGGTCTGTATAAGAATAATTTAATCCTATATAAGAATCATTTTCATATCATTCAATTATTTTTTCTATTATATGTAAGAATGAATTATGAAAAACTATATCGGTGATTTTAGAAAATCTTCAGGATGATTTACTTTAAAAATTAAACATTTTAAGGATCAAGAAGAAGTTCTATAATGTTGATTTTGAAATATAGTTTGAAAAATTATCAAAAACTATAGAAAGTCGATTTTATAAAAAATACAACCATAATTAAATTGTTATTGTAGAGTATTTTAAAAAATATTTTATATTGTAACATCAAACAAGATCAGAAATATATGAATAATGTCATGATAAACTATAATAATCCATTTATGAAAACGTTAGAAAACGATCCATTACCCAACTCATACAGATGTATAAACATCTCAAAAATTGGTTCATAAGAAATATAAAAAGAATAAGATGTAATGAAAATATAAAGATAATAAGCAATCAATTCCATTATTCTATAGGTATCTCAATCTTGAAATAAAAAGATACATTGTTTCTTTTCAAAATTTATATTTGTTGAAATAATATAATAATTTTTATATAATTAATTTATAAATTAAAATCATAGGTAAATGGGTTGAGAATTTTTAGTTATCAAAGATTCAATAAATAAAAAAACAATGTGAAAAGGATCCACTCAATTATATCTAAATATTTCATATACTCATTATCCTCAAGCATGGGTTGATATGGAGCTCCAAGTTTATGAGAACGTTTCATATGGATAGTTTGTGTGGTCCTATTATGGAATTGTTTTCATTTTCCTGTATTTTTGACTTATTATTATAATTTTATAACATAGCAAGGCATGTGATGATAATGCCACATACATGTTGGCTAATTGGGTGATGAATTTAAATATGCATGTCCATTTACTATTTTCCATTTATCATTTATCGGCATTATTAATCTATAAGCGTTAACTAATGGTTTGATGATTATTTTAATTTTGAATTTTTCATGTTCGTTGTATGTATAAAAATATCTTGAAAATTTTCTTATATTTTAAATTAGATTATTCTATAATTATTTGTTTTATCATTTAAGTTGTAGATTAATTCAATATTACATTATTTTTTTAATTCATTAAATTATTTAGAACATGTTTCATTGAACTAGGAACATACATGTTGAATATCACTACTGTAGAAGGTTCATTTTTCATCAATAGACATGAGATTTGTTAGATATAAAAAGCATTAAAATTCTGACCTACCATAAAATATCTTAACACTTATCAGTACTAAAAAATGTTGATAAAGGCCCTCTTTATTATAAATTTTTTAATGCTGAAAAATGGACACTTTATCAGCGGTTTTTTTGCACAGATAAAGGGTGTCTTTATTAGTGATTTTTTATCGTGGATAAACGGGGGAATTATGATCTCTTTTTTCATAATAGATAAAGTCCAGCATAGCTACAAAAAACATGAAGCCTTGTAGTAGTCCTATAACAGAACAAGATTGTAAACATATAATAAAATTAGAAAACAAATATTATAGAAAACCAGATTGAAATAAAAATTTTACATTGTGCTATCATTTCAATTCAAAAAATTACACATCTTTTTTTACATTGATGTGATATTTAAAATCAATCAAATAATTGTTGAAATAGTGGGTTCCCTAGACCCAACTATGCAGTACATTTTACTACCATATCATCTGTATAGTTAGTTTTACATGATGTCATCATACCATTACAGTGTAGATATTTCTACATCCACTATATAATCATAATGTCCAAAGAATAATTTTCATTTCGAAAGGTTATAGAAGATCCTAGTCAATAATGATAAACTTGAGATACTATGAAATTAATCTTAAATATATATTCTATGGTCCACATACATCTCACATACTAGACAGAGTAGATGTTTGACTATTAGGTGTCAGGGGCTCATAAGCATTGATACTTCTCCTCATGAAGTTCTCACTTGGTGATCTCTAGTATTGAGATCATAAGGATAGACCAACCAATAAGAACACCACATGTTTTGGGTTTCATTGGTTGTTCCTATCTATGGACATGTGTATTGGTCTCCTAACATGAGACCATTACCAATATGTATGGTTTTATTGCGTACTTTGATGCAAGGCAAAAAACATGGTATTGAAATCATGGCGAGGTATCTTGTGTTGGGTGTGTCGTTGGTGATATGACATTGGTTGAATGGTCAAGAAAGGATTTGTCACTTCCATATTTTGGAAGATGTGTATATCTCAGGCATGGTTGATCAGGATGGTGCTTCCTTCATAAGTATTTGGCCAAAGAAGTACAAAGGTAAATCCATCTACATAGATCAACATATAATAAAGAGAGCATTGGGCGATGACACTAGTGTGCATCCTAGTTTATGAGATATTTAATGACAAAGAGATTATAGTACACATTCAGTGTTCGTAGGTAGGTTGTAGTTTCTATGACAATCCTTATTTCATTAGGTTTCATGATGGGATTCTAGACTCTACTCTTGGTCTGTGGATTTTATTCACAGCTATTGAGATAAGGGCCAAGAGGGTCACACAATAGTGTATTCAAGAATCCTCCCTATTCAGTCGAATAGGTATATGGACATAGTGGTCCCCACCACAGGGTGAGAGTGTTGTTCAAATTTCCGATCACCTAAAGAATTATATAAATCCATTAATATTCATGTTATGAATATTTGGAATCGAATTTATTTAATTTATTTACATGTTAAGTAAATACAAGATATTATTAATCGAACAAATATTATTATAATATTAAAGGTTCATTTAGTATTTAGCGGGAAAACGAGTCAAGTTAAATGACTTGGTTTTTATCACTTAATATAAAATATATTTATTAAAAGTATGTGATAAAATAATAAATAATATTGACACATTTTAGTTCGTCAAAATTATTTATTTAGTGGACGTTGAAATAAATGGGGGTCGGGGAACCCAACAGGGTATTTACCAACTCCACTATAAATATAGGATGTGGCTCTCTCTCATGGTGGGCTAATCACTATTCATTCAATTTCATGGAATGAAAGTCGAGAGTCTCTCTCTCTCATCGCTCTCTAGAGATAAAATCTATCGATCCAAGAAGATCAGATCAAGATCTCTCTTCAGCAACAAAGGCATATCGATGTGGTGATCGTCATGACATCGAAAGCACTGTCAGATCCCTGTGCTAGCACTCTACATTCGACGATCGATGCTCTTGTGGGGTTTTGAAGCACCTGTGGATGATCTTGAGGGTTCTTTCTTTGGATCCTTCAAACGACTATCACCATTGACTAGTTGAAGTTGACAACAGCTTCATATTTCAAACGGGTATGTTTTCATTTTTTATTTTGTGCTCCTTATAATTTACGTGAGATCCTCGAATCTCTCTAGGGCTCGAATCATTGGCGTCAACAAGTCTCGTTGATCCACCAACGAAAATATTAAAAACCCGGCCCACCGACTTAGGCTGCAAGTCCCAGAACCTTTCAGTGGTATCAGAGGGGTCTCGTAGATTTTATGATCCTAGAAAATTAAATTTTCATTATAATTTTGTATAGAGTTCAAAAACACTCTCAGCGGTTCAAACCACACGCCGATCCGATCTCGAACGGCACACCCTACTTTAGGCCGCCGCCCCACCGTCCGGTCTTCCCGCCTCCTCCCAGTCCGCACGCAGCACTCCACCGAAGGCGACCCACCTCTGTCTCAGCCCTACGCGTCTTCCTCCTAGGCGACCTGCACCAGGTCGCCGGGTTCCATGCAACATCTGACCAGCAATCCCCTCCCTTTTCGTGTCCGCCATCAAGGCTAAAGACCAGGTAATATGCACAGTCGCCATGCCGCCATGCCTCTGTCCAGGCTGGACATCGCCATGCCATCTTCAACCCGGCTCCCGTTGTAGCCATTCTCCACCGCTCTCCTGGTTCAACACCCTCTATAGCAGGCCCACCCGCTACAACTTGTGGACCAGATGACCCCTACCTCTGCTCTGGGCTGCTTCCAGCCGCTGCATCCAAGCCATTCGTCGTAGGTGTGGCTCCTCCCTGTTGCAGTAGCGGCACCATTCTCATGCGTACGGGCACCACGCACTGCACCTCCTGGCTATCACGCTGCTCTGGCACCTAGCCGGTCCTTAGATCTGCCACCACTAGCTGCTGCTCACCAGCTGGTCTCCGCCTCGTAGCCACCCTGTGAAACCATTACCCTGTTCTAGTATGGCTACCAGAACTGTGCGAGGGAACTCACCCAAAATGTGCAGCCATGGCCTCGGGTGGATGTGCTTAATCCATTTAGACCGATTTGCCTGGCCCAAAAAACCATGAAAAAGTTTGGCCCGGCCCGTTACAGGTGTGTACGGATCTGACGCAACCCGCAATGGGTCATAGGGGTGTTTCAGGACCAAATTAAATTTTAATTATTAAAATTAATTAATTTAATTACCGAATTAAATTAAATTAATTAATATATTAATTGTGGTTGAAAATAAATAAATTTTAATACCCAGATAAAATTCATTCAATTTGGTGATTAAATTTAATTTAATTTATTAATTTAATTAGATATTAAAATAAAAATAATTAGTAGACCGGTGAATAAATAAATTATTTGAATTTATTAATTCATTTAATATTATTATTTAACACTCATACTTAGTTAATGTATTTTAATTTTATTTCTCATTATTACCCATATTCTGGTCTTGAGCACTGACCCGTGTATGCCGCATTTATTTAATTAAGTATTTAACTGTGTGTGATGCTTGTAATTAAGTATTTTACGGTCTGCGCGTCGTAAAATTTTTCTGTTAAAATGTATAAGGGAATGAACTCCCAATTTTTAACTGATGTACATTTATACCCAAGTCCCCCTCGCCTGCGTGCAAGTAATCTTGTACCTTGGATGAAGACGATGCGAGATGAGGTAGTACTCCAAGATGACACGTGGATCCCGACAAGATGATGCGGTACTCTAAGACATTATGTGGACCTCGCCAAAACGAGGTGATGCTCTAGATTACAAGTAGATATGAAAGACGGGGGTAAGCTTCATCAAGAGTCAAGATTTGACTCGGGTATGATGTTATTAGGTCATTTAGATGCTCAAGACTAGTCAGGTAGTAGTTTAACTTTATGCATTTATTTATTATTTTATTCATTTTAGAATAACAGGAAAATACATAAAATAATAGATAATAAAATGCATAAAGAAGCGGCGTATGTTTTTCTATTAAAGTTTAGTTGTGAGAACGACAATATAGATGAACAAGTTTAGTAGAAATGGATTACATTCATCGAGAGAAAGACACAAAACCATCAAAGTCATATTAAGTCACCACATCCTTCCATCATTCTAGTTTGAACAAAACCGGGTGTTTGTGGTGCCAGTCTTGCCATAGTTGGGGGCGCCTCTTACTACCGAGGAGTTCTTATAAGAATGGTAGGTTCACTTAACTAAAATTGCAACAAAAAGATAGCCATACCCGATTGTTTTAATTTTAGAGGCAAATGTTGAGTAAATCAAGAAACTATTTTTGAAGCTGTGACTTCACTCAACAGATCAAGGAACCACGAGTTAATGCGGTTTATCAACCAAAATCCTACCATGAACCCTCCGAGTATTAGCGTAGCCATATCTTGTAGACTATAAGGGAGGTTCAGAGATCCTTTCCACTAGAATACTCAAACAATAGAGTATTCTGATTCTAGTATAGAGAGTTCCTAGAATTCATAAAATTAGTGGGAGACATTTAGTTATTAAATTAATTAGAAATGTCACATTTTGTAATAAACATTAAACGTACAATCTGCTAAAGTTTATTTTTGTTGAAAAATGGCATGTAATAACACAATAAAACTACAATTAATGTTGGACCAAGTTAATGTCCAAACAAGCACAAAATTCCAAGTGTATTATATGTGCATGCACACATTACTACCATAATGGAAATTCAAGGCGCCTGTGTCCCAACCTATTAAGCCACCTCCAGAAGTGAGAGTATAAAAATGCTTACAGGACACTCATGAATCAAGCATATGATGGTACTGTAATAATGCAATCATCAACGTCATATGTTAGTTGTAGTCACTACATCAAGACCTGGATGATGTCACATGTAGTCTCATCTACAAGAAATTTCAAGGAGAACGCTAAGTGAGATTTGAATGTGATGATTGCACTCGCTTTGTGTAAAGTGAAAGACAGTTCCCAATATTTCATGTCATCCTATACTTATACATTTTACACCCAATTACTCTAGTTTTGTTTAAGAATACATACAAACAGTATATAGTAAGCGCTTCATTACCATTAAGGTAAAATTCATCATGCAATAAGAATATTAAAGATAACACCATCTTTGTTCTTATGGTGAATAAATTAAAAGACAAGAGGAAAGGCCTATGGAATATTACGCCTAAGACACCTTCATCATTTCCTTCAATGAAAAGTGGTTGGTTATTTAATAAAAGGTTATTTTTATCACATAATGAAATAAATTTATGGAAGATTAAAAATGCAATGAACTGAAATACAAGAAGCAAGTACACACTTCTCGTTCAGGTATATTCATCAATATAAATTAATGTTTCTAACATACTTCTTGGGTGTTGAATACAATATGCCAATAAAATAAATGTATTGGAATACAGTAACCAAGTAAGTTGAGAAACATTACTAGGATTAAGATGTCTTCTCTAAGCAGCTGAGAAATGGTGATTTCTAAGTCATCAGTGAGAAACACATAACTTCTAATAGCCATGTTATTAATTCAAATTGAAAAAGATTTGAGTATATAAAAAACATTTATCTCAAGTTCCCTTTTGGACATGATGAGACATTATTCCATGTTTTGGAATGAATGTTGTCTATGGTAACATACTCAACAAATAGTTCATTGCTACATGATTCAAAGGCAATACATGATGAATATAAAATGTAAGACATACCCAGTTGTGGAAATATAGTTCTTTGTCATGTAAAACTGAAAGTGGACATCATTAATATACATAATATGGTATTCAGGCTTGGCACAACTAAACATCTTTGGTATTATTGGCATCCTTAGTTTAGACAAAAAAACCTTTAGAGATAAAGGTATGCCACAAAGCTTCTGGGATTAGTTTAAATAGAGAGTGTGAACTATTCCAATGGAAAGCTAACGGTAAAGATACTTCATAAGATTCATTTAATTTATTAAGGATTTTAATAGTGAAGTAAATGATTGGTCAGAATATATAAGTTGCTTCAGATCGGCATGCTGAAGAATATCTTGACCAAACATTCATCGATCATGATAATGTATCATTGAGTAATTCCTAAACACATGTTACCTTATCTACATCATGGTATTGATTTTCATAAAGAAGATCGATGATGGGTCTTACATATTAACATTGATAAAAAAATGTAGCATGGAGAAATTCCTAAATGAACTTTTTATACATCAAAGTTATGAGGTATGGAGTATTAATGTTAAAACCTATAGTAACATTCATCATATTTTAAGTTGTTTTTTGCAAATAACAGAAAAATCACCAAACCTATATACCAACTAAAATGAAAAATGGATATCATATGAGCCATAGTATGATGAAAATCCATTATGTCATATGACATGTGTTAGGATGCAAAGTGTTTGATAAGATATAAACAAACATGAATTAATATAATCACATGGTGAATTTATGTAAATATTCTAAAAGATTTTTAAGATATTACATAAATCTCTAAAATAGAAATGTTTTAGTCAAGTATTAGACTACATTTCTATAAGGGTTCACATCTCTATTAAAGATAGTATGAGCATGTTTGAATTGAATTTAGTCAATGATGAAGATGCATAAATGGTTGGCATATGAACCTGTTCGACAAGTACATGTGGAATAGGCGTGTCCTAGTGACGCATACTGCGTAGGAAGGATGAAACCATGGTGATGGTTTTATATTCACCCCATCTGGTGTTATATTATTCATTAAGAATAATAAATCCTACAAGTAATAATTATATGGAAATATGCTATGATTGACAAGACTGATTTAAAAATTCAATAATGGATTCCATGTATCAAAATGAAAAAGGGCTTATAAATTGAATGCTGTGGTGGGTATTCAAATGAGATGATACATGGATGGTACAAGTCTTGTACCAATAAGGATCGATTGGTTATACCAAGTCGATATGCCGAAATTTATTAGAATTTTACTTGTCATAGCTAACCTCTAAGATCATTAAATTTGTCATTATATGTCACGATCATCTTTTGCGGAAGGTGTCTATATGATGAAACCAAAAAGAGATGATGACACCATTGAATTCCAATATTGGTTACAAGTTACTAAAATCCAATTCTGGATTAATGTATGCAATAATATCCTAGAGAATTCATTTCAAATGAATATTTTCTTTGTGTCTACCAAAGGATAATGGGTGCGCCAATGTTTTCCAAGAGAAATATGTTTAGCAACATATGGAAAAAATTTATTGGTCTTACTATTTGATAAGATGAGGTTAAAAGTAATTCTACAATGATTTACTTAATGTATCAACCTATGTTCAAGGGAACGAGATCTATCAAAGTAGATCTTACGGTTGATTTTACCTAGTCAATGGTACATAATGTGACATTGTATTTAAAATTACATGTTGAAACAATTCAAGATTAGAATTGTTTTCAATGTCACATGGCATAGTCTTTTCATGTTAACATGTTCGGAACATAGAGGAGATTAATGTTGTGAGTTAAGTTCCATGCGCTTCAGTGATGGATCAATCACGTATTCCATAATATGTTCAATAATTGATATTTCCAGAATATAATTTATAGGTAGATATCAATTATTTCCCTGAGCACTACATGTGATGTAGTCAGAACTATCATCATGTACTTTAGTGAGTATAATTGACATGTACATGATATACGGATAAGAAGGTATACTAGTTATGGTGGGACACAAACTAGTAATCATTAGATCAATTTGATCTAGTATCACAGTTAGGGTAAGGTGATGAGTGAGTCATGCTCATAAAATCCAGTGGTAGCTATATCTATAAATACCGAGTATGTTGTAGCTTCTATGAAATCTATGAAGCAGTTATCAATCGCAACAATTTGTTCCACTGCTTAGATTCTCACCCATTCAGAAAGGTATTATCACAATGTAAATTATGATATAATTACTAGCAAAGTTGTCATGTTATGACAATGCAAAAAAGTGATATACTCAGGGATAGCTTATCTTGAGTAGTTTTACTCAATGAGATGAGGTTGCAAACATCAGATATCCCATGAGTGAAAACATGGGAGGCCCAGTAGTTAAATCCATTACTCAGTAAAAGCATGATCTTTATGATGTGAGTTTCTAACATGTATGGTTAGCATGTTGGATCCTGTGCAAGTGGGAGTGTTGAAATAATGGATTCTCTAGACCCAACTATGCAGTACTTTTGATTACCATATCATGTGTACAATTAGTTATACATGATTCCATATTACCATTATAGTGTAGATATTTACGTATCCACTATATAATGGTAATGTCCAAAGATTAATTATTATGTAGAGATGTTATAGAAGATCCCAAGATATAATGAGAAACTAGAGATACTATGACATTAATATTATGTAACACCCCAAGCTTCTACGGTACGTTTCCCTTCGAATAATGCGATAGCGTGTGTTGTACGCAACCTCGAGTTCTAACACACACCACAACTAATTAAACTAGCCGTTGTGAATAGTAATACCTACTTTTTGAAATCATATATATTCTATATTTTAAAATGGACTTCATTTTTAGATTCGGAATATCAAAATTAGCCTAGGGTGAAATTTTGGTACATTTCGGATAACTTTCATATTTTGATGAATAGTGAAAATTTCTAAATTTTAATTAAAAACAACTTTTTTAATCAAAATAATTAATAGTGATAAATTGTGATTTTGAGTGGTTTTAAAGTATATTTAGAATATATTTTTACCATTTAATATAATGTTGGTCATTGGACATAATTTTACAATTAAACCGAACATAAACAAGTGTCAATCTTTTGATAGTTATTACCTCTTAAAAACACGCTTTTTGTTTTGACAGCGGGAATTAATTTTAAATTAATTTCTGCCACTTCTGTGTTTTGAATTTAGGAAAATGGATTCCATATTTAGAATCAGGATGTTCAAATTGTGTAAATAGGTAACTTTTATTTTTAGATATTTTGAATAATTACTGCGGTAAATATTTTATTTACCATGGTTAAGGGTAAATCCGGTAAATAAGGGTTAAAAAAATAATATTATAATAATACTAAATTACCCTAAAACGTGTCTTAACCCTATTGGTTGATACATGGTCGACCATGGGCATCTTTGGGTCTATTTTGGGACCCCATGGATCCACTTGTAAGTGATAATGACACATTATATTAATAAAGTTAAAATAAAAATAAAAATGGCATAAGCTTACATCGTTTAGAAGAACAATTTTTACATAGGGTTATACATGTTGGATTTTCGATTATAAATATTCATTAGAAAGATAAAAAGGTTTCCTACATAATGATATTTTATTTATAATTTTTAGACATTAAATAATTTATTTTATTTATGACACAACGATGATGCAGTAATTACTATAATAGTGAAAAAATAAAATAATTGATATTATAAATACCCAAATAAATATAATATGAAACTTTTAATGAATTAAACTAATTTTCTAGGATAATATGATATATTAGGATTGATTTAATGGCCTTTGTTTGAAGTAATCAATCTGTTATGAGTTTCAAAAAAATCAACTATTGAATAGTGTCAAAATTGACATAAAAGAGTTCTTAAAACAAATATTATATTAGTAATTGATATTAAATTCCTAAAAATCTAAGGTTCGGCCAAGAGACTTATATTATGATAGGTTAATCATTAATGGACCACTTGGGGGTCTCTTGGATGTATATAGTATGTTTATTAACCATATTATATAAAAATACAAAGAGACATTGTAAAAGTGAAACTAATTAACTTAGAGTTAATACTTAAAGATAAGGTTAATATAAGTACCCAAACCTGTCTAAATTCTATTGGATGAGTTGTTTTCGACCTATCCCCACCTCATCCTTTGAATAGTCAACTATGTAGCCTTTGGAAACCGAATATGAATTTATTATAAATTAATATTTCTAGATTTTCCAAAGGTGCCCCTCACCCCTCTTATAAAAGGGCACTCCTCCTTCTCATTTCCTCACACCTCTCAAGCCACTTGGCTCGTCCAAACTCTGCCCAACTAAGCTCCCCACATCCCTCTCCTCCTCCTTGAAGCTTCCCCTTAGGCAGAAAGCATTTCAAGAAGTCCTTTGGTTCCAACCAAAGTGAGTTACCTAAATTAAAGGTAACGATTTCTCTTAAATTATTTTCATTTATTTTGCTTCTTCAACCCCCAAAATCTTTTTATTTCCTTTCTTTTGTAACAACACCAGTATCCTCAATATACTAGGATGTTGTTATAAGAAGTATTCAAACTACACATACACACAACTCCATCTAATGGATGATGAACATAATGTTTCTGTGGATGGAAAACTAACGCCTCACGAAACGATGATTGTTCAAAAACATCTTACCGCCTCTCATGGTGGCCATTATGATGGAACTGTAATTAAATATGATATTAATGATATATATTTTATATATAAGCCTCTGTAATTCCATTTTATTTCATACCATTATTCGTTTTATGTTGTATATACATACGATATTTTCATTTGAGGAAGTGCGGACTACCGCCCCCTTAAAATGATATGACTCGTTCATACCACACATGGAACGTATAAAGGATGGTGTTAATGAATTTAAGTAACATATATAAAATATTATATTATACTGGAATAGTAATATACCTATGTATCATTTGGATTCAATTCTTTTAAAATAAAAATTAAATGGAAGTAGCGTTCATGCGTACGTACGGACTACCATCTCCACGAACGTGATGAGATTCATTCTCCATCGTATCCATTCAAGTATAATTATCATTTAATGATTTAAAAATGATGTTTAAGGACTTGATATCATTCTGGATATGAATAAGATACAACAAACATGACTTATGTAACAAAACATATAAAAGAAAATGAGTCAGTTAAACACCCGAAACGGCGTTAAGACTAAGATATTATTATCAAATCAATATTAAAAGATCATATATGATATCATATTAATGTATATGATTCTTGTATAATTTAATAACAATTATTTCACCATTATACAGGAGGTTAACCTACCCCAACCAAGGAAAAGTACAAGGTAAGGGTTATTTCACAATCTCTTCATTATCCGAGGTTGTTTATACGTAATAATCTACTGGGATTTCTTTATCATCCACATCCATGTTTCTTCGAAATGTATTTCAAAACATATTTATTATTTACAAGAATATGGGTTAAATTCATAGGTTTATAAAGGAATCTTTCCGTCATTTTCAAAACAAGTTCCTTTTTAACCTTTTCGACAGAATTAAGATAAGAATGTTTTTTTTACTTATACGGCGGGTGCAGTTATTTTCCACCGTTATAAAATCGTCAAAGCTTTCCTTACAAGCTTACAAGAATATTTTCAAGAAAATGTTTTATTTTATATGGCTCTTAAATGATTTCAAAAATAGAAAGAGATATTTCTCTAAAAAGTGTTTTGATTTCATCTATGTCAACATCCTTTAATGGATTTTACGCTTATTTGAAGTTGATTTATTATAATAAAAAACTTCTATATTGTATTGAAGGTTTTGTGATATGTTTGACTGTGGATGTGCTATTTTATACCATTCATAGTTTATGGTGAAACTATTGACATTTCGTATGCTAGTTTTAATCCGAATGTTTATGTTATATTTCAAACTTTTCTTCAGATGAATGTGCTAAACAAGTATGTTCCGGGTTGGGGACCGGTAAAAGTAAGCCCTCCAGGTTGGGGACTGGTTAAAGTAAGCCCTCCAGGTTAGGGACTGGTAAAAGTATGCCCTCCGGGTTGGTGTCCGGTTATTAGAGGCACTCCGGGTTGGTGTCCGGTTATTAGAGGCACTCCGGGTTGGTGTCCGGTTATTAGAGGCACTCCGGGTTGGTGTCCGGTTATTAGAGGCACTCCGGGTTGGTGTCCGGTTATTAGAGGCACTCCGGGTTGGTGTCCGGTTATTAGAGGCACTCCGGGTTGGGTTCCGGTTAGAAGTAACCCCTAGGTCTTGGGATGAGGCCTAGACAAAGAAATTAACGTTTAGCATTATGCATTCCAACATTATGAAAGTGGTTATTGATTTTTTTCATGTGATTATTCGATTAGTAGAATATCAATGTGAATAAGTAAATGGCATTGTTTCATTTTATTTATGCCATACCATGTTGAAAGTTCAAGTTTAAAAGGCTTTTGTTTTAATAATGCATTGCCTTAAATGTTTATTCTTATTTATGAAAGTTTCCGCTATATTGTTATCCTTGCTGGGCATTTGAGCTCACCCCTTTTCTATGTTTTATTTTTCCCAGGATGTGAAGAAGTAAGTTATGAATGACCTGCAGGGATTTTATGAGGGGTTAATAGTGTGGATTGTGGAAACATTATGTTGTTGTATTAGTTTTTCATTTTATGATGTAATGTAAAACTTATGAATATATCTAGTGTTTCCAAGGCTACTAAACCAATCGGTCTTTCAAGATTTGATCTTTCTTGTGATCATGCCAATGTTATGTAATAATGCACCAACTCTGGGTAACTGGGGTCGGGGCGTTACAGTTGGTATCAGAGGAAGTTTAGTACAAACCTTGGAAGCTAGATTTAGATAAACTCTGATTAGAGCACATAGACCTAAGATGAACTTTGAGGATTAGTATAGAAGAACTTCCTAGAATTTTGGTATTGTAGAGACTTTGTGAGTTTTCCGAGCAATACATCCCTGTCTGGATACGAGCAGGTAGAGGCGGCTCTGGCACAGATGTACCTAGGGGTAAAACCCGAAAACACCGCTTTGAGCTAGACTCGAACGGGAACTGGTGCACGACAACGGGCCTTGCTGCACTCTTGGTTACGACACTCCCGGGGGATATGCTTAGGATAACTCTCACTTTCTTTACAAATCATTATGAAGGGTTTATGAGTATATACTTCCTCAAAGAAAACATATTTATGATTATGGATTATATCCATAGATAGTTCAATTTATGTTTGGTATTTTATAAGTATGGGATTATGTATTTTGATGCATAAACTGATCTAGTTTAAGCCATTTTTTAGAAATGGCGCCTAGTGGAAGAAATGGAAACCGTATTAATGCACGCACTCCATGTAGGGATTGCCCTCCTGCTCAAGATAATTATAGTGGGGCTGGTGATGCAACTGGTGCTGATCAGCTAATCACCGTACTGGGACAACTTACTCAGGTTATGAATAATAACCTTACCCGTATGGAGCACCCTGATCCGCAGCGTGGAGGATCAATGTTAGATCGATTCATGAGACAACAACCACCAACGTTCAATGGGAGTACAAATCCCTTAGTAGCTGAGCAATGGATATTTTCCCTAGAGAAAATATTTCAGGCTTTGGGGAGTAGTGAAAGGGAAAAAGTTACCATGGCAGTTTACCGCCTCACTGGAGATGCTGATCAATGGTGGTCATTGATTCAAAACATGAAGGAAGATGATGAAGTATCAAACATGGAATGGAGGGAGTTCAAAGATCTGTTTTTAGAAAAATACTTTCCTCGCGACCATCGAGCAGATATGGAAAGGCAATTTCTGAGTCTGAGACAAAAGGAGGATGATAATGTCACAAAGTATGAGGCTAACTTTACAAGGTTAGCGAGGTATGCTGGAGATTATATTCGCAACCCAAGAAGTAAGATTGATCGTTTCTTTGATGGGTTAAAACCATTTCTCCGTCGAGCATTAGTCTCACAATCCTTTTCATCGTACGAAGACATTGTCTCATGTGCTATCAAGACCGAAAAGGAATTCTCTAAGTCTTATGACTTTAAAGCAAAGCAAGAGAAGAAGAGACCTGCTGATCAATCTGGGAATGGAAATAAGGGGAAGAAGGGAAAGGTTGAATATCCATCTTGTGGTAAGTGCGGGAAGAAACACCCCGGTGCTTGCCTGAAGGGAATGGGAGTCTGTTACAAGTGTGGTGAAAAAGGCCACCAAGCTCATGATTGCAAGGGGAAGAAGGAAGCTACCAACGTTCAATGCTACAATTGCAGGGAGATGGGGCATTATGCAAATGCATGTCCTAACCGTCAGGAGAACTTACCTCAAAAAAGGCCAAGGGATCAAGGCCAGGCTTATGCTATCACTACTGCTGAGGTAGAAACTCCGAAAGACGTGGTGGCAGGTAATTTAATGGTTTCCTCAAGTTTAGCAAATGCATTATTTGATTCTGGATCATCGCATTGTTTCATATCTTCCCAGTTTGCTAAGAAAATTAGATATTTCCAATTTGATTTAATAAGGGAGTTGTCAGTTAAAACTCCTAAGGGAAGTATCGTTGCAACAAAGTTTTGTGAATCAGTCCCCATTAGAGCACATAAATTTTCTTTATCTGCTGATTTCATCGTCATACCTATGATTGAGTTTGATATAATCCTCGGTATGGACTGGCTTTCGGACTATGATGCGAAGATTTATTGTAAGAAGAAAGAGGTTACGATTCTTGATGATAATGATAAGGAACACCTTATTTTTAGAGCAGAATCGTCACCACCTAATTCTTATTTAGACCCACCCCCAGTAGCTCAACTTAATTCAATTATTGGGGAGGAAGAGAATGAAATAACTGTCGGTGAGGAAAGGAATGTTCAAATAGAGGATGTACCTGTTGTGAAAGAATTTGTAGATGTATTTCCGGAAGATTTACCTGGACATCCTCCAGAACGAGAAGTTGAGTTTTCTATTGATTTGATTCCTGGATCAAGGCCTATATCGAAGACCCCTTATAGAATGGCCACTGTAGAGTTAGTCGAACTAAAGAAACAACTAGAGGAATTGAGTAATAAGGGATTTATTCGCCCTAGTGTTTCTCCATGGGGAGCCCCTGTTCTTTTTGTTAAAAAGAAAGATGGATCTATGAGGTTATGTATCGACTACAGGGAGATCAATGCTATAACGATAAAGAACAAGTATCCCCTACCTCGTATTGATGATTTATTTGACCAACTGCATGGAGCTCAATACTTTTCAAAGATTGACCTTCGATCTGGATTCCATCAGTTGTGTGTAAAGAAGGAAGACATTCCGAAGACAGCATTTCGAACCAGGTACGGGCATTACGAGTTTACTGTAATGCCGTTTGGATTGACTAATGCACCCTCTGTATTCATGGATCTGATGAATAGAGTTTTCAAGGAGTATCTCGATGAATTTGTGGTGGTATTTATTGATGATATCTTGGTATACTCCAAAACCTACGAAGATCATGAAAATCACTTGCGCATTATCTTGAAGACTCTGAGGAGGCATGAATTATATGGAAAGTTTAGCAAGTGTGAATTCTGGCTTCAGGAGATTTCTTTTCTTGGCCATATTGTCTCTAAAGATGGAATCTCTGTTGATCCTTCTAAGACCAAGGCAATCCAAGAATGGCCAGCACCTACGAGTATAACTGAGGTACGTAGTTTTATTGGCTTGGCAGGTTATTATCGACGTTTCGTCCAGAATTTTGCCCGATTGGCTAACCCATTAACGAAGCTCACACGTAAAGGGGTTAAATTTGTTTGGACAAAAGAGTGTGAAGAATGTTTCGAAGAACTGAAGAGAAGATTAGTCAATGCTCCTATATTGACTCTACCATCGGGGAATGATGGGTTCGTTATTTATAGTGATGCATCAAAGAAAGGACTTGGTTGTGTCCTTATGCAGAATGATAGAGTTATTGCCTATGCATCACGACAGTTGAAAATTCATGAACAAAACTATCCTACTCATGATCTCGAGTTGGCAGCTGTGATCTTTGCTTTGAAGATATGGAGGCACTACCTCTATGGTGAAAAATGTGAGATTTATACTGATCACAAGAGTTTGAAGTATATTTTCTCACAAAAAGAACTCAACATGAGGCAAAGGAGATGGCTTGAATTACTCAAGGATTATGATTGCACGATACACTACCACCCGGGGAAAGCAAACAAAGTAGCAGATGCTTTGAGCAGAAAAGACCATGGAGTTCTGAACATGATGAGAATTGAAAGGGATCCAATTTTCATGGATCTAGTGAAGATGGACATGGGAATAACCAGGGAAGGTGAAACATCAATGCTTTTTCAAATGGTTGCCAAACCATCTTTACTAGAAAGGATTAAGAGTTCTCAGACCGATGATGACGAATTCCAAAAGAAGATTAAAGCTGTGAATGATGGGAGATTGAGAGACTTTGTGTATGAAGATAGAATTTTGAAATTTGGGAAGAGACTTTGTGTTCCCAATATACCTGATCTAAAAATGGAATTGCTGGATGATGCTCATAGTTCCAATTTCTCTATACACCCTGGGAGCACCAAAATGTATAGAGATTTGAAGGAACATTTTTGGTGGGACAACATGAAGAGGGAGATTGCTGATTTTGTGTCAAGGTGTATGGTTTGTCAACAAGTGAAAGCTGGAAGGCAACAGCCTGGAGGAGTCATGCAACCTCTTCCCATACCGGAGTGGAAATGGGACAATATTACGATGGACTTTGTCATGGGGCTACCAAAGACTCCTAGAAGGAACGATGCAATATGGGTTATTGTTGATCGTCTTACCAAGTCAGCACATTTTCTTGCTATAAGAGAAGATCTACCCCTGGAACGTCTAGCAAGACTATACATTAATGAAGTTGTGAGACTTCATGGAGTTCCCCTATCGATTGATTCTGATCGTGATCCCAGTTTTACTTCAAGGTTTTGGAAAAGTCTTCAGAAATCCCTGGATACTGAACTTCATTTGAGCACTTCTTACCACCCTCAGACAGATGGACAGTCAGAACGGACTATTCAAACCTTAGAAGATATGTTGAGATCTTGCTCACTTGACTTTCAGGGTATGTGGGATCAATATTTACCACTGGTAGAATTTTCCTATAACAATAGCTTCCATTCGAGTATTCAGATGGCACCATATGAAGCGTTATACGGAAAGAGATGTCGTACACCAACCTGTTGGGATGACGTTGGTGAAAGAAAACTTGTAGGCCCAGAACTGGTGGAGGAAACGGTGGAAAAGGTGAAAGTAATCCAAAATCACATCAAATCAGCTCAAAGTAGGCAGAAGAGCTATGCCGATAATCGAAGGAAGGATTTGGAATTTCAAGTCGATGATCATGTTTTCCTGAAGGTATCTCCATGGAAGGGAGTCATACGTTTTGGTAAGAAAGGTAAATTGAGTCCCAGGTACATCGGACCTTTCGAAATTCTAGAACGAATTGGGGCTGTAGCTTACCGATTGGCAATGCCGCCAAGTCTCTCCAAAGTTCACGATGTGTTCCACGTATCTCTGTTGAGAAAATACATGCCTGACCCAACGCATGTACTCACCTATGAGGAATTAGAACTGGAACCCGATCTGTCTTATTGCGAAGAGCCCGTCAGGATTCTTGATACAAGAGAACAAGTACTGAGAAACCGGACGACGCGTCTGGTAAAAGTTTTGTGGAGAAATCATAAAATGGAAGAGGCAACGTGGGAACCCGAGGAACTTATGATGAAGAACCCCCCGAGTCTTTTTATGCAGTAATACCCTAGAAATTGCGAGGACGCAATTATTTGAAGGAGGGGAGAATGTAACACCCCAAGCTTCTACGGTACGTTTCCCTTCGAATAATGCGATAGCGTGTGTTGTACGCAACCTCGAGTTCTAACACACACCACAACTAATTAAACTAGCCGTTGTGAATAGTAATACCTACTTTTTGAAATCATATATATTCTATATTTTAAAATGGACTTCATTTTTAGATTCGGAATATCAAAATTAGCCTAGGGTGAAATTTTGGTACATTTCGGATAACTTTCATATTTTGATGAATAGTGAAAATTTCTAAATTTTAATTAAAAACAACTTTTTTAATCAAAATAATTAATAGTGATAAATTGTGATTTTGAGTGGTTTTAAAGTATATTTAGAATATATTTTTACCATTTAATATAATGTTGGTCATTGGACATAATTTTACAATTAAACCGAACATAAACAAGTGTCAATCTTTTGATAGTTATTACCTCTTAAAAACACGCTTTTTGTTTTGACAGCGGGAATTAATTTTAAATTAATTTCTGCCACTTCTGTGTTTTGAATTTAGGAAAATGGATTCCATATTTAGAATCAGGATGTTCAAATTTTGTAAATAGGTAACTTTTATTTTTAGACATTTTGAATAATTACTGCGGTAAATATTTTATTTACCATGGTTAAGGGTAAATCCGGTAAATAAGGGTTAAAAAAATAATATTATAATAATACTAAATTACCCTAAAACGTGTCTTAACCCTATTGGTTGATACATGGTCGACCATGGGCATCTTTGGGTCTATTTTGGGACCCCATGGATCCACTTGTAAGTGATAATGACACATTATATTAATAAAGTTAAAATAAAAATAAAAATGGCATAAGCTTACATCGTTTAGAAGAACAATTTTTACATAGGGTTATACATGTTGGATTTTCGATTATAAATATTCATTAGAAAGATAAAAAGATTTCCTACATAATGATATTTTATTTATAATTTTTAGACATTAAATAATTTATTTTATTTATGACACAACGATGATGCAGTAATTACTATAATAGTGAAAAAATAAAATAATTGATATTATAAATACCCAAATAAATATAATATGAAACTTTTAATGAATTAAACTAATTTTCTAGGATAATATGATATATTAGGATTGATTTAATGGCCTTTGTTTGAAGTAATCAATCTGTTATGAGTTTCAAAAAAATCAACTATTGAATAGTGTCAAAATTGACATAAAAGAGTTCTTAAAACAAATATTATATTAGTAATTGATATTAAATTCCTAAAAATCTAAGGTTCGGCCAAGAGACTTATATTATGATAGGTTAATCATTAATGGACCACTTGGGGGTCTCTTGGATGTATATAGTAAGTTTATTAACCATATTATATAAAAATACAAAGAGACATTATAAAAGTGAAACTAATTAACTTAGAGTTAATACTTAAAGATAAGGTTAATATAAGTACCCAAACCTGTCTAAATTCTATTGGATGAGTTGTTTTCGACCTATCCCCACCTCATCCTTTGAATAGTCAACTATGGAGCCTTTGGAAACCGAATATGAATTTATTATAAATTAATATTTCTAGCTTTTCCAAAGGTGCCCCTCACCCCTCTTATAAAAGGGCACTCCTCCTTCTCATTTCCTCACACCTCTAAAGCCACTTGGCTCGTCCAAACTCTGCCCAACTAAGCTCCCCACATCCCTCTCCTCCTCCTTGAAGCTTCCCCTTAGGCAGAAAGCATTTCAAGAAGTCCTTTGGTTCCAACCAAAGTGAGTTACCTAAATTAAAGGTAACGATTTCTCTTAAATTATTTTCATTTATTTTGCTTCTTCAACCCCCAAAATCTTTTTATTTCCTTTCTTTTGTAACAACACCAGTATCCTCGATATACTAGGATGTTGTTATAAGAAGTATTCAAACTACACATACACACAACTCCATCTAATGGATGATGAACATAATGTTTCTGTGGATGGCAAACTAACGCCTCACGAAACGATGATTGTTCAAAAACATCTTACCGCCTCTCATGGTGGCCATTATGATGGAACTGTAATTAAATATTATATTAATGATATATATTTTATATATAAGCCTCTGTAATTCCATTTTATTTCATACCATTATTCGTTTTATGTTGTATATACATACGATAATTTCATTTGAGGAAGTGCGGACTACCGCCCCCTTAAAATGATATGACTCGTTCATACCACACATGGAACGTATAAAGGATGGTGTTAATGAATTTAAGTAACATATATAAAATATTATATTATACTGGAATAGTAATATACCTATGTATCATTTGGATTCGATTCTTTTAAAATAAAAATTAAATGGAAGTAGCGTTCATGCGTACGTACGGACTACCGTCTCCACGAACGCGATGAGATTCATTCTCCATCGTATCCATTCAAGTATAATTATCATTTAATGATTTAAAAATGATGTTTAAGGACTTGATATCATTCTGGATATGAATAAGATACAACAAACATGACTTATGTAACAAAACATATAAAAGAAAATGAGTCAGTTAAACACCTGAAACGGCGTTAATACTAAGATATTATTATCAAATCAATATTAAAAGATCATATATGATATCATATTAATGTATATGATTCTTGTATAATTTAATAACAATTATTTCACCATTATACAGGAGGTTAACCTACCCCAACCAAGGAAAAGTACAAGGTAAGAGTTATTTCACAATCTCTTCATTATCCGAGGTTGTTTATACGTAATAATCTACTGGGATTTCTTTATCATCCACATCCATGTTTCTTCGAAATGTATTTCAAAACATATTTATTATTTACAAGAATATGGGTTAAATTCATAGGTTTATAAAGGAATCTTTCCGTCGTTTTCAAAACAAGTTCCTTTTTAACCTTTTCGACAGAATTAAGATAAGAATGTTTTTTTTACTTATACGGCGGGTGCAGTTATTTTCCACCGTTATAAAATCGTCAAAGCTTTCCTTACAAGCTTACAAGAATATTTTCAAGAAAATGTTTTATTTTATATGGCTCTTAAATGATTTCAAAAATAGAAAGAGATATTTCTCTAAAAAGTGTTTTGATTTCATCTATGTCAACATCCTTTAATGGATTTTACGCTTATTTGAAGTTGATTTATTATAATAAAAAACTTCTATATTGTATTGAAGGTTTTGTGATATGTTTGACTGTGGATGTTCTATTTTATACCATTCATAGTTTATGGTGAAACTATTGACATTTCGTATGCTAGTTTTAATCCGAATGTTTATGTTATATTTCAAACTTTTCTTCAGATGAATGTGCTAAACAAGTATGTTCCGGGTTGGGGACCGGTAAAAGTAAGCCCTCCAGGTTGGGGACTGGTTAAAGTAAGCCCTCCAGGTTAGGGACTGGTAAAAGTATGCCCTCCGGGTTGGTGTCCGGTTATTAGAGGCACTCCGGGTTGGTGTCCGGTTATTAGAGGCACTCCGGGTTGGTGTCCGGTTATTAGAGGCACTCCGGGTTGGTGTCCGGTTATTAGAGGCACTCCGGGTTGGTGTCCGGTTATTAGAGGCACTCCGGGTTGGTGTCCGGTTATTAGAGGCACTCTGGGTTGGTGTCCGGTTATTAGAGGCACTCCGGGTTGGTGTCCGGTTATTAGAGGCACTCCGGGTTGGGTTCCGGTTAGAAGTAACCCCTAGGTCTTGGGATGAGGCCTAGACAAAGAAATTAACGTTTAGCATTATGCATTCCAACATTATGAAAGTGGTTATTGATTTTTTTCATGTGATTATTCGATTAGTAGAATATCAATGTGAATAAGTAAATGGCATTATTTCATTTTATTTATGCCATACCATGTTGAAAGTTCAAGTTTAAAAGGCTTTTGTTTTAATAATGCATTGCCTTAAATGTTTATTCTTATTTATGAAAGTTTCCGCTATATTGTTATCCTTGCTGGGCATTTGAGCTCACCCCTTTTCTATGTTTTATTTTTCCCAGGATGTGAAGAAGTAAGTTATGAATGACCTGCAGGGATTTTATGAGGGGTTAATAGTGTGGATTGTGGAAACATTATGTTGTTGTATTAGTTTTTCATTTTATGATGTAATGTAAAACTTATGAATATATCTAGTGTTTCCAAGGCTACTAAACCAATCGGTCTTTCAAGATTTGATCTTTCTTGTGATCATGCCAATGTTATGTAATAATGCACCAACTCTGGGTAACTGGGGTCGGGGCGTTACATATTAAATATATTTTCTATGGTCTAGATACATCTCACCAATTAGACAAAGTAGATGATTGGGTGTCAGGTGATGGGGGCTCATAAACATTGAGACTTCTTCTTATGAAGTTCTCACTTGGTGATCTCAAGTAGTGATATCATGTGGACATACCCACCAATAGCAACACCACATGCTTTGTGTGTCATTGGTTTTTCCTATCTACATACATGTGTATCGGTCTCATGACATGAGACCATTACTAATGTGTATCATTTGATTGCGAACATTATTTCTTGGAAAAAACCATGGTATTGAAATCGTGGTGAGGTATCTTTTTTTGGGTGCGTCGTTGGTGGTTTGACATTGGTTGAATGGTCAAGAAATGATGTGTCACTTCCATGTTTATGAAGTCGTATATCTTAGTCCGGGTTGATTAGGATGGTGCAACCTTCATAAGTCTTTGGCCAAAGCAATACAAAGGTAAATCCATATAAATAGATCAACAAATAATAAAGTGAAGTAAGGGTGATGACACTAGTGTTTGTCCTACTTTATGAGATATGTACTGATAAAGAGATTATAGTACACCGTCAATGTTCGTAGGTTGGTTGTCATTGCTATGACAATCCTTATCTCTTTAGGGACCATGATTGGTTGATAGAGTCTGCTCTTGGTCTATGGATTTTATTCAATGCTATCGAGATAAGGGACTAGACAATCACACATAATAGTGTATTGAAGAATCCGCCATATTCTGTTGAATAGGTATATGGACATAGTGGGCCCCACCATGGGGACTGCGTGTTGTTCAAATTTTCGATTACCAAAAGAATTAAATTAATTAATTAATATTCAAGTTATGATTATTTGGGATTGAATTCATATAATTTACTTATAATTTTAGTAAATATGAGATAATATTAATCAAACAAATATTATTTTAATATTCAAGGTTCGTTTCATATTAATCAGGACAGTGAGTCGAGTTAAATGGATCGGTTTTTATCACGTATTGTATTTTATATATATTTCAAGTATGTTATAAAATAATAAATAATATTGGCACAGATTAGTTTGTCAAAATTTTTTATTTAGTGGATGTTGAAATAAACAGGGGCTGGGGAACCCAACCGGGTATTTACCAACTCCACTATAAATATAGGTGGAGGCTCTCTTTCATGGTGGTCTAATAACTATTCATTCACTTTCATAGAATGAAATTTTAAAACCTATCTCTCCTCCAACTCTCTAGAGAGAGAATCTCTTGATCCAAGAAGCTCGGATCCAGATATCTTTTCATCATCAAAGGCATCTCGATGCGGTGATCATCGGGATGTCAAAAGCACTGTCGAATGTATGCGCTAGCACCCGGAATTCGACGATTGATGCTCCCATGGGTTTTTGAAGCGCATGAGGATGATTGAGAGGGTTCCTGCTTTGGATCCTTCAAGAGGCGATTGTCAACAATTATTTGCATTCAACCGTAGCTTCAGATTTCAAATGGGTACGTTTTCATTTTTTATTTTGTGCCCCTTATAATTTACGTGAGATCCTCGAGCTTCTCTAGGGCTCAGATTGTCGGTGTCAACAAGTCTCCTTGATCCGCCGACCAAAATTTTAAAAAACCTGACCCACTGGCTTCTTCTACGGGCCCCAGAACCTTTCAATAATTACTACCTAATATGTAAAATCAAAACTCTTATAGAATGATTTTTCAAATAATCAACCTTTATATAAAATATTATCCATTTAATAAAACCAATTTTTATTTTAGCAACAATAAATATAAAATTATAATTTTGATGTTATATAATCCACATATTATAATTTATGATGTTAATTACTAAATATATTTATGATATTATTAGTTATATAATTAATTATATTATTAATTAATTTATTTTAATTTTGTTTTAATTATTAATTATTAATTATACTATTAATTATTAAATATATTATGAATTATTGATTACATTGATCATTAATAATATATATAAATTATATTATTAATTACACAATATATTTATGATATTATCAGTTATAAATTATCTTAATTCATTAAATATTTGTTAATAATTACATTATGAAACTAAAATGAAAATTTTATACTCAAAACAAGCACTTTGAGACATATCAGGCACGTCATCTATTGGATTTATGTGTGATCAATTCCCACACATCACAAATGAATTATGAATCAATTTTCAATATTATAAAAACAATAAGAGCTCTTTAACTCTATTTTTACAATGTGACACATGTTTTAATCTGAAATGACACTTTTATATTGAATACACTCACTTGTAGTCATACTGATCACATCATATGACAGATTGATATGCAATTAATTCGAAATGGCATAAATGAATTTAAAATATTAACCCTAATGTTTCAAAAATAATTAGATCATGTTTAGTCAAATTTGAGAAAGTGGCATGTGTTTTAAACAAAAAAGACACTTTTATTTAAAAAAATACACATTTAGTCATACTGACCACATCATGTGTCAGATTGATGTATGATCAATTCCATTACATCAAAAATAAATTATTTTTAATTTTATTAAATTTTAACATCAATCCAAGGTAATTTGGTCATTTTTTCTATGTGATGTGTGTTTTAAACTAAAATTTGAATTTTATAATAATAAAAACACACTGTGAGTCATATCGATCATATCATGTTTTAGAATGATGTGTGGTTGATTCCTACACATCAAAAAGAAATATAAATCATTATTTAAATGTTTAAAAACAATACGATATTTTTTTCTTATCTTTGGCTATGTTACATGTGCTTTAAACTAAAATGACACTATTATATTAGAAAAATAACTATGAATCATATTGGACACAACATGAACATGATTGATGTTCATTTGATTTATACATATCCAAAAAAATTATGGACCATCCTCTAATAGTTTGAAATCAATTTGTGATCATTTTCCCAATTTTGGCTATGTGACATGCATTATAAACAAAAATAAAACTTTTATTTTGAGAACATTCACCTTGAGTCATACTGGCCACATTATGCATCAGATTAATATGATTTCAATAACTAAATTTCATGGGTAAATTATGGATAATTATCATATAGTCTAAAAATATATGATATTGTTTTCTTAGTTTTGGCTGTGTGAAATGTGTTTTAAACTAAAATGATACTTTAATAATAAAAACAAAAACATTGAACAATAAATATCACATCACATGTTGGATTGAAATTAATTCAATTTGCTATATATATCCAGTGAATTATAGATCATTGTAATGAATTTTGAATACCATGAAAACAAATATTATAGGTCTTCTCTATGGGAAGTGCAATTTAATCAAAAACGATACATTTGTATTGAAAACACACACTTTGAGAAATACCTACCACATCATGTGTGTAACACCCCAAGCTTCTATGGTACGCTTTTCTTTGAATAATGCGATAGCATGTGTTGTACGCAACATCGAGTTCTAACACACCACAACCAATCAAACTAGCCATTATGAATAGTAATACCTAATTTTTGAAATTATATATATTTTATATTTCAAAATGGACTTCATTTTTGGTTTCGGAATATCGAAGTTATCCTAAGATGAATTTTTGTTCTTTTTTTGGAGAACTTCCAATTTTTATGAATAGTGAAAATACTTAAAAACAACTTTTTTAATCAAAATAATTTATAGTGATAAATTATATTATTGAATGGTTTCAAAGTATAATTAGAATATATTTTTACCATTTTATCCAATGGTGTTCATTAAAATTAATTTCACTTTGAAATTGGACCTAAACAATTGTCAATCTTTTGATATATATTGTTTCTTAAAAACATGCAATTTGTTGTGACAACGGGAATTAAGTATAAAATAAATTAATGCAACTTATATGTTTGGAATTTTGTAAAATAGACATCATTTTTGAATTTGGAATATCAATTATATCTTAGGGTGAAATTTTGGCATTGTTCTGAAAAACTTCAATTTTTGATGAATAGTGAAACTACTAAGTGGTAGTTAAAAAACTGAATTTTTCATAAAACTAAATTTTACCACTTCTGTGAATGAAATTTCGAAAATCCGAGAGACACGGTTAATATCAAGAAGTAAAATATGGTTCAATGAGATGAAAATAATTTTTGGTGAATAGTAACTTTTTACTTTTATTTACCACGGTTAAAAGTAAATAGGGTAATTAAGGGTAAAAATGATATTAATATTACCCTAACACATGTCCTAATTCTATTAGACAAGTGTATCTTGACCAAAAACAACCTTATGAATAAAATATTATCATTTAGGTCCACTTGGATTAGATTAGGATATTTATTATTATTTAATTCAAAGAAGAGTTAAAAGAGTTAAAATAAAAGTTTATTTACTAAAACATTTTTAATATAGGGTTATACATAAGATAAATTCAAATTTAAATATTAATTAGAAATATAAAAAGATTTAATACATAATGATATTTTATTTATAATTTTTAGACATTAAATAATTTAATTTATTTATGACACAATGATGATGCAGTAATTACCTAATTAATGAAAAATTAGAATAATTGATATTATAAATACCCAAATAAATATAATTTGAGACTTTTTATGAATTAAACTAATTTTATAGATTAATATGACATGTTAGTATTGATTTAATTAACTTTTTAAAAGTAATCATTCTGTTATGGGTTTTACAAAAATCAATTATTGAATAGTGTCAAAATTGACATAAAAGAGTTTTTAAAACAAATATTATATTATTAATTGATATTAAATTCCTAAAAATCTAAGGTTCGGCCAAGAGACTTATATCATGATAGGTGAATCATTAATGGACCACTTGGTGGTCACTTGGATGTATATGGTACGTTTATTAACCATATAATATAAAAATACAAAGAGACATTGTAAAAGTGAAACTAATTAACTTAGAGTTAATACTTAAAGATAAGGTTAATATAGTAACCCAAAACTTTATAAATTCTATTGGTTAAATGGTTTTCGACCTATCCCAACCATAACCTTTTAATAATCAACTTTGGAGCCATTAGAAACCAAATATTAATTTATTATAAATTAATATTTCTAGCTTTTCCAAAGGTGCCCCTCACCCCTCTTATAAAAGGGCACTCCTCCTTCTCATTTCTTCACACCTTCAAAGCCTTTTGGTTCGGACAAACCCTACCCAAATACTCTGTAAACTTACCTCACTACAACCTATAGGCCTTAGTTTGATCAGAAAGCCAACCTTAGGATCCCTTTTGATCAAATCAAAAAGAAGAACCCGAAGAAGAGGTAATGTTTTCACCACCCCTTTTCAAGTTCCTTTCTTCTTCCACTTATTATTTCTTTGTTATTACAATTATAAAATAATAACTACAGTATCTTATATATACTGTGATGTTATTATAAATATGGTACAACCATATTCAGTATTCTATCCACCCTTTGAATAAGATGTCACCATACGTGCGTACGTACGGCTTACCGTCTCCACGTCGTGGTGTAATTGTTATTCAATATATTATTATTTTGATGGGTATAATAATGATGTATAATTCATTTAAACAATAAATATAACATGATAATGATTCTGTATATATAATATACCATCCATGTAACGACCCAATCTTTTTGAGTAGTATATTAACTTACTCTTATTTATTTAATAAGATGTTAATGGTTAATGCAGAAAGAGGAGTCGATGGCTTCATCCAGTAGACTCAACCCTTATGAAGCCCACTTATCAGAGCTTGGGAAGGAGGTAGCATCTGTGGGCTTCGCTTTGGACCAAGCCCAATCCGAGCTCCAGCATGTCAAGCTTGAACGAAAACGCTTGCAGGAGAAGTTCAAGTTAGTGGAGATTGCTACTAGGGCAATGTTATCTGAGACTCCCTCAGATTCTATCACCATAGCACACCTTACACTTAGGTCTTATGCCAGTGTTATAAGGGGCTATGTGATGAGACCCTAGTTTCCTTGTGTAATCCTTTCGGATGAATAAATTGAGATTTCTTCCTTTAGTGATGTTTGTGAAATTTCAAATGTCTAGATAATTTTAGAATGTATTTTATTGATGAATTTTGAAAAAGGGATATTTTGAAATATTTATGTAAACCCTAAAAAACTAATGATGTGTAATGATTTTCAAAAAATGGTCTTCTACAAAAGTGTTCAGTAAGAAATTTGGAGTCTAATAAGATCAACTTAATTTTTGATGAATAGTAAATTATGAATAGTGATTTTACGCTTAGGATTAGTAATGTGACCAAATGGATTAGTAATTTCACTCAAAGAAAGTTTTAATATAAATTAGACACCTAGATTAAGTAATGTGATTCAATAAAATGGGTAAATAACGGTTTCATAAATTATTATTCAAGTATTAGTTTTTTCGGATGAATAGTGTTTTTTAATTAAAAATTTAATTAAAAATAATTAGAAAATTATTTTTATAAAAATGACTTCATTTTTGAACTCAGAGCATCGATATTATGTTATGGTAATTTTTGGGGTTTTTTCTGAAAAAAATGAATTTTCGATGAATAGTGTTTTTATTTAAAAATTAAATTAAAAATATTTAGAAAATTATATTTATAAAATGGATTTCATTTTTGAAATCAGAGCATTGATATTTGATTAAGGTGAAATTTTGGGATTATTCTGAGAAAGTTGAATTTTTAGTGAATAGTAAAAATACAGTTTTAGGGTTTCGGTATGTTTAATGACATCATAACTGTGTCATGATGATGTCATGAGTTTTTTTAAGGGTTGGCCGGCCAAGGGTGATGAATTATTGTTTTGGGGGCCCCATGTGGCCTAACTCCATGATAAGTGCCAAGGGAGAGCACATGGGTTTGAGAAAAGCAAATGTGAGGTGTCCCTTGGCCATTAATGCTTTGTCCCCTCACTTTCCCTATAAATACCCACCCTTTCCTCCCTTAGTTTTCACTCCCAACTCTCCCCCAACGAAGTTCTGGTCTTATTACCCTCCAAGGAGTCCTCCCAAGGTGCCCCCAAGCCCTCAAGGTCCAATCCTTTGAGTTTCAAGAGTCACATTTTAAGGTAAGGGATCCGACCCCTCTCTTTCTTTTCATGAAATCTCTTTTATGTCATTCCTATTATGCTCCGTGTTTTTATGTGAGAGGATGTTCTTTTATATTCCTCTTACTGCCCTTTCAAGTTTATATGATGAGAGATCCCCTCTTACTCTCATCATTTCGTTTTATGAAAGTTTAAGTGACGCCGTTAGGCTGCCGAATTTTTAAGGGATTCTTTCACCCTTCTCATTTTTCAAGTTCAATTTTCATGTCAAGTCTTTCAAGTTCCTTTTTATTATGTTGGGGTATGATCTCTATATCAATCATACTGATCTCTTATGATCATATGATGAGGGACCCTTTTTGATCATGTCAAATCATTTTCTTTTGAAGTTATGTGACGCCGTAAGGCTGCCGAATTTTCATAAGAGAAATCTAATCTTTTTCCTTCCATGTTTTTCATTTCAAATGGTATGTCCCTAAAATTTAGTTACCATGTCCATATGTCCTTCTTATTCTTTCACCATACTGTTTTATGGATCATTTATGAGTGGGTGACCCATGTCCCCTCTCATTTCAACGTTTTCTAAAACCCCGAAACTTAGCCGTTATGCTGCAGAATTTTCCCCTCAAAATGCCTCTCTCTTTTCTCAAAAATTATTTTATGTTATAAAGTGAATACTCAAAGCTCTTATTTCTACAAGGGTATTCACATATATATCAAAATGTTCCATTTTAAATTCTGGGATTTACATACATGAGACCCACTTTCCCTTTCCGTGGGTTTAAAGTGACGTAAAGATCATGTCTTTAAAGCAGTTTTTAAAACGTTATGATTATGAAATGAAACCCATTTATTTTATGCTATGTGGGTTATTTATGAAATGTTTGATGATGATATATGTGGCTCACATGATAATAAAGGCAAATTTAAGGGTGCGCCCTGATAGCGCTCCAATGCATTGGGTAATGATGTAACCACTAGAGATTACAATTTTCACGATACCTCGGTGAATAACCTTGGTAATTTTCAAATGACACCTTGGGGATGGACCTTGGTGATATGTTCATGATTGTCTATGTTAAATGATGTAGCCACATCTTCAAGTTATGAAAAATGTTATTTTTATTATGAAATGCCTCATGATTTCTTTCTCATGCCTTAAAGTTCTTTTCATGTCCTTATTGAAGTATCTCAAGTTCACATGTGAAATGTTCCTCTTGTTTCCCTTACTGGGCCTTCTGCTCACCCTTTCTTTTGATGTATGTCCCCAGGTTATGAGATGCATAATGAACATAGGATGAACTAAAGGAGAAGCCTTTCAAGTGTTTAAGAAGAATGTTTTTATATTATGTTTTTTTTATGTTTTATGATCCTTGTTTCCAAGACACTAGACCTTAACGATCCTCAGTTTTGTGTAATGTAATGAAAGTTTGTGTTATAAAATGGTGGGATGCTATAGTTGGTATCAAAGGATGGTTTAGTTATTTGTGGAAATTAGGATATAAAAACTTTAGGAAGAACCCTATAGAAAAGTTTAAATATAGGAAAACTTCCTGGTATTTTGGTAAGTATTAAGTAAGTGGTCTATCAAACAAATACATCCCTGTCTGGATACGAGCAGGTAGAGGCGGCTCTGGCACAGATGTACATAGGGGTAAAACCCGAAAACACCGCTTTGAGCTAGACTCGAACGGGAACTGGTGCACGATAACGGGCCTTGCTTCACTCTTGGTTACGACACTCCCGGGGGATATGTTTGGTTAATCACATGCTTTTTATGAATCATTATGAAGGAATTATAGAGAACTATAATTGTCTAAGCACGAAGTCTTAGTTAAAAGATTCATAAATGAAATAAGTTTCTCACTAAGGTTTTATTCTTTTAGAAAATGGCGGGCAATAGGAGAAACCGTGCCGATGGTGACCGCAATGCACCATGTGCTGACGGCCCTCCGATGGAAGCCGGAATGGAAACATTCATGCGGATGATGAACCAACTGACTCAAGTTATGAGTAATAACTTGAATCAAGCTGAGAGGCCGACCTCACCACGAAGGGAACAACTTTCTGTTGAGTCCTTCATGCGTCAACGACCGCCAACATTCAGTGGATCTACTGACCCATTGGTTGCGGAACAATGGATAAGCTCCATTGAAAAGATCTTTTCTGTACTTCATTGTTCGGAACAAGAAAAAGTCACCCTTGCTGTTTACCGCCTAGAGGGAGAAGCTGATCAGTGGTGGTCACTAATCAAAAACACGAAGCCACGAGGAGAGATGGAAGCTATGGAGTGGGAAGAATTTCGGGGAATTTTCTTTAACAAGTATTTCCCTCGTTCCATGAGAACGAAAATGGAGAAAGAGTTTCTCGAGCTGAAGCAGAAGGAGAACGAATCTGTCGGAAGCTATGAGATGAACTTCACAAGGCTTTCCCGTTATACCTCAAGCTTTGTCATGGACCCTAATGGGAAGGTTGATAGATTCTTTGGCGGACTACGACCACATCTGCGGAAGAATCTAGCCAACAGGGACTACGATAGCTATGAATAAATAGTTCGAAGTGCTATGAAAGTTGAACTAGAGTTTGGGGAGACACAATGGTCTCACAAATCTAATGAGAAGAAGAGAACTCTAGAACCAAGCCTGGGAAGAAGTTTTGATCAGGAAAGAGGTGGAAAGCATATGCAACATGCCACATGCAATAAATGTGGGAAGAAGCATCCGGGGAACTGCTTGATCGGAAGTGGCAAGTGCTATAGGTGTGGAAAAGAAGGCCATATTTCTCGGAATTGTCGTGGTGATGTGAAGCCCCAACTTCCCAACACTAACGACAGAGGAAAGATGGTTCTGGCCCTACCCGAAGTCACATGCTTCAAGTGTGGACAGTTTGGGCACTTTGCTAATCAATGTCCAAATCCGAGGGCGGTGGAGGGGAATCACCATCAACCTCAGCAGAGGCCAAGGGAGAAAGGTCGTGCTTTCACTATCACAACAACTGAAGTTGAAGTTCCGAACGATGTGGTAGCAGGTACTCTTGTTGTCCTCTCAAAACTAGCAAGTTCTTTATTTGATTCTGGTTCTACGCATTCCTTTAATTCTTCCAAGTTTGCAAAGAATATAGAATCAATCCCCGAATTGCTTGAGGTAGAGTTGTCAGTCAAGACTCCAAGTGGGATTATCCATGCATCAACAGTGTTTAGAGACTCTAGTGTTTACTTTGGTGAGCACAATCTTATCGCAAATCTAGTAGTCATTCCCATGATGGAATTTTACATTATACTAGGGATGGACTGGATCTCAAAGTATAATGCTAAGATCAAATGCAGAAGTAAGGAAATCTCAGTAGTCTTGAATGAACGACCTACAGTTGTCTTCCGAGGAGAGATGTCCCGAACTGATCCCTATCTAGAAGCACCTCCTATAGCTTTCTTTATGGAGTTAATCGGTGATGAGGAAGAAGGGAAAGGGAGCATACAAATTGAAGATGTTCTGATTGTTCAAGAATACATGGATGTATTTCCTGAGGAGTTACCTGGACCTCCCCCAGAAAGAGAGGTAGAGTTCTCCATTGAACTCATACCTGGGTCTCAACCGATATCAAAGACTCCGTATAGAATGGCAAATGTGGAGCTAGAGGAGCTAAAGAAACAACTCCAAGACTTGTTGGAGAAGGGGTTTATCCGACCGAGTGTGTCTCCTTGGGGAGCACCAGTTCTCTTTGTGAAGAAGAAGGATGGATCAATGCGGCTATGCATTGATTATAGAGAACTGAACGGGATCACAGTGAAGAACAGATACCCTCTTCCAAGAATTGATGATTTATTTGACCAACTTCGTGGGGCTCAATTCTTCTCTAAGATTGACCTTCGATCTGGTTATCATCAACTGAGGGTGAATAAGGAAGATATTCCAAAGACTGCCTTCCGATCAAGATATGGGCATTATGAGTTTACTGTTATGCCCTTCGGCTTGACTAATGCTCCTGCTATTTTCATGGATTTGATGAATAGAGTCTTTAAGGACTACCTTGATAACTTTGTGGTAGTTTTTATTGATGATATTTTGATATATTCAAAAAGTCGGGAGGAGCATGAAGATCATATGAGGGTTATTTTGAAAACTCTACGGAAGGAGAGGCTCTTTGGGAAGTTCAGAAAGTGTGAGTTTTGGTTACAACAAGTGGCTTTCTTGGGGCACATCGTAACCAATGAAGGAATCTCGGTTGACCCTGCAAAGACAATGGTTGTGGAGGAGTGGCCTCAACCCACAACAGTAACTAAGATTCGTAGTTTCCTTGGTTTAGCGGGATATTATAGGAGGTTTGTGAAAAACTTTGCACGGCTTTCTAATCCACTAACCAAGTTGACTCGAAAAGGGGTTAAGTTCATCTGGACAAAGGAATGCGAGGAAAGTTTCCAAGAGCTGAAGAAGAGATTGGTTACTGCACCTGTGTTAACACTACCCTCTATCGGAGAAGGATTCGTTATTTTTAGCGATGCATCTCTGAAAGGGCTTGGGTGCGTCCTCATGCAAAATGACAAAGTAATTGATTATGCATCTCGACAGTTGAAGATTCATGAGCAGAATTATCCTACGCATGATCTAGAGCTGGTGGCAGTTGTTTTTGCTCTAAAGATATGGAGGCACTATCTTTATGGGGAGAAATGTGATATATACACTGACCACCAAAGTCTAAAGTATATTTTCACTCAGAAAGAATTGAACATGAGACAAAGGAGATGGTTGGAGCTTATTAAAGACTATGATTGTTCAATTCATTATCACCCTGGAAGAGCAAACAAAGTCGCGGATGCGTTAAGCAGGAAAGATCCTGTTGTTCTGGCAACAATGAGGATCCTGGGAGATCCCTTGATTAAAGATCTAGTAAAACTGGACATGGGAATTATAAGGAAAGGGACATCATCAACCCTATCCCAAATGATTTCTCAACCTTCATTACTAGAGAAGATCAAGAAGGCTCAAAAAGAAGATCCTTTACTGCAGGAGAAGTTCGAGGCTGTAAAGGATGGGAAGTTCCCTGATTTCAATATTGATCAAGAAGGCGTGTTGAAATTTCGTACAAGACTATGTGTTCCATCTATTCCGGAGATAAAGAAAGAACTGATGGATGAAGCTCATAGCTCTACTTTCTCTATACATCCGGGAAGCACTAAGATGTATAGAGACCTTCGTGATCATTATTGGTGGGATAACATGAAGAGGGAGATTGCCGATTACACTACAAGGTGCCTGGTGTGTCAGCAAGTAAAGGCAGAAAGACAACTTCCTAAGGGGGTATTACAACCGCTACCCATACCAGTATGGAAGTGGGATAATATCACCATGGACTTTGTAACTGGTCTCCCAAAAACATCCAAAGGAAACAATGCGATATGGGTTATTGTGGACCGTCTCACCAAGACAGCCCATTTTATCTCTATTCGGGAAGATTTCTCTCTGGATCAGCTTGCCAAGATATACGTGAAGGAAGTGGTAAGGCTTCATGGGGTACCACTATCCATCGTATCTGATCGTGACCCAAGATTCACATCAAAATTCTGGAGAAGTCTTCAGCATGCTCTGAATACTGAATTGAATTTTAGTACGGCCTATCATCCTCAAACTGATGGCCAATCTGAAAGGACTATTCAGACACTCGAAGACATGTTGAGATTATGCTCAATGGAATTTAAAGGTGGATGGGATCAACACCTCCCATTAGTGGAGTTCTCTTATAACAACAGCTTCCATGCGAGTATTCAGATGGCACCCTATGAAGCTCTGTATGGAAAGCGGTGTAGAACTCCTACTTGTTGGGATGAAACTGGTGAGAGGAAGCTTCTTGGGCCTGATCTCGTGCAAGAGATGACAGAACAGGTTCATGCCATCCAACAACACATAAAGGCTGCTCAGAGTCGGCAGAAGAGCTATGCTGACAATCGTCGAAGGGACTTGGAGTTTGGTGTTGGTGACAAAGTCTTCCTTCGAATTTCTCCATGGAAGAGAGTCATGCGGTTTGGGAAGAAAGGGAATCTCAGCCCTAGGTACATTGGTCCCTATGAAATCCTTGATCGCATAGGAGCAGTGGCCTATCGTCTAGAACTTCCACCGAACCTAGCTCAAGTTCATGATGTCTTCCATGTATCTCTCTTGAGGAAGTACATACCCGACCCTTCGCATGTACTGAACCCAGAGGTGGTACAACTTGAACATGACCTCTCTTATGAGGAGCAGCCAGTGGAGATCTTGGACCGTAGAGACAAGGTCCTACGAAACAAGACTACCCACCTTGTGAAAGTGTTGTGGAGGAATCATAAATATGAAGAAGCGACTTGGGAGCCTGAGGAAACGATGAAGCAAAAGTACCCTCACCTTTTCAACTAGGCCTCAAGTATAAATTTCGGGGACGAAATTTCTTAAGGGGGGAAGAATGTAACGACCCAATCTTTTTGAGTAGTATATTAACTTACTCTTATTTATTTAATAAGATGTTAATGGTTAATGCAGAAAGAGGAGTCGATGGCTTCATCCATTAGACTCAACCCTTATGAAGCCCACTTATCAGAGCTTGGGAAGGAGGTAGCATCTGTGGGCTTCGCTTTGGACCAAGCCCAATCCGAGCTCCAGCGTGTCAAGCTTGAACGAAAACGCTTGCAGGAGAAGTTCAAGTTAGTGGAGATTGCTACTAGGGCAATGTTATCTGAGACTCCCTCAGATTCTATCACCATAGCACACCTTACACTTAGGTCTTATGCCAGTGTTATAAGGGGCTATGTGATGAGACCCTAGTTTCCTTGTGTAATCCTTTCGGATGAATAAATTGAGATTTCTTCCTTTAGTGATGTTTGTGAAATTTCAAATGTCTAGATAATTTTAGAATGTATTTTATTGATGAATTTTGAAAAAGGGATATTTTGAAATATTTATGTAAACCCTAAAAAACTAATGATGTGTAATGATTTTCAAAAAATGGTCTTCTACAAAAGTGTTCAGTAAGAAATTTGGAGTCTAATAAGATCAACTTAATTTTTGATGAATAGTAAATTATGAATAGTGATTTTACGCTTAGGATTAGTAATGTGACCAAATGGATTAGTAATTTCACTCAAAGAAAGTTTTAATATAAATTAGACACCTAGATTAAGTAATGTGATTCAATAAAATGGGTAAATAACAGTTTCATAAATTATTATTCAAGTATTAGTTTTTTCGGATGAATAGTGTTTTTTAATTAAAAATTTAATTAAAAATAATTAGAAAATTATTTTTATAAAAATGACTTCATTTTTGAACTCAGAGCATCGATATTATGTTACGGTAATTTTTGGGGTTTTTTCTGAAAAAAATGAATTTTCGATGAATAGTGTTTTTATTTAAAAATTAAATTAAAAATATTTAGAAAATTATTTTTATAAAATGGATTTCATTTTTGAAATCAGAGCATTGATATTTGATTAAGGTGAAATTTTGGGATTATTCTGAGAAAGTTGAATTTTTAGTGAATAGTAAAAATACAGTTTTAGGGTTTCGGTATGTTTAATGACATCATAACTGTGTCATGATGATGTCATGAGTTTTTTTAAGGGTTTCCCGGCCAAGGGTTATGAATTATTGTTTTGGGGGCCCCATGTGGCCTAACTCCATGATAAGTGCCAAGGGAGAGCACATGGGTTTGAGAAAAGCAAATGTGAGGTGTCCCTTGGCCATTAATGCTTTGTCCCCTCACTTTCCCTATAAATACCCACCCTTTCCTCCCTTAGTTTTCACTCCCAACTCTCCCCCAACGAAGTTCTGGTCTTATTACCCTCCAAGGAGTCCTCCCAAGGTGCCCCCAAGCCCTCAAGGTCCAATCCTTTGAGTTTCAAGAGTCACATTTTAAGGTAAGGGATCCGACCCCTCTCTTTCTTTTCATGAAATCTCTTTTATGTCATTCCTATTATGCTCCGTGTTTTTATGTGAGAGGATGTTCTTTTATATTCCTCTTACTGCCCTTTCAAGTTTATATGATGAGAGATCCCCTCTTACTCTCATCATTTCGTTTTATGAAAGTTTAAGTGACGCCGTTAGGCTGCCGAATTTTTAAGGGATTCTTTCACCCTTCTCATTTTTCAAGTTCAATTTTCATGTCAAGTCTTTCAAGTTCCTTTTTATTATGTTGGGGTATGATCTCTATATCAATCATACTGATCTCTTATGATCATATGATGAGGGACCCTTTTTGATCATGTCAAATCATTTTCTTTTGAAGTTAAGTGACGCCGTAAGGCTGCCGAATTTTCATAAGAGAAATCTAATCTTTTTCCTTCCATGTTTTTCATTTCAAATGGTATGTCCCTAAAATTTAGTTACCATGTCCATATGTCCTTCTTATTATTTCACCATACTGTTTTATGGATCATTTATGAGTGGGTGACCCATGTCCCCTCTCATTTCAACGTTTTCTAAAACCCCGAAACTTAGCCGTTATGCTGCAGAATTTTCCCCTCAAAATGCCTCTCTCTTTTCTCAAAAATTATTTTATGTTATAAAGTGAATACTCAAAGCTCTTATTTCTACAAGGGTATTCACATATATATCAAAATGTTCCATTTTAAATTCTGGGATTTACATACATGAGACCCACTTTCCCTTTCCGTGGGTTTAAAGTGACGTAAAGATCATGTCTTTAAAGCAGTTTTTAAAACGTTATGATTATGAAATGAAACCCATTTATTTTATGCTATGTGGGTTATTTATGAAATGTTTGATGATGATATATGTGGCTCACATGATAATAAAGGCAAATTTAAGGGTGCGCCCTGATAGCGCTCCAATGCATTGGGTAATGATGTAACCACTAGAGATTACAATTTTCACGATACCTCGGTGAATAACCTTGGTAATTTTCAAATGACACCTTGGGGATGGACCTTGGTGATATGTTCATGATTGTCTATGTTAAATGATGTAGCCACATCTTCAAGTTATGAAAAATGTTATTTTTATTATGAAATGCCTCATGATTTCTTTCTCATGCCTTAAAGTTCTTTTCATGTCCTTATTGAAGTATCTCAAGTTCACATGTGAAATGTTCCTCTTGTTTCCCTTACTGGGCCTTCTGCTCACCCTTTCTTTTGATGTATGTCCCCAGGTTATGAGATGCATAATGAACATAGGATGAACTAAAGGAGAAGCCTTTCAAGTGTTTAAGAAGAATGTTTTTATATTATGTTTTTTTTTATGTTTTATGATCCTTGTTTCCAAGACACTAAACCTTAACGATCCTCAGTTTTGTGTAATGTAATGAAAGTTTATGTTATAAAATGGTGGGATGCTATAATCCAAGTATATATTATTTTAATATCAAAAGAATGATATTGTCGCTCGTGCGTACATACGGACTACCGTCTCCACGAACGCGATGAGATTTATTCTCCATCATATCCATTCAAGTATAATTATTATTTAATGATTTAAAAATAATGTTTAATAACTTTATATAATTCTGGATATGAATAAGATACAACCTATCCATGAAAAACATGGCTTACATAACAAAACATATGAAAGAAAACGAGTAAGTTAACACCCAAAACGACAATAATTCTAAGATATTATTAAAAAATCAATGTTAAAAGATCATATATAATATCATATTAATGTATATGATTCATGAATAATTTAATAACAATTATTTCAACATTATACAGGAGGTTAACCTACCCCCAATCATGGAAAAGTACAAGGTAAGGGGTTTCTTATCTCACTTTTAATTTCGTGAGAATTCTATTGTTCACCACTTATTTATTGCATGTGGTGTGTGTACTGTCCATGATTATATTCATTGTGTAATATAATTTAATTCATTTATATTTACATCATCATTTTATTATCCTTCTTTCATAGGTGTATGTTTTTTATGTTACCAAATCAATAAGGGAATTTGAAATTTCAATTTCCACTCATTCGTCTTTACGCATACTTCATTAATTATTTTAATCCAAGATTATGTGTGGAATCACTATTCATTTGATTATGTCATAATTTCCTCTCCAATTTATGTGGATATACTTTTTATACACATGATCAATCCATTGATAAATTCTCAATTCATCGGTATGAACTTGATAGGAGAAATTTTTACTCAATCTCGATTTGTTGAGTTAACATCCAATTCATTGGTTTTGTTTTAACAAGATTATGTGTGAATGTCCTTTGATTGTTTTAAACTTAATATACAATAATATTTAGTGTATTTATATTTTTCACACATAATTATGTCGTTGATTTATCCTTAACCTAAGGATACGGCCTTTATGAGAGATTTCATCTCAATTTACATTCCATTGAGACTTCTTTGTTATTATACACCAAATCAGTTTTATATGGTGTATATAACGTACTTTGACATAGTATATCATGAATACCTTTATTCTCATGATATTACAAAGTTTTGATTACCTCAATTATTTGTATTCAAGTGTCTCTCTTTTGGTTAGAAACTCTAACTAAAATACCCGTTTTAAATGTTTTAAAGACTTATTCTTCTAAATCTCTATCATTAATGTCCATGTTTTAAAAATGGTTTTAAGGATTTATTTATATGGACATTAAAGTTTTAAAATTAAAACTCCTTTTAAAAAGTATCAAAGTGGTATGGGACACTTTGATTCTAAAATCTATTTTAAATGGATTCTTGACAAATAGTGTGACTTTTAAATGATTTCAAGAAAAAGGGGGATATTTCACTCTTATTGTTTTGATGATTATTTTCATCTATGTCAATATCCTTCATCATTCTCGATTGAGGTTAATATGATACAATACAATCTTCCATATTGTATCAAATGAGTTATGTTTGACTGTGGATGTGCTATTTTTATACCATTCATGGTTTGTGGAAAAAGTATTGACATTTCGTATGCTAGTTTTAATACGAATGTTTATGTTATGTTTAAAACTTTTCATATGAGGAATGCATTGGACTTAGTAAGTGACCGGTGGAGCCCGCTATAGCTCCTAGATGCATCGGTAGGTATCATGAGACAAACTAGTGTCTTGGCACAAGGCCTTGTAAAAATATTATTTGTAGTCTTAGCACGAGGCCTTGGCTATGTGGTTATGATAGTCTGGAATTATGCATTCCATCATTATAAAAGTGGTTATTGATATTGCATGTGATTGTTCGACTAGTAGAATATCCATGTGAATAATTAAATGGAATTATTTCATTTTATCTTTGCCATATTATGCTAAAGTTCAAGTTTAAAAGGGCTTTTGTTTTAGTTACAAATTGCTTTAAGTGTTTATACTTATCTATGAAAGCTTCTACTATATTGTTATCCTTACTGAGCATCTGAGCTCACCCCTTTCAATGTTTTATTTTTTCCAGGATGTGAAGAAGTAATTTATGAATGACCTGCAGGGATAGTATGATGGGATATGAATACAAGATGTTGCTGTAGTTTTTTTACCTTATGATGTAATGTAAGACTTATGAATATATCTAGTGCTTCCAAGACTACTAAACTAATCGGTCTTTCGAGACTTGATCCTTTGTGATCATGCCAATGTGATGTAATAATGCACCGACTCTGGGTATCTAGGGTCGGGGCGTTACAGTTGGTATCAGAGGAAGTTTAGTACAAACCTTGGAAGCTAGATTTAGATATACTCTGATTAGATCACGTAGACCTAAGATGAAATTTGAGGATTTGTATAGAAGAACATTCTTGAATTTTGGTATTGTAGAGATTTTGTGAGTTTTCTGAGCAATACATCCCTGTCTGGATACGAGCAGGTAGAGGAGGCTCTGGCAAAGATGTACATAGGGGTAAAACCCGAAAACACCGCTTTGAGCTAGACTCGAATGGGAACTGGTGCACGACAATGGGCCTTGCTGCACTCTTGGTTACGACACTCCCAGGGTATATGATTAGGATAATTTACATTTTCTTTACTAACCGATTTGAAGTATTAAATATATAAGATGAGAGTAAATGACCTTGGTTAATCCAAATGTGTTTGAAATTGAGAATATGGTGAAATGTTAATCTCTAAATGATTTTATGACTACTGTTACTCACACAATGATTTCTGGTTTTAGTCAATGACTGGATTCCAAGGAAGTCATAGTGACTTTGAGAATGATGTACAAGGTGGGAACAGTGGTGGAAATGAGCAAAAAAATGGAATGTTGATAGGCGTAAAAGATATCGTCTTTATGCCAAATAAATTTTCCAAAAATATGATCAACAATATATATATTAACCAATTCCCGTAATCAAAAAAGAAGAGAAAGGCGATGAATGATAAGAGCTCCAGCAGTGGAGACCATGGAGAAAGGAATCCTCAATTTCCATCATGCAGGAAATGTGGAAGGAGACACCCAGGAAAGTGTCTCAATGGGATAAATAAATGCTTTACATGCGGGAAGTAAGGATATAAAGTGAATAATTTCCGAATAAAAATGAAGAGTACTATGGAAGAAGATAAAAATGGTCCCAAGAGTCCATTTACAGTCATTTTCCGTAAATGTAGGGGACTTGGCCATTACTCGAGTGAATGACCTATTCTATAGGATATTTTCTTGGTCAAAGAAGAATCTATGTGGAAATAAATGGTTGGATAAATGTTTAAAAAGTATTAGTGCTCCTTGTTGATGGGTTTACTTTGGAATAATTTTCTCTTGTATTTGTAACCCCACAGTTTTCCATGTGAGAATGATATATGAGGAAGAATTTTCTCTTCTCTTGTGGATATAGTTATAAATAATCATTTGGTTTTATATGATCGTTGGGTTTGAGGAAATTATAAGTTATCATAATTTGGGATGAAAATTCAAGGCATGAGATAAGATTTGTGGTTAAATTATGTTATAGTTATTTTGAGGAATTTATTTCATTTTGGTAATATTATAAAATATATTTTTTGAAAAAGGACAACACGCAGACCGTGTGACAACCCGTCGCGTCGGAAAAAGCTATGGGAATCGAACCCACAACCAAAGTGCGATTGGGATTTATCGCCTACCACTGGACTATGTGAAGTCCCTGGATAGTGTGACTAATTATTTTTAGTTAAATGATTTTATCGATCAATAATAAGTTTATTTGGGTTCTTATGTCTCATTAAATGAATACCCTTGGTATAGGAAAATTATTTGGTGATTAAGTGATAGATGTTATTTTGGAAGTTGTTCACTTTGTTGTGAACACTATATGCCCAAGGAAAATAGAATAGTATGGGATTTCATTTGAAGAGTAATGGTGGATTTTTATCTATGTTTTTATTATGGATTTATAGTGATTTGGGTTGTTTATGGAAATGATTAGGTTAATTACTTTTAAGTAGAGTAATTAATGTCATTTGGAGATACAATTTAACGTGGAAGACTACATTCTTAATAATTTTTGGTTTTCAATATTAGTTTTGATTATATTGAAGGATTTTAAGGACAATTGATTATTGAATGGTATTTATTTAACTTTGGGGTATTGTTGGTTTAATTTTGGAAATTAAGATTAGTGTTTATTTCTCTCAAGGAATATCCTTTTGGGGGATCATTAGATCTTGTACTAACCATTTTGGTTTTGATTAATCTCTAAAGACAATGTAAATATATAGTTCAACCTGCATGGATCATGTGATTCTATAGAAGTTTATTCTAGCTCTTCCAGTGTGACCAAGTCTTCTTGAATACTCATCGTTTTAAAAAATGATTTAGTGATGGAAATTTATTAAAGAATGAAACTCTACCTAAAATTTAAGTATATATCATTATATTCTTAGTCAATATCATAAATGAATGTAACTTAAAACAAAAAAATGTTGTTCGTTTACTTTCCTACTAGGAGACTAATGGTCGTTTGTCCCAACACAAGTTTGTGGTTTTCTTATTGTTAACTTTCTCCTGATCATGATTTCTATCCCTCTCCATCAGAACTTGACACTTAGTTTATCATCCATATCCATGTTTTCCTACATGGAATCCGAGTATGGGTTATCTTGGTTGACCTTTATACCTCTCATTCTTTCTTTTAAAGTGGTAGTTTTATTGACTATTTTTCCGATGTGGGACTTTCCATTATATTCCCAAGCACAATTTTTAAAAATTGTGAGGACGCAATTTATTGAAGGAGGGGAGAATGTAACACCCCAAGCTTCTACAGTACGCTTCTCTTTGAATAATGCAATAGCATTTGTTGTACCCAACATCGAGTTCTAACACACCACAACCAATCAATCTAGCCATTATGAATAGTAATACCTACTTTTTGAAATTATATATATTTTATATTTCAAAATGGACTTCATTTTTGGTTTCAGAATATCGAAATTATCCTAAGATGAATTTTTGGTATTTTTCTGAGAACTTCCAATTTTTATGAATAGTGAAAAATACTTAAAAACAACTTTTTTAATCAAAATAATTTATAGTGATAAATTATATTATTGAGTGGTTTAAAAGTATAATTAGAATATATTTTTACCATTTTATCCAACGGTGTTCATTAGAATTAATTTCACTTTGAAATTGGACTTAAACAATTGTCAAACTTTTGACATATATTGTTTCTTAAAAACACGCTATTTGTTGTGACAGCGGGAATTAATTATAAAATTAATTAATGCAACTTATATGTTTGTAATTTTGTAAAATAGACATAATTATTGAATTTGGAATATCAATTATAGCTTAGGGTGAAATTTTGGCATTGTTCTGAAAAACTTCAATTTTTGATGAATAGTGAAACAACTAAGTGGTAGTTAAAAAACTGAATTTTTCATAAAACTTAATTTTACCGCATCTGTGAATGGAATTTCGAAAATACGAGAGACACAGTTAATATCAAGAAGTAAAATGTGGTTCAATGAGATGAAAATAATTTTTGGTGAATAGTAACTTTTTTACTTTTATTTACCACGGTTAAAAGTAAATAGGGTAATTAAGGGTAAAAATGATTTTAATATTACCCTAACACATGTCATAATTCTATTGGACAATTGTATCTCGACCAAAAACAACCTTAGGAATAAAATATTATCATTTAGGTCCACTTGGATTAGATTAGGACATTTATTATTATTTAATTCAAAGAAGAGTTAAAAGAGTTAAAATCAAAGTTTATTTACTAAAACATTTTTAATATAGGGTTATACATAAGATAAATTCGATTGTAAATATTCATTAGAAATATAAAAATATTTCCTACATAATTATATTTTATTTATAATTTTTAGACATTAAATAAATTAATTTATTTATGACACAATGATGATGCAGTAATTACCTAATTAATGAACAATTAGAATAATTGATATTATAAATACCCAAATAAATATAATTTGAGACTTTTTATGAATTACACTAATTTTATAGATTAATATGACATGTTAGGATTGATTTAATTAACTTAGTTCGAAGTAATCATTCTGTTATAAGTTTTACAAAAATCAATTATTGAATAGTGTCAAAATTGACATAAAAGAGTTTTTAAAACAAATATTATATTATTAATTGATATTAAATTCCTAAAAATCTAAGGTTCGGCCTAGAGACTTATATCATGATAGGTGAATCAATAATGGACCACTTGGGGGTATCTTGGATTTATATGGTAAGTTTAATAACCATATAATTTAAAAATACAAAGAGACATTGTAAAAGTGAAACTAATTAACTTAGAGTTAATACTTAAAGATAATGTTAATATAGTAACCCAAACCTGTCTCAATTATATTGGTTAAATGGTTTTCGACCTATCTCCACCTTGAAATTTGGATAATCAAATTTGGAGCCATTAGAAACCGAATATGAATTTATTATAAATTAATATTTCTAGCTTTTCCAAAGGTACCCCTCACCCCTCTTATAAAAGGGCACTCCTCCTCCTCATTTCTTCAAACCTTCAAAGCCTTTTGGTTCGGCCAAAACCTGCCCAAATACTCTCTAAAATTCCCTCACTACAACCTAGAGGACTTAGTTTGATCGTAAATCCAACCTAAGGATCCCTTTTGATCAAATCAAAAGGAAGAACCCGAAGAAGAGGTAATGTTTTCACCACCCCTTTTCAAGTTCCTTTCTTCTTCCACTTCTTATTTATTTGTTATTACCATTATAAAATAATAAATCCAGTATATTATATATACTGTGATGTTATTATAAATATGGTACAACCATATTCAGTATTCTATCCACCCTTTGAATAACATGTCACCATACGTGCATACGTACGGCTTACCTTCTCCACGTCGTGGTGTAATTGTTAATCAATATATTATTATTTGGATGGGTATAATAATGATGTATAATTCATGTAAACAATAAATATAACATAGTAATGATTCTATATATATAATATACCATCCAAGTATATATTATTTTAATATCAAAAGAATGATATTGTCGCTCGTGCGTACGTACGGACTACCGTCTCCACGAACGTGATGAGATTCATTCTCCATCATATCCATTCAAGTATAATTATCATTTGATGATTTAAAAATAATGTTTAAGAGCTTTATATCATTCTGGATATGAATAAGATACAACCTATCCATGAAAAACATGGCTTACGTAACAAAACATATAAAAGAAAACGAGTAAGTTAACACCCGAAACGATGATAATTCTAAGATATTATTAACAAAGAAATGTTAAAAGATAATATATGATATCATATTAATGTATATGATTCATGAATAATTTAATAAAAATTATTTCAATATTATACAGGAGGTTAACCTACCCCCAACCAAGGAAAAGTACAAGGTAAGGGGTTTCTTATCTCACTTTTAATTTCGTGAGAATTCCATTGTTCACCACTTATTTATTGCATGTGGTGTGTGTAATGCCTATGATTGTATTCATTGTGTAATATACTTTAATTCATGTATATTTACATCATCATTGTATGATCCTTCTTTCATGGGTGTATGTTTTGTATGTTACCAAATCAATAAGGTAATTTCAAATTTCAATTTCCACTCATTCGGCTTTACGCATACTTCATTGATTATTTTACTCCAAGATTATTTGTGGAATCACTATTCATTTGATTATGTCATAATTTACACTCCCCTTTATGTGGATATACTTTTTATACACATAATCACTCCATTGATAAATTCTCAAGTCATCGGTATGAACTTGATAAGAGAAATTTTTACTCAATCTTGATTTGTTGAGTTAACATCCAATTCATTGTTGTTGTTTTTACCAGATTATGTGTGAATGTACATTGATTGTTTTACACTTAATATCCAATAATATTTAGTTTATTTATATTTTTCACACATAATTATGTCATTGATTTATCCTTAACCTAAGGATATGGCCTTTATGAGAGATTTCATCTCAATTTACATTCCATTGAGACTTCTTTGTTATTATACACCAAATCACTTTTATATGGTGTATATAACGTACTTTGACATAGTATATCATGAATCCCTTTATTATCATGATATTACAAAGTTTTGATTACCTCAATTATTTGTATTCAAGTGTCTCTCTTTTGGTTAGAAACTCTAACTAAAATACCATTTTTAAATGTTTTAAAGACTTATTCTTCTAAATATTTATCATTAATGTCCATGTTTTAAAAATGGTTTTAAGGATTTATTTATATGGACATTAAAGTTTTAAAATTAAAACTCCTTTTAAAAAGTATCAAAGTGGTATGGGACACTTTGATTCTAAAATCTATTTTAAATGGATTCTTGACAAATAGTGTGACTTTTAAATGATTTCAAGAAAAAGGGGGGATATTTCGCTCTAATTGTTTTGATGATTATTTTCATATATGTCAATATCTTTCATCATTCTCGATTGAGGTTAATATGATATAATACAATCTTCCATATTGTATCAAATGAGTTATGTTTGACTGTATATGTGCTATTTTTATACCATTCATGGTTTGTGCATAATGTATTGACATTTCTTATGCTAGTTTTAATACGAATGTTTATGTTATGTTTAAAAATTTTCATATGAGGAATGAATTGGACTTAGTAAGTGATGGGTGGAGCCTGCTATAGCTCCTCGATGCATCGGTAGGTCTCATGAGACAAACTAGTGTCTTGTCACAAGGCCTTGGAAAAATCTTATTTGTAGTCTTGGAACGAGCCCTTGGCTATGTGGTTATGGTAGTATGGAATTATTCATTACATCATTATGAAAGTGGTTATTGATATTGCATGTGATTGTTCGAATAGTAGAATATCCATGTGAATAAGTAAATGGCATTATTTTATTTTATCTTTACCATATTATGCTGAAGTTCAAGTTTAAAAAGGCTTTTGTTTTAGTTACAAATTTCTTTAAGTGTTTATGCTTATCTATGAAAGCTTCTACTATATTTTTATCCTTACTAAGCATCTGAGCTCACCCCTTTCAATATTTTATTTTTCCCAAGATGTGAAGAAGTAATTTATTAATGACCTGCAGGGATAGTATGAGGGGATATGAATACAAGATGTTGTTGTAGTTTTTTTTACCTTATGATGTAATGTAAGAATTATGAATATATCCAGTGTTTCCAAGACTACTAAACTAATCGGTCTTTCGAGACTTGATCCTTTGTGATCATGCCAATATTATGTAATAATGCACCGACTCTGGGTATCTAGGGTCAGGGTATTACAATGTGTCCAATGGATGTGTGATCAATTATTACATGTCAATAATATAATATGGAACATTTTTATAAATTTTCAAAACAATATAACAATTTTTTATTGGTTTTGAAAATTCGACACATGTTTCAAACGAAAATGAGACTTTAATAAGGTAAACACACGCTCATAGTCATAATAGAAACATCATGTTTTAGTTTTATGTGATGTTGATTATTACATAATAAATGAATTTCGGATCATTTTAATAATGTTTCGATATAATCCCAACTCAGTTACACAATTTTGGCTATCTGACTTGTGTTTTACCCTAAAATGACATCTAAAACACATACTTTGAGTCCCACCTACAAGATCATGTGTTATATTAATGTACGCTCAATTCCTAGACATAAAAATGAATTATGGTTCATTTTTATAATTTTTTAAAACAATATGATATCATTTTATTAGTTTTTGATATATGATGTTTTTTTAAACTAAAATGACTTTTATATTGAAAGCACACACATTAAGTCAAACGAGATTGTGTATTGTATTGATGTGTGGTAAATTCCTACACATCACACATGAATTATGGAAAAATTTCCTAAAGTATTAAGATATTTTAATATTTTTTCTTAGTTTTGGATTTGTGACATGTGTTTCAAATTAAAATGTTACTTTTAATATTAATACATGCATATTGAATAAGACTAGCCACATCGTGTGCTATATTAATGTGAAATTGACTCCTACATGCAAAAAAATTAATTATAGATGATTGTTTTAAATTTTTAATGAATTTGAATATTATTTTCAATCTTTCGTCTATGAGACACTTTTTGGAACTAAATTGACACTTCTAATATGAAAAAACATGCACTTTGATTCGTTTCAGCCATATTGTGTGTCAAATTGATGGACAATAATTTATAATACATCAAAAACAAATTTTATATTATTTTATAAAATTTTGAGAATAATTTGAGCTCATTTACTTAGTTTTGTTAATGTGATGTTTGTTAAAAATAAAAATTACTTTTTTATATTAAAAACAACACATGAATCCATTTTGGTCACATCGTGTGTTAGATTGATGTTCGGTCAATTTCCACATTTCAAAAGTGAATTATATATTATTATCCAAATGTTTTGGGATAACCTAAACTTTTTTACTTAGTGCTAGAAATGTGAAGTGAGTTTTAGAATAAAATGTTACTTTTAATGTGAAAACACACACTTTGAGTCATACCAATCAGACCATGTGTCAGATTGATGTACAATTGATTTCTACACATGAAATATGAATTATGTATCTTTGAACTAAAATTTTAAAATAATATGATCTCATTTACTTATATTTGATAATTTCTGTTTCCGATACTTTTACCGGGGTGTGCGTGTCCGTCTTGTTGGGGGTCGGTGACACTATTTGTTACCCTGCATTCCCAATTTCCAATGGCGGGTGGCATTGATTAATTATTCAATGAAGTTTTCCCATTGATTAAAATGGGATTATGGGATTTCGGTTCTTCTTTCCATGGATTCCTCCTCTAAACTCGTCACCTAGTTTGGGTTTCCCTTATAGATTTAAGATGTTGTTCGTGAAACTCTTTAAAGTTCCATATATTCATGGACACCAGTTAATTACACTGCTTCTGTCAGGACATTACAAAGGGTCTAGTTAGGGATTCAACCTTTGGTCAGGGGAGTAGTCACGTTGGACATCACTGGCGTGTCTGGACGCTGGGACACTGGTGTGTCTGGGTTTCTTCCCTTTATTATAGGGCTTCTCGAGGGCGCAGAAGCCCGATGCATCCCACATCGAATGCAAGGAATCATATTCCATAGGCATGTATCTAAGGTTTTCCTCTGCTTCCCATGTTTAACATAGGGTATGCCACAGGTTTAATGTTCAGTGGAGATAGATCAGACTGATCATAACACTGATTAAAGTGGATCAGATGGGTGAAACCCCTAGAGGGAACACTGATGTTGGGGACAATGTGTGGTTAGCTTCACGGTTGTTGTTGAGGGGAATGGGGAATTAGGTGGCATGATCACATCGGGATGTGGTGGCCCAGGTAATAATCAAGATAGATGATGGAGTGTTTTAATGAAGTGGATGGTGAATGGGATGGGACTGCCGTGGGGATGATGGTAATGTTGGGCTAGAGTCTCGAGGAGACTTCCTACATATCCCCATGGCAGAGAATCAAAGTCCGCGTAGTTCGGTTGGGCGAAGGGACGCCTATAGAGGCGGATCGTGAGAATGGACGCATATATTGGACCCCAAGGAATTGGAACCTCTGGGTTAGAGCATAAACTTCCCAAAAATCATAGGCTTGGAGGGAAGACCAGCCAATGTACTTGAATTGGGCTGTACACATAGGAAAACAACCAAATGATGTGTATGGGGCTCACGCATGGTTAGCATCCCATGTTGGTCTGATGCCACTAGGATGGGCCAAAGATGAGGGTCCCAACAAAGGGTATTACAATGGATTGATGTTGAATAGGGGACGCAACGACTTACCGCTGATTGAGGTCACAACGGCTTACCACTAGATAGGGATGATCTTCATGGAAGATTCCTACATACCCTGCCTAGGAGATAGAGATAAAACCCACATAGTTCATATGGGATGGGGGTTTGTGGACCGAAGCGAATGAGGACCTAGGGTCCTGGTGGATGGTGGTCTTGAACCTCATAGAGGCTTCCAACATACCACGCCTTGGTAGGGATAAAATTACTCATTGTACAGGTGGAGTGGGAGAACCGATGTGAAAGTGGTCGGAGTGACCAGGTGTTGGGCTTGAACCTCAGGGAGGATTCTTACATACCTTTCCTTGGCAAGGATCAGAGTCCACGTAGTTAAGGTGGGTCAAATGGATTACCACTGACTGAGGGAACAATGTCTTACCGTTGATTGAGGTTCATAGTTTAATGTCATGCAGGATGAGGGTGAACCTATGTGGAGGAGGACAAGGGACCCAGATAGATGGTGGGCTTGAACCACATGTAGAATTCCTATGTAGCTCGACATGGAAAGGATCAAAGACCTCATAGTTCTTGGGTGTATAGTGAACCGACGTGAAGATGGTCGGGACCAATGGGTGGGGGATCAAACCTTAGGGAGGAATCTTACGTACCCTACCTTAGAAAGGATCAATGTCCTCGTAGTTCAGGATGGGTTTGGTTAACTGACGTGAAGATGGTCAGTACTAATGGTTGTTGGGATTGAACCTCAGGGAGGCTTCCAACATACCCCGCCTTGGCAAGGATCATAGACCTCAAAGTTTAGGTGGGTGTGGGGCTTACACTCTAGCCTTCCCAGAAGGATGTAATGGTCGATGATTGCTCTAAGACCACATGATTCATGCTCGGTGTGAGAAATAAGAGGAAGTAAAGACCTGACAATCACGTCCTGAAAGGTGTGTCTGTGGAAAGTAGAGTGGGGATTACACATGGTTAATATCCCAAATAGGACACAGGAGCTTATGCATGGTTAGCAACCCAAAGAGGAAATAAGGTCTTAAGCATGGTTAGCAGCCCAATGAGATTGGGAATTACTACAGGATGAAGGCTCGGTGGTGAAAAATCTCAGCAGGAGAGGGATTTTTCACAGAAGAAAAGAGGGGCAGGGATACTGCCTCCTTCCTGAAAGGCTATGGGTCTTATACCTGGGTGGTTTCCCTTTCCCCACGGAAAAATTTCGTTCCAATAAATAGGATGTCATTCTGTGTGAGTAATGATCTCACTCCTATGGAGACCAGTGGGCGTAGAGAATGTCCGAGACGGGTCACCCCATGTGCGAAGCATGGGGTGAGGTCATAGTTTAACATCATGTGCTGATGATGATGGTGCTTTTCATTTTAACGTCCTCCAGCTCGGACAAGGTGGGTTTACTCTGCACACCTAGGATGTACAAAATTGGCACCTTCTACACCTTGGTGAAGAGAAGATACATGCAACGTCGTGGTTTGGGATTGTCGTGAGGTTATCCCATTGGGGGTCCATGTTAGTGTGGCTATGAGAATAAGAAATAGGCATTAGCGTGTCTAGGTGCCACTATGGAGTGACACTATTTTATGGGGAATATGCAAGGAAGCAGCCCAGGTGCCGCTATGGAGAGACAATGATGAACGGGGCTTATGAAAGGTAGCTGCCCGGGTGCCGCTATGTAGCGACAATGGTGGATGGGACATAAACAAGGAAGCTTCCCAGGTGACGCTATGGAGCGGCAATGGTGGATGTGGATTACACAAAGAGGTTTCCCATGTGACGTGAAGGAGCAAAAATGGTGGATGGGGCTTACGCAATAAGGCTGCCCAAAAATGATGTTTGGAAGAGAGACATTGAGCACGTGTGCACAAAAAGGGAGGCTTGTGTGAAAAATAGAACAGTTGTGTGGAAAACACCAGGACAGAGTGCAATTGAGTCACTTGCGCAGAAAAGACTGGGTCGACGCACAATTTGAGAGGTTTGGCGCGCAATGGGGGTCACGGTTTTTCGTGCAATTGGGATAGATTGCACGCAAGGAATAAGGGTGATGCGCAATTGGAAGAGATTGCATTCAAGGAATAAGGGATTGCGGGTAATTGGAAGGGATTGCATGAAATTGTAAGGGATTATGTGTAGGGGACGAGACTCAAAGGGATTTGTGTGAGGGTTAAGCCTGAGTGGTCTCGTGCATAGGTGGACCCCTGGTCGACCTGTTGCAAAAAATCCCGTACATGAAAGCCATATTTTGCATGCATGAGAGGTGAATTTCGCGTAGAGGAGACAGTTCAGATTCTTCAGCCGTCAGAAGTTGAAGGGGTGACCTTCTATTTATAGGTGTTTGGGGTTGCCTGATCTGCATGGAAACATGTCTGCATGAATGTTGGCACGACAGTGTCAGCAGTGCGAAAGATCATCCACGCGGGGGCAGCGCGCGCAAATTTCTGCTCCTGTGGTCAGCGGCACGGATGTTCCCATGCGTGTGTGGAAAACAACCTTGGATCCCACGGTTTTCCATGGGGAGTGATTTTTTCACGCATGCCTGAGAGTTTTTCACACAGCCCATCTGGGTTCCCCAGAATGGATCACCGGGTCAAAAGATGTCTTCGCTTTGTCACGCCAAAACCTCCTTCATCCCTTGATCATTTTTCATCATCTACAAATGTCCCCCCTCAGAATTGGATCAGTGAGCGGATTCAAAGGTCGGATTCTGAGGAAAAAACTGATATGCATAACTTCCTAGAGACCACATGTGAAAAAACCTACAGATGCGTGTAAAACCGGGAAGTGGCGCAGAAATCCCTTTTGCGAGTGCGAAAACCCTGCAAAAGCGTGAAAAGCCAGCAAGTGTCACGTAAACCTCTTTTCACGCATGTGAAACTCCATCTCCACACCTATAAAATCCTTGGAGGGCCCCTTCGCTCGGTATTGATTTTTTCTCATGTGATAAGTCCTGATCTCTCACGTGCAAAAAACATCCCCTGTCTTCTGTGGAAAACTGCTCCAGTTGTGCATAATTCCACGAGTCTAGTTGTCTTTTTTCCCCAAACCCAGTGTTTTTCTTGCCACTGATTCTGGTTTTCACGCCAATTCCTAATTTTTTGTGCCGACTCCTTGTTTTTCACACCAACTCCTAGTTTTTCACACCGACTCCTAGTTTTTTCACGCCGACACCTTGAGACCACTCCGGAAGAAGTTGGATGCTAATCGGGTTGACACTGAGAGAGAAGCTTTGTTTGCCACTCAAAGGGCTGAGATGGTTGCCATACCTAGGGTTTATGGTGCCCTAATGATTGTATCTAGCAACCATACTCTCTTCAACATGTTGAAACCATCCTAGACAGAGTACACACTGTCTAAAAATTTGTAGATATGGGACTTCGGTATTTTGGAGGACGTACTCATGCCCCGATTTGATGTCGACACACCGCAGTCATGGGTGACCCATGAGGATGACCTACCTCAATATAATATCACTAAAAATTTCAATCCTTTTATAGAAACTAGGCATATGGTTGTTTACATCCTAAATCCCAAGACCAAGAATATTTCAGGAATTGACCCAGTCGCAGAGGATTCTCGGACCCATTACGCAAGTGCTTTCCGACAGAGTGTCACTAATGAAACTAAAGGCTTGCTGTAGGATTGGGATATGTGGTCTGGAGGAAATTTCACCAGTGATGGGCCTGGGAATATTTGTTACACCAGGCGTGTAACCAGTTTGGGGCTGAACTACAACACATTGGGTTATTCGAGGTGGTGTGGACGTCGCAGTTCCATTTCTACCATCAACATGAACATGGGCTTGAGCTATTTACCCGATGGTCCCCCGATACCAATACCTTCCATCTTCACTATGGGGAAGTTGGAATCATCCATTGGGACATTCATTGCATCGAGGGTATCCCTTTGGATGGGCACCAGTATGATGAATTCTTTCAGACGATGAACATCTTGGGAGACATATCACGAACTCTTATCCTAACATGGCATCTATTGGAGCTGGCTAAGGAGAGGCATGGGGTCAATGACTTTTTGAAGTACATCGCCTATAAAAAATGCTTTATCTTGTTTCTGCAAAGAGATACAGAAGTCAAGATTTTGGGGTGAGAAAGGCGGTGTCTGACCACAACACAAAGGAGAAAAAGAAGATCGTAATAGAGGATCTTGGAGGTGGAGGAATATCAATCATGGGGCTTCAGTATAAATGGGAGTTGGGACCCGAACATCTGGTACATCATATTTCTTGAAACCTTTCTAAGTGGGTGGCTCCTACCAGTGAGGGACACAAGGATGAGAGTTCGTCAAGTGACCTTGGTAATGGCTAGCATCATGCCTGCTAATCAGAGGTTCAATCTGGGAGTCCCCGTGTTGGCCCGATTGTACGCCATTCTAGGGCACATTTCGAGAGGGGGGTCACTGAGGAGGATTTGTGATTCATTCCAGTTATTTCATGGCTGGGTCGTGGCTCATTGTGTCTGGTATACCTTTTCAAATGCCATTTTTCCTTTGGGTAATGGCCTTCAACCTTCCTTGTTGAACATTGAAAGGGTCATGCCATTGACGCTCAATGAGGATGGGGTAAGGATCCGAATCAGAAATCATGCTAAATTCAATTTTAGCCCATTCCCCACCCCATCTGTCCAAATGATAGACAATGGGCATGGATCACTAGAGTAATGGGAATACTTCTAGGGCATTAGAGATGGGGTGCTTGTGGCCCAGATTGATGGGAAGATCCTTTGTGAGCCCTACATGCCGTTAAGATTCTCTAGGTAGTTTGGATGCCTCCATCGGATGCCAAATAAATTGTATATAGATTTCTAGGAGGAGAGGCATCTTTGCCTTCTTAGCTAAATGTGGATGATGTTCACAACCCATGGATTTGGCGATATCATTACCATTCCACCCACCGGATTCGATTCTGGTCTCTCAACAGAATATTCCAAACATTGGGTTATAGAAAACCCTAAGGTACTTTTGCGTAAGCGAGTTCAATAGCTCAAGGTATCCAGTATAGAACCTGGGTGGCGAGAGAGAAGACATGGTGCTGTTGGGGAGGAAAGGTCAGAAGCAAGTTGGGCATCTAGGCCCACATAGGCTAGGACTACAGTAGCAGGAACGTCGCATGGCATGGCCATGCCTTCATCGCCCAGGGGGAGTGGGGCTCACAGAGCGGTCAGAGAACTCCCCGGGAAGCAAATAAGATATCTACTTCAACCTTCTGATGATGCAATCTTCCCTGCTCTATGGTCGGCCTGGTTGACCCTACGACAGTCGATCGACGTCTAAGACCTCTGGAAAAAGATAATATGAGATGAAATCCAGCTTCCACAGGTCGGACTCATCTGAGTTGATGACAGGGTAAAATTCCATCATCGACATGTGTACTTGATGGCCATGGATGCGTATGCACGCCATCGAGGTCGGCGCGAGGTACCACCCTTCCTGGTGAAGGTAATTACCTTCAAGAGCATGATCCAGACAAGATGTCTTCCGGGGATGATGAAAACGATGAGGAGCTGGAGGGAAGTGAGACAGAATAGGAGGAGGCAGAAGGTGAAGGTGAAGGAGAAAAGGAAGGAGGAGGTGAAGGAGAAGATGAGCTCGAAGGTGGAGGGTCTCAAGGGACATCCCACCATGGGAGTCATCGGGAGAGTGGAAAGATCATTGGATTTTAAGTGGACATAACTGATCTACTTGAGGTATGTACCAACCCTTATCTATCCTTCCCCCCTTCATTTTTTCTTTGTAACCCTCAATCAGATCTCTTTATTCTGCTCAGGTGCATATTGGAGCTGACCAAGAGGCTCCATTCGAAGGGGTAAGGAGGTTCCAATAGGACAAGGTGGGGAGCCGATGCCCAATATTGAGCTAACAAGTGCTGAGGGATCCCCCACCATGACATCTCCTGTGGAAACGGGAATTCCAGAGGCCGATGCACATATTTATTGTATGTTTTTTTATCACTCAGATGCTTGTATGGCCTATTAGAGAACCCATATGATCAGGGTGTTCATTGTTTGTGCAGTAATCATGACATTGGAGGATTTCCAAGCTGTCAAATCCAAACCATCCGTGAGTGATTCAATGGAAAATGTGTTGGACCATTTAGGGAACATTTCCCAAACCGAGCTGGCTCGGGTACTTAGTGAACAAAGATATGTGGATATCCATGGTATTAACACTGGGGCAGGGCCTGAAGTCAGAGAAGGAGCTTCTGAGACTGAGGCAAGAGAGGAAGGTTTCCCAGACGTTAAAGAGCCCAACCCCTTGGGAGGAATACAGGACAAATACCTTGTCGCTGATCTCTTGGATGTTTTCCCCAACTATCAGCCTACAGATCTTGAGGAGATATATGATTCTGATTTGGAGGTGGCTGATGAGGGCCATATGATGTGGCGCAAGGGGTGGAAGTGTATCAAGAACTTTCTTGGTCATCCTTAGATAGAATGGATAAACCTGATGGGATCGTTCGACACCAGGAAGTTATTTCTATGTGATGGAGGGGTGGATGCTCACCGTCTTCATTTGACATTCCGCGACTACATGGTTAAGAGGTTTTATGAGTGCAGCCGACTCTCTAGCATTGCCTGGTGTCAAAAATATTGATGGAGTACCCAAGTGTTCTTGAAGGTGGAACAAGAGGTATGACGTCTTGAAGGACAGATGAAAGAAAAGGAGGTATTCATTTCTAACTATTCTGAACCTGTGAGGAAAATGAGGGCCCAGTTGGCGGACACCCACGAGCAACTAGTGGAAGAGATTCACCAAATGAATGAACTTTAAACTAAACATGCACAATCATAGGCTAGGGAAACTACACTGTGCTCTATGGCCACTAATTAAGAGAGAGCTCTCAGGGGGCGGGAAGCAATCCTGAAGGCCACAATCCAAAAGGTAGTAGCGCTGGAACAATCTATCCAAGATTCTAATCCTTAAGGGTCCTATTTAGGTCGAACTCATAAACTCATTTATCATTACTGCCTCTTGTTCTGAACTGCATATATGGATAGATGTATGGATATATTTATTTACTTGTTCGTTTGGATTAATTAATTAAACTACAATCTTGAAATAAATTTCAATCCATTCTTATGCTCACATGGGTCGTACTCGGTGTGAGAAACTAGGGATTCTCTCACTTATGACTTCATTTGAACATAGGAGTGCCAACCAAGTTTCAGGAACCCGAGGTACGAACAACCAATTCAGATTCCTGGGAAGAGAAGGGAGGGGCCTGATTAAGGGATGAGGACCTTAGAAAAATTAACTTGTCGCCTTCCCAATGTGCTCTAGTGCATGAGAGGGGTAAAGCTAGGGACCTTTAAAATCAACCTGAACATAAGGGAGTGGATAGTGTGAATCAAAATACCCCATATTCGGAACACTATGGGGGTGGAATGATAATAGAGGATAACTGTTGACCATGTTCAAAACCCAGTATCCATATTGTAATAGCCTAAAATGGGGATGAAAAACAAGGTCCAACCACAGACCATGTTCGAAACACAGGGCCTGACTCAAAATTTCATCCATTAGTATTCTGAAACATTGTCCTAGGATAGTAGACAAGCCATAGTCTGAGCATCCATATTGTTAGAGGGTTCCTATATACGTGAAAGTGTACGAGCGTTTGAATAAAGGGATTGCAAATCGTGGAAGGTGGAGTGGTGGTTTTCTCGAATGGAATCCAACACTCTTGGTGTTATTCCACCTTAGTGGGAACACATTAGGTGGGCACACCGGTCCGATTATGGATCAATCCATATTCTAAACAGTACCTCAATGGAAAGGAAAATATCTCTTCCCAATGTTATGATGGGGAATCCAGAACGTTTTTAGGGTAGAACTACTATTATAGTGTTTTCTACAAGAGTTCGGGCCAAGGGGCCGAAAAAGAAGAGGATACAGGATTTCCCATTCCTGGGGTTGGACCTAGAGATGAGGTGTCTAGGAATTCCTATGTATTCCATGAAGATGGGATTCAAGCCACATTTAGTTCTAAGGGTGGCATGGAATGATACCGGTGCTAGAGATAAGGTCAAGCAGGTCTAGCCCTTGCACCAAGAGAAGCGACATTTGATATATCTTGTTTGTCCTTTAGGTTGAATAGATGTGTGTTTTATTTGTGAAGCGATGGGCCTAGGATGGAAGGACCAGGTATCTCAATAGGAATAAAGCCATATGCAGGTGTTGATAAATGGTATGGTGTGTAACTGATACCAAACATGATGTCCCCTCTGGTGAGGACATCACAATGCAGTGCCATTTTTAATCGTGTAGCTAGGATGATAATGTCACAGTTTAGGGTCATGTGATGGGACTGACCTTGCATTTTATGATCATACATTATAGATGCAACAGTTTAAAGTCATGTGGGACTAAGAATCATAGTTTAAGGTCATATGTCTCAGATGTATATAGGAGAGAAGAGGTTCTAGAGGGGATGCACACAGTGTGATAAAGCATACCCAACGTGAATAAGGATGATTTCCACACCATATTGTGTGTGATTTCAAGGAGAAAACCTCGGGATGAGGGGCTAGGAAAGATTATAGGATAAGGGGAAGGAGAAACTAGCACCCAATTGAGCTGGACCCGAAGAAGAGATGTCCAGGTGTTCCTACGTATCCCATGGGAATGTGAATCAATCCACACATAGTTCTTGAAGATACTTTTAATGTCATGCGGGACAACATACAGTTTAATGTCATGTGGGACTGGAAGTACGAGGGGGGGGGGGGGGGCTAACCCCTAGAAAGGGGTGTATGTGGTGCGGCTAATGCAAACCTGACGTGAATGAGGAAATAATCCCACACCATGCTACACAGTCCCATAATAGTTAGAGCCCAAAAGGAAGGGTAGAAGAGATAAATTAGTGAAACTGGAGCTGGACCCAAAGACAAGATGTCTATGAATTACTACGTATACCAAAATGATGGGAATCAAGCCATAAATAATTCAAAAAGAGATCTTAGATTATGGTCTTAGATCTCGGACCATAGATGAGTGGAATCCTATTGAGTAAATGCAGACCCCAATCCGATCCCTAAGCCCACGTGAGTCAAACTCAGTGTGGGAAATAAGGGAAGAAGAGGTTTTTGAAATACCCAGAAAGCATGCCAAAGGTAATTTGGTGCAGAGCCCCGAATGATGCCTTTTTCGCAACTTTTGTCCTCCTAATGTGCGAATGAGCACTGAGGGATAGTGTCAGGGGTGTCGAAATTTCATTTGGACATGATGGGGTGGAAAATAATGTGAATCATGTAACCAACATTCAAGGCTTGAAGGGCCTGGCTTGACGGTGGAGGATAAGTGTTGACCGTGTTCAAAACACGACATCCTTATAGCATTAGCTTGAAATGGGGACAAACAAATGATTGTCGACCACTGAACATTTTCACAATGCAGGACTTGTATCAATTTGTTGTAAAAAATCCTTGAGGATGTTATCCTGTAATGGTAGGAGGGACCTTTGGCCTAGCACCCATGCCATTTAGGGGTCCCTTCAGGTGTGAAAGATTATAGAAGCCCAAATTAAGGGGAACACGAAGCTTGGAATGTGGGTGGGAACATGTCCAGGTAAAATTTGACACTCCATATGCAGAACTAGAGTACTCTTGGGCACATCGGTGAGTCACCGAAGAGGGTCGAGGGGCTAAACTTGAGAGTGGACAATTTGAAAAGATGAGTATAAAAAAAGAAGATAAATAACTCTCAGGAGAAAGAGGTAAATGGTGTGGTTGTTACAAACCCGACATGAATGAGGACATAGTCCCATACCACCCCATATACCCCTCTCCCTGGGAAATTGCAAGACAAGGGGACAAGGTGAAAGGGATATTTCTATGAGATGGGGTTAGACCCAAAGTCTAGACGTTCAGGCAGTCTTACATATCCCATGAGGATGGTAATCAAGCCACACGTAGTTCTAGAAGAGGGTAATGTGCAGTTTACAGTCATGAAATAAGGACGCAAATGGGTAAGATACCCCCAAACAAGGGAGGCATATGGAACGACGAGTAACTCGACGTGAATGAGGACATAATACCATACCAAACCATACAATCCTGAGTGAAGACTTGGGTAGGGGATTAAAAAGGCCAAGGGGCCTAAGGATGGGCCTCAGAAGGAAAGTCCCGACTAGTTTCCAGTTTAACATCTTGTTTTGAGGATGAAGGTTGGGGTAAGGTATCTCGTCCAGGGATGTGTACGGCACGACCAGTAACTCAATGTGAATGAGGACATAATCCCACACCACACCATAAAACCCTAAGTGAGAACTTGGGCCAGAGGCCCAAAAATGACAATGGGCATGAAGATGGGCCTCAGATGGAAAGTCCCAACTAGTTTACAGTTTAACGTCTTGTAGTGAGGATGAAGGTGATCTTTGTTTAGGGTCATAGAGTTCAGACTATATATACCTAGTTTAATGCCATATGCATGGGATAGAGAGGGTGAATCATCACGCTTATGGAAGGACACAAAGTGACAACGATGATTGCGGACAACTATTGACCAAGTTCGCAACATAGTATCCACCCTTTTGTGATCGGGGGTCAGGGAAAATAATAGAGCGTCAACCGCTAACCATATTCACAACATGGGACTTATATCAATTAGTTTCTTGCAATCCTCGAGGGTGTTATCTCGTAATGGTAGGAGAGCCCTTGGGCTAAGCATCCATGCCATTCGGGGGCCCTTTTGGATATAGATGGTGACATAAACCCAAATGAAAGGTCATGGTGGGCATGGCAGAGCCTATACTCACGGAACAGATCATAAATGAAAGGATATCTCAAGGGGATATGTGTTTCATGGAGAAGTATCCCGATGTGAATGAGGACATGAGTCCATACAACACCACAAAATCCTAATTGAGAACTTGGGATAGGGGCCCGAAGGGGTCGAAGGACCTAAGGCTGGGCATCCCGACCAACTGTAGCCATATGACCTCTTGTGTGATTACTAACTCATCACAACTCCATAGCCCACATGAGCAGCACTCGGTGTGGGAAACAAGGAGTCGAATTCAGATTTCCTAATCATATAAGGGTCTGATAGCTGGCATCACTCGAAGGGAGTCACAACTCAAAGATACAACGGGTAGGATGAACCACCAAAATCAATGTTTTGGATCTAAAGGGGTGGTGAAAACAATAAAGGATAGCCACTAACCATGTTCGATACACAGTGTCATTATATTGTGACCAAAAATGGGAACAACAAATGAGCATCAACGACTGACCATATTTGCAACGCGGGACTTGTATCAATTTTTTTCTCAACATCCTTGAGGGCATTGGCCCGATGTGGTAGGAGAGCCCTTAGACCGAGAATCCATGCCATTTGGGGGACCTTCTGGATGTGAAAGATAATGGAGTCTCAATCAAAGGACTGGGTGAAGCATAGTTGTGCCCAAGCATTTTAATGTCAAGAAGGGCATCAAAAGTGATGGACATATCCAGGGAGTGGGACATATGGCGATATCAAGATGAGTTCGATGTGAATTGGGGAAAAACCTATATTATACCATATGTATTGACCCGAGGGAGATTTTGAAGTTTGGTCTAGTCTAATAGACAAAATGTTAGGGTGTTCCTACGTATCCCATGAGGATGGGAATCAAGATTTACGTAGTTCTTAAAGTCCAGGTAGTTTAACGTAATTCAGTGAGGACGTGGGGGGGTAGAAGAATTGGGTGGGGACACATGGTGTGACCATCGTAATACTGACATGAGTGGGGATAAATAAGCCTAAATTTTACCATTCAAGGACCCTCTGAGAGAACTATACTCATTGGGGATAGTCAAAGAGAAGTGTCTGGGGGCTGGAATCCTGACCGAGCGTCTGAGCATTCCTATGTATCTCATGAAGATGGGAATCAAGTAGTACGTAGTTCTAAGGGTGCATTTTACTATCTTGCAGAACGATATATAGTTTAACAACATGCATGATGTTTTACAGTTTAACGTCATGTAAGACCAGGCAGTTTAGGGTCGTGTGGAACCAAATAGTTTAGGGTCATGCCAGACCAGAATTTTTAGGGTCATGCCGAACCAGAATTTTTAGGGTCATGCCAGACCATCTATCTCAGGCTAAGTATTGCATGTGGAATTTGGCATTAGTTAGAAGAGTTATACGCTCACCATCCATGGTCACCCGTGAGTACGCACCATTGGGGTAAACCTTGTGAACAATGAAAGGTCCTTACCATTTAGACTCCAACATTTATGGTTTACTTCCAGGTATCATTGGTGTCCGAGGGACAATACCAGATCACCTTGTAGGAATGAACGGAGGCGGGCCTTCTTGTTGAAGGCTCTGGCCATATTGTTCTGGTGTCTTTCCAAGTTGTGCAGGGCACGAAGCCAATTCTCGTCAAGTGCTTCCAATTCAGCCAGATGAACTTTATCCACCTTATCTGGTGCTTGTTGGTCATAGACCACTATGCGTAATGAAGGCAACTGAATCTCGATGGGAAGGATGGCCTCAGTTCCATATACTCATGAATATGGGGTCACCTGGGTGGAATTATGAGTCATTGTCTAATTAGCCCAGAGGGAGATGGGGAGCTTGTTCGGACAACCCTTCTTATTCTGAACAACCATTTTCTTCCAAATGTTAGAGAGGTTTTTGTTGAATGCCTCAATCTTTCCATTTTCTTTCACATGATAGCGGGAGTTGTTGTTAGAGAAGATATTTTACTTGAATTACAACTTCTTCGACTCAGCTGCTCTGAAGTTGGTGTCATTATCAGTGAGGACGGAGTGAGAGACTCCAAACCAATAGATGATATTAGAGCTCATGAATTAAATGATAGAATGAGACTCAACCTCCTTGAGTGGAACTGCCTCTGCCCACTTGGAAAAGAAATCTGTAGAGGTCAGGATGAACTGAAATTGGCGAGCTGTCGCGAACGGATATGGTCCCATGACATTTAGTCCCCAAACTAAAAAGGGACAAGAGTACTTTGTAGTGTGGAGAGGCTCTGGTGGCCAATGTACAAAGTTGGCATGAACTTGACATGCATGAAACCTTTTGTAGAACTCGATGCAGTCCTGGATCATGGAGGGACAAAAGTACCCCAGTCTTCGGATCTGATGGGATAGCCTCGGCCCAGTCTGGTGGGTGCTATAGGAACTAGAATGAACCTCCTACATGACCTATGAAATCTTGAATACTTGGATGCAATGGAGGATAATACCATCAAACCCGTGCTTGTAGTGGACCTTCTCAAAACTGGGACCACCCTAGAGGGTAAAATGTAATGCATGATGTCAGATTTGCCCGCGCTCAGCCTGATCAGCCAGGAGGTAACCATTTTGGAGATACTTGACAGAGGGGTCCCTCCAGTCAGGAGTCACTTCAACCACTGCATCTAGGGGTCCTAACGTGGTGGCTCCAGTGGTAAGATGGCTCACGTGCAGGTCTTCATCGTCACCTAGGGAGACAAGAGCAATGAATCTACGATGTGCCACGTGGATAATCAGGTCATCCTGCTCGGGATTTTCAAGTGATGTAGCTAGGTCGACCTGGGCATCAACTCCACCATTATAAGATTTAGGGACATGAGTAACTTCCATACAATATGGTAACTGGGCCATTAGTTGGAGAGTGTGCTCCCACAATGGTACGAGCTCCGGATTTCTGATGATTTAGTCACCGTTGATCTTCTTGATGACTAGTTCAGAATCCCCTTTCACATGCAAATGGGGAACATCAATCTTGAGATCCAGCTTGAGGGAAGTGATATGAGCCTGATACTCTGCCTCATTGTTGGTACAACCTTCTAACAACAGGAATTAGTATGGCTGGAAGGCTTGTTCTAGGGTAATAACGATGATACCCAAGCCTACCTTGCTGAGTCTAGGATCATTGAGCCTCCTGCCGGTGGGGCTTCGGGAAGCACCATCAAAGTGAATCTGCCAAAACGACATGGATTTGTTTACCAAGAGAATCACCTCAGCATGAAAATCAAGATCCAAGGACTAGTCAGCACGAGATGGATGGGTAGTAAGGAAATATTACAATGCTTTCCCATTCATAGATTTATGAGGGAAAAACCTGATATCAAGCTGCTAGAGAATCACTAACCACTGAGTGAGACAACCAGTCAATATTGGATGGTTCAAAATGTAATTCAGTGGGTCTACCTAAGACACTAGCTGTACCTCATGGTAATTCAAGTAATGTCGCAATTTCTGTACTACTAATTCCAATGAAAGGAAGCTCTTTTCGATGGGGGAGTATCTGGTCTTCGTATCGAAGAGCATGCGACTGAGGTCTTAATGTCTTTTATCCATCCCCTAATTGTTCTTCTGGGCGATAAGGGTTCCAATAGATCATTCTAGGGTAGTCACATAAAGGAACATTGGTTTTTCATAGACGAGTGGCCTCAAGACCGGAGGATGGAGTAGATACTGCTTTATTTCCTCTAACGCGGTCTGAAACTCTTCATCCCATTCGTAGGTGATGCCTTTCTTCATGAGCCATGAAAAGGGCATACACTTGCTGACCAGATTCACAATGAATCGACGTATGTAGGCTAAGTGGCCTTGAAAACCACGAATCTCCCGAATATTACTCGGGGGAGGCATCTAGATGATGGCCTTGATCTTCTCTAGATTGATCTCGATGCACCTGTATTTGATAATGAATCCAAGAAATTTTCCAGATGTGACCCCAAAGGAACATTTTAATGGGTTCATCTTCAAGTGGTGAGAATGGAGGAATCCGAACAATTTCTCAGGGTCTTTGAGATGGTTATGGTGACAATGATATTTGACCATCAGATCATCCACATAACACTCCACCAATGTCCCAAGGATTGTATTAAATATGCGGTGCATGGCCCGCTGATAGGTGGCACTTGAATTCTTCAGGCCGAAGGGCATAACCTGGTAATAGAAAGTACTTTGTGGTGCCCTGAAGGCTATATAATCTTCATCCTTTTGGTCCATTTGGATCTAGTTGTACCCAGAGTAACCATCCATAAAAAAGAGGACTTAGAACCCAATTGTAGCATCGATTAAAAATTCTGTCATGGGGAGGGAAAAATCACCCTTCAGATAGTGACGGTTGAGATCCCGGAAGTCGATGAAAACTCTGATCTGTCTATTCTTCTTGATAAATGGTACGATGTTGGCCGTCTATTTTGGGTACTGGACCTACTAAACAAAGTTGGCCCTAATGAGATTGTCTATATCTGCCGGTACCATGGCGCTGTGAGAAGGGTGCATCTTCTTGGGAGGCTTCTTGAACCAGTGATGATTTGTAGGGAGACCAAGGTGGTTGATGGATACCTAAGGATCTAGTCCTGGAATCTCATCGTAGCTCTAGGAGAATACATCATGATATTGTTTCAGGAAGTCTACGCAACACTGCTGCTCTTGGAGAGACATGGAAACAATGATTAATGTAGGTCTTGGATATGCCTCTCTACCTAGGTTTACCTGTACCAACTCATATACTGTGGAGGAAATGAACTATTCAAAGGTAGGGGGAGCATCCTTTAAAACCTCTTCTTAACTTGTAGAGGAGAGATCCCTAGTGGGAGGAGCTTCCTCTGGGTCGACAGGTCTCAAGGAGAGTCTTGTACAAGCCTGAGTGGTAGTGGTCACTACATCGGGAGATTCCGAAGCTACCAAAACCATAGAAATGAAGGTTGTCGATCCGATCTCATTTGGTCTTTGGCCCAAGGGGCCTCACTTGATGATATCCAAGCAATAGTGTTGCGTTGGGATTGATCTAGTTAATTATGTCCTGGAGAAACAGGAATGTATAACGTATTTTCATTCCCATGGGGCGAACATCTCGATTCCTTATGGGGGTAGGAGGCTCTAGGATCACCTAAGCCTGATTTTTATAGGATTATGAAGTGATCTCACGACGTCTCATGGACCTAAGAATATGCTTCCCCCTTATACTAGAGACAACAGAACATTTCCCCATATCAGGGGTCATGGTCTCCGATTGATGGATTAGGAATATGTAGGCGTCATCCAGTCCTACCCAGGGGTCAGTTGCAACCACAATGGGTTCAACCTCACTGAACTAAATCTGCCTTTCCTTGATCTTGTAATAGTCGGCATCCAGGTATCAGGCTTCAAAAGAGGAAAAAAGAGACGGGTCACCTTGGAGCATTCCCACTTAACCATTAAGGGAGTACTTGAGGCACTGGTGATATGGTGGGGGAACTGGCGCGTGTAGGTGGAGCCATGGTCTTCCCATCAATACATTGTACACAGTGTCTTGGGAGACAACCATAAACATGGTACTAGAAACTAGGCCACAGAACTAGGTCTTCAAATGGATCTTGCCAACCGGGGTCTACTCTATCTTATCGTATCCCGGGATTTTCAGGTCGGAGGGAGTCAATTCATCTTCGGATAACCCCATCTTCTGTAGTGTCCATGTTCAGATAAAGTTAATCCCAGATCCAGTGTCAAAAAGACATCAAAGAACCTCCATGCCATTGAATTGGCTGGTGATTTAAAGTGGGTGAATGTGCCCCTATATGGAAAAACATTCATCTTCTCTGGAGAATGAGATAATGGATTGTAATTCATCATTCTCTATCACTTATTCATGAAAGGCCTCTACAGCTGCTACCTCCATCTCAAACTGGTGGGGGATTCTTAAAGACTCAGCGAGGGCCTCAAACATATCTTCCAATAGTCGAAGGGCCTCGAGGATAAAATGCCTTGCTGGAATGCTGACAAGGTTCTTGAGAACATCATAATTTTGTGCCAGGTGTGATAATCTTCTTGTAGAAGGTTGATCTATGACAAAAGGTACGGTGGTCCCTACCGACTAGACCGGAGGCTGACCGGTGCTGGGCATATCCTGATACTCACTAGTCGGAGCCTGCAGAGTAGATACCGGATGAGGTTCAGATGACTGAGACCATCCTGTAGTAGGGTGTGGCTGGTCATGACATGTTTGAGGTGTCTCTCCCAGATCTTGTAGCAGAAACGACGGTGGAGGCGTGCCTAAGGACACCAGATGAGGAGGCTGCGCATGCTGAGCACTGCGTTGGGCCTACTTTCTAGTCTCAGTGTCATGCACGACCTGGTTGGAAGTGCCAACTAATGTTCCTTGAAGACCCATATAGCCATAGCTCCACCGACGTTGGTGTCGGTAGGGGATGTTGGGGAGATCCGCCTGGCACTCCCCGTCATTGGGAGTCATGTAGGGGTTTAACAACTCCATAGTGTTAACCGAAGCGTACCCTTGAATATCACTAAAATAGTAATCCACAACTAGGTGGATTCTGGTAAGAATCACCATCTCTAGGGGAATGAATTCGTTGAGAGTATGGGACGACGATGGCATTGGTAGGGCACGTTGCTTTCCTTTGCGTCGTCGATGGTTGCTCTTCTAGGAAGAGTCTGGCTGAGATGAAAATTCAGAAGTGGTGTTTTTGGATTCTAAAGGCTCTGACCAATTCAGGCATGCATGAATGATACCATGGTCATGACTGACCATCTTGCGAGCCATCCAGTCATCATACTTCTCGGACTTGCGGTTAGAATCCTGCTGCCACTAACGTTCGTCGTCGCTGTTTCTATTTGGCCTTACGAAAACACATTTCACTTGTGTCGGGGTTGGGCCCAACCTGAATATGTTGTAATCTACCTGGTCTTGAAGCTAGTCTTTGAACACATAAAAATGATTTAGGGTGTTCCCAAGGATCCAATGATAGGGGCATTAGTTGGGGCGATCAGTGAGATTCACCTCTTCTGGGTTTCTGCACTCAGGAAAACGCATAATCTCTTGTTCCAAGGCACTTTGGGAATAGCCAGGGACCTGATTCTCATTGAATGAGTAGGTTCGGTTTCTTGTATCTGGAAAGGGGGCCCTTGGTGCTTGACCTTGATGGGGGTTGGGAGAGCATGTCGAGGAGGCGGGGCCTGATTGTCTCACCTAGGCTGTAGTGGACCATTATGCGGGGGCACTTGCCAATTCTTAGGGGGTCGTTGAAGGGATGGAGGCTGCACCTGTGGTGGCGGGCCTCTGTGAAGTTACGGAGGTAGCTCTACTGGTAATAAATCCAGCTACCAGGGGGGCCTCTATTTGGGCCACCACAGCGACCTCGGTTCTGATAGCCCTCCTCGTGGGAATTACAGTGGGCAACGGACATGCCCGTCTAGCCTATTGCAGGGATTCTTCTAGGCTATGGGCCTTATTAGAGACGTCTCAGAATCCTCCAGGGTAGTTCTGGGTGATCATAGAGGGGACCAGTTTCATCTTAACCTTTCCCACACACATTGTCAGTAATTGCTCCAGAGTCAGTGGCATGTCAAGGGAGTGTGTGAGTCCTTTCCACCGGGCAACAAGGTTAGTGATGCACACATCAGGCCTCTTCTTGCACTTGTAGAGGTCCGTGATACTCATTTTATGCATCGTGGAGCTGAACTGGTAGAAAAATTGCCTATAAAGGTCCTCCAAGATGGTTACTGATTCGATGGGGAGATAGTTGTACCAGAAAAATGCAAGCCCCTCCAATGTCTGCACAAAACATTACAGCATGGAGGCCTCATGCTGCACGGAAGTCCCTAACATGGGACCACACCTTAAGGAGAATTGGGCCAGATGCTGCGGTGGGTCCCCTGTCCCATTGAATGGGGAAAATGTGCGATTACCAAAACCTAGATGTGTCAGCATATCATCCACCCATGCTAGATATGACTTGCCATCAGGTGGGAATGCCACATGTTGCATTTCGAACGCCTCAAGGTGGGGAATGAGTGCCGCCATTAGATCATCTAGGGGGGCCCCTATCTGTATGGGGATTCCTAACCACGAGTGCATTGGTGGGTTCTTCAACATGGTAAACAGGCCCAACGGCTCATGGAGCGGCTGGTGGCACGACCCTTGAGGCAGCTAGGGGAACCCGAGCTGGGTACCTCAGATTGTCGTGCCGTTCCAGAGGGTTTGACGAGACATACCGCACCATATTTCTATATTTTCCAGATTCAACCCTGTATGTGGGGGCAGGATGGTTTGGGTCACCTAGAGGCAGCTCACCGAGGGGAGGTTTTTCCTTTCACTTTTATACTGGTCGCTGATCTCCATAATCTGAACATCGTTCCGCAGTGCGTTTATCCAAGAGTTCATTGACCAAATTTTTCTATTCGGCAAGTTGTTGGTGTAATGCAGCCTTCTTAGGGTCCTCCTCTATCTTCTGTACTGAGGTGGATGGGTCTGAGTGTTTGGCATCTACGAGGTGCTCATTACCCTTACCGTGATTTCAGCTAAGGACTAATGCCTCACTGGGCATAGGGAGACCTAGTAGGTTCCTCTACTAGGGAGTCACTCTTCCCGATGTATCTAGTATTGGTGGCATTCCCTCAGGGGGTAATTCCCCGTCAAGAAGCTCTAGCTCGTTATCCTCATCCACTATGTCGTCCATGCTGACCGTGACCTTTCCTAGGGGCATGTCCTCAATATTGACTAGTGTGTCGGACTTCAGTTGGATAGGACTGAAGAGGAGGGCAGAATACTTCCCCCAGCCACAAATTTTCACATGGGGGAGGGGGGATCCTACTTGATAATCTTGCAGTGTTCCTTGAAACTCTGAACGAATTGATGTTGGAGGGCCTTACGGCGGACTAGTGGCTTGGGTCACCGGGCCACAAGGAGTGTGGCCAAATAAACTAGACGACATTACTTTCCAGTTTCTTCAAAATGCACTTGGCTATTGGGATCAACCATGCACTGATGATGCAGGTGAAAGTGAGTCACCCAGAGGGTTTAAAAGAAACACTCAAATTCCTCTGGGGCGAGGGATTCCAGTGCACAAAAATTCAGCACTGCCACATGCCAAAACATCTCAGGGACGCGGTCTCCTATGTGGATATTCCAAAGGCTCATTGGCTCAAATTTAGGTTCTGGCCCTTCATTACCCCACTTGTCAACTAGGGGCAGCTGAGGAATAGGTAACGGTACTAAAGAAAATCGTTGGAATGGAAGGTTGGTTGGAGGAGAGTACAGCGAGCGGGCTGACTCACCGCTGAATCTTGGGATGTACTCTAGAGAGTTTAGCGAATTAGCCATCACATCGTGGTAGGATGGGCCAATGGACGTAGTTCCTAGAACAAGGGCTGGGGATACTTGCGATAGGCCTTGCTACAGCTCACCCACCATTGGTCCCCAGAATAGCTCTTTGTGATCTCTAGTTGAGGTATAGAGTGCTTCTGGTGATGATGGTGGTGATTGCATGACTGTAACCTACAGGGTTGTTAAATTTTCTTCCTCTTGGATATACCTGCGGGGGGGAGGCAGGAATCCGATGGACCTCGCATTATAGGAGTACTAGGTAGATGCGCCTCGTTCCTGCCCCTGCCCTTGACTCGGAAGAGTGAGGGGAGGGTCCCTATGCTGAGTCGTACTCTACTTCAGAGTTTAAGAAGTAGACTGGTTATATCTCTATCTAGAACTTCCCCAAATTCTTCTTATTGTAGAAACGACCCACCTTCCTACCCTTGGATGGCTCTTTGGGATAGGGTAGATTTCTAACACGAGGAGGTTCTTCGGTCGTACTGATACTAGGTCGGGGAGGGTTTTTTCCTGTGTAAGTAGGGATGCGAGGAGCACCATGATAGATATCAAAGGGGACATGGGGAGGAACTTTGTGGGTTGTGATGGAGTGGGTAAGACCTCCACTAGAATCGGTAGGAGCATGGGGGGACCTCCATGATTGATTCCCCTCGTGACATAAGTATGAGGAGAGGCCTCGTACTGGTAAATATTAACACAGGTAGGACCTCCATGTTGGGCGTTGGTGAGGCGAAACCACCCCTCACTCCTCTGATTACTGAGGCGATGAGGACCTTTTCCAGCTACTATGAAGACACATGTAGGGTCCCCATGTTGAAGAGTGATAGGATGTGAAACATCCCCATATTAACAGTCTATGGCGGGAGGAATGACTCCATATACGGTGTAGTGCGCACGTGAGAGACTTATGTTCTGAGCGTCACCACCGCGGGGAGGACCCTCATTTGGATTAAAGGTAAAACAGGGAAGACCTCCATGTAGATCCTAGAAGCGGGGAAGATCCGCATTCTCCTTGGTAGTGGTATAGGGAAGACCTCTGTACTAGGTGTCGTTTCCACGAGTTAGTCCACAACGGCCACTGCCTGTGCCGACGACCAAGAGAGTTGACCCAACCTGCCCGTGGGGCTGTTGGGGACTAGATCTAGGTCGAGCGTATAAATTCCCCTGCTCAGCGTATACAGGGAGTGAGTGATATGTGTCAGTGGTGGATCGGGCCACAATAGCTGCTGGCGTTGATGCCACTTGGTGTACATCCTCTTCGGCCTGTGCCTTACACTGGTGTTAGGTTAGACGGACCGGAGTCGGTGGTGCAGGTACATCGCATACCTGCTCCTCGGCCAATAAGACTTGGTGGCAGTGCTAACGTGGCCTGGTGGGAGCCCTTGCTGGGAGCCCTTGGAATGGGATCCTGGTTGGGATAACCTGGATATCCCCTACCTCATCGGCATAGGGAAGGGAGTCATCAAGACATTCCGGGGAGAGGCTCCCAAAATGGTTATATGTTGGAGTGGGGAGAAGTGTCTCCCTGTGCGGACCTCATGGGTGGCATTGATGACAAGGCACATACGCCTCTAAATCCAGGTGGGCCATATCCAGAGTTGGGATAATACCCTACTCCTCGCATTGGCGTATGAGGTCATTGATCACCCTCTGCTGAACAACCTCGGAAAGGGAAATGGGGCATGGGCGACCCATGGTCATGGGTGTAGAGGTCGTTGCGGAAGAGGCAAAGCCATGAGAGACTACCGCGTTGGCACTGACCCTACCACTACGTCAGTGGGTGGGTGGTGGTCGAGTTCTGGGTGGAACAACTTGATTCCTGAAAGCAGGGAGATTAACTCATCTGTGCTGAAAGAAAAAAGGGAATCAATGACTAGTGCCCCAATGTCATTCTGTCTTCCATGGATGGTAAGGTGGATCCCGCTGACAACATCATAGACCAAGACGTCTAACATTTTGACTGCCCCAACTTCTGGTGAGTTTCACGCTAGGACTACTATTTTCCATGGTGAGACCCTGTGCCGGATAGCGGGATTTGATCACACGCTAATCCACTGATGTCTCGAATGCTACTAATCTCTATATTGAAGCGAATATTTTCATGTCAGGTTCACCATTTAGATTTCCGATACTTTCACCGGGGTGGGTGCATTCGTCTTGTTAGGGGACGACGACACTGTTTGTTTCCCCGTATTCCCTCTTTCCAAAGGTGGGTGGAATCCAATCCATGTTTAGGGATGTTTTCACCTTGATCGAAATGGGATGATGATATGTCGGTTCTTCCTTCTGTGGATTCCTCCTCAGAACTCATCACCATGTCCGGTTCTCCCTTATAGATTTAAGATATTGTTCTTGAAACTATTCATAGTGCCATATCTTCATGGACACCAATTAATTACACTGCATCTGTCAAGACAATACAAAGGGTCCGGTCAGGGAAGCAACCTTCGGTCAGCAGATTAGTCACGTTGTACATCACTGGCATGTCTAGACGCTGGGACACTACTGCGTCTAGGTTTCTTCCCCTTATTAAAGGGATTCTCGAGGGTGTGGAAGCCCGAGGCATCCCACGTCTAATGCGGGGAATCATATTCCATAGGTATGTATCTAAGGTTTTCCTCAGCTTCCCATGTTTAACACAGGGTATGCCATAGGTTTAACATCCAGCGGAGATGGATCATACTAATCATATCACTGATTAATATGAATCAGATGGGTGAAACCCCTGGAGGGAACACTGATGTTGGGGCCAACATGTGGTTAGCTTCTCGGTTTTTGTTGAGGGGAATGGGGAATGAGGTGGCATGATCCCACCGGGATGTGGTGGCCCGGGTAATAATCAAGATGGATGGCGGAGTGTTTTAATGAAGTGGATGGTGAATGAGATGGAACCGCTGTGAGGACGACGATAATGTTGGGATTGAGTCTCGAGGAGACTTCCTATGTATCCTCATGTAAAGGAATCACTGTCTACATAGTTTGGTAGGGCGAAGGGATGCCTAAGGTGGTGGCCTGTGATAATGGATGCATGTATTGGACCCAGAGAAAATGGATCCTTTGGTTTGGGGAATGACCTTCCCGAAACACATAGGCTCGAAGGGAAGACCAGACAATGGACTTGAATATGGGCGTACACATAGGAAGACAACCCGATGATGTGTATGGGGATCACGCATGGTTAGTAGCCCAAGTTGGTCGGACACCAACAATATGGACCAAATATGAGGGTCCTAAAAAAGGGGATTACAACGCCTTTCCAGTGAATAGGGGACACAACATATTATCACTGATTGAGGTCACAACGGCTTACTACTGGATAGGGTTGATCGTCACAGAAGACTCCTACGTACCCTACCTAGGAAATAGAGATCAAACCCAAGTAGTTCATATGGGATGGGGGTCGGTGGGCTGACGCAAATGAGTACCTGGGGTCCAGATGGATGGTGTGCTTGAACCTCATGGAGGCTTCCTACGTACCACACCTTGGCAGGGATCAAAGACCTCGTAGTTCAGGTGGAGTGGGAGAACCGACGTGAAGATGGTCGGAGCGACTGGGTGTTGGGATTGAACCTTGAGAAGGCTTCCTACATACCTCGCCTTGGAAAGGATCAAAGTACATAAAGTTTAGTTTGGTGCAATGGCTTACCGCTGAATGGGGGAACAACATCTTACCACTGAATGAGGTCCACAGCTTAACGTCTTGCAGGACGAGGGTGAACTGACGTTAAGGAGGACCTAGGGCCCAGATAGATGGTGGTATTGAACCTCATGGAGGATTCCTACATACCTCACCTTGGAAAGGATAAAAAACCTCATTGTTCATGGGGTTTTTGGTGAACCGACGTGAAGATTGTCAGGACCAATGGGTGGTGGGATTGAAACTCAGGGAGCCATCCTACGTACCTTGACTTAGCAAGGATCAAAGTCCTCATAGTTTGAGATGTGTTTGGTGAACTGATGTGAAGATGGTCAGGACTAATGGTTGTTGGTCTTGAAACTCAAGGAGGCTTCCTACGTACCCCGCCTTGGAAAAGATCAAAGAACTTGTAGTTTAGGAAGGTGTGGGGCTTACACACTAGTCTACCTAGAAGGATGTCATGGTTGATGCTTTCTCTAAGCCCACATGAGTCATGCTCACTGTGTGAAACAAAAGTCACCAAATACCTAACAATCACATCGCGAAAGGGGAATCTACGGAAAGTAGAGTGGGGATTACATGTGGTTAGTATCCCAAAGAGGAAATAGGGGCTTACGCATGGTTAGTATCCCAAAGAGGAAACATGTGCTTAAGCATGGTTAATAGCCTAAAGAGATTTGGACTTACTCCAGGATGGAGGCCTGGTGGTGAAAAATCCCAGTAGCAGAGGGACTTGGCATCGATGAAAAGAGGGGAAGGGATGCTACCTCCTTCTAGAAAGGCTAGGGGGATTATACCAGAGTGTTTTCCCTTTCCTCATGGACAAACACCATTCTAATAAAGAGGATGTCATTTTGTGTGAGGAATGATCTCACTCCCGTGGAGACCAGTGGGCGTAGATATTTCCTGAGATGGGGCACCCCACGTGTGAGGCACAGGGTGAGGTTATAGTTTAATGTCATGTGCTGAGGACGATGGCACATGGTAGTTTAACATCATACTTATCGGACGAGGTGGGTTTACTCTACACCCCTAGGACTTACATAACTGGAACCTTCAACACCTTGGTGAAGAAAAGGGATAAGAAACACCGTGGATATGGAGTGTTGTGAGGTGATTCCATTGGGGGTCCACATTAGCATGGCTATGCGAAGAAGAAATAGCCATTAGCGTGCCTGGGTACCACTATGGAGTGGTAGTGATGGATGGGGCTTATATAAGAAAGCAGCCCAGGTGCCATTATGGAGCGACAATGGTGAATGAGGATTACCAAAGGAAGCTTCCCGGGTGCCGCTATGGAGCGGCAATGGTGGATGGGGCTTACACAAGGAAGCTTCCCGGGTGCCACTATAGATCACCAATGGTGGATGGGGCTTACGCAAGGAAGATGCTCGTGTGCTGCGAAGGATCGACAATGGTGGATGGGGATTACGCAAAGAGGCTACCCATGTTCCATGAAGGAGAGGCAATGGTGGATGGGTCTTACTCAAAGAGGTTTCCTGAAAATGATATCTGAAAGAGAGACATCGAACACATGTGCACAAGGAGGGAGGCTTGCATGAAAAATAGAATAGTTGCACTAAAAATTCCAAACCAGCACGCAATTGAGTAACTTGTGTGGAAACGACCAGGTTGGCGCAAAATTAGAGTGATTTGGCACGCAAAGGGGGTGGCGTTTTTGTACGCAATTTAAAGAGATTACACACAAGGAATAAGGGTGGTTCATAATTGAAAGAGATTGCATGCATGGAATAAGGGATTACATGCAATTGGAATGGATTGTGTGCAATTGGAAGGGATTTTACGCAATTGGAAGGGATTGTGCGCAGGGGACAAGACTCAAAGAGATTTGGGAGAGGGTTAAGGCCGAGTTGTCTCACGCATAGGCGGATTAATGGGAGACCTGTCACGAAAAATACCATACCTAAAGGCCATCTTTTGCATGCAGGAGAGGTGGATTTTGCGTAGAGGAGATGGTTCAGATTCTTCAACCATCGGATTTTGAAGGGGCTCCCTTCTAATTATAGGCGCTTTGGGTCGCCCGATCTATGTGGAAATAGGCCCACATGAATGTTGGCGCGCCAGTGTTGGCAGCGCAAAAGATCATCCACACGGGGGCAGCGTGTACCAATTTCCGCACCCGCAGTCGGCAGTGTGGAAGTTCCCACACCAGCCTGGAAAACATCCTCAGATCCTGCAGTTTTCCATTTGGGAGAGATTTTTTTCATGCATGCCTGAGATTTTTTCATGCGGCCCTTTCGGCCCCCCCAGAATGGATCGCCGAGTCCAAATATGGATTCACTTTGTCGTGCCAAAACCTACTTCATCTCTTGAGAATTTTTTGACGTTTACAATTTGAATCACATTTTAATATAATATTTCACATTTATATTGAAGACACGTACATTGATTCATACTGACCACATCATTTGGTGGATTGATGTGAGGTCAATTCCTATATGTCACAAATGAATTATAGATCATTGTCCAAAATTTTACGACAAAATAATATTTTTTTCTCATTATTTATAATGTGATGAGAATTTTATACTAACATGACACTTATATTTAAGTCACACACTTTAGGTCACACCAGCCATATCATGTATCATATTGTCATTTAGTTGATTCCTACACATCACAAAATAATTACGAATAATTTTATGAGATTATTAATTTGATCTGAGCTTGTTTTCATGGTTTTGAAGATGTAAAATGTGTTTTAAGCTAAATTACATTATAGAGATCAATTGGACTCTTGAAATTATCAACTTCCTACCCTGGTTCAACTTTCTTCGTTGTTAATTATTCGTTTCTACAATGAGAATTGGATTAAGATATGGGCGAGGAATCTCTATTAGAATTTAAAGTATATTTAATTATCATAAATTTGGTTGAATAAAATGTGAAAGTAATGGAATACATCTTGGTTATTCATTATGGAGGATGAAGTGATTAGAACATGGATTTTACTATTTTTACAAACTCATCAAATAGAGTACAAGACACAAAAAGGAAATTTTGAGGGTGAAATAATTAAATTAACTTCCCTAATAGTTGAGAATATGTCTTCTGATTTGTGGGTAGAAGGATACATGAACCATTTACCTCTTGAAATTATCTCACTTGTAGTCTTGAAGTCCAATCCCTCCTATGCATAAGCAGCTTCAAACATGTTACTAGGTTTAGCAAATTCCCAAGAGATTTACCCTCCATGATACTTCACCATTAGAAATAACTCAAATATTTATTGATTTGAAGGTTTATCTCTGAATAATTTTTAATTCCTTCCAACTCATCATAACCCATAAATAAAGGAAGCTAGTGACCAGTTGAAAATAAATTAATCTTCAATTAGTGTATGAACATATAACCTCTAGAATAATTTAAAATATATAGGAACAATAGTAATAACAAAGTAATAACATGAGATGTAGGTTAAGTAAATGTATTTGAAATATTTAATTTAATATAGACTACATCTATAGATATAAGTGGATTTGAATTTATTTTGAATGATTTCCCTTAAATTTATGGATTTTATAGAGATTCATTTATTTCTACTCACAAATGAAACACCCTCAATCAAAAAATTCATATTATTTTCATCATGTTGAGGAACCCCAGGTGGGGGAGGATCATAAAATATATAGCCTAGCTCATGTGGGTTTGAAAATCTATGATGGATTCATATTGGGATTATTTTGATTGAAGTTCAATACAAATTTACAATAGACATAATGTGTTGTCTATTTTTTTGGAAATCCATTTGATGGTTCCAAAAAAACTTTTGGGTTATCCGAATTTATTATTATTATCATTTAGTTTATCATAAAAAAAGAAATACAAAAATGAAAATATATTTTATTTTATTATATTATTGAGATTTACCCATACATTGTTGGCATTAATAGGAGTCTTTTACCTATTATTTTATTTTCAATCATCACACTTAAATAATATTTTTTATTTTTAATCTATTCTAATTCCAAGGAAACATTTTCCATATATATGATAGTGGTATTAATGAGATAAAATATTGTTTCATTGTATTTTCTCTTTATATAGTAGTAAGATTTATGAATATTGAAAATATAAATCGTTATTAACTTTAAGAAACAAATTAGATCATTTTTTAGACAATCATGTTATCAAAATGTACCCCATGTATGTATTCATAGTTGAGAATCCCAACCATTAAAACTTGATAATAAAATTTATAATCTTAACACCCACAACTTATATAATGTCCTTTAAAAACATTTCTTATTCATATATAATAAAGGAAATAGTTTCATTTTGAATGTTTTATCACCATGAACATGCATTTTAAATATATGCGGCATTGGAACTGGTGGGGTGAAGGTACTCTCGGAAGATCCTTTTGATTTATTGATTTATTTAATGGATTTTCATGATTCATCCTTCCTTTTCCCCATCGTTTTTTCCTTATATAATACCATACCTCATTTCAAACCATATTTCATTAACTGTTAAAGGTTTTTCAATTGATTTTTTTTAATTACATACCTCATATATCTTTACAAGATTAAATGACTTTGCTATAGAAGTTCCAAAAGCATTACCGACCATAATAACATGCAGGTCATTAAGAGGAATATGAAAATTGATGGTCATCATGAATGAAACTAAAATACCCACTCTAAAAAGATATTTTTTGGAAGTTTTTATAGTGTAGTATTTCTCCTAGGATATTATACATTTTACCCCTTAGAAGAAATTTGATTCATAGGCGTTGATAGATATAATTCAAATATAATTTCACCATATATAATTTTAGTAATATAAACTTATAAATGTTTTTATTATCCTCATTTAGGTAAAATAATTATGATAGAATTGATTACCTCATGAAAGGCAGCTAGTTGTGGGAAATGGCTAGAATCAAAGCTATTGGGGTCATGTGGTTTTTCATACACTGGTCATTTTTAAACTATTGGTTCAGTTTGATTTTTTAACATATATTGATCTCCTAAAAAATACATGAAAATAATATCTTCTATAAAATATATTTGGTCATGCATGCCTTTCATAAAATAATGTATATATTTTTATGGATTTGTCTTCCTAAAATATGTTCGAGGTGATAGCCCAAAACCTTCACTACTAACATGGTCATATTTGTTTTTCATTTTATGTCTAGAGAATATAGTGGTTCTTAAGGTATAATTGATGCTGATTATTTTTTCTAAAAAATATAAAAACATATGAAGGTAAATAGATATTTTTATGTAATATTGTTATTAATGATAAAAATTACTATTATATCATACTAACACATTATTCTCATACTACATGTGTGTTTCCATATACTAGATTTCCCTCTTTATTTACATGATCCTCCTTTTATAGCACATAATATGGGATGGAAGTGGATTGTGATTATTATTATTTAATATTTATATTAACAAAGGAAATTGTGTTTTTTCATATCAAACAATACTTTTACTAATGTTTTAAAATACAAACCATTTAATTTTCATGTGAAGTGTACCATATCTTTGTTTTACGGTAGGGGTACATTGGTTTTGATTCACATTTCTTATGTTCATCACTCATTTACTATTTTATAAATTAAAAATTTATAATCAAATTGGATAAAATAATAATTGTAAAATAACATATTATCAACTACAATGAACCTAAAATGATTCCTCAACACAATTACTATTTAAATATTTCCACATTTACTATTTTATAATGTGTGAATACAGAGCTGGTGGGTGGGTTTTTACTTTCCAATTAGTATCCCTAAGATAGTGCTCTGTCAGAAGTTTAAGGAAGGCTCCATAATATTTTCCAATGTAAATTAAGTCAAATTTATTATAACAATAATCTAATATAAATGAACCATATAAGGGATAATGAAAAGTAAATCAATTTTTATTATATATTTTTTTGATAAAATAAAGTCATTATAGCATAACATGGACCTAATATCTTATCAAATAGTTCTCTTCAATGTAGAAATTATATTATTCCATGTACTTATATCAATTGGAATATAAATTCTCATTGTGATCCCAATGTAACTAAGGTACATTTAATTGTTGGTGTCAATAGGTTGGCCAAGTTTATTCCAACCAAACTAAAATTTTACATATATTTACTTATTTTCTTGATAACTTTATTAAAAATTGTTATTCTATATGTCCCTTGTTTTTTCATCCACATGCTTATAATCCCATAATAATTCTATATTTTTATAATCAATCATTTATTCATCCTCAAGATTGGTAATATATGCATATGTAGAATCTATTTTTTTTATTATTAGTCAAAAATTCAAATTAGATTACAAAAATGTAGTAGATAATGCATCATATTATTATCAATGTCATAATATATTAAAAAAACATAACCTACTCATCGAACTCTCTATTTCTATTGAAATATTGAAGGGATTTGGATCCTTTATATAGTATCAAAATCCCCACCCTATGGTACCCACTAACATACAAGGTAGTATCTACATTAGTACTACTCTGAAATGACTGTAATCTCCCAATAAAAGTTTCATCCTCGATTGAATTTTCAACTGACCCTTTTTGTTTCATTTTCCTATATAACAACTAACCAATTCTTGTTTGCTTCATCCATGACATAAAATACTTACACTTCTTGTGATGCAACTATGAAAAGTTCTTCCTTATACCCTTATACCCTAAAAATAACCTTCATAAAGCCCAATTCATTGAATTTAAATACACTCCTATTATCATGCCATTTTCAATAGAAAATAGGAACTTAAAATGTTTTATAATCCAACTCATATATCTGTTCAATGATGCTGGAATAAAACATATTTTCATTAATTGGATTTTATCTTTGGAACCATATACATTCATTCCTCCCACTACAAGCATATTTCTACTATTATTCATCATACTATGTTTATCTTTTTCCATTTTATATAATGTGTAACCATTAATTACAAAACTAGTGTAAGATATAACATATTCATTTGGTCCCATACATAGCCATAAAATTCAAAATCATAATGAATGTGATTTTTTAGATAAATTTAGATAAATTTATTCTTATAACCATCCTATAAACCATTTATTATTTGTATTTTATATTCTTCCTCTAACCCTTTATGGATTCAAATGTATAAGAATTAATTTGTGGGATTAAACTTATAGAGAAACCTCTGCACTAATAGGGAAAATTTAAAGGTGATCTTTACCCTGTACTATAATCGTATTTGTAACAATATCTCTTCCAAAATTCCATTCACCCATAAGGCTTCTGTTGTGACGAGATTTTTGGAGACCATTATTATCCACATATGATATGTAATCGATATAGAATTGAAAGCCTTTTTAAATAGTATATCACTCTACAATATAAACTTCTAGCAGACATTGATTCTTGATGTTCCCTTTTAAAATATTGAGATACCATTAAATATGGTACATCCATTTGTAATGCATATGACCACATATTTGAATATCTATAACCATGTAAACCATCAGTTTGACCATTTTATCAAAGAATTATTGTGTAAAAAACATACTAAATTCACTTAATATGACTGAAATTTAATTTTTCATGATTGATAACTTTATCAAATAATTAAATTTACAACATATGACTTCAAAATATAAACAATGTCTTGTTAATGTATTTCTTAAATTTTTAGATAGAATGTAACATTAATCTACATTCATTAAATCTATCATCAAATCGTGAAATTTATGTGATTTTGTACCATGTAACTTCAAACTATTCGTTAAAATGACAGTCTTTATATATGATGAATATCCCTCTTTATGTTTTACACCATTAAGGATGTTTCAAAATTGAATTATTTATTATATGGATTGTTTTTAAGATACTGGGGGAATAAAAGTTCATCTTTAACCCTTCACCAGTTCCAAATCTTCCCTTATCCCCATGTCAATCATTTCTTACCTATCCTTAATGCCATTTTTTCTCTAGTACGGTTAGTAACATGATAATAACATTATCACATTTTTTTTCTATGTTCATGACATCAACAAAATGTATGATGTACAAGTTAATATAGAATGATAATTAAAACATAATTTATATCTTTTCCAACTTAATTTGATAAGGTTTTTTGAAAAACGATTATCAAAATCAGTGTCAATATATTTTACTTTCTAAAATAGTTGATCACCCGTTAGTGGAGAGAATGTTGTAACGAGTTCTGTATTTCCATCAAATAATGTGGTCCATGATCAGTATTTATTTCATCGAGATAAAAATTTGTGTTGTATTAAAAACATATCCCTTGAAGAATGTTTCAACCTAACCAAGATTTTACCTTCTTTAAACATGGGACACCCCAAAATTCCTTTAATGTTATAGCCTAAAAATTTCCACAAGCTGCAAAGTCATTTATCATCCTATACAACATTGATCTTAATGTTAACTACTCACTTTTATGAGTATCATAAAATTTAACACATGTATTGAACATCAATTTTAGACATTCGATCAGTGGATCCAAATAGGAATTAATATCATTATTGAGTTTTTTTGGTCAAGATATAAGTAGAGACAACATAATATATTTTCACATTATACATAACCATAATGAATTTTTATAATTTACCAATATAACGGTCCATGCATTGTGAGTTGTAATTTTTTAACCAAAATTATTTATTCCATCTGTAGATAATGAAAGATAGGGGTTCCTAGAATCATTTAAAAATTCAATATGATAATAATCAATTTTATTCCACTAAGTAGAGTCTGCTTGGTGACTATGTTTCTTGTATTTAATTATTTTATCAGCATGCCAAGACAATTATCTAGTAGTTTCCTAATATCCATATAGTTATCTAAACCATATAATTTGAGGGAAGTACCATAAATTTTTTGAAGTAATTGATTCATCTTTCTTGTATCAATTTAATCCACACTTAGGAAATTTTTATAGTGATCAATGGTTCTTGAAAAATAATTTACAATAATTTTTATATTAATATTTTTTTAGAGATCTTAATGATTGTTTCAAGAATAGTAGAATTACCTTTTATCAGTGTTATATTACAATTTCCTTTAATATAGAGTTTCAAAAAACAATTAATAAGACCTTTCATGTTAAATTTATAATTGATTTATTTAAGATTTTATGAAATTTTTACCCAGTTTTAGGATCCATTCTTCAATGATGATATTAATCATCTGAAAACCCTTTCAGATTAAGTTCATTATGATGTAAATATTCAATTTTTGAATCCTTTTAGCTATGATCCACCCATTCTCCTTTAATCTTAAAGTAACGCCAATTGATTTTTCAGTGTGAGCATGGAGAATGAATTATTCTTGTATTGTTTGTCTTGATCACTCAACGAGTATTCATACTTGGAGGTCTTCTTCTCAATCTTGAGAGGAAGAGATAAAAAAATTTAAAGAGGGATAATTCTATTGTGTGTAATGATTATCAATTCTTAATTTTTGACTCACTCTCCATACAATAGACGTTACTATCTATTTATAGGGCTCGGTTTTAGGTTTAAATATTATTTGGTTGAATGTCATCCCTTAAATAATATAGTAATATTTAATAAACTTCATCCCACATATTATTATTTTGTGAAGCACACCAACATGTACGATGATTAATAATATCTACCTATGTATAAAAAAATATTTATCATGGGACGTGATATTGGAATGTTAAACCTCCTTATAAATTTTTGAATACTTGAATAAATATTTAATTTAAATATTAAATTCATCAAAAATTATTTGTGATCAATAAAAACATGAATAAAATTATTCCTAATAATTGAGAAATATATATATTATAATATTTATATTAAAATAAAATTTTATCAAGATAAATTTGAACACTAAGTGTGTGACCCTCTAGGATTCTTTATTAATAGAATTAGGTGGGTTTTCTTAAAGTCTAAGATTACTATATAGCAATGAGTCGATGCCCCCAAGAGAAATAACTTAATGTTTCAACAATGAAAACCACATATGAATATTCACTGTGTAATATAATCCATTTTTCATATAATCTCATCAATCATGTTGTTCTTCCATATTACCAACCTATATGCTCAATATATATTTCTGTGACTATAAAAATTAAACTCATCATTACACAAAAGACAACAGATTTAATGAAAAGGTTATATTCAAATAAAAGTAATAATATATCAACTTCCAAAAAGATTTAAGGGAAAATCCATACTTGAATTGTCTATTAATAAAATATCAATCATGAATAACCCAACGTACACTACCTTGCAGTGAAGATACATAGTCATCATTTTTACCAGAAAATCAAAGTACAAAAGTCATGACATTAATTAATGATAATATTGAAGTCTCTGGATTATTAAACATGCATGTAGATATGAATTTACTATGAAACCAAAACATGTAGAATTATTACTAGCATATCTGTTCTCATAATCCCCCATCTTAGATATTACTAAGTGTGAACATCATGAGAATAAGCCTCATCTACTTAAGAGTACTCACACATAATATTATATATACTAGGTGTATAATAATATTACTTTATCTTACTATAAAACTATATTTATTAAAATATTCATAGCACTTCAAGGTTTTCATCATAGCAGGGAACTGTTATGACCTTTTCAATGAAAATAATACTCTAGGACACTATTACATCAATGAAATGGTGAAAAATTAACAGTATATAAAAAGATATTTTATTAATATTCAATACATATAATATAAAAGTAATAAATGTTAAAAACTATTTGTCATAGGACACTAACTCCAACAAAATCCCACTTATACTAGAGCCAATTGCCTATGAATTTTAGCCTATTAGACCATACATTATATTAACATTTATTCTAAGTTAAGGATTTAATCAAGGGGTCAACCACATTTTCTTCCATGGATATACTACTAACTACAACCTCACCTCTCTTAGAAAGACCCCTTAAGGGATAATACTTCCATAGTATTTTCTTCATCCACTAATGGGACCATGGATCCTTTGAAAGGGCCACCACTATCGTATTATCACAAGAAAGGGTGATAGGATCTTTACTATTAGGAACCAAATATATCTCTTGGATGAAATTGTGTACCTATAAAGCTTCTTTAGCTACCTAAGAAGCTAACATATATTTTTTATCTACTATAGAATCCTTGACCAGAACCTACTTTAAGCTCTTCCATCTAAAAATACCTCCATTAAAGATAAAGATCTATCCTTTTTGTGATTTCATATCATCTTGATATGTTTGGAAAATAGAATCTAGATATCCTCTAATTACTAGTTACTCATCTCCTCCGTAGACTAAGAATATAACCTTAGTATTCCTCATGCATGTACAAATATTCTTGATTGACATCCAATGGTGGTCACCTAGGTCTGATTGATATCTTCATACCATGCTTAATGTGTAAACAACATCTAACCTAGTACATAGCATAACATACATGACTGAGCCAATAACTAAGTTGTATGTAATATTTTCCATTATTTTTCTTTCTTATTATGTATGAGGACACATTTTCCTAGAAATATGAATTCTATGTGGCACTAGAAACAATCTTATTTTGTATTACTCCATACTGAACCTCTTCAGTGTCTTACCAATATATATATTCTAAATTTAGACAAGTGACCTCTTGGGTCTATCATGAAATATATTAATCCCAAGAATATAAACTACCTTACCTAATTATTTGTAGATAATTATTTATTCAACCATCCATTGACTATATATAAGTTTGGTATCTCACTTCAAATAAGTAATATTTCATCAATATATTATATTAATAAAATAATTGAACCACCCTTATCTATTTATAGACACAAGGCTCAAATTCATTCTTTATGATACCAAATTTTGTTATAAATTCATCAAATCAAATGTTCAATTACATTTATTCATCCTTTAATCCATAAATGGATTTTTAAAATTTGTATATCTTGACTATATACTTTGGGGTCCCAAACACTTCAGGTTGTGTCATATATACATCGTCAAGAAGGATATCATTAAGGAAATATTTTTTGACATAATTTTTTTAAAACTCATATTCATTTAAGTAATAAATGTAAATTATCATTTTGATGGATTTCAGCATTGAAACTGGTGAAAAGGTGTTTCTGTAGTCAATTCCCTAATTCTATTTATACATTTGTACAATAAGTCCTGCCTTATTGGTGCTGAATTGTCCTTTAATGTATAATTTCTAACTGAATACCCATTTATAACCATCAATATTTAAATCTACCGGAGGATCTATCAAATTCTATACTTGGTTTTGATATATAGATTCCATTTCATAATTCACTACATCTTTCATCTTGGAAACATCTATGCCACTTAAATCTTCCTTATAAGTTAGAGGATCATTATTTTCAACTAATAATTAATAAATATCCTTTGTGAGTATAAAACCATAAAATTATAGTTATCTAACGTCAATTGTAATCTTATGTAGTACTTGTGTCTCTAGAACAACTTCTTCCATGGGGTCTTGTAGAATCTATCAATGTAAAAAATATTGTATATCTTGCTCAAATAATTCATTGAATTCTATCTCACTCCCACTATCTTCTTTAGATATAATACCCCTCTAAAGAAATATGGGATTCCTAACAACGACAACATTTTATATGATAGATTATATAGGAATTATCCATTAATTTCTTTGGGATATCCTATAAAGACACATTTTGTACATTAGGGTGAAATCTTGTTTCCTGAAAAGTCCTTAAAAACTTCTTCACAACCCCACACATGTAAGCATGATTGAATGAGTTTATTTACATTCCATAAATTGAATGGTATATCATTTTTTGCTTTATTTTTTACTCATTTTAGTATGTATTCTACTTTTTAAAATGCATATCAAAAAAAGGATAATGGAATATCCATATGACTCATTATTGATCTCACTATGTCTAACAAGGTGTAGTTCCTCCTTCCACTTACACCATTACACTGAGGTCTATATGGAGGAGTGATTTGATATAGAATCACTAGCACCTATAAATAATCAATTAAGACTTTATTAAGTCATTAACTACCATGTTTTTATCAGATTTTCTTAGTATTATTACCAATATTGTTATCAATATCATTCTTGTATTCTGTAAATATTTAAAATGAATCCAACTTATACATCATCAAATAGAATTACCCCTATCTATTAAAATATTCATTCAAAGTTAAAAATTATGATTACACAATCCTTGATTCAATAAAAAAAATTCCACACAAATTGGAATGAACTAAGTCAAGAATATTTTAGTCCATTTCACTTTTACACTAAATTGGGATTTGGTCATTTTACCTGGTAAACATGCATGACATATACCAAGTGGTTTTAGTTCAAAAGAATCTAAAAATAAATCTTGGTATAATTTATTCAAGAACATTTTATTTACATTAAATACCTAGTGATTCCAATGTTGTATGTGATATGAGTCATGTTAGGTCATTTCATTATCTATTTCCATTACATAGTTTTTGTAATCCAACACCAAAGGTCTATTATTTAAAAGTGCCTTTCCATAAAAGCTGTCTTTATAAAAGAATAAATATTTATCCCTGAAATTGAAATTAAATCCATATGTATCAATTCTAGATATAGAAATAGTTCTTTTGGTAATAGATGGAACATAATAAAAACCCTTAAAAACCAAGATCATTCTAGTTGGCAACGTGAGGTGGTAGTCCTTGATATGTATAGTATAATGTTTATCTATACTGACTTCTTGAATATCTACCTCCACTCATTGAATATTTCTGAATCTATTTGGTTTATATATTTGAATACATATGTGATCACCACAATATGTATCTAATAGAAATTTTTTAGAAATATTTAATTTTCACTTGATTACTAGTGCAACTTAAGCTACCCCTCGCTTCTTTGGCTAGATGAATTTTTCTTCCCAGGGCCCTTATTACCACATGAAAAAACCACATCTTATTTATTTTATTTCCCCTTGAAATTTCTCTTTATTGAAGGGTGTGAAGAAGATTTGGTCTTTGAGCTCCTTTTTTCCCCTTACATTTATTCATTATAAGGATGTATGTTTTTTCATGTTTCATTTTCTTATCCACTTGTAGAAGAAGAGTGATAAGATTTGGTATATATTTCTCAATGTTGTTCATATTAGATATAACAAATAAACTAGTGAATCTCTAAGGGGGTGATGTGATAATGATATCAGAGTGAGGTTACTTTTTGATTTTAAACCCTAGAACCTATAAGTGCTCAATTTAGACAATGAGATGACTATGTGAGGCCTGGATAGTGCACCCTATAAAAGATTATTCTAAAATATCACCTTCAAAATATCAAATTTCACCTATCATTCTCTCTCATGGTAAATTCAATGGAGGTACCCAAGCATGCTATATGAAGACATGTTTTTGTGAGACTTCATGAGTTCACTAGAGATAGAAAAAATCATCAAAAAAACGAATATTGGACACTTAATTCAAATGTTTTCAGATAAAAAAGACACCTCATCACTCACCTTTTTATCTGGGGGATCTATCAGTGAGGATTCTAGAACATAATATTTTCATTCTGAATGCAACACAACCTGAAAGAATTTGAACCACTCTTGGATGTTGCAGTCTATGAGAAGATGGTATTTCCCCAAAATTGATCATTGGGATAGTGTATATGGAAAACCTTCAATTTTATTCTACAATTTAAATTATAAGATTATTAGTAGCTTTCAAAATTAAAAATTTTGTGATAAATAAAAAATTAATTGATTTGGTTAAAATCTACAACTATTTTATCAAGTCCCAAAATCCCTCACCGATGAACTCATAATTTCTGGTTTCTAGGAAACTCTTATATAAATTATTCATATTTCTTTTTTTGATGATTGATAATTTACCATGAATACAATAAGAATGTATTTAGATCGGTGGTCATTCCAATTGTGGTATTCCACCTCCTTGATCTATTTATTAGACTCCCCAATCATGAAATCATAACTTCAATTTTCTCATAAATTACATCTAAATTTTTTCTTGAACACTGTGGTTGTTAAATTCAACACACATTCGATTAATTCAACCCAAAAACCAGATGATAACTCCTCAATAAAATTAAGTGACTGCCATTGTTCATGTAAACACTTAGTTCTACAGTTACATTCCCAATCAAGTAATGAATGGCTTAGTCAAACTTAATATTTATTTTAGAGTTTTTAATTTATTATGCTTAAATTGAATATTATTTGATCATTTAAATTTCTGGTTAATGTTTTTTGGAATTTAATTAATTAATTAAAATAATTTGATAAAAAATTTATACATAATCCATTTATTTAAATTCTGAATTTTCACATTAATTCATTTATTTATGTGATTGTGGTATTGCATCCAAAAAATAAATAATTCATAGATATAAATAAATTAAAAACCCAACCATTTGATTAAATAAATGGTTTATTTATTCATTTGACAATAAATCAATCCATAACCAAGGGGAATAACTCCTTCAGTTGATATTTTCATGAGTTGCAGCATTCCAATTTTCCACCTATTTATCACCTGATTTGGAATCATTTTTTTTTGTTTTTGAACCTCTAAGGGGAACCAAATGATTGTTTGAAGGGGATTACATTAATATACATGAATACATATATCCAACATAATAATGGAAGGATGAATGGATTATAGATCATCAATATAACTTAATAATTAACAATTGAGGACCCATGAAATAAATTAAATTAAATTAATTCCAACACATATATAGATCATTATCAAGATTAGGATCAATCAAAATGTAAAAAAAAACTGGCTAAAATTCATTTAATATTTGTTATTCAGAATTGTGATAAACATAATTGTATTAATTAATTAGTCAATTAATTAATTAATTCCTTCACATATTAATGACCATCTGAATTCATTTGGAGATACACATCATTAATGGAATTCATGAAAAATAAATAGAAAAACAAATAATTACAGAATTATTATACTAAATTTTATTATTATTTAAAAATATTTAAAAATATTATTAAATTATCATTCATAATAGGTTATGATCAATAAAATAAGGTTTTAATGATGTAATTTTCAATTTAATGCAAGTCAATTCGGACATTTATTTAGGGACTACAAAACCCGTACTGTCTTGATACACACAATGTATCTCAATTTTCTCGTATCTAGGGTACACCCATGTGTCTTTGATAGGTACCTAAGATGAACTATACAATGTGTACTAACCAGCTACATTCCATTTGTTCTGCTTTTCATTTTCCCAGGATACATGTTTGGGTCTTCATCAGGAATCTCGGCATATAATATGGTGTGTATAGGTCAGATACACTATGTGTGGTCCGAATGTTGTGTGCTTATCCATCCCACTGAAGAAATATACAAGTTCATCAGTCATGAATAAACAAAATGTACATACTTGTTACACACCATTTATCACTCATGTTGTGTGTACACATAACTCACATAATTGGTCAGTGTGTATTTTGGATATAGGAAATGATGAAATACATGCCATGAACACCGCATACATGTCTTATATATTATTAATGCATCATGATGTCAGTTTTATCTAGTTTGACCATATATAAGGACCACATTGATTGTATAAATTTTACAGCTAACCCAAGTAGACTACACAATATTTATGTCGTCTACATGCTGTATAATCTAACATGTCATGTTCTAGGTTGTCTTGGTCCACACATGGTGTGCAATAAATGAACTATGTGTAGTTTACTACTTGGTGTATCATGCATGTCCTGATACAACCTAGTGCAGTGTACTTCGGTACATGACATTTACTCCTACAACATGTTGTGTAATCCTATGATTTCCAATGAGACTCCTTAACACATTTCTATGGATTCTATGGTCATTATTTATCTATTTATATACCTTTAAGAAAATGAACCACTGATCAAACATGGATAATATTTCAATAACATGTTAATTCATATTGGTTTAAATAAAAAATCATATGAAATGAAAATAAAAAAACTAATAAATACATATAAATAATCTAATAAATAAATATAAATTTAAAACATGAATACTCAAATACAAATTTATGGTTCAAGGAATGGAGAAATCACCATTGATGGGAATAATATTAAAATTTATTTTAATATAATATTTCTTGAAACATTGAGAGAGGATCTTTCATGTTACATTTATAATTAATTTATTTAATATTGTAAGAAATGATTACCTCATCTTAGGAGAATTTCTTCTTTGACGATGTTGATCATTCAGAAACCATTTTGATTTAACTTTGTTGCATTATAAGTATTCAAGTGTATAATCCCTCTAGTGGTGATCCACATGTGATCCTTTAATTTTAGAGAAATTCCAACTGACTATAAGGTTATATCATATCTAATCAATGTGTATTTTCCCATTCATCTTGATCGCAGCATGATCCTTAGAACTTGAAGGTGGTCTTCTCATTAATGATAGATTTAGTTGAATGAAATTTTAGGGGGAGACATCTATTTTGCAGAATGATTCTCATTTCTTAATTTTCAATTCACACCCAACATAATGGAGATAACTATCTATTTATAGGTATAGGATTTAGGTTAAAATATTATTTAATTTCAATTTGGTCCTTCAATGTATATTAATATTTCATAAACTCCTATGCCAAATATTATTATTATTATTATTTTGTGATGCATGCCGACATGGACAATGATAAAAAATATTTATTGGTCTATAAGAAAATTATCAATTGATGTGGTCTTGGTCTGTTCATCCTCCTCAAAATTTATTGAATACTTGAGTAAATATATAATTTAAATATTTAATTCATAAAAAAATATTTTGGATTAATAAAAAATGAATAAAATTATATTTCTATCTGGAGATTAATTTTTATTCTATTAATTTAATTCAAATAAAATTTAATTAAGATCAACAAAAACTCTTAGTGTTTGTCCTATAAGACTCTATGTCGTTGGAGTTAGGTGAGCTTGCCTAAAGTCCATGATTATTATCTAGAAACATGTTAAGTCACCAATGAGAAATAATTTAATATCACAACAATGGAAACCACATATGAACACTCAATGTGTAATATAATCATTTTTCCCCAATATCTCATTAAGCAGGTTGTACATCTGTGTCACCAACCTTTTTCTCAACACATATTCAATTGACTATATGAAATAAACACATAATTAAACCATGGTCATGGAATTTAATGTGATTCTTATATTCCAATAAAAAGTTTGAGATATCAACATCCACAAATATGGATGGGACTAATCCTTCATCGACTTATCCATTAATAACATGTCAATCATGAGACTCTTAATGTACCTTACCTCACCATGAACACAATGTATCATAGTTTTCATAAAAAACCTACATGTATGAGTCATGACATGCCATAATGATAATATTTGAGTTTAAGGATCATTATTCACACTCATATATAGGAATATCTGATGAAACCAAAAAATGAAGACTTCCTATTAGATAGTTTTTTCACATATTCTCCCATACTGGGGATTACCAAGTGTGAACTTAATGATAAGAAGTCTCATATGACTATGATTAATAACACCTAACATTATATATAATATGTGTCCCATCATAGTATGTTATCCTACTATAGATCTATATTTAAAATATCATCGTAGCACCTCTAGGTTGTCATTAACGTGGGGAACTGCTATAAACTTATCATTGTGATGAATCCTCAAGGACATTATTGCATTAGATCCATATTGAACAATGAAAAATATGTATTAATATATTTTATTTATATTTAGTACATAGAATATACATGTAATCAATGTACAAACAGTTAGTCATATGACACAAACTCTGACACATACCTATTGAATGTAGCATTCTCTTAGCATCAAATGTTCGACAATGAAGCATAATTTCTTCTGGTAGCATATCATTAAGGATACCAAGTAGTTTTATAAAATTGGTGTCACACCATCCAATACACACTTTCAAATTATATAAATTTAATATTACAAAAAATGTTGTTTATTTAGTACAACCGGTATATAGTGCTCTCTTTATGTAGTTATTTAACTTCTCAAACATCTTTGAAAAATCACTACGGTCATATTAAATTTTCATTGTCATTTATTCCATATTTTCTTCATCATAATTTTCACTAATATTCATATAGAATTATCCATATATGGATGTATCATATGGATTAGTATGTAAATTACCTTTTCCCATACTGTTATTATAATATTTATAGCTTCAATCTATTCCTTGAAAAGAAAATATTATTCCAATGATTCTGGATGAATTCATTCTAAACCACAACAATGTAAACATAGACAAATAATTTGAGAAGGGTTTTATGTATTATTTATATCAAACATGGTTAACTCATTAACTCCATCCCTATACACCTTTGTCATACAATTATCATTCATCCATTTTTGATTCATATCCATCCAATAAGGTTTAATAATATTTATTTTGTACAAAAAAATACATATAAGTAATGAATATAGTATATATATAAATTTATATTTAAATAACGTATAATAATTTGAGCTTATATATGCTATATTTTGGGAATGTTCACATAGAATGAACATATTTAAGGCCACTACTCAAAATCCAGTTCTAACTTTTTTGAAAATATAAATTATTCTTTCTCAATCCCCTATCAATATTTCATTGTTTCTCATTCTTCAAACTCTACTATTTCTACACTATTTTTTCAATATAAATCACAATCTTGAATTACTTCACAATTTTTTTCAATAAATCCATTTATAATAATTTTGAATTAATTAATATTTTAGTGAGAAAGAAATCAATTAGAAATATACTTGAGAGACCACGTAAGATTAAAATATTTTATTCTTATGTAAAAAATATTTATACTATCCAAGCCCTTTGAAAACCATATTAATAACATGAAGATATCATGTGAAGAAATCACATGCTAATAACATACATACATACATACATACATACATACATACATACATACATACATACATACATACATACATACATACATACATACATACATACATACATACATACATACATACATACATACATACATACATACATACATACATACATACATACATACATACATACATACATACATACATACATACATACATACATACATACATACATACATACATACATACATACATACATACATACATACATACATACATACATACATACATACATACATACATACATACATACATACATACATACATACATGCATACATACATACATACATACATACATACATACATACATACATACATACATACATACATACATACATACATACATACATACATACATACATACATACATACATACATACATACATACATACATACATACATACATACATACATACATACATACATACATACATACATTTGTGTGTATTCTAGGTATCATGTTAATAATATAGTATTTTCACACTATAATAACTTGTGAAGAAATAAAAATTAATGGAATGTGTAATACACATAATAGATAAAAAACTGATAGAGAGTCAGCCAGTTGATTTCAATGCACACTCAACTATTTGAATAAAACTAACCATTATCAATCCTTGTAGACTCTATAATAGAAAATCCACGAACTAGAAAATGTTGGTCCTAAAAAATTATTAGATAAAAATTTACATGAAAATTAAATAATTAAAAGGGGTTTTTTAAAAATGAGATTAGAAAACTCATTGCATATCCATACCCACAATTGGTGCACAATAATCTGGGGTTCTAATGGCTCACATCATGCTCGTTTCCATGATATCCCTCTTCAACAAAACATATTCCACCTAATTGTATTCTCTATAAGAATATGAAACATTCAAATTAAGATGATTGGCATAATGAATATAGTCAATCCAATAAGGTAAGGGTTTCCAAGGGACATTCCTAGTTCTCCCCTTTAGATCCATAATTGCAATTTCATAATTTGATTCAGCCCAATGAGAAATCTAGCCGTAACAGATAGAATAATTCATAGCATAAATCATAGCCTGTATCATCACTTCTTATGCATTTCAAATTCCAATTTAATGATAAAATCAACTATTAACAATGTTGCGATGAATTCAAAAGATAACTTCACAAACTAAAGGTCGTCGTATGTCGGAGGCCTTACAATAAACATTTACCTTTATATATGAAGTGATTAGAGGAATATGGTAAATGGACTTGAGAAAAGGTGGATTTTTAGGACTTCTGGACACTCTCATCTTTCATAGAATCTTTATATCACTGGTACAGTTGATAATGGTACTAGATTTCAACTTTGAAGCTACATACACCTTCCTATAAAAATCTAGTATACCTATATGAGAAGAGGGTGTTTGGTTATCAATTAACCTTATATTCCATGCACTCCAGATATATGAAATGATAATGTCCTATGTTATTAGAAGTAACTTTTAGACCTTGTCACTCTGCCCAACTTGACTGATGAAATCCATATGATTGTCCATCTGCCTATCAATATTGAGAATAATTCCAAACATGCGAGATACAAACCTCTATATTTCATGTGGAAATCATAACCCATGAAGAGATGTCACATGTTATCTTCATCCATAAAACAAAGAAAATAGGCTAAAATGATATGTTGTTTAGTCCTTTTATGTTGATCATATGCAGCTATCATGTCATTATATATTCTATAGAGTAGTAAGAACCTTGATGGTTTTATGTAACGAACCTTAAAATTAATCATCCATGATGGTGGCATAACCGAGCCTTCACATTGAATTCTATAGTAATATTTATCATTGAATTTTCCATTGTTTTTAGGATTCTGTATAAGTGTATCATTATCCATAAAGTAATAGTTCATAATTTAAAGCATATAATGGAAGAGAATAATATAAAGGCTATTATAATACATCATGAAATCATTAATTGTAATTCGGAACTCGTTTGGAGGAATATTCACACTTTCATTAAGAGGATTTTCTAACCAAGGATTCCTTCAAAAATTGAGGTTATATTTCCTACTAACCAATCACTTTTCATTATTCAAAAAATAATTAAAATAGTATTTTATTGAGAGCCAAACCATTGAGGCAAGATAGTTTTGGCACCCAATCAACAATTTTATATTGAACCTACTTGAATTAAAATTTTTAGGAAGATACGTTAGATGCTTACAGGTTCCAAGTAAATTTCCCAATGAGACCATAATTAAAGATCTTACGATACTTGAATCCAATGACCCCCTCTCAATTGGTTTGATACATTACTTCCAAAAAATATTGAAATGTTTATTTTTGTGCACAAAACCGGTCCATATTAAATTTATTATCAAGCATTGAAGCTCATTGTGGAGGATTATTGGCCACCTATAAAGGTAGAAGGACTAGAAAAAATAGATTTGACACCTAAGTTTACAAGGAACTACATTCCCTCTTGAGACATATATTTTCCATTCCAGTAAGCCAATTGATTTATGATGCCTAAGAATATCCCCTTAAAATAATGTCTCTTCACATTTCCATAAAACAATGGGACCCCAAGTTAATTGAAAGGAATATATCCTCTCTTCACTCTATGTCTTTTGGTTATTATATTCTGTTTGGAAACTAATATTTGATCACCAAACAAAATAGAGTACTTACTTTAGCTTATGGCCAATCTAGACACCACCTCATTATAAGAAAACATAACTTTAATGGAAGATACGGTTTTCTTTGAGGAGTTTATAAGAATAATGATATCATCATCATAGAGGAGGTGTGATGGATATAAGTTACCCCTACCAACTTTAAATGGCATATCTACACCAATTCAAGCAAGGTCATTAATTCATATACTCAAAGAGTCTCTAGCAATGAGAAAAAATATTCCCTAAGAGTGGATCTCCTTTCTTAACACCCATTGTACATTGGAAGAACCCTTTGGGAGACCCATTAATCAGAATAGATAGCCTTGTAGAATTAAGGATGGTGCACATCAGTTTAATAAAATCATTGGAGAATCCATACCTCTCTTCAAAACTAAATAGTAATATCTATTTAAAGGTATCAAATTCCCAATAATTGTAAATTTTTGAGTGAAAATTTTCTTTATTTTGTTTTACTCTTCATTATGTTAACATATTCTGAGGATTTTAATATGAAATTTTTGATGCTTCTACCAAGAAAAAATATAAACTATTTTGGGGTAATTTAATCCTTAATTATTCCCCCATCCTATTCAAAATGATCTTACTAATGATTTTATGGATAGTGTTCCCAATGTAAACTGGTCTAAAGTGATTTATTTCAATTTTTTTCTCTTTGTTGGGAATCTAGGTAATGAAATTTGAGTCAATCCCTTGGTGAATAGAAGCATGTTTGAAGAATTATTTGATTGCACTATCAAATCAACTTACAAAAAACCCAATAAAAAATGAATTACTGGTTAGTGAATCCATCCGGACTAAAAAAATCTCCATATTAAGAGAGAAAAATGATTCACTAGCTTCCTATTTGTAAATTCCCATAATAAGGGATCAATTTTGATGTTCCTAAATGTCAAAAAGTAATGTCATCAATCATATTTTGTGATTTATCTAGACCATAATCACTAGACATCCCATTAATGTACTCCACCATATCCTTTATAATTTCATTATATGAAGTTTTTAAAAATCCATTATTGTTGATGGAATTCATCCCTATTCTTACCCCATTCTCAATATGTAGTATGTGGAAGAATTTTGAATTCTTATCACCATATTTTATCAATTTCACAATAAGCTGATTTATGTCTAGCCTCTCTATGACCTTTAAGATGACATCCAACTTGGAATGAGCATGGAATTAGTCTCTAGAGGGTGTGTTTTAATACTAATTTCTAATTTGGATGCAAGCAGGCTATTATTCAGTAGCCTTGATTTCAAGACCAATATTATAGAAATATTTCATACTCTATTACCTTATGAGATACATAATGTTCTTTAATTTCCTATAAATCCTATGTAATGGGATACTAATTGGTTCTATCTTCCAGGATTCCAAAATAAGCTCCTTGTATCTATGAATAACAACCCATCCATTATAGAAATGAAAGGGATGAGAAACTGACCTTGTCAGATGAGTAGATAGTTCAATAATGATATAATTGTGACTAAGTGATATTTGGGAAGGGTAATGCCTAAAAAACCATTAGGACCACTCTTATCATTAATTTTTACAAACCATGTATCCATATTAATTTCATTATTTCTATTCAAGGTATATCTACTCCATGTGAAATCATATCCAACAATTGGTACTCCAACAAGAATACACTAACTAATTCAAGAGTAGGAATCTATGTCTACAATTTTATTGAAACTGGATCCAGTTTTTTCTTATGGAATCAGGATATTTTTGAAGTCCCCTATAACAAACCATTTTTTATTCATATTATCATAGGTTTCTTCAAGATCCTTTCATATTTACCCTCTCCTAATGTAAGAAGTGTATGCATTCAAAAATGATACAGAATAAGGACAACATTAAATATTGAAGGAAATAAAAATACTTTGAGATTTTTTATTGCATGTGCTAATATGAATTGTTTTCTTGCTTGAAAATCCATGATTTGTCGATGCTGAGGTCATGTGAATTTTGGGAAATAAATGTACACCTAACGGAGCCCCATTTGTAAGTCTTCCAGCATCCAAAGATCATTTTTTCATATAAATTTCCTTAAACAAAGGTTTTTAGGCCAAAATAAAATTGATAAGGGCCTTTTATATTTGGGGATTCCCTTGTTAATGACAATTCCAATAACAAATCTTAATTTATTGAGGGACTTTACTTTTATCAGAGGCCCTCGTTATAGTTTCAAATTCCCATGACCTTTCTCTCTTATCCCTTCAACTTTTTTCTTTCCATCCATTGAATTCATGTCGAATCTTGATTCCTCCGTAGTCCCAACTATCACATATATATTTTAAACACCATTTTTATAGAATACATCAATATTTTTAATCCTAATCAACTATAGAGTCTAATCCTCAGTTTCACCATCCCAAAAGATTTCGCTCAAAGGAGTGAACATGTTATTGGATTGCAAAGGTTTGAGAGGTTTGCCCACAGATTCCTATCTTCTAGCTACCTAAGAGGATGGTACATGTGAGAATTCACCCTCCCAAATAGTGGGATCAACATGATTTTTTATGATGATTCCTCCTATTTTCATTATATCCCGCACTAGTTGGTGTGCCTATTGGATTGTCCTGTGTTCTCCCAATATTTGAAAATAGGATCCATGTAGCACCATATTCATTAAAATGCTCATGAGTTATTTCTTCTATCTCCACCATGATAGATACCTCAGAGTGTTCACCTAGAAGAGAATTACCATGTGAACTACTTAACTTTGGATCATTCAATGAAGTCCCTCCAGTGACGACATTCATAGGTCTATCAATGATAATTGGAAGGTAGTGTGTGCCTTCCATAGTGATGAACTCTTGTCTTCATAGACCACCTTGATTATTAGGAAAAAGTTCCTAATTCACTCTTATATCTCCTTCAATATCAATGATACCTGTGGAATTTCCATTGGTCATGTTATCAGAGGATGAAAGGGGTTGTTCAATTGAACTAGGCACATGAAATTATTCCTGTGAAATCCCTTCTGTGTTGCCTTCCTTAACTTCATCAGCACTGACAGGAAGATAGAAAGTACACAAAACTTCTAAAGAGTGACCCGGGTCGACATTCACAACCTCCTCAATATATTATAGGGGACGTTCATGTTCTTCATAGGTTCTCTCCATTGAAATATTCCCCAAAATCCCATTCTTAGGTACATAGGAGGGTCCAGAGGACATGATTACTTTAAAATCAGGAAGAGGGGGCAATGAAAATTTTATAGGTCTATGAGAGCTTCAATGACGTGAGCGAGTGGGGTTCTCTATTACCATTATATTTAAAATATAGGAATGGTTTTATCAGTTCATTCTGAAATGTGCTGATTAAGTTAGGTTTCATCTACGATAAAATAAAAGGTTTTAATAAAATATGTCTATCATTTCAAACTTTTAGCAGGAATAACGATATGTCATTATTAGTGTTTTTTTGGAAAGCACTAATAAAAGGTATATAATATAAATTACACAAATATTAAAAGAATGTATATTATAAATGAATAGATTATAAAATAGTAAAAAATTATTTAACATTATTAATAAATACATAATTTTAAATGCATTAATGTTATAAATGAGTGAAATTTAATGCCTTAAAATTAATAAACAAACAAAATATTAAAAATGTATATTTTTTATGAATTATTTAAATTATTAAAAATTTAAAAATAAATATAAATTAAAATGAACTAGATTGGATATTTTAAATTTACATTACAACTATTTTAAAAATATTAAATCTTAATTAATAAACATGTATAAATAAATATTAAAAATGTGTAATTTAGAAAAATATTAAATGAATAAATATTAAAATCAGAAAATTATAAATAAAACTATAAAATAATTAACATTATTATTGAATAAATAATACAAATCCATATTAAAGGAATGAATGTTAAAAATATTTAAATTTTATAATTAAAAATAAATAGATTTTACAAATATTAAAAAATGAAATTCTTTTAATAATATGGTTTATTAACAAATTAAAAATTAATATATGATAAAGTGAAAACGAATACATATTAATTATAATAATTGTAATCATATTAAAAATATTAAATGTTAATAAATAAACATTTATAAATAAATATTAAATAATGGATAAAATTAAAAAAATATTAAACAATGAAAAATTGAAAGTGACTAACTTTAAAAAAAATTAAAAAAATTTAAGATTATTAATTAATATATAATATTCAAAATTATTAAATTTAAAAAATATTAAAAATTAATAACTAGTTATTTTGAATAAAAATATAAAAAATTAATAAAATTTAACTATTAAAAAATAATATAATTTAAATATGTTATGTTAGTAAATAAAATTCTAAGATGAATATCAAAAATTGAATAAATTACATAAATATTATATGTGTTTGTATATTTCTATATAAAATTACATTAATTATGTATATATGTATGTGAAATTAATGAAACACAGGTTTGATAAATGTTAAAATGATGAAAATGACCTTTTATTAAATGTCAATTACATGATACTAATTACTGAATATTATTAATTAATATTATTTTTTAATTATAAACTATATTTCACTAAATATGAGACATATTAAATATAAATACATAGTTTGTATTACATAAATCATATTTAGGGAAATATTAAACATTTTGAAATATATATTTATATATATAAAAATTTAATAATTTAACGAATAATTTTGTATAAAAATAAATTAAAAATGAATAAATTACAAAAATATTAAACGAATAAATATTTGAAATGAAAAAATTATAAAAAAAAACTTTAAAAAAATCATTTAATATAATTATTGAATAAATTATATTAAATGAATGATTGTCAAAAATGAGTTAAATGTAATCAAAAAATGAATAGATTCAAAAAATATAAAAAAATTTAATAAGAGTTATTAATTATATAAATTTTTCAAAATATGAATATATATTAAAATTAAAATATATACAGATATCAATTATGTTAATTGAAGATGTGTTAAAAAAAATAAATGTTCATCAATAAATATAAATAAATATTAATAAAATAAAAAATAATAATGAAATAATTAAAAAAATATTAAAGAAAATATTAATGAAATAAATAATAAAAAATGGATATGTGTTAAATATATATATATATATATTAAAAGGTAAAAAATAATATATATATTAAATATAAATATAAAGGATGTCGATGGTTTGGTAGTTTCTCTCTCTAAATGTGGATGGTGATTGTGATGGCTTCAATCAATCTTAGTTTTATAGGGCTTCTATGAGTGCTTATCTATTTTCTCACTCTATGAAAGGCTCTTCTCTTATTTCATCAAGTCCAGATATTCATAATTCAATCCCAAATGATTCGAGAAGCCCTCCAGGTGATCAAATTTATAGGGATTCAGATATGAAGAATGGAGTTTCCTACTCCTTTTCCCATACCATGGCAGGATTGCATTATTTGGATCATGTTGTTTATCTAAATGCTACGTCGGATTTTTTCGATCCAAATGCCTCTCCAATTTCTAGGTTATATGATATGGTGGAGGCCCTGTTCATCGAAGTAAGGGTTGATGTGGATGTTCCACTCATTGGAGGACCTAATGTTGTTCTAAAAACATCACTTGCTCAAAATAATGCCTCAAATTCCACTTCTTTTGAGGGATTCTAGAATGAAAACAATCCACTCTTTATGAATATTATAATGAAAGGAGATACTAACTTTATCAAATCCAATCATGGAATTATTTCCTATATGATTTATGAATGTAATTACTCTATTATTCTGGAATTATCATTGCATTCTCAACAAAACAGGTGGATCATCACTGGACTCATGAATCGTCATCTTGAAATATGTTTTTTAATTGCTAGAGAATGTCAGGAACCAGGCTGGGTCGCCATCCGACCCGACGCCCAACCCGGTCCATGGCAAGGCCCGAAGGGCGTTCCCGATCCCCACGGGCTGGCACAAGTGCCCGGGTATCAAAACTAACACATGGGAATGATTTTACCCGAAATAAAAAAAAATAGAAAAACAACTAACTAGATAAATAAACTGAAATTAGAAATAGACAACCAAATATGCCTTTAAACTATGAATAGGTTTAAAGTCTACAATTCGAACCAATAACTAAAAAGAAAAGACGAAAGTGAAAACTAAAACCCATACTCAAACCTCCCGAAAAAAGATAGGCCGCATCAGCACCACTCTGCCTGAAAAGACCAACTGCCACCTGAACCACCATCACTAAGCATGAAGTCACAACCTAGAATGCAGAAGAAACAGAATATACATACACCCAAGGGTGTATGTAGGGTGTGAGCTAAAAGACCAGTAGGATGGAAATAAGAAAATGTTCCACACATAATTGTTAAAAGAAAAATACATTTTCAATTAACAGAATAAAAATAAATAAGTGCTTAAAGGATTTTAATGAAGACAGTTTTTAAGGGGAAACTTATCTAAAAGGAAAATAACTTAAATTAACTTACATACACGGACACACACCCACACACCCACACACGCACACAAACGTATGCACACACATACACACGCACACACAATTTTCTCAGTAACCCCAACGTCACACCATGTGCTGACGGTGAGTAGGAAGCAAAGGAAGAGCTCAATACATGGGAGAGACCCTAAAGATACTAGCAAGAAATGGGACCCTAGAACCTCACGTCTCGGTGAACCATATCATACATTCCCGTGCACGATCCACTGGTAGGGAAACACCTCCTACCATAGTGGTCTCCAGTCATCATCCAATGTTTAGTTAGTGTTGTAAGCGTCAATCCCGCTAAGTGAAACTGGGCCGAGGCCACTCCCATATCACTAGCACGCTAGTCTAGTCCTCCCACCTAGTACCCAGGCTCCCCGTTTGTTCTCAAGTAATTAAAAGTTCATGTCACATGTCACACTAATGCATAAAAGCCAAACAGGGTATTTACGCATGCAAAATCACAATTACACACTCAACCACTCTTTTTAAAAGCATACGCACACCAAAATTGTTTTCAAAACCCAATCTGCATAGGTTACATACTCAGTTAAATCATCCACACAATTAAGAAGAAGACACTTATCATTAAACGACTGACCAATTACACACATAAACACCATTTAGAAATAAGACGCACACTAAAAAGTTTCAAAACTCAATCTGAATTTCTTACAAAACCAACTAATTTTTTTCCACCCATAATAACTATTTTCTAAAACAATTAAGATTTTAATAGACAAATTTTGAAGAGCATAACATGAATTTGCACACAAAAACAACCCAAACCTCTTTCATAACCAAAAACAAATCATAATCTTATCAAAACATGATTTTCACCACAAAAGTAATTTAATTAAACATTTTAAAATTTTTAAAATGAGAGCAGTAAAGCACCATATAATTTAACAAGTCAAAAGTAGAAGCTTATAAAACAATTTAAAATAATCACTTGGAATTACCCACTAAACTCAAATAAAAACTTCTTTTACGACCCAACTCACCCGACGCCATGTAAAAAATATAGTTCGCACATCTTGTAAAAAAATTAATAGTCTATCTGGACAAGTTAAAAATTATCAACAAGGTTCTCAGTAGAAACACACACACAAGACAAAAAATTTAATAAACAATTTTAATGCAATTAATACTTTAAAACAAAAGGAAAAACAACTTCGCATTACCCGAATTAATTAAACAACATGTTAAACAAATTAATCTTGAAAACTAATTCATCATGTAATAATTAGACGCGGAACCACCTACCTCAGCGGTGAACCCCAAAAATTGATTTGAAATCTTTAAATTCTAGAGCGAAACCTCAATCGCGCGTCATTTTCACCGGAAGGAACCTAGCGTGAACTGAAACACATGAATTCAAACAAAAAAGAACCAAAATCAAACCCTAAATCTGACCACAAACTCGCTGGAAACTAAAATGCCCAAAAACAAGAAGAGGCGAGGCCCCAAACCAAATAGTGAGAATCCTACCCAAAGGGAGAGGATGCGGCGGACTACGCGAGCTCATCCGGAAGGTCCGATCACCGGTAAAAGGGGTAGGACACCAAGGGGGAAGGTAGTGGGTTGCGCCGGGCTGGAAAAAGAGGAGGTGCCAGTGGAGTTGCAGGTTGGACCTCGGCCACACAGACGCTAGCCGGGAGAGGGATACAGCGCTACATGGATGGGGGGAGAGGCGGCTGCAGATCGCAAGGGGGAGAGGGTGAATCGACCTTGGTGCGTCACGCAAGGAAGGTGGTCGGCTTGTCAGGTGCGCGACGGGGTTGCTGTGTGGTGCGATCTGAGGTTAAGCGGGGAGGCCGACACAAGGCGGAAGAGGGAGCTGGCTGGCCGAGATTGGGCGACGACGAGGGGTTCTAGTGGGTGATGGCGTGACCAGAAGAGAGAGGAAGGGGGCTGTGTCGCAACGAAAGAAGGGAGAGGGGGATCTGGGCACGACAACAGACTGAAGAGGAGAAGGGGGGAGCTGGGTGTGATGGCGGTCCAGCGCAGAAGGTGTTCGGAAGGGAGGCAGCAGTCCAAGGCAGGCCGAGGGAGATGGGCGGCGACCTGTTAAGGCGGACAGGGTGGGGTGCCACGACGGGATAGAGGGGAGGGGTAAAAGTAGAGGTCCGAAAACCCTAAAGGGGAATAAAAGAGAAAGAAAAAAAAGTAAAATAAAATAAAAACAAACAAAATAAAAAGAAAAGAAGAAAAAAAAGTAATAAAAATAACGATAATGCAAATAATAAACTAAAACAAAACTAATAATAATAAATAAAATACTTAATCATCATCACTAATATTAATAATCAAAATAAAACTCAATAATAATTATGAATATCCTCAAATTATAATAATAATAATAATAAGGTAAATAAAAAAAACTTAATGATTTAAATACTAAACTTTACAATAATAAAATTAATAAAATGAAAATAATAAAAATAACTCTCTATTAAATTATTATCCAAGATAATAATAATAATAATAATTTCATTAATTTAACATCGACAAGGTGTGCAGTGAACCGGGCGGGGTCACATGACGACCCAGGTTAGGCCGCGTAGCTTCGACCACGCTGCGCTGGACACAATCAATGTCAAAACACACATTTTTAATTAAGAACTAAAAAATTTTATGTCGGGCCTCGACCCGAACTACCCGATGCCCAGAAAAATTAATAAAATAACCAAATTAGAAAAGAGGGGTGTGACAATTCTCCCCACCATAAAGCTTTTCGTCCCCGGAAAGCCACAACTAGGACCAAACCCCAAAGTAGAAAACCACACTCCCTTAAGGTTAAAAGGGGATAACCACAAACATCAGGTGAAGAGGGAAAAAATCCTCGTGCTCAGAGAGTGTGACTCAAAGACAACTTCAAAAAACTCAAATAAAGACTTTCTGATATGTGTCACCCATTAGAAAAGAGCTAGAACGCCTCCAGTTAACTGATCAAGGAAGGGAACTCTCGCACCCATGGAAACCAACTTCACAAGCTGAATCACCTCAAGAAATATTAAACTGAAACCACACCATTTGGCTAGAATGAACAAAAAAGGTCAAACCACATCCACAGAACACTCTTATCACTTATCAACAAGCTATATTTAAATATAGAAGAAAAAGATCAACATGGGGAGGCCTGATGGTCTCCCCACCATTAGGAACTCACTGATCCTCGAAACGATACTAGAAAACTGACACGGGGAGGTTCGAGTGGACTCCCCACCATTAAAGAAAAGTCCAGCGCTGATTCATTCTAGAGACATTCGTGTGAGAACCAATGTGGGTCTCCCTAACATTAATAACCTACCAATGCACAAGGCGAGACCATAAAACCAACATGGTGAGGTCCAGGAAAACTCCCCACCATTAGAACTAACAAAAGGTATGGAAATTTGAAAATTTCTCAATGGTGACCAAACACCCCACCACAAGGGGCAGGGAGGGAGGGCCCAACTACTGGGGCATCAAAACCATGACCCAAGACGAACCAACACATCTACATCCTGGGATGAGTATTATATAATTTTGGGACTGATATCCCCAACAGACTCTCAAGGACCAATAAAATTGATTTCATCCAATGGGACACTACCCCCAAGACATCAAGGCATCGAGACGGACATGCCTCCATATAGTCACTAAAACCTTACGCAACCAGACGGTTCTTTCAAAACGGAACAACCATAGAAAAAAATTTAAGCTGATTTCACTTTCAACACCGATGACAGAAATAAAGTCGGGGTCCCATACACTCCCGGGGTTCCTGACCACACGCCAGCTCCACTCCGAGGCCTATGGTTGGAGCCTTGATATTTGAAGCATCTCCTGCCTAGAAGTCAGGTATTGAGGACTCCCGTGTGAAGCTTCTCTTTTTGGTGTCACACGCAACCACACTACAACCGAGGCAACACCAGCAAACACAACACATTACGACATCCAACTGATCACACATGGACCATTCACCAAAACAAGAGTTGAAATGGCGCATGCACATCACCCTTTGTTACACTGAATGAGAACATGACACCACCAATCGTCACCAGAACATGACCATTGCTATTGATAGGAACATTACGCTGAGAAAGACTTTAAACCACGTCTTGACCAACACGTTATTCCTACAAATGATCATAGAATCCTCATACGACTGTGTCTGCCAAACTAGTAGCCTAACATGAACCTTCCCTTAAACGAAACAAACTAAAGACCAGAGGTCATTTAGAATGATAGACCGCACTAAAAACTTTGGGTTGCTTCCACCTTTTTCCCACTGGAGTCTCCTTTACCGCTTCTAAACCACCGTTGGCTATCAAAGGGACCTCACGCTGCAAGAATTCACCGAACATGATCCCCAAAACCAATGTAAATACTACAAAGACCTTCAAGACACTGGTCAACACTGAAAATTCTGAACCGCCTTCACCCTTCCCCACTAGATTTCCTTTCACCATTTCCAGGGGGAACCTTCAAACATGATGACATCAAACTTCATACCCGACAGGTCGAGACACTCTAAGAGACCGAAAATCCCTTCAGTTTCCCTCGCATATGTCATCCTGCTATGAGAGGAACTACTTAACCGAAAGGAGGATGGAGAAGACTTAGCACTATCACCCAAAAGGGAGAGTCCTTACTTTAATCAACTAGAGGGCCGGTCAACAGCGAAATATCTGTGGCCGCACATCATTCTCACATTAACTCTTTATTGGGGCGCACACTAGCCAAGAAAGGAAACTATGGACCCAACCAAATAGGTCCAATGGTCAAGACATACCACAAGCGAACACTGGACGTGCAGGGGGGATCCACTGCAAGGGTTTCCCGAAACACTTATTGAAATAAACCATTAACTACACGTTTTCACACCAACTCACAAATAAGAATTCAAAATCGGGACACAAATCATTCAGAAAGGATCCTCGGCTCAAAACGCCTCACATCCGACATTTCCAAAACACAAGGACACACCACACAAACACCGTTTACCAAAACACCGAGTATTTATTTAACAAAACATTTTGAAAATAATACAAGCTTGAGGGTTGCACAAACACCAATGGTGTCCCATGAGCCCCACACATGCATGTTCTCATGCCGCACCGACACCCACCTCATGTCCATCTAGGAACTCATCCGCTCGTGCCATTAACCATTTACCTTTTTGTATACACTAATGCATGAGGTTTCCCATGAGAGAGCCAAGGATCAAAACCAAACCTTTCCATTTTTCAAAACTAGAACATCCAACCCACACTTTTCAAAACTCACACACCATTTAATTTTTAAAGGGCTTCATTTGAAAACATTTTCCAAGACCAAAACATTTTTACTTGAAAACCAAATGTCCACAATTCCAAAAAAAAGAAACAAGTAACGGTGCAAGAGAAAACTAGTGTCAGTGGGTGACTGGAACATATGGTTGGTGACCATACGCCAATCATGCCACTGCCACGAAGGGTATTTTAGGACAGTGTCCCAGGCCCCACATGGCTTTCCAGACCCCGTGAGCTCACTAGGAGCACTGAACATACCCCTTTTCATTTCCCTTAGACAAGATTATCCGCAAGGACCAAAAAACTCAGACAAACCTCAACAAAATTTGGTAACTTGAGTCCCGCCATGAGCTGTTCTGGCCAGGCACCTTACTCGCATCCAGGAAGTCAAGTCCCGACAACCTTAACTCCAGTCTACCATGACTCTATCCCAAAAGATCGTGACCCAAGAGAGAAAACATGCCGCTCTGATACCATTTTTTCAGGAACCAGGCTGGGTCACCATCCGACCTGGTCCGCGGCAAGGCCCGAAGGGCGTTCCCAATCCCCACGAGCTGGCACAAGTGTCCGGGTATCAAAACTAACACATGGGAACGATTTTACCTGAAATAAAAAAACAGAAAAACAACTAACCAGATTAATAAACTGAAATTAGAAATAGACAACCAAACATGCCAGTAAATTATGAACAGGTTTAAAGTCTACAATTAGAACCAATAACTAAAAAGAAAAGATGACAACAGAAACTAAAAAACATACTCAAAACTCCCGGGAAAAAAAGAGGCCACATCAGCACCACTCTTCCTGAAAAGACCAACTGCCACCTGAACCACCATCACTGAGCATGAATTCACAACCTAGAATGCAGAAGAAATAGAATCTATATACACCCAAGGGTGTATGTATTGTGTGAGCTAAAAGACCAGTAGGATGCCACCGAGAAAAGGTTCCACGCATAATTATTAAAAGACAAATACATTTTCAATTAATAGAATAAAAATAAATAAGTGATTAAAGGATTTTAACGAAAACGGTTTTTAAGGGGAAACTTATCTAAAAGGAAAACAACTTAAATTAACTTACACACACACATGCACACCCACACACGCACGCAAACACACAAACTCACGCACACACGTACACATGCACACATAGTTTTCTCGATAACCCCAACATCACACCGTGTGCCGACGGTGAGCAGGAAGCAAAGGAAGAACACAATACATGGGAGAGACCCTAAAGATACTAGCGAGAAATGGGACCCTAGAACCTCACGTCTCGGTGAACCATATTATACATTCCCGTGCATGAGCCACTGGTAGGGAAACACCTCCTACCATAGTGGTCTCCAGTCATCATCTAATGTTTAGCTAGTGTTGTAAGCATCAATCCCACTAAGTGAAACTGGGCCGAGGCCACTCTCGTATCACTAGAATGCTAGTCTAGTCCACCCACCTAGTACCCAGGCTCCCCGTTTGTGCTCAAGTAATTCAAATTTCATGTCACATGTCACACTAATGCATAAAATCCAAACAGGGTATTTACGCACGCAAAATCACAATTACACACTCAACCCCTCTTTTAAAACCATACGCACACCAATTTTTTTTTCAAAACCCAATCTGCATAGGATAAATACTTAGTTAAATCATCGGCACAATTAAGTAGAAGACTCTTATCATTAAACGACCGACCAATTACACACATAAACACTATTTAGAAATAATACGCACACTAAAAAGTTTCGAAACTCAATCTGCATTTCTTACAAAACCAATTAAAAAAAATTTCCATCCTTAATAACTATTTTCTAAAACACTTAAGATTTTAATAGACAAATTTTGAAGAATAGAACATGAATTTGCACACAAAAACAACCCAAACCTATTTCATAACCAAACACACAGCATAATCTTATCAAAACTTGATTTTCACCACAAAAGTAATTTAATTAAATATTTTACATTTTTTAAAACGAGAACAGTAAAGCACCACATAATTTAACAAATCAAAAGTAGAAGCTTCTAAAACAATTTAAAATAATCACTTGGAATTACCCATTAAACTCAAACACAAACTTCTTTTATGACCCAACGCACCCGACGCCATGTCAAAAATAGAGTTCACACCTCTTGTAAAAAAAATTAATAATCTAATGGGACAAGTTAAAAATCACCAACAAGGTTCGCAGCAGAAACACACACACAAGAAAAACAATTTACTAAACAAATTTAATGCAATTAATACTTTAAAACGGAAGGAAAAACAACTTCGCATTACCCGAATTAATTAAACAACATACTAAACAAATTAATCTTTCAAACTAATTCATCAAGTAATTTTTATATGCGGAACCACCTACCTCGGCGGTGAACCCGAAAAATTGATTTGAAATCTTCAAATTCTAGCACGAAACCTCAATCGCGCATCGTCTGCACTGCAAGGAACCTAGAGTGAACCCAAACTAATTAATTCAAACAAAAAAGAACCAAAATCAAACCCTAAATAGGACTACAAACTCACTGGAAACTAAAATTCCCAAAAAAAAGAAGAGGTGAGGCCCCAAACCAAATAGTGAGAATCCTACCCGAAGGGAGAGGATGAGGTAGACTACGAAAGCTTAGCCGGAAGGTCCGATCACTAGAAAAAGGGGTCGGAAAGCAAGGGGGAAGGTAGTGGGTTGCACCGGGCTTGAAAAAGAGGAGGCACCAGTTGAGTTGCGGGTTGAACCTCAGCCACATGGACGCTGACCGGGAGAGGGATGCAGCGTTACATGGATGGGGGGAGAGGCGGCTGCAGATCGCAAGGGGGAGATGGTGCATCAGACTTGGTGCATCGTGCAAGGAAGGTGGTCAGCCGGTCAGGTGCGCGACAGGGTTGCTGTGTGGTGCGATATGGGGTTAGGCAGGGAGGTCAGCGCAAGGTGGAAGAGGGAGCAGGCTGGCCGGGATTGGGCGACGGCGAGGGGTTCCAGCGGGTGACGGCACGACAAGAAGAGAGGGGAAGGGGACTGGGTCGCAACGCAAGAAGGGAGAGGGGGATCTAGGTGTGATGGTAGACCGAAGAAGAGAAGGGGGGAGCTGGGTGCGATGACGGTCCAACGCAGAAGGTGTTCGGAAGGGAGGCGATGGTCCAAGGCAGGACGAGGAAGATGGGTGGCGCCTGTTAAGGCGGACAGGGTGGGGGGCCGCGACGTGATAGAGGGGAGGGGTAAGGGTAGAGGTTCGAAAACCCTAAAGGGTAAGAAAAGAGAAAGTAAAAAAATTAAAATAAAATAAAAACAAACAAAATAAAAAGAAAAGAAGAAAAAAAAGTAATAAAAATAACGATAATGTAAGTAATGAACTAAAACAAAACTAATAATAATAAATAAAATACTTAATCATCATCACTAATATTAATAATCAAAATAAAACTCAATAATAATTATGAATATCCTCAAATAATAATAATAATAATAATAAGGTAAATAAAAAAAAAATTAATTAATTAAATAATAAACTTTAAAATTATAAACTTAATAAAATGAAAATAATAAAAATAACTCTCAATTAAATTATTATCCAAGATAATAATAATAATAACTATTTCATTAATTTAACATCGACAAGGTGTGCGGTGAACCGGGCGGGGTCGCACGATGACCCAGGCGAGGCCGCGGAGCTTCGACCGCACTGCGCTGGATACAATCAATGTCAAAACAAACATTTTTAATTAAGAACATAGAAATTTTATGTCGGGCCTTGACCCGAACTAGCCAATGCCCAGAAAAATTAATAAAATAACCAAATTAGAAAAGACGGGTGTGACAGAGAATCACTTAACTTGAAAAACGTTTTTTCCACATTTTCTTTACATTAGTGGATATTAATTTAAAAGCATTCAGGTATGGTTTGGTTAATTTAAAACATGGATTTATTTGAATTTTAGATAGGGATCCTTCCTTCAACCCATTCTCTACTAGTAACTCAATCACTTATATTTAGGTTAGAATTAGATGTCTAATTTGGTTCTTGTGGTATTAGAAAATCCTGTTGGAAATTTATTTGTAAATTAGAGTCTGTATAAATTTAGATAGGGAAACCAAAAAGGTTGTATGTGGCCACATTGGACGGTTTTTAGAGGTAGTCTGTCTCATCTCTCCATTGATAATAATTATATTGATAATTATTGAAAAATTTCAGATCAACATTCTTTTTGATTATGAAAATATTCCTAATTATTATTCAAGATGTCACAATACAGAATAATTCTATGATAATTGTCGAAAGAGGCTAGTCTAAACCTCTTATGGGTAAAAAGGGCACAATTCTTGAAGGTATAGTAGAGTGAAGGGAGGTTCTTCTCAACCCTTGAGATATTATCAGACTCAAGTGTCCAATCACAAAGATGCTAATTTGGTGGTGTAGGTGGATCATAATAAGGGCTCTACTATAGATTGTCATCCTCTTGATGGGGCCTCTGATTTGGATTTGACGATACCCTACCAAGATCATGTTGAACCAACTAATCATGGATTAATGGCCACTAAAAATAAAAAGGTCTCAAATAGATACCCTGAGGTATCTTCTCAACCAAGAACTTAATTCAACTATATTAATGGTAATAAATTTTATTCTTTACTTGATACTGTGAATAAAGATTTTATTACCCCATGGAATCTATGGTCCTCTGATAGTGTTCCTGAATTTGATGAGTATAACCTCTATGAAGTCTAATACCATATGTATGGTAGAATCGAGAGAAAATCAAAGAAATCATCCCTTTTCACTAAGGTTAATGGAGTTCTCTTTTATGGTGATAAGGCAGTTCATGTTAAAAATAAATATGGTTGATTATACTATCAATGTGTATTGGGATCTTATGGGATCCCCTCATAAGGTTTTAATTCCAACATATCTTTTGGAACAACCATGGGATAACATAGCATTTTGTTCTCTTGTTGTCATGGATGGATGTGGCCTACTAGTTATGCTGGGGATGATTAACCAAATACATCCTGGTGGTCCTAATGTCATCCTTTCCATATAAGTATCACATACTTCTTATACGATGGGTAGTGGTTCCACTCTCAAGGGACTAGAATTTCAGGATAAGGCTGTTGTGATGGTTACCCAAGATCCAATTGATGAGAGTCTCTAAAAGACTACTTATATAGATAAAGGTTATCTTGATGTCAAATATGTGTCCCTTGCGGAAATGAAAATTGAGGCAGATTCTTTAGTTATGAAGGGAATTTCTACGAAGGCATGGGAGAACTCACTTAGTGTTGGGAAAATATTTCTCAAGGTTTCATTGAAGCAATTTTTAGGTGACTGTGTTTGTTGACAAAGAAGACCTCCATGTTGTGTTTGTTGACAGAGCAGACCACGATGTTAATTTTGTTGACAAAGGGGGTTTACATGGTGATTTGTCGATTTCTATAGATTTTTTTGACATCCTATTTTGATAATGAACGATGGTAAAGGATTGGACGATCTAGAGGTGGTACAAAAGGAATTGATCTAAGGTGGCGTTGTTTTCATATGTTTTCCAAATTTTTGGGCCTCAAAATCAGAAAATGTGGAAACATGTTTTTTTCAAAGTAAGTTGCGAATAAGATCTAGGGTTGTTAGGATATTTGGGTGCAAGGAATGTTTCATGATCAAAATGTTGAAAAATGGAAAAGTCATGTTGCATGCGAAATATTTGAAGATGTGCACGAGTGATAGAGTTACACGAAGGAATCTTGCCTGCAAGGCTTGTTTTGGGAGAAGAATGTCAAAAAATAGAAAATACCTAAGGTGTGTGAAAGATTTGGGAATGGGTGCGAAAGAGGTTGTTACATGAAAGAAACTTGTTTGCCCAATGCAACGTTAAATAGGGTTTTGCACGCTCGAAGAATAACTTTCATGAAAAAATTTGAATCTTCCGCATAGGGGTTAAGAATGCCTATAAATACAAGCTGACCCCTGTAGCACCCCAAACATATTATGGTATGTTTCTCTTAAATACATTGTATACATTAGGTAGCCTATATTTCATGAATCACTTAGCCCCTATGGAAAAAACATGGTTACTTATAGAGGATAGCCATAACATAGCAACTAAACTTAAATTTGCCAACTCTGTGATTTGAATTTTAAAAATATGATATACACGGTTCTGTTAAAGATGATATTAAGAGTCTGATAGAATTAGATTTTTTGTGAATAGTGACCTACCATTATGAATAGTAACCTACCCTTAGGAATAGTAACTTACCCTTATGAATAGTAATATGAATCTTATGAATGGTATCCATACCCTTGAGTGTATAAATGAATTTAGACACCCTAAAGATGAAGATGAATATTCTAAGTGATTATATATTTCAATTAAATAATGATTTAATTAAATATTTAATTAATCATATTTAGAAAATTATTTTTGATAAATGGACTTCATTTTTTATTCTACACGTCGAAAAAATGGTTAGCGTGAATTTTTCGGATTTTTCTGAAATGCATAAATTTTTGATGAATAATAAAATCTGATAATTCACAATAAATGCTAAATAATGGATTAATTGAGTCATTGATGATGATATACTGATATAAGCCTAATTTTTTCTAATTTACATGCATCTATTACTGTTCTTGGTCATGGAATACTCATTATTGGTTGTCTTGAGAGGAAATAATAAATTAATGAGTTTTATTTTAAAAAACCCCCTCTCTCCTCCACTATAAAAACCCCCTCTCACCACCCCTTCCATTCACCCCTCTCAAGCCTTGAGACTTCTCCAAATTCTGTCCAAACACCTTCTTAACATCCACCCCCGCTTCCAAAAAGCTTTGGTATCATAAAAAGACCAAAAACTCTCCCCTTAAGAGGTTCTGAAAGGAGGAAGTCTCAAGAGGTAAGTTCCTCTTTCAAATCCCTTCTTTTCTTTTAAGATCTTTTATTTTTGTTTCTTTTCTCACCTCCCTTCAACGAAATAGTATGATAAATCTAGTAACATACATGTACTAGAATGTTTTCATTCTAATGGTATATATTCCATTGTCTTCTCCCCTTTCCCCACTTTTATTTGAAAGAAATGAAAGCACCGTTTGAGATGTGAGAATTTAGCACATTCAAGGTCAACGGTTTAACGATTTCTATTATAATCATTAATTATAGTTCGGAAACCATTTGTGTTATGGTTGAACTAGATTATTATGTAATATATCCTATTTTTAGTTCTGTAATACTTTTTTACAAATGGTATTAAGTTATAAAGGAAAACATTTTCATCGTAATCAACCCTACCGATTAACCAAAACAGTTATCACTAAGGTTATATATATATATAAAGTTTTGACATCAATCTAAGTAAACCGAATTAAATTTAAAACCATGTAATCTCCTGGATGTTCACTAATAGTGTATAACTTCATTTCTGGACCACCACATCCATCTTATATATTTATCCGAACATGAATATAATGAACCAATCATTTAAAACCAAGTAAAATAACGAGCCCAAACAATGAAATTGAACATTATAACCAATAAAATGGACTATAATGAACAAAAAAGGATTATAAAAAATCATTTACATATAAAATAGGTTATGTAATTATGAATTAATAATCCTAATTTGTTTATTCAGGTCTTTAATAACAAGTCAAGATTACCCCCAAGCATAAGGTAAGGGATTGCTTAACTCAATTTTCATTCTTTGAGTTAAACATATGTTTCATTGGTTACATTGTTCCAAGAATATGTGTGAATGAACTATGATTGTTTTATTCTATATATCCACTTTTATTGTGTGGTTTTATGTTTTTCACACATAATTATGTCCTTGAGTTTCCCTCAATATAATGATACATTTTTGGTAAGGGATTCTCTCTCTCACATTTATTCAAGAATCCACCCTATTTTGTGTGCTTTTGTTTTAATTTCTAATGATGGGGTATGTTTTCTCATCTCCCACATACTTCCCTTATGATATATAAATCATGAAATAAACTTTTATATCTCATTAAACCCTCTCAAGAACACTCGTTACTGTGCCAAAATATTTGTAAGAGGTTTTTCTCATCTCACTTTCAATTCTGTGGGATCTCCATTATTCACCTCTTATTTCTTATATGTGGTATAGGTGTACTGCCATTTGACATATGTTATCATGTTTCCCATTATATTCATTGAATTCTGTGACACTTTTCGTGGTTATTAACACTTTTTCATACGACTCAATTGAATACAACAAGGTAACGAGCTTTGTCTCAATTTTCTCTTCGTTGTGACTTGCTTAGTAATTGTGCACTTACTCTTTCTTATGTGGTGTACCTACTGCCCATTTGATTTCACTTTTCAATTGAATGTATATTCCATTTAAATATCCATATTCTCATATCATGGATATTATTATTGTCTAAGTCGTATACCATTTTACATACGATATTTATTTTTAATGTTGTTTTAACTGTGGAAATGGTTATGAATCTGTATCCTCTATTCTATACGGATAATGTAAATACATATTTATCTTGTATTGAATATATTTATAAAGAATGATTGGATTCAGAGGTGGGTGGGTCCCACTACATCCCCTCGATGCATCGGTAGGTCTCATGAGACAAAACAGTTTGGCGATAGACCCTTCAAGTTTGTTTCTAAAAAAATCAGACGGGTTTCAACCCATAGAACCAAACCGTTTTTACGATATTATGGTTCGTGTGCCAGATACATGAATTCCAATTAATAAGCATTCTCTTTATTAATTATCAGTTATTATTATTATCCATGAGGTTATCACTATGACAAAATCTATGGATGCAATTTCATTCTCAGTTTATTAATGACACCAGTTGTTCATTTATTCACTGTGCAATATTGATTATGTAAGATTTATTGTGATTCACTTATTATTGTACTCATGATTCAGCTATTTTTAACCCTTACTGAGAGTTTGATCTCACCCCTTTCATTGTCTACCTTCAACAAGTTATGAAGAGATGATCTTTTATTGAGTTCCTGGGGATTCCATTTTTAGTTTTTGTTATGTATTATACTTTGTAACCTTATCCAATGTAATTTGAGTTACATCTATGTATCTAGTTTCTTCAAGACTACTAAACTGATCGTTCCTTTGGTATTTTCATTCTTTCTAACCATGTCAATATCACATGTGATGCACCGGATCCAGCCTATAGGGGTCGGGGTGTTACATTTGGTATCAGATGATGTTTAGTAGGAAACATGGAAACTAGAATAGGAAATATATATTAGGGAACAGAGACCTAAGGTAGAATATGGGGATAAACATACATGAATGTCCTGGTATTTTGAAAAGGAATAGATTATCTGGATCTTTCAAGCAATACATCCCTGTTTGGATATGAGTAGGTAGAGGCGGCTCTGGGACAAATGTATCTAGGGGTAAAACCTGAAAACACCACTTTGAGCTAGACTCGAACGGGAATTGGTACACGAAAACAGGCCTTGCTGCACTCTTGGTTATGACACTCCTGAGGGATATGCTTAGGATAATTCATATTTTCTTTATAATCCATTATGAAGGAGTTTAATGTAAATTTTACCTCAGAGAAACCATGTTTATAAGATTAGCTATGCATATAATTTAAATCTATGTTTAGTACTTTTCTATTTAATATTCATAAACTAATCTAGTTTATCCCATTATTTAGAAATGGTGTCTAATGGAAGAAGGGGAATCAATACTCGTGGGCATGGTAGGGATCTCCCTACTAAGCAAGTCAACACAGTCAATATTGGAGCAGATCAGATCATAAATATATTGGGAAAACTTACTCAAGTTGTAACTAATAACCATTCCACACCTGTGTTGGATCGTTTCATGTGGAAGAAGCCCCTATATTTCAGTGGGGCTACTAATCTAGTGGTAGCTGAGTAATGGATCAGGTCCCTTGAAAAGATATACACGGTGTTAAGATGAAATGAAAATGAAAAATTAGTACTGGCAGTATATTTTCTCAATGGAGACACTGATCAATGGTGGTCCTTGATTCAAAATACCACAGAGGAAAAGAAATATAAGATATGGAATGGAGGAATTTTAAGGAAATATTCTTTGAAAAATATTTCCCTCATGAGAAAAGAACTGAAATGAAGCGGAAATAACTTTTCTTGAAACAAAGGCATGTCGACTAGTCCCCCTCCAGTCACAAAAACGTTCTTTAGTTTATAACCTTGTCATCATTCCAATGAATGAATTTTATATAATTATTGGCATGTATTGACTAAAAAATAATGATGCGAAGATTTATTGTTAGAATAAGGAAGTTACAATTTTTTAAAATGGTGTTGAATCCCTTGTCTTTAGGGAAGAAACATCGCGACCTGATTCTTATCGAGAACCACCCCCAGTAGCTCTACTAAATGCAATACTAGGAGAGGAAGATAAACCAACATCTATGGGCAAGGGAAGAAATATTCAAATTGAAGACGTGTGCATAGTGCATGAGTACATTGATTTATTTCCATAGGATTTACCTGGACATCCTCTAGAGAGGGAAGTTGAGTTCTCTATTGATTTAATTCCTGGTGCGATACCTATATCAAAGAACCCCTATAGAATGGCCACTATGGAGTTAGTGGAGATAAAGAAACAACTAGAGTATTTGAGTGACAAAGGATTTATTCGACCTAGTGTTTCTCCATGGGGAGCCCCGGTCCTATTTGTCAAGAAGAAAGATGGATCCATGAGGCTATGCATTGATTATAGGGAAATCAATGCTATTACAATAAAGAATAAGTATCCTATGCCTCATATTGATGATTTATTTGATCAAATCCATGGAGACCAATACTTTTTGAAGATTGATTTTTGGTCCGGATATCATCAACTGCATGTGAGGAATGAAGATATTCCAAAGACAGCATTTCGAACCAGGTATGGGCATTACGAGTTTACAGTGATGGCATTTGGACTGAATAATTCACCCTCTGTTTTCATGGATTTAATGAATAGAGTTTTCAAGTAATATATTGATAAATTTGTTGTGGTGTTCATCGATGATATCCTGGTATACTCAAAAATATATGAAGATCATGATAATCACTTGAGGATTATTCTGGAAAATCGTACAAGAAATGAATTATATGGGAAGTTTAGCAAGTGTGAATTCTGAATTCAATCAGTTTCTTTTCTGTTCCATACTGTCTCTAAATATGGAATCCTAGTTGATCCTGCGAAGACAAAGGCAATCCAAGATTGGCCCACGCCAATAAACATAACCGAGGTACGCAATTTTATTGTCTTAGAAGGTTACTATCAGCGTTTCATTCAGAATTTCACCCGACTGGCTAACCCGCTAACTAAGCTCACACAAAAAGGAGTTAAGATTGTGTGGAATAAAGAGTGTACAGAATGATTCGATGAATTGAAAAGAATATTGGTCAATGCTCCAATTTTGACTCTTCCATCTAGAAGTGATGGATTTGTGATATACAGCGATGCATCAAAGAATGGACTGGGTTGTGTCCTTATGAAAAATGATAAAGTTATTTCTTATGCATCAAGACAATTGAAGACTCATGAGGAGAATTATCCAACTCATGATCTTGAGTTAGTAGACGTAATCTTTGCTTTGAAAATATGGAGGCATTATCTCTACAGAGTGAGATGTGAGATCTATACGGACCAGAAGAGTTTGAAATATATTTTCACAAAAAAAGAACTCAACATGAGGAAAAGAAGATGTCTTGAGTTACTAAAAGATTACAATTATTCAATACACTACCACCCAGGAATGGAAAATAAGGTGGCAGATGCATTAAGCAGGAAAGATCATGGCCTTCTGACTCAAATGAGGATTGAAAGAGATCCTATATTCATGGATCTACTGAATATTGATATGGTAATTGTTAAAGAAGGGGAAAAATCTTTTCTCTTTAAAATGATTGCTAAAAAATCTTTATTAGAGAAAATAAATAGCTCTCAATCTGATGATGAGAATCTTCACAAGAAAATTAATGCTGTCAAGGATAGAAGACTGGCTGACTTCATGTATGAAGAAGGAGTTCTGAAATTTGGGAAGAGGTTATGCGTTCCATCAGTACCTGAGCTAAAAGGGGGACTATTAGACAATTCCCATAGATAAAATTTAACTCTACAACCGGGTATCACCAAGATGTATAGAGATATGAAGGAATATTTTTGGTGGGATAATATGAAGCAAGAAATTCCTGACTACGTGTCAAGGTGTCTAGTTTTCAACAAGTGAAGTCAAAGAGACAACATCGCAAAGGATTTATTCAACCTCTACCTATTCACATATGGAAGTGGGATAACATTACGATGGATTTTATCACCGGAATACTGAGGAAACCAATAAGGAATGATGAAATATGGGTAATTGTTGATCATTTCACAAAATCAGCACATTTCCTTCCTATATGAGAGGATTTTCCACTCGAGTGCCTGGAAAGACTGTATATTAATGAAGTTGTAAGACTTCATGGTTCATCTCTATCAATTGTATCCGATCAAGATTCCCTGTTTACATCAACGTTTTGGAAAAGTCTCCAGAAAGATTTGAATAATGAGCTTTGTATGAGTACTACTTATCACCCCAAACCGATAGACAGTCTGAAAGTACTATTCAAACTTTAGAAGACATGGTGAGGTCATGCTCTCTTGACTTCCAAGGTATATGGGATCAATACTTACATTTGGTGGAATTTTCCTACAACAATAGTTTCTATTCTAGTATTCAAATGGCTCCGTATGAAGCATTATATTGAAAGAGGTGTCGAACTCCAACTTGTTGGGACAAAGTTGGTGAGAGGAAACTTATAGGCCCAGAACTTATTGAAGAGACCACAACAAAGGTGAGGAAAATTCAAGCCCATATTAAGGTAGCCCAAAGTAGGCAGAAGAGTTATACTAATAATCAGAAAAGGATTTGGAATTCCAGGTGGGAGATCATGTTTTTCTGAATGTATCTCCATGGAAGGGTGTCCTAAGGTTTGGTAAGAAAGGGAAACTGAGCCCTAGGTACATCGGGCCATTTGAAATTCTGGAAAGAATCGGAGCTGTAGATCACCGTCTAGCGATGCCGCCAAATATCTATAGAGTTCATGATGCGTTCCACATGTCATTATTATAGAAAAACATTCCAGACCCACGCATGTTCTCACATATGAAGAAATTGAACTGGAACCTAATTTTTCATATTGTGAAAAGCCTATTGGTATTCCTGACACAAGGGAGAAAATATTGAGAAATCGGAAAACTCTCCTAGTGAACGTTCTGTAGAGAAACCAGAATATGGAGGAAGCAACATGGGAACATGAGGATGTTATGAAAAATAATCACCCACATCTTTTTGGTGGGCTTTATACATAAAAATTTTGACGATGAAATTTCCAAAGAGGGAATAAAGTAGCACCCAAAACATCTTATGGTATGTTTCTCTTAAATACATTGTATTCATTAAGTAGCCTATATTTCATGAATCACTGAGCCCCTATGGAACAAAACATGGTTACTTATCAGGGATAACCATAACTTAGCCACTAAACTTAAATTTACAAGCTCTGTGATTTGAATTTTAAAAATCTGATATACACGGTTGTGTTCAAGATGATATTTAGAGTCTGATAGAATTAACATAATTTTTGGTGAATAGTAACCTACCCTTATGAATAGTAACCTACCCTTAGGAATAGTAACATACCCTTATGAATAATAATATTACTCTTATGAATGGTATCCATACCCTTGAGTGTATAAACGAATTTAGACACCCTAAAGATGATGATGAATATTCTAAGTGATTATATATTTCAATTAAATAATAATTTAATTAAATATTTAATTAATCATATTTAGAAAATTATTTTTGAAAAATGGACTTCATTTTTGGATTCTACATGTCGAAAAATGGTTAGGATGAATTTTTTGGATTTTTCTAAAATACATAAATTTTTGATGAATAGTAAAATCCGATAATTCACAATAAATGCTAAATAATGGATTAATTGAGTCATTGATGATGATCTGTTGATTTAATCCCAATTGGTTCAAATTCACATGCATATATTACTATTCTTGGTCATGGAATACTCACTATTGGTTGTCTTGAGATGAAATAATAAATTAATGAGTTTTATATTAAGAAATACCTTCTCTCCTCCACTATAAACCCCCTCTCACACCCCTTCCATTCACTCCTCTCAAGCCTTGTGACTTCTCCAAATTCTGTCCAAATACCTTCCCAACATCCACCCCCACGTCCAGAAATCATTGGTCTCATAAAAAGACCAAAAACTTTCCCCTTAAGAGGTTCTCAAAGGAGTAATTCTGAAGAGGTAAATTCCTCTTTCAAATCCCTTCTTTTCTTTTAAGCTCTTTTATTTTTGTTTCTTTTCTCACCTCCCTTCACAAAAATAGTATGATAAATCCAGTAACATACATGTAATGTAATGTTTTCATTATAATTGTATATATTCCATTATCTTCTCCCCTTTCCCCACATTTATTTGAAAGAAATGAAATCACCGTTTGAGATGTGCTAATTTAGCACATTCAAGGACAACAGTTTAACGATTTCTATTATAATATTTAATTCTGGTCATAAAACCATTTGTGTTATGGTTGAACCAGATTATTATTTAATATATCCTATTTTTATTTCTGTAATAATTTTGTACAAAAGGTATTATGTTATAAAGAAAAACATGTTCATCGTAATCAAACCAACCGATTAACAAAAATGGTTATCACAAAGGTTATCTATATGTAAAGTTTTGACTTCAATCTAAGTAACCCAAATTAAATTTAAAACCATGTAATCTCATTCATGTTCAATAATAGTTTATAAATTCATTTTTGGACAACCACATCTATCTTATATATTTATCCGAACTTGAATATAAGTGAACCAATCATTTAAAACCAAGTAAACAAACGAGCCCGAACAATGAAATTGAACCTTATAACCAATAAAAAAGGCCTATAATGAACTAAAAAGGATTATAATAAATAATTTACATATAAAAGAGATTATGGAATTATGAATTAATAATCCTAATTTGTTTATTCAGATCTTTAATAACAAGTCAAGATCACCCTCAAGCATAAGGTAAGGGATTGCTTAACTCAATTTTCATTCTTTGAGTTAAACATCTGTTTCATTGGTTAAATTGTTCCAATAATATGTGTGAATGACCTATGGTTGTTTTATTCTGTATATCCACTTTTATTGTGTGGGTTTATGTTTTTCACACATAATTATGTCATTGATTTTCCCTCAATCTAATGATACATTTTTGGTAAGGGATTCTCTCTCTCACTTTTATTCAAGAATCCACTGTATTTTGTGGGCTTTTCTTTTAATTTCAAATGACGGGGTATGTTTTCTCATCTACCCCATACTGACCTTATGATATATAAATCATGGTATAACCTTTTATCTATCATTAATCCCTCGCAAGAACACTCGTTACCGTGCCAAAATATTTGTAAGAGGTTTTTCTCATCTCACTTTCAATTCTTTGGGATCTCCACTGTTCACCTCTTATTTATTATATGTGGTATAGGTGTATGTCCATTTGACGTATTTTATCATGGTTATCATTATATTCATTGTATTATGTGACTCTTTTGGTGGTTATTAACTTTTTTTCATACGACTCAATTGAATACAACACGGTAACGAGCTTTGTCTCAAATTTTCACTTCATTGTGACTTTCTTAGTAATTGTGCACATAGTCTTTATTATGTGGTGTACCTACTGCCCATTTTATGTCACTTTTCAATTGAAAGCATATTACATTTAAATATCCATATTATCATATCATGGATATTATTATTTTCTAAGCTGTATACCATTTTACATACGGTATTTATTTTGAATGTTGTTTTAACTGTGGAAATGTTGATGAATCCATATCCTATATTCTATACGGATAATGTAAATACATATTTCTCTTGTATTGAAGATATTTACAAATAATTCTTGGATGTAGAGGTGTTTGGGGCCCACTAAATCCCCTCGAGTCATCAGTAGGTCTCATGAGACAAAACAATTTGGCGACAGACCCTTTGAGTTTTTTCCAAAAAATCAGATGAGTTTCTACCCATAGAACTAAACCGTTTTTAAGGTATTATGGTTCATGTTCCATATACATCACTTCCAATTAATAAGCACTATCTTTATTCTTTATCAATTATTATTAATATCCATGAGGTTTTCACTATGACAAAATCTATGGATGCAGTTTCATTCTCAGTTTATTAATGGCATTAGTTGTTCATTTATTCACTATGTCATATTGATTATGTTAGATTGATTGTGATTCACTTATTATTGTACTCATGCTTCTGCTATTTGTAACCCTTACTGAGCGTTTGAGCTCACCCCTTTCATTGTCTACATTCAACAGGTGATGAAGAGACGATCTTTTATTGAGTTCCTGGGGATTCCGTTTTCAGTATTTGTTATGTATTGTACTTTGTAACCTTATCCAATGTAATTTGAGTTACATATATGTTTATAGTTTCTTCAATACTACTAAATTGATTGTTCCTTCAGTTTTTTAATTCCTTATAACCATTACAATATCACAAGTAATGCACCGGCTCCTGCCTAGAGTGGTCGGGGTGTTACAACCCCCCTCATTTGAGACAGCTCAACACTTAGAGAAAATATGAGCACAAGATCGCCTAAGAATTTCACATAAAGGGAGTTGCATGAATGATTTTGAGTTTCTCACAAGCTATGAAAGTTGTGTGTAAGATTTGAGTTGTTCAAACGATTGAAGTTTCACGCAATAGGTGTTTCACAACAAAAGTGGAATCTTGCGCGCAAGACACAGTAAGGGTTGCGTGAAATATTTAAAGTTTCCTGGTACACCCGGTGTAAAGAGGGATTTATCTGTGGGTGAAAGTTTGACGTCAAAAGAGAATCTATCAATAGATAAGGATGCATATTTCCTTCAAAATAATGAAGAAACCTACATGTCTATAAACTATGTGTGAATCTTATAAAGAAGTAGTGAGAACACTTCAGTTGAGAGAGAAGTGAGCTTTCATATTATGAATGGTAGTAAACCAGAAGGGACAATGAGTCTGCTTCAAACATTGTAAACAATAGTGCACTTTTAGTGGATTTGGTACATTGATACATCACCTATGCATGATCCTTGGACTTAGACCAATGAAGGTGAAGCAATGTAAAATTCACTGTGTCCTGTACACGATTTAGTTTTTGTTTATACTTTTGTACAGGAAAGAGAGAGAATATAGTTTTTCTTAATAGTGAAAAAAGATCAATAGAGGAATTTGTTTTAATTTTTCATACCCTGATTCACCCCCCTCTCAGGGTATCTATCCTCTTGGACCTAAAAATTGGTATCAGTGCGAAAGGATAATATAAGTGATTCTCTCTCAAATGGAGGTCACCAATCATAAAGGGATTCTGATCTTCGATGGGAACAATTTTCATCTATGGAAGAATGGGATGCAACAATACTTTCTATCTTTGGGAATTTATGTGTTTATAGAATTAATGCATGGTATAATAGTCGATATTAATAGTCGTGCATTATCGAAAGATGAGCGAAAAAAATTAGATACTGATGCCAAGGTAATCAATGCTTTAGGGGGAGCCCTATACAATGATATCTATACGAAGTTATGTCATGAAAAACATCACATGATATGTGGTAAAAGCTTTTGAACATATAATAAGAAGATACAATAGTCATAGAGGAAAAGCTGCAAGTGTTGGGGAACAAGTATGAAGATATGAGAATGAACCCGAATGAGTCTGTTAATGCATTCTTTGACAGGGTAAATGTTGTAGTGGAAGACATGTGAGGTATTGGGGAAGTTATTGAAGACATAAAGATTGTGAAGCACATCTTGAGGAAACTTCCACCTTAGTTCAATCTGAAAGTTTTAGTTTTGGAAGATAATGACCCAAAAGGGCAGACATTGGATAACCTACACAACACCCTAGTTGCATATGAAATGAGAAATGAAGATAATGATGCTATGGAAAAGGGTAAATCCAAAGAGGTGGCATTCAAGGCCATGAAGAATATCACCATTGAAGATTCTTAGGAGGATTAAGAGACCAATGATGTGATGTCATTTCTCTACTCAAACCATCAAAGAAAAAATGGAAAGTTTAATGGGAAAATTCCATTAGCTTGTTTTCAATGTGGAAAGGTTGGACATCATGTGGAAAGGTTCCTTAAGAAGCTCCAAGAAGATGATGAGGATGAAGCTGAAATTCCCAAGAAGAAGTCTTTTTCATATGTGAAAGGAATGAAACAGTTCAAGATAAATATTTTTAAGAAAAAGAATCTTCTTTCACAAGAATGTGATGGCTCATTTGAGTCTGAAGTTGAAGAGGTTGAAGAGATAAAGAACTGAAATGATCATGGGGTGAGTTCTATGGTGGTAGTTATTGGTGGTTTTTAGAAGTAGGAAACAAAAATTGACAATGAAGAAGAATAAATTCATGGAATATTCGACATGGAGGATGAATTAGAAGAAACTCTTGAAGATATAGACGTTTGGAGAGAAAAAAAAAAGAAATCCAACAAAGTGGTTCATGATGCCAAACTCTATATGAAATAACCAGATAAAGAGAAGGCTGAGTTGGTGAATAATATTGAGAATCTCAAGTCTTCATTTCCGAAGGACTTAGGATCACTAAGTGAGTATAAACTCAAGGATGAAGAACATAAAAGAGAGATTGATGTCTTTAATATAAAATTAAATGACCAAATCAAGTGCATTAAACAACTTGATGAATAAGTTATTAGACTACGATAAAAAGTTAAGGATCAGGAAAAACTCTTGACTCCTGGTGAGAAATTTGTAAAGAGGATCATTTAGAAGGAGAAAAATCATTAAGTGGAGCATTTCAGTAGAGCAGTAAAGAGGCAACAATTATGTTTAGATGGTATGGCTGATTTAGGGGCTTGATCAAAAACAAAAAGCTGTAAAAGTTGAAGTCAGACCACAACCACCCATTCCGAAACTGAAGGTTAATTTTGGCATGAAACAGAATCATAATATTCAGAGATCCCATGGGAAAACTAGTAGTGGAAAAAGTGACATGCAAGAATGCACCATATATCAGGTGTTATTGTAGTGGAAAGATGGTCATTCATAGTATGTGTGTTTTATAGCTAAGAGGTACAAAAGAGGAGAAGAAAAATAGTGGCAGCCCAACCGAGCTTGATAAAATAGAACATATTTTGATGGACATTCTTTTTGGTGTGGTGTATTTGGACATATATCCCGATACTATACGTTGGTCAAGAAGTGGAATGTGCCAAATAAGAATCAAAATTTCTGCAAGTAGCTGATCCATGAACAAACAAGAGAATTAAAGATGAAAAATATATTTGCAGCTTTTAAAGATGAAGCCAACCCTTCATACTCTGAGAAATATCATAAGACTCAATCTATGCTGTGTGTGAAGTCAAAAATATGGTCTAAGAAGAAGATAACAGATAAGGCAGTGGTTACTGAAATTACCCTTAAATAATCAGATCATTCTAGTGTGTGGATCCTTGATTGTGGTTGTATGTCTTACATGATAGGAAATAAGGATTTGGTTATAAGAATAAATTATGACAAAGAAGAAGTTTTCAAGTTTAGAAATGATGAAGGCCTGAAGATAATTGGATTTGGAAAGGCCATGTTTGGGGGAAAATAAATAAGATGAGCATATGTCTTGGTTGTATAAGGTCTCAGTCACAATTTTCTCAGCGTCAGTCAACTGTGTGACTCAGGTCATTCTATACGTTTTACCAAGAAGACATGTATAGTCAAGGGAATAGATTGTACATTGAACCTATATGGAAAAAGAACAAGGAGGAATCTATACAATGTATGTCGAGAAGAAGATATGTGCTTTTTATCCAGAGAGGAAGAAAAAAATTGTGGCATAAAAGGCTTGGTCATCTATGTCAACCATATCTAGAAGATCTTCTAAAGTGTGAAGCAGTAAGATACATCCCTAAACTATCATGTGATCATACAGATATGTGCGATTATTTTCCACAAGGGAATATCATTATAAAGACATACAAATAGAAAGAAAATAAGTCAACAGGAGTGCTTGAATTGGTTCATGCTGATGTTTGTGGACTTATTTCACCAAGAAGCATTGACAAAAACGTTATTACATCCTTTTCATTGTTGACTATAGTATAATGGTATGGTTATTATTCATTGACCATAAGTACAATGTGTTTAGTTCCTTAAAACAATATCGGATAGAATCTGAAAGGATTCTTGCGAATAAAATTCCAATGTTTTGTACTGATAGTAATACGGAATTCACATATAGTCAAGTGAAATACTATCTCAAGAAACATGGAATAAGACATCATGTTTATTCATTAAGAACTCCCCAATAGAATGGAGTGGTTGAAAGGATAAATATGATCATCAATAACATGGACATAACAATGCTCATTGAAAAAGACCTACCAGAGAAATTTTTGAAAGAAGCGGTTTTGACATTAGTCTACATTTCTAATAGGGATATATTGTGTCCAAATGGAGGGAAAACTATGTATGAGATATGGTATGATAAGAACCCTACAATGAAGTACTTTATAATCTTTAGAAGGAAGTGATTCATTCTCAACAAAGAAAAACACAATAAATTTGAGTCATGTGGAGATGAAGGGATATTCCTTGGTTACTCAAGAAAATGAAAAGCATACAAATGCTTTAACAAGAGGCTGGGAAATGTTGTTGAGAGTAATTATGTCACTGTTTTGGAAAATGAAGAGAATACTTAACAACACAGTGAACATTTTTATAATGAAATTGATGAAGAGGCAAGTAACACCGGAGGAGTAGAAGTAGTCAATGTTGATTCAGAATAAGATACCGATGATGAGCATGAGGAAGTAAAATTCATATCTACCCAGAAGCCAAAGAGTCAAGTAGAAATTTACAGGCAGAATATCATTGGAGATTAATCAGGTCTTATTTAGACAAGAAGAATGAAATCACTGTAACATGCATCCTTCTTATCTCAGGTGGATACTAAATGCTTTGCTGATGCAACTGAAGATGAAAACTAGGTTCAATATATGAATGAAGAGCTGGATCAAATTGAAAAGAATCAGACATGGGAGATTGTTTCAAGGCCAGCATATAAGATTTTTATCAGGTCTAAATCGGTCTATCGCAACATGATGAATGAAGATGGAACATTTATTTGAAATAAAGCATAACTAGTGTTTAAAGGAAACTCCCAGATAGAAGGAATATATGTCAATGAGACATTTTCATCGATTTCATGGTTGGAGACAATCAGATAATTCCTAGCCACTATAGTGAAATGAAAGTTCAAAGTGTTTCAGATGGATGTCAAATCAGCATTTTTGAATTGGGTTCTAGAAGAAGAAGTTTATATCGAGCATCAAGATGGTTTTATCATTCATGAGGATGATAGAAATGTTTGTTGAATAAAAAAGGCGTTGTATGGGTTGAAACAAGCACCAAGATCATGATGCTCAAGGCATGATTAGTACTTAGAAAATGTTGGCTTCCAGAGTAGAGGAGTTGATTACAATCTCTATTTAAACAATGACAGTAATCAAAGGATGATGATGCTGGTTTATGTCAATTACATAATATTTGGCGTATCAGATGAAGATTAGTGCAGAAAGTTTTCTGAATTCATGAAAAGTATGTTTGAAATGTTAATGATTGGGGAACTGAAATTTTTCTTTGGCTTACAGGTGAAACAAGGAAGGAATGGCACATTCATTTATCAATAAAAATATTCCATGGTGGTTCTGAGAATATTTGTAATGTAAAATTCATAGAAGATGAAGACTTCAGTTTTTACCCAGATGAAATTATTGAAAGATGATAATGGAAAGGCAGTTAATATCACCAAATACAGGAAAATTATTTGGATCTTATTATACCTGACTGTGACGAGACCTGATATTGTTTTTTCCACATGTCAAGCAGTGAGATATCAAAGTAATCTTAAGGAAATACAAAATATTGAAGTGAAATGAATACTTAGATATATCAAAGGAACTGTGGATTTTGGTTTGGTGTATAATGAAAACTCTCAGTAAGATCTATTGGGATATATAGATGTCAATTGGGATTGTTCAACGGATGACAGGAAATCAATGTCAAGAGGTGATTTCTATATTGGTGGATTGTGTATTGCTTGGATAAAAAAGAAGAAAGATTTCATTTCCTTGAGCACCGTAGAAGCTGAGTATATTGCTGCCACTCAAGAATACACACAGTTAGTGTGAATGAAGTAACAACTTGATGATATGAGAGTTGAAGTGAAGTCTTTGATCGAAATCCAGTGCGATTACTCAAGTTCTATAAATCTCTGCAAAAATCTCTTAAATCACTCAAGGACAATTCACATTGAGATAAAGTATCATTTTATCCAGGAGAAGGTTGAGAAGGGAATCATGAAGTTAGAGTAAGTGCCTACAGAACTACAGGTTGCAGACATCCATAAAAGGACTTACCCAGGGAAGCTTTTGAGAGGCATCGACTGGCTTTGGGAGTACAGTCGACTCCCCACACTTGAAAAAGTGTGGCTGTGGGACCCCTCTCTCCCTGAGGGATAGTATGTTTTTCTCTAATGTGCTAATTTGTATTCTTTTTAATGTTTCAGTCCAAAAAATAGTGACCTTTGGGTTTGTTGAAAAATGGGGATAAATAGTGACTCATCAAGGGGGAGAAACTGTGGTTAATAAAGGGAGAAAATATCTTAGTAAAATACACAGGGAGAATATGACAGGTCAATCAACGATATAGGGGAGAGAAACAGGAAAGGGGTAGTAAGATTATTGAATCTGACATTTCTAGAAGTGATTGATCAAAGAGTAGATATCACGATAGCTGTGGATCATGATAAAAGCAGAAGAGTGATGTTGGAATGGTGTGAGAAGGCCTCTAGTGATCAACAATTGGTATCAATTTAGCAATTGGTATCAGTTTGGTGTCAACGGTTGGTGTCAAAAATGCAATGATTCATTAATGATCTTTTCCTTTACTCTTGTTTCTCACAGAGATCATATCTCTTGTGGTATTAGAGTAAATGTTATGTGAATCCCTGAACGCTATCAAAATCTCAAGAGGCGAATGTGGTAGTGGATAGAAAGATATTTAATGAGGTATCAAAGTGCAGAGAATCATTATGAGAAGATTTTTCAACAATCCCAAAAGAGGAGATTATTGGGCAAAAATTCCTCAAGGTATCATTGAATCATTTTTGAGGTGATTGTGTTTGTTGACAAAGCGGACCTCTATGTTTTGATTGTTGACAGAGAATACCATGATGTTAATTTTGATGAAAAGGGGGTTTAAATATTGATTTTTCAAGTTCCATAGATATTATTGACATCCTATGTTGACAAATAACTACATAAAAGGAGTGGATGATCTGGAGGCGGTACAAAAAAAAAGATCTAAGGTGGCGTTGTTTTCTAGTGTTTACCTAATTTTTGGGCCTCAAAATCGAAAAATGGAAAAATAGGTTTTTTTCAAAGTAAGATGCGTGAAAGATCTAGAGTTGTTTGGATACTTGTGTACAAGGCATGTTTCGGGACCAGCATATTGAAAAATGGAAAAGGCATGTTGTACATGAATGATTTGAAGATGTGCACAATAGATGGAGTTTCATGAAGGAATCTTTCACGCAAGGCTTTTTTTGGGAGAAGAATGTTGAAAAATGGAAAATGCATGAGGTGCGTGAATGATTTGGGCATGGGCATGAAAGAAGATGTTGCGTGAAAGAAATGTGTGCACCCAATGTGACATCAAATAGTGTTTTGTGCACTCTATGAGGAACATGCATGAAAAAAGTTGAATCTTTCATGCATGGGTCAAGAATGCCTATAAATACCAGGTGACCCTCCTCATTTGAGATAACTTGAAACTTAGAGAAAATATGAGCACTGGATCACGTAAGAATTTCGCGTAAAGGGAGTTGCACGAATGATTTTGAGTAGCACACAAGCTAAGAATGTTGCGCTTAAGATTTGAGTTGTGTGAAAGATTGAAGTTGCACACAATAGGTGTTTTAGGAAAAAAGTTGAATCTTGTACGCAAGATGTAGTAAGGGTTGCGTGAAAGATTTGAAGTTACCCAGTACACCCGGTGCAAAGAGAGATTCATCTACTGGTGAATGTGGGACATCGACAGAGCATCTATCAACAATTAAGGTTGAATATTTCATTAGAAATAATGAAGAGATCTACAAGTGAATAAACATTAGTGGATCTTCTAAAATGTAGCGAGGACACTTCAGTTGAGAGAGTAGTGAGCTTTTGTATTGTGAATGGTTGTAAACCAGAAGGGACAATGAGTCTGTTTCGAACATTGTAAACAACAGTGTACTTTTAGTGGATTTGGTACATCGGCACATCACCGGTTTATGCTACATGGATATAGCCTAGTGAGGGTGAACCAAGTAAAAATCGCTGTCTGTGCATGATTTAGTTTCTGTTTATTCTTTTCTATAGGAGAGAGAGAGAAGAGGGGTTTTATTAACAGTGAAACAAGATCAATAGGGGCATTTTTTTTAATCTGTCGTACCCTGATTAACCCCCCCTCAGGGTATCTATCATAATGGACATAACAATTAGTATCATAGTAAATGGTTAATATCAGGGATTTTCTCTCAAATGGAGGTCACAAATCATAAAGGGATTCTGATCTTTGACGAGAACAATTTTTAGCTATAGAAGAATTGGATTCAACACTACTTCCGATATTTGGGAATAGATGTCTTTACAACAACAATTCAAGGTATAATAGCTAATATTTATAGTGGTGCATTATCGGAAGCCGAACTAAGAGAATTAAATTCTTACACTAAGGGAATCAATGCTTTAGGGGGAGCCCTATCCAATGATATCTATATGAAGGTAGTGTCTTGAAAAACATCACATGCTATGTGGGAAAATCTATTTAACATATATAAAGGAGATACAATGGTCAGAGAGGCAAAGATGCAAGTGTTTTGGAACATGTTTGATGATCTGAGAATGAACCCGAATGTGTCTGTTGATGCATTCTTTAACAGGGTAAATGTTGTAGTGGAAGACATGCGAGGTCTTGGAGAAGTTATTGAAGACATAAATATTGTGAAGCACATATTGAGGAAACTTCAACCTCAGTTCAATTCGAATGTTTCAGTTTAAGAAGATAAAGACCCAAAAGAGCTGACATTGGATAACCTGCATAACACCCTTTTTGCATATGAAATGAAAAATGATGATAACAATGATTTGGAAATGTGTAATTTAAAAGAGGTGGCATTCAAGTCCATGAAGAAGCTCACCATTGAAGATTCTTATGAAGATTAAGAGACCAATGAGGTGATGTTATTCCACTCCTCAAACCTTCCAAGATGAAAAGGAATGTTTAAACAGAAACATCCATTGGCATGTTTTTGATGTGGGAAGGTAGGACATCTTATAGAAAGGTGACCTAATAATCTTCAAGAAGATGATGAGGATGAATCTTAAATTCACAAGAAGAAGTCTTTTGCCTATGTGAAAGGAAAGAAATAGTTCAAGATAAATTTTTTGAAGTAAAATAATCCTCTTTCACAAAAATGTGACAGTTCAGTTGAGTTTGATGTGAAAGATGTTGAAGAGATTGAGAAATAAAAAGATCGTGGGGAGAATTATATGGTGGAAGTTGTTGGTGGTTCTCAGAAGAAGAAAACTGAAAATAATGATAAAGAAGAAGAAATTGAAGGAAGAGTCGACATGGAGGCTGAATTAGAAGAAGATCGAGAAGAGATAGATGTTTGGAGGGAAAAAAAAGAAATCCAACAAAGTGGTTTACGATGCCAGTCTCCATATGAAACAACGGGATAAAGAGATGTCTTAGTTGATGAATAATATTAAGAATATCAAGTCTTAATTTCCTAAGGACTCAGGAACACTGAGTGATCATAAACTCAAGGTTTAAGAACATAATAGAGAGATTTATGGCATGAATATCGAAGTAAAAGAAAAAATCAAGCGCATTGAAGAACATGAAGAATAAGTTGTTACACTATGAAAAAATATTAAGGATATAAAATCACTTGAAAATTGGCGAGACATCTTGAAAGAGGATCATTAAGAAGGAGAAAAAGCATGAAGTGGAGCATTATAGTCGAGCAGTAAAGAGGCAACAATTATGTTTAGATGGTAAGCTTGATTTGGGGATTGATAAAAAACAGAAAGCTGTAAAAGTTGAAGTCATACCACAAGCACCTGTTCTGAAACCTAACGATGATTTGGGCACAAAACAGAATCATAATATCCATAGATCCCAAGGGAAAACTAGTAGTGAAAAAGTGACATGCAAGAATGCACCATATATCTGGTGTTATTGTTGTGAAAAGATGGGTCATTCACAGTATGTGTATTCCATAGATAAGAGGAATATAAGAGTAGAAGAGCAACAATGGTATCCAAAAAGAGATTGATACTCTAGAACATATTTTGAGGGACTTTGTTTTTGGTATGTTGGATTTGGACATGTGTCCAGATACTGTACATCGGTCATGCAGTGGAATGTGCCAAAGTAGAATCAATCTGTCCGCAAGTAGTAGATCCATGAACCAACAAGAGAATTGAAAATGAAAAATAGTTTTGAAGATTTTCAAGATGAATATAGTCCATCAAACTCTGAGAAAGATCAGAATTCTCAATCTTTGCTGAGTGTGAAGACAAAAATATGGTCTAATAAGAATATAATAGAGAAGGTAGTGGTTGCTAAAATTGCACTTAAATTATTAGACCATTTTGGTGTGTGGATCCGTGACAGTGGTTGTACGTCTCACATGACATGCAATAAGGACCTAGTTACATTTATAAAACATGACAAAAAAGAGTTGTCCAGGTTGGAAAGGATGAAGGCCTGAAGATAATTGGATTGGGAAAGGCCAGGTTTGGGGGCAATGAAATAAGACGAGTAGATGTCTTGGTTGTAGAAGGTTTCAATCAAAATTTTCTCAGTGTCAGTCAGCTGTGTGACTCAGGGTATTCTATAAGTTTTACCAAGAAGATGTGTATCATCAAGCTAAGAGATGGAAAAATGACCCTACATGGAAAAAGAACAAAGGGGAATCTCTACCTCATAAGTGGAGAAGAAGATGAGTGATTTTTGTCTAGAGAGGAAGAAAACAAACTGTGGCATAAATGACTTTGTCATCTAGGCCAACCATCTCTAGAATATCTGGTGTTAAGAAGCAATAGACCTCCCAAAGCTATCTCGTGATCATACCCATACGTGCGATTATTGTCAACAAGGAAATATCATCAAAAATACGTATAAAGCAAAAGAAAAGAAGTAAACAAGAGTTCTTGAATTGGTGGATGCTAATGTTTGTGGACCTATTTCACCAAGATCCATTGACAGAAAAATGTATTAAATTCTTTTCAATGATTACTATTGTATAATGGCATGGGTATTTGTCATTTCCCATAATTCTGATTTGTTCAGTTGCATAAAATAATATCAGAGGGAATCTAAATGGATGCTTGGGTAGAAAATTCTGATGTTTCATACTGACAATGGTATAGAATTCAAAAATAGTCATGTGGAAGACTATCTCTAGAAACAAAGAATAAGGCATCAAGTTTATTCATTATGAACTCCCCAATATAATGTAGTGGTTGAAAGGAGAAATCATATAATCAACAACATGGCCAGAACAATGATTATTGAAAAAGACCAACCAGTGAAATTTTAGAAGGAAGTGGTTTTGACATCGTTCTATATTTATAATAGAGATCTGTTGTGTTTGATGGAAGGAAAAACTTTGTATGAGATGTGGTATGAAAAAATCCAACAAGGAAGTAATTTGGATATTTAGAAGTAAGTTCTTCATTCTCAACAAAGAAAAACAGATGAAATTTGATTAACATGGAGATGAGGGGATATTCCATCACTACATAGGAAAAAGAAAATCATACAAAATCTTTAACAAGAGGCAGGGAAAAGTAGTGGAGAGTAATTATGTCACTATTGTGGAAAATGAAGAGAATACTCAACCGCACAGTGAACAGGTTCTTGATGAATGTGATGAAGAGGAAAGTAACACAGGAGGAGTAGAAGTTTCCAATGTTGATTCAAAAGAAGATACTGATGATGAGCATGAGGAAGTAAAATCTATATCTTCCCAAAATCCAAATATTCTAGCTGAAATTGATAGAAATAATATCATTGGAGATCAATCAGCTCCTGTTCAGACAAGAAGAATGAAATCACTGCAGCATACATCTTTCTTATCTCAGGTGGAGTCAAAATGCTTTGCTGATATAGCTGAAGATGAAAACTGGGTTTAGGATATGAATGAAGAGCTAGATCAAATTGAGAAGAATCAATACGAGAGATTGTTTCAAGGCCAACAGATATAAATTTCATTGGGACTAAATGGGCATATCGCAACAAGATGAATGAAGATCGAATAGTGATTAAAAACAAAGAACGACTAGTGTGTAAAGGATACTACCATATAGAAGGAATAGATTTCTATGAAATATTTTCACCGGTTGAAAGGCTAGAGACAATCAAATTATTCCTAGCCATTGTAGTGCAACGAAAATTCAAAGTGTTCTAGATGGATGTAAAATCAACATTTTTGAATGGGGTTTTGGAAGAAGAAGTGTATATCAAGAATCCAGATGGTTTTTTCATTCATGAGGATGAGAACAAGGTTTGTCAACATACGAAGGAGTTCAATGGGATGAAACAAGATCCAAGAGCATGGTACTCAAGGCTTGATCAATTCTAAAAGAAGATTGGCTTCCAGCATGGAGGAGTTGATTACAATATTTATTTCAACAATGATAGTAATAAAAGGATAATGGTGCTGGTTTATGTCAATGACATAATATATGGAATATTAGATGAAGGTCAGTGGTAATAGTTTTTTGAATTCATAAAAAGTGAGTTCAAAATGTCCATGATTTGGGAACTGACATTTTTCCTAGGCTTACAGGTGACACAAGGAAGGAACTGAACATTCATTTCTCAATACAAATATACCAAGGAGGTTTTGAGAAGTGAGATAGGGGGAGAGAAACAAGAAAGGGGGAGTAAGAGTTTTGAACCTGATGATACTAGAAGTGATCGATCAAAGAGTACATATCACGACAGAGGAGGAACGTGATAATAGAAGAAGAGTGATGTTGGAATGGTGTGAGGCGGCCTCTAGAAATAAATAGTTGGTATCAGTTTAGCAATTGGTATCAGTTTAGTGTCAATAGGTGGTGTCAGAAATGGAATTATTCGCTGATAATATTTTCATTTACTCTTGATTATCAGGGAGAGCATTGCTCAGGTGGGCTTAGATTACATGTTAAGTGTATCCCTGATCACTATCAGAATCCCAAGAGGCGAATGGTGGTAGCGGGTTGAAGGAGCATTAATGAGGTATCAAAGTGCAGAGAATTGTTATGAGAAGAGTTGTCAACAAACCCAAAGGGGGATATTGTTTGCTAAAAATTCCTCAAGGTATCATTGAATCATTTTTGAGGTGATTGTGTTTGTTGAAAAAGCAAACCTCCATGTTGTGTTTGTTGATAGAGCAGACCAAAATGTTAATTTTGTTAAAAAAAGGGGGTTTACATGGTGATTTGTTGAGTTCTATATATTTTGTTGACAACCTTTGTTGACAAAGAACGAAAGAAATGGAGTGGATGATCTGGAGGTGGTACAAAATGAATTGATCTAAGGTGGCATGGTTTTCTAGTGTTTTTCTAATTTTTGGGACTTAAAATCGGAAAATGGGGTAACATGTTTTTGTCAATGTAAGTTGCGCGCAAGATCTAGGGTTTTTTGTATACTTGGGCGAAAGGCATGTTTCGGGATCAGAATGTTGAAAAATGTAAAAGGATTGTTGGCATGAAATATTTGAAGATGTGCATGAATGATGGATTTGCGCGAAGGAGTATTGTGTGCAGGGTTTATTTCAGGAGAAGCATGTCAAAAAATGGAAAGGGAATGAGGTGCACAAAAGATTTGGGAATGGGCATGAAAGAGGAGGTTGCATGAAAGAAACTCACGCACCCAATGCGATGTCAAACAGGGTTTTTCATGCTCGAAGAGGAACTTGTGTTACAAAAGTTGAATCATCCGTGCAGGGGTCAAGAACTATTATAAATACAAGGTGAACCTTCTAATTTGAGATAGCTCGACACTTAGAGAAAATCCAAGCACCAGATCACGTATGAATTTCACGTAAAGGGATTTGTGTGAAGGATTTTTGAGTTGCGTGAAAGATAAGAAAGTTGTGCGTAAGATTTGAGTTATGTGAAAGATTTAAGTTGTGCGCAATAGGTGTTTTGTGACAATAGGGGAATCTTGTGTTCAAGGCATTAAAGTTGCACGCAAGACACGGTAAGGGTTTCACGAAATATTTGAAGTGTCCCGGTACACCCTGCGTAAAGAGATATTCATATGCAGGTGAAACTAGGATGTCAATAGAGAATCTATCAATATTCAAGGATGCAGATTTCATTAGAAATAATGAAGAGACCTACATGTCTATAAACTGTGAGTGGATATTTTGAAGAAGTAGTGAGCACACATCAATTGAGAGAGTAGGGAGCTTTTATAATTTTAATTGTTGTAAACCGGAAGGGATAGTGAGTCCACATCATACATTGTAAACAGTAGTGTGCTTTTAGTGGATTTGGTACATCGAAACATCACAAGTGTTTGCTCCTTGAACATTGCCCAGTGAGGGTGAACCAAGTAAAAATCGTTGTGTCCAGTGCATGATTTAGTTTATGTTTATAGTTTTTTACATGAAAGAGAGAGAATGATGTTTTTCTTAACAACGAAACAAGATCAATAGGGGTATTTGTTTTAATTTGTCATACCATGATTCACCCCCCTCTCAGGGTATCTAACCTAGTGGTTATAACAATTAGATTGATTGATATTTTTAATCAATCTAATAATAGGGATGTTTTCCTTGAAGAATTTAGCAACATTCATAAAATGACATGAGTTGAAGGACAATCCCTAATCACTTTAGGTTTGGTTGGTGAACCAGACCCAAATTCAATAGAGGATCCCACCCCACCACATGACATTGAATCTCAAGATGATGATGCAAAGACATGGAAAATCCTAAAACCTAGAGGAGTCGTCATTCAATAGGTATGGGTGGTGGTCGATCTCAGTCCACAAGATTATTTTTTAACTTTTTTCCTATGCAGTCCTCACATTTTATTTATGTCACTGGTTAGTCACTATTTTCTGCATGCATCTCTCTTTGTACTTTGTGTTTGTTTATTTTCAAAAAATTTGGCATAATGGGCTATAAGGCATAGTCTGTGTTATTTTCAGTAAATATATCTATAACAATGAATAAAATTTAATAGAAAAACATAATATATTAAATATTATATATTAATAAATTGAAATCTAAGTTGATAATATTAAAAATTATGTATTTTTTATGATTATCTCTCTAAATTAAATTAATTTCGTATTTATACATGTGAAATTATTGAATGGCATATTAAGTGTAACATATTTAGTCAATTTTTTTAATTAATAATTAAATATTTATTATTTGATATATATGTCAAATTGAAAAAATATATAACATTGATAAATAAAATTGTTAATAAATATCTATTAATATTAACTAGACAATATTTTTAATTAATAATATTTTTTAATTAACTTATAAACCATATTGTAGTGAATATATGTCATATTCATATAAATATATTTCTATACTAAATATGATTTATAAATACCTATTTAGTATTATATAAATAATATTTATGAAAATTAAATAAAAAATAAATATATATATAAATATATATATATATATATAAATATATATATATATATAAAATATTATTTTTATAGTATATAGTATTTTTAATTTTTTATATAAGACATTTTTTACTAAATATCTTATTTATTAAGTGTAAATGTACATTTAGTCTTATATAAATAATTTTTAATAAAATATATTATATTTATATCAATAAAAATATATTTTTATATTAATATTATTTTTAATGATATATTTTTTTATGAAATATACATTAAGTCACCCTTTTTCAACCCCAAAATGGATCCAATAAATGTTTCTTATATAAAAACACTAATAAAGTAATCTTTTTTTGTTGATGATAAAGGTACCCTTTATTAGCATTTTTTTAATTCTGATAAGGACTCTCCTTTATCACCACTTTAAAATAGAAATAATAAATAGTATCACTCACTATCACTTGATCAATAGTAGTGTCTGAACTAGAATTAAGATTTTTGATTTTGGTTTTAGAATCATTTAGGTTCGTATATGTTTTCTACGTTTCATATAATCATACAATTCATGAATATAAGGGACAATTTCCATTCTGATTTGTTCACTTCTTTGAATAATTTATTATTTATTATTTTAGGAATTATTTTTAGATTATTTTTTTCTGTTAATTATTGGGTTTATTTGTTATGATACTATAAGTATAAAAGAATACCACATAGATCGCAACAAAATCTGAGTCAGGGGTTTGGATTTCATGGACTGCCAATTGAGAAAGAATGTGTATTTTTTACTATTAGATTTTCATTAAAAAATAAATTTCACTATATTATACTACATTATAAATAAATTGTATATTTAAATAATTGAAATTATATATATATATATATATATATTTGATATAAATTTATTTTCCCCGAACAGTTTTATTATCAGTTACAATCCGATATGAATAGATTAATTGTCTTGACCACTCATTGAATAGGATACCATGAATTATGGGAATAAATTTATATTGATACATTAATATTGGTGACATGTTTTCATTTAATTTAACACATAATGGAAGGATATATAAGGGGATATGATCCCTCCTATTGTGAAAATCTAATTTTGTGAAAGCCTCTCAATTCTCCATTCCTCCCACATTATTGTTCATCATCTTAGATGAAGATGTTTTCACCCATTCATCATTCAGTTATACTCATGATATGATCATAGATCCATTGTTCAGTGTCCCCCCATGAAAGTAGGATTATTTTGTTTACTACTTTTTGATCTTCATCAAACATTATACTTAATCATAAAATATTAATACCAATGTCTTTGGTGGCTTCCAAGTACACTATTTATATAGTTTTATTTACGAGTTGATTCTCAAAGATAGATAAGCATATGTTTGGGTTATCTTCCACTTCACATGGTCATGTGATGATCACACAATATCCATTAGTGGTATTAGAGGAGATGCGAAAGGGTTAACTGATTAATGGGAACTCCAATGCATTAACAGTGGTAAAGTGTAGCCTCTACATTGGAGATTCGTTATGATGCAAAGAGCTTCACGCACAAAGAGTAAGGGAAATGGAGTCCTTTTATAGGTTCATATGGATGTCACATTGGGTGTGTTCATATGAGGGACAAAGATTATTTCACCCTTTAATGGTATTGGAGTAAAGGCTTCTTTGTTGAAAAAACACGTAAATTGATTTATAAAAAAACAAGTTATAATAGAAAAATGAGATTTTTCAATCATGGAAGTAAAATTTGAAAATTTTATATACAATACTCTGTTTTATATAAAAACATATTTATTTTTATCAAGGTAATTATGTTTTTAATTGAATTAAATTATTTATAAACAATAATAATACGGCATTTCGAAATATTTATATAAATTTATAAAGATGTTTTATAAATTTATTTACCATAAAATGTTTATGGTTAATTTTCAAAATATATCTTCAAAATACCATTTTAAAAAATAAGTTTCATGGTTTATGATATAGAAATAAATGGTTTATTTAGAAATCAGAAATGGTGATTTATAAAGATTTTATAAATTGCAACATATATGATGTTTAAATTATATAAAAATGATTATATAATATATATTGAATTATAAAATGTCTATAATTCGTGAAATATCATATAAATTATATATAATATATAAATGTGAAATGGTTCATACTGATAATAATATAAAACGTTTATAATTAGCATTTATTTTTGAGTAGTTCAAAAACGTCACATATTTTTTAAAATAAATAAATTATTCATTTATTAAATTTTCATAATATTATTTTTTAGTTTATAGTTAATTAACTTGAAATTTTTAAAATTAAATGGGTTTTATATGGATATTTTTTAAGCCACATCATAATGATGTTTTTATAATTGATATGATCACTGTTTAAAAAATAATTATGTATATAATATTTAGATTATTTAAAGAGGTTTACATAATAGAAATTGAATTATAAATATTTTATAATTTATAAAATATAATATATTTGAAATGGAAATCTCATATTATGATAAATATAAATGAATTCATATTAGAAAAAATATAAAGATTTCATATTCTAAATTATGGAATATCCATAATGTTAAAGGTGAAATTATAAATTGTTTACAATTAGAATTTATTTATGAATAGATCATATATGTTTATCTCATGTTTGAATATTTAAATTGTAGATTTATTTAAAGGTTATTCCATATTTTTTATATTTATAATTATTTTATATTTGTAATGATTGTATTACAAAGTTTATATTAATAATTTATTCTATGAATGATTATTGCATACCATATTAGTTTTGATATCATGAATTTTATTATTCATCTACCTTGACCTTGATTTTTAATTTTAGTTATGAGATTAAGAATAATTATTGTCCATAGTTTCAACATAATATTTGTTAGCTTTTTCATGAAATGAATTCTATATTAGGTAAAGTATCACCAAGAAGAGGGACTTGGAGTCAGACCACATGCTATCCTAGAGGCTATCCTTGGATATAAATTTGAATGGGGTTGGCAATCTATTGCTTCCATATTACTAAGGTGGATTTTCTCAATCTCATATAAATTTATTTCTTTTCAAGAAGCGTTCATATACCTTATGAATGTGATTCATTTAGATATGTATGAGTATAATTGACTTCTTTTTTGGGTGATGAACATTGACTTGTGGATTTTATAATGAGTTACACATTAATGTGGTGTGGACACATTAATTTAGTGGTTGGAATTGGGATTCCGAAACTAAATAATTAGAAGAATGCATACACAAAAAGGGAATAGAACATTAGAAGATAATTATTATATAGGATGTAATAATTTTTAATTTAATATGACTATGATGTGTATTAAATTGATGAAACCTCAAAATAAAACCCCACAAATACAATGTGTGATAATTCTTCTGAATAAACAATTTTTAAGTCCTTGATCATTCAATATGGTAGGTTTGGCCTTTTTTGGTGCCCCAAAATTATCTTGTGTAATGAAAGAGAGTAATTGGTGACACTGGATCATCCTTGGGTAGGTTTTTCCTTTACAGTATTCCCTCTGATTGGACTTGGTTAATATATTTTTCACATTTATTGGGCAATGCTTAGTCAAGAAACCTTGGGTGGGATTCTATAGGAATATAGTTGAGTGAATCCGTTGGATGGATTTAGATAAAGGGGTATCCAATCAACTATCCAAGAATCACAACTATTCTGATAGGGATTATTCCCTACATGAATAATTAATTAATGATAGTAATGCCCAAACACACTCATTCCTTAGTGAAATATCGATCTTGGCTCACTAAATTGATATGATATATGGGATTATCATTTTAGTGGGATAATTTTCATTAAAATTCCTTAATGAAAAATTATTAGACATGATATTTTATTCGATTAAAGGTTCTATTATAGATAAATGAATCTTCATCATTAAACTAAACATGAAATCAATCCTTCATATGAGGAACATAAAGTAAGAAACCCATAATATTGGTAGCTTAAAAAAACTTCTTGATATTGAGAAATATTATCTATGTTAAAATAGTTCCTTACATTGTAACTAAGTGTAAAAGTTATTCAATAAGTGGATCTATTTTCTTATGGGTTCATGATGTAATTTATTTAAGGTTTTAAAAGAATTTAATTCATAATTGATGTGAGGAATTATAGTCTCATATAATCAATATGATTGGGTAAGTCCATGATGTTGAATAAGATTGAATATGTTCGGAAAGGATGAAGAATTCATATAAGCATGGTTTTGGTTTGAGAATATATCCTATTTTCATCAATGGAAATGTTCTGGAAAGATAGATGACTTCGAGAGATGTTTACCCAATACTAAAAAAGTGTTGAGAATTGATCAACTAGGCATATGATTTCTATATTACAATACTTTGATAATAGGATGAGTGGAAAAAAAATTCAAACCAGAATAAGAAAGGCTTGTTGAAAAAGTTTGAAAATGATTCTTTAAAAGATTAATCATGGTCATTAATCCTAGGCTTGTCAGGAAGTAATAGTCATAAGTCAATATGATTTGATTTCTTAAATATATAATAGATGAAGTTTGGAAACACCATGGAATGTCCATGTCAGGTATTAATGTTATGAGAATTAATTCTTGATTTTGAAGGGTATACCATATTGAGGCTATGTTTTAAAAATATTGGAAATATACATGAGTTCCAAATAAAATTATGAATTTATTGATCTCTCATATTTCATTAAAGATATGAAGTAAATAGTTACTACATAAATAATATAAATGTAAAGGAATTTATCAATCTTAAATGAATCTATGTATAATTTGTGTGTCTATATTTCATTTCACTGTGATAAGAGAATATTATAGATAACAAAGTGTTTATATGAGATAATTTAATGTATACATGTGGATTATGATTCATTTTATTTTTGTAACATGTTTTGAGAAGTTCATTTGGATAAAATAGTTTATCCAATATAAAAGTGTTTATCATGATATTTACTAAAAGTTGTGGGAATGTGTTCCTACCGCTAATTTATAAGCTACTTTAATAAAATATTCTTTATAAAAGGGAAGGTTTCAAACACATAGGATTTCGTATGTCATACAAAAACAATATTTTATTTGTTTAGTGTTCTGACTGGAAAGTAATAAATGTTATTTCCTAAAACAGAATGTTATTTATATTGAATCATAGAATGATATTCTGAATAGAACATAATGTTGAAGAGGATAGTGGGAGGATGTTTGAATTATAAATGTTTAATGATAAAAAACTAAAAAATTGTACTATATTTAGTTTAAATGATTTTTACATTATATCCTAATGATTTTGGATATATATTGGTAATGAAAATGTAAACATTTATGTTTAGTTACTCTGAGAAAGTGAATGTTTCTATTAACTAAAGGATTATAGTAGTCTAATATTATAGTGAATCTTCACTGAATGTATTTAAATTTTTAGGATATATAATGATAAATAAAAATAAAGAGTTATATGTAGATATCATAACAAATGGGATTAAAATAGATATCCTAAAAGATATCTTAGAATATAATAGTAATAAAAAAATTGAAATAGTTACATTAGTTAATGTGAGAATTTGAAATTCACATAATATCCTAAAATAGTTATAGATATAATTATAAATAAAAATGTAAAGAGTAATATTTAGTTAACATAATAAGTGAATATCACTATTACATAAGAGATTATACCAGTTAATACTCAAAGTATAACAAATTATATCATAAATGAGTTAAGGATGTGCTGGTAAAGTGATAATATAAATTGGTACATTATTTATAAAATATTTCAAGGAAAGGGTTTGATGGAAATGGTTGCTATGATGATGATGATGTACTTAGAAAGAGATCAGAGTAGACAACAAAAAAAAATTTAAAACATTTGATGTTATGAAGGTAACGTTGATTAATATATGTTTAGTGAGTTAAAATTTTGTAGTATAATTCCTAATTATCATAATTAATCAACAAAAATTTATTCAAAAATATTACTCAATAATATGTTAGTCAGAGTATTTTATCTAATAGTCAAATATAGATGTTATTGAAATTACATTTGGATGTACTGTTCAAAATTCATTACCATTTTAGCCACATGAGTTTCAAGTATAATCATTTAAGATATTTATTATATTGGTTGTAAATGTATCATGTAATTATAATAAATAAAATATCTATTTATTATTAATCCATGTGTGCTGCATTATATTTACGTAGATGGTTTAATAATAAATATCCCTTCAAAGGAAAAACGTTTAGTTATCCCTAACTTATGATCATCATGGAGTATAATGGGTTGTGATGTATGTAAAGGCTATATTGAATAGATTTTTATATCCATTACAATGGGTTGTATATGAGATATTTAAGAATAGATTCTTGAGGTAATAACTATAGACTTATTACATATAATGATCTACTAAAGTATATCTTAAGGAATTTCACATGGTTTTAGATATATTTAGGGGTGTATGCTTTTTATATATCCTTATTACTTGAGGTTAGAGAGATACCTAGCAAGAAAAACATTATATTATTATATAATACTTACAAAATTAAATATTTGAACATAGATAATATGAGGGATTTCGGGTATTCTATTGATCATGTTTTTTATTGGAGTGCAACCAATATGGGATTTATCACTTGTGTGAAAAAAATACATCTGGACTTTGAATGACTTAGATTGAGGAAAATAATGGACATTATTAGTTGTTTCACATATGATGTGTTTAGATACATGGATAAGTGACATGTGATGTGTTTATTTGATAGGTTAATGCCATGTGATGTATTCATCCACTTGGTCAGTCTTTTTTGGAGAATCATGAAATTTTTGAGAGACCTATACTAGACTAGTGTATTGAGTTTCTAGTGGTCGCTCAGAAACATGAAAAAAGGGATTATACAAGATATATATGATTTATATGATACATATTGTGTTAGATATTTTCATATAGAGATATGAGTATTTTTGATGGAGATCACACCAGACTCCTTAGTAGCTTGAGTAGAACTAGTGTTTTCTAGAAGATATTATTTTCATATATATATGAAATATATATTTTATAGTTGTTGTGAATGCTTCTAAGGCCCGCATGGTCACACAATTAGGCCCCTGAATAAAGGAAAAGAAAAGTGTTTATATATTATAAATAGAGTTTGATGAACACCTATATCTAAAAATGTTTAGATGGATTTATAAAGATTTCCAAAGTTATGCATAAAGTATTTATGTGTTTTTGTGAAATTCGTAGATTGTTATATATGCAGTAATGTATATATGTACAAATATAATATGATATAATATATAAAGTTTATAGTTAAATAATATCAATAATTATATATATATTTGATATATATTTATTTTTCCCGAACAGTTTTATTACCAGTTACAATATGTTATGAATGGATTAATTTGATGGACCACCCACTGAAAAGGATTAAAGGAATTATAGGAATAGATGTATGTAGAAACATTAATATGAATGAAGAATTTTCATTTTTTTGAAACATTTCATGGATGGATATATAAAGGGATGTGATTATTCTTTTTTTGATCCAATTGTGAAAAATCCTCTCAATTATCTCTTTCTCCTTCCCTATTGTTCATTATCAAAGATAAAAGAGCCAATACCCCTTCATCATTTGGGTATCCTCATGATATGATAGTAGATCCATTGGACGGTGTACCCCACTCAGTGGTAAGGTTATTTTTAAATTAATTTGTGATCTTTATCATGTATTCTCCATTAAAGAAGTATATTATAACCATTGGTGATTTCTAGGTACACTATTTATATAGTTTTGTTTATGTGTTGATTCTCAATGATAGATGTGTCTATGTTTGGGTTATATTCCGCTATACATGGTCATGTGATGATCATAAAAAACAAATAATTCTAGTTGAATCTAAAATAACCAAACTAAAGATCATACACTTATTGTTTTTTACCCTGGTTGAAAACTAAGACAGAAATTTTCATCAAGTTATTCAAATTTCAATGTTGTTTACATTTATTTGTCTTTTGGAGTTCATGATGAGATTACATGGTTCATTGATATTACTACTAAAAAAATAATTGTAATAAACTTCCAAATAAGGTTGCTAAAGGTCTTTAGTGACCAAAATATGACCACTTTTGATGGTCACTATTTCTCTCTTTCTAGAGAAAAATAGAGACCCCCAAGGCAGTCCCTATAGGGATACATAAATTGTTGGTGGTTACTAGGGAAGTCATTAGCAGGAACCTAGGGTGGTATCTAATGCTCCTAAAAAATTATATTATCAGGCACCATTAGTGGTTTCTAGATTATTTTTAAAAAAATCACATTATAAATTACTTAAAGTATTTGAAAACAAAATAAAAAATAAAAAATCACAAATTAGAAAACTAGCATCGAGACAGCTTCATACCCATCCAATATTCTCTCTTAATCAACCCACAGATACAATACAAAATAATTAAACAAATAAAATATAAAAATTAAAATGTTTAATATTAAAATCTAATTTATTCAGTTAACATATAAAAATAAAAAAAATAGTTTATATAGTGTTATAGTCATACAACAAACTAAATAAATTAATGATGCAAATCTAATATAAAATATCTAATTACATTATTTAATTATCAGTTGGGAATGAAAATTAAAGTTGAAATCAATGTTTACCACATACCGATCAATCTGGGTAGCATATTGATGTGTGATTGATTGAAATAGATCAACAATGATTCAATGAATTACCTTATATATTATTATGTCAATTAGAAATAATTTACCCATTTTGGACCCCCCTGGGGGGTCATATGTCATTTTAATAAAACTAAGCAATGATACCTTTTTTCCATAATACCAAGAAACATGAGAATCTAATGGATGTAGTATTGATTCCAACTTATCAAAAATTACATGGTGATCATTCATACATGATTTCATATCAATATCAATGTGTATTCTAGGTATTGGCCCAATTTATGTGATTTTTCACATTAATCCAAATCTGAGGGATGAACGAAATTTAAGATCATACTATGTAATTTAGGTACCTAATTGACGTGTCGATGGTTCCTATAGATTTTAAATGGCTCAATGATTATTCTCTTAATATTTCATGTTAATCAGAGCTCATTTGGTCAGTTTTGACCCATGCACACATGATTTTTACTCTTACAAAAAATGTTATAATGTCAACTCATACCATAAGTCATACCGATCAATCTAGAAATCATATGGACATATGGTTGAATGAAATAGATTAAAAATGATTCATGCAATGTTATTTTGGGTTTTCATGTCAATCAGAAATAGTTTTCTCATTATTGACCCCCCTGATAGGATATATGTTATTTAAACAATACTAGACAATGTTACCCATATTTTTCCACCATATTGGGTGACATGAGTATATGATTGATGTGGAAATGATTCAAACACATAAAAAATGACTCTGTGATCATTCAAACATGATTTCAGGTAAATACAAGTGTGTTTTCTAGGTATTGTCTCCTTTAACGTGATTGGTCACTTTAATCCAAATCTGAGGGGGAAACACCATTCTCAATCATACCGAGCAATTTGGGTATCTAATAGATGTTTTGATGGTTCCTAAAAATTCTAAATTACATAAATTTTTTTATTACGATTTCATGCCAAATAGAGTTTTTTGGTTGGTTTTAAACCCTATACACATGATTTTTCCATTATTATAATATTTTTAATAATGTAAAATCAAACCTTAAGAAAAATCGATCAATTTAGGTATCTGATGGATGTGTGGTTGATAGTAAAAAATCACAAATAATTTAAGTAATTATCTTCTAGATTCTCATATCGATCAAAATTCATTTTCCTGTGTTGACCCCATCAGAGGAGATATAAAATTTTAATAAAACTCTACAACATTACCTATCATTTTTTATCACACCAGATGACATAAGAATCTGATGGACGAGGTATGGATTCAAACATATAAAAAATGACTTTTTGATCAATCTCTTATAATTTCATGTCAATCTAAGTGAATTTTCTGATTATTGGCCTCTTTTATGTGATTTTTCAATTTAATCCAAATTTGAGGGATGATCAACATTTTCAATCATATTGAGTAATTCGGGTACCCTATTTACATTATGATGATTACTACCAGTTTTAAAAGAATTATTGTTAATTTCACAAATATTTCATTTCTATAATAGCTCATTTGTTCAGTTTTGACCCCTACACATAGTATTTTTCCATTATTACAACAATTATAACAAGGTAAAATCATACCTTGAGTTGTACCAATCAATCCGGGTATCATATTGTCATGGGGTTGACTGTGGAAGATAATAGAAGATTCAAGGAATTATATCCAAGAATTTCATATCAACTAAAAATTATTATTTCATTTTGACCCACCCTAATGGATGATATGTCATTTTAATAAAACAAGGCAATGTTAATCATCGTTCTCTATCACATTGGGTGACATGAAAAGAAGATGGAGGTAGAGTTGATTTCAATAGGTCAAAAATGACTCAGTGATTGTTGTCCCATTATTTTAGGTCAATCCAACTTTATTTTCAAGGTATTATCCTCTGTTATGTTATTTTTTACTTAACTCTGAATCCACAGGATGGACAACATTTTTGATCATACTGAGCAATTTTGGTACCTAATCGACATTTCGATGGTTTCTATATATTTTAAGTGACACAAAGATTATTATCCTAATATTCCATGTCTATAAGAGCTCGTTTGGTCAGTTCTAACCCATACACATATGATTTTTATATTATTACATAAATTTTAATAATGTCAAATAAAAACAAAATTTATATCGATCAATCTAGGAAAAGGATTGATGCACAGTTGATTAAAAAAGAAAAAAAATTATTTGACGAATTCTCTCCAAAAGTTTCATGTTAATTAGAAATATGCTTCTCATTTTTTACTGTTAGATGTGAGATATGTCATTTTAATAAAACAATAAAAAGTTACCCATAAATTTCTATCATAATGAGTGATACAAGAATCCAATGGATATGACATTAATTCTAGAAGATTAAAAATGACTCAGTGATCATTCAACCATGATTTTATCTCCTTCTTTATGCATTTTCTAGGTATTTTCCCCATCTACATGATTTGTTGCTTTACACCAAATCTAAGGGACAACCACAATTTTTGACCATATGGAGAAATTCTGGCATCTGATTAAAAATTCAACAGGTTTTTAAAACTTTAAATAAAATAAATATCATTTTACTAATATTTTATGTCAATAATATCGTATTTTTTTGGTTTAAACTGCTACACACATGAATTTTCCATTATTAAAAAACATTAATTAAGTCAAATCATACATTAATCCATTAAGATTAATTCAAGTATTAAATTGACACTAGGTTGATTGAAAAAAATCACATATAATTTGAGGAATGCCCCCCAGGATTTTCATGTAAATTAGAATTAATTTTCCCATTCTGACCCCCTGACATGAGATATGTCAATTTTATAAAACTAGACAATATAACCTATCATTTTCTATCATACTGAATGATAAGTGAATTTGATAGATACAATGTTGATTCTAATTGATAAAAAACAACTTAGATATCATTTTACTAGGATTTCAGGCCAATACAAATGTTTTTTTTAATTATTTTTCATTTAACATGATTTGTAACCATACTCCAAATCCAAGGTACGAACGCAATTTACAAACATACCAAGAAATCCAGATATCTGATTGATGTGTGGATGGTTCCTATATATTACAAATTTCATAAAGATAATTTTTCTAATATATAATTTCAATTAGAGATCATTTGGTCAATTTTTAGTCCTAGACACATGATTTTTCCATTATCACAAAATTTTTAATTAAGTAAAATCACACCATAATTCATACCGATCAATCCGAGTATCAAAATGATTTGCAGTTGATTAAAATAGAATATTATGTAATTTTTGGATGCATGATAATAAATAAGTTGTAATATCAATGATCTTGTTGGTAGAAATATGTTATACCATTCCCATGTAATATCATGCTTGAAGTTACATAAACAATAAATGTAGTTTAATTTGTGTGTAATCAAAATAAATTAAAATCATTATTGCATTTGGTATGTCAAAACATCGAAGTAATAAATGATATAAGACAATTAAAACCATGAACCATCACGGGTTACAATATAAAACAAAAAATTTGAAGTATCAAAAAACAATAAATGAGCATTATAAAATAAAACCAGGTGAATAGTTGTACGAAAGGAATATGTATAAAAACTAAATGTATCCATTATTAAAAAATAAAATGGAATAATAACCTATCTTTTTTAGGTGAGTAGCCTAAATTATTAAATCATATTAAGAGTGTAAACATATAAAGTAAAATAATAGTTAAAATTTATTATTAATAGTTAATTGGAAGAAATATATCAGATCATCAAAAAATATATAGTGGAAAACATAATAGCGGTGAATAGATAACAAAATATCATTCTAACAAAATTTTTACTATTACATGACACTATATTTATCACATTTACAATAGGATAACACCATATATAGTAAATGTAGTGATAATAGCAGAATAAAATGGAATTAATATAAAACATTATATAATTATTAATTATTAAGATTGATAAATTTCTTTAGGGAAATTTCCATAAATATTCTATTCATTATTCAAATTATATAGGTAGACTGGTTGTAAGTCTTTCATTAAGATTATATGAATTAAGAGAACTTCCTAAAACAATATTAAAGACATAGATAAATTAATTTACGTCGAACATAGAAATGTCAAAAAATTAAATTAAGAAAAAGTGTGTAGATTTAATTATACAGTTGATGTGATGAAATATTTATTAATCGAATTCTATTTAAATTGAATAAGTTAATATCACAACTTTTCATTGATATTTATTCTTAGAATGATTGATAATTTTGTATTAAAAGTTAAAAAACATGATACAATACATTAACATAAAATTTATGCCAAAAATTTAATTAAATTTACTATTGAATAAAAAACATAAAAAAGAATGTATCCTATTTTTAGGAGAAAGAAAAAGGCATTAATCATCGATCCAATAGATTTGACACACTACGGGAAATATAGCTTTTTGCGGCGATATTAATTCCTGTTGCAAATAGTTTGTCCGAGAGGTTATTTGTGATGGGGGCTTTGACCCATCGCAAATAATTGGTTATATGTGATAGGATTTGGGGTCTCGTCGCAAAAAGTTAGGTGTCGTTTGGTGCAGTCTGCACGCCAAATCCCGGGAAGGTTATTTACAACAGGGGGATTCCCCCATCACAAATAGTGTGTCGGTCCGAGGGTATTTGCGACAGGTCCTGCCATAAATAATGGCGACAGTAAATAGGTTTTTGTGACGGGATGTTGTCCCGTCGCAAAAAAGTTTTTGGGCAGGAAACTATTTACGACGGGACCCGTCAAAAATACTCATTTAACTGCCGACAAAAATTAATACGGGCAAAGGTATTTGCGATGGGACCCATCCCGAATAGTACTATTTGTGACGGTTATCACCTAACAAATAGTACTATTTGTGACAGTTATCCCACCACAAATAGTCCTGTCGCAACTAATCTAACCTATATATACCCCTAATCTGTTTTTCCTACTCTTCCCCTCAATTCTAACTTTCTCCCTCTCTCTAAACTCTATTTTTAGAGTGAAAATTTCTCTGAGTTAGTTTTTTTACACGAAGTTGTGAAGTCGTCTACATCAATTGGAGATCAAGTTTAAAGGTATTTATATTTTATTTAATTTAGAATTTATTTCATTTTTTATGTTAATTTTAATTATTATTGATTAGTTGAAATTAAATTAGATTGAAATTGTTTTGTTTTCAGTATTTATTTGTAATAATAAATTGAAATTATTAGTTCTAATTCTAAATAATTAGTAACAATTAATAATTATTAACGAAAATTACCATTTTATATAAATAATTAGAGGCAATTAGTAATTAGTAGTTGTAAATTGTAGTTATTAATATTAATTAACACTAATTAGTAATAATTAAGGAAAATTATTAATAATTAAGGCTAATTAGTAACAATTAGGGGTAATTAGTAATAATTATTGGTAATTAGTAATAATTAAAATAATAATTAGGAATAATTAGTAATAATTAGTGCTAATTAGTAATAATTAGTAGTAAATTGTTATAATTAGTAATAAATAGGAATAAATTGTAATAAATTGGAACAAATAGTAATAAATAGGAATAAATAGGAATGAATAGTAATAAATAGTAATAAATATGAATAAATAGTAATAAATAGGAATAAATAGTAATAAATAGTAATAATTAGAAATAATTAGTAATAATTAGTAATAATTAGTAATAAGTAGTAATACGTAGTAACAAATTGTAATAAATGGTAATAAATATTTATAAATAGTAATAAATGTTAATAGATAATAATAAATAGTAATAAACAGTAATAATAAGTAATAAATAGTAATAAAAAGTAATAAATTGTAAAAATTCGTAATAATTAGAAATAATTAGTAATAATTAGTAATAATTAGTAATAAAAAGTAATAAATAGAAATAAATAGTACGAAATAGTAATAAATAGTAATTATTAATCATAATTAGTAATAAATAGAAATAAATATGAATAAATAGCAATAATTAGCAATAATTAGCAATAATTAGCAATAAATAGAATAATTAGTAATAAATAGTAATAAATAGTAATAAATAGTAATAAATAAGAATATATGGGAATAAATTGAAATAATTAGCATTAATTAGCAATTAAATAGAATATTTTGAAAAATTAGCAATAAATAGTAATAAATTTTAATAAATAGAAATAATTAGTAATAAATAGGAATAAATAGAAATAATTAACAATAAATAGAATAATTAACACTTATTAGTAATAATTAGTAATAAATAGAAATAAATAGTAATAAATCGCAATAATTAGTAATCAATATGAATAAATAGAGATAATCAGCAATAATTAGCAATAATGACCAATAATTAGCAATAAATAGAATAATTAGAAATAATTAGAAATTAAATAGATTAATTAGCAATAATTATAATAAATAGCAATAAATATGAATAAATATGAATAAATAGTAATAAATAAGAATAAATAAGAATAAATAGGAATAATTATAATAATTAGTAATAATAAGTAACAATTAGTAATAATTAGTAATAACTAGTAATAATTAGCAATAAATATCATTAAATAGCAATAGATAGTAAGAAAATAACAATAAATTTGAATAAAATTTGAATAAATAACAATAAATATGAATAAATAGTAATAAATATGAATAAATAGCAATAAATAGCAATAAATAGCAATAAATAGCAACAATTACCAATAATTAGCAATAAATAGCAATAATTTGTGATAATTAGCAATAATTAGCAATAGTTAGAAATAATTAGCAATATTTAGCAATAATTTTCAATAAATAGAATTAATTAGAAATAATTAGCAATAATTAGTATTAATTATCTACAAATAGGAGTAAATAGAAATAATTAGCAGTAGATAGTAATAAATAGCAATAAATAGCAATAAATAGCAATAAATAGCAATAAATAGCAATAAATAGAAATAAAGAGTAATAAATAGTAATAAATAGTAATAATTAGTAATAAATAGTACTAATTAGTAATAATTAGTAATAAATACTAATAATTAGTAATAATTTGTTATAATTAGTACTAATTAGTAATATTTAGTAATAAACAGTAATAAATAGTAATAATTAGTTATATATTGTAATAATTAGTAATAAATAGTAATAAATAGTAATAATTAGTAATAAATGGTAATAAATAGTAATAAATAGTAATAATTAGCAATAAGTAGTAATAACAGATAATATTTAGTAATAAATAGTAATAAATAGTAATAAATAGTAATAATTAGTAATAAATAGTAATAAATAGTAATAAATGAGAATAATTAGTAATAAATAGAAATAATTAGTAATAAAAAGTAATAAATAGTAATAATTATTAATAATTATGAATAATTATGAATACATAGGAATAAATAAGAATAAATAGGAATAAATAGTAATAAGTAGGAATAAGTAGGAATAAATAGGAATAAATAGGAATAAATAGGAACAATTAGGAATAATAAGGTAGAAATAGGAATAAATAGGAATAAATAAGAATAATTATGAATAATTAGGAATAATTATGAATAATTAGGAATAATTAGGAATAATTAGGAATAATTAATAATAATTAGGAATAATTAAGAATAATTAGGAATAATTAAGAATAAAATCAATTGAAATAAATTTTAATAACTTGTAATTACTTGGAACAATTTTCTTTGGATTGGTAGCACTCCTTTTGCTCGATGACTCTTCTCCTTTCAACTTTAACCAACTCAAAACATTATGTAAATTATGCTTCTATGTATGGATATCCAATCTCGTATGCACGAGTTTAAATATGCATTCGTAGGACCACATTTTTCCTAATGTTTTTAGGTGGTGACAGTTACAAGAATATGATTCATCGACGAAAAAGGGGCTCTTTTGTCTGATAGCTTATTTACTTGCAACATTCTTACACTAAAATCCCTATGAAGAATCTACTCGGTGGTATGATTACAAATTCTAGTATTTATGAGATTGAATATGCATACCTCTGAGAAGATTCTTCGTTGTGATTTCAGTTTGAGAATGTTGCAAGTAAATGAGCCGTCGGAAAAAAGTGTTGCCATCAATCTACTAGAAATTGTGCCACTCGTAAATAATGGTAATTATTAAGATTTAGTTGTAATTATTTATCTTCTTTTTTCATATAGTGTTTTTATAACTTCACATTATTCAAAAATAGTAAAGATTTTATATTTTGTAGAAAAATATGGAACAAGGAAGTCAACAATAGTCATTATTAGATGATCGTGCTTGGATAAATCAACATAAAAATCCAAATGGTTCTGGTTTAAATCCTATATATATTGAGGGTGTTGAATATTTCTTATCATTTGAATCATCAAAATCAGAATATGTTTCTAAAGGCACAATAATGTGTCCTTGTAAAAAATGTGCACTGAGAAAGTTTGACACATTTGACAAGGTTGGGGTACATCTCTTGCGGTTTGGTTTTCATCCAGATTATGTATTTTGGTATCAATATGGTGAACGCAGTTCTAGCGAAGATACTAATAACTTGATATAAAATCCATCACGGTTTCAAAATTTAGTACATGATATTGCAGGTCCATATGTTCAAAAAACTGAAACTCAAGATGATATTGATTTAACTCCTGAGTTGGCACCATCTGAATTTTATGACTTATTAAGGTCTGTTGAGGATGCATTATATCTAGGTTGAAAGATAAGAAAATTAGAAGTGGTTGCAAAATTTACAGCTATTAAATTAGATAATTCAATGTCAAAAAACTATTTTTATTAGATATTTTCTTTGGATAAAACACTGTTACCTGAAGGAAATGTGTTGCCTAAAAATTAATATGAGAGTAAGAGGAAGGTTCATAATCTTGGCCTTAGTTTTCAGAAGATTCATGCATGTCCAAATGATTACATATTATATTCTGGTGAAAATGAGCCATTGGATAGTTTTTCCACATGTGGGAAACTGAGGTATAAAAAATCCCAACCAAGGAACTTTGGATCAATTCCTGTAAAACAGTTGAGATATTTCCCTCTTACACCTGGGTTACAGTGTTTATTTATATCTTAGAACACAACGTTAATGATGTCATGGAACAAAACCAAGATTTCAACTGATAAAAGCATGAATCATCCATCTGATAGTGATTCATGGAAACATTCTGACCATCCATTTCAATCTTTTTCTTTAGAAGACTGAAACATGCGATTGAGTCTTTCTACTGGTGGTTTCTGTCTGTTTGGTTCTTATGGTTATCAATATTCATGTTGGCCTATCTTTATAACTCTATACAATTTACCTCCATGGATGTTGATGAAGGATCCATATATCTTTTTGACCATATCAATCCTAGGACATCCAAAAAAAATATTGAAGTTTATTTGAAACTATTGATTGATGAGTTAAATACATTGTGAAGTAATGATTTTAGTACATATGATATTGTTTCGAAACAAAATTTCATACTAAAATCTACATTGATTGGGTCAATTAGTGACTTTTCGGCATATGACATGTTATCTGGCTAGAGTACACATGGTCTGAAATCATGTCCTTACTGTATGAAAGACAACAAATCCTTTTTGCTTGTCAATGGAAAAAAACCATACTATTTTGACTATCATCACATATTTCTTCTAATCGATTATCCTTTTCGGAGGAAAAAATCTCATTTCAGAAAATCCACAATTGAATGGGATGAACCTCCAAAAATGATATCAGATACAGAGTTAAAATCAGTTGTATTTTCATTACCTCCCATTACATTTGGGCTAAAAGAAAAGCAATAGATAAATCATTTCTTTGGGAAAGAACATAATTGGATAAAATGAAGCATTTTTAGGATCTTCCAGACTGGTCTAATTTGTTGGTCTGCCACATGTTGGGAGTAATTAATATTGAGAAGAACTGTTTTGATAATTTATTTTATATAGTTTTGGATACACCAGGTATGACTAAAAATACTGTAAAGGCACGATTAGAACTTGCCCAAATTTGCAGGCGACCAGAACTTGAACTATTTTAAAATGTCAGATCACAGAGGTTAATGAAGCCAAAATCAGCTTATACATTGTCCAAAGAGATTCACTTATTATTTTTTCAGTGGATTGCAGATTTGAGAATTTAGATGACTATGCTTATAATTTGGGTAGATGTGTTAGGAATGATCATATTACCAGATTAAAAGGTCATGATTGTCATGTTATAATGGAAGGAATTACACTATTGGATTCATAAGTATGTTGAAGTCTATGATTTTGGATTTGATAAGAGACATATCATATTTTTTTCAAGACAATTATGTTGCAACAACAAACTACGATGCGATAAGAAAACTGGAAGAAGATGTTGTTGTAATTATATGTAAACTGGAAAAAATATTTACGCTGGATTTCTTTGTCTCAATGAAACATCTGATATTACATTTCCTACATGAAGCTAAATAAGGAGGTCTAGTATAGTTTCTATGGATGTACCCATTCGATAGATTCATGCATAAATGAAAGAAAAAAGTATGTAACGAATTATCAATTGAACGCTCAATTGTTGAAGTTTATTTCCAAGATGAAATTGCATTTTTTGCTCTCATTATATTGAATCAGAATATCCATCAAAACACAACTTCTTGGTATAGAATGAGGGGAATGTTAATGATGAAATGGAAAATAAATTATCCCTTTTTAATCAGCCAAATCTTGGTTTCGGTGGAGTTGATGAACGATGGATTTCTGAAGATGAACATCATAGAGATCATATATATGTTCGCTTGACTATGAAGAAATGACATCATTTGTACTATGAGTGATTTAATAACTTATTCTATAATTTATGTTACAGTATGAAAACATATTTTATTTGTAGGTTATATGATAATCATATCAAGAAACAACTTCCACAAATTACAGTAGCTACTCTTGAAGAACGCAGACAAAAAAAAATTTCTCAATGGTTTCAAAATATGGTAACATAAATTATTGATGGTTTAATATCAAATCTGTTCATTATTTATTATATTTATAATTGTTTTAAAAATTTTCAGGTTTCACAACATATTTATAAAATTGATAAGTGATGGTGTATATTGAGTAACCCACCATAAAAAATGGTTAAATCTTATAATGCATATGTGGTGAATGGTTTTCGATTTCATAAACATGCATATGGGAAATAAAAAAACAATGAACTGTGGAAGTGTTTGAGAGGATCACATCATAGAGAAACTGAAGATGACTTTTATGGTATTATGGATGAAATTATTGAGTTGTGTTATCTAGGATAGAATTACATAACAATGTATAAATGATGGTGGTTGGATACTAAGAGAGGATTGCGTGTTCATCCAACTCATGGAATCATTGATTTTAAATATAAATGTATTCTTGCAGAAAATGAACCATTTTTACTAGCTCAACTTTCACATAAAATTTATTACTCAAAGTACTGTGATACTTCAAGAGATTTGACTGATTGGTGGAGAATAATAAAAAAGAAATATCAGGAAAATCAGTTTTCTCAAACTGAATGTGCTTCTGCTGAAGTGGAAGGAATTGAAATTTTTCAAGAAACTAACCAAAATACATCATTTTTAAAAAGAGATATGAATATTAATGATGACTCCCCACAATTAAGGATTGATGGTGATGAATATGTTAATGATGTTACAAATGAATTTGAAATGACAAGAGATGATGAAACTGAAACTCATAGGGATATTGATGATGCCAAAGAGGAATTTGAAGACATTGACATCGTCAGATATGAAGATAATGATGAAGGTGAACATTGAAATAGTTAAATGTTGGTTATAATCATAACTAATATATATTTATATATAATAGTTATTTTCAACAATCTATTAACAACTATTATTTTGTGTTTTATATGGACTCTGATCTATTTCTTGAGTTGGAGAAGGTTGAGTTACTTTTGGATGAGGGGGGTTTTGGATCATCATACCATTAGCCTACTGGTTGTTCAGGGGGTATTCGTAGGGGGCTTGGTCTTGTGTGACTGATGATTCGTAACCCTATCCCTGAGTGATGTCCACATCTTGGCTTATATCCACACCCACGAAGGTATGGTAACCTGTATATTTTAGTTATATTTCATTAATTTATTTATATATATACTAACTGTTTGATTATTTATTCTGTTTTCATAGTTTTTTACATGTAGCTATTAGATAGGGGAGAGCTATCTTGCGCAATTATTTTTCTCAGCCATGGATGACATGAGAATAGATCCCGTTGATATGCGGCTCGACATATTCAATCATTGTCTGGTATGTAAATAAAAAATATTTATTTTGAAATTTATTTTATTAATAACTTTATATTATAAATTATTTTTAGGGTTTATGGTATCCCATTGAGGATAGCCTGGGTGACGCTATCCACACGACATGGAAGGTGTCTATGCGTGACTATTTCTGCCAGTTTTTTCATAATTTGAGAAGGATGACCATTAAGAAAGCTGGGGTGACAGAATTTGATGAGTCATGTAGAGCCCACCGACTAGAGTACATTTCATATCACGTTTGGGGTAGATTACATTTACACTGGTTGGGTGGTGGATTTCTAAGGATATCTTTAGTGGGTTGGGAGAACCGGGGGAGATAGGAGGTGACACATCGAGCTGGTAGCTGAACATTCAGTACACATAGAAAACATCTGGCAAGTATCTTTTTTAAATATTTTATATATATTTAAATATAAATAGGTTATTTTTTATTTATATAGGTAGCCGAGCATCCCGATATTACAGAGTACAAAATTTATCAGAGGATGTATAGTGATCCAGCCACTTGAGGGATTAGAGGTGATCCCCAGCATCCGATTGTGGTTAGATTTTTTTTTCATTTTGAAAATTAACTTCAAATAATATTTTAAAAATTTTAATTTCAAATTGGAATTGAAGGATTCATATGAGGCTGCGACCTCTCAGACATAGGCTAAGAGTTAGGACGAGACGACCGATCAGACTAGTACCCACCATTTCGATGAGGCGGCCTGGATGCAGGAGACTCGGTATGGATTTGAGAAGGGCCAAGTAGTTAGTATCATCTCTCATTTGTCTCATGGTACTTATTATGGTATTTCTGTGATGTCGGCATCCAGCTCGAGAGGATCTCATTGAGAGGAATAATCTCCTGCCTCACAATATCAGTAGCAGTTACGAACTCAGACTGAGCTTATAGAGAGTTTGCAGAAGAAACACGAAGAGATTTGTCAACAGCAGCAGCAGCAGTACGAGGAGGATATGCGTCGATGGCAGCAACAACAACAATAGAAGTATCACGAGCAGATGAAGTACATGCACTATCTAACTCATAGTTTAGGGATAAAGTTTCCTCCACCATCTCCTACAGCTTCTCCACCTCCTCCAGAAGATGACCCCCAATGATTTTTTTATGTTAAAAACATTTTAATTCAAGATTTGTTTTAATATGAAAAATTTACAGTTTTTGTCTTTTATATTGGTGCGAATAATGCATATTTTTTTTTAATTTTATATTATTTATTATTAGTATTATATTTTTAATATATTTTGATTCTAATAATAATAATAATAATAATATTTTATGATATTTTATATATTTTTTTGTGAACATTTAGAATTTTAATATTTTTTATTTTTTTATTATTTTAATAATATTGATAATATTTTTTCATTAAAAATAATTTTATTAAATTTATTTTTTTAGTATTATATTTATTAATGTTTGTTTATTTTTATAATAATAATAATAATAATAATATTCGATGTTTTTTTTATATTTTTTTGAGAATATTGAGAATTTTAATATTTTTTAATATTTAATTATTTTAATAATATTAATATTATTTTTTAATTAATCATGATTTCATTAAATATATATTTTTTACCTTGTTTTGTATTTTCGACAGGACCTGTTGCAATGGGAGCCCGTCGCAAATAGATTAAATATATATTTTTAAAAAATTATTTGTGATGGACCCATTGCAAAAGGTTTATTTATATATAATGCATATAATCAGATACTTATTTGCGATGTGGAACTTCCCGATCACAAATACTATTTGAAACGGTCTTGTCACAAAACGGTTATTTATATATAATGTATATAATCAGAGACTTATTTACGACTGTGAAGTTCCTTATCGCAAAAAATAGTATTAGCGACGACGTTTTCTACAACGGGATATTTGCGATGGAACCCCATCACTAAAGCTTATTTCCGAAGGGATCTCAACAAAAATAGCCCGTAAAAAATACCTCAAATTCCAGTAGTGGAAGTAATCTTATTAGAAATAGATAATATATTTTTTATTCTTAATTATAGCTCAATGTTTTTAATTAAATGACTTCCGCATCATCTTTGAAAGATATGATAAGGGGTTTGATGAACATTTATAATTATATGTTATAATATTTTAGATTTTATAGAAAAATATGAATAAATATTAATTAAAAATTAATTAAATAGTATATATAAATTTTAATGGGATTTATCATATAATGGGGATTTAATTTCATATTTTTGGGAGATATGTAAATGATCAATAGATTCTATATATTAAAATACAAGTTTTAATGATAAAAAATTAATTGTGCATATTAGTAATATTTTTTAGTGTAATTAATAAATAGAAAAATTAAAATATGATTTGAAAATCTAAATAAAATGTATTTTTTGAATTTTCAATCGTCAAAAAATTGAATCAGAAATTAAAATTTGAATATTTCACTAATCTCAAGGATAGTTATCAGAGTCTTCCATGCATAAATAGAAAACAATTTCATTTCTAATAAGATCTATAGCATATATTATAAATGAAAATTACCATTACCTAGCCAAAGGAAAAATTAGTGAAGATGTGATTTAAAGTATTACCTTATGGATCAATGTTACAGTCCCATCCTTTATGTTAAATGCATCTATGAGGGGAAGCAACTGATAGGTATCACCATATTTAATGAAAACTATTCTATACTCATCTAATAGATTATGAATTTTGTTTAATTCTAGAAAACCTAAATGAGAATAGGGATTACAGAAGTAAAGAAATAATTTTTTCTATTTCAAGTGAAAATTTGTATGGAAAATGTAATATATTTCACATGTCCATGTCAATATTAGGCATTGGGTATGAGTGAAAAGCATTGTCTATTTGGTTTACCGCAATTTTCAAGCTACAATGAATATAAGAACCTAAAATTAAGGATTAAACAAATAATATTTTTTTATATTTAAAATAGTATCATTTTGAATAGTTATTTTGTATCATTTCAATAAATAGATGAAGGATGTAAGGACAATCTATTGATAATGTTGAAGTTATTTTTTTATTTTAAAATTTCATTTTTTCCTATATTACTCGAACCATGATTTTTTATTTTCACTCATTTGTGAAATATTTGTCATGAAGTGTCATGTGTCACTCATAAACAAATAAAATATATATTTCAAGGGAATATTGAGAACAAAAAATTGAGTGCATAACATACATGTTTGATTAACAAATGAAAAATAATATAGAAATTTATTTCTCATAAATAAATAAATTAACTAAAAATGGAACTTGTGTGGGGAATATTATGGGTTGAATAAAAAAATAAATAAAATAGTTACACATGTATAATACCTTGAGAGACTGAGATTTCATGAGAGGTAGAGGTTGAAGGTCTGTTTGAAAACACAATGAGAAATAGAATTTGTATAGATGATTCAGAATCAGATGGTCATGGACTGGGAATGAAATAAAATTTAGAGAGATGACTTGGAGTGATTAGTATTTCCTAACAAAAAACTAAAAATTTAATGGGAATATTTATACCTAAACAATTGAGGAAGAATCGATATAATAAAAAATTTAAAACATTGTAATTTTTTTAAAAATTAAAAGAATTTAAGCCAAACCTTTTTGTAAGATTTTTGAAAAATGTTAATTATAATTTATTATTTTTGAGTTGGGGTATATGAAAGGATATAATTCCATTTATAACATTTACTGTGGTATAAATAATTCTAAAATTTGAATGTATAAACTAGTTGGAATACACCGTATAACAAATATTAATTATACACTGAATTGAGTTATAAATAAATATTTATTGTTTCATTAAACAATGAGAAACACATAGAAGATTATATAGGTGATTTTAAACATGTCCAATAACATCTAATGAAATGTATATCATATTACATAGAAATAATTTTTTTTAACTGCAAAATAAACAAATGTATATTTATTTAATACAATACCCCAAATGAAGGTTTAATTGTATCATTGAACATATGAAATGATATGTAAATTAATAAATATAATATATGAGTTCCAATAACGTAGTTAAGGAATAGATTTTATAATTTCTATGTTTTAGTATTCATATGTATTGATATTGGAAGAATAATTACATCACTAGAATTGTCACTCTTTAGATATTTTTTATGAAATAGAATCATGAATTGTTTAATCTATAGATGGTCTGGTAGATTGCACTACAGGATGTAAAATATAGATAGAATACAATGAATCAAGGGATTCACAGATAGTGATTGTATTGAAATTCAAAGAGATGAACACACATATTTGTATTTATTTATTATGAAGTAATATACGAATGGATATATGTTATACATGTGAGACCGAGGAAGTATCATTGTTTTATGAAGAAAATGAAAAATTATATGTAATTATAAATATTATAGGATGCTGAGTCAAACTATTTTATAAGATTTTGTAACACTCTCACCACATTATTTAAGAAAATCAATCAATGTCCATATTTTTTCAACCATGCTATATAATCTTCATGTTATGATACAAAAAAATCATAAATAATATAAAACATTGACATTGTTAATCAAAACTCAAAAAACATGATAACAATCAACTATAGTAAGGGTTTGATAATTATTAAATAGGGATTTATGGTTTACTATTTTTAGATGATGAAATCAATTAGTCCATTAAGGAGAAAAAAATATGATCTAAATCTAAATTAGAGGGAATTACATATTAAAAAACATCAAGGATGATCAGAATGATGATGAATACAATCTGATGATGATGTAAATAAAGATTGATCATGAAGAATATATTTTTTGAAATTCGGTACGTTCAAGAGTAATTATAGAAAACTTTAAAAAATACAATAAAATAAAATTATATTCTTACCTAAATCAAAATATATCAAATAACTCATCTGAAAAACTATACAAATATTATTATAGAGTGAACTCATATATTGTATTAACTGTGGATGTTTTGTATTAGAAATGGTACAAATAAGTTATGATTAAACTGAGATATTTCTATTTATTAGAATAATCATAAAAATGAAATTAGTTAAATTTCAATATAATAAAATGTTATTTCTTGGAAACATGATCTAACATGAATGTAAAGAATTAAAAATAAGAATAAAAAAAATATTTGTATAAATGGTCGAGGGAGTGAAATAATTTTTGAAAATATGAAGAATAAAATAATTTGAAGGAGCTATTAAATGAATCCAAGCATGTGAAATTATGTAAATGATAATCATCATAATAGAAATAAAACAAATTAAACTATTACAATGGTACATACATCTTAGTTTATTACATTATAAACAAAATTAGTAAAATGGTCAAATGATACTAAAACATGAAAATTTAGAAATGGTTCAGATATATTATTAAATTACTTTTTTTGTAATATATAATGAAAATGTTATGCTGAAAATATGCCACTCATATATAGTGAAAATGAATAACAGAACATTTTTTAGTAAAAATATTTCCTAATTTAATAGATTATATCCCTTTTTAGAAGAAATAAAGAAACAACATGAATAATTATTCTGGAAAAGTTGAAATATTTTCGTTATTGAATTAAATCCCCTAATTGAAATTTTTTTTAAAAACTAAATCAATTTAATAATTTTGGAAGAGAATATATATTTTTAGTTAATGGTGAATCTAATATAATTCAACTTAGAAAAAAATGACCCAATCAATGACCATTTATTTATTTATTTTCATGATGATTAAGATAATTTAAAGATACGATGTAATTTAATTAAAATTGTGGAAAAAATATTAAGTTGTTAATTGATAATTATAAATAAGAGGAGAAATAAAAAATAAAGAGATGGTGGAAAACCGTATAAGAGTGACTACTCTGAGATGGTGTTAGGGGAGTGGTGATACCTATGGATTCAGAAATAAAAATATATAGGGAAGGAAAATAATGAATGAGAAATTATTCTTACCCAATAATCCAATTTAGTGAGAATTAAAATCAGTGGGGAATATTTATGGAGACTCATGAATGGAGTTTAAGGATTATAAATCCGAGGAACCATAAATGGAGATTGAATACACTCTTAGAGAGTCCCCTTTGATATATGGGAAAATTACATAAACTAGTTAGGCACACAGTTCATGTAGGGAACTTGACCCTAGTGGGCTAGATCTAGTGCCATACATTATTACATTAGCATTGATACAAAATTGGAATATCAAAGGAACGATCATTTTAGCAGGTTTAGAAACTATATTACATAATTGAAATCTATATTACACTTTAAAACGTAAAATACACAAAGAGTTTCATTGAGTCTGCCATTGTTTCCCCTTTGTGTAACCCAAAATATCCATCATAAAATACTTCATTGAATCCAAGGAAAAAAACCGAATCATTTTAAAAGGAGTGATCTCAAATTCTTAGTAAGGGAAAGCGTAAAATAAAATCTAGGATTAAATAAGACATAAATAATTTGAAAAGGTAAAAAACTGAAAAACATTCCATTTAAATAAACACATGATTTAGAAAACTCAATAATGGATATTCTACTAGTAGAATAATCACATGGAATATCAATAACTAATATTATATGGTTAGAATGCATAATTATGGACATCTAAAATATACCATCAAGGTCTCATCCAAGTCATCTCAAAATAAATGGATAAGACTTAATCCAAATCCATATCTAAAAATAAATTTGTAAGGGCTTATCAAAATCCATATATACATTGTCTCAGGATTCTTACCAATGTATTGCAGGGCTATGGTGGGCTATACTCAATACATTATAAGTCAAATTCATTATTCATATGAATGGGGTTAAAAATAAACAACTTATACTTATAAAATTTAGATAAATTTACTCCATCAGTAAACATATTCACAAAAAATTCTATGTAATATAGTAAATGGTATAAAAATAGCACGTCCACAGTCAAACTGATCATAAACCATTTAATAAAAAATGGAAAATGATATAATAAGAGATTTAACTCAATTAATCATATGATTAAATAGAGTATGTTGACATAAATGAAAATACTATAATAAAATAAATGGAACATTTTAAGAGAAATACCCTTTTAACATTTAAATTATTTATTTAAAAAGACATGCAATTATAATTTAAAAAAAATTTGAATAGAACATTGGAATGTTCTAAAAGAATCTTCAAAATGTTAATGTGTAATTATGGTGGAAAAATCTTCTCATGACGCATAAGTTAAAAAAAATCATTCTGCCAAAAAAGTCCCAATGTACCCCATTTGGAAAATGACAAAAATCTTTCACTCAAACCATTTTAAAAAATGTAAAAAAATGCATTAAAATACCTTAAAAATTATAGGCTAATAGTAAAATTGTTTCAGAGAACATTTTTATAAAACATTGACATGTAATAGAAATATTCCCCAGTGGATACTTGAATTGAATCAATCTCAATTAATTATGAGATTGTGAATTAAACCCTTACCTTAGGTCTTATATCCTTCGCATGTTTCCAAAACTGATGTATAATAAATATTATTTTATTATAAATAAATCAGGGAACCATATTAATTTATATAATTCCATATATTAACTTTTTAAAAAATTTCATCACCCATTTGTTAACAATAATATATTATTTTCCCTATTGTTGGGTGTTAATTGCCAAGTTTTTCCATAATGTTTTGACTTGTTACTTATTATTACTATTAATTAGATCAATATTTAATTATATTTAGAATGAAAACCATTATTTAAATATCATATATATTATGTACATATTCATTTAAAATAAATTATAAAATTTATAGATATGAAATGAAATACAAATTTCATGGAGACGATAGGCCGTATATACGCATGAACCCTTATTTCGGATCGGTTCGAAATGCCCAACGGTTCCGTATCTGACGATACATGGACCTGCTTTCCAAAGGTAGGAGTTCACTAGGCGATTTGGCCAGCGACACTAAAGAACTCACATTGGTAGAGAGGATGGGAATTTGAGATTATCGTACGCTTTTGGGGGGAATTATTTCCTGTTACGGGACTCTCTTATAGATTTAAGATGTATTCATATGTTCATGAATCTTTGGTTTATACCCAAGCATAGTATCCACAGATTTCTCCTGGTTAGCAATGGTCAGTTGGACGCATGGGTTCAGAATCATTTATGCCCGAGGTTTACCATCCTTCATTGGATTGATGAACCCGAGGAGTCTGGAATCATTGAGACGACACTGATTTAAAGCCACATAACCGAGCACTCAGGAGTTTATTTTCATCCAAGGGATACAGATAAAGACTTGAGCGTTTAGATCGAACCCGTGATACGGGCCTCCTATGTGTCCTCATGAGAGGAATCTGGATCCATGTAGTTCGGTTTGGTATGGGGCTTATACTCCAGGCTGCCCAGGGTTGGTACGGTGAACCGACGTGAAGATGGTCGGATCGGCCAGGTGTTGGGATTGAACCTCAGGGAGGCTTCCTACGTACCTTTCCCAGGGGACAAGGATCAAAGTCCATGTAGTTCAGATTGGATTGTCGGAGAACCGATGTGAATGTGGACCCGAGGGTCTGATGGTGATCAGGCTTGAACCTCTTGGAGGCTTCCTACGTATCCCTATGGTGGGGAATCAAAGTCCACGTAGTTTGAATCAGAGTGGGGCTTACACTCTGAGGTATCCCAGGGTAATGGATTGGGGCTTACACTCTGAGGAGGCCCAGGGTAATAGATTGGGGCTTACACTCTGAGGCGGTCCATGGGAGTATTGGGGATTACACTCTAAGGAGGCCCATAAGAGGATGTCCTAGACGATGCCTACTCTAAGCCCATGTGAGTCATGCTCGGAGTGAGAAACAAGAGGCTGCAAGGACCAGATGATCATGTCGCGAAAGGTGAATCCATGGGAAGTGGAGTGGGGCTTATGCATTGAGCAGCCCAAGAAGCCAAGGCTTACTCCGAGATGGATGACCATAACGACAAAGTGCAGCGGGAGAGGGACTTGGCCCCAAAGAAAGACGGAGCAACACCCTTCCCAAATACGCCCTTCCTTGGCCATGGACGTGGGGAAGTACAGAGGTGCATGGGGGATTCCTTATGATGGGTAGTCCGCAATGCCCCAGAGAGGGGAGAAGCTCCCCAGTCCTAACAAGTGGAGGGGAAGAAAGAGGAATCCCGGGCTCGGACTCCGCATTACCGTGGGAATGTGAACCCATGAATGCTTCGGGAATCCGCTCAAGGGCCAAAGAAACCCCTTTTCCATTGCTTACCGTGGGTATGTAAACTCAAAATGGCGCGCTGATGTGCCTGAAGGTTACATCACACAGGTCCGGAGGTTTTGGTGGATGCCTCGTCTTGGGGCCGATGAATGGGCCAATGAGGGGGTTGCATAGGATCAGGCCGGATTGGAAAGATTATATCTGGCCCGGGGAATGGGAACTCCGAAGGATCTAGTGGGCCACACAGGTGTATGAGTGGTGGCGCCCTTCGCATAGGGAAGTGCTACATGGATGGAGAGGCTGTCCGCGAACCAGGGTGGTCCGTAGACTGATGGGTATTTTGCGAACCGGAGTGGTTCGCTGCTTGGTGGGCATCCCGCGAACCAGGGTGGTTCGCAGCTTCGGGTTTGGCCCGCGTACCAGGTTGGTACGCGGAGGGGTCCATGCAAGCAGCGGCAGCTAAGGGTGACACCGATCGGGGGTTCGTCGGTCGGGTCTTTGCCCACGTAGGAGGGTGCTACGCAGTGCGACAGGTCGAAAAAGGGGCATAAACTCCCTGGTCCATGGGGAGTGCATCTGCGGAGGGGCCATGGTTCGTAGTCATCTTTTCTTTGTTATTTTAAGTTTGTGGTTCACCAAGTTGTTATGTGTTTTTAGTTCCTTATTAATTCGAATCCAGTTTCATACCTATTCTGGTTCATGAACTGGAACTTCACTGTTTGCAAAATCCTAAGCTCCTTCATTCGAAATCCTTCCACCCGAATATGATCAACCTCTAATTACCCCTTTTTATGTTCCACCTTGATCTCATTTTATAGAGTGGGGAAATAGATGTATCTATGGTCATGCAGTACCTTTTGCGTAGGCCCATGATCAGAAACCCGGTTTATGGATGACTTGGTCTATCTGCAACTTGCGGGGGGCATTGAATGCATATCCTTCACAAACCATACTAACTCGGTGAGTGCTTCGTGGCCGCGCATGGTTCCACCTCCATTTCACAAATGATAATGGATGTGGTCCGGGTCGGTCGACGTAGTTCACGACTAGGGCGGTTCGTGATGGTGAACCGGGTTGGTGACCATCCTGCTTCGCACCCGTGTAGGGCTTCCACCTCCATTCCGCGAACGACAGCGGTCCGCGGAGGGGGGGTGCTTCGTGGAACCGGTCGTGCACCGTTATCATTGGACTGGTCTGCGTACCGGTTTGGATTGTTCCATCCTTTGAGTATTCTCCACACTTTTCCCCAATTCATTGGGGGAAATTGGGTAGAATCTCCCATGGATTAAAGGGGATTCTCATTCTTCCTTGGATGATTTTTCAGGACCCTACAAATGCCCCCCATCAGAATGATGTCTGATCGGAACGAAGAGGATACCATTCTGGTGTAGAGTGTTCCTGAAACTTGGATGGTTTTCTCTAGGAGAGTGGTCCCGGTAGGGGACCACTCTTATAAATACAGGGGCCCTTCCTTTGTCCTTTACCAGATTCTTTGCGAAACCAGATCTCTCTCGCTTTTTGTCTCCACGTGATCGTTCCTTCGTGAAACGCCTCGTCCGCGAACTAGCTGCCACTTCCGCGAACCATTCCTCATTCGTGGTCTCCTTCACCCGCTGACCAATCCCCCAGCCACGAACTAACACTTTTAATTAATTAAAAAGTAAGTCATGACAGGCCGCGTAGGAACTCGCTCCGCGGTTTTGATGGTCAGCGGTCTGAAACCTTCCATACATTGAAAATTTATGAAGTCTTCCGAACCTAATAATTTAATTCCGGGATTAAGATTCCTAGGAACAACATGGTTCACAGTTTTATGGCCAATGCTCCACGGGCCACAGTACCACGAACCTCTTCCATGTAGGATTGGTTCACGAGATGCAGTCATCGCGAACCACATTTTGAGGCTTGCTTGCAGACCTCGCGAAGAAGGCTTCTGGACTCCTTCACCATATGCTTTGTATTTTTGTCCAGAATTTATTATTATGGACTAACCATTTTCCTAGTTTTCATAATGTAGGGGGAAAGTCCTGCACCCAGGCCTGCTGCCGAGCCTCTCCCAGTTGGTTCAGGGAGACGTCTAACTATGATTCATAGAGCGGAAAGCATCAAAGAGGACCCTACTCGGTCCGTCATTCCTGATGACAGTGTCTTGAAGGACTTGCTCTCTCCTACGCTCTAGGGTTATCCACTATCAAATTGGATTCCTCTTTATGGATTCGGTCTTCAAAACTATGCCCCTATTCCCCCAACCTTGCCAGGTCTTCCGTCACCTTGATTGGAAGCGTCGCTGAAGTGCATTCTAGAGAACCTCGCCCAATCGGGGGAGGTAATCTCTGATCCTGATCCGAATGACACTTTAATTTTGAGAGGCTCTCTCTGGACCCAAAGAAATTAGTATGAAAAGTAATTCTCTCAAGAAGCTTTCCTCAAGAGTTACCCCTCCATAATCAACCTTACTCGGGTGGACCCTGATGTGGGGTGTATTTCTTAGGTGGGATCTGTGGTCTGGTGGGATTTTCTCGAATGATTGGGCCTGGGCCTTCTAGGTCCATTATCATTGTTGGGAATCTCCCGAGTCACTGAAAGTAGTCAATTTTTACTCCACAATGTGGGCCTCCCAGTTTTCTATTTAGCCATTATCTTTGATCCTGCCTGATTTTCTCAGTCGTTGGTGTTCAAGCACTAATACATTCCACCTTTCCCATAGTGAAGTTGGTATTACCTTGTGGGACATCTACCAATTGGGAGGGCTTCCGATTATTGGTGAGATGTATGACGAGTTTATGCCTACTCTTGCTCAGGCTGGCAGGTCTGTTTGCTATGTTTTTGAGCGGGTGGCTATTCTTTTCTTGGGATATCAACCCAGGCGTCAGGGCTTGCACCATGATGATGACATTTGAGTTGGTAGAGGGCAGCCTGGTGAATTTGGTCGTGCCCACTTTGGCTCGTATTTACGAACTACTGAGACACATGCAGGAGGGCGGTCCACCCTACCATTTGAGTGGGACATTTCAATTCTTATATGGCTGGATATCAGATCATTGCCGCTGTTATGAATATTTTCATCACCCAGTCATCCTGCTTCCTACCTTTTGGCCTACCTTGCTCGATATAGCCGGGGTTCTCTTGAAGTACCTCAGTTCTGATGAAGTCATCAATCTTCTTAGTGACTTATCTTGGTTTTATTTCGCTCCCTACCCCATCCCTTTTGGTGTCTTGGTTGACAACTACAGGGAGATCCTGGAGGAGCGTTCTTACATGATTTCACTGCGGGACGGGTTTCTATCCGTGCGGATTGGCGGGGCTTCTTTGTGCGAGTTTTATGCCCCCAACGTTTTTACTATTAGTTTGGGTGTATGAAACTCCATGTTTCACTTCCCCTCCTCAGGCTCGAGGACTACACCCAGCCACTCTCCGTCAATGGTGGTTGATGATGACGTGGGAGGGATCTGACACAAGAATTCCCTTTCCTGGCATAGGAGCGGCTGCCGGCCTATCCATGGAGTACGCAAGAATGTGGGTAAAAAATTATCCTGATGGGATCCTAGGGAAGATTTTCTGGTAGGTTCCCAAATCAAGAGTCATTGCGACTGTTGCGCCTATTGCACCTTACTCTTTGTCTCTGAGGGAGGACCGACTGATGGCTCGTCGGTCGAAGCGACTTAGGGGATTTTCCTCTCCCAGCCCCTCTGCGGACAAAGTTTAGACTGACCCCACCCTCTTGGACATGGAAGAGGATGACCTTGTGGCTTCTGGTCCCAGGGAGACAATGCATGAAGTTTTTCCGGCCGATACCAGACTTAGAAACTTGATTCCCAAGCTCGAACTGGTGTTAGAAGCTTCATACCTTCCAACTTCGGAACCATTTTCTAGTGTGCACATATCTACGCTGATCATAATGCCAGACTTCATTCTTGTGCTATCTAGTAAGGATACCAAAGATCCTGGTGTCATGGCAGACCACCGAGCAGTGCGCTGGTGGGTCTGGCCCTGGATTTGTGAGATTGTCACCGAAACTCCTCTGGCCGAGATGGAAACTAAAACTGAATCTGTCTGACAACTCTTCCTAGGTTTGGGATCAGGTGGCTTTGACTATCAGCAGTTTCATTTTTTCTCTTTCCAGGTTGTCACGACCCGTGAGTAAGTTTCCACTAATGAGCGTAAACTTTCTCACCTTGTTGCCTCTCATTGTGGGACCCGAGCCTTGGAGGAAGCCATGATAAAGATCCATCAACTGATAGCCCGAAAGGTGAGCTCCCTAGATCAGGTAGCCACTCTATCCACTGAGTTTCATGAATGTGAAGTATGGGCAACGATGCTGAGGGATCAGTTGTCAGCTTTGAATGGTAACCTTGAAGTCACCAGGAAAGGAATCAATGATCTCCAAACAAAGTAGGGAACACTCGTTCAGTGGCCGAGGTTGAGGCCAGGGAGAGGGCCGTGCTGGAGCAGACATACAAAAAACTTCTTCGCACAGTTACTGATATTATGGAGAGAGCGAGCCATGCTCCTTTGTGATGATTAGATCCATTCTTGTACACTCGGTTTTGCTTACCCCCTCCCCCCATTTTTTAGTTACTGTGAGGGAGAGGCCCCAGCCTGTGGACGTCCTACCTTTTTGTTCAAATAGAATAAAATCTTTGTTAATCCTTCCCTTCTATACAATTTACTATTAATGGAGTAATCTTTGTGTAAATAACAACTCACAGAATCAAAATTAATCATAATTCAGGAAAATAGAAACAAACTCTAACTTTTTCCTGGATCATGGGATCCAGCGAGAATAGTTTGACTATTGCTATGGTTTTATAGAAAAACCACACAAACGTTTTGTATTTTTCTTTTAATACCTTAATTTTTCCTGGTCCCATTTGGTGTGGACCCAGTGGGTATGGCCCGACTTTTTCTTAGGTCTCCCTTTTTAGGTTTTCGGCCTAACAGGCTTTGCGCCTCTTTTTGTGAGCGTTTTAAAGTCCCGCCGACAAGACTACCATTACTGATGTTTTAGGCCGAACATCTTTGACTAAGTATGGTGGGGTGAGGGGCCCAATGAGGTTTGGTTGATTAAAAGATGTCTCAATATCCTCCAGACGCATGTGGGTGGAACATGTTTAGATTTGGACGACATGCAAGGCATGTCTCAAGGCATGGGAGCCGTATCGGCATACAGAGGTAGGAAGAGCATCACCTAAAGAAATATTACCTTTGGTAGACAGGCCAAGAGATATCAATATACAGATCCACTGAGGGCATGGTGTGCATAGTCATGCAAAGGTTTCCTTAAGTCAATGACTCTCCATTTCTGATGGCCTAAGGACTTCATGGAAGTCCGACTTATGGAAACCACCATGGGTGGATTGGAGAATAATAAAAACCACCAGGGGTGGCTCGGAAAGGGTATGTGATGTCTGAAAAGGGTTTGAGGACTTCGGTATTAATCAAGAGTGTGGAAGAAAGGTTCCTGTCTTACGTATTTATCTAGCGTAAAGGATGGTTGGTGCTTGGCACAGTTTAAAGTCATGCAGCTGGGACCTCATTTAGAATGGAACGAATTCTCCTGGTTCTTGGTAATCTCATTAGATATGTTCCTCCATATTCAATAAGGTTTGTGAAAAAGGCTGGTAAACTGATGCTCAGAGGGTTTCCGAATCTCGGGATGGACATATGGGCTCAAAGGCCAAGAGGTGTACAAAGAGAATCATTTCCTAAAGAAATATTGACTTTTTGTAAATGAGATAGGGGTGATAAATATGTAGAGCTACTGAGAACATGGTATTCATAGTCATGAAAAGGTGTCCTTGGGTCAATGACTACATTCTATTGATATCTGAGAAACTTCAAGGAAGTTTGTGATTCGGGACCACCAGGGGTGGTTTATGAGAGTTCGAATCTTTCTGAGTACAGAGCATGGTTTATGAGGAGAGGGTGCCTGGATATGGGAGAAACATCCGGGCTAAATTTCCCAAGAATGGTTGAAGTCATTCCTTCTCAAAATGGTGTGAGATAGTGGTTTGTGTAGGTCTGACCCGTGCACTGGGAGACATAGAAAATCCTCCGTTCCTTACTGAACCCATGACAGGTTTGACCGTTCAATTTAACATCATGCAGTAAAGATGGCTTCCATGCAATTTAACGTCATGTGGTAAGGACAAGGAGCATTATTAAAGGATGCTGTGCAGTTTAACATAATACAGTAAGGACGGGGGGCATTTTTTCTGATGCTATGCAGTTTTATCGTCATGCAGCGAGGATAGAAAAAAAAAAGAATATTCCGTGCAGTTTAACATCATGCGGTAAGGATATAGTTTCAAAGTCCACTCTTGATTAGAATTTAACTGGGCTTGAACATCTCAGAATGCCCAAGACGTGGAGAGGGGTTGATTGGTGTAAATCATGGTTCTGAGGATTCTTGGATCAGGAGAAATGATATGTGGGATCTGAGGCCGGTAAGCGTACAGAGCTACGAAGAGTATTGCCTGAGGAAATCTTTCCTTTGGTAGACAGGCCAGGGGATATCAATATGCAGAGCCGCTGAGGGAATGGTATGCATAGTCATGCAAAGTTGTCCACGGGTCTATTACTTTCCACTTCCGATGTCCATGGATGGTTATGAGGATCCTGAATTGTTCGGACCACGAAGTCTGTCATTTGGTAAGAAAATATCTGGACATGTCCGAAATATTCGGCCCTGGTTGCTGTTAAAGCTTAGAGAGCTCCCAGCGCTGATTTATCTTGCACACGGGGGTGTACCTTCACTCCATTCCAGTTTAATGTCGTGCGGTAAGGACAAAGTAATCTTAGTTTAGTGGTCATAGAGATCGGACCATTGGGTGACTATTGCTGTAGTCACTTGAAGGATAACTGAGTTACCATGCTCTGATATACTCTGAACAGGGTGGGGCACGAAGGTTTTAAACTGTAACTATGAGGTCTCCCAGATCAAGAGATGTGGTTTGGGGGCTCTGAGGCCAGTAAGCGTACGGAGCTAGGAAGAGTATCGCCCGAGGAAATCTTGACTTTGGAAGACGGGCCATGGGCTATGAATATGCAGATCCACTAAGAGAATGGTATGCATAGTAATGAAAATGTGTCTCCAGGTCGATGACCTTCCACTTCCAATGTCCATGAATGATTATGAAAATCCGATATTGCTCACAGCACGAAGTTTGACATGCGGGGATAATGGTGTTCAACCATACAAGAAACATCTTCACTGCAATTATCCGGTGAGTCAAAGTAGCATAATCCTGGCTTGATGTTCGAAGATGCAGGTCATCTTGTAGACCACGGGTGGATACATAAGCTAACTGGGTAGGGATATCCTGGAAACATTTGGATGTGAAAAGGGGGACATGCTTGTAAACAACTGTTCCATAAATTTCTGGATCGAATGATATGATATGGGGGATCTGAGGTCGGTAAGCATACGGAGCTAGGAAGAGTATCACCTAAGGAAATATTGCCTTTGGTAGACATTCCAGGGGCTATCAATATGCAGAGTTGTTGAGGGCATGGTATGAATAGTCATGCAAAGGTGTCCATGGGTCGATAACTTTCTGCTTCTGATGGCCATGAATGGTTATGAAGATCCATAATTATCTGGCTCGTGGAGTCTAATGTATGGAGGGGATGCATCCATATATACAAGGAGTATTTCCATCTCATTTCACCATATATCATGGGTGGGTCACGACGAAGTCCGTGCAGTTTAAACTTCATGCGGTGAGGATGATGTCTGTGTAGTTTAACGACATGCGGTGAGAACGAATTCAGTGCAGTTTTAACGTCGTGTAGGGAGGATGAAGAATACACCCCGTGTATATATGGTCCATAAACGGGAGAAGAGGGCATTTTTTTATTTTCCTTGTAGTTTAATGTTGTGCAGTAAGGATGAGGAAGACACCCCATGCAGGTCTAGTTCGTACACGGGGGGAATGGGAATTTTTATTCTTTATTTTCCTTGCAGTTTAACATAGTGCGGTAAGGACAAGGAAGACACCCCGTGCATGTCTGGTCCGTACATGAGGGGAAAGGGAATTTCTGACTTTCATTTGGGGACAGCTGGGCTAGGGTGAGGGACCCTGGTGTCACTACATATCCTGTGAGGGCAAGAATAAAGCCTCATGTAGTTCTCCACTGTTCGTGCAGTTTAATGTCGTGCAGTAAGGATGAAGAATACAGCCCGTGCTGGTCTGGTCCGTGCATGGGGGAAGAGAGCATTTTTTTTGAATGGCTGGGATAAGATGGGGAACCCTGGCATCACAACATATCCCACGAGGGCAGGAATCAAGCCTCACGTAGTTCTTTTAATGTAATACACCTCGTGTAGGTCTGGTTTGTACGGGGGGGGGGGGGGAGGGGGTATTTTTGGCTTCATTTGAGGTGGCTGGGCCAGGGTGTGGAATTATAGCATCGTTGCGTATCCTACGAGGGCAAGAATCAAGACTTACGTAGTTATCTGAAAGAAAATACACCTCGTGCGGGTTCAGTTTATTTACGGGGGGAGAAGAGGCATTTTTTTTCTTTTACCCTTGTCCGTACAGTTTAAAGTCGTGCGGTAAGGACGAGGAAAACACCCCGTGTAGGGCTGGTCTATACACGAGGGGATGGAGCTTTTTTAACTTTTATTTGGGGATTACTAAGCCAGGGTGGGGGAACCTGGCATCACTACGTATCCTGCGAGGGAAATAATCAAGCCTTACATAGTTCTCTGAAAGAAGTACACCCCATGCAGGGCTAGTCCGTACACAGGGGAAGGGGACATTTTTTTAATTTTATTCCATTTATGAGTTCTTGGTCCAGGATAGGGGATCCCGACGCCACTACGTATCCTGCGATGTCAAGAATTAATCCATACGTAGTTCTCTTAAATAAGCACACCCCGTGCAGGTCTGGACCACACACGAGGGTGAGAGCACTTTTTTTGAATCTTCTTATCCGTGAAGTTTATCGTCATGCGGTAAGAACGAGGGATACACCCCGTGCAGCTCTGGACCTGCACTGGGGAAAGAGAATTTTTTAAATCTTCTCATCCAGGGGTGGCTGGGCCATGATGGGGAACCCTGACGTCGCTACATATCTTGTGAGGGCAGGAATCAAGCCTTACATAGTTCTCTGAAATCTGTGCAGTTTAACATCATGCGGTGAGGATGAAATACTCTTAGTTTAAGGTCATAGAGTTTGGACCGTTGGGTGCTTGGTAGTTTAACGTCATGCAGCTCGGACGATAACTGCTTTTAGTTATGCCAGTGAGGGAAGAATGCTCTTAGTTTAGGGTCATAGAGTTTAGACCGTTGGGTGCATGGCATTTTAACGTCATACAGCTCAGATGATAAATGATTCTAGTTATGCCAGTGAGGGCGGAATGCTCTTAGTTTAGGGTCATAGAGTTTGGACTATTGGGTGCTTGGTAGTTTAATGCCATGCAGCTCATACGATAACTGATTTTAGTTATCTATGTGAAATACTTATTCAAGAATATCGCATTTGTAGGAGTGGTGGTGAAATGACCGTCCATGGATATCAGGGTATATGCTCCGTTGGAGTAGAATTTGTGTATAACATATGGTCCCTCCTACTTGGGCTCCTGTTTTGGAGTTTTCTTTCCGGGTATCATTGGGGTCCGAAGGACCAACACCAATTCTTCTTCTAAGAAAGACCGAAGAAGAACCTTTTTATTGAAGGCTCGTGCAATCCGGTTCTGGTATACTTCAAGATGATTCAAATTGTGCAACCGCTTCTCGTCTAGCTGCTCCAATTCATCTAGAAACTTTTCTGATTTCTAATCTATGGATAACTGATCACAAATAATGACACGGATCTAGGGAAATTGGAGCTCAATGGGCAGGACCGCTTCTGTTCCATATACTAATGAGTACGGAGTAGCCCGAGTAGCGGTGCAGATTTTGGTTTGGTAAGCCCTCAATGCATGGAAGAGTTTATCCAGCCATGACTTCTTGTCTCTATCCACCATTTTCTGGAGAATATTGGACAAGGTCTTGTTGAAAGCCTTTATCTGTTTGTTGACCTCTGTGTGGTAGCAGGATGAGTGGTTAACCTTGATACCATATTCTTGGTATAGTTCCTCCAATTGAGTAGAGCAAAAGTTGGTGACATTATCCGTCAATATGGTACGAGGGACACATAATCTGGTGATGATATTGGTTTTCACAAAGCTGAAAATGATTATTTCCCCGACTTCCTTAAGGGGTACAGCTTCTTCCCATTTGGAAAAGAAGTCGGTTGTCGTGAGGATATATTTCAGCTGTTTGGCTATGTCGGGAGGATATGGTCCCACAAAATCCATTCCCCAGATAGAAAATGGTCAGGAGTACTAATTCTGATGAAGTAAATCCAAGGGTTGGTGTATGAAGTTGGCATGAATTTGGCATACGTGGCATTTTTCAGTAAAGCGCTCGCAATCTCGTGCCACGGTGGGCCAATAGTACCCAAGCCTTCGAACTTGATGGGAAATATTGGACCCCAGCTGATGTGCTCCACGTACTCCAACATGAACTTTAGTCATGATGACATTGGTTTCTTCTCCATCAATGCATCAGAGGAGGATTCCATCAAGGCCTCGTTTGTTGAGGACCTCCTGCTGACCCACGCTGCCATATAGGTCAAAGTTGATTGTCCTTCTCTATATTTTCTCTCGTTCAGCCCTATCTGATGGATGTTCTCCCCGTTGAAGGTTGTTTGCAATGGGGGTCATCCATCCGGTGGAAGGATCATATGGCTCTAGGACAGGACTCACTTCATTGATTTCTTCCATCTTGGCCAAAAAAAATGGCAGGACCATTCGACGATGAGAAATACTAATAGTTGTTTCATCTTGGTCTTGGTCGGCAAGGTATGTGGCCGCATTAGCTAATGCATCGAACTGGGCATTCTGAGACTGGGGAATATAGGTCAATGTTGGTTCTATGGAGAATTCCACCATTAAACCTCGAATATGGTCAAACAAGGGAATCAAATCCTCCTTTTTTATATCATATTCACCATTGACTTTCTTGATGACTAGTTTCGAGTCACCTTTGACCTTAAGGTTCCGTACTTGTGATTGGAGTGCGAGCTTCAGGCCTGCAATGAGGGCTTGATATTCCACTTCATTATTCGTACATCATTTTGACAGGAGGAAAGAATATGGCAAGACTGCCTTTTCTGGGGACATGGGTATTATCGCCAAGCCCACCTTTTTAAATTTGGGATCTTCCATCCTCTTTCTGGTTGGGCTTCGGGAGGAACCATCAAAGTACATTTCCCATTCTGGGAACTCCTCTTGAACCGAGAAGATGTCTTCATCAGGTAGCTCGGCGTTCGGTGCGACAGTCCCTGTTGAAGGGTGCTCTGCCAGAAAATCTGCTAACTCCTGGCCCTTGATGAATTTCTGAGGCACCAACTGAATGTCAAACTATTGCAGTATGACTGCCCATCGGGATAGGTGCTCAGTCAGCATTGGGCGACTGAGAATGTACTTGAGAGGGTTACTATGTGAGACCAAATGGGATTCATGATATTGCAGATAATGTCGCAACTTCTGAACTACGAAGACCAAGGCCAAACAACTCTTCTCTATGTTTGAGTATCGAGTCTCAGTATCAATCATGGTTCAGTTGAGGTAATAGAGACTGTTTTCACTACCAGCATCATTTTTCTGTGCGAGGAAGGCTCCTAGAGATAGCTCTAGTGACATCACGTATAGGATGAGGGGTCTTCCTTCAACGGGGGGCATGAGCACCAGCGGGATTAAGAGATACTTCATTAGGCTGTCGAACTCCTCTTGGTAGTCATCTGTCCATTGGTACGTGACTCCCTTCTTCATTAACCTGGTAAAAGGAAAACATTTTCCAGCCAAGTTGGCTATGAATTGCCTGATTTAGGACAGGTTCCATTGGAATTCTCTCAACTCTATGAGATTATGGGGGGGGGGGGGGTGGTAGGGAGAGGATAGACTTTGTATTTTTAGGATCGACTTTGATGCAACGATGGCGTATGAAGAAGCCAAGGTATTTTCCTGAGGTAACCCTGAAGGTGCATTTCGAGGGATTCATCTTCAGGCTATGCTGCCGAAGATTGTTGAAGACAGTCTCAAGGTCTGATAGGTGATCTGAGTGCTGCCTGGACTTAACCACCAAGTCGTCCACGTAGCATTCAACGAATCTCCCCAGGAATGGTTTAAAGATACGATGCATGGCATGCTGATATGTGGTGACATTGTTCTTGAGACCAAAGGGAATAACCATGTAACAAAATATTCCTTGAGGGGCCCTGAAGGCAGTGGATTATTCATCTTCTCAGCCCATCCTGACTTGATTATTCCCAGAATATCTGTCCATGAAGTATAGAGCCTCATACCCGGCCGTTGCATCGATTAATAACTCGGTGATTGGGACCGGGAAATCATCTTTCAGACAATGCCGATTGAGATATCTGAAATCAATGTAGATGCAGATTTGTCCATTCTTTTTGTTGATAGGGACGATGTTTGCCAACCATATGGGGTACGTGACCTCCTGAATAAAGCCTACTTTAATGAGCTTATCGACTTCAACCTCTATTTTGGCCACATGTGATGGGTGTGTCCTTCTGGAGGCCTGTTTATAGCCCCGATATTCTTCTGGTAGACCTAGGTGGTGCGTTGCCACTTTGGGATTGAGTCCTGGAATTTCTGTGTAATTCCAGGAAAATAATCTCGATGTTGCCTCAGGAAATAGGTATATAAATTGCGCTCCTCGGCAGACATGGCTGCACTAATGAGAGTGGGCCTCGGGTCTTCCTTGGTACCCAGGTTTATTTCCCTGAGCTCATCCACTGTGGTGGAGATATCTTCCTCAGATGCGGGAGGTGCACCCCTGAGATCTTCCTCCTCCTCTTCTCCTATATCCTTATATTCTTGACCTGACGGGGGGAGAGATCCCATAACAGGTTCTTGGGAGTCCTGAGGTGAGGCATTTTGGGTGTCCTCTCTCAAGTATTTGCCCCCAAATTGAGGGTTAGCGTCGTTCCCACATTGTCACGCTCGGCAGTTATGGCTGAAGTCATGAGGACAACTGAGTGTGTGTCCGATCTTGAACCTCTGCTCTCAATATGGTTGATGGGTAGTACGTAATCTCTTCTAAGCATTCTGAGGGGGTCGTAAGGGACCATTTCCAAACCATTTGGAGCAGGGATCCATTTGACACCATCGACCGAGGGCTTCTTCTTCTTTTTCTCATAAAACTCAGCGTCAATGTAGTGTGACTTAGAGAGATCGAAAGGGGCCTTGTCGGCATGCAATGTCCCACTCTTCCCATTGACGCAGTACTTAATACACTAGTGGTAGGATGAAGGAATGACCATGTGCTTATGGAGCCACGACCTTCCCAGTAGGGCATTGAATGCTGTGTTCTATTGAACCACCATAAATTCCAAATATGCCACAAGGTTGCCAAAATGGGTCTTTACCGTAATTTGTCCCATTGCCTTTTTCTCACTCTTGTCGTAACCTTGCAGAGTTGTGGCCGAGGGTATTAAATCACCCTCACTGTAACCCAACATACAAAGTGTCCATAGGGGAAGGAGGTTAACTCCTGATCCGTTGTCAATAAAGACTTTACGGATCTCAACATCACCTAGCGTACCAGACACATACAATGGTTTGATGTGTCCTTTCATGATGACATCTTCATCCAAATCGGTGAAAGAAATCACTACATCACATTCAGCTGAGCCAGCCTCCGTCCCGTAAATCTCGGCGGCTGCTACCTCATCTTGAAACTTCTAGGGGATGAGAAAGGCTTCTATGAGTTCCTCCCTAAGGTTTGCTAACATACTAAGGGCATCCAGGATTGTCAACTTGGCTGGTACTGACACCAGCTGCTTAAGGATGTCATATTTCTATTCCAGTGGCCGATGCTTCTCCATTGGTGGGGAAGTCTTAGCGGGCATCTTGGGAGTTGGAATATGTGACGAGGAGTGACCGACCGCAGGGTTGGAGGTTGGCGTCGTTCCCACATTCTGGGGACTCGGCCCAGCTGGTCTGTTCGTGCGTACTGGACGGCTAGGCGCTTGTTCCTCCTCTAATGGGTACTGCAGAATGACATGGGTAGGGTAGCCGCTTGTGGAGGTGGAGGGATATTATTTCTCCTGTTTAGTCCATTGAAGGGATCTCCCATGGATTTTCATGATATTAATGGTTTGGGCCTAGGTAAAACCATAGGGATGGTTTCAGCCGCGACTGCGCCTTACTCAGTATCCCCTGCCTCTGCGATTCCTCGTCCCGTCCCCTTGTGTCAGGATCTCAGGTTCATAATCATACCCTTTGTCAGGGAACGATTCCATTAGATGGATGACGTTGATGGAACCAAAAATTGGTTCCTCATCCTCTGACAGGTCAACCTGGTCGGTTGTCCCGGATGGTGCCGTTTGGTGGGTCGGTGCCCGTGGTGCTAAGTTTGAGGGTATAAAATCCGATAGTGTTGGGGCTAACTTTGGCCTCGTTGCGGACTGCTCCTCTTTCTCTTGTCTTATCCCTTATTGATTACGCCTGGATGACCGGATCAAGGTGGGTTGTGAGGCCGACATTGTCGGTTGCACGACATTAGGGGCTGTTGGCGGCAACACCGGTTGCTGTAATTGAGGTCAGAGTATGCCCTGGGCTTGGTTTACAGTCTTCCGAGTCATCCAATTGTAAAATTTCTTCCCCTTCTTGCTGGTGACTTCTTTCCACCCCTCCCCTTTGTCGGAGTCGGTTGTAAAAATATATGTCACATGTGCTGAGGGTGGTCCCAGCTCGACCTTCCTAGAGTCTACCATCCTTTGCAGGAGGTATTTGAAGACAAACCATTCCTGAATATTTTCCCCCAAAATTCGATGGTAGGGACAGTAATCTGGCCTATCATCATGCCGACTTCTTTAGGTTTCCTTGGCTCCGGGAGGAGGAGCAAGTTGCAATTCATGGCGGTGATGAAGTAGCCGCGAACTTGGTCCTCTCAGCATGAGTATAATTTTTGTCTTCATTCCTCGAACTAGTTCTGCTTCGATCCTCTCTGATCATCCTGATTGGGTGGAGGTGGCCACTAATATACAGGGGCCCTTGACGATTTGGTGGAGGCCTAGGCAGTGGAGCGGGCACAGGGGTTGGATTGAGCGTGACAGAGGATGCTTCAGCTCCAATTGTTCACTTTGCAGGAGCCTGTGAGGCTATTCAGGACTTCATATTGGTCCACTACAGGGAGTCCTCAAGTCTTTGGGCAATGGCCGAGAGATGGTAGAATCCAGTGTTGCACTCCACTGGTATGAGTGGTGTTCGCAGCTTATCTCGAAGATTATCGATGCATATGGAAAGCAACTCGTCTTGAGGAATTTGACTGTTCAGGGAGTAGGTCAGACCTTTCCATATAGCAATGAAATTCGAGACCCTCTCATTCTCCCTCTGCTTTCAGTTCATGAGGTCGCTGACCATTGTTTTAGGCAGTGCTGAGATTAAGTGGAACATGAACTGCTGCTGAAGGTCTTCCCAGCTTTTTATTGACTGGGCTGGCAGGCTCGTATACCAGATGAAGGCATATCCCTGCATGGTTCGTATGAAGCATCCTAGTTTCACTACTTCTTGTTGTTCCAGAGTTCCCATCCTAGGGTCACAATAAGACACGTAGTGCATCAAATTTTGTTCTGGATCGCCTGATCCATTGAGGATAGGGAATACAGGGCTCCCAAAATTGGGTGGAGGTGGTGTGTTGCTCACACAATCTAGGTAAGGTTTCCACTCTAGCTGTATCACAGTGCGTCGTCCTTCCATTTCTTCCAATCATGCTGTTAGTGCCTCAATGGTGTTGGTGAGACCCTAGTTTACTTCCTGTTGAGTCCGGTCCTGGGCAGGTGTATCCCAAGGCATTGCTTGAGGATCCAGCTCGGTTGGCACAAGGGGTTCATTTTCCATTCACGATGCCTTCATAGGGTTCATACATACTCGTTCTGGTTGCTTCTTGAGTTGAGGGAAGTCTTGGTATTCATCTGGATCCACATTTAAGTAGTTGGACAGGCCGAGGGCCTCATTGGGCGGGAGCCCTGACTGTGCTTCGTTTACCGGGGAAAACTTTAGTCCTTTAGGTGGACTGACTGGGAGTTCATAATGTGGCTTCTCTTGGGACGCTCTTTCAATAAGATGGATCCTATGGAGTAGCTCGACATTAATCCACCTCAATTATTTCATTTCCTCTTCCTATCGATCGAATCTCTCTTCGAGCGTGAGTGGCTCGTTTTTATCGAGATAAGGAGGCAGGTTGAGGGTAATCAGCGCTTTATTCTTATCCTTATTAGAAGCTTGTAGGGTCAACAGAAGAAGGCTAGCTGAAGGGGAGTCCATATTTAGGGCGTCCCTCTAGTTCCGAGTATGCACACCTGGTGGTTCATTGTGAGTCACAACATGACTGGAACCATCGTCTCCCGATCTATCCAGATTTGCATTATCTTTGGTGTTACCAATGGGGTTAACCTCTATGGTGTTGATGGATTCATATCGCGGGGCGGAGACGATGTCACCTTCCAAATAGGAAGGGCATCTCCCACGTCTTTTTCTAGTCTTCCCTATTCTGTCCAGGGATTGCTTTTGGGCTTCTTGACGAAGGGTGACACAGATATTTCTTTGATATGACCTTATGGTAAGCCTCCCTCTTGAAGGGGATGATGATTCAAAGGATGGGATGGGGCGAGAACCTCTTCTTTTAACTGTCCTCCCTAGACGAGAGAATACTGATTCTCGTGGGGGAGGTGGTTGTTGAGGAGGTAAAAATGCCCCCAGCCCTAAGGGCTGGGGTTGGATCCATTCCTTGGATGTCAAGTCTCTTCCCGTTTTTATTGGTCTTATGGGGGTATTTGTTATTAAAAATGTCCCATCCCTGCAGGTCAGGGTTGACCCTGGATTGTGGTAGTGGCTACTGCTATTGCTACCTGCCTGATCTTGTGTGCCCCCATTTAGGGGTGAACTGGGTTTGGTGCCGAGTTTTCCTGTGAATCAATCCCTTCTGGGGAGGCAGGAAATGATCGCTGATTGGCCTCTCTTAGGAGAGAGGCCTGTTGTATGCTCTTGGTGTCCTGATTCAGGAGTTCTTGAATTGATCATTCCCGTCGGGCCTGACGATTTTGGGACTTACTGAAGGCCTGACTCTGTTGGGTGTGTTGCCTTCTACGAACAGGGAGACCACTCGATTGCTATCTTGACATGATGAAGTTTCTAGAAACCATGCTGAATAGGTTCTTCTAGGTGGGGAGCGGAGTGAAATACAGAGCTCCATGTTCCCCCCATCCCCTGATATGGACTCCCATCAGAGCGTCATCGATGAGGCGGCGTAGCTGGTGCATCGCATGGCGGCAGGCTATCTCCATGTTCCCTTTATGCCTCTCGGGTCACTGTTGCCATGCCAAAGGAAGAGATTCCAGGTCGATGTGACGCAGGAGGTCTCCTATTGTCTTGACATGGTCTACATACCCGTCGTAGGGCAGGAAGCTTGATTTAAGCTGGCAGAGGGTTGTCCATATATTGTAACAGATGTCATGTACACATTTTTCTGACAACATTCTGGGTATGTCGAATTGAGAGGTGGCCGTGGGCCAAAACATAACTGGGTTATCATCCCTGGTCAGTCGTTTCCTCAGGTGCAACATGTCCGCATACTCCTCCGCTAGTGATTCCTCTACCTAGTCAGCCCAACTGAGATGCTCACTAATAGTGTGGTTGGAGGCAGTGAGGCCGGTAGGTATCAAATTATCATGTTGGTGATTCCGAGGTGGTTCAGATGATGAACGTGGCCCCGGAACATCTCCTGATCCAAGAAGGGTGTCGTTGGAGACTAGTTGGGAATATGACAATATTGATCCCGTCCTTCTAAGTGCCTCAACATATGAGGACTTTTTTGTTCTTGATTCGGCAGGGGGATGACCTTCCTATTTATATGATATGTTATTGCGGGGAGGACCTTTGCAATGGCGGCCGCATTGGAGAGGAATACCATTAATTCTTGACGCCTCACTGCATAGAGGACTTTTACAGTACATACCCTGGGGACGGCCTCTAAGGCACGTCACAGCAAGGGGAGGACCTTTTGGCTGCGTAGTGTTGTTACGGGGAGGGCCTTCGCAACAACTGCCATCATGGTGAGGATGACCATAATGGTTTGAAATTCGGTGTGCATCCTGGGGAGGACCTTCAAGACCCACTGTGACAAGGGGAGGACCTTCTTGTTGCTTGGGGCCACTGTGGGGAGGACCTTCGCAATGGCAGCCGTGTTGGAAAGGACTACCATCACAGCTGCTGAAATGGCGAGGACTACCATTACAACTACCGTAGGGAGAATATCTACAGGGTACACACTGGGGAGGGCCTTCAAAATTTACCTCAACGAGGGGAGGTCCTTCTCATTGATTACCATCTCTACCAGGAGGACCTCTATTATCAGGGTGGTGAGGACTACCACCGTGATCTGATACCCGGCTACGTGGAGTGTCGTTGCAACGTAACCCCTAGGGAGGACCTTCAGGGCAGACCACGATAAGGGGAGGATAATCTTTTCATGATGATACATCACTGTGGGGAGGACCTCCGCATTTGAGACTATGATAGTGAGGACTAATATCATAATCTGTGGTCCCAAATCATGGAGAGTGTTTGCAGCGTATACCCTATGGAAGACCTTCATGGTGGACCGCAACAAGTGGAGGACCTTATTGCTGCTCGATCTTCTGGTCACGTGGAGGGTTTCTGTGACTCGCATCAAAAGAGGATCTCTTGTGATCGATCGTTATATGCCCGCGGGGGAGACCCCTGTAGGTGCTCTGGGGAGGACCTTCAGAACTGCTGGTAGCGACATTGCGGGGAAGAACTTCGCAACTGCTACTACCATTTACATAATATGGTAATGTGTGGGCGGGGTTCTGAAGCTTTTTTATGCACTTAACGGCGTCAGGAACCCCAACTTCCATCAGAGCAGAGTCATAAACCCTCTCTTTATTTTACGGCTGCCTTCGGCGCGTTCAGGGCACTTTATTGCGGGCAGCGGGGACCATCTGCTGTTGACAATAACCTTCACCTTTGGGTCCCTGTCTAATTGGGTCCTGTGATGTTTCCGGGATACACCGATGAACAACTTGACTTATAGCAGGGATATATGCCTACTCTATAGCATCCACTGTGATGGATGGGTGTCCCCCTATTGGAACAAGTGAAGCTGCTCGATCCAGTTGCCCTTGCATCACAGAATATGGCCGACGACCCTCCTGGGTAGAATCAAGGATGCATATCTACTCCAAGGAGGCAATCTCGTCTCTTAGATGAGTCACCTCAATTGGGGAGACGAGCTCATGGTCCAGAGTCCTTATTATTGTCACTGATGCTATTACATTCTGGAAAATATGTAAGATATGATCTGGGATTGATACCTGCTCCTCCATCATTTCTAGGATATGTAGAGAGTCATCTTTGGATGGAACGGGTATGAAGGCCCATTCCGGTATCGGAGTAGGAATATCCTGCTCTGGTCCTCCAGTGGTAAGTGGGTACTGACAATTATCCTGTGTCGGGGCAGGTGAATGAATCTACCCCTGGGCTGGGATATGCCGGTATATCTCTCAGTTTTCCGTCACATCGGGATAACAGACTTTACTTGCATCCGTAGGGAGCTGGCCCTGCATATGTTGGTTTCCCACCATATCGAGTTGGTGGCCTTTGTTGGCAGGGAGACGTGCCCGCCTATTAATTTCCACCACATCTAGATGGTGGGATTTATTGATCGCCACCACATTGGGATGGTATGCGTCAAGAGAATCTACTAGGAGCTGGTCCTTCAGGTGCTAGGTCACCACCACGTTGGGTTGGTGGGCTTCATGATCCCGGGTATGGAGAGGTGCCTCCTGGGTTGGTGCCGTCCTGCGTGAGAGACAAGCTTGATTGAGCCTAGCATAGATATGCACCTACTCATCTGATGCTTCCATGTCTGGATGGTGGGATTTGGAGGAGGGAACATGTGTATGTGCCTGTTCGTGATATGTCTCCGTGACTGGGTAGCAGAGATCCTCCTTAGGGACAAGGGTGATGACCAGTCCCTGGTTGTACGCTTGCCGCCCTTGTTAGGCGGTCCGAGGGGCCAGAGCTCAGGGAGCGTGGTCCTGGATCCTCAGGGTGACATACTCCTTATCGTGAGGATGTTGATTCATGACATGACTGCGATGACGTGTGCCAGTGAGGGCCTTGGAGCAGAACCCCCATTCAGCAGGGATGAAGTCCTCAGCATCGACCTCATCCGCCTCCCTAATAGAAGGGAGGTATGTGCTGTATCATTCTAGGGAGAGACTCCTGAAACGGTTTGAGACGGTAATAGAAGCCATCTGGATCTGATTTTGTGGCCACTGCTGGGCAGGCGACCGACGAGTCCTGGCGGATTGGAGGGCGTGCATGGCCGCCTCCACCGTTGGGAGAGTACCGTTCACATGGTACTCTCAGATCAATGCATCCAAGAACCTACGTTGAAGATTCAGGGTAGTTGATGGGGTCCTCCGTTGGCGAGGAAGTCCGGTCATTGCGTTGTTGGAAGCACGCGCCTGTGAGTTCCTTCGTGATTCCATTGTATTGAAGGGAGTTCTGTGTGGTACCTGTAAAATATTTTAACAAGTAAAAACTGCAAACCCATCAATGCAGCATCTCATGACCCCATGCATAATTAATGACCTTTATTGGAACTCCTTGTGAGTATAAATGGGGAACATGGTGGGATTAGGTTAAACCCGTCACGCTTGGTTAAAGATTCACGTCGGGTTCACCATTTTTTTTCGGATCAGTTCGAAATGCCGAACGGTTCCGTATCCGATGATACGTGGACCTTCTTTCCAAAGGAAGGTGTTCGCTGGGTGATTTGGACAACAACACCTAAGAACTCACATTGGTCGAGATGATGGGAAGTTGGGCTCATTGCACCCTTTTGGGGGGAATTATTTCCTGTTCCGAGACTCTCTTATAGATTTAAGACGTATTCATATGTTTGTGAATATTTGGTTTATACCCAAGAATAGTATCCATGGATTACTCCTGGTTAGCAACGGTCAGTTGGACTCATGGTTTCAGAATCATTTATGCCCAAGGTTTACCATCCCTCATTGGATTTATGACCCCGAGGAGTCTAGACTCACTGAGACGACACTGATTTAAAGCCTTGCAACTGGGCACTCTGGATTTTATTGTCATCCAGTGGATATAGATAACGACTTGAGCATTTAGATCGAACCTGTGATATGGGCCTCCTACGTTTCCTCATGAGAGGAATCGGGATCCACGTATTTTGGTTTGGTATGGGGCTTATACTCTAGGCTGCCCAGGGTTGGTACGGTGAACCGACATGAAGATAGTCGGATCGGCCAGGTGTTGGGCTTGAACCTCGGGGTGGCTTCCTACGTACCCTGCCTAGTGGACAAGGATCAATTTCCATGTAGTTCGGATTGTATTTTCATATAACTGACATGAATGTGGACCTGTGGGTCCGATGGTGATCGAGCTTGAACCTTTTGGAGGCTTGCTATGTATCCCTATGGTGGGGAATCAAAGTCCATGTAGTTCGAATCACAGTGGGGCTTACACTCTGTGGCAGCCCAGTGTAATGGATTGGGTCTTACACTCTCAGGAGGCCCAGTGTAATTGATTAGGGCTTACACTCTGAGGCGGCCCATGGGAGGATTGGGGCTTACACTCTGAGGAGGCCCGTAAGAGGATGTCATGGGTGATGCCTTCTCCAAGCCCACGTGAGTCATGCTCGGTGTGAGGAACAAGAGGCAACAGAGACCATACGATCATGTCGTGAAAGGTACGTCCATGGGAAGTGGAGCGGGGCTTACGCATTGAGTATCCCAAGAAGTCAGGGCTTACTCTGAGATGGATTACCATGGCAACAAAGCGCAGCGGGAGATGGACTTGGCCCCAAAGAAGGATGGAGCAGCATCCTTCCCCACTACGCCCTTCCTTGTCCATGGCTGTGGGGAATAATGGAGGTACATGGGGGATTCCTTCTGGTGGGTAGTCCGCCATTCCCCATAGAGGGGAGAAGTTCCCCATTCCAAACATGTGGAGGGGAAGAAAAAGGACTCCCGGGCTCGGACTCCACATTACTGTGGGAATGTGAACCCAAGAATGCTTCGAGAATCCCCTCAAGGGCCGGAGAAACCACTGTTCCCTCGCTTAACATGGGTATGTAAACTCACAATGGTGCGTTGATGCACCTGAAGGTTACATCATACGGGTCTGGTGGCTTTGGTGGAGGCCTCGGCTCGGGGCCGATGAATGGGCCAATGGGGGGTTGTAGAGGATCAGGCCAGATTGGAAGGATTTTATCTAGCCCGGGGAATGGGAACTCCGAAGGATCTGGAGGGCCACATAGGTGTATGAATGGTGGTTACCTTCACTTTGGGAGTTGCTATGTGGCTGGAGAGGCCGTCCGCAAACCAGGGTTGTCCGCGGACTGATGGTCATTCCGCAAACAAGAGTGGTTCATGGCTTAGTGGGCATCCCGCGAACTAGGGTGGTTCGCAGCTTCGGGTTCAGCCTGCATACCAGGCTGGTACGCAGAGGGGTCCATGCGAGCAGTGGCGGTTGAAGGTGACACCAGTCAGGGGTTCTTCGGTTGGGGCTTCGCCCATGTAAGAGGGTGCTACACGGTGCGACAGATCAGAAAAGTGGCATAAACTCCCTAGTCCTTGGGGAGTGAATCTGTGGAGGGGACATGGTTCCGGGTCTTCTTTTCTTTTTTATTTTAAGTTTGCGGTTCACCAAGTTGTTATGTGATTTAATTTACTTATTAATTTTCTTCTAGTTTCATACTTGTTCTGGTTCACGAACAAGAACTTCGCTGTTTGTGAAATCCTAAGCTCCTTCCTTCGAAATCCTTCCACCCAAATCGGATCGACCTCCAATTCCAAATTTTGATCTTCCCCCTCGATCTCTTTTTATAGAGTGGGGAAAGAGATGTATCTATGGTCATGCAACACCTTTTGTGGAGGCCCAGGATCAGAAACCCGGTTTATGGATGACTTGGTCCATCTGCAACTTGCGGGGGTCATTGAACACATCTCCCCCGTGAACCATACTAACTCGGGGAGTGCTTTGCGGCAGCGTAGGGTTCCGCTTCCATTCCACGAATGATAGAAGATGCAGTCTAGGTCGGTCGACGCGGCTCGCAACTGGGGCAGTTCTTGATGGTGAACCGAGTTGGTTCCTGTCCTACTTCGCACCCGCGGAGGGCTTCCGCCTCCATTCCGCGAACGACAGCGGTCCGCGGAGGGGGGTGCTTCGCGGAACCAGCCCTGCACCATTATCATTGGACTGGTCTGTGGACCGGTTCGGCTTGTGCCATCCTTTGAGTATTCTCCACACATTTCCCCAATTCTTTAGGGGAAATTTTTTAGAATCTCTCTTGGATTAAACGGGATTCTCATTCTTCCTTTTTAGATTTTTCAGGACCCTACAACGCTACTACCATTTCTTTGTCGTATTAAAAGAATGAAAAGTTAACTATTTTCATTATAATTATAGTAACATATTTATTTCATATATGTCACATATTTTTATTAAAATAATCCTTTATACATTCTATGTGTAGAGTGAATAAATCACATCATTTAGAGGAGGTGGCAGTTAACACACCCACAAACGAAGTTATCATATTTACAAAAAATGGAATGAATGAATTTGTGTGTTATATAATATTTCCAGAAGCATAAATACATCATAAATACCATATATATAAAATAAAAATAAATTTTATATCATAATTCCCAACCATGAGAGGTGATAAATGAGAAATGAACAACATCATTTCGTGAGGTGTTAGTTCATCGTACACAAGAATAATAAGTTCATTAACCATTAGATGGATGTGTGTGTAAGTATAGGTCAAAACCTTACTATATAGACATCTTTGTATATTGATTATACTAAGGTTATTATTTAGAACATAAATAAAAATAATTTATTGTGTTTGAAGGAAGAAATAAAAAAAGGCTTTCTAATGAACGTTACCATAGGTATCTACTTTTCATTTGAATAAAAAGTCTTTGGTGGTTGTATTATGCCCAATGTAAGGCTTATAAGATTAAGGTAGGGATGTTGGGAGAATATGTTGGTAGGGTTTTTCTAAACCAAATATGTTCTAAAGTGTGAATAAAATAGAAAAATAGGTTTCCTTCTATAAGAGAGAGGAGGGGCACTATTGGAATTCTTCACAATATTAAAATAATATAAATTAAATTTATAATCCAAATAGAAGAAAACGTATTATTTTCAATTATATGATGATTTTGGGTCCCAATATACCCATCAAATGAAAACTAGATACATTTTGAATATTTTTAAATCCTTCCCTTCTAGTTTTAACACTTACTATACAATTTTAATTCATGTTAAGACATAATGTAATTTAAAATTTGAGGGTTAATTGAATAACTATATATTTCCAAATAGACTAATAAATGAAAAATTGAGTTTAATAATTATTCAAATAATTTACTCTAAATTTATATTTTTATGAATTTTATATCATTTAATAAGATATTATTTATTTTATCATATAATTAATGTCAATTTTGACACAATTCATCACATGAATTTTTAAAAACATCATTAAAATATGATATCATCGAAACAACTTTTTTAAATCATCACTAAAATTTCAAATTCCACCATAAAATTCATGGATTAAATTAATTATATGAAATTATAATTCTTTTAATATTTTTAATATCATTTATTTGATTCTTCCATTAATTAAACAATTACTACATCAACATTGTAACACCATTTAAGGTACTTATTTTATCACTAAAAATTAGAAATAAATTTTTATGATGTGGATTACAATTTTATCTTTATAAATAAATTTTATAGGAATACATATCCCTTATATAACCATATATTAAAAATATTTCACTTGTTAAAAATAAATTTGTGACAAAATTGACTTTTCTTTGAATATAATATTATAAATGTCATACTATCATTAAAGTGGATTAAAAAGATTATAATTTTCACCCAAGGATGTTTTTGGTTGAAAAACACTCATAAATTGAAATTAGAACAATTTTTAGTGTAGTTTTATAATATTTATAATATAATTTTTACATTTAATTAATGGATTTAACTTTAACCATGGTGAAAAAAATTTAAAAAAGTTACAATTAATTTTGTCTAAAAATAAAGGGCTCTATTTACTAAATATGCAAATTTTGATTCCAAATATGGAATAAAATTTTCATAATAAAAAAACAGAAATATGATAAATTATTTAAAAATTAATCCCACTAACAGAAGGAGAAATCATTTTTCTAAAGTAAAAAACGTTCAAAAGTAGAAATGTTTTAGTTCCAAATTAAGTGTGAAATTTATTAAAATTAACTTAATTGTATTAAATAATAAAATATTTATCTAATTATGCTTCAAAAATATTAAAAGTTATAATATAAAAAAATATAAAAAAAATTAGATGAAAAAGAAGTTTTCAATTAAAATACAGTATTTTTTCACTATTCATAAAAAATGATTCTTATCAAAAAATAACAAAAAATACCAATAAATAACCCAAAGTAAATTTTGAGAGTAAAATTTCAAATTATAATTTTTTTTCAAAGTGAATTTATAAATGTTTTATAATAATGTTTAAAACAAGTGGACTATAAAAAATTAGTAAAACTGGCTTTTTAGAAATATACATCTTTTATGCATAAAATTGGAATTGTTCTTATATCTTATCTTGAAAAAACATAGGATGATTGTTAAAAATTATATTTAATATTATATATATAGCCAAAATAGTTTTGTTTTTATTTTATTGGTATAAAAACACTTGTTTTCATTTAAAAAGTTTGTATAAAAATATATTATTCATATTAAATTCGTTTTTATATTTATTTCAATTTAATTGGTATCCAATGAATTCAATTATATATTTTCATAATTTATTTAATCATATTCATAACCACAAATTTAATGGGTAGTAGATAATTTAATTTTAAATAATAAAATTAATAGTATATCATGGTTCATTTAAGCATAATGTTGTATTTAACCTAAGCTATCGAAGAGATTTAAAAAGACACATCCCATAAAATCTTTGGGTGTTACATTATCACATCCTTAAATTGAATTCATCCTCCTAATTTGAAATTGAACTTCAAAAATCGTAATTTTGTACATAATTTTTTTTTGTGGGAAATCAATATTGTAAATAGGGTTAATAAAGCTTCCTCTTAATAAAAGGAACCGGAAAAAGTGGATGTCATCGAAAAATTTAGATTTCGAATATGAAATCATTACTAGAAAGAGTAAACATGTAAATTAAGAGAAATATGACCATAATGTTCTGATGAGGAGTGATACCGAACATGGTCATTATAGTTTTAACCATCAGAAAACCATAAATCCATGATGGGCTAAAGAGGCCATTGGTATATTGTTATGAAAATTAAATGACTTGAGTTTTTTCCTTCCAAATATCTTTCGGAGAGTTGAGGGATTATTTTACTACAGAGATGAGAACATACATGATTAATATTCCAAGATATAATCCTCATATTGTCCTTTATTAATGCTTTGAAATATTTTATCATACTTTCATACACATGAAGATTGATATTCAAAATGAATTTTTATTCTTGAAGCACTTTTGTTGAATCATAAGGTCTGAAAGAATTTCCTTTATCCTATAATGTTTTCTAAAACCAAAACCTGTTAGCTCATAATATTCAAAAAATAATACTTTAACCTTAATAAATAAAATCAAATTCTCAAATTAATCCATAACAACCATAATACTCACCCAAAATACATTTTTCAAATTCAATGACCCAAAAAAATTATAAGGAAGGTCACTAAATTTATAAAATCAACAAAACAAGAGATTCCGCAAACCACATAATATATCTCTTATTGTGACATATCATATATATGAATACCTTGATCCCTAAAAAACCTTAGGGAAATCATAAATTCTTCCAAATCCTAAAAAAATAAATATTATAATACAATCTTTATATATCTTATAAATCTTATAAATATAAAATGAAATAACTTAATTATTCCACTTCAACAATATTAACATTATAATATTGACCGTGATCCATTTGATTCTTCAATGTATATTTCCTTGATGTTTTGGAAAATCATTTTCATAATATCCAATCTGTTTATAATTATATCATTGAACATTTTTAGCTATATTCATTCCCTTAAAGACATGAGCAAGATATCATTTCTCACCACATTTGAAGAAAACTCATTTTCCTTTTAATAAAGCACCAAGGTTTTTCCCTACCCAATCATCACATGTAGTAAAATCATTCATTCCCTTCTCCCATTATATATCTCTTGCTCCATCATTCTCTTCTTCTCTTGTTTTCCCTTAAAGTCATAATATATAGAGAATTATTTCTATGCCTTGATAGCACTTGAGACTAGATCTTCTTATAATGGGAAGTTTGGGAGACTGATGCACTTTAGAGGAATGGATTTAACCCAATAAAGAAATGATCAATCTTACTCCTTGGGTTGCGTATATAGTCCATAACATGCCTTTATAACATTGAAAAGTTTTCTTCATACATATAAATATTACCATTCTCCTTTTTCATTAAATTCAAGATCTTTCTCTTCATATCCACTCACTATTCGTGAGGGAAATATTTTTCAAGAAAATTTCATTGAAATCCTTCCATTCAATGTTTTTTATTGCCTCATCCTCCTTATTATTTCGGATCAATTATCAGTATTGATATTCATCTTCTGAAACATGATAAACAATCATGAAAACTATCTCCATTTAGTTACTTCCCAATGTAATAAATATCTTCTCTAATGAACTTCTCCATTCCACAGCTACAAATGGATTTTTAGTTCCATTAAATTCTATAGGTTTCTATATCATGAAGTTGCCGAACATTTTTCCACTACTTCATGTATTGATCTGCTCTATACGGGTATGATTATTATTCACAACTTGAGTCAGTTGTCCCAATATAGTTATAATATTTTCATCACCAGTTGTAGCTTCAACTCCAACTTCATTGTCTTTCATAGGTGGGAAATCAATACTTGGATTATGTGCATTGATATGGTTTCTATTCCTTCCACTATGCACCATTTCTAAAAAAATGGAATATAATATATTAGATCATAAAATTATGAAAATTAATATAAAATAACAAAACTACTTAATCACATAGCATAAATTGAGGATTTAGGTATAAATAATCTCTAAATCATAATATAGGTTTATTTGAATATGTTTTCAAATTTTTTATATTTTTTCACTCTATAATCTATGTTTTCAAAAATTTAGTTCCCAATGTTTCTACTAAACATTTTCTCATACCAACTATAATGACCCCCACCATAGTAGCCTAAATCAATTGAATTAATTTATTATATTTTCATAGATACAATATTTGAATCCCGATGGACCAGTAAATTTAGTAGTTTTGGAAATAAGATAACATAATTGACATCCACTTCACATTTCCAAAGATAAAATAAAAGAAGTGTTTCATTGAGTTTTCCATTATTCCCCCTTTGTGAATCCCTTTATATCATTCATAAAATAGTTGTTGGAATCTAGTAAAAAATGAAACATATGAAATGGGGCTTCTCAAATTCTTATTAAGGATAAGTGTACAATAAAATCTATGTGCAAATAAGGTATAAAAATATAAAAAGGTGAATAATTGAAACACATTCCCTTGACATATTCACATGATCCATGGAAGTTATCATTTGTTATTATACTAGTCAAATAATCACATGGAATATCAATAACTAATATCATAATTATAGAATGAATAATTTTGGACATCTAAAACATACCATCAAATCCTTGTCCAAGTCATCTGAAAATAAATGTGTGAAGCTATTTCCAAATCCATATCTAAAAAAATGGGTAAGGCCTTAGCCAAATCCATTTATACTATGTCTCATTTGGCCTATAGATAAATCAAGGGGTGATAGCGCACCCTTCCAATCACTTACTAAGCCCAATTAATTCATCATATTAATGGGGTGAAACATAAACAACATATACATATGAAATGTAAAAAACTTTCCCTAATATGTAAACATATTCAAAAACCATTCTGAGTAATATGATGAATTATATCAAAATAGAACATCCATAGTCAAACTAATAATAAAACATTTAATAAATTAAGAAATTTATAACATAATAAATCAACCTTAATTTTGAATAAGATTCAATAGTGTATTTTGATATAGGTGAAGATACTCTAACAAAATCAATGATTTTTTTGGTGAATTAACCTTTTAACATTGAAATTTTTTGTTCCAAATGGAATGAAATTATAATTTATCTTTTTGAAAGTAACATTGTAAATTTTTAATGAAGATTAAAAAATACATGTCATCATAGCATTGGAAGAAGCCTCTCACGCTAAAAAAGTTAAAAAACATTCATTATGTCAAAAAGGCATTAAGTACCTCATTTAGAAAAGGACCAAATGATTCATTTTAGACCATTTTATAAAAAGTAAAACATGGGTTAAAAGACATTAAACATTTATAGGATAATAGTAAAAAAAATTGATTTATTTTATAAAACATTAACATAGAATAGAAATATTCCATAGGGGAGACTTATACCTAAGTAATCTTAATTAATGATGAGATTTTGAATTCCCATACCTTAGGTCAGATTTCTTCTATACGTGTCTGAAACTCATGTATAATAAATATATGATTATTACAAATAAATTTAATAACCATATTAATTTCTATAAAACCATATATTTACTTTCTATAGTTTCTCATTACCTATTTGTTAACAATCTTATCTTATTTTCACAGTTTTGGGTGTTAATTTCCTAGTTTAAAGAATTTAAACCATGATATTTATATCATATATATTCAGTACATATGTATTTATAATAATCCATAAAATAAGGATATAATATGTGAAATTCACCGTTCATAGATACGGTGGGCCAAAGATATGAATGAACGCAACTTCGATTTATTTGTCGTAGTAAAAGAATGAAAAGTAAATGATGTATATAATAATTTATAAATAAATTATCATATTTAAGTCATTTTAGTCATAAATATTTATTAAAACAATCCTTAATACATTCTTTCAATATAGTGAATGAATCACATTGTTTTGGGGAGGCCGTAGTCCACACGTCTACTGTCGAAGTTATCATATTTACAAAAAATGAAAATCATGAAGGTGTGTGTTATATAATAATTACAGAAGTATAAAGACATAATAAATACCATATATATCATATAAAAATATTTTTCTCATCACAATTCAAAACCATGGGAGGTGGTAAATGAAAAAATGAATAACATCATTTCGTGAGGTAGTAGTTCACCGTACATAAGAATGGTATGTTCATTACACATTAGTTGGATTTATTTGTATGTTTAAGTTGAAAGTTTAGTATACAAATATAATAATATATTTAGTATAATAAAGAAAATATATAAAAATAAAATAAAAATAACTGAATCTGTTTTAAGTAAAAAGAATACAAAATCATTCGTTGATGAACATTACCTCTTCTTTGAGTATATCTTATTAATTTGCACAAAATGAATTCATTTTTTTGAATTTATTCTCAAATTAAGGCTTATAGGATTAAGGGAGTGATGTTGGAATAATATTTTAATAGGGGTTTTCTGAACCAAATAGGTTCGGAAGTGTGGATAAAATAGAAACATAAGTTCCCATTTAGAAGAGAGGGGAAGGTCACTCTTGGAAATATTAAAAATATGAAATTAATATAAATTAAATTTATAATCTAAATGGATCAAAAAAACTTAATTTTAAATATAAGATTATTTTTTCCCCAATAATCATCTAATAAAAATGAAATATGTTTTGAATATTTTTTAACCATTATCTTTTTGCTTTATCCCTTAATTATCCTTTTTAACTCTCACTGCCATACCATATAATTTACAGTTTGATGGTTAATATAATTATTAAAAAATGAAAAAATACCAATAAATAAATTATTTATGACATTTTAAGACATATCCGAATCACTTCGTTTAATTATAAATTTTTATGAATTTTATATCATTTAATAAAATATTTTTTATTTTAACATATCATTGATGTCAATTTTGACACTATTCAAAACATTTCTTTTTAAAAATATCATAAAAGCATTATTTCATCATTAAAACTCTTTTAAATGAATAATAAAATGTCAAAGTCATCAAAAAAAATTGTGTATGACATTAAGTATATTAAATTATATTTATTCTAGTAATTTTAATATCATTTATTTTGATTCTTCCTTTAATTAAACAATTAATCCATCATAATTGTGTTAGCATTTAAGTTAAACTTTTTATCACTAATAATTATCAATAAATTACTATGATGAAGATAAAAAATTTATATTTATAAAAAATATTTATAGTTTCACATATCCCTTATATAACCCATTATTAAAAATATTTCTTTTGATAAAAACAACCATGTGAAAAAATTGATTTTTCTTTGAATACAATATTTTAAATTTCATACTCTCATCCAAGTGGATTAAAATGAATATAATTTAAAAAAAAGAATTATTTTGATTGAAACAAAAACTCATCCAATACAATTAGGACTTGTGTTAGGGTAATTTAATAATATTAATAATATAAATTTTACCATCAATTATTTAATTTACTATTATCTATGGTAATAAAAAAACATTAATAAAGTTATTATTTATATTTCTAAAAATTAAAAGGGATAGATTTTATTAAATTAGGACTTTTTATTCCAAATATTGAAACTATTTTTTAGAATTCAAAACACATAAATTGAAGAAATTATTTAAAAATTAATCTCGATGAAGGCACGAGAAAATAGGTTTTCAATGTAAAAATGTTCTAATGCTTGGATTTTTTATATATCCAAATTAAATGTTAAATTTATTAAAAAAACCTCAATTGTGTTAAATGATAAAATATTTATCTAATTATACTTTAAAACCATTCTTAATAATAATTCAACGATATAAATAAATCAGGCAAAAAGCAGTTTTCAATGAAAATATTGTGCTTTTTTCACCACTCAAGAAAAAATCAATCTTATAAGAAAAACTAAAAAAATTCAACCAATGTATATTTTTATACTCCAATTTCAAATAAGTTATTTATTTATTAAAGTAATGTTTTTTAAAAAATGACTAAAATAATGTTTAAATTAATTGAGTCATCAAAAGATGGTAAAAAATGATTTTTAGAAAAATAATTCTTTTATGCATAAAATTGGATTGGTTCTTATATATTTTCTTGAAAAATAAATGTATGAATGAAAAAAATTATATTGAATATATTATATATATTTCTAAAAAGTGTGATTTGTTTATTTTATTAGTATCAAATAAACTTGGGGAAATTTAAATAGTTCTCTAAAAAACATTGTCATTATATGAAATTAATTTTTATATTTATATCTATTTAATTGGTAACCAATAAATTAAATAATATATTTTCATATTTTAATTAATCATATTCATAAACCCCAATTTTACTCCTAGTAGATAATTTTATTTTAAATAATAATATTAACATTATATCACTGTTCTTCTAAGCTCCGTTTTATGTGCAATGTAAACTATCGAAGATATTTAAAAAGATAAATACTTTAATTTATTATTGTGTTATAGTTCATGGGTTGAATAGAAATTAATATCTAATTGTAGGCAGTGTGATAGAGAAATGGAGGGGAAAATAAAGGGTGGAGGAATTTTGAAAACAGATTTCACATCTAAAAATAATAGAAATTAGGGTTTATGGATATGGAAGTATAAACACATAACATAAACAGAACATGTGTGGAGAAAATGGTTGAAGAAGATCTGGAATAGACAAAATGGGGATATGAGAGAAAATGGGCATAACTGTAGGAGTTGAATTTCCCTGGAGAGATGGAACCTACAAGAGGACATATGAACGAAAATGGGAAATGAATGGCGGCATGCATGATCTGTGAATAAAGAAAAAACATACACGACCACCTATATTTAGGTCTCCGATCTTATGTAAGAACATAGCCAAAATAATTTTTACTTCCATTTTTCCTTCTTTATTCTTTTTTCAAATACTTTTTCCTTGGTTTATATATACTTATAAGAGATGTATAGAGATTATGTATTATATATATATAATTTTATTACTAGTTTTTCAATTTACAGTGTGGGGGTGAGGGAGTCCAATCAGCAGTTCATTAGGTTTAAATAAACAAATTGTTTGTTTATTTGTGGTCGATCAGCATGCGGGTGAAGTGGGTAAGAGACAACCACCATTAATTCATGCATCATTCATCAAGTTTCAAAGTGAAATTATAAATAAATAAATATATAAATAAATAAATATATATATATATAATAAGGTTTTGAGAAAACAGATCATTTTGTGTGGGGATGATGGTGATATTTTTCAAATCAATTCTGAAATACATGTCATTGCCTGTCAATTTACAATGAACCTATATAAAAAATTAGATTCTATGCAGTCCAAGCACAAATGTGGACATAATTTTTAATTTTTTTAAATAATTTATAGTTGTTTCTAAAATTTTACCAAATCAAAAATGACCTCTCGGATCTATCCCATTGAGTAATATTCTAATCATCTTTCGTTCCTCAATTAAACATTAATTTGGTATGTCCCATATTCTAATTATCTTCTCATTCATAATATCACATAGATTAATACCAACATATTTACATAAACATGCATACCATTTTATTTACTTAGAAACTTTCATCATCATTATAATAATCAGTATCATCATCCTCATCATTTTTGTAAACATCATCATCATATGGAAGTCATGTCTGTAGTTAGGTTGGAAAATGTTGGTGGGGGTTGGAGGTCACATGATCTATTGGGGGACAATCTGTAATGGAAGTCCTCATTCAACAACCAAGGACCCACACTAATATAATTTTATCTTTTTTATTTTAGAGAGATTTAGGGGATCACTAAATGTACTTCCAAACAAAGATCTCTCTAATTTCTCGCTAAATTATTTCCTCACACATTGATCCCCTAATATGTCTCTCTTGAACTACCCCTTCCCCCTCTCCCGTACAGTCAAGCCCCTGCTACCCACTCCCCACTCTTCCACCTCTTTCAAGCCCCATCATCAGCACCCCATTATCCCACATCATCTACCCCCACCACCACTAAACCCCATCCATCTGATCTCTCTTCTCCCACAACCAGTCCCCCATACTGAGCTCCTCCCACCTTCTCCCACCCCCTTACTTCCACCATTAACCCACACTTCTTTCTCCCCAATCCCATGATGTCAACCCAACTGACCACTCCCCCTTATCCCATGATATCAATCTCAACCGCCGCTTCCCCCTCTACCATCATCAGAGAGTCACCACCTCATTCTCCCCCTCTCTCGTCATTGTCGAGCCCCTACATTTTGTATTTATTTTTTAAAAGTCTATAGTACACTGTAAATTATATATTATGTTATAATGTTGATTTTTTTGAATTTTATATTTTAGTGATTACACTTATTGTATATATATTGTTGAAATTTTTTATAAAAACACTATTTAAATTATTCCTAACATATTTCGGTTCTGTTAAAATTTTAAATTCCATTAATTTTAATTTCCGTCATGTCAGTATCTATTTAGATTAATGTTTTAGGTGTAAAATTGAAAATGTACAGTGCATGACCATATTTATGTCTTGAGTAAAATCATTTTGGATTTATTCACTTCTACAAAGTCACGTAACAAATATATATGTATATTGTATGATGTTAATGTCATATGAATGTTATCTATTTATTTCATTATAGATTCATTATATTTTATTGAATCCACACACACATGATATAATTTACAGTGAAATATCAAGTTTTATTAATTTCACTACTGTAAATCACGTCATACCCAGCACCAGATTTTATCATCAGTAATAATAAAGCACTGATAAAAGGGTAAATTTTATCCTTACTAGATAAAAGAAGAGATAAAGGTAACCTTTATTAGTGTTTAACAAGTCACAGATAAAAGTGTGGCATTTATCAAGAATTTTTTTAGCACTGATAAAGGAGGGTATTTATAAGCGATATTCTTTGCACTGAGAAAAATAATAAAAAATACTATATATATATATTTATATAATTATCATATTCATATTCAAAAAAATTATTTATATATAATAAGTAAAAATTACATGTATATATTTAATATAAATATAATATATTAATTTTTTTTTAATAATTCACATATATACATAATGTTTTAAAAAAGATATTTCTAATGTTTTGAATAAATATATATATATTAAAATAATTATAAACTTATAATAAATATATTAATTATATTTATAATTATATATATGTATATATTAATAATCATATATAATCATATAAATATATTTATAATCATATTAAAATATTTATAAAAATATTTATTTATAATTATAATAATAAATATATATAATTCTTTAAATAATTATAAAATAATATTAAATATAATTATTATATTTATAATTATATATATTTCTCTATTAATATATATATATATAATTATATATATATATTATATAAATATAATTCTAGACATATCATTAATGGAATTGGAAACCAAACTCATGACTCAAAATTTATTACTAAAAGTAAATAGATAAGGAAAGGAAAGGAGGAGATCAAACAAGGCATGAAATGCCCACATCAAATGAGGAGAAACCAAATATAAAAAATCAATCCCTACAAATCACTATGGATCCCATGTTTCTAGGGTATCATCCTCTTCCGTTTCAATATCGACCACTCTACCATGTTCTGACCCTTTGTGGGGACTCATATTCCTCATCCAATTATGATTTGTATAGGTCCTCTTGAATGAAGAAAATCATGAATTTATAAGATAAGTTTTTAACATCTACCTCTAAATTGGATCAAAATCTAGCTTCAATGTTAATTGATAAAAAATTATTGATAGATAAATAATCATTAAGCCTGAAAACATATAGTTCCATCATAGAATAAATGATTTCATGTTGCGAAAAAAATTCTTATACTTCCTTACTGAGGCCTTCAGTGGGTCTTTAACCATCTTGGTCATCTGGAGGTTTGATACTAGAGTTTTTCCCCATAATACCATATTACTCGACTAAGGACTTTCCAAAATACACATATTCATTTTCCATTTGGTCAATAAAATGGGATGGAAAATCCCACACCACATTATTAAGACTATCGAGACTCATGTTTGAGGGAATAATCCTTGGAAGTTTAATCCACGAGTCATATTTCCTTTGGGATGGAACAAACTAATATGGAGGCTCATATATTTTGGATTTCTATGGGGTAACCAATTGGAACCCCTCTTCATACACATGTATTTTCTTTCCCGTAATGAGAGACTCATGTTTATAAATTATGACTTATGTGTCAAAACCCTCACACAACTTTGTTTGAGCCAAGGATAACACACCCTTGTCATTGGGATGTGCGGTCATATGTAAAATAATTAAGGGGTCATAAAATTATCTCACAAAGAAGACTAAACATCTATTTTTTTTACCATTTTGGCTCTTAAAGTGATCCTCTATTCTTGTATGAGATTTCGATCACCAATATCTTGTATAGCTACCTCATTAGATGATTAGGCCCCATTTCCATCCTCTCTTCAGCTTCATTGAGATAAATCCCCTAAGATAATTTCCCATGATTTGAGGCATCCACATGAGATCCATTCTTTCTAGTGTCAAATAGTTATGGTATCAGGGGTTATCTAGACATGGAATTTCACTATAAAGGTGAAGGAAATGATTCAATATAAGAAAATAATATATTTGGTAAGGCCTCAGGTGAAAATGTTTAATATTCTGACAAGGTTGGGGAAAAATCAAAGGTTCATGTTGATAAGGGGGATTCCCCTTAGTTTTAGTTTGGAAAACCTTATTGACATTCGTGGCATGTAAGTGGGAATTCTTCTCATGTGTCCATAAGGCCCTATTCATGGGTTGATCTTGCTGGTAGAACTAAGGATCCCCATGCTAGAGTTTCTTTTAAAGAGGCCCTTAGGAAAGGAGTTTTTGAGAATCTTGATGATGATGAATCTAATGATGGAAAATTGGCCTATGATTAGGAAGCTCAAAGGAATGTCGATCATCAATTATGGTAGGAACATGACCTGATCATTTCTAATAATAGGAAGGGTAAAATGAATATGGTGCTTTACTTTTCAAGAAAATATAACAAAGCGTTGGGTAGCATAGAACCCATATAGATCACTGTTGATTCCTCTTTAATGCTCAAACATGAGGTTCTTGAATTTATGTAAGGTCTTCATGTAATTTATAGATCTTAAATTGTATAGGATCAAAACCTCTTTGGTGTTTGTAAAGAAAATCATGAGAACCTAAATCCCATAAGGATGGAAAAGTGTAGTGGAGTGGATTTAGAAGCTGGTGCATGTCATGTGGTTATATAAAACATGTGCATTATGGATTTTGTAGGTGGTTACCCTCTTGATAATTAGGTGGAATCACCGAATCGAGATCATCCTAAAGCAAGTTTCATTCATAGTTCATCTTTTCCATATGAATTTTAGAAGGGGGGTGGTCACCCATAAGAGGTGATGAAGAAGGTCAAGGGGATTTTTATGTGGAACCTCAATATTTTTGTAACGATAGATTTAGTCTTCTTAACATCATGAATAAGTCTAACAACAATGAGATGTTATGTGATTAATTTGGCATTTCCACGGGGTTATTCGTGTTGATAGGCAAGTGTGAGAGGGCATTGATCTACTTGGCTATTTGGATACTCAACCTTTTTAGTACCCAACCCCACTATATTATTATACTAAGCCTCATGTTGATGATGAGGCAATGAAGAATTTAAAAATCATAGATGAGGGGCCATCATCTGAGTGGTATGGGTGGTGGTTGAGTCCATGGATGATTAATTTACTTGATTTGCAGTGGATTGTAACTTTCTTCCCTCATCATCTTCCTTTGTGCTTTATAATTTTTCATCTTCAATTTTTTTGGAACCATGGCCTATAACTATTCATTTTTACTATTTGCATATAAATATGATTTATATAACTGCTAATAAAAAATTATTCTTATTTCCATATTTATATATATATATATAAAATATTAAATTTATATTAGTCCAAATATTTAGGTGTTTATTTTTATAAATTAATTAAAAAATGTTCATATAATTAAAATAAATAAAATTTATTGAAAATTTATTTAAAAAATTATATAATATATAAATCAATATATTTATTTAGATATATATATTGATATTAAATAATATAAAATATATGTATATGTATAACAACAAGTATTTTTGTGTATGTGTGTATATACCAGCGTGTATGAATATGAGTATGTAGATGTGTGTGTGTACATATGTAAGTATGTAATTAATGTAAATGTTACAAATTAAATTTTTAATTTTTTTGTAATTTATTTAATTCAATTTATTCATTAAAAATGTTAAAAATATATTTAATTATTTTTTAATATTTATTTATACATATATTTATTTACTATATATGTAATATTTTCAATATGTTTGTAATTTATATGAATAACATTTCTTCATTTTTATTTATTATGTTTTATAATATAGAATATGTTAATGATTTATATAATTAATATATTTAAATGTTTTTATAGTTATGATAGGAATGGAATCATTACCCGATGATAGCGATACAAATGTTGAGGCAGAGGATAGTGATCATCCTCAAAATGAAGATAGGTGATGGTAGTCGGTGCAGTAGTGACTCTGGATGGCGTCTAACTAAAATTGGAAGCTGATGGACCTCCTTCAAGGATGATCTTGATTGGGTGAGGGATCTTAGTTGATGAATATGGAACATCACAAATTATAGTTTGGAGGGAACGTCATGTGATGCAGTCTAGTAATTGGACTTATGTTATGGCAGGCTGGCTAACCCATGTTTGGATGCGTAGGTGCTAGTGCAGGTGAATGGGATTGGTGAACCCCCACTCGATAGTGAGGGTGATGGTATGGCAGTAATCTATGTCATAGACAAGGATTCCAGTGAGATGATGGGTTATCCATCATTGGATTTTAGGGGAGGCTAATTCTACTAGTGATGCACAAGTGATGACTTGAATGTAGGCCGACTGTGAACCCCAATAATTCATTCCATGAGACACGATCAAATGGATTACATTATTCTTTCTTTAAAAGTTTAACCACCACCTAACTACTCAATTAGCACCTAAAAATTTAATGATCTACTTGTCTCTTCGATCTTGGTAATTATTTTCATCCATGAAATACTGCAAAAATGTTTAAGGGTGGTTGTGGTTTATGCTTCTTCCATGAGACATTAAACAGAGAGTAGAAATTGGGAGAGGAAGTTCAAGTGAAAATAGAACCCAATTTATCTGGGTTTTATATTTATTTGATTATTCTATGCTTAAGTCTATAATTTTTTATAGTAGAAAAAAGTTATGATTCTTATCTATATACATGAATACATTTTTTATTATACTCCTAAAATATTTATATTCTCTCATTCTTTCTTTATAGTTTTATCAACCTCATGTGTTTTGTTTTCATTTTTTTTATTCTGGATGCATATCTTGGCCTTTAGTATTTTCAAACACTATTAATCAAAATTGGTCTTTCCCTTCTAGTACGTTTGGAAACAAAATGTTTTATTATTTATTATTCCATATTTTTTTGGATTCTCAGAATATTTTAAACCATTTCCTAACATTGAATAACCTATATCCAAATTTTATTTGAATAATTATATCAAGTTTAAAATGAAAATTTATTAATTTATTAATTACTATTCAATTTGTTTTGAAGATTCATTTTCATTTTTATTATTTCTAGTTTTGAATAATTTATATTCATTTTTCTTGGTGACATTACCACTGATTTTTATGAATTATACACGGTGATAATTTTATTGTTCATGTTCATTAGAACCATTTAACGAATTTAATTCATTGAATTTGTTTTTAGTGTTGAAAATATTTTAAAAAATATAATAATATTTTTGTGAAAGCATTATTATATTTAATAGACATATTTTTTATTATGAAATTTTTTTCCAAGTAATATAGATTTTTTTTATATTTCAATGTAAATATATATATATATATATAAATATTTATATATATTATATTGATTAATAGGTGGAATAAGATATTAAAAGGGGGTTGGATGCTATTAAATTTTGAAAATCTTGGTTCAAAATGGAATGGGATTAGTTTTAAAAATTTTGAGTTGGTTTTCTAAGGTAGTTTGAAATTGTATTTTGTGTTTGATTTTCCAACAAATATTTTTTAATTATGTAAATATTTATTTAAAAATTTATTTTAAATAAAGAGTAACATGTTTTTTAGAAGTGCTTTTTAAAAACTAATAAAAAGTGTCCCAATGATAAATTAGGTCAGTATTCATTGGTTTCATTAATGTAAGTGTGATTTTAATGGTAAATGGTTGGTTTAAATGTTATTAAATTTGATTTCAATGATTTTTCAGAATTAGGATGATATTTTGGATTTGAATGATGATATCGATAAAAGATATTTTTAATATCACAATGGAATTAAAATGTTGTTTTGTTATTTTAAATTAGAGTGAATAGTTTCATCGGTTTTTTTATTATATAGTATACTCAATCAGCAATGTTTGAGCCATATCAACTATCAAATTTCCGTTTCATTTTTGAACACTCCTTAAAATATGTGTCAAAAATTTGATGGGTATCAATATTTATAAATGAAATGTGATGATAGGTATCTATATTTATAAAGGAATATATGTATAAGTAAAAATGGTGGTATCAAAATTTATATGATCATATTAACTTTCAGAAACCTCCTCGATACATATAATTTAACTGACTATATAATATAGATTGATAATAACAACATATAAATGGGATGTTAGTGACTCCATCAAACCGATAGGATGTCTATCATGACCATACTCCCACAACCTTGGCTGAGAGGATGCTAATTGCGAATAATATTCAGTGTCAGGTCAAAGAATTTTTCTTTTCATAGAGTAATTGAAGTCATACTTTGAATGTTGAAACTACTATAACTGTCTCAACAGGAGTTCATTTAAGAACATCTTACTGATCCTTCTCATGGTCACAAAAATCAAGGAGACACTTTTTTGGATCATATTGATATTTCTTCATTTTGCAACTTTATAGACAAAAATATGAAATTTTTTCTACTTTTTGCCAACTGCCCATTCTGGAACATGAAACTTAAGGAGAAAATTTTTCATCCTCATAATATTTATCTATTGAACATTTATTATTGCATTTTTTTGGTTGAGACTCATCCCCTATCAGTTTTAGACATGGAACTATGTTTATTGAACTACTCAGGGTAGTAGTCATCCAATATCAGGTACTGATGATCATTGTTGTTGAATTCATAGGGAAACACCTACCACCGTTGGAGTAATTCATTTCATAAATCTAATTACACATTTCCATCAAAGCATGCTGAAATTATTGGAAAAATTCAAATGACAGGTTCCCCATATTTGAAATTCCCTGTTGGTTTATTTATTTATTTTTTAAAATATTAATAGTATCAAATCAAATTGGATGGATACAAATTTAAAATGAATGATTGTAAATCGTATGACAAAAACGTATGAAGATGTGGTGAAATAGTTCATCAATAATGAAAAACATCATGCATATGACCCTTCTTAAATCATTTATCCATGTTTACATTGTTGTTATTCAGGACTAATTAATTTATAGTAGTTTTAAGAACACTTGATTTGTCATGGAATATATTGAAGTTATGAATTTTAGAATAAACATTGGTAAAAAGTTAATATAGCTAGTGATTGGGATAACACTACATTTTATAGATCATATGATATGATTACATGTGTAGATAATTAATAAGTCTATATTGAGTATGTTATTATATAGTGATGATGATGAATATCATATTTGGGAAATGACAATGATAGTTGAAGATGAACATCTGTGATTGTCTAAGTTTTTTGATAAGTTAAATAGTTGTACAAAGACTACATTGTATAGTGGTTTTATTAAAAATATTGTATTTTCAACCATAATGAAGCTGTATAATTTAAAATCTAACAATATATGGAGTGATACTAGTTTTAATAAACTAATTTTACTATTGAATGATATGCTCCCATAAGATAATGTTCTTCATGGGTGAAAATATTATACAAAATAAATAATATGATTAATGGGTATGATCTCTAAATGAATACATTTATTTCCAAATGAATTTATACTATTTCAAAATGAAAAAAAACCAAAATAATTCCGAAGGAGTTCTTATTCTCGATACTAGAAAGATGAATTGTGTCCTATAAAATATTTATAGTAATTTTCAATCATTCCAAGATTAGAGAACCTATATGTAAGAGGAGACTAGATGGAAATTGATGTGGCATAAAGATACAAGAAATAATTAAGGGAAACTTCATCACCTCGAAGACTCTCCTCATTTGAAGAGAATTTATCATGAGTATCCTAAATTTGGAAAAAAGATGAGAAGCCTTAGTTTTTCACTCTCTATATATGGAGTGAAACATTTTGGTTTTCATAGAATCACTCATAGTACATAGGAAGTTATGTTGGTGAATTATAACTTTCCACTATGGTTATGTATGAAATAAAAATAAACTATGTTATCTATTCTTATATTTGGACAAAAAAGGGGTAATAATATTGATTATTATTTTTCTCCATTGATCTAATATTGGATATTATTGTGGTATTTAGGTGTTGCATTGTATGATTCTAATAGAAATGAATATTTCACATCGAGAGTTATATTGTATGGGTTGATAAATGACTTTCCCACTAAGGGAAATTTTTCAAGATATAGAATTAAAGGAAATCAAGGATGTCCTATTTCTGAAGAATGTATATAGTCAATTAGGTTGAAATAATCATCGAAAACTATTTTTCTAGAACATCATAGATTTCTACACCAATGATATAAGTACTGATCTTAGATGACATCATCTGAGGCCTATTCAGAAGAAAATATAATATCATCTCCAATAAGAGGTGATCTACTATTTGAGAATGTAAAATTTATGGAAACTTCTTTTGGTAAAACATTTTCACAAAACCTTATTAAAACATGTTAGAAAATGATATTTTTTTTAAATTATCACACTATAATTGCTTGTATATCAAAAAATTTCTTGATGTCATTCATTTTGAAAAAAAAATTATGTGATAGTGTCATCATCATGTTAATAAATGTACTTAGAAAAATATTGGATGGAATTAAGGCTATGTTAGACATGATTAACATGGGAATATAGGAAGTGTTGGAACTAGTGAAGGGTGATAATGAAATTTTATTCTTCTAACTGCTTACACTCATTCTAGGTAGGATAGATATAATTTTTTCAACATATTGAACAATGTGAGGGTCCTAGAGGGTTATTCATAAAACATTAGAAATATCTCTTCAATGACTGATTTAATGTTAATGGGTCTAAAATCACATGCATGCTACTTTTTGATGCAAGATCTAATTCATGGAGATTTTCATTTCATTTTTTATAATAAATTTCATCATTAATTATCCAAGAACTTTATTTTTGAAATCTATCTGCAACATATTTATAATGCCTATGATATTTACATATATGAAAATGAAAATTTCCATCATATCATGTGAATTCGAAGTTCTCTTCTCGATAAATGTCTTTGATATGTTGGTTCCCTTGATGGTTCACTTGGTAAGATATATTTGACTACATGGTTATGTACATTATAGATGGATCTACTGCATTGAATATATATTAATATTTTTAAAAGGTATGTGAAAAATTGAAGTTGGACGTAATTTTTTATTTTGAGTTGATATATTTTTATGGAATTCAGTGAATTCTGTATAGATTACCTCTCTAGTGTGGAAATAATTAGTTTAACAGAATATTGTCAAACTTGGTAGATTTTTGGTGAAAGAGTTTCTATAATAGATGATGTCACAATCACTATTATAGATAAGGAGTAGGCCCCCTTTATGTTTTTTCATAACCTTCTAGATGTTTCCCTATATGTTAAAACCTATAGAGATATTATTATTCAATTTAATCCATCATGGGATGAAATTTAGATATCAAATAAACATAATAAATAGTTTTTTTGGATGGTTTCAGGACTATATTTTAAAGGAATTAGCATAAAATCTAGATTAAATTTCAGAACAACATTGATGGATAGCCATAGAAACAAGTTTGCATGTATTATCTTATAATTGTTATGTAATTAATGGTTATAGGTTCTATAAAAATGAACATCAATAACGAAGTACCATGAAAAATAATAGAGTTATAATTGTTGATGAATCAATTCATGTATCTGGTACCAAGGAAAGAAATCAAATTTATAATAATATGTCATACATTGGCATCATTAAAAAAATGTGCGAGTTAGATTATACAACATTCCATGTGAATATTTTTAAATGTAAGTTGGTTGATAACCAGCGTGTTGCTAAAATATATGTATTGGGATTCGTGAAAGAGGAATTTAGTAAGGAACGATACAATGAAGAACCATTTGAAATCAAATCATAGGTAGGATAAGTATTTTACATTTCAAATCCTACAAACCAAATGTGTTCAATTATTCTTTTATCAACTGAAGCCATTAAAGGGTTAGATAAGAATTCAATTGAGGATGAACCTTTAATTGGGAGGCCATAATCATTTCATAGATTTCACAATTTATACAGGGTCTCTTATGTCAGAGGAGACCATAATAAAGGTATTTAGATACTCAATAGAGGGTTCAAATCCCTTCAACCTTTTAGAAAATATAGTGTTCAACAATTAAGTTATATTTCTTTGTAATATACATTGGGTTACCACATATTATTATTTTTCCACTACTATATTTCATAATAAAAATTAAATGTTCATACAATTATACTAAAAAGGACTTATTCACATGTCAATTCTCCAAATCCTGAGGAATAATAGTCTTCTCAACCAGTTGGTTGTCCCAATGCATAGGAACAACTTCTATATATAAATGATGATTCTACCAATCAAGAGTAATTACATATTTAGGATGTTGAACCTGAGGAAATGGTATACTGAAAAAAATATATGTCCCAAAAAATAGTAGTTCCATATCATGATGGTGTTATAAAAATTATTAAGTGGAGAAACAAAGTCATAAATTTTGAGGTTGGATTGAATAAATGTGGCAAGGATATTAACCCCAACAAGGACATTTTCAATTGTTTCATTAGTCTCACCACTAAACAGCTTGTACCAATTGACATATATTCATGGAATAATGTTGTGACAGTGCTTAATAAATTAATTTGTGATGATATTAGGGTAAAGTTATCATTTAATTTCTTTATTTTACTAAAAAAATTCAACATTGTCTTACTCTTCATTTTCCCCTTGAAGAGTGAATTTAAATCATATGAATCCCTAATGAAATTTTTAATAATTATTGTTGAAATGGATCAAAATGTATTTCACATAATTCTAGCAATGTTTCAACTCAATAATTCTGAAGGGAAAATAAACATGCACCCTCCGTAGTTGTATGCACACCTAATAAGAAATAAAACAACAGATTCATTTACTAGTAATTGTGAGGAGAGGTCTTTTTAGGTACATTTTGTTTGGTAATACATTGTTTGAAAATAAATGTATTATTATCTTTTATTAAGAATTGTAAATTTATGAAACAGAAACCGAGTGATGAAAATATGCAATGGGTAGAAAAACCAATGTACCTCGACCATAAAGAAAGTATGAGATACGATTCAATTGATAAAAATGGTTCATGTTTTAAATCTACTATAATACTTTTATGTGAAATAAAACAACAACATAATTATATACCTCTATTTATATAAAAGTTTATGCATAAAAATCTAGAGAAACATAAATCCAACATCAGGTAATGTGGATGTAGGCGTGTGTAAATGAATATGGGATACTAACAAATTAAAACATAAAAAAGTGATGGATTCATGTGTAATATGACATAATAATAAATATTTTTTCCTTAAACCATTATTACATAACAATTATTTTTTATTTTACAATATTTTTTATACTGAATTATAAATAGGAATCATCATTATTTATAACATATGAAACACTACAATCAGTAGACTTAAAAGAGTTAGAAAAATATGGTCGTGTCATTGGTTCGGGTTTCGGGCTGATGCCTCGAACATATTTTTAGAAGAGAAACTAACAAAGGTACAAAGATAAAAAAAATAAATGATATAAATTCATGATTATATGATCTTAAAGAAAAATTTAATTGGTAGTATGTGTTTCTGGAAAATTTTATGGGAATAATGAAAAAAAGAAGAAACAACTCAAGAACAACCACTACATGAAGACCCCCCCACCCACCCAGTAACATTGAGGGGATCCATTCCCCTCAAAGAGATGTATAATATTATGTAATAAAGACTATCATAACCATTTCATAAAAATTTGAATCAGGAAGACACTATTACCTTTCTTTTATTAATATTGTATAGGATCAAAATGATTGGGATTTATATATATCAACACCCACCCTTCACCTTTTTTCTAGGGATGTCATGTTCAATATCTATGATGATATTATACATAATAGGATATGTGTGATTGGGGATTTATGTATCTATTTATCCAATTGTTGACCAACTTGTTCTACTTTGATGACACACATATTCATACGGTCAAGTAATATATTGGAACATTCATAGCATGGCTGTTGGATCTTGTAAAAAAACTTTGTAAAGGAGGAATTCAATTCCAATTTATTTTTAATGTAAAACTGTTAAAAATTAATGAAAAATGTTATTGACTATTGAATTCTATTATAAAAGGATGAAGGTAATAGTGTCAAATCAATTTTATAATAAAAAAAATCTAATGGATCAACTGACCAATCGAAAATATCTTCACAAAGAACCTTTACCTGACCTATTCAATATCATTATCAACAAACATATAAGGTTCATGTACATACAAGGTTAAAAATGTTTTGAAATGTCATGAATTTTGAGATCAGGTGTATAGATAAGGCATTACATACTACGTTTTTCTTAGAAATAAAAATTAAATCATTATTTATGACTGGCCTGGAGTCTCAGTTTTAAATGTTTACATGAAGTGTGTTTTCATTATTTGGTTCTCCAATACCTAATGTACTATGTTAATTATGAATAAATAAAATTCAAAACTTTTGTAGGCATTTATATCAATAATATTTGAAGGGGAATCCCTGTGAATATAAACATGGACTCATTAGTCCTCACAAAACTTCTACCAATCTAACCTAATTAGATTTAATTCAAATGAAATAAGGGAAAACTCAATATAATATTTGAAGGAAAATAGACAAATGACAAAATATTCTTATTACAAATAATTTATTGGTAAAAATCTACAATTGAATCATATAAAATATTGTTATATTCCTTTCATTACGTATTCATTTTTAGGCATCATTGGTTACTCATTATTGTTGATTTAGATACTACAAAGCATTATTTTCTAGATTCACTAAATGTATACCCAACAAACCAACCAAACATGTTGATATATTTCAATTGTTAATAAAGTACTTGCAATATTTGAGAAAAAAACTTCAAGTTATACATTTTATTTTTTTAATGAGAATTTTGTTCCGATAGGGTGGTGTTTAAATATCATCAAAATTATGTAATGAAGAAATTCCATGCGTACAAGGATCCCATAGACTTCTATAAGTGTATATGTATTGTGGTATATATAATAATACTTCACTATCAAAACACATATCAAAACAAGTTATTTGTTTTTTATCAATGTTTCTGTAGTGTCTAAAATAAACAGAAGACAATAATTTTGGTTATTAGGTTCTCAAATTTATGATATATATCATATACCATTAAGAAACTAGCAAATCCAAAGAGGTATTTTCAAAAATAATTTCTATTTCATTTAAAATATTTATTTATAATTTGTCTATTTATATTTTTATAGTACTACCAAGACTTTTAAAAGCCCTCATATTCATAATATGAAATAGATTTATTTATAAATTAATGAGAAACATACCTAGTGTCGGAATGCACACATATCTCATGAATATGTGACTTCATATTACTTATTTAGTTTATTTTACCATAATTTTATATACATTTCCTATTTAATTTACATATCATTTTTATCTGATACATATTTTGTTAATTTGATTATAGACAATGAATAAAATACTTTGTCAACAATGACGATTCACTCATGTACTATGATCATTCACTCAACAAGTATGATGCACTCATGATGATGTAATTTTTTTTATTCTCCATTGCATTCAACATTTTGGTGTATTAAATAGTAGTATTCTTAGATAACTTATAATGATTAATTATATGTAGGATAAAAAGGAATTTTAGAATCAACCATACCACAATATCATACATGGTGTGCCTTGTATGACTCAAATAATGTTCTTTTGGTTTATAATTGAAATTTTATTATCGATTTTTTTATATTTATATTTAATTTAACTATTTATAGTATTAGTAAGATATTAATTGTTTTTTATAGGTGGATTATTTTTCTCAATTTGGGGTGGTTTTTTTTGATGCTGCTAGTTCTCAGGAGAGATTGGACTTTAAGGATGCAAATGATATAATAAAAATAAGGAAATGGGTTTAGAATGCATAATGAAATCATGAAAAGTTGAATTCTTACTAATTAAGGATTTTTTTAATCATTTTATCTAATATTTTTAAGCCAGTTTCCTTATCATTTTAATCAAATACTAATTTTTTCACATATCTTTTGGGAAGTCATATTTTTCTTTCAACATTCTACAACAATCCAAAAAAGAGATAACATGTACATTTTTTATGGAAGAGGAAACCCTATACTACCAAAAGCATGAAGTGTTTTAGGAAGCATATGGTTTTCTCTTATATAAAAATGTAATAATTTATGTACTTCCATTATTTTTGCATATTTTTGAAAGAAAAATGCAACTCACATACTCAATCATATTCACCTCAATCTGATACATTGTTTTCTAAGTATGACTTGAACAATATGTTTTTAGTTTCTAATTTATATTTTATTTGAAAACAGACATGAAATACACAAAACAGAGTAAACACTTGAAGATTTGTTTGATAATTTGGGAAAACAATCCATATGTAACTTGGGACATGTAGTATTTATCTGCACCGCAATCTGATGCATGGTGTGACCGGTATGACTCCAAGAGTGTCATTAAATTTAAAATTGACAATTTATATAAAAAGACATGTGGAATATTCAATATAGATAAATAATATTCTTATTTTTTTGATAAATTAGATACTTAATTCTTGATTCATTTTTTATTTATAGGAACCATCCGCATAACAATCTAATATACAATGTGACTAGTATGACTCAAAGTGTCTGTTATCAGTTTAAAAATGATATTTTTTTTCAAAATGTGTTTCACTCACTAAAAACTGAGCAAAGATGCTCCAATTGTCTAAATAATTTATAAAAATGATTAATAAGAAATTTTTTATGTGTAAAAATCTATATCACACCAAACTGACATATGATGTGACCGATATGACTGAATGTTAGTGTTTTCAGTTTAAAATGATATTTTAGAAACAAACACTAGTGATATACTAAAAACTAAGAAAACACATTCAATTTTTTTGTAACATTATGATAATGATCCATGATCCATTTTTTATTTATAAGAATCATCCACACCTCATTATGACATAAAATGTGACCAGTATTACTTGTGTCTTTTTTATTTTAAATTTACAATTTAGAAAAAAACCACAAGGGGCATATTCAAAACTGATATAATGAATTTATATTATTTCGATACTTTGGAAAAAATATCAACAAATCATTTTTGACATTTAGAAATTATTTGAACCTGAATCTAACACATGGTGTGTTCTGTATTATTCAAAGTATCCATTATGGTTTTTAAATTTACATTTTAGTTCAAAATGTGTGCCACTCATTAAAAACCTTGAAAATTCTCTAATGTTGTCTTGATAATTTTTGGAAACTATTCCAAAGTAATTTTTGACATTTATGAAATAATACCATGTTAACCCAACACACAATGTGACCAGTTTGACTCATTGTGTCCATTTCCGGTTTAAAATGACATTTTAGTAAAAAAACCAAAGTGACATACTCAAAATTGTAAAATCATATTTTAATTATTTTGATACTTTATTAAAATTATCCATAATTTATTTATGACATGTATGAATCAGACTCACCTCAATCCAATCCATGTTGTCACCGGTATGACCCAAATTCTGTATTTTTATATAGAATTGAAATTAATTTTAGTAAAAAGAAAAATGTACATACTCAAAATTAAGAAAATGCATTTGGATTGCTTTTATACATTAGTAAAATCATAAATAAGGCATTTTTGATGTGTAGGGAATATATTTACCTCAATCTGATACAAGTTCTTCCTGATATGACTCAAAGTGATCGTTATCCATTTAAAATGGACATTTTGGTTGAAAAAATGTGTCACTCATTGAAAACCAAGAAAAAGAACTTTTCTTGTCTTTATAATTTATAAAAATGATTCATAAGAAATTTTAGACATGAAGGAATCCGTCTCTTGTCAAATGGACACACAATGTGACTAGTATGACACAAACTGTGTGTTTTTGATTTAAAATGAAATTTTAGTAAAAAACACAAGTGATATTCTCAAAAATAGGAAAACACATTCGTATTGTTTTGATAATTTAGTAAAATAACACATAAATCATTTTTGATATGTAGGAATTAGATGTTCCTCAAACCAATGTGGGGTGTGACCTGTATGACTCCAAATGTGTTTTTTTTAATTTAAATTAAAGTATTAGAAAAAAACATAAGTGACATAATAAAAAGGATAAAATTATTTCAGATTATTTTTATACTTTAGTAAAATGATCCATATTTGATTTTAAATATGTAAGAATTAGCTTCACCACAATATGATATACAATGTTCTTTTTTTGACTCAAAGTGTCCTTTATCATTTTAAAATTATGATTTAGTCCAAAATGTGTGTCCCTCACTAAAAATCAATAAAAACACTCTAATTATATTGATAATTTAGGAATATGATTCATAATTTGTTTTTTATGGGTAAGGATTAATATCATGTCAAAACGAAATATGATGTGACTAGTATGGCACAAAGTTTATTTTTGTCAGTTAAAAAAGACATTTCAGTAAGAAAACAGAAGTGAAAAACTCAAAAAAAAGAAAAATCATTTTTATTATTTTTATAATTTAAGAAAATGAATCCTTATTCATTTCTAATGTATAAGAATTAGCCTCACTTCAATATAATTCACAATGTGATCAGTATAACTACAAGTGTAAATTTTTATTAAAAATTGACATTAATTTTACTAAAACAGACAAGTCACATACTCAAAACTAAGAAAGCAAATTTTTATTGATTTTATTTCTTAATAAAATGATCCACAAGTCATTTGTGATGTTTTGGAATCATCCACAACATAATCTGATACACAGTGTGCCCGGTATGACTCAAAGTGACTATGATCAGTCTAAAATTGATATTTTATTTCAAAACTTGTGTCACTCATTGAAAATAAAAAAACACTTTTTTATTTCATTTATAATTTAAGAAAATGATTCATAAGTCATTTTTATGTGTAGGAATTAGTATCATGTCAAACTGTCACAAGATGTGACCGGTATGACTCAAAATGATTGTTTTTAGTTTAAAATAACATTTTATTAAAGGACAGGTGACATATTCTAAATAGTAAAAATGTATTCCGATCTTTTATAATTTAGAAAAATGATCCATACATCATTTATGAAATATATGTATCAATAATACCCCAATATGATACACGGTGTACCCTGTATGACTCTAATTTCTGGGTTTTAGTTTAAATATTACATTTTATTAATGTATTATTTCATATTTTTTTCATTAATTTCCCTATAATATTACTAATATATGAATTTTATCTCACATAGGTGTATTTTTTTGCTTGAGTTGGGGTGGGTTTTTGGCAACTGATACCACAATCATTATTTTTTGATTGGGGGTATGGTGCTAATGACAATGAAACATTAATGTTTTTGAATTTTTATGATAGTACATGCTAACGTAATTACACAAAACAATATTTTAAATGTCTATAATAGTGTATTTTTTATTTTTGTTGGTGTAATACTTATTTCAATTAAATTATTGATTTTCTATATATAAGTTCTTGCTATATTTTTAATGTCCCAACCTGGGAGCCACTAAACATTTCTCGATCTAGTGGGTCACATTGCCCCAAGCGTGCCTCCATGATTTCTAGAGGATACAGACTAGCTGCGAGGGTATAAGGTGGTACAATGGAGAGACTATACCATTATGAGTAGAGTGTAGCAAAATAGTATAATAATATCAATAAAAAGTAGAATCATAAAAAAATTGGAAAAAATTGAACAACATCTATAAGACAACAGTAAAATTAAACAATGTCAAAGGCAATATCATATACAAAATAATGTATACCATGTATAACAAAAAGAAATAAGTACATGGAAAACTGAATCCAATATAATACATGTATCAAAATAAAAATACAAAAACAAACTATCTCTAGATAACAAAATGAGAATAAATCGATCTTGTACTCCCATACGTCTATGTAATAACAAAATCAAGCATTGTAAATTGGTCACATTCCAAGATTCTGACTTGCTTCTGTGAAGTCTTTTCAGGTACCCAATGATGTCCTGAACATGGTTGAGATAAAACTCAATTGGCCAACACCAAAAGATTCTATAATATGTCTAACCTATGTAGAAAATATTAAATTGTGTTTAGTATATCATAGGTATAACAGTAACAAAATCAATGATTAAAAAGTAGATAATATCCTGTCAAACCAAACATGGATCCCTATGAAAAATAATCAATCACCCATAAACAAGGGGAATGTTTAATCATAGTCTAACTACAAATCATTGTAATACTAGTGTAATATTGTCCAATCCAACAACTATAATAAAAATCACATACCAGTGTTATCAGTAAAGCATGATAAACATCCACAATGGCCTATTCCAAGTAAAAAATGTCAGTACATAAAGGTATGGATCTAAGTTATAAATGACCAAGGAATACTCATCGAGTACATGGAGCATCTCAATGGAAACTCATTCAATACTTAGGTGGAGCCAAAAGAGCATGTCCATAGAGAATGTCCAAGGTGATTCCATGCAAGCCCGATCCAAGGAGTAGAAATGTCCATGGAATCCAAAGTAAACTATATCCATAGAGTATAAATGTTCATGGAATCATATGGAATTAGGATCCAGGGTGTAGAAATTTCCAATGAATCCACTACCATAATCTAGATCCATGGAATAGAAATGTCTACAGAATTCAATGGACTCAGGATATGAGGATTAGAAATGTACAAGGAATTATAAACCATTCTCAATTCATCATCTCATCTCATAACCCATTTCATTATCATTAAAATACAATGATTTCATCCCACTAATTCCATATTTTTCATAAAATCCACAAAATAATTTTAAATCATTTCACAACAAATCATCAATTGGTAAGGAGGCATAAACCTTCTTATAATCAGTCATTTAATTCTTCCTTAACTTAATAAGGATCCCAATGAATGGGAGATGTCACACACACCCAACGGGGTGGTATAACTAGAGGAATATACAATAACACACCTCATATGTGGTCCATCTTACAAATAACAACCTCAAACATGAAAATCTATTATATGGGTACCCTAATTAAGTCCCAACAATTCATTCAAGTTTTTAAATGAATTTTTCATAGACATTTTAGAGGATATTTCATGAATAACAATGCAAAAAGGTATATAAAACGCTAAAAACTAAGGGAAATGGATAGAACACCTAACATATACCCATGGTAGAAAACACATCCAGTATGAGATCCTAACTTGTTATATATTGGAAGAAAAAAGAGAAATAGATGAATACCATATAAATAAGTAATTTTAACTTTCACCAAAATAACTTCTTTGATAGAAATATAGATGGAGAAATGAACATGTTGAAAAAATAACTCACTCATGTGGATACAAAAAGATAAATGACAGAAGAAAAAGAGTCTAGATTGGGTTGTTATGCCACAACCTTTCATTAGGATTTCATGGAACTCAATGTGAGAAGGTAAGGTCAGATGCTGGAGAAAATAATGAAATAAGTAAGGGGGGTTAATATTTTAAAACAATAAAATAAAAAATGGTAATTTCCCATAAAAACAATGTGTTATATTATTTGGTTGTATGGTTGTCTGAACCATTTGAAAATCATGTACCCCTTTCCACCTCAATAGTGAACCAACACAGTTCATGTGTAAGGTTTGGGAAACCACACACAAATCGGGTTACATGACATTTCAAAAAACAACAATGAAACCCACACTAGAGTATGTCCCTGGGAACATGGTTTGAAAAAACTATACACCTTCTTCTTCTTTATGAAACATCCTACACTGTTAGAAGTAATAGTGTAGCCAAGCCGACAAAATTTCTAATCGTTGTGCAGCCAAGCTTAAATTTAAAAAAATTGAGTCTCCAAGCTCCAAAAAGCCCCCAGAAATATCCAAAACTCTTTTGGCCTCTTTAAGAATTCACAATATGTCAAAAAGAACAATTTAACTGTAATTAATAAGATCTATACCTCATAGAAAAACCTTGGTTCTTATAATATCCCCATTTTAAATTAATTCATCCCTACTTTTCCCTTTCAATGGTGGTCAAGAATCACTTGATAATGACTTAGAAAATTGGTTATGTACATCATCCGCCCTCTCCCAAGTCCCATTTTGTACATGACTATTCTACCATGGCACCCATTATTGAGGATCTAACCGCCCTCGATTAACCTTCGCACTCCATTCAATGATATGAATAGGGTGCTCCTCGGAGGACGCATCTACCTACAGATCGACATCATCCAGAAGAATAGTATAAGAGGTTTTTGAATCATACTAGTGTATCTAAGATACATGGAAGACATCATGCATATATTAATACCTTTTAGGTAACTAAAATCGATATGATTCCAGCCCGAAACATTCCATAATCTCAAAGAACCTGACATATTGCTGTGGAATATTACTTTGTCTATTAATCCATCTATGTGTTGACCTCTACGAGACATATAAAAAGAACAATTTCCAACCTTGATATCTATAGTTAACCGATGGTGATCGATGTAGGATTTCTGTTTATACTTTGTAGTTTCCATCTACTTTTATATCAACTATACCTACTCTGAAGTCTCCTATAAAAGATGCGATCAGAATAGCACTAGCTCACCTACCTCTAACTATCACGGGGGTGATCAACATGGAATACCATACAAATCCTTATAAGGTTACTTCTTTATAGTCACATGATAGCTATTTTTGTTGGAGAGATCAACCAAGGGTATATTCCTCACCCAAGAAACCCTTAAATCAATGAATCATGCTCTAAGAATGTACTCTAGAACCTATATAGTACGCTCTGACTGAACGTCAGTCAGAGGGTTGTATGTTGTGCTCAAAAGAAACCATGTACCCAACTCCCTCTTTAAGACCTTCCAAAACACAGATGTAAACTAGGAATATGTATCTACTAAAATGGCATAAGGAACCCTGAGAAGGTGCATAATCCCATGAATATAAAGTCTCACATGATCATCTACTGATAATATATCCTTTATCAACAAGAAAAGAGTGGAATGTTTGACCCTTTCCACATTAACCCATACTTCAACACTACCATGCAGGGACCTTATCATCCTAGTTATGAAATCCCTTACTACATTATACCATTTATACTTGGGAATAGGTAACTATTGTAAATCCCTAGTTGGTTGTATGTGTTCTACCTTCAATTGATGATATGTGGAATACATCGTGATGAAACCAACTACCTCACATTTTACATATGACCATCAATATAGATGGTGTAAATCCCAATACATCTTATTAACACTGGGATGTACTTACCAAGATGAGGCATAAGACTCTCACATAATCTCCTAGTATAGAACTATTGTAACCAAAACATGAACATTAAAACACTGGATTTCATCCTCTCCCGTCGTCCCCATTGGAAGTGGGTCCTCACCAGAGGTGCTATCCAATAGGACTATTCCCACTAAATTAGATAACTGTCTCATCCTCACTCTATATAGAAAAGTGGAATTCACTACTATGGATGATATAAAATTATAGCAGGGACTATCTTGAAATTATAAGTCCATATCTGAATATAAGGTCATAATCTATGTCACACTACAGGCCTCCTGAACGGCCTATATCTTATTCATCCTACTCAGTGCATCGATAACTACATTTGACTTTATAGATATATAGGCATGCTCGAAGTTGAAATACTAATGGTATTCAACCTAATTTTTTTCCACAAGTTCAAGTCAGACTATGTAATTATGCACTTGATGATTTTGTAGTCAGTGAACCCTGAAAAATTCTCTCCCAGTAATTAATGCTTCCAACATCATAATTCATGAACTATAGATGAAAAATCAATATTGTACATATGGTAGTTCTCTCTTGTGTCCTTAACTGAAGACACTCATATTCCATGACTCACTCCAACATAATTAGAATTTCCCTAACATAGATACATGATGAATCGTTATATATACTGTAGCTTCTACCTATATCTAGAAAAATTAGGACTGATACTTAATTCAGTCTCCCTTTTAGATCCTGAAAGGAGGTCTCACATGTATCTGAATAGAGAAACTCCACACCTTTATTATACAATCTCGTAATAGGTTTTTCTATGTGTTAGAGGTCATGTATGAAATGGATGTAACATCCATATACCCCCATGAAACTCAATATTCCAAATACTTCTCTGGATACTTCTGGAAAACTACAACTCCCTCCACTTATAAGTCAATGGATACTTCAGACTCTAAAATAATATAACATTGGATGTGAATCATATCCATCCAAAAGTGAATCTTTATGATCCTAGAACATAACTACTTAATCAGTGTATCCAAAATTATCTCAAGATATTTTTCATGGTCATGTTGAAAGTGAAAAAGCACCAAAATATTTTCCACAAATTCCACCAAAAATAATCCGAATAAAGATAGAAAACTAGGTTCATCAGTTCCATGAAAAATAATTTCATTTTTGTGAGAATAAACAACATAAAAATACACTAATATAGACCATGCCTATTATAAAATGTTTTATAAGGTATTTATGATGGTTAAACATGCACATGATGATAACATGATCACTGATCTATCTTTGAGAACACCCAAGATCCTTAAAGCTAGTCAAAGAGATCATCTATAGGATGTAAGGGATACAAGTTCTTAACTATCAAAATGTTTAATTTTTTATATTCCACACATAAGAATAAGGTTTAATCTTATTGTTTTTGAAAAAATAATATATGAACCCCATAGACAAGTACTAAGTTATATAAACACATTTTTATCTAAGTCCTCTAGTTTCCTCATGATCTCATGCAACTCTATAGCACCCATCATATAATGAGGAATGAATATCGATACAACTACTAGCACTATCTCAATTGCAAAAACATAATATCTCTCTATAGGTAGTCCAAACAATTCATCTAATAAGACATCCCAAAAATGATCAACCATTGGAGGAATGTACACCTACGGAATTCCCAAATCATCCAGATACAACTAAAAATTCCGGTTCTTATCCTTTCCATCCCACAATGCCTGGATCCAGTTCAGCTCACTTGGACATCCAATTCACATTTGTGAATAAATACCCCACCCTAAGGTAATGTGAAGGTCACCCTTTGGTTATAATAGTATTCAAGGAAATGATAAAAAACTATCCAGGGAAACCCAAATATGATGCTAAACATTTTTATCTCAAGGGAAAAAATTATTCCACATAAAGAGATACCCATATATCTCCATGGGGACTCCCTACACTATAGAACACCATCCTTTGTAAACCCTAACAGATTATCTAGTGTCATGACGTCATATTAAAACTAAATATTCTTTCCCATGTCTCTCCACACTATGTACATATATGAAAATATTTGAAGCACCAGTATCAAAAAGAGAGGGTACTAGAGCACATGATATTAAGATCATACCTATCACCATAGAATTCTTGGTTCTCAATTCCTTAGGTGTAGGTTGTACCAAAATAAATTTGGCCAAAATTGTACCCCAATGAAACAACCTCACTACATAGAGCAAGATTACTATACTATCATAGTAAAATTAGTTCCCGGATACCTCATCCACAACCCCCACCTCAACCTAAATGACCAGCACTACTCCAGCTCCCAGCCTGACGTGGGGCTCTGAATCCTGCTTCTGAACCTGGAGTTAGAGTATCACCCCTACCATTAACTACTAGATAGAGGGTCCTATATAAATGTTGAATATGGACCACTCAACTATATTATTGGAACTCAAGTGGGTATCTACCACACTAACCCATCATATTTCCCCATCTCCCACACTGATGACAGAAGATATAACAACCAACACTAACAACTGGGCTGGTATTCCCCTCATGAGATGTCTCTAAACACTTCTTCCTTCCTCTGGAAGCTAAACCACTAGGTCTATAAGTTGTACTTCCCTACATTGGACCTTCATATTCCCTTGTCTTATTATCAATAATTAGTATCTAATTTACTATATTAGTAATAACAGTCATCCTAGAAACATTCAACTATGATTGTATAAAATGCTTGAGACCATCCTCAAAATTTCTCACCATATATATATCATCAGTAAGATAGAAAGGTGAAAAGTTATGAATATTTATAAATAATGACAATTACACTATAATGTACATTACACCCTACTCCAGATGCATAATCTCACTATCCATCTAAACCCTCCAAGTCTCAGGTAAAATGTAATTTTAAATCATTGATTGGAAGTCCCTCCAAACCGTAAAAAAATATTATCATCATGGTTTAATACATCCCACCAGATCTTTGTTTCTCCCCAAGGCATATAAGTTGTGATATTCATTCTCATCTCTAGAGGTATCTTGAGATGCTGAAAAATTGATAAAGTAGTCTCATGCCCTAGCTTGGTCACCTATGGACCGCTATACCCAAAAAATGTGGAAGACAACTGCTATTGGAAAACACATGTCAAATCTACCATATATGAGGAAGGTTGTAAGATAACATGAATAGTATGAATAAAACATAATAAACCATCACAGGACTTGGAATATACACTCGTAGTGTATATGACTCGAGGTTCTACAAGAGGCACCACTGGAGGTTCTACTAAGGATTAGGGCCCACCCCCTTTAGAGCATGATCATTTCCACCCATATAGCACCTTAATATTGGTCATGATGGTGGAATGTCTCTAAAAATTACAAAAACATTCCTTATAGATGATTCCATATCAATAAGATAAAAAATATAAGCATAGTACATGTTGAATCCTTCCAATAAACATATTGAACCCCTCTACTGACTCCTAAATATAGGACTGGGTAACATGAACTTTTATAGAAATCACCATAGACAATGCCTAATTCCCATTCCTAATCTAGGTCTATGTTAATCTCTATGTTTCACATCATGGGTCCCAATATATCCAAGGGTGACCTTTTCATTTAGTTATAATTTCATTTAAATTCATATTTGTTCATAATTCCCATTAACTAGTTGAACCAAATGGATCTCAATTCTAATATACAAGGGCCCAACCACATTATATACTTAAGAGTGAAGTCTATTTGATCTCAACCATAACATGTTCTAGTCCACGTGATCAATGGTCCATGACTCAACGTGCCATAACTGACTACATAGGGTGAATCCTATAGCCTAAGTTGGAAAATATTGTTTAAGTTACAACAAGAACAATAACTAGAAACTATGTTTCATAATCTCTTTCATAAAATGGAAATAAAATCACAAATATATCCTGTAAGGCACACATAATAATTTCATTCATTCAAGGAATGCATCCTATATTACATGGAATATGCGTGGAATGTGAATCCTATATGGTTCCTTAAACAATGCATGATAAATTATTCCTAGACATATCATGCCAAGGATAAAATTAAATTTCTCAATCATAGTAATATTAACATATCATAGCTTGTGCATCACCCAATGGTGGAATCAAATCAATAGTAATAGACTAAAAAACATAACAACAATTCCTCCTTCCAGGAAATTTGGATTTTTCATGTACATGGGTTAGCTACTTATAGACATGTCTCATTACAAAATTCGAATTCTTTCCTAATATAATTTTATTGTCTCAAAATATTATAGATTTAAAAGAAAATAATTTGATAACTCTTTGTAAAATTATGACCCGGGAGCCACTAATTGGTACCACAAGCCGGTGGGTCACATGGTTTAAAGAACGAAATTATGAATGATAGAGTCTTGCAACTAGCAGCAAGATTATATGGCAGTAATATAGGGAGACTATACCCTCATCATCATAATGTTGCATAAAAATATAATAATATCAGTCGATAGTGGAAGTACAGGAAATATCTATAATTAGTGGAACAATATCCATAAGAGAGCAGTAAAATTAAATAGTGTCAAATGTAATATCATATAAAAATTATGTCTTCCATAGATATATACTAAAAGGTAGAAAATACATGGAAACATTCATCTAATACAATACAAGTATCAAAATAAAAAACTATCCAAAAATAACTATTTCCAGATTGCACCACAAATATAGCTCAATCCTATGTTCCCCTACTCCAAAAAATGATCCAATAAAACATTGAATATAGGGTGATTTCCACAGTCCCTACCTACATTCATGAAGTATATCTGGGTACCCAAAGGCCAACATAACATGGTGTAGGGTAACACTCAGTAGACCACCACCAACAATGTCTATAACATGTACAACCTGTGTATAAGAAATGAAGCATTATGAAGTATTCTGCAAGTATAATAGTAATAAAAGTAAAGTGTAAAATTCATATATGTTCATACCCAACCAAAAAAGTATCCCTTTAAATAATAATCAAGTACCCATAAACAAGGGTATACTATTATCATGGGCTAACTGAAAATCATGATAAGGCAGGTGTAATACTATCCAACCTAATTAAAGTAATAAAAAATCCATACCAGGGCTATAGGTAAAGCATTATAAACATCCATTGTGGCCTATAAATTGTAATCAAGTCTCAGGACTGAAAGGGCTGGATCTAAGGTATAAATTACCAAGATTTCCTCACCGAGTCCATGGTGAATCTCAAGGGAAACTCAATAAAGACATGGGTTAATCCTAAGGAGCATGTCCCTGAAGCATGTACCAAGTGAGTCCAAGAAAGCGGGATCCATAGTGTATCAATGATGTTGGAATTTAAAGTAAACTGGATCTATAGAGTAGAAAATTTCAGGTAATATTATAGAATTAGGATCCAAGGAATAAAAATGGCTAATCAATCCACTAATAAAATTAGGATCCATGGTGTCGACATGCCTATAGAATCTGATGGAATCAAGACCCAGGGAGTATAAACATCTAAGGCACCCACATCCATTGCCAATTTTTCATATCATTTGATAACCAATTTCATTATCATTTATATTCCATGGGTTCATCCCACTCATTCAATGTATTTCATAAAATCCACTTAATTATTTAAAAGCATTTCAAAACTTGTCATTACATGGAAAGAAGGCATAAACCTTATCTTAATCAATCATTTAATTCTCAATTAATTGGATAAGTCTCCCACTGAATGAGAAATATTACACACACACAACAGGTTGGTAAAACAAGGGGAAGATACAACAACACACCTCAAAGGTGGTTCGGGTAGGGGATAACAACATCCAACCATGAAAAATAACTATGTGGGAAACCTAATCAGGTTCCAAAAAATCATTCAATGTGTTCAAATATTTTTTTGGAGAAATATAAAAAGGTATGGAATGAGGAAAAATGAGATTATGGTATATAAAACACCAAAAATTAAAGGAAAGATATATAACTCATACCATATACCCTAAGTAGAACACTTGTCCATTTTTGGCTCCATGAATGAGCTAGATTGGAAGAAAATAGAGAAATGGATTAATTCCTTGGAAATAGGTAATATTATCTTTCCCCAAAATAACTTCTTCGATACAAAGAAAATTAAATATAGGTGAAAGATGAATGAAGAACTCACCAGTGTGGATCTAACGAGATGAACGATGGGAGAAACACAGTATGGATCAGGGAGTTACACCATATCCTAGCTTTAGGATTCCATGGAATTCATTGTGATAAGTGAATGCTATCTATTGGAGAAAATAAGGAAAATGGAATTAGGTTAAACATTTAAAACAATTGAAGGAAAATGGCCATTTTCATCTGAAACACTATGTTGCATGGTTTGGCCACATTGTTGGGAAAACTATGCACCAACCTTGAACCCCTAACATCTAAGACAGAGAACTTTCACGGTTCATGCACCTGGTTTGGGAAGCCATGCACAAAATTTGTTGCACACCTCTACTAAAAACCATAGAACTTCAAACACAGTTACTAATAATCATGGGCCTTGTCTAACTTTCCCAAAATTTAGGGCTCCAGGCTTTGAAAAAACCCCATATATTCCCAAAGATCTAATGAATTCATTAGGAATTGAAAATACTTAAAAACAAATAAATTAAACCAAAATTAAAAGTATTTTTACCTCATAGAAGATTTTTTGATCATATAATATACTGGTAGTGATTGTAGTGTGCTATAATCTAAAAAACACATTGTGGTAGTAAGCCCTTTACCAACACTATTTCGTGCACTGATAAAGGAGTCCCCCATCAACAACTCTTAAGACAATAGAAATTTTATTCACTGTTAAAGCCTATTTTGTGCATTGTTAAAGGGTCTTCCATTTGTAGTGTTTCTAAAATACTAATTCTAATTCATTGAATAAAATAATTTTAAATATAAAGATTTATATAGTTTAATACACTATAAATATTTCTTGATGAGATGTTATAGTACTAAACTATTTATATATTCATTATGTGATTACATAAATATTTTATATGTTAAATTTGACATTTACACCACATTATCATAATAATGCTTCAAATATAATCTATCTCATTTTTTCACTTCTATCATTGTAATATACATCAAACTAAAATTATTATACATATATTTAATGAATATAATTATATTTGTATGAAATATATTGTATTTATAGTGCATTATTTATATCTTATTGAATCTATATATGATTCATATAATTAACTATGACAAATTTGGATTATTTAATTTTAAAAATAAGGGTTCTAATTTATTAAATAACTATTAAGAGTATATTTTAGTGATCGTAATGATTGCAGAGAGATTATAAAAAAAGTATTTGGTAAAATAAAATTTAAAATTGCTAAATTTATAAAATATATTTTATCTAATAAATTTTTAATTTTTATCATATTTGAAACTAGTAATGATATAATGTTTTTAGATATATGTTTTAGATATTAAATTGAAAACTAACATTTCATACCTATATTGAAATAATTTATATAATCCCGTTATAGTCTTTAGTTTATGTAATATATGTGTATTATATTCTACCCATTTTTATTTATTATGTTAAATTGGATGTGTACATTTATATTATTTACTGTGAAATGTCCAACTTCATCAATTTTTAAACTTCTAGATGTAACTCATTTAATAAAGATTAAGGGTGTAGTTTAGGAGTTAAATTTCCTACATTCAGATTCCTGAAAACCTTTTTCTGACTATCTCATTCTATAAATGCTTCATTATTGACATACTATATTAACACTTTCTTAAATATGTGATAATATTGAAGTCCATATGCATTTAGATATATGCTTTAGGTGATAAATATAAAATTTTCAATGCAATACCATATTGATGTGTCAAATATAATCCCCCATATTTTCAGTTTCATGGACCGAATATAAATTTAGGTAATATCTATATACATATTTTATATCAAATAAATGATATCAGTATGCTCTATATTGTACTCATTATTTATTCACTACATTTTTCATAATGTGTTTAAGTTCACATAATTAAAAGTGAAATATCAAACTTCACAAATTTCTATAATAATTAACCTAATTCATAAAATAAATATTAGCGGTATAGATTACTTAGTATGTTGATTGAATAAAGGTTCCTAAAAAATTATATTTGGTTAAAACGATTGAATAATGATCAGAGGTATAGATTACTGCATAAACTGACATCATAATTACTATCTGCATTCTCTTTATTTCACTAAAGGCTATATTGAATACCTTTTGGGAATGTTCCATGAGTTTTTTTGAAACAAACATAGCTACATTTGAAGTTATCTTTAACAACTAAGAATAGGATTTCAATTTTTTTATAATTTCATAATATATTTTTGATTTATATTGTTGGATATCATGACTAAATTCATAATGTCCTTATTTCATGCCTTTATTCATTTATAATATTTTTAATTCAATATATAGATTTGATTTGATTTATTACTACATACCTTGTCTATTGAGATGTTCATGTTTAAGTGACACGATGAAAATGTTAAAACCCAATATCTAAGAAATGGATACCTTCAAAAACTAGTGTGTTATCATCAAAATTCCCTCAAAGTTAATCTTTTTATCTCATTTACTATTACATGATATCTTAATCACATTAAGCTATTGTTAAATCCTAAACTTCCCACATTATATAATTCTATGAATTATTTTGTACTTATCTACATTTGGGATATTAATGTTTCTCATTACATGTGTCATTTCCATCTTTTAATGTTCATATGAATGGAAATATGATTTCTTATAAGGTTAGAGAGTATTTTATTGTATGAAAATAGTTTTTCTTTGAGGTAAAATACGGTTAATTTCAGTTTCAAACCATGATTTTACCCTATTAGTTGTACCATGTGATTTAAGGAAGAGTTCAAGAGTGTATGAGGCCTGTTAAAATCCTAGAGATCTAACTTATGGATGAAACAACTAAGCCTAATGGTTAGTAAAAACCATGAAACTTAGTCCGCATAGTTAGATAAACCATGCAAGGTTATTTAGGGATCCATAGAAGAGATAACATCTATTAGACATGATTTGTCTAACCATGCACTGCAACCCATATGTGTTGTGTTCCCTAGGCCGAGGTGGGTATAGGTAGAGTATTGTTGGACAAAACATCATCCCCTAACTATGTAGGCCTCTATCCTTGATCAGTATATGGAAAATGTTTTGTCAAATCATGCAGCCAAACCCAACGACTCTTTGAAATTTTGGAGAAAAGACCACTTTTCCCATTATGCTTTATAAATTAACCCATTACTTTTTTTTTATTTTCCACCATTGGGAAAAACAACGTCCTCTCCCATCATTTGAAGCTCCTTCGATTTTCTAACCCAGGTTTCATGATATCTCCCTCATCCTGACTATGATAAAACAAACAACTACTTCATTAGATAGATAATGGTAAGATCTCCACGTCTTTATCTTTTTTCATCATTTATCTTCCTCTCAATGATTCTATTTTGGTGTGATCTTATATTCCCTATTTTTAGGGGTTCGTCTATTCTTCCGTTTTCTTCTAACCCAAGCCAAACCAAGGGATAATGTAGGATGTGGATAGTTCTAGGGGAATAAGGTTAGTGGTTTAGTAACTTCCCCTGAAAGTTTAGATGTTTTTATAGAATTTGTATTTATGACTCACGTCAGACCATCCCGTGTGTTGCCTTAAAAAGTGAATTATGGTTTAGATAAATTATTCCATTTATTGATATACCCTTAGAGCCTCATTAATCATTTTAGATGATGCGTACATCAATGTTTTCCACCCCATTGGGTGTGTTGAATAAAATTCCCTCTTTAATTTAAATGTTTATTTACCAATAACCTCCAAAGTGGTTTGGATTGAAAATAACATTGAATTTAATTGTCTTTCAAATAAATGGATTAAATAAATTAAATGAAAGTATATAAAAAGGAAATGTCACATGTGATAATCTAAAAAGGGATTATTTAATTTATGACACTCATTTTTCATTGGTGTAAATGAGTGTGAATTGTTTAAATGGAAATTAATTAAGATTATTAGGATTAGGTCATGGACATTGCTCGATGGAATGTGGTAAAGGAACATGATGAGTATGGTGTTTCATGATTTCTCATGTTTGGTGTTGGGCATGGTATATCACATAGTTTAATTAAATTATGGGCATGAAGTTCTGCATTCCATTGCATAGGGTATCAGTCATGGTGACTCACCTCACTATCTTGGGTGTTGGTCATGAATAATCACCCCACTATCTCAAGTAAAGAGCATGACATCTCTTGTTCTTATGATATTCTGGGCTAGTACCCTTGTTGGATATTATATCCCAATAAATTGAGCACATATTCCTGAGTTATGCCCTGTCTCCAGATTGAGCCTAGATTAAATTTATATTCCTATATATATCCTCATATCTATAATATATATATATATATATATACATATATACACATTAGGTATAGATACTTATAAATGTATGCACATGGTAAACTAAGATTAGACTTATTCCAGTATATTTTAAAGTGAGTAGAGTCTGTCAGGTATCCATGGGGAACCTAAGTCAACTGGTGTTTAGTTTTTATCCCGATTTATTTATGTTATAACTTCACACTACATTGTTATATACACTGAGTGGATTACTCTAAACACTGTTGATGGGTGTCTAATTGAATTTATCTCACACCCAGCCCGGGATGAACATGGAACCCAATAAGACTTCATGATTTCAAGTGAGGATAAGGGTAAGAACCCTATCAAGGATGATTGTTCCATTATTCTTATAGCATAGATCATGTGAGCATAAGAGTGATCATAGGCTCATGATGGTTATGTTTATGTCTTTAGTTATTTTTTACTTTTGTATAGCATGTTGTATATTATTATACTCTGTATCCCCTGTATTTCCCCATTTTGTACATAATCAAGCCATGACATCATTTTTCATACAACTCAGCCTACAGATTGATTATGAATAATGTTCTTAAATGTTTATATTTCTATTTTTAACTATTATTCTTTATTTCTTTGCACTATTTGATATCTTTTATACATCTACAATTTATTATTAATATTCATTTCCGCTATGCTATTATGATTTGAGGGTATAGTCACCCACCATTTATTCCATTCGAAACCCTCTAGCATATGTGGAGGCGTGTATGAGGCCATGTGACCCACTGGTTTGGGGAATTTCCCCCCTATAATGGGATGTTACAAAGTGGTATCAAAGGTGTTTGTTTTCCTATTGTCTTATTATTTGGGTATTAGATTGGAGACTAGGAATGTTCTAGAATTTTATAATGAGCCTATGTCTCAGTGTAGCTAACTAATGTATAATGGAAACCCAAATTACATGTGATGGGATATTACTATAAATGGATTACACTTGTTACAGTCACACTTATTTCACCGATGAGTGATGAACATGTTTTTAGATGATATTATTATTATATACTTCCTTTCCTTTAGCTAGTTATTATAAGGAGTTAGTATTTCATGCTTCATTATAGACACTTGAGGATTCATGTGTCATTAATTTTTTCTTTCCATGTTAACTTTTGGTGTCCATTACAAAATACATATAGATTGGTGTGTGAATTACCATATATGAAGACGTCCTAAATTTCAATATAGGGATAACATTATTATATTAATTAAATAATTTTCATGAATATAAATGGTTTTTCATGTATAGAATGATGATGATACATTAATTAACCAATTATGCCATGTTTAAGCCATGACACATAGGTTTTATGTGATGAAATATTAGATGAAATTGGTTACACAAATGTTGATTATAATTTATAAATCATGTACATCTACTAATTGGGAATGATACTTCATTTAGTCAAATAATATTAGATGATTAGTTACATACTAATACCAGATATAAAGGCTAGTCCATGGTTACATGATGTTCCAATTTCAATTTATAAGAGTATTACATTTATTAATTGGGAATGGTGACACATTAAATTGGATGGTGACATATTTAAATGGACCATGCTATATATATGGATGAACATAAATTAAACTAAATATTTATATAAACTTGTTACTGTTAAATGGGGATGTAAATTGTAAATTAAAATGTATTTTTCTCTATAACTTGTAATTTACACTCCATATACAAGGACATTAGTCCCGTGATATGAGACCTAGAAACCAAACTCAACGTTAGTAGTGATTAGTTGGGGGTGACTTACAATTCGTACGACATGTTATGGTCTTACTTTATCAACTAACCCTCACTTTTTGGGTAGATAGAGAGGTGTGACCTTTTCCATAAGAATAATATGTACCTATCCTTTTATGTATCTATAATACTTTTGCTACTATATTCTTTTCTAAGGCATGTTCTTGGTATTGTAGAATCCTGAAACCTTGATAACCTTAAGTCATATGTTTGAAGGGAGGTGAAAATCATGCCCCAGAGATGATGGTCTATGATCCATTGGTGTTATCTCATGTAGTGAAGAACACTCACTTATTGTTTTTAACATTGGTTAATAACTAATGTTGAATTTTTAAGCGATTTAAATTGAAATATAGTTTGATTTTATTTTTTAGTGATAATCATGATTAGATTACAAGGTTAACTAAAATGATGAGGCGTTATTTAATATACATTAAAATGTTGTGTCATTAATTTAATTTAAGTTTTTTAAGAAATCATATACCACAAATTTTAACCAAGTGTTAATTTTGTTAATGTTAATAGTAGTGATCTCATAAAACCCACCACCTACCTGTGTATATAAAAAATCCAGAGTTCAAGATAGTTTTCCTTTTGATAAACATAAATCTTTTAAACTTTTTATTCAACAAAATCTAGTACCATTATCATAAAAAGAAATATAGAGCTCATGAGGTGAGATTTGCGAGGTTGTTTTTCAAATTTTTTAATTTACAGGTATAGGGATTTTATATTTAAGTAATTGGGGTTGCCAAGAAGAAGATGAACTAGCATTTATAAGTGCCATTACAAAAAGCCAAATGGATTTTCGTTCAACCCCCTATATGTATACATATAATAAAAAAAATTAACCAATATATAAATATTTATAATGAACATATCAAATTATTTATAATTATATTAATAAATATATTAATAACTATAAAAATTTAAATCTATATTTATAAATCTACATTTATATAGTTACAAATAAAACCTATTGAATTATATAAATAAATAATTTTTAAAAACCTTATATATAATTATTTATATTAATTAATAATTTAATATATAATTATTTATATAAATAAACGTTATTAAATTCAAAACAAAATGTTTAGTTATAATTATATAATTATATAATTTTTTTTTGAAATTTATAGTTATATAATTTAATAAACCTTATATTTAATAATTTATTTATATAATTATATATATAAATAGACATTATAGTTATACTTATATATAAATATTTAAATATAAATAAACCTTATTTTTAAAATTTAAAAATTTATATATAATTATTTAAAAAATTAAATAAAAATTATTATATATATATGTAGTTATTTATAAAAATAGATTAATGATTATGTAATTATAAATATATTTATAATAAATATTATAAAAATAAATCAACAAATAAATTTAAAATATGTGTATTTATATATATAAAATAATTTAATTTTTGTAATTAATATAATTAATATAATTAATTATTAACAATACAATTACTATTAATAAAAAACTAAAATGAAAAATTTAATGTATATAATTATAAATAAATAAAAATGTATATAATAAAAGTCAATATTTATATAATTATAAATATATTTACAGAATTGAAAATATGTATTTATAAATTTAATTGTAAATAAATAAATAAATATATATATATAATTATAAATAAAGAGTTTTATAAATATATAATTATAAATATATAATTATTCATAAATAATTATAAATATAATAAATGTAGTTATTATTTAAAAATATTAATTATAAATTTATAATGATGTGAATATATGAAATTTTATTTATAATCAAATAAATATTTTTAAAAAAAATAGTTATATTTATCAGAAAGGTTCAGAATCTAATCGTGCTCGGTCTTAAAAATTTATTAAGGAAAATGATAATACAAAAGGAGTAACACAAATGAATGGTGTAGAAAATGTCCCCAAACATAGAGGTGTCAGAATAATGCCACCCATAAGAAAACCAAACTGAAAGCCCCAATCATGAAAGAAAACAGGACCAACATTTGAGACAGCTCGTGGGCAACCCGACAAAAAATATACCCAACCCACAATGGCCCAAACAGAAAAAATACAACTGCCAAGGAAGCACAACTCCCAAGATTATCACGCATGCCAAGGATGCTCCTTATCTCACTCGTCATTTCCCAAAAGTCACAACCAACTCTTACTAGGAAAAGGAAGAAGCATGACTCAGGTCCTACATTTATTATTTGCCCTAAGGTAATCATTATCGCCCCGCACCACTAGTTGTCGGCATAAACCAGATCAACCTCCCCTCTAGCCTTTGGTGTCGAGCCAACCGACATTCGAGGAATCACCTTTCGACATCCCTTCATAAGATAAACCCCACAAAAAAACTACTGGCCCCAACTGACTATACATGAAAAATAATAATGGAACAACGATGTGACTTGGAAAATATATAAATTATAATGTATAAATAAAATTCAAATGAAGTTTTTCATATTGACTAAACCAATAATAACATATTGAAAAATGAAAAGACGATTCCACATTAATTTGATGAAAATAAAATTAATGGCCTGATAATTTATAAGTACAAATTTTGATATTACAAGGAAACATATAATATATGAACTTTAAGAACAATCGGAGTGAAACATTGAACTATTCTAAGTTTTCCTCTAGTTATTAATAGTTCATTTGATTAGTTTTTCCCACAATTTTGTTGGATTAATTTTTATTTTTATAAAACAAAAACTAATTAACTTAATAAATTTGGTTTTTAATATATACAACGTGACATCTGAATACATCAACGTCGATTCCAGCTAATTACACAACTCAGTGTATGAACCTCACGTCTCTGTTTCTCTAACGACCAAGCTAGAGACACAAGTTCCTCCTCTTGTGGTATTGTGGGTGCCTCCTTATGGGGATTTACAGAGGATTGGATGATGTCATATGAGGAGGATATACCAAAAGAATATGTGGATCCATATATCCTCGGAGCTCCAAAAAAATGTAGAATTTGTAATATAAAAGAAGTCATCATCAACATGAGTGTGAGCCACCACAAGCTTTGTAACCACACCAAGATAGTAGTCCATAACAATCAACGAGGACAACATATGTGGCACATAAGAATATTTCAGCTATAAATGATCCTCTATCAGCCATGTAGGATCAACTCTCTGTGGTGCGAAAATAAGTACAGGATCATAAATCAGATATCTATGTCATCACCTCTAACCTTGAACATGTCCTCATCACTATCATTCAGCTGGCGGTGGATGTTTATCATCCTCAGCAGGCACAATAAGGACATCGTCATTCTTAAGAGCCTCATCCAGAGCTTATGGACTGGGATATAACTATAGATCCTCATCATAGAAACTCTCACGTATGAAATGGTGAGGATCATTGAGATCCACCACATCTTGGTGAACTACATCCCAACTAATAAATGTCTCTTTCTAAGGATCTATGATATTTAAAAAACAATAAATTTCATCTCACTTAAAATGAAATAAACATAAAATTAATAAAAAACATTAGATAAAAAATGTAAAAAATCTTAGTAAACATACCAACTGCTAAATTCCAATCCCCTAGAGCATAAGGTATACGATGGTGTGTTGTCGGTACCAATATGCATAATTCTTATGATTATCTAATTGATAGGGTGATGTGGGATATATGTACTAAAACCTATCAGATTAGGTATGAAATTCCCAATGATTGATAGACGATGCATGAAATTGATGACAGTCTCTCATCTGTCTACCTATAAGCATAATAGAGTATAACCCATCAGGATATCTTGGTTACATGGGGATATGTTATAAAAAGCCAAACTTCCATGTGACCTAGTCTAGCTGGTGCCACTCAATGATGTGGTTGTGTATGAGTTTCTCCACTTCACCTCGATCTCCAATCATATATGTGTAGTACGGTGGAAGAGATGCGTATAAAAAAACCTATATATGAGGTCCATGAAACATAAAATGTCAACTCAAAAAATAATTCATGAATTATCACAATAATGATACTAAGATAAAATTAAAATAACTTAAAAAATTAATAAAAAAATAAAATTTAATCAAAAACAGTTAATGTTTAACTTATATCAATTAGTTATATGGCATCAAATATTTTTCAAAATTTGTGCACACTATGTCTCGGAGTATGTCCATACTTATAAGCCAAAATACACTTGGTTAAAAAGAAGTTATATATGGTATGTTTATAAAATACATTAATAAAATTACTAAATAACCTAATGTAATGACTTAAACATACATGCATCCCAAATGGAACTCCCAAAATATTTATTGTGAAGTGGTGTGACAACACTAGGAGTGATGAATGGAAAAATCTCACATTCCCACATCTATACTAAAGATATATAGCCTACAATGTTATGTGCATCAACATGAAAATGGGTACATAGTCATTTGTACAAATGTGCTATTACAACAGACCCCCAATTGTATGTAATCATCAAATAAAGATCATCAAGTAATGGTAGGTACATCATGTGCACCAAAGTGGTGGAATATTAGACACACAACATGCCTCTCATAAGTCACATAATGTATCCATGTGTGTTTTAAATAAGAGACACCTTCACTAGTAGAAATATAGGTTTTAACATCGAATTAATGAAGTCAATTTTTTATAAACCGATGTCGATGGTTGAGTAGTAAATTTTTGGCATCAGTTTCTCTAAAAACTAATGCCAAATATTTGTATGAGTGTTTTTTTGGCATTGGGGTTTCATATAACAGAAACCAAAAACCAGAATTTGATGATTTTTGGCATCAGTTTATTTTAAAACAGAGGCCAAAAATAAAAAATAGGTTTTTTGCGTTGGTTATCATGAAAAACGATGCCGAAAATAAAAAATACAGAATACTTTCCGCATCGGTTTTTACCAAAACTAACGAAGAAAGTTAAAATAGTATTAATGGAGTAGGATTTTAGAAAAACCCACATGGAAAGTTTTTTTTTTAAATTTCAACAATGGTTTTATGAAAAACTTATGTGAAAAGTCATTTAAAAAATTACAGGATCAGAAAACCCTCATCATCTTCATTCTTTGAAACAGAAACCCGTGGTGACTCATCTCTTCTCGCGACAACATCGAAGCTTTATTTGTGATCTCCAACCACCATTGTTGATGATTTTCTTCTATTTTCGTGATCTGTGGTCTGCACTCTTCATTATATTCTCTTCTTTATTCTTTTATTGATTATTTGTTCTTCCAAATGCTATTTTGAGCGACATTCAACTATGGTTTGATTAAAGGTTATCGTTTATTTTTATTTTTCATTGTGACAATCAATTTTTCTCTAGATCTTACAATGCTTAATTTTCCAATGCTTTATTGGGATGAAAATTCAGATTGGGGGTCTATTTTCAGGGTGAATTCTGAATTTTTAATTTTTTTTAATTTTGACGATAAAGCATTGATCATTTAATTTTAATTTTAATTTTCTTCAAATATTACTTTATTTTTTTTAAAATGTGTTGTAACATAGTTAATAGCCATCCCTAAGGGTGATTAGTCAATGTTCCTGATATGATTTGGTTATTTTATGTCACCTCTTATGCCTTTCATGACATGAAAACAATTATTCCTTGGTTAGGTTATGTCACAATAAAAAATCATTTATCTATGTTTATATTTTACTTTAGTTTAATTTAGAAACATGACTACTGTATTTTACCACATTTTACAAAAACATGTTTAAATGAGGTGTTGAAAAATTAACCATGTTCTTATTCACACTTACCTATACATTTATGAAATATTGGTAGAGTGTAATTCATTTAATAAAATTAATTTCATTTAGATCATGTAATTTTAAAAAATAATCCCTCATTCAAACAAAAAATGCAAACAATTGTGATCTGTGTACCTTTACTAGGTCTCTACCCCGAAAGCAGCACCATTTCACTTGGTCATTTGGTTAACTCAGATTCCTTTCATCGAATCATGGGGGGGGGGACCTAAAATCCTATATCCTAACTTGTATCCCTAGCCTATATCATCCAAAAATATCTACTAGTATCATTTCTCTACCAACCCATGCAATCCTTACAAGTGTCTTGATCCAACCACTGCCATAACTCTTAACCAAAACACTTGATGCCACTTTTTCACAACTCTCCCCCACTATGAACCCCTCCTGGGTCTACAGTGAAGATGAGGGTAACCCCCAAAAGCTAACACCAAAAACACTTATCATTCCTTTAATTATTCTACTGTTCTCTCACCCAAATGTGTAGTAAGATATATCAGTTTAGTTTTGTATTTAATTTTTTCGGTCATTATTTTGGAAGTATTAGGATTTATTTCCCTTATAATATGAACATTTACTATAATTATGATTTTACATTAATAATATTAACTAATTTTTCTCCCTTTAAATTAATGAAATATTTAATACTTTGGACACATGCAACATCGAAATAATTAAACAACTATGTAACTATATATGTATATGAAAATAAAATGCTTATTATTTTTTAATGTGTTTCATATCTAATTATTTACATGTGATTTTCAATAGTTTTTATTAAATGTGTTTTGGTTTAAAATTTTTCTGTAACTATATATATTTTTAAATGTTTACATGTTTTAATATATTCGCCAATTATTTTGTGATATCAAATATTGAATGGATCATAATTGGATACATTTACAAATAAGCACTAGTGAATATGACAAATAAGTTGATGAATTCTTTGAATTTTCTTAACGACATCTTCAAAACATTGATTTGATTTTTTTCCATGTGTGAAGTGTTTAAATATGAGGAAGTTAAACTCTAGAGAAATCAAGGACCATCTCATTTGTTATGGTTTTAGCATTTATTATACACGTTGGATCTAGCATGGTAAAAGAACTGAAAATTCGACATCCAATGTTTATGACATTATTCCTAATGGGGCAGAGGATCATATTGAAGAATTAATTCAGGATTTAGGTGAATAATCCTTAAAAAAAACAACTTTTGACTGATTGTTTGGAGATTCTGAGAAACCATTATTCCCAAGTTGTTGTAAATATACAGTGTTATCAGTAGTTTTGAGATTAGTTAAATTAAAAGAAAAAAATGGGTAGAGTGATAAAAGTTTCTCCAGATTACTTCATGTTTTAAAAGATCTACTTCTAGAAGGAAACGAGCATCCAGATTCCAATTATGAGGCGAATAAAATATTATACCCAATGGGATCAGGGTATAAAATGATACATGCCTGCCCTAAGGATTTTGTACAATATAGGAAAGAGAATGAATATTTATCATGTTGTCCTACATGTGGGACATCACACTATAAGATAGATGGGAAAGTCAACTCAGATTCATTATAAGGTGATGTCATATAACTTCATGAAAAACCAATTTTGTACATTCCAATGATATCATCTTATATTTGTTTCATACAATTCTGATCGTTCAGTTGTGATTCATTTTTAGGTACCAGAATCAAAACTCCCACTAAAAGAATTTGTTTCCTTCCTATAATTACTCATTTGAAGCATCTATCTGCAAATTCAATTCATTCCAAAAGGTTAATATGGAATTTAGATGAATGCATCTCTAATGGTAACTTACGTCACCATGCCAATTCACCACAGTGGAAGAGTTTTAAAAAAAACATGATTTTGGAAGTAATGTTAGAAATCTCAGAATGGGATTGTGTACTGATAGAATGAATCTATATAAGATCCTTAGATGCCAACATAGTTCATGGCATGTTTTTATAGTAGTTTACAACTTGTCCCCATATCTATGTATGAATAAAAAATATGTTATGATGAGATTGTTGATTTCTTGAACAAAACAACCAGAAAATGATATTGATGCGTATCTTTCACCAATTATGGATGATTTGAAACTGCTATGGGAGGCAGGTGTTAATGTTTTTGATTCATACAAGAAAGAGTATTTTATTTTGAGTGATATGATAATGTTCACTATAAATGACTTTACTGCATAAGGAAACTTATCTAGATATAGTGTTAAGGGACATAAAGAATGTCCAATTTTTGAAGAACAGACATCATATTCTCAATTGAAGAATGGAAGAAAGACAATATACATGGGATATTGAAGATTTGTACGAATTGATAATACATATCATATAATGAAAAATTTTTTTTAAGGGATTACAAGAATAAAACTATTCCCCTCGACAATTGTCAGTTGAAGAATATTATAACCAGGTGAAATATATTGAATAGAAATTTGGAAAGAAAAAAAGTGCTGGTCTTCAAAGAAATATCTGGATGAAGCAGTCTACTTTTTTCAAACTACCTACTATATATTTTTCGAGATAAAACATAACATAAATGTTTTTCATGTTGAGAAAAACATATGTGATAGTTTGATTAAAAATTTGTTAGACATAAAATGAAAGTCAAAATATGTGTTTAATTCTATATTGGATTTGATATTAATGAGAATATGTTTGGAGTTAGCTCCCACTGTGAAAGGAAAAAAAACATATTTACCTCTGGCTTGTTACTCATTAAGCACGATTGAAAAGACTAATTTCTAACAGTGTATTCATGGTATTAAAATACCCAATGGGTTTTCTTCAAATGCGAATAATTTGGTGTCATTGAAGTATTGTAAATTAATAGGTATGAAATCTTATGATCACCATGTATTGATGAAAGAACTTCTACCAGTAGCAGTGCGTGGTATATTGATGACAGAAGTCAGAAAAACTATAATCAGGTCATGTAATTTTTTCAAATACATTTGTAGCAGAGTCATTGATCCAAATTTGTTATATGCGTTTGAGAATGAATCAACTCTTATTCTTTGACCACTATAAATTTATTTCTCACCCAAATTTTTTGATATAATGGTTCATCTATTGATTCATTTGGTGCATGAGATAAAAATATGTGGAAATATTTATTTGTAATGGATGTATCCTTTTAAAAGATATATGAAAATTTTGAAGGGAAATGTTTAAAATACTTATTGAATAGATTCCTCTATTGTTCATATTTATGTAACAAAAGAGGTGATTGAGTTCTATAATTATTATTTGTATGAGGTGGAGCATATTGGTCTTCCATTATCTCAACATATGATAGTTGATTGTGAAGGTAGAGGGGTTAAAAGTTTAAAGGTAATGTTCATTCGAAGTGATGAAGTGATGCAGGCACATTTATACATTTTGAACAACATAGATGAGGTTCAATAATATATATTCTAACATATAACTGAATTAAAGTTACAATATCAGAAAAGAAATTAAAAGTGGTTGATGATTGAGAATAGAAAGAAATTTGTTTCATGGTTTAAATAGAAAGTCACCCTAGATATATCTGCATCAGAAACATTGAAGTGGTTAGAAGGGGGAACATATCTTATTGTGATCACATGTTTTGGTTTTGATATCAATGGCTACACATTTTACACAAAAAACATGGATGATAGGTGTAATGTTCAGAATAATGGTGTGATGGTTTTTGCTGAAGCAATACATTTTTCGTGTGCCAAATATAAATACCCAATTTTTGCATCAATGCTATATTTTGGAGTTCTATAATACATATGGGAAATTGATTATATTAAATTTAATGTCCCCATTTTTATGTGTATTTGGGTTTATAGTAATAGTGGTGTGAAACATGATGAATATTGTTTTAAACTGGTTTATTTGAAAAGATTTATTTACAATGTAGAACTATTTATCATGGAGACACATGAAAAGAAAGTATTTTATGTATGTGATCTATCAAATGATTAGTGGTCAGTTTTTTTTCAAGGAAAAAGATACCATTTGGGTGATGAGGATGATTCTTATGATGTTAGTGATTTACATAAGCCTTATTCATCTATTACAAAATTTTTGGATGATTACAGTGAGTATAAGACCGACAAAGTGAATGCAGTATGTAATGATCATGATGAAGGAATGTGGGAAAACACTAAATTAGCCACCTAATATTTTTGGTAAATATTTATATATTTCTTCTTTTCTCTTAATCTTAAAAATTCATGTCTCTTTTTATACAAACTTATTGATTGTCTTCCTTATCTCTAAATATTCAGTTTTCTAAGGATATGCAGGTACACAAAATTTAATTACACTTTCTAGTAGAAATGTTAGATACAGATAGAGAGGAGCAATTACCGAGGTATATCTATTTTGACATACTATTAAATACTCAACAATATACTAATTTAATGAAATAAAAATTTTTATTTACAAATTTTTCTTATAGGACGTTTGATGCGTCCTCGGCTAAGAATACTTCTCATGTTGCTACTTCAAAATCAATTTCTCAAGTTGGTAAACGTGGTATTACACGTTTACCAAAACTATCACATGATCATGATGATGACAGAGTACACATCCATTTTGATGTTGATAACAATGAAATTGGGCCAAATGCAGTTTAGTTTGTTAGTTATATAGAGATGCATTGTTGATGCAGGATTATTAATTTATATCCTGATTGGAAGTCAGTGGACAGGATGGTGAAACAACATCTTTGGGAGGCTGTGATGGTAAAATATCATAATTTACTTCTTTTACCTCATTTTTGTAATGTTATATATTTTAAATTACATATTTAATTTATTAAATTATAGATGACATTCAATTTTGGGGAAACTATAGAAATTAAGAAAAGACATATCTATTTAGGAGTGGTTCGATGGAGAGATTTTAAAACAAAACTGGAAAAACAATTATTAGTTTAGATAGAGAAAGTTTGAAAACCCATGGCACACGTATCCATTTATAAATGAAGATACATTGAAGTGATTTTTTGACAGTCGTAATGAAGAAAAATTTTAGGTAGGAATTTTTTTTATATTATAAAATTTATTATATATTTTTTTTAATACTTAGTAGATTATTTTTATATAACAGGCCACTAGGAGATCTCATTGAGAGATCCAGTTGAGAAATGCATACCCTCATACCTTATCATATGGAGGGTACCCATATTTGGGGTAGAAAATGATTAAAGAAAAAATTGAAGCATTAAGAGCTCAATCTAGTAGTGGTTCAGATGAGGCCCAATTTGGTCCTCCATCTCGTTCCACTCACCATGAAAAATAGATACGATCAAGAAGAAGAAAAAATGAACAGTATCTTATGAAGGAAGTTATGCATGTAGTTGATAAAACTATAAGTAAATATTATTATTTATTATCAATTTTTATATTTTTTAAATTATAAACAATAATATAATGATTTTATTTTTCATTTGAAAATGAACTTCAAGAGAAGGAGACACGAGGTTCTTTTATCCCCAAGGGTTGGATGGAAATCCTAGTGACTACTTTGGGAAAGGTAGAACACCCCTGCCATGTTAGAGGATATCAGGTAGGTGTTAGTATTCGAAAGGTTATTGGTAAGAGTAAGAAATCAAGAGACCTAGAAATAGAATCATTGAAAGTAGAGATGAAAGATATGAAATAGTCTATGGGTGATCAAATTCAAGTAGCAGTGTAGAAGGATTTGTTAGAACACATGCCATGATAATCATAGTCGGCACATACTTCCCAAGTATATAATTTATTTTTCATCAATTTTCCTATTTTATAAATTTTAAACACTAATATATCTTTTTCATTTTTCAGCCTTCCTAGCCTGCTCACCTAGACAACCCTACCGCATCAAACAACCCCACCCCATATGAGTATCCTTCTAAGGTATAGTATTTATTGTTATCAGTTTTTCGATTTTATAAATTATAATCACTAATATAAATTTTTCATTTTAAGCCATCCTAGTATGCTCACCCGGACTACCCTACCTTATCTACCTACCCCACACCATTTGATCAGCCTTCCAAGGTATATTATTTATTTGTTATTAGTTTTTTTCTATTTTATAAATTATTAACACTATTATAACTTTTTGATTTTCAACCTTCCCAACCTTCTCACCCTGACTACCCTGCCCAATCTTCTTACTTTGATTTTCAACCACCTTGCTCGGATCAAAATGGACATTGTGAGTTTTTTTCTAGGGATCCTCAAAGTCATATTATTGTGTTAGGGATCATTCATTTTTAAGGGATTTTGTACCTCAACAGCCTATGCAGATGGGCCAGGATAGAGTATCAATACATGATTTTATAGATCATAATGTTCTACTACCATTTCCTAGTATAGAGATCACCAGAGTTGGGGATTTTGTGGGTCATTTTTTACTTTGGACAACTGGTTTACTTAGTTATATTTAATATGAGGTATGTGTTTTTTAAAAAATTAATTAAAAATGATTCAAAATTAATTATAATGTTTTATGACATTTATCTTATATAGGATTATCTGAAAGAAAAATAAGCTGCACAAATGAAACAAAACGTTCAAGAACAATCGACCATAGATACTTCATATATTTATCAAGGGATATAAATAATATCTCAGGCATCTTCATCATTGAATTATATCGACAAGTTTTAGATGAAGAATGATATATGTGGAAGAGAATAACCCTTGGGATTACTCACATAATATATTATGCATCTAGTAGATTTTGAAGATCTCGTCCTAAATGTGGTGCAGTTGTTTACCATGTAAGTAAATTGACATTAGAATTTAGATTTCATTAATAAAATATGATTTTTATTTGACTAACTATATAGACTTTTTAAATTAGGTATCTACACACGCTTCTTATACAAAATTAAAGTACATACATTTACAGTTTTATAGATCCAGAACTCATTTCCATAGAAGTGAAACATGTGAAGAATCCTCTAAGAGTGGCATATATGTGTGAGAGATTATCACATTTTAAGATTCAGTGCTGATTTTTTCCATTCTTGATAAGTAAGAACAAAAATTATGAACTATTGATCATTATAATGTCATTAATTGTGAAATTTTTGTATATTAGGAGACATTTGATATTGGGCGTATTCTGCCTAATTGAATGCACCGTATATTAGTTTTTCTCTTTATTAGGGAATGTTCAAAAAAATTCCACCTTCTCAGAAAGGTATGTTTTTTTGTTGTTTTTTATAAGTTTTTTATGTTTTATTCTCATTGTTTATATATGTATTATTAGTTCATATATATGAAAATAAAATTCATTGAAAATATTTAACAAGGAATAAAAATCGATAATGTTGCCAAATAATATCAAATATCTGGAAGTACTGGTAATTAGTTTTTATATAAGAATTTGTTCTGAGTTTTTCATATATATTAATTTTTTAATAGTTTAATTTTTTATAACTGTAGTGTCATAGACAAAAAGGAAATATAGAATGTGGTTATTATATTCTAATATTCATGTATGAGATAAGTACAATATGAGAAACTACTTAATTTGATAAGGTTAGTTGCATTAATTTATTTATATTTTCTTCCATATTTTTTTTATATTTTATCTCATATCATTAAATGTTATTCTAGGTATTCAATGATTTATAGTATTATTACCAATTTTATATGACTCATATTCAATCTATTTATTTGATCTAATTGTCAAGTCTGCTTAGGATTTGATGTATGTATATTCTAATATTTATAAATAACATTACATATGGGTTCAAAAAACTAACACTTTTGATATATTATTTTTTTGAACCTACTAATTATAAAACTAATTCTTCAACAATAACCAACATTGAGAATTCCATATATTTCAGGTATGTGTATTTTAATTCTATTTTATTTTTAATGTTTAATATTTTGAATTTTCTTTATTTTTTTGTATCGTTAGGTGTGGGTTTTTATTTTTATTCTTTTTATATGAATGTATAAATAATCAATCAACCATGCGACGAGAGGCTATGAACTATGAAAGATGAGATGAACCAATGTCTGACCTACTATAACTTCATGCCAAAAGGATAAAAAAGACATTAGAAGTGACCAAGAAGAATCCAAAAGTGCATTAAACATATTACATGGTATCCTTAAGACACCGAGTATTGAGTCAGACCACAATAATGAAGTGTGAAAATGTACATGATATCTACATGATATCAATTTATTTCATGGTACTTGGTATCTATAAGGAATTAAATTTTAGTTCTATCCACAGGCCTATCATAGGTACATCGTAGTCACTGTCTTGTGTCAGGTCAACCACACTTGTATAATCATATCATGACGGTCCACTCATTCCAATTACCGAATAATGCTTCCATAGGTGTTGTAATACATTCAATAAGAAATATTATTAAAGGAAGCATAATTCATGTAAATATGAGATATATTGATGCATTGATCTTTAACTAGAATTGATTGAGTTCTCTCATGTACCTCTGAAATGCATTTGTTTAATTTATTATAAGATTTATTGATCTTAAAATTTATCAGTGACTCAAATGAATTGAATGATAAATACTGTTTGATTTTTTTATTTTCTGTTTTCAATGGGGGCTTCTAATTTATTAGAAATGTGGTTTTTCAGATTTTTCTAATTTTTTTATATTACAACATCATTCATTTCAAAAACCAAAGCTGATATTATTTAAAAAAAAGGCTTTTTGGCATAGGTCATTCCTAAAATCGATGCCAAAAACTGGTTTAAGGCGTCATTTTTATTCAAAATCAATGCTGTAAACTCGATATTGTTTGATTTTAGGCATCAGTTATTCTTAAAACTGATGCTGAAAATTGGTTATCAGCGTCTATTTATTAAATAAACCAACACTGAAACCCTAAACGAAGTGATTTTCAGCGTTAGTTTTTAGAAAATTGACAGCAAAAATACTATTTTTTACACCTCCTTTATAGACGTCGGTTAAAAACTAACATTAAAATGTGTTTTTTCACTAGTGCTTGTTTGCATCATCAAGAATGATTTCAAAGTACTCATCAAGCCACCCCATGAACAAGTTGGAACCTTGGAGGACACGTGGTATGCCGATGATGTCAATGCCTAGTAGACAGTGTAAAAATGCACAATAGAAGTCCTCCAATGCAATGATCATCTCCCCCTCAAGAAGAATAAATGTGTCTATATCTGGTATCTATCTCTTAACCAATTTAGTAATTAAGTGGTGATCAATAGACTTAAAGTCACACATGGAGACTCCATAAAATCCCCAATGTCTAATATATAGATAAATTGCTACTAGGGGTGAATCATGATGAAAATTATGTGCTCTCTGAATAGAAAGAATTATAATTAGGCTTAGTTCCAACACATCATGTGACACTAGAAATTTCTAAGTATATAATAAAGGATTATCCATGTGAATTTATGAATATAAGAACATTATTCTCAATAGTTATTACACTTATACATGCTTTTAAGATTTTGTATAACATATATTTTTATTTTCATATTTATTATTCATAAAGATGAAGTATGTTCTTTTAAGTGACTGAATATATAAAGAGTCTTCAATTTTTGTTTTGAAGAACACAACATTTCCTTTGAGAAATAATTTTGTTATACTATGAAATTAGTTTAACTTACACACAATAAATTTAACATGTAGTTTTTATTATTGAATACTTTTTTTTAAACAGATAAATGCAACTTTTCACTATAGAACATTTTTTCTATAAAACACTTTATCATGTAATATATAAATTATTTTGACTATGTAATATAAAATACTGTTTTGATATCTATTCCTTTATATACTATATATATATTTTTTCATAATAATGTATAAATATATTTTTTAATGGTATAGTATATAAAAATAAAAAAAATATGATTAAAAATGGTGATAATGAAAAAAATGATTACAAGTAAAAACATTAACATTAACTGAAATAGTACATGAAACATTTTAACTATTATATTATTTCCTTATATGTCTAGGGAAATGTGTCCTCATGTGACCTTCATCATGGAATATGCTACACTTATATATAGGTTCCCATTCACTAGGACAATCCATCCCATTCCGAATACAAGTTGACTTTGGCCTCCCTTTTGGTCGAAGACTAGTCATGTTTGGTAGAAGCATATGTGTTCCATTGGACATCTAATTTTTTTGATATTCCCATATTGGCATCCATAGAAAAATGTAACAGTCATTGATACTCTCTATTTGAGAAACTAGGTCAATGAAGTCCTCCCAAGATAAGTGTTCGTAAGAACAACATGTGGTAACACATCTTTAAGGATATCATAATTCTTGAAAGATTCTAAATTCATAGTAACACTTCTCCAATAGAACAACTCACACACTATAACTACTACAATCCATAAAATCACCAAGATCAGTGACCTCAAATCATTTCTATGTATGATTAAATGATGCTATATGAAATTTTAGAGACTCCTGAGGAATTATATCTAACTCATGCTAAAAATGGTGTCCCTGTGTATCCCTTTATTCATAACCTCTTCAGCCATATTTCCATATTCAAGAAATTAATTTACATATTTATAGATGAATTCTTGTACAAAAAAAGTAATTTAACTTTAAAACACTATACTAATATTATATTATAATTATGGAAATTATAATTAACATATAATCAAATATTTTTAATTACCTATGATTGGTAATTTCTAAAATCCCTTGAAAACTACATTTATATAATCTATGATATTGGTAATACTATTTGTACTTATCTTCCCATAATCATATTCCAATTAACATTTATGATCTGGAATTTGCATCATGTTTTCATAAACTTCTGCATTATCTCTTTGAAAATAATCAAGACGCTCCTCCATCCATTTTTATTGAGGCTCGTAACATAAAAAAATGACCTAATATAAATAATATATGAAATTAACTATGATAATTATTTTTAAAAGGAAAAGGACATTCATAATAATTTTTAATATTTAATTCTTCATAGAGACATCGCTAATTTTCTTTCTCACGTTATGGGTTATGTGTTGAATAAAAATAAATTATGGGCATAGGGTGGTCTCGATGATAGACCACGAGACTGCACTACCTCCTTGATTGCTCGATGTTTATAACAAAAGAGACAAATCCCTTTTGATTTTGTAACAAACTTATGAAGGTAGACCCAAAACTTGTGATGCACCAACTGTGAAGTGTTATAAATTACATCTCTCAAATGCTTCTGACAGTTTGAATCATATTTTTCAAAACAGATCTCATAGTAAGACCTATTTTACTCTTTAATAACATAACAATAATTTCATTTAATGTGATATTAATTTATGAAATTTTTCATTACTTATTTTCTCTCAAAAAAACTTCTAATATATATAAAACCTTTATTCGACGATCGATTTTTACCACCAATAATTCTTGGAAATTATCTACTATGATTAATAACTGAGAAATCAAATTGGGGAAAGTGATTCATGCCTTATGTAGACCATGAAGGTAATAATGGAGGACAGTTCAAAGGTTAGTTAGACCTCACAGAAGAGGGAACAAATTGTTCTTCAACATGCTCTTTTTCTTCTTCATCCTCTTCATATTCTTGTTCTAAATTGTCATCATCCTCAAAATTATCGACCAATGCTTCTAGAATATGTGGAGGAATATCCATAGAAACATCAATTACTCTATGAGGCATCACAAATTTAGGATATAAAACTATGACTAAAGGAAATGATGGAAAAACTACCATTACAGATGGAACATCATGAGATATTATAGTAGGAGGATATAACATGGTACCATGACATTATGATTGACCAACTTCCAATGCCGATGGAACCTCCATTATAGCTATAATGACATAAAAATCTATTATTTGATTCCCGAGTTGATTCTAACCGTTAAATGTTCAAGTTCCCATTATTCATCAATAGTTACTAGATTTGACACATGCCACAACCAGTCTTGAAATTTTAGATATCAATATGTGATGGACTGTATCACTTGACTCTCCTTCAGTTTTACCTTTTTATTATTTTTTATTTGAAGAAATTCTAATTTAGAACAACCTCCATGAATGATAATTCTTTATAGCTACATACAATAACTACATTCTTGTGTAGAATCAATTATTTGACTGTTGTAATAAATATAGGTAGGCATATTTTTTATCTAAAATAAACCATCAATGTTAATTAATTCTGAACATAGAAGAAATTTATTTATTTGTTCTTCTAGTAATGTAGTTTGGAATTATATTCAATCCACAAAATCAATATGTTCAAACCAAATTGACATGTAACTATTTACACTACCCACAAGTTTGTGTTACTTACCCAAAAATAGAAGTCTTACATTTCCATACATACCACATGCATCATGTGCATGGGGAACAGAAATGCGTCATGTAAAATCATAGAGTTATATGAGATTTTCAAACTCCAAATGAGTAAGCTCGAAGCGATAGATAGCCAACCACATTCATTTAACTATCCAAGGAAACCCTCCAGGAAAGTGGGTGGTCTGGCCCAAATCCTCTCTACTTGGGGATACATTACTCATTAGAGAATTCATTTCATGACAACTCTAACAATTATTATGAAAAATATATATTCAGCAAATAAATTTAATTTCATAATATCAATTACATACAAAGGTTAAGGTAGGTGAAAAATACTAAATTCAATATCATATATAGAATGTATTGAATGGCTCTCTTCTAGAAGTAATTTATCAAAAGTACCCTGACATACATTCATTGATAATATAAAAAAAATTTAAATATGAAAAAAAGTTAATAAATACAACTAACTAAGTACTAATTAGAAATAAATAATTACTCATTGCGTTAATTATGTACTCATTGCAATTAACTAATGTCTAATTAAAAATAATTAAAAATAAATTAATTATTAAATAAAATTACATAATAACTTATTATAGTTAATTAATTACTAATTACAAGTAATTTTTTTATTAATTAATCAAAAATTAAATTTAACAAAGTATTCATTTCAATTAATTTATTGTTGCATTAAATCTTTCACTAATTGCAATTAACTAATCCCTAATTAAAATTAATTAATAATAAGTTAATTACTGTTACAATTATTTAATAACTAATTATAGTATATTAATTACTAATTATAGTTTACTAATTAATTAATTAATTATTAATTACAATTAACTATGTTCTAATTAAAATTTATTAACTACAAATTACATCAATTTAACTACTTCCAAATTACAATGAAGTAATAATAAATTAATTTATAATTATAATTATGTAGTAGCTAATTAATCACTAATTACTTTTAATTACTTATATAATTAATCACTAATTTCAAAATTAATTAATTAATCACAAATCATTATTCAATAATTAATAATTACAATTATTTAATAAAAAATTAATTACTAATTAGAGTTATGTAATTACTAATTACTGTTAATTAATTACTAGTTAAAATTAATTTCTTAATAAATTAATCACTAATTAAATTTATCTAATCCATAATTGTAATTAATTATTAATAAATTAATTACAAATTCCAATTATGTAATTAGTAATTACATTTTATTAATCACTAATTATAATTAATTACATAATTAATTAATCAAAAAATACAATTAACTAAGTACATATTATTATCAATTAATTACTAATTTCTTTATATTATTAGCTAGTTACTATTAAATAATCCCTAATTACCATTAGTTTGAAAAAATTAATTACTAAATACAAATTTGTAATTCGTAATTACTGTTTATTAATTACTATTGAAAATTTATTATTGAATTAATTAATTAATATTACAATTTACTTAGTACTAATTAAAATTAATAAATTCATAATTACATTATCTTTTTGACTAATTAATTTCAAATAATTCCTAATTAAAATTAATTAAAAATAAATTAATTACTAATTACAATTATTTAATTTCTAATTAATGTTTAATAATTACAAATTAAAATTACGTACTTAACTAATTAATCATCAATTACAATTATCTAAGCACTAATTAAAACTAATTAATTGAAAATAAAAATAATTTACTCATTAATAATAATTAACTAATCCGTAACTATAATTAATTAATAATAAATAAATTAATAATTACAATTATTTAATTACTAATTATAGTTTATTAATTACCAATTAAAATTTATTTCTTAATTAATTAATCACTAATTATATTTAATAAATTATAAATCCAAATTATCCCTCTCCTTACCGTAGAATCTATGGAGTCCCATATCCTCATAGGGGGATCAAGGATGAACGTTAAGTTCTACTCAAGCCTCCTCCTCCTCTCGATAGAGAGCTAAACAATAGCCTTTCATTTCGATGAAGCTACACATACATGGGAGGGAGTTCCAAAACATGCTATTATATTAGTTTTGTGTAATTTTTGTGTGAATTATTTCACTTATGTTTTATCTTAACATGATTGTCCTCTAAATTCGTGGATTTTGTTTAATTAAGTGAAACATTTTTCATTTCAATATTGATTGGGTTAAGATTCATGTGGGAGTATTCTATTGTTCAAATTGGATAACATAAGTGTCCAATTTCTCTTACACATACACAAGATATCAGTCTACTTTGGCTGCCCTCACTCTATACTTGAGGTCCAATACATGACAACACGATTGTTGTGTCAAGGGGTAGTTCTCTATGCATCATTTAAATTGGAAAGAGGGTAACCAAGATCTTGACAACCCTCAACCAAAGGATTCTGTTTTTCCAAATGAAATTTTTATTACAATTAACTATCATATATTTGTATTCAACTTTAAATGGCCTCATTCTCTCTAAATTAAAAAAACATCACCTTCCTTTGTCAACTATTAAACTCTTTAATTAAGTCTTGCTATTTTTAAATATATTTTCAAAACCACCCCTATAATAATCCTTTTTATTAATAATAAACACTTTAAACCCCAAATTTATTAAGTGAGATAATATAGAGTGTTCCCTATTCTATAAATTCCCTTTTAAAAAATAATCAATTTGACGTGTCAAAACAATGTTGTCAACTTTTGACTGCCTTTTTTGATCCTAAAGGGAAGAAAAAACATGATGATAATTCATGTTTTTAGGATAAATCATTTATAGGTACTCTTACTATAAAATAGTTTTTGGCCATAGTTCCCTCTAAATTTATTTAGGATAATAAGAAGGATACATTTTGTGGATCAAGACCCACTAATATTATTATGGATGGGTAGGGGAACGATAATAAGGCATGGACTGATGTTCTGTAAGGGGATTTGATGTTTTCATTCTCGACAAAACTCTACCGGGCTCTAGTAAAAAGAATATTATTATGTTTGAAATATTAAATAGGTCAAATAGGAATGGGTAATTCTATGATGAATTTGTAATGCTCATAAAGTTCCACGTATTGAAGACTCTGTGACTGGAAAGTCAGTTTTGGAGGGCTCAGGTCTAGAAAAAGATCCAATACAATCATATGATATTGATGATGAGACATAGAATATTCCCAAAACATGGGGGAGTTACTTTCATCCAAGAGGTGGGGGTGTTTTTCGGTCCCTTGGAAGATTATATTTCTTTCCGTGAAGTCTCTTTTCACTTTTTTTCATTCCCCATCTCTTCTTGTACTCTCACTACTTGAGATATCACCATTAAAATAACATTAAAAGGGCACTTACAACACTAAAATTGTGTGGATAATCAAATCATTATTAAAAGGTGGTTCCTTTTATCATTTATAAAAAATTACTAATAAAGGACCCTTTTATTAGTGCAAAAAAGCACTAATAAATGTCAAAAAACTATTTTTTTAAAAAGAATTTATTTCTCTAACTCTAAGTGAGGACCAAAATTTATTAGTAATCGAACCCCATTTAAAAATGTTTGTCTATCCTCCCCCATCCTCTTCAAAATCACTATGAATCCCCCTTAACATCTTTATGCACTACCTCCCCCACCCACACGTACGCCTACAAACTTTATTTGTATTATGATATATCTATATAATTATATATTTTTTGTTAATTTTTTACCCATATATATATATATTAATATGTATATTAAGAGAATGGGGGTACAATTACATTAAAAAAAATAGAAACCACACAAAAAGATCGGAATGTCGGGATATATCCCCCAAAAGGGTTAGTCCACCCATCAAGCCTTATTTATTTAATATATGTCTCGTATGCCCAGTGGGAATGAAACTTATACCATGGGCTAAAAGATAAGTGCAACATCATGCCGAGATCATCCTCTCTAAGTCCCCACCTACCAGTGTCATGCCTACATTTCCGCCTACCTACATCATCAACAACATGACTACCTGCATAGTACTGTAATAGTACCTACGCATACCTGGATTGGATCCTGGGTCTAATGCAGAATTATGGGGAGCCTTTACCACTCAAGTAATCCCCCAACTTCATATACACATACACACACACAAATATATTTATATTTATATAAATAAATATATAAAATAGGTTTTGTGTGTGTATAGTTATATATATATATATTTATATGCATGAATGCATCTATAAATATAATTAAACACTTTTATATTTATTTTCATATATTATATATTAATATATATATATATATAATAGAATAAGTGGATAAATATATATATATTTTTTCAATACAAAAATATACATCTATATATATAAACACATAATATATACATTAATTTGATATGTATAATAATATTCAAACATTTTTATTTTAAAAAAATTGACATTATTTTTTATTTATTTAAGTTTTATATATTAAGAAATATATTTTATATGTAAATATGTTCAATTCTTTATTTATACATTAAATTTCTACGTGTAAATATATAAAAAAAATGCATACATCGTTATATATTTGAATATTAATAAGATTACATTTTAAAAAATTATAATATTTAAAAACCATAATATCAATATAAATGTAATCCCTAGGTAAATATTTATCCCCCAATTAAAATAGGAAGAACTATCACCCTTAAATGAGGTAGAAATTCAATTGAATGCTAATACATTGTGGTACCCTGACTAAAACATAGTTTTGGAGGTATTTTGGGAATTTCTAGACTTTAAAAATGTGATAAATGGGTTTTTTATCTCATTAATGTGTATAACTTGTCGTAGGATTTGATTTGTTATGTGGTAGAGCCCAAATGGACACCTGGTTCAAAATTTATGGTGGTTTGAAGGTGAAGTTACATTTTCAAATTATTTTTGTCTTTTATTAATTTTATTAATTTTTTATATTTAAATTATTATTAAATGACTATTACTCATAAATAATTAATATTTTATTAATTAAAAATATTTTTTTAGTTATTTCATTATTCTTTTTCACTAAATGTAATATATATTATGTGAAATTTCTATTTATCCTTATTTAAAACATATTTAAACAATATATGTTATATTTATATCAATATAAAATTATAAATATATAAATATATTATTTTTAATGAAATAGTTTTTTAAAGTATACCTTTTATCTGTGCTAGTAGAAAAGAGATGATAAAAAATACCCTTTAATCTATGCCACTAAAAGAAACATTGATAAAGGGGGTCCTTTTAACAGTGCTAGAAAACGATCATAAAGGGGTACCTTTATGAGCGCTAAAAAGGTTATGATAAATGGTTACATTAAATAGCATTTTTAGCACCCTTTAATGCATCTTTTATCAGTTTTTTGTTTTAAAAAAGAAAGGTACCCCTTTTTGAGTGGTTTTAGCACTGATAAAGGATGGTGCTACTTAAAGATGTTTCTATGGTAGTGTCTGTTCTATTTTTATTTTCGATAAATTTGGAAACCATAGGATTTCCCATGGATCACGTTATCTTGGAAGAAATTTAAACTATTTAATTACTAATTATAATTTATTAATTATAAAATAAATTAATTTCATTATTAATTAATCACTAATTACAATTAAAAAATTATTATGTAAAATTAATTGATTACTAATTACATTTATTTATTCACTAATTAGTATAAAAAATACCCTATTACAATTAATTAATAATAAATTAACTACTAATTACAACTATGTCCATCCATCCAAATTTAAATTTTTATTATTAAGACATTTTGAGGAAAAATGGGAAACCATAGTTTATAGACAAGACCACTACGTGATAAAAGAACTCACAAAATTATTAAACACGAGACTTTGATTACTCGAGTTAGCTACCCTAGAAAGTTCACATTACATCGGACTATCCTATGTTTTTGGGACCTCTCAAATAAGCTCTTCAAGGTGTGTGAGCATCCTCTCTACTGTCTGGATGAATTCCTTTGAGTTGATTATGCTCTGATTAAAATTATTTACATAATTAATTGATCTATAATTACAATTAACAAAGTGAAAATGAAAATTATTTAATTGGTATTTACATTAATTTATTTACTAATTACAATTAAGTTATCCCTAATTACAATTAACAAATACTTAATTACAATTAAGTAATAATAACATGGTTACTAATTACAATTATTTAATAACTAATTTCTATTAATTAATTTTTAATTACAATTAATTCCTTGATTACTGAATTACTAATTAAAATTAACTAAGAACTAATTATAATCAATTAATTAATTAATTACTAATTATAATTAACTAATACTATTTATAATTAATAAAAATCTAATTACATTTACTTATTTACTAACTACAATTAACTAATTCCGAATTAAAATTTATTAAATCCATATTTAAAAATAACAACCAAACAATTAAATATTTAAATTAAAATACATAACAAATTAAAAATTAAAATATAAATATATTTACCTTGTCTTCTAAATGGGGCTGGGGAGGGGATTCTTTGTGGAGGATCATTGCCACAGAGATTTGGAGTAGAGGAGGTGTTATCGCCGTATAGATTAAGAAATGAAGAGTTGTTTGGAATGAAGAGGTTAGGGTGTCCGAATCCCTTTCGGTCGAAAACAACAACCATAAGAGGTCGATTCCCAATTTTATGATGATTAGCATTAAGAATGGGGATCAACATAATCTCTTGTCCCCTCCATGACCTCAGGTCATCTACTGCACAAGGTAACTCCCCCTAACTTTTCTTTTGTGTGTCAGAAGGCCACCAAGGGGGTGGGGTTTTGACTAGGTCATTGATTAAATTTTATTTAATTAATAACATCATTACTCAATGCTCTGCCAACCCGCCACCAAACTCCCATCTGACACATACAATTTTATGTTTCTCTTAGGGTAAATACCACGATCTAGAATCAATCATGATCTTTGATTTTTTATATGAGAATCTGGTCAGAAGTTACATAATTTTTTCAAATAAACTGAACATGAATGATAAGATATGTTTAATATTTTTAATATCACCACACCAATGTCCTCCAATCCTTGGAATCCCATGCCGATTCAGCACCTATCTTCCAAATACATCTAGAAATATTCCAAAGTCTTACATGAAAAAACCTGATTCAATACATTCTCCCTACCTTAAAGATTTTGGTCCTTTAAAAGTGAATTATAACTCATAGGGAATAAAATTTATCTCTCAACTGGGCCTCTCACACTATTAAGATATCTAGAAGGTTTCTATGTCATAAAAAAGCATGCACCTATAAAAACCACAATCCCATAAAGGGTCTTGTCTTGGAGAACAACTCCACTCCCAACACCCACCTCATCATAGTCAACATCATGCAACAATACATGCACATGTCACCACATCTGCTGTAGGTAGAAACCATCCATCACCACCCATGGGTTGCTAAATGGTCTAGTAGAACACTCCTCGCAGACCCACACAACAATACAAGAAATGGGATTATGGACCCCAGAGATAACATATAGCTCCGAACAACTCTCTGTAACTATGATGAGAAGGAATCTCACTGAACATGAGATCACCTCATCGAACATAAATGGAGAGCATCATCAGTCTATAATGACCCCAAATGAGACTTATTAGACCTAAACTCTCTCCGAATGGTATATGACTTTCACAACCAACAGAACCACTACAGTAACCTATAAATCTCAAAGAATCTTTTTTAGAAATCGAACAGTTTTCTTATCTGCAGTATCCACACCTCTCTTGGGTGAAACACTGAGGGAAAAGAACCCCCTAAAGACCACATTTAACTCTATAACTGGTGTCAATTCCTGTCCCCAGAAGGATGGCGTACTCCCAAACTTTAGAAAATACATCAAGAACATGTCTTTTGGATATCTAGATAAGTGAGACTTCACAAAGAGAACTCAAAACTATGCCTACCTGACTTGCAGAAAAAGAGAGGGTGTAACAACCATCAACTAGAGAAACATTTCACTAGCCTCAACCAGAGAGGGTTTATTTCAAGACTCCAATTGCTCTATCTCCCCACTCTCCAACATCGGACAATGATATTCCTTGATAGCATCCTCTACAACTCTTACAAAGGTCTACCAACACTCTTGTGACTGACAGAATGGGCATCAAGGAGTAGATATTCAATGTCTAGGACCAATACTTGGGAGATTTCAAAAATGATGATACTCTCATTGCATGTCTAAACGTTTTTCAAGTGTCCCTCATACATAACTCTCGACGCTGAGAAAAATTGGATACCTCCAAGGAAGACAACCTAGAACTGTCCCAATAAATTTTGAGGGCCTAGTCCACTAGTCCCTCAACACCGTCGGGGCATCCAACGCCCCAAATATATCACCATAAACACATGAAAATCTCTACATAACCCTAGAACTAGTGATATACTAACCCGAGGTCAAACATTGACAACCATCCTCTCACAAATAATTTGGCAAAAAAATTATCATATCTTAGGTATAGATACTTTTACCTAACAATCACTTATACCATGCAATGTCAACCACACCTAACCTCAAACATTATTATTCTATGAAAAGAAACATAGGGTTACCCAAGTGAACAAACTGGGTCTTATAAGACCTCATTCTACCAACCCTCAATTTCCCTACAACTCACAAAGCTCCATGGGATTCCATCGACATGCTGGCACAAACATAAAGGATGTAATGGGATTCCATTCAACGCATAAGCCAAAACACAAGAGATATAAACCCGATAAACCCTTGGGAAGACTTCCACTGCTCCAACACTATATCAGGGAACCAAAACTCTCATACAACCACTTATTCTAGATTCATATTCATAATTTTATAAATATTGGTTGTATCCTCCTAAATATGAGCTCGTCCTGTACCTCTTGGGATTACTCATCTATAATGGAGGACTTATATTCAAAAATACAAAACTACTCCTACACTCAACAGTGACCATCATATAATCATGGATGGTTTGAATTCTTTATATACTGAGGAAAAAACCATTGGGTCCCACTACCACTACAGAAATATTTCCACATGAGGCTCTCTATTTACATCTTGATTTAGGTTACACTATCAATAGAAGTGTGTAATTACTAATCGTCTCTAAAGGAGCCTCAAACATAAGGGTCGAAGAAAATGGATCCACTTATATTGATTGGTATATGATAGGGGATACACCTAGAGAAATGTGGATCATGATAATATGAAAACTTCAACTCGAGAAAAGTACTCACCTATCATACCTAGAGCCACACTAGAGACTTCAAGACAGAAATTATTTATTCCTGAAGCTCATCCATTCTTATCATGTCCATCCATAAAACTATTGACTGCTTTGATACCTTAACACATCAAAATAACATAAACACACAAGTTGGAGAAACTCATCCACCACATCTCAACATTATTATTTGTGGGCATAATGTTTTCGCCCGCATAGTTTTGGATCGCATCTCAAAAATGTGTCTCAATGGGGGAACTGTCCCTCTTCCTTTCTTGCCTAAATTCATGACAAAAACAATGAAACAAGGTTCCACCAACTCCCTAAGTTTCCCTATAAATCCTCAAACAAGGAGTTTTAAGGATAAGGTACCTCACACATATATTTAACCAAACTACTAAAAAAGTAAAATGGATACTGAGAATACATATAAAATATCTTGGAGATGATGGACCAGAACCCTTAAACACCTTAAACTTCCCATATCCTTGAACCCCATCTCTTTAATCCTGGCTTGGACCACCTAGGGGTGGTGGTTATGGAAACAAACCAAAGTGAAAACCACCTCATTCTCCTCCTAGGCCACATTCACTACCCTAAGGATCTCCACAATGAAGTTGTTTCCCCTTCCTCGGTGGTCAAATGAACGTCTCTCTACATGAAGCTCCTCAAGTAGGACACTAACACACAAGATGTTTGTATCTCTTACAAGAATAACAATGCCCAATCCTTATAGGACCGAGCTGTTCCCAATGTTCCTATAAATGATGGAGCCTCCAGTGTCACAATCTTGCGGTCTTCTGGTTCTACTCATCTCGGGTCTTTGGAAAACACTACCTCAGAATCCCATGTCTCATGTTTTATTCATGGATATCATCATAAATTACAAAAAGATCCATTCACAACTGATTCTAACAAGCTGCATCCACCTAAAATATTGAAGGAGGATCTATGCATTGCTAACTAGTTGGAAACTCTACCAAATATCCACCCATAAGAAAACCTACCTCTTGACCATTCCCCTATAAGTAGACCACATTACCCAACGGGTCATACTCTCAAACAAGCTATGGAATCCCTAAAGGTTGTCATTGTGTAAACATCTTGGAGGATTATAAGACATGATTTGGTCAATGAGTATATCCCAGGAACAGACACAAGAAAGGGAATAGAAACCACAACCCATTATTATATGACACATATACAAATTTTTTCCCAATAAATAGTTTTTGATTGTTCAGAGTTAACAATTTGGTTATCAAGGTTTTATTTAATGGACATGTTGGCCACTACCCCAACAATAAACACTCGAGCATGAAATCTAAACTAAAAAACATCAATCACTTATTCCACAAACCAAGATCATAGCTAAAAAACCCTAACATTATAGTCCTAAGGTGGAACCCATTTGGATACCACTCTGTCCCATCCTGTCCTACATGGTCCCACTTCACGACTCCCCAAACCTACCTCCAATAAGCCATAGGTTGGTGACTAGATCCAATTAGGCATATCACACAAAAGAATTCATTAGCCTAATGTACATATAACCACGCACCCTGAACAACCTTTATGAAATTGTGTAAATATATACAAGAAAATATTCGAAAATATATATGCATATATATATCCAACAAAAATGGTATTACAGTACTCAAAATAATTAAAAAGCTCAAAAAAATACCACTAAAATAAAACTATAAAAGAATCTAACCTACTCAAATTGAGGTGATCAATGTCAAAATCACAACCAAAACCCACCTTGGTCTGTCTGGTCTAACTCAACCTACTCACGGTCCCCCTAGAAAAGTACTAGAATACGTGTGGTTTTCAAGATACCCAACATGTGAAAGTGAATATCAAGCAGGGGTGAGTATAAAAATACTCAGTAGGTGCCCTAAAAACCCCAAAAAGGAGAAACTGGTAGGAATCATTTCACTCGACCCAATCCAAAGAAATCCCCAATTTGTGAAAATCTCCATATAATCCAATTCATGGATATACACAACTAATCATCTTGAGTCCCCCTTTTATTTCATGTTGGATGACACATACCATAATGTCTCCCAAAACAACCTAGATATACTCACAAAAAACTTCATGTCTCTTGTTCTATAATCGTAATCTATCCATTGCCACCAATTTGAGGTTCCATCATTTCTCTCATATAAAAGTATTCATTCAATGAGCCTATCCATTCCAGAAAGCATGAAACAAAAATATTCCACACCTGAACCATCTTGTAGCCTATGTCACATCATCACCATCCCTTGTTGTACTTATCCAAGAGGTGTCACTCCACCTATAACTCCACTAACATCACCAATTTCACATGTTTAATCACTCATTGAGAATACTAAAATGATGAAATTACCCTATAATATAGGGGGGTTACAATCTAAGAGGGTATTATCATTGGATAGCACTATAGAGAAATTCAACATGTGACCTGGAAGATCTCCAAAAAATATGTAGGTGATCACTCCGAGAACCACAGGGGAAACTTAGAACCCTAGAAAAAACACCACACTTAGAAGAGGGTAACATGAAAAAACACAAATCCAGGACAACTCACTAAATAAAGGATCAAAACCCACATTGAGTTGGTAATGTCGATTCCCCACAATCATCCTTGGAAAACATCATTGTAGAACTATGAAAGGAAATTTGGGGGGGTATAATATTAGATACACACTCAATTAGACTACCACCCCATAAATAAAATTCCATATTGATACAGAAATAGAGGATCTGTGCACAAGGGTCACTCGGGATCCATCACCTACTGGAAGCATCATACCAGGTAGATGATTTAAGCCCGAGTGAATATTGGTAATGCCAATTCCACAACCCTACTAATGGAAACAAGAAAGTTTATAAGGATCCCTTTAGGCCTTTTAGAGGGATAAATGCTCTAAGATGTTGAGTCAGTAGTTGAAGAATAATACGAAAACTCACTCCAGAATATGGGAACATAGCCACATTTCACAAAATAACGGTATCCATAGAGGGTTCAAAATCATGTGATGAGGATGTGATGTCATAAACCTTCATAGTAAAATACCATGGGAACTAACTCAACCACTAAGGGACTAAACATCACTAACCGATGTGACCCCTGATATCACCTCCATCACATCTAAAAGGCCTAAAATGTATACAATATAACATTCTATATAGAAGAATATTCCAGATAGACTACTCGTTGGTGTCCATCATAGTCTAAACGAATAATATACTTGAGGGAGAAAAGGTCTAAATGGAGGAACATGGTGTGTAACAGCTGTACAAGGCATGCTTCTCAACACTGGCCACTGGCCATGTTCCTTGATCGTACTGAGTGTGTAAAAAAGGAAATACATTTTTTTTCAAATTATTTCACATGGAGAATAACTTTGGATGAACACCTATTCATGTTCTCACCCATAAACACCCTCACAGGCTATGTTACACCACCTAAAGTTTACCCCTCACACACTATGTGTTTATCTTCACCTGAGCCTCATACCTTGTCCTTCCCCACATGGATCACCCAGTTATGTCTGAAACACATCATATACCCATGGTACATTGAATATCATAGTTAACTATCCCCTTGAGCCGAGTACTATATGCCCCTGTAATTTAACCCGTGTTTGTGTCTCCTAGTTGTATTCCCTTACACGACTATGTCCTTTGATATGGAAAGCCTATCCAAGTCCCATGACCAAAAAACTATCCCAATAAACAGTGTTTAACTCTTTTACATAGCATGTAGTCCTAAAATATCATCTTCGCCAAATGTATAGAACAAAATGCATGTTCCACTAACCCACAATCAGTGTTATGTGAAATCCTAAATGGGAATTTCCTCCAACCCACCCTAAACCCTTGTTTGTCACCTAGAAACCATAGCTCTATCACCATAGGGCCCCAAGAAATCATATAATGGATATAAAACCTTAAAAATTGAATGAAATGGGGGATGGGATGTAATGATCATAAATCCTCATACCTCATGGCGAAATGTCAATGTTTCGGGTCCAATACAATGCACAGAATGTGTCGATTCTTGATCCATTGATGATCAGTGTTAGGAATGGGGATCAACATCACTTCCATCCTCTACATGGCTTCAGGTCATTATCTACACAAGGGAACTCCCACTCCCTTTTCCTTTATGCGTTCTAAGTCCACTAAGGGGGTGGGGTTAAGACTAGGTTATTAATTAATTTTTTTTATTTTATAACCTCATCACTCAATGCTCTACCAACTTGACCTCAACCACACACCCGAAATAGACTACTTAATACAACACCTAGAGTAATTAACATGATATAGACTCAAATGCGGTATCAAATTTTAAATTTAAGACTCTGATTTTTAGTAAATTTATGTTTCCAAAGGAACTACAAGCATTTGATAAAATATATTTAACATTTTTAATATCATCGCACTGAGTTCCTAAGTGCCTTCAAATCCCTCTCTAACATAGTGCATGGTTTGAGAATTATTCCTAGAAATATCCCAATGTATTTTAAAAGAAAAATGATTCATTAGATATTCCATTTGTTGACAATGAATGTGGAGGGTTTCTCAGATCGTTTAAATATTATAGATACTCATAATCAATTTTCTTCCACTGATGTGAATGTGATGGGTGATTTAGTTTCTCACCTAAAATTAATATATCATTATTTTATGTCAATTTTCTGGCAGTTTACTAACATCTATATTGTCGTCTAAACCATGGAATGATTTGGGAGCACCATACAACATTCTATGCACTTAATCCTTTATTTATTCTTTTGATAATAGATATATTTCCGATTATATACTATTTATTTGTATAGTTATTATAGAACAATTTATTTAAAAGTGTATTGTCCATAAAAACACACTCACTGATATTTTTATTTTATTAAATATGTCAAAGTAAAATCATAAAAAAGAGATAGAAAACATAAAAAGATAGGACATGAAAGGTCATAACTAGGGGGTGCAATGGGGTCTAAGTTAGTGAAAACCATTTCCATTAGATCTAACCATATTTACACACATGGGTGGAAGTGATCCAATATCAGTGAAAATCATACAAGGATTTTTTCGATTACACTATGATTCATGAAAATCCAAGACCTTGTTGTCATTATGCCAAGTGTGAAGAAGCACCACATTTTTAGGTAGGAAGATTAAGCATCAATGAATATGGCACCTGATGGAATAGGGGGGTTTAATTTTACCCTGTATGGATTTTTAAATTTCCTCCAATTCTATTTCAATAGTTGTAATTGAGATACTGTGGTTGAGGAAAGACCCGAATCCATCTAGAATAGCATCGACCTGCACCGTGGTAGATTACCCATTACCATATAAGCTACTAAAAGCCATGATGTCAAAACCTGTGTGATCCTAGACAACTCCCCCTTCACGCAGATAGCCTAACCAATACTAGCCATCAACATTGAGTGTGAGGTTTCACTCCAAAGGAATCCAACACACCCATCTTCCTTATCTTGGGGCAATGGGGGGGAGAATAAAATAACTACTTCCCTCAATGACTATATTTAATGTATAATTGTTATCCAATCACTTCACAAGGGGACCTAGATCCACCAAAAGTCTCCTTGAACAAACCTAAATAGCCAAGGATGAGATGCATCTTCCATCAATGAACACCCTATTTATAGAATTTTAGATACACTAATGTCACGTGACCAGTATAGTATCCCTCTCTTTATATTCAAGCAAGCTCAAGAACACTCCACAAATCCCATTCGGAATACCATTTATTCATGATTCGGATTGTTTCTCATGACCTAAGGGACCGTTGAGGACCCTCCAAATAGTGATCACCCAATCACTCTCAAAGAAGAGGTGGTACACTATTTTCTCTTTTGTGTCCCAGCACAACCAGCATTTTGTTGGCCAATAAACCCCATATTTTCTGATTGTGTCGTCTTTGGAAATTAAGTGATTAAAAATTACCCATATCATGAAATTGAATTTAGTAGGGGTATTTACATTATATGATCCCCCCGTCATGGATTTTATCGTTTGGTTGAAGGCCACCATTATAACATTTTGCATACAACTCCCCTGTTGGAGAGTTTTTTAGGATGAAATGGTCCTCATCCTATGAAATATCAATGATATCACCAAATTTATACTCATTTTGATAAAGAGTTGAATGTATAAAAAAGATATGTTACCATTATTTTCAAATAATAATTACAGATAATGAAATATTGGGAAGTTTAGGAGGAATCCATCACAATTGTGAGACCATAAATTGATCTCCCTAGAGCCCACAATCCATTGAGAATGCTGATTCAGAATTGGGATGTAGCTGTGAAGCATCTTCCATAACCGTGATACCTTTTACATTGGAGTACAATTATCAACACCATATTTATCCACAATTAATATAACCTAAATATAACACCCTTTCAAAAAATCCTAAACATGTTTAGCTTAATGACAATGCATATACTCTTCCACACTATGAATGTTAATCACCCCATCCTCCACTATCTTAGCCATTATTTTCCATGTGGCCCATCGCCACATTCCTACACCATGAGAGTACCAAATGAAGTAGGGAATGATCATATCTATTTTTATTAATATGGTATTAGGTACCTTATGTAACAAAAATACATGTATTGGTATAGATCCAGGGATAATTTTTACCAAAGTAATTCTTCCACCAAAAGATAAGAATAAGTTCTTTCAGTTGTTGATGCAGTTGACAGTAATAGAAAAAAAATATACCAACTTTTTGGAGGGGAGTTGGATATTATAGAAAGGTTATAGACCTATACCAATGGTTTTGTAAAACTATTTTTATAGGTTATATGTAAAACCTATACCAACAGTTTCTTAAAACTGTTGGTATTGGTAATGTAAAAAATAAAACCTACATTTGTTTTGATCCCAAAACCTCCCATTTATCTTCCAATGACCTAACCTCTAATTTAATATGACTTGTGTGAAAATAATTTCATAAATATATATATTTACATTCATAATTATTTTAACTTTTTATTTATTTAATTTTATTTTATGAATTAAACCATAAAAATTATGGGTACCTATACCAACTGTTTTATGAACCATTGGTAAAGGTTCTTTAAAATTTTGAGCTATCCCAATTGCTTGGGTGAAACCATTGGAATATGGTGGACCTATACCAATGGTTTTTGGAAAAAGGTTGGAAATGAGTCTCTATAGATGTATTATACACATTGTTTTGGACAAGCCAGTTGTATAGGCCCATATATGTGACATATCCAAAAGGTTTTGGAGAAACTGTTGGTATAGGGTATCTACAAGAGACCTATACAAATGGTTTTGTCCAAAACTATAATTATAGGGTCTCTTTATGGTAACTATACCCATTAATTCTCCAAAACCATTGGAATCAGGTCTCTCAAAGGTACCTATGCGAAATGTTTTTTCAAAACATTTGGTATAGGATCGTTGGTATAGCTTCTCTTTCTAGTAGTGTGATTATTCTATTAACATCCCCATAAAAGTGATGAATTTTAATCCTCCATATGGAGATCAGTTCCACAAGTTAATTCATAGGGAATTATTTTCTAGTAAATCACAACATGTCTTCCATAATTTTTACCCTACCTTTTAGAACATCATCTCGAAGTATAGATACTACTTTTTAACCTAATAATGTTTCCTCTACTCTATAAATAGTAATCCTCCCAAATTTTATTTAGTCCCCTAATGAACATATTCCCTCCATTAATTAATAAAATCATGTCATCCTCGATTAGAAGATCATAAATACCATAGTATTTTCTTATGTATTGGAAGAGATAGATGATACCATTCTACAAGTTCCACGTCGTGAACCTACTAAGAGAGTCTCGAAACAGATTAAAAAACTAGGAGATATGAGGTCCACCAATCTAATCCCTCAAACCAATTTTTATAAGCTTCATTTTTCCCCATCATGGAATCTAGGAGCCACCAGGAACCAAATCCCCATAAGAATAGATCCCTCACCCAATTGAATACGACCATGAAACCCATATCTCTAAGGGTGAATCCACATTCTAATCTATCAAAGGAATTTTCAATGTCAATATTAATAACCAAACTGGGTCCAAAACAATTTGAATTCATATATTCTATCATTTCTTGAGAGATACCTATCATAGGTTGAGGGGATCTTCCTTTGATGGATCCATGATGAACATGGGACACCGATTCGTGGAGATGAGTTACCAATTTCTTGGGGAAGACATTATCAAAATCATATATGATATATTTCACACAATAATCATCCTAAACTGATTGAGTGAGGTAGGATCATTTATCTTTGGAATAAGGAAGAGGGTGGCATCCCAAAGCACTCGAGAAATCTCACCCGCATGATAATAATCTTTAATTAAGTTAATTATGTCATTTTTGGTGAGTTCCCACAAGTCAGCATAGAAAGAGGATGTCAATTCATCCAGCTCGGGGGAGATACTTTGATTAAGGGATACAATAGCTTCCCAAATGTCTTTATCATCTAGTATCTTCTTGAATAACCCATTTATGGAGTTGTAAAAAACTCAAGGAATGAACTCAATTAATTCACTTTTTCCTATCAATTTATTCCACACTTCGTGAATTTTCTGAATGATCCTTGGTTCTTGAGAAATAATATACAATAATTTGGACAATCATGATTTTTTATATGATCATAATGTTGGTTCCAAACAAATAGAAATTACCTTTGGTGGGTGTAATATTAAAATATATTTTATATAGAGTTTCTCCAAATCCCTATAGTGGGCCTTTCACATTAAAGTTATAATTAATTTATTTATGATAGTAAAAAGTGATTACCTCATCTTATAAACTGTTATTTATTGATTATTTGGATCCTTCAAAAATCCCTATGGATTTCCTTTTTTGATCTATAAGGATTCAATTGTATAATCCCTCTAGTAGTGATCCACATGTGATCCTTTGACCTCTGAGTAATGAAAATTTATTTCAAAGTGCCTGCATATTGAATCAATTTTTATTACATTTTTTGTCATGATTGATCCAATGTATTTTATAATTTAAGGTGTTCTTGTCATTATTGGGAGGAAGAGACGAGTAAAATTAGAGTGGGATAATTCTGTTTGGTGAAATGATTCTCAATTCTAAATTTTCAATATACACCCTATAAAATAAACATAAATATCTATTTATAGAGATAATGTTTATGTTACAATCTTATTTAATATCATGTTATACCTTAAATATAATATTAATCCTAAATAAACCCAATTCCATATATTATTATTTTGTTTTTAATGTTTTCCAATGTACAGAACAATAAATAATATTTAATGAATTCAATATAAATATTTATCAATTGATGTTGTCTTGGTCAGTTTATCTTCCACAACATTTAGTGAATACCTGAATAAATATTTAATTTAAATATTTAATTCATTAATAAATATTTTCGATTGATAAAAACTTGTATAAAATTATTCCTTGGTTTTGAGAATAATATTAATTCTATTAATTAAATTCAAATAGAAATTTAATCGAGATCATGGAAAAATTTAGTGTGTAATCCTCTAGTGTTATTTCTCATTGGCATTATGAATTCTTTCAAAAAGTCAATTACTACTATCTTATAACTAGTTAGGGCCACCAATAAAAAAACATAATTTATCAATAATGATAACCACATAAAAACACTCAATATGTAACATAATCCATTTTTCACAATATCTCATCATGAAAGTTACACATCCATGTCACCAACCTATATGCTCAATAATTCTTTCATTGACTATTAGAAATAAACATATTGTTACATAATGGACATGGAATTCAATGTGATGGTTCTTTTATAATCAAAGGAGTGAGATATACACTTCTATAAATATGAAAGGGAAAAAAATACTTCCTCGAATTATCCATAAATAACATGTCAATCTTGATGCCCCAATGTATTATACTTCACTGAGAACATATAGAATCATGGTTTTCATTAGTAAATCTAATTTCATGAATCATGAAAATATTTAATGAAAATATTTAATTATATGGACCATTATGTTGGTTCTGGGTGGAGTGAAATCACATGGTGGAGGGTGATATATTAAAATTTATTTTGATAATCTATAGTACACCTGATATACTTAATGGTAGTCTTTCATTACATCCAATGGTTGTAACCTAGATCAGCGTGATATCTTACAACTATACATAGAGCATAATAGGATCTATTATAGTATAAATCATAGCATACATGACTAACCCAATCACTAAGGCCTATGGAATCATTGTCCTTGTATTTAATTACTTCTGTTTCTGAGGAAAGATTTTATTAGAAAGAAGATTGCCATGTGAGGCTAGAAATGATCCTTTCTTGGTTTGTTTACTACTGAATATCATTAGTTTATTCTCAATGTAAGTACTTTGACTTAGGTCGAGAAACCTCTTGGATCTATCACAATGGATTTTGATCCCATGAATATATACTTCCTCATGCAAGGCCTTTATAGAGAAGCGTTTATTCATCCACACCATAATAGATTTAAAGACTTGTATTTCCTTTCAAATGAGTAATATTCCATCAACTTATACTTTTATTAAAATTATTATACTACCAATAATCTTCTCATTGACACAAAACCATTGGGATATTTCCTTTGTAGTCACAAAACCATTGGGTTATTTCCTATGGAAATCATACTTAATGTTCCAATAAAGTAATGTAATTTTGATATGCATTTTCTAAATCTCATAATAATGTAATTCATTAATGGTAGGTATAATTCTGATGGATTTTAGTATTTCAACTCTTGAAATGGTTTTGTTATATAAATATCTTGATGTTGTTTAAAACCATTTGTAACCAGTTGCACCTTATAGGTACTTAATTTTCCATCGATGTCCAGTTTCTTCTTGAATACCAATTTCCAACGAACATGATTTACATCTACTAGAGGGTCTACCAAAATCCAGAATTGGTTTCTATACGTGGAATCAAGTTTAAAACTCATAGCCTATTTCCACTTAGAAACAACTATGAGGATCATTATTATCAACTTACTATGAGTCACCCTCATCAATGAATATAAAACCATACTTTTCCAGTTCTCTAACTTCTCTATTACTCATATGTTGTAATTGTGAATCTAGAACAATATCTTCTTCTATAGGGATTTGTGAAATTTTTTCCTATCAAAACTCTTGTGTATATTGACACTGAACTTCATAAATATATATATCACAACCAATATCTATTTTAGAGACAACATCCTCCTCAATAAATATAGGATATCTCTCAACCACAAACTTTTTTCTAAAGGATTTCATATGTAGTATCCCTTTGTTTCCTTGGGATATCCTATAAATATACACTTTGTGCCATGGGGTGAAATATAATTACCCAAACTGGCCTTAAAAAATGATTTGAAACCCCAGACATGTATATAAGACAACACATGTTTCTTTATATTTTATAATTGGTATCGTATACCATCTGTTTCTTCAGTTGGCACTCGATTTAGTATGTATTGTTTTGTTTGTAACGCATATCCCCAAAAGGATAATGGAAGACTAACATGACTTATGATTTATCTCACCATGTCCAACATGGTGTGGTTACTCCTTTTAGTTACACTATTCCACTATGGAATATAAGGAGGATTGAGACAAGAAAAATATATTGAAATACTATAAATAATAAGTGAAGTTCGGGTGAAGATATTCTCAACCACAATCTGAGTAAAGTTTCTTAATACTGTTTCCAATATGGTTCTCAAATTCATTTTTATATTCCATGAATTTATAAAAATAATATGAATTATACTTCATTAAGTATACATATCCATATCAACTGAAATAATCAGTAAAAGTTATGAAGTATGAGTTCCAACCTCTTACCTCAAGAGGAAATGGTCCATAGAAATCAGTATGGACTAATTGAAGAATATATTCATCCCTTTCACCTTTCCCATTAAAGGAGGATTTGGTCATTTTTCCTTGTAAACATTCATCACATACTCCAATTGGATTTAGTTTAAAAGAATCTTAATATTTAACTTGAGATAATTTAGTCAAGTGTTTTTCATTAACATGATCTAATCAGTGATGCCAAAGTTGGTTGTGGTATGATTTGTGTGTAGTAACATCATTATCAATTTCCATTCCTTGTTTCTTGTATTCCCACACATAAAAGAAATTATTTAAATGTGTCTTAACATAAAAAATTATATCTTTATAAAAGAAGAAACATTTATTCCCAAATTTGACAATAATTACATTTGAATCTAGTATGGATTTATAAATAATGTTTTTTGCAATTGAAGGAACATAACAACAACTTTTTAAAACTATGATAATTATAGTTGAAAATGTGATGTGGTAGTCCATGATAGATACAACATTAAATTTAGCACCATTGGATTCTTGTAGATCTACCTCCCCTTGATCAATCTTTCTGAATCTACATGGTTCTTGTATTCAAATACATATTTGAGCACCATTGTCTATATCTAATAATAAATTTTTAGAAAAATATAAATTGAACTCAATAATAAATTCACCTGAAACCTCCCATTGATTCTTTGTATGGGTGTAGTATTTCTTATAGTGGACCTTTAGTGCACAAAATGTTATTTACGTTGGTTTTAGCCGACGTTAATACGGACGACGTTATAAATAATGTTTTTACGTTGATTATTTAAAAACTGATGTAAAAAACATAACATCGCGGTGTTTAGCACATCGGTTAATTAATAACCGATGTGAAAAAACCATGGGGGGTTTATAACGTCTGTTATTATATAACAACCATGATAAACTGGGGGAGGGGGGGTATCACGTCCGTTATATAATAACCAACATGATAACCCTGTGCGGGGGATGTTTATCACATCAGTTATTTAATAACCGACGTGATAAACCCCTGGGAAATGGTTTACCACGTCAGTTATATAATAACCCACGTTCTAAAATAGTCTGCGGGGGGGGGGGGGGGGTATCACATTGGTTATTTAATAACCAACATGATAAACCATTTACTTGGCCTTTTATCATGTCAGTTATTAAATAACCGATGTGATAAACTATTTAACAGGTGTTTATCACGCCAGATATTCAAAAAACTGATGTGATAAACCCTTCCTAATTCCTTTATCATGTTGGTTATAAAATAACCAACGTGTAAGACTAATTTTTTTAAAAAATCGAATGAAGTCCTCTGATCTCCCTAGAAACAACCAGAAACCAAATCAAGAATTCGTACCACAAAAAAAGAAGTAGATCAAAACAATAACTAAAGGAAAATTAACCATTTACATTTATAACATTTAAAACTTACCCCACTAGAAATCCCTCCCACCACCCCCTGAACAACACCCCCTCACCCCACTTGACAGCCCCCACCACACCCTAGGACTTCCCCCTGACCCCCTGGACTGCCCCAAACACCCCGGGACAACCCCCCCACCCTCATGTATACCCCCCACACCCTGGACATCCCTTCCCCACCCCACTCGACAACCCCCACCACACCCCTGGACTACCCCCGACCCCTAGACAGCCCCAAACACCCTTGGACAACCCCCCACCCTCATGTATACCCCTCAACCCCTGGAAAACACTCCCACACCCCTGGACATCCCTCCCACACCCCTAAAACAAACCAAAAAGTTACCAAAAACAATCCAGAACCCCCTCACCCCACTTTACTTCCCCCCCTACACCCATGGACACTCCCCCCACACCCCTGGACATCACCACAACCCCTAGACATCCCCCACCCTCTTGTAGACCCCCCACCCCCTGGACAGTACTCCCACATCCCTTGAATGCCCTCCCACACCCTTGAAACAGACCAAATAGTTACAAAAAACAGACCAGAACCCCCTCAACCCACTAGACAGCCCCCACCACACCCCTGGACTGCCCCCCCATCCCCATGGACACCCTGGACCCCCCCAATGGATAGCCTCCCCCCACCCCTGGAAACCCCCCTCACACCACAGGACACCCCCACCCCTGGACAGCCCTAGAAAACCTCCCACTCCCCTGGACATCCCTTCCACCCTCCTGGAAATGCTCCCACCCCCTGGACTGCCCCCCACTTTCATGGACACCCAGGACCCCCCACCCCACCGGATAGCCCTCCCAGACTGCTGGACACCCCCACCCCACTGAACACCCCCCATACCCTTGGAACCCCTCCCCCCAGACCAGAATCCATACTAGAAAAATATTAATAAGTAGACCAAAACAATAAGTAGAGAAAAATTAAACATTCCCATATTTAACATTAAAAACTTATGCTTTCAACTTCAAAAAAACTAAATCCAACCTAAATGACTACCAAATACACAATTACAACGACAATATTCAAAATTACATTTTACATTACAAACAACTAAAATTCAATCAAACCTGTAAAATAATTTGACCACTCCACTTGTAAGTGTTTGATTTCTTCAACAGTATAGGGTTGAGGGTCATAAAAAAGCTACAAATGAAAAGGATATTAGTTAACATGTATAATGAATAAATCAAATTGAAATATTATGGCAAGGTTTAAGAGGAAATATTACCAGGTCAAAATTCACAACTATCCCAGTTGTTATTATTTCATACATAAATCTTATCATATAATATCCTCATTAGATTACGCCTTGTTTTTCATGACAATTCTATTTGAATGAGTGTAAATTCAATATATTATTTTTATGTAATAAATCAAAAAGTACAAATTATAAATGGATATTTACATTCAAATTTATATATTTGATCTTTGCACTGCTTTTCTTTGTGTTTTTTCGAAATTAGACCCATCCCCTGTTAGAAAATAATACGAATGAGGTAAATTTAAAATTAATTATAATATATAAAACTATTGAGAAATTTAAACTTAATTTTCCAATATATTCTTAAAACATTCCTGCATGTCATCATGGACAGAGCATATCCAATAAAGGGTTTTCTCCCTTGGGAAAAAAACCATTAACATCCAATGATCACTGATAAAAGGAAATTTAAGGTTAGTGATTTTTTATTTTAAAATATAATGAACTCTTTGAGAGAGATTTGTTTCATACCTCTCACAAAAAGGCATCATCCAACATTGTGTGACTATATTCTTTTAAAGTCTTTCAGCAATATAAAGCATTATTTGTTCCTAATCCAATGCACATGCTTTAGGAGAAATCAATTGCAGGTCCATGAATCCATATACACCTATCAGCTCATTCCTCTCAAAAATTTTATAAAGATACCTAATACAAAACAGACATAAGTATACATTTTTAATAAATATAATGCAGGGAAAAGGTGTTAAGACATACATGGAAATTATTTGAACTACGTTGATTCCCAACATATCTCTATTATCAAGCTCCATGATATCAGTTTTCATAATCCACATAGTTATTGCATGTCCACAAACATGAGCTTCCATTGTAAACTCATAATGACCCGCTGACAAATTTGAATATCTTGACAATCTGTCAAGACTACTAGAATCTGTATCTGATGTCATAGCCATTTGCCTTTGTTGTTGTCTATACAATATTTATTTACCTTTGAAGTATTTCTGTAAAAATAAATAGAAAAATATATTAGTTTTCAAATGATAAAACAACATTAATAAAAAAATAAAATAAAATATATAACATTCATACCTCTACGGTAATGAGTCGAAGAAGTCTGCATGGCCAAATTAAAAAATGGCTGATACAATGTCCAACTATCGTCACCTCATCTATAGGTAATGGTACTCGAGCTAATCTATCTATAATATCCTATACAATGACCCTCTAATTCTCTACCTTTAATTATTGATGATGAAGTATATCTCCTATACAATATACCAACCCATATGAAACTATATGATGTTGAGGATAGTCAACATACAACTCGCAATAATTAGGAAGCTATGACGGAGGAGTAGGATAAAAAACGGAGTTCGCAGGCTAAGGTGGGGGAGTGGGAGCTACTGGCGGAGGTGGAGGATAAATAATGGGGTTTGCAGGGGGTGGTTGAGGAGTGGGAGCTGCAGTCTAAAATTTTCTTTACATGTCTGCAAATATAGACTGTACCGAAACTCTAATATTTTCCTCCATCGTCTCATTAGTATTATGAACTTAAGCCTCCAAGGATTCTATTTTTTTATAAACCCCCTCAACGTTTGAAGTTTAAGAACATGGAAACACTTTTCTTATCGATACACCTACCAGATATCCTCTTACACAACTAGGATGTACGGGCTTTCCCAATGCTACAGATAAAATATCTTGCCTCCCAGTAGCTGTAAATGCACCCTGTGAACTCTTCTCCTCAAGAGAGTCCTGTATTAATTAATTAAACATTTCTGTAATGATTGAAATTATATGAAGAAAATAGTTTACTTAAATAAATAAAATAGATATCTTATAATCCTCTCAACTACGATTCTAGATTCTTCCAAAAGATATTGCCCTTTTTTCCCATCCAAGCTCTCTTCCATTTTTCATGTCTAGATGGAGGGGATGGTGGGGCCACCTCTCTAGAGCTTGAAGACTCATCTCTTAGTTGTTGAAATTTTTCCGCCATCATTTGTTCTTCCAAAAATGCATACCCTCCCTAAGATAAACTTCGAGGGTATACATTTTTAGATTGGATCTCCTGATGAGCTTTCCTTTTTTGCTGTAAATTAAGAATAATAAATCATTAAAAAAAATTAACAAGATCATTTATATAAGAAATATTATAAAAGTTCACATTTCCTTTACCAAAAATGACTCTTTTCTTCTACTTTCAAAAAACTGTCTCCATGTGTCTTCATATATAAAAGAATATATACGACATGGATTGTCATGACTCCTATGACCATAAATGAAATCAGATGAGAGAGTTTATTTTATGTCCCTCCATCTCCTGGCATCCAATGATAATCATTTCTTCCTGACTCCTCCAGTGTCAGGAATATCAAATGTTATCTGATAAACAAGAGGTTAAACATATTATATATACTAGAATAATTTAAATAATAGTCAAACAATAGTAAAAGATCCTACCAAAATCATCTCCCACAACTGAGAGATTATTGCTTTATCCAAACTTCTCCAGTCATCATACACAATTCTTACTTTTCTCTTAGCCCGTGTTGATACAAAACTCGTAAATTATTTTGCATTTGGACATCTAGGAATATCATCATCATCAAACTAAACGAGAGTCCTCTAATCCTATGTACGTGCAAGTGATAATTTTGGTAAACATGTGCACCAACGTTTACTAACCTTTGAATTCTTTGTCGTAATAGGAGCACATGAGGAAGATTGGGGAACATCAAGAGGAGGATGTGAATGTTCCTCCCCAGAGGTATGACCAATATGCTCATCTCCAGAATCATGTGTTTAATCAACTGAATGATCTTTCATTATCCTTCAAATAAAAAAAACATTAGTTCACAATATACAAATTCAAATATTTTAATACTAATGTAATCAGAGGATAGAAAAGTGTACTAAATTACGTAATAGTAAACATTGTTAATATGGCAAGCATGTTAAATAATGGTAAATATGGTAAAGATGGTAAAGATGGTAAAGTTGGTAAAGATGGTAAACATGGTAAACATGGTAAAGCTGGTAAACATGGTAAATTAATTGTCACTGAACAAAAATAATAGATATATAATTCATGTAATGGTAAACATGATAAATTAAACTAAACAAACTTAAAACAAACAAAAAATTATACTTATTTTGTTTTAATACATGTTTTAATAAAGAAAAGAACTTACAATATCTAACATTTTATGAAAAAAATAAATATAAACAAGAAATAAACATATGTTACCTGTAATTTTAGGAATGTAAAAATGGATTGTTTTCCAAATTCCTTCGTTGTGATCGTTCCTTATGGAACAAACCATGTCATCAACATGCTCATCATTATGTTATGTTAATATTTCCATGTAAGTAGGGATCTCACGTAAATCATCATCTTCATCAAGTTCATCCTCACCAACATATTGTTTTTTCCCTTATAAAACAACAACCCACTATATATCTGATTGATCCACTACATAGAAAATTTGTTTTTCATGTGTTGCCATTATAAAAGAATTATCTTTGTATTCTAATCTATTCAGATTAACAAGTGTCATTCCTAATTCATCATGTCTAACACTGTTGTTACCGATAAACCATTTACAGTTAAAAAAAGGAACTTTAATTTTAAAGTAATCAACATCCCATATGTCTTCAATCACTCCATAATATGCACTTGATGTAGAAATTGGGTTTTTGTCCTTAGCACTTGAAAAATGAATTGCTTCTACAAACACCAATACACCACTATTCTGAACTGCACTTCTGTTGTCCTAAGTTTTCATATGAAATGTATATCCATTAATGTCATAACCGGACCATGTTATCACATTTAAACTTGGACCACCCACTATCCATTTTAATGTCTCTGATACATCTGATCTACCAAGAAAGGTCTTTTTAAACCCTGAAAAAAAAGTCTGGTTGTGCTCATTCAAAATCCACATTTTTCTTCTTCTTTGGATGGAATTGTTTCAACTCATTAATATGCAATGTGATATACAGTTGATCATGAGCTATGTTATTCAAAATGTATGATTCTAACTTCTTAATCTGTTTAACTCACAATGATTTGACTTTCAAGACATGAATCCCCTTTCCCTCATTATTAAATATTTCATGGTTAGATGGAGGCAAACCTATGTGTTGCGCCGTAGCCAAGTAGCTTGTACAATACTATGCTACCTCCTCAGAAATATACTTTTCAATAATGGAGGCTTCATGTCGATATGGATTCTCAACATACTCCTTTAATATTTTCATATACCTTTCAAAAGGATACATCCAACGAAGATATACAGGTCCACAAAGCTTTATTTCTCGAACCAGATGAATCATTAAATGCAACATTATATCAAAAATATTTGGAGGAAAATACATTTCCAATTGACAAAGTATAAAAATTGCATCCTTTTCCAAAATGTTCAAAGCATTCACATCAATCACCTTGTTACAAATTGAATTGAAAAAATAACACAACTTCATTATAGTCTTTCTGACATGGATGGGCAATATTCCACGCAATGCAACTAGTAGAATTTGTTGCATCATGACATGAAAATTATGTGATTTCATACCTATCAACTTCAACTCCTTCAATGAGGCAAAATTTATTACATTTGAAGAACAACCTTGAAGTACTTGGATATCATGAAGACACTGACAAAAGAAAATTTTCTCCCACTTCGATAATGTATGATAATTCGGGGGAAGAAATGTTCGTCTTCCTTTTAGAGCAGAAGCTAACTCCAAACGTATTCCCCTTGATACTAAGTCTAATCTTGCATTCAAACCATCTTTTGTGTTTCCTTTAATATCTAACAATGTTCCAATCAAACAATCACAGATATTCTTCTCCGCATGCATGACATCAATATTATGTTTAACTTCATGATACCTCCAATATGGTAGCTCAAAAAATATTGACCTTTTATTCCAAATATGTCTATCATTACCTGATTTCTGTGTCCTTCCTAATGTCACATCAATGTTTTCACCCTCTCAAAATACAGATCCGGGGATAAAGGTTTTGGAGCAGTATCAAATTCTTGTGAGCCATTGAATGCCTTTATTAGTCTTCTATAAGGGTGATCCATATGCAACAACTTTCGATGACCCATGTAAACTGTTTTCCTCCCATGATGAAATTGACAATATGACGTCTGTTGTTCAAAAATTGGACATGATTTATTCCCTTTAACACTGTATCCCGACAAATTTCCATACACTGGGAAGTCATTTATAGTGAACAGAAGCACTGCATGTAGTTGAAAATATTCCATTTTATAAGAATCATACACCCTAATACCATCAACCCATAACAGTTTCAAATCATCAATCAACGGTGACAAGTAAACATCAATATCATTGCCGGGTTGGTTTGGACCATAGATCATTATACTGAACATGACATATTTGCACACCATACAAACATTAGGAAAGAGGTTGTAAATTACCAATAAAATAGGCCATGAACTATGTCGGCTACTAAGGGTTCGGTATGGATTCATTCCATCTGTGCATAACCCTAGTATGAGATTTCTAATTTCAATTCCAAATATAGAATACTGCTCATCAATTTTCATCCATTGTGGAAAATCATCTGGATGACATATTTTTCCATCACATACTCACTCATCAGTATGCCATATTAATCTTTTTTTATTATGTGAATTAGAAAATTAATGTTTGAAACGATGAATTATAGGAAGATACCAAAATAACTTTGAAGGGATCTTTGTAATCTCTACATCAACCTGTGATTTTTCTTTCACCATATACCATGAAGTCCCACATTTAGGACACTCTGATAGAAATTCATATTCCTACCAATATATAATGCTGTCATTCAGACATACATGTATTTTCTTGTATCCTAATCCCATCAGGCATAATATTTTCTTGGCCTTATAATGTGAATATGGGAGATTGTTATCTTTTGGAAAAATGTATTTCATCAATTGTAGAAGCTCTGTAAAACTTCTGTCACTCCATCAATGTTTCGACTTCAGGTTAATAAATCTTAACACCGTTGAAAAAACCATAAAATCTATACAACCAGGATATAATGGTTTTTCAGCATCACCATATAGATACGCAACTGTCGGTTCTATCTCAATTTGTTCTGCTACAATATCACGAATCATTTCTCCAATTCCATCGGAGTTACCATCTTGCGAATCATCATCATTAGTGACATTCCATCCAGTTTCACAATTCCAAATCCAAGGGTTGTAACTCGGATTAAAACCATGACAAATCGGATGATCTTTTATCACTCTACTTTTCAACTTATTCATATTCAAACATTTTAGGCATGGACAGAAAAAAATGTCACTACTTGGAACATTTCATTTAGAAAATTCCAAAAAGGAATCAACACCCTCCTCATATTGATTTCTCATTCGATGTTCCTTAATCCAACCTTGACTCATTATTACCTATAACAAATATCAAAATTATATATGTTTTTAAGAAAAGAAGAATATATGTTTATATGAAAAAAATCATAATTTGAATGTAACACAATTTTGAATATAAACCAAATATATGGATATTTTAAAAAGTATTCTTGAATATTATTTTAAAAACAAAATATAGTTATATATCACAGTTTTAAATTCCATTTAATCAAAGAAAACCATGGGGCCTACAATGGTTGATAGAAAATTGGGGAAAATGGAGTAAACCTGAGAATCAAATAAAATTTAAAATAAAAACTCAGATGGAGAAAATCACAATGTAAATCCAATCATCATGGCACAATCATCATGTCATAATCTCAGAAAACACTATGTAGTAGTCAATCCCAACTGACACTTATCCCCCACCCCCTTGGACACCCCATGGACACCACCACCCCCTTGTATAGCCCCCCACCCCTTGGACACCACCCCCACCCCCTTGGACACCCCATAGACACCACCACACCCTTGGAAAACCCCCCACCCCTCCTGGACACCCCCAACCCTGTAAATCCCCCACCCCTCTAGATAGCACCCCACCCCTCTTGGACACCACCCCACCCCTACCCACTTGGACACCCCCCTGGATAGCCCCCACCCCCTTAGAAAGCACCCCCACCCCTCATGGACACCACCCCCACCCCCTACCACCTTAGACACCCCCTGGAAACCCCCAACCCGCTGGACAGCCCCCCACACCCTTGACAGCCCCCATCCCTCTAGAAAGCACCCCCACCCCTCCTGGACACCACCCCAACCCCCTACCCCCTTAGACACCCCCTGGACACCCCCAACCCTCTGGACAACCCCCACCCCCCGGACAACCCCCAAACCCTCTGGATAGGCCCCCACCCCCTTAGACAACCCCCACCCACCCACCCCCTTGGACACCCCCTGGAGACCCCCAACCCTCTGGACACCCCCACCCCTTGAACAACCCCCCCCCCCTCTATACAACACCCCCACCCCTCTTGGACACCACCCCCACCCCTACCCCCTTGGACATCCCCCTGGACTACCCCCACCCCTCTAGACAGCACCCCCACCCCTCTTGGACACCACCCCACCCCCTACCCCCTTGGACACCCCCTGGACACCCCCAACCCTCTGGACAGCCCCCACCCCCTGGACAACCCCCACCCCTCTAGACAGCACCCCCACCTCCTGGACACCAATCCCACCCCTACCCCCTTGGACACCCCCCTGGACACCCCCAACCCTCTGGACATCCCCATCCCCCGGATAACCCCCAAACCCTCTAGACAAACCCCACCCCTTGGACAGCCCCCGACCCACCCACCCCCTTGGACAACCCCCCCACCCCTTCGACAACCCACCCCCTTGGACCCCCCACAACCCTGGACTAGCCCCCCACCTCCATGGACACCCTGGATAGCCCCCAAACCTTTGGACAACCACCAACCCTCTTGAAAGCCCCCAGAACCATGGGATTTTAACCTCAAGCTACTAGTTTTGGAATATCTAGAGATTTTAACCTCAAGCTACTAGTTTTGGTATCATGACATTATTCAAAATGAGAACCGTGAATTGTATCTTCTACTAGTCTAAAATTATCTATTGTGAAATGAATCAGGTTTTAATAGCATATGAAGACTTATAATAGTCCACGGAAATAAGAGACTTAAATAGATTATGGAACAATAAAAAGTGATACCCAAAATAGAAACAACCAATGATCCAAAACAGACATTCCACCATGAAAAACCATATATACTTATAAAATAAATCACAATGGTACACATAATGGGTTTATCACAATGTTTTACATATAAATTGCAGTAATATAGGTGAATGAGATCATTAATTGTCAATGACAGCAAAAATTACCATCAAGGTCGGGCATTCGAGAAACAAAAACAAACGAAATAGAAGTAGGAGAGGCTTACGTGGATATTGTGAGTCGATCTAATAGATCTAGGGATAATAAATAATATGATGATGGAAAAACAAGGTAAGATGGTTCAAAATCGAAGAATCTTACCTAGTTTAAACAAAAAAAATCACAAAATGTAAATATAGACTATCCAAAAAAAAACAAACGAAAAAAAGTTGTCGGAGGATTACCTGAGTGTTGCGAGTTGAGATGATAGATCTGAGGAGATAAAAGATGATAAACGATGATGGAAAAATGATTTTAACGCAACGAGATCAAAGATTCGATTAGGGTTTTCCACACGAGAGAGACGAGTCGCCGGAATGTCGATCAAAAAATCGTAAATGGAAATCCACGGGGCCTGCTAATTTTTTAAATGTTTTATAAAGTCGGTTATTTAATAACCGACGTTATAAACTATTTTTATTACATTTATAGCATCAGTTATTATAATAACCTAGGTTATAAATGTATCAGATACCTCTTTTTTACGTCATTTATTTTATAACTGACGTAAAAAAAATCCATGTGTTGGTTTTTTTACGTCAGTTATAGAATAAATTACGTAAAAAATACATCAAAAATCATAGTTTTTTACGTCGGTTATTATATAACCAACGTAAAAAAAATTCAGTTTGGGTTGTTACGTCGGTTATCAAATAACCGACGTCAAAAAGGCCTCAAATGCCTCTTTTTTTTACGTTGTTTATTTTATAACCAACATAAAAAATTCGTAGATACCTTGTTTTTTACGTCAGTTATTTGATAAACGACGTAAAAAAACACAGCGCCTTGGTTTTTTACGTAGGTTCTTTTAATAACTGACATTAAAAATCTACTCTCCACATTTTTTACGTCGATTATTTGATACCCGATGTAACAAACCACATATCACAGATTATCACGTCGGTTATATATAACCGACATAAAAAATGGTGATGTTAAAAATGTTTTCTGCATTAGTGAATTTTTGCCACATAAAAAATAGATATCATCCTATTCAATTTCTTGACTCTGTATCTTCCTCTTCTTGGATGGGTGTGAAAAATATTTTGACTTTGACATCATCGATTCACCTTTAATTTTTTTCACCATAAGAATGGAAGTATTTTCACGATTTTTATCCTTATCTACAGGGATAATAAGAGGGAGAATATCAGGAAGATACTTATCAATTTTTTTATATAAAAAATTCACAAAAAAATTAGAGAATCTATGAGGGAGTGATGCCAAAACGTGATCAATTACTAGTTAATTGGGGAGTTTAAACCCTATAATCTATAAGAGATCAATATGGCTAATGAGATTAAATATATGATTCCCATATAGGGAACCCTCTACAAGATTGGTCTGAAAGAGAACCTAGGAAATCTCAAACAGTTCATATCTATCTCTCCCTGGTTAAATACCACAGTGATTGTAAAACATGCTATTCATATCTATGTTTTCATGAGACTTGATTAGTTCAATAGACCTAAATGAAAGAATCAATCATTGAAAACCACTTGTGTCTCTCAAATGTTATTCATAGATAAATAACTCTTCATCACTAGCCTCTTTAGAAGGAGGATCATGAATTAATGATTCTATCATGTAAATTTTCCATTCATGGAGTAGCACTACCCGGTGGCATCTAAACCACTCAAAGAAGTTACTGCCAATTAGGAGGTTGTCTTTCTCTAATATTCCTCATAGGGACAGTGTGTATGAAGATATCTGAATTTTATTCTACCATTAAATGAGTACATTATTAGTACTTTTTATTAATTACAAATTATGTGATAAATAATAAATTTATTGATTAATTTTATAAAATATACCACTATTTTATCATGTCTAAATATCCCTCACTACTAAACATAGAATTTCTAGTTTCTCTAACATTCTAATGTATGGAACCTCATTACTTTTCTTAATGATCTAAACTTTTTCTATGAAAACCACAAGAAAGTAATTTTGGTAGGCAGTCTTTCCAACTGTAGGCATACAACTCCTTGATCCATTGACTGGATTCCCCTATCTTGAAATCGTAAATTGGATTTTCTCAACACTCACCCCGACATTTGAATTGAACAAAATTTTTCCATTAAACTCAACACAAGTTCGATTAAGTCAACTCAAACCTCTCATTATAACTACCTCATAAAAGTAAGTTCCTAAACATTGGACATGTAATAAAGTATGTTTTATGTTTTCATTTCCAAAAAATTAATGGGAGGCTTAGTCTGACATAATATTAAGTTGAGGGATTTTAGTTAATTTATGAATAAATTTTATCTTTTTTTTATCCTTTACATGCCTTGATAATATTAAGTGGATTTTACCTAATTAATTAACCATGTCGAAAAAACCTTTACTCATAATCCATTTATTTAATTTCCTTCATTTCATATTAATTCATTCGTTTATGTAGATATGGTCTAGAATACATAATAAATAACACATAAATAGATATAAATAAATGTAGTAAATGTCATGATCATGAACTTATCTAAGGATTGATTTAATGAGAGGAATTTAAATCAACTTATAACCTAGGGGAATAACTCCATTTTTTAGTTATTTCAAGATTGATAGAATAATGCCTATATATATATATATGTATCACCATGATGGTATCATCATGGTTCTATCTTGAATCTCCTACATGCACCTTGCGAAGTTTTGTTAATTACAAAAATTTATTACTCACACGCATTTGAGGTGAACCAAAGGATTGGTTAAATGCGGTTAAATAAATATATGTTGACACACTTATCCTACATAATAATGGAGGGAGGGATGAATAACATAATTTAATTTAATTTAACATTAAATAATTACAAACCCATGGAATAGATTAAAATAAATTAATCTAAATACATACACATGTCTTCATCAAGCTCATGATAGGTCATACATACAATGACTGTGGAAAAGAGACCATCTAGCATTCATTTATTCAATCGCTCTTTATTATTAATATGTATGCTCTTGAATTAATTATTTAATTGATTAACCAATTCCATTTTATCTTAATGATCTTCCAATGTTAATTGTAGACACACATCATTAATGGCATTCATGGAAGTTAAACGGGAGATCCAATAATGACATAATAATTACAATGAATTAATTGATCATTTAATATTATTTTTGTGAAAGGGTTAGTTATGGATTTAAAGTCCAAAACCATGACTCCAATGTTTTACAAAAAAATGTACACGAAGTGATATGGCTCAAAGCAGGAAATAAAAGGCTGAAATTAAATATTGAATCCAAAAGGGAGATCAATCCTTACGAGCCCCCTAGATCCAAATTCTTATGATGCATTCCTCTACATCTTGGTTGTCATCATATTCACAAAGTATTAACCCTTCATGAATCATCCTATTAATCCTCTGATGACATCTCATATTGGTCTTTGAAGTGGATAAATTCTTGAATTTCCTTGATTAACCCCAGAGGATCATCTCTAGGTTGGGTCAAAATCCAAACTCAATGGTAATTGATAAAAAATTATGAAGAATTCCTCACTAAAGGGATATTTTATGACCACATATTGAACCCACCTTGGAAGGATATATTAAATAATGATCCATGTCATGGACTACTGGATGTGTCAATCCTTGAGCACCAATATTTTAGCAATGGTTTGCGATCGGGGGTTCTTTAAGGGGTGAACCCTTAATCATTTCCGGGATGAAAAGAATGCCATCTCAGAATTCCTGTAACTAGGTAAGAACTCAATAATTTCCAATCTCCTCATTCTAAGAGAATCATCTCCTTGTGTGATAGAGGATTCATTCGATCGCCTCTATGACCTTTGGAGGTTTTCTGATTGGAAATGAATCTCAATGGGATGTGGATTCTTTTATCTTATTTTCCCACACAAAATGATAATTGTGAGAGTTTGGAGCTTTAATACTGTATTTATTAATCCATGAAAAATATACATACATGAATGGGATTTCAAATTCAATCTGATGGAGGCTGCTAATTCTTTGGGTAAATATAGTTTAAGGTGTTCAGCCTAAATTAGATATTGTGGCTACACAAAAATACTCCCGATTTCACTATATCAACCAACACAACCATTAAAATGAAAAAGGAAAAAAATTATAAATACATGGTCATTAGGATCACCTCTTGGATGAAGTTTATTTTTTTCATCCTATGGTTGATAATCTATTCTTACCTACTGATGCCAATGAATTTTAGTTATAGATTTAATATAAGAGAATATCTGGTTTCTGCTAAAAATATAAGGTGATTGGGCATGACAAGATAAACCATTGACAAAATATGATTTTTCCTTTTATTTGTTTTCATGAACATATTTAAAGAATATTCTTAAAATTTTGTAGGAATTTCTTGGTTTTCAAGGTTCATAGTCAACATGAGGTGTGGTTTACTAAACTTTATGTGAAAGAAGGCCTCCTAAATAATGGGAGGTCTCCCTAGGAGATTACTGGAACATATTATTCCACTTCAATGGCTGTTAACCAGTTTCTGAAGGCAGCTGGTCATTTGGAACTTGGAACAATGTTGGATTCACAACAACCTATTGTGCTGGGAAATCATCTTTTAGCCTCAATTGGTGAAGATGGATATGAATGCACTAATAAATTGTGGGATGAGATGGTTTTTAGGAAGATTCAATAATGGAGGGTGGATCTTTGGGAGGAAAGGAATGTCCTGATCTTCTTGTGAGTGTGGAAGAAGGTTCTCTGGCTGAGGTAGTGCAAGATAGTGTGGCTAAACCTTTTGTGAAAAAGGGAGATCATATGAGCCCTCTTTCTTAGGATTATATGGAAGAATTTATTAGATCTGACTGGACATCAATGGATTACTAATCTATTGATGTGGATTCTTCTGAAATTCCCAATGACCAACATTTAAGACCAGAATTGTTTATTATATCAGGGCCACATAATGCAATGAAAAAAATGGTAGATAATGAGTGATTTAAAATTAAATTTTTTGAAACCATTTTTAAATTTTCAATAACTCATTGGTGTTCCAATCAATAAAATATGGTTTTAGTGATTTTTTTTTAATTTTATGTAATATTTTAATTTTATACTTTAATGGAAAACTTCACAGCATTTAGAGTCCATCTACATGATGTGTACCTCGATTATTAATTATCCAACCCACATGAATGTGGGATTTAGTGTGTTAACTCAATTAGACTACATCGTGTGTACATTCCAGCTACACTCCATGTATCCACTTACTGTGTTCTAGGATGGACCTTTCAATACGCTGTGTGTAATAAATGTACTATGTTTAATTAACTGATCGGTGCATAAGGTACAATGTTCATGGGTACACATCATGTATATCAGATACATGCTGTGAAACCGAGTTTTACCAGCCAAAGATTTAGAACCTCACAATGGAATTTCCAATTTCTATTCATTTATTCATAAACATTTATGTAAATGAAACATTAAATGAGTATGATTAATATGTCAAATCATGCTAATTCAAATTGGATTAAAGGATGAATAATAATAAATTAAAAATCATCCATTATTTTATATAGATCAATAATAAAGTAAATAATTATAAATTTAAGCCCGAAACACTTAAAACATGTGTTAGTTCTAGGTGCAATAGAATCATGCCATGGTGGGAGATAAATTAAAATTTATTTTAATAATCATTTCTTGAAACCATGAGTGAGGATCCTGCCCTTCAAATTTATAAATATTTTAGTTAATATCAAAAGAAATATATACCTAGGCTTAGGAATTTTTTTCATCAATGATTGTTGACCAATAAAAAAGACCCCTTTGGATTTCCTTTATCCCAATATGAGGACCCATGGATAAAATAACTATAGTGGTGATCCAAATGTGATCCAATGTTCTTCGAGTAATATCACATGATCACTTGGTACTGGCATGGTGGATCGATAGTCTTGTTTTGTTTGTTCTTGATCACTCATTTTTTGTTCTTGATGATATCTATTCTTTGCTACTCTCTCTAAAGAGGGAGAGGGGAGGAGTCAAGAGAGAATTAATTGTGTTCAACTATTATCTATTATCCATTTTGGATGCAATATATAATGAATATAACTGTCTGTTTATAGAGTTAGGTTTTAGGTTAAAATAATATTTAATTGCATGTTAGCAATTAAATAAAATTTAAAAAATTTAATAAACCCCATTCTACATAATACTAAAATCATCATTATTATTTTGTGGCATGAAAGAAACATGCACAATAACAACTATTATGTAATAGTCTTGTAAATTAATATTTAACATCAGACTCTGTCTTGGTCAATTCGAACTCCTCCTACATTAATTGAATAATTGAATAAATATTTTATTCAATAATAAATATTTTTTTCACAATCCAATGAATTAATATTTATTAAAATATTCAATAACTAAAATAAATATGTTATTCACAATATAAATAATAAATATTATATATATATTCATATAATAAAATAAATTATTTATGAATCGACAAATATTTATTGACGACCTTGTGAATATTAGTGATCAATAATACATTAATATGTTATTCATCAGTCGTGATAATAATATATAATAATATATTTAAATTAAAAAATAATATAATCGAGATGAACAAAAACACTTAGCATTTGGACCTCTTGGATTATTTCTCATTGTATTTATGTGGGCTTTCATAATGTCTAATATTACTATCTTACAATGGTTCAAGAAACCCAAATGAAATAACTTAATGCCATAATGATGATGACCACATACAAATTCTCATTGTGAAATATAATCCCTTTATCACAATATCACATCATGTAGGAATCACATCCGTGTCACAAACCTATATGCTTGATATGTCTTTCATTCCAAACCTCTAAATCCATTTTTTATATTATGAAAAAACACACTTTTTGGACAAGTTGGAACCTCACAATCAAATTCAAATCTAACAAAACTAGTTTAATAGATGAAATCAGCATTAAGACATTTGAAAATAAAGGAGAAAATTATGATTCCACCACAAAATCATAGCATCGAACCACAACCCACCTTTCAATATTCCAAATTAAAATTGAAACATTCAAATAGAGCACTGTCACACTACATCAGTAAGCATAACCTCAAACTATTTGAGCAGTTGGAACCTCAGTCATCAAACCAACCAGTGCACCCCTATCACCATCACCATAGTTACCAGTCATTGGATGAAATAATGACCTCTAGGACATAATCCCCATCACCTTTAACAGAACACACCATCAAAAGATCCCACATACTAGTAATCACCCTAACATCATCGATACCAGATAAAAATGGAAATCACCTTTGAATGAATCAACAAAAATGTAGTACCATCCTCTAATGCAGCCAAAAATGTTAGAATAAAACTATAATTGTGCCTCCTAGAAAACCAACCAACTCACAGGAGCACATCTCAAATCCACCATGGGAGACGTCACACACTATCGACATGGAAAGTATCAATGAAGTTGTAAGCTAGAGAAACATGAGAGAAGAAAAGATCATTATAGTGAGCCACGATGAAGCTAGAACCATAAATACAATAGAAAATAACATCATCAAACTAGAACCACTGGGAATCCCAAACAATGCTATTGGGAATCTCATCAAAGGACTGAAGAAAATAAAGAAATCACTAGGAGAAAACAACTGAAAAAGGATACTGTAGACCATCTGAAAAAAATGAAAAAAATTAGTAGTTGTCACAAGATGTGACAAGTGCCCTACACTAAAAAGAAACCACCAACACCATCTCAAAAACACCAAAACACCCTCATAATGACCTAAAATGTAGGTAATGAAATCCACCAAACCTCTCACCAACACATTCTCATACCACCAGAGTTCTTTCATGATAAACGAAGATAGGAATTAACAAGAAGGTTCTAATGATAAGAAAAGATGAGTGAGAGTAAGTCAACCAAAAATTGAATGAAAAAAATATACTAAAATGGAACCAAAATAAATATATTCCAAAAGAATCAAGAACACATCTAGATTCAGAAAAAGAAAAGAGATGCAAGAGCATAAAGGAAGGAAAGATAAGAAGTAAAAGGGGTGGAAGGATGCCAAAGGAAGGATAAAAAACCGTGGATGATGAAATGGGATAAAAAAGTAGAGGGTGAAAATCTTGAAGATAGTAAAATGTAAGAATTTAAGGGCCAATCTAAACTAAGGGGAGGAACCTTAGATGGGGAAGAAGAAATCTTGAGAGAGATCATTGGGAGAAAACATATCCATTGATCTCCATGCCTTTATTCCACTATTTGAAATAAATATGTTGCTATATCATTACCATGGAATTTAATGTTATGGTTTTATTCTAGTCAAAGGGATGAGATATCAGATTCCATTAATATGGAAGGGAAAACTTCTTCCTTGACTTATCCATTAATTTCATGTCACTCATGAAAAAAAAACAATGTATACAACTTTACCATGAAATGTTATATTCATGGATTACGAGATAGATCTAAGTGCGAGAGTTGTAAGATGCCATAAAAGCAATACTAAAGTCTAAGGACCATCACACAAGCTTAAAGATAGGAATATCCAATGACACCAAAACATGAAGAATTATTACTAGTGGGTCTGTTATCATAAACTCCAATCATGGATAATAAAAAGTGATAACTTCATAAGAAGAAGCTTAATATTATTTTGAGTACTCACACTTGATAGTCTATGTATTATGTGTCCCATAAAAGTAAAGTTTCAAACTGTATAAAATTATTTAAGAATATCTTCATAGAACATCAAGGTTATTATCTTAGCCGGTAACTTCTAAGATGTTATCAATATGACGTAACTCTAGGAAATTTTTTCATAGGAGTCACGAAGAATAATAAAAAATATTTAATAATTACATTTATTAATTTTAAATACAGTGAAAATAAATTTAATAAAAGTAAAAACAATTGGTCCATTGACAATAACTCTAATACATTACACACACTCTCATATAGGAATATCCGATGACACCAAAATCTACAGAATTCTAGCTGGTGGAGTTTTTCTCATAATCTCCCATATTTAAGATTACCAAGTAAAAACTTCATAAGAAGAAAAATCATTCATTGAAAATTACTTACAACTAAATGAATTTATGCTACATGTCCTATCATTGTATGTTATCCGACTGTAGAACTATATTTAAGAATATCATCATAGCACTTCAAGGTTCAAGTTATAGTGTGGAAGCCCTTTGACATTGTCAATGCGATGAATACTCTAGGAAATTTTTACATATGATCCATGCTGAATAATGAAAAATATGTAGTATGATATTTTTATTAAAATTCAATAAATAAAATTTACATGTAATCAATGTAAAAATAGTTTGTCCTACGCACCAACTCAAACACGTGCCCATTTTACATAGAATTATTTTATAATCATATGTTCGGGAAGGAAATTATTTTATTTGAAAAGTATATCATTTAAGAGACTAAGTAGTTCTATAAAACTATTGTCACTCCTTCCACTACTAGATTTCAAATTATATAACTTTAATATCACTGATGATGTTTTATATTTAGTATAACCAATATAAAGTTGTCTCTTTATAAAGTTATTTAACTTCTCAAATAACTTTATACAATCATGAAGGCCATCTTCAATTGTCACTTTAATTTATTTCATTTGATTACCATCATCATTTACACAAGTATTTATATCAAATGATCCATAAATGATAGTATTATCCCATTCAATATGTATATTTAGTTTTTCCTCAATTTTAGTCCAATATTTATAGCGTTAATCAAATCTATGAAAAATAAAATGCTCTTTAAACTATTATATATGAATTCTTCTCACATAATAATAACATATATATAGAAAACAGTTTTGGGATGGGTTTTATTCATGCTCTATTGCAAAATTAATGACCTATTTAACTCTATCCCCATACTCCTTTTTTATATGATTATCATCCCTACATTTTTAATTAATATCAATCATACAAAGATCAATAATATTTTTTTTGTTTAATAAAATAATACACATATAGTATGAATATAATTTATATATTCATTTTTATATAAACAATATATCAGAATTTGAGTTTATAAATTCAATATTTTGGGAATGTTTACATAGCTTGAATATGTTTATGTTCGCAACTTTAAATCTAGTTCTTAAAATCCTCAAAAGATCAATTATTCCATTTTCAACACTCTTTCATTCTATCATTTTTTACATTATTTGAACCCTATTGTTTCAGACAAAATTTTCCAATAAAATCACCATTTAGAATTAGAGAATCTATTTTTTCATAAATACATTTGTTATAATTTGGAATCAATAAAACTTTTAATTGAAAAAGAACCCAATTTGAAACCACTTTGAGAGACAACATAAGAAATATATATTTCATTCTCATGTCAGATATATTTTGAGCATCCTAACACATTGGAAATCATATTGACAATAGGAATAAATAATGTGAAGAAATAACATGTTTATATTATGTATATAGATATATGTGTGTGTATCCACCAGGTTACATGTTAATGATATAGTCTCTTCACACTTTAATAGCATGTGATGAAATCAAAATTAATGGAATGTGTAATTTACATATGAAAGAAATTTGGATGGAGAGATAGATAATTGATTTTTAGACATACTCAATTATTAGAATACAACAGACCTCTATAAATGCTTATGGACTCTACAAAAACTTGTAATCAGAATGAACTGGCCCATGCCTAAAATATAGAACCATTCTAAACCTCTAACCACATATACACTATATATATATATATTTGTGTATGTACACATATATGGATATATATATATATATATATATATTAGGTGCATGGGGGTACAATTACATTAAACACACACATAGGACAAAAAACACGAGATGTAGACCCCCATTGGGATAACTCACCCATCGAGCCTTGTTTATCATATATATGGCCTAAAATCAAAGTTGGAAAAAAGATGATCCTCCTAGATTGCATAGCTCAAAGGACCAAAAACTAGTCCATAGGCCCAGTGCAACTTGACTCCCGCATTATGCCTGTATAACCACCTATTTGCATCATGTGTCATGCATATGTAACTACCTACGAATGAAAATCCACTCCCACCTGAATTTGAACCCAGTTCAGATATAGGATTATAGGGAGACATTACAACATGGTTAAACCCCCAACTAATATATATATATATATATATATTCATATATAACACATTTTATATTTTATATGTGTATGTGTGTGATAATATATATATTATACAAGCATATAATAGAAAACAATTAAATCAATATAGAAATACAATATGTATATGTGATTTATTTATTGGAATTTTTCTTGTTAACTGTCAAAAAAATAATTAACTCCATAAATGTATTGTCATTTCTGTATAATTTATTCATGGTTAACTGTAAAACAAAACAAGGAATTATACCAATAATAGGTTAAGTTCTACTAGAAAACATAAAAACACTCAGGCATTGAGTATCCAAACGCTTTGGAAATCAAAAACGGTGGTCGTACATTACACAGGAAAGAAAATGCGATACCCATAGGCCATGGGGAATGGATTTTTTATGGTACATGGGAAAAGAAGAAATAAAAAATGTTGAAACATACAAGATCAACTAAAAGGGAGTAGAAAGAATTACATACCTTCAGTTTTGAATCAACCGATTAGTTCAAGAAGTTTGAAGGGGAGTGAAAACAAAGATTGAGTTCTATGAGAGTGTGAATAGAGAAAACAAGTGGGGTTTTATATTACTGTTTTATTAAAAAGGCGAGAATTGTTTTATTAGTGATTTCTAAAAATTACTGATAAAGATTGGTATTCTCAGCACTAAAATACAACGTGATGATGAAACCAATCTTTGTCAATGTTAACTTTTAGCGTTGATAAAGATATATCATTATCAGCATTTTTTTGAAAAGTGTTGGTAAATGCTATATAAAATAAATTAAAAAAAATATTAAATGAATATTTATATTAAAATGAATACATTTTGAAAAAATTAAAAAATTAAATAACAATATTAATGAACAAATAATATTAAATGCATGAATATTATAAATGAGTGAAATTTAATACCTTAAAATGAGTAGACATTAAAGATATTGAAAAAATGAATCTGTTTTATTAATTATATAAATTATTTAAAAAAATTAAAAATGAATAAATATTAAACTGAAGATGAATACATATTAAATATGTACATTAGAACCATATTAAAATCATTAAAATTTAATGAATAAATATGTATAAATAAATTTATAAAATAAATTAATTTCAAAAATATTTAATGAATAAATATTCGAAATGAATTAATTATAAAGAAAAAAAAAATTAATTAACACTATTGGTGAATAAATAATATTAAACAATATTAAATGAATTAATGTTAAAAAAGTGAAATGTAATAATTAAAAAAACAATATATTGAAAAAATATAAAAAAATGAATTAGTGTTTTTAATTATATATATTACTAAAAAAATAGAAAATGAATATTTCTTAAAATGAAAATGAATACATTTTAATTATATAAATTAAAATAATATTAAAGAAATGTAATATTAATGAATAAAAATGTATAAATAAATATTACAAAGGGATAATATTAAAAAATATTAAAAAGCAAAATTTGAAAATGAATAAATTACAAAAAATATAAAAAAGATAAGATTATTAATTAATAAATAATATTAAAAATGAAAAAATTTGGAATGTTATTAAAAAGTAATAACTAGTATATGTTGAATAAAATTATAAAAAATGAATAATAGTTACAAATTAAAAACATAATATATATTAATTATATTATATTAGTAAATAAAACTATATAATGAATATTAAAAATTGAATAAATTAAAGAAACATTATGTGTGTGTGTTTATTTCTATATAAAATTACATTTATTTTGTGTACGTTTATATGAAATTAAAATTACACACATTTGATATATGTAAAATTGAAAAAATAAATTTCATTTCATTAAAAATCGACTACTTGATACTAATTAGTCAAAATTTCAATTAATACTAATTTTTAATTAAAAGGAATTTTTAACTAAATATATAAATTATTAAATGTAAATACATATTTATTATTATATAAATACTTTAAATAAAAATTATATATATATATATATATCAATATAAATATATTTATATTTAAAAAATATTAAATAAATTAATGAATAATTATGTATAAAAATAAAGAAATTAATAAATTATGAAAATATTTAAGGTATAAATATTTTGAATGAGTAAAATGAAAAGAAGTATAAAAAAAATCTAACATTATTAATGAATAAATAACATTAAGTGTCTTTATCAAAATAAAATAACATTAAGTGAATGTATTTTAAAAATGAGTGAAATTTAGTTAAAAGATGAACATATGGAAAAAATATTTAAAAAATAGAGTCATTAATTTTATAAATTTAAACCAAATGAATATATGTTAAAATGAAAATGGATACATATATTTACTTTGAAAATTAAAACTATATTACAAAAAATTAAATGTTAAACAATAAATATAAAGAAATATTTTAAAATGAATAAAATTACAAAATATATTTAAAAAATAAAAAAATACAAAGTTATTTAAAAAAATTAATAATGAAATAATTAATAATAAAATAAATAAATTATATATTTATATATATTAAAAAGTAATAAGTAATATATTTTAAATATACATATAAAAAATGAATAAAATGTAATAATTAATAACACAACATATTAAATATTAAATATTAATAAATAAATATTTAATATGATTATATTAATGATTTATTATTTGTGTATATTAGTCTCTATAATATTGAATTAATATTGAATATGTATGTGTGAAATTATTATTTGAAATATTAAATGCAACATATTTCGTCAATCTATTTAAATTAAAAATTAAAAATTTATTATTTGATGTATATGTTAAATTGAAAAAATAAGTAACATTGATACTAAGATGTTATTAAATGTCTATTTATATTAATTAGTCAATATTTTTAATTAATACTATTTTTTAATTTACTTATGAACCATTTTACAGAAAATATATGACATGCTAATATAAATATATTTCTATATTAAATTTTATTTATGTATATACATAGTATTATATAAATCATGTTTAAGAAAATTATATATATATTTATGTATTTCAATATAAAACATGATTTTTTTTATCATATAATTTTTTCTAATTATTATATTTTCCATTTTGACTAAATATCATATATATTAAATGTAAATGTATATTAAGTCTAATAGAAATCATAGTTATGAAAATATATTATATTTATATCAATATAACTATATTTATAAATAATTATATTATTTTAAATGATATAGTTTATTTATTGGAAATATACATTTTTTCAGTACCTTTTTAGCACTGATTTTGTAGAAAAATGCTAATAAAGTGGATATTTTTTATTCTAAAGGTACTCTATTTATCCATTATTTTTTAATTATGATGAAGACTATCCTTTATCACTAGTTTTAATTATCACTAATTAAGAGCAATGCTCTCTATCACTTGATATTTAGTAGTGTTTCAACTAGAAATAATTTTTTTATATTTTAGAATCTTTTATTGGAATACTTTTCTATGTGTTTTCTTATATTATACATGTTATGAATATAATAGGCAATGTTCAGGATGATTTTTTAATTTCTAGGAAATATTAGTTATTCATTATTTTAAGAATTCTTATTTTTATTAACATGTTTCTATTAATTATTACTTTTATTCTTTTTTAAAATAGAAGTGTGTTTGATAGCTATATAGCTCACAATAGAATCTGAGTTATCATGGTTTGGGATTTCAAAGACTCTCAACTGACAAAAAATCTATGTTTTCACATCATATATTAAATAATCGAAGTGAAGAACAACCACTTATTTTTTTAACACTAAAATATAAATTTTATTTTTATTTAAATTGCAATGTTGTTTATGCTTATTTTTCCAGTTCCATTCATGATTGATTAAAAAGTTCATTGATTTGTGAGGCAGTCTTTTATTTTCTTTAAAATGTGATGTAAATGAGTTAATTAAAGGTGTTTAAAAAATTATATACCACAAATTTTAACTAATTGTTAAACTTTTTAATGTTAATAGAAGTCCTACAATCACACCCACCCCTAAATGTGTATATAAAAACAATCCAGTGTTGGAATGTTTTTCGCTTTTGATAAAAATAACTATTAAAATTGGGTTTCAAGTTAAAATCATTCTCTAATTCTGTATGAATTTATTTTTGGTATTTTTATTTTGAGAATCATTTTTTATTTGGTTTGTGAATTATCTAGTAGGGCCTACATTTGGGACTATGGTGCATTCAAGATGTTTGTATAATGGAACTGGGCTCCAACATGGTCCATTCCCATGTTGTGGGGGCCTTGTACTTTGGTCGGCCTTACGACCCACATCCCCAGTGACATCGTGATCTATGATTTGATTGTTTTATATACATTTGATGAATCTGGATATGATGGCTATCCTTCAAGGATTTTTTGTTTTTGGATCATCTATGATCCATAACCACATCCTCCATCCAATTATTTTACTATTTCTTATCTCAATTATAATTCCATCAACAGTGCCGAACATATATTCACAGTCATTCTACATGCTCTCGGTCATCCACCTATCAGTCTTACCAATTTTGTATGTCATCCCATCACCTCACCTCTACTGTGAAATTATTACACCCTAATTTCTTAATTTTAGAAGCACTTTAATTTCATCTTATGTAATTTTGGTTTTATAGTTCTCTATTTTTATGACAATAAAGATCAATAGGGTGGAACCTCGGTGTTCCTGGTATGCACTCTTTCATGCTCATGTGCTGGTGTTCCCCTCATGTGGAGAGTTATCGGTGTGATAAAATTATTTAAATCTGATTTATTCAAGATGTATCATCCCTCATATCGTTGTTGATCTTATCCCGAAACCACTTCTTATGTTCTAGGTGTAGGCCAAAGTCTTTAAGGACATCTTGGTTCTGTTTCTTTGGTTATGTGATGTATCTTCTTTCTATTTTATTTTTTTCAGGGTTGGGGTTGTGTGTGTGAGTACGTCCTCCTTGGAGGTCTATACTACTATGTTGGCTCGGTTTAATCGAATGTCCTAGAGTAGTAATGACCTCATGCACATATAGCTTCCATGGTCATCAATAATTTTCATTGAGCTTTTATTTTCTCTTATGGATGATTTTTGTTTTGATTTTATTAATAACAAATGTTATGGAGGTTCTTATGCCACAAGTTATGACCAAACTGGTTCGAATGAGGTAAATATCTATGTTGACCTTGAATTTCATGCAGTTTGAATTTATGTTTTGCTTCTTTATGATTCTGTCATGCTTACGTCTCCATTTGTTTCTAATTTCCTTTCTTTTGGCATCATCAAACCAATTATTTTCTTCTATTATCTTTTATAAGAATTGGAAAATATTCTTGGATCTATTCTAAGATTTATAATTGGTATAAAGACCTTTAATCTTTTAAATAATGTCATCATTTAAGTAAGAAGTTACCATATTTTAAGTTCAGAGCGATTTTAGTATGTGGAGAGTTATGACATGTGCATTGTAAGTCCATAGCTCAGGCTTTTATTGGACCAAAGAATCCTATAGAGACTATGTTTACAGATGGATTGTCTGCAACTACATATGTTTATATCGACCCTAATATTCTAAAAAAAGGAACACATTACACTTCTCTTAACACAAAGAGACAATGTATTACATGAAGTCTCCCATGAAATTGATCCTAAACCTATTTAGCTTAAACTAGAACATTTATATGTCACCAAAACACTAATTGGCCATTTGTATAAAAATGTGGTTTTATAATTCTAAAATGACACCCTGATCTTCTTTATGTTCTCATATTAATGAATTTAAAAATTTCTTCCTAAATATAGCTTATATAGATATTGAATTTAATAATTAAGAGAATAATTTATTTTTTTTAACCTCACTTGGTGATTATTTTAATTCATTAAAAGAATTCCATGATGTATGGTAGGTATTAAATTACATTAGAAGAAGTTAATTCTGTAGTGTTACATCAGGATCATCAAACACATGGTTTGAAGTAAGAATTTCGTGGTTTTAATACTGACACTAAATTTATTTATTTTATGTTTAAAATAAAAAATAATAATATAAATTGAAATTATACAATCCATTTTACAAAATTTTGGTTTTTTGAGTGTGTATAGGTAGGCCATATAAAAAGATATTATCACAAATTTAAAAATAAAGACAATATGACTCAGTCTCATTAGTTATGCCCCAGTTTCACCACTATGGATATTCTATAATTAATTTTTTGTATCCCCTAGTTATAGTTTAGCACATATTATTGGGAGACTCTCTTCTATGATCCTAAGATTGACCTTTCTTGTTTTTTCTAGGGGACCCGATTTGAAGAGGGGGTGTTTTTGGGTTAGTCTAAGCTATTCGGTATTTGGTGGTGATTCTTCTCCAAACAAGTTCCTTTTTTTATATTTTTTGTGAATTTCTACAGTATTTTGTGCTATGATAATTTTATCTTTTTGTAGTTTATATTTCCATTGTCTTTCAACCATCGAGCAAGGTTTGTTTTAGTCATTTTCTTATTTTTTTTCAATGCTCGATTGTGTATCAGTCCCTCTATGGAGACTCAGGTAATATTTTTAAACTCTCATTTTAATTTTGTTGCTTATACTTGTAATTACTGATCTTGTTATAGTAGGATAGAATTAGACAGTAGTATAAGTAGGACATGTGCCACTATCAGCACATTCCGAGTGGTATTCATGTTGGGTGAATTCTTTTTAGACATAGGGTTTTCTATTTATGAAAATTTATTTTTCGTAATGATATTCCAGGGTTGGATAATTTGAACGAACACCATCTGGATGTATTTTCATTTTATTTTGAAAAGTTTTAGATTTTTTAAATTTGGTTTTCAACTGAAACTGATGTTTCAATTTTCCATGAAAAAATACTGGTTTTATTATTATGAAAATTTGTTTTTATTTAGTATGAGATCTTATCTGGTTGGGCCTCTATTTTGGCCTATGGTGCTATTGGGATATTGTTTAATGGCATTGGGATCCTGTACTGGGATTTTCCATGTTTTGCAGGCCATAGCCTTAGACCAACCATGCTGCCCAAATACCTAGTGAATCAGTGATCCATGTTCTATTTGTTTATTATCCATTGATGAATTTTGATCTAATGTCAATCCTTCCAGGATTTGTTTTGATCCAAAACAATACATAATAACTTATGCGTAATCATTCTACTGCTACCACATGCCCTAATTTTTGTTTGATTAGTTTTTATTCACATAAATTCACGAAACTTTTACATTCTCTCCATCATCCATATGTACGCCTTGCCTACTATACATGTAATCCCTTCATCTCACCTCTACTGTGCTATTATTACTCCCATGTCACATGATTTAAATAGTTATTTCCTTTCATCTATGGTGGTTTTGGTTTGTTGGTTCTCTATTATGGTGGGAAAAAATCATGATAGGATGGAACATCGGTGTTCCTAGTATGCACTCCTACATGCTTATAATATGATGTTCCCCTACAGTGGAGTGTTCTCCGTGAAAGAACTATATTCAACTCTGACATCTTAAAGAATTCTTAGGCTTATCAGTGCTATTTTTCTTTACCAATGTCCTCTTCTTGGTTTCTTGTTATAAGCTGGAGTCTATAAGGTCATATTTGTTCTATTTATCTAGTCATACATAGTATCTTATTTATGTTATGTTTTTGTTAGGTTTGGAGTTACGTGCATGGTTTTATCCTACATGGAGGTTTATACTACAATCTTTGGTTTTATTTCACCATGATTCAAAGAGTGGCAATGACCTCATGTACATATACCTTATATGGTTCATGTGTGTTGTCCCTAAGCTTTCATTTTCTCTATTTATATGCATCTTGTTTTGTTTTTCATAATAATTAATGTTTTGGTTTTTGTTCTGTCCATTTAGTATGAACAAATTGGGTTGACCATGTAAACTACTATGTTGATATTTACCTTCCTACAATTTTATTTTTTTTCACTCATTCTTGATTCTGTCTTAATTTTTTATTCATGTATTTCATTCAGCAACATCAAACTGATTCGACACTTCTCTTCAATTAGCATTAGACATCCTTCTTGGTACTTCTATGAGATTAACAAACATATTAGATCATTTAAGAGTTTTAAAAATATTGTCTATTAAGTTTTATGTAGAAAAATTTTATGGTGAGAACAATTTTAGAATTCAGAGAGTAATGATTCATGCAATGTTAGTCGACAGTGGTATAGTGAACGCTTTGAGTATCCCCAAGAAAATCACTATGAATTTGATTGTTGATGACTAGTCTATAACCACTTAAATTTATGTCAACCCTAGTATTCATGTAATGGATCACTTTACACTTCTCTTAGCCCAAGGATACAAAGTCCTATGTGATGTTACCCATGAAAATAGTGCAAAATCCATTTGGATTAAACATGAATATTTATACATGATCAAAACACTGCTCAGTCATTTGTATAAGAAAGTTTCATTGTATAATTTCAATATGACTGTTAGATATTCTATGCATATTTATATTAACGAGTTTAATAAATTCCTTGTGGATTTAGATAATATAGATATTTATGTTAAGGATTAAAATAAGTCACTAATTCTTTTGACATCCCTTGAATATTCTTTTAATTCCTTAGATTATTTCATGAAGTATGGTAGGGGATATATTTTCATTAAAATATGTTAGGTCAGTTTTGTTGTCTCGAGATCATGAAACACCTCATTTGATGGAATAACTTACTAGTGTTAAGATTGATCATTATTTTATGTATGTTTAGGGTCAAATGGAAAATAATAACAAGGATTAAAAATATAAGAAACATTTTACTAACATTTTGTTTTTTGAGTGTGGAAAGACCAAACATATAAAAAGATATCGTCTTGAATTAAAAAAATAGTATGGTCTAGTCTCATATGGAATGCTTTAGGTTCTCCATTTAGGATGATCAATTACTTTTTTTCTAGAATTCTTTAGTTATATTTAGGTGTAGATTCTAGGGAGTTTCTCTTATATGACCCTATTTCAGGTTTTGTGTGTGTTTCAACTACTTTTACAATTACATTAATTTGAGAATTTTTGTGACTATATTTTCAGTCACTTTTAACCAACAAGCAAGGTTTTGATTTCTCATTTTCGGATTGTTTCAATTCCCATTAGTGTATCTAGTCCTTAGTGTAGACCTAGTTATTAGGGGTATGATATCATTTTAATTTTTTGTCTCAGCCATATAGTTACTGAGCATGTTATATTTGGATAGAAGTAGATGGTAGTATGGGTAGAGCAAGTTACAATACATGCACATACTGAGTGGTAATCATCCTTGGTGAATACTTTTTAGACATTTTTTTTATAAAAATATATCCATAAAAAAGATAGGCTAGGGTTAGATAGGTTGTATGAAGTCCATTTGGGAGTATTTTAATTTTATTTTGAAAAGGTTAATATTTTTTAAATTTGGGTGTGAAGTTAAAACCATGTTTTAATTTTCCATGAAAAAATGTAGGTTTTATTGTTATGAAAATAATTTTTTTGTTGGATTTGTAACATGCTTATATGGGCCTCTGTTTGGGCCTACAATGTTGCTGGGATGTTTGTGTAATGATGTTGGGATCCTACCTTGGCCTTGTCCATGATGTGTGGGACTTGGCCTTTGGCCAGACATGCTTCCCACATCCCTGGTGACCTAGTGATTCATGGGGTGTTTTTTGATAGACATTGATGAAATTGGATGTGATGGTTATCCTTCAAGGTTTCTTTGTTTTTTGATACCTGACGATCCATTATAATTTTTTTCCTTCCTGTTCCTCTACATTTGGGAATACTTGTTTTATGATGATCAGTTGCTCCTGATAGATATTTGGGATCCTTCTAAATGTTCTCCACTGTTCAACCATCTACCTCGCCTACCGTGTATTCCATCCCGTCACTTCGCCTCTGCTATGCTATTATTACAACTTCATTACTCCATTTTAGAAACAATCTCTTATCATCTTCATTAATTTCAGTTTTTCCGTTATCAATTATAGGGATAAGAAAGCATAAGAAGGAGGGGAAACATTGTTCTTGGTCTACACTCTTATGTGCTTCTGTTTCTATGTTCCCATCAAGTGTAGAGTTATTCATCCATATAACAGTATTCAAATATGATGTCATTAGGAAGTCTCATCCATGAATGCAATATTGATCTTCTTCTAAAACATATTCTTCGATTCTTGGTGAATGCTTGATTCTATAAGGATACTATTATTATGTTTTGCTGAGTTTTTGTTGAATCCTATTTCTCTATTATTTTGGTTGAGGATAGTGTTGATTGTGTGAGTTTGTCCTCTATAGAGTTGTATGCTACCATCATCATCTTAGTTTCACCAGGAGTCCTAGATGGTCAAGGATAAATTTTATGGTCTGAATGCATTGTGCATGATATTTCATTTTATCTATTGGAATGTTTATTTTTTTACATAATAATAAATATTTTGGTGGTTTTCTTATTACGTAATTGGACCAAACTAGTCCGAACCATGTAAATCTCTATGTGGATTAATATATTGAGGTAGTTTTATTTTTTTCTCATTCTTTCTTTCTCCATGATTTTGTCTTCATTTTTTCTTCTTGTGATTCTTTTGACATCTTCAAACTGATTCTTAGATTCTCTACTGTTACCATTATACAACATTTGTGGATATTTTCCATGTTTAACGATAACATTTTCAAACCATTTATTTAATAAAATTCCTCCAGTTACTATAATAGTAAATATATTTGGTGATCATGATGGTTTCTCGAATGTTGCCACCACTATCACCTCCACCTATCTCATGCAGGATTCTTCCACAAGGAACCCTCTTTTGGTGTTATTGAACAAGGCATATGAGATGTACAAAGGGAAGACCTAGAGAAGTGACACACTTTTTTGTACATTTTATAGTTTTTTGACGAAAATATTTTGGTTCAATATCTGAATAACATGTTTCACGAGGAGACACATGTGAAGTGTAAGATCCAACAACTGAAAGCAGCAAAAGGGATAGAGGGTGATCCCTTTGCCTTAATCATTATCAATAGTGTAGCATTGAATCTTTCAATTATTGTCTCCACCAAGGAAGGAGTCAGAATCATAGAAGAATATAGTCAAGGAATAGATATAATTTATTCTCTATTTATAGAGGGTGGTGATCGACTCTATGACCATAGACAAACACTCCATCGACAGGTGGGGAAGGTTGAGTATAAACACCTCCACCCCAAAACTATTTTTGTCGTTGAAGATAAAATCATGAATAGGGTTGATAAAATTGCGGGATTCCATGAATCGGGTTTTGCCACACATGTTGTTCATCAGGTGAAAATTTCCCACTCTTCTATTATTCAAATTCCAATACTCATCCCAAAGCTGGTAATAAAAAAACAAATTGAAGATTATGTAAACATGGGAGTCAACTGCATTTCCTAGTTCCAAGTAGACTGCTTTGATTTTTTTATTCCTTAAATTTCATCCCCTTTGGGGTATACAACCAATTTGTATTTATATTCCATGGATTAAAATATATCATAGGAGACAAGTTTATAGAGGGTTAGCCCAATCCTAAGAAGAGTTTAATTTAAATGTGTGATGAGGAGTAGGATATCTTCTTGAAAAACCTATCATTTTAGACAACTATTGCCCCTTGGAAGACTAGATTGCTGAATCCTTTTGTACACAATTTCCTACTTATTTGAAAAAAGTACAAAAGGAATATGTTCACACTTTTATTTCTTGTTATAGATAATTGAAAGAAAAATATGACTTCCCAAAAAACCAATGAAAATATACGTATTAGATAACAATTATATAGAAATTAACTTTAAAATAGTAGATAAATTGACGAAAAAATTAAATAAGTAGTAGTAATTCACCTTTTCATGATGTATGTTTACATTCTTGACCCATTTCATTATTTCCATTATCTCAGTTTCAGCCTAGAAGTCCAATATCTCTTGAGCATGAGTATCTTTGAAAAACTACCCCAACTCAGGCATAGGAATCCACCTATATATGAAAATAATTCTTATGTTATAAATAATATAAAAAATAAATTAAACATAAATATTAAATAGTAAATTAATAAAATATCAATTTTAAACTGAAACCAAACAATGTGAGACTTACTAGGTACACCATGTTTCATATTGAGGTATGGTTCATTTCACCTTGTCTTTTTTATCCTACAAAGAATTAAAAATTCTTATTTATCTGATAATATTATTGTTTGATAACTAGGAATGTAGAATGCACTGGGTAATAAAATGAAATCTTCATCATCATGAATGAATCATCAGTATTGAGTGCATGACCATAGTATATGAGTGAATTAGCCTTTTTTATGAAAAAATTATTCATGATATCTATGAAAATTAACAAAATAATTATCATATAAAAATTATAAGTAAATTAGAAAATAAGTAGATAAAATGATAATGAAATCAACTAAATAAGTAGTAGGAAGTCACATATTCATGATATATGTATAAATTGTGAAACCTTGTATGATTACCAATATTTTATAAAGAAATATATTTCTTATTTTGAGTTTGAGGATATTCTATGGTCATGTTAGTACTAGAAAAATAAAAATACACTAAGTATTGTTAAGTATTTTAAATAAAATAGAAATTATCTTCAGAAATTCCTCTTTAGAGGCGCTCTTTTTTTTCATATATGATTTCTCTCATAAATTTTCAAAAATAATGACTATAATATTTTCCATTGGTTTGATTCATACACTACAGAAATATTGAAAAAAATAAATAAATTTGTTTTAATATGTATTTTTATACAGAAATCTAATTATATATACTGTAATATTTATCCACTTAAAGAGGTCGAAAATATCCTTATATGCATGGACTCTCCTCATTCCATGATTTTTATGATATTTAAAGATATTTCTATCATAACATAATTAAACTTAAAACATTATAAAATATATATAACATGATTTTTAGTTCTAAAATATTGCATGTAGTGTATTAAAAATTGAGAAACATTATCTCGTGTGGTTAGTTGGTTGGGTCTCTAGGTAGTTAATTCAGAAAATTAATCTTTGGGGTATCCAAATTGACTAAAATGAGTAACCAATATTTACTAAAAAAATAATAAGAAATTAATGTAAAGGAAATATATTTTATATGATCAAATTTTGGAGATTTACACATAGATCATTTTAATAATAGCATTCCGTCATCTGTAAGTTTTCTTTTAACATGCTGTCTAATTTTTCATCTATTGCATAAATTTGATCTAAATCCAACAAGGATAATTGTCTAGAAGTTATGTGTAGACTAATGATTCTATATTTATATTTATAGGGTTTTACATTCAAATATTATTGATATAGATTCTTGAAAAAAATGAATTGTTTTTTGTCAAAATTAAAATAGTAGACCAGCTATTGAAAAACAAATCATGAAAACACACCTCATGTATCTATTCACAAATGAGACTCCTAGCCAGTCATACTTGGAGATTTCATTTACAATATCAAGTATAATGTATCCTATAATGGATTCTTCATTCATTGTTTCTTAAAAATCAACTATAACTTTACTACAACTTTGTAACCATTTATCCACATAAACCTTCAATTTTAGTAAATGAGTTTATTGAATGGGTAGGGTAAAGGTAATTTTTAAGATCTTTTTTGATAGTTATTTTACACTTTAGAACATTTTCTTCTCCCTTTTATTACACCCCCATCATTTTTTTCATTAGTAATAAAATTCACCTATTTTTACCTTCTTTCATAAATTGTTAAAGGTTTTGCTTGAAATGATTTGGAAATGAATAGCACCTTATTGATATGCTTTCTTAAAATATCTTACATTCATGAAATGAATGTTTTAATATCTTGGTCAGCCATATGAATATATACATAATCAGGTGTAACATGTATCTCAATGGCCAGCTAATGAGCTACATTAATCACCACTCTCACCTGACCTATAAGATGTTTTCTTTTGTCTAGAATATCTTCATGGATATTGAACATGGAATCCATTGCAACAAGGAGATGGGTGAGAGTTGGTAGATATAAATCACAATCATTTTCACCCTATAGATTATATGTACATGAAAGGTATCAATGTATTCTCGATTCTCATTTCATAGAAACTATTATGATAATATTAGTTACCTCATCTAATAAAACTCTTTGAGGGGAATGGATTGCCTCAAAGATGGTGAGGGGATCTTCCTGTAGTGGTTGTTCATGAGTCTTTTCTTCTCTTTCTTACTTTCCATTACATTTTCTAGATTATATTACTTCTAATTAAATTTCTATTTAAGAATATCTAATCATTCATGAATATCTTCCATTTTTTTGTGTGTTTATACCACTATTCATTTCTTTTCACAAAATATATTTAGTGTGTCACCCAAAAAAATGCATCTTAGGTGCATTTATACAATTCTAGCGACTTCAATGAAAATGAGGGTAGTTATTCATCCATTAAAGCTAATGATGATTCTTGTTTCTAAGTTAGAAAATAATATTGGAAACCAAGTAATCATTATAATGTAATAATTATTTAAATAAAAAAATATTATTTCATAACTACTCATGCTTCCTAGAATTGTTTTGTGTTTTTATATATTAGTATCCCGTATTTATTGAGACATACCTCATTCCATTTCAAATTATGAGGGATAGAGTGGATTTGGATTTGGATTCAACAGTTCTCATATAAATAGAGGAATATAATTATGTTTTTTTTTGTGTCAGATAAATGTATTTTGGTAGATTTTAAATACATACCAATTTTTTTTTCTAGTGAAGCATGCCCTATCCAAGATTTACGATAGGGGTGTATTGATTTTTCTTCCCATTTAGTATTTTCAATACTTGGTTTCTATTTCAAAAGTTAATTTTTTAAATAAAAGTGATTAATAAATGTATTTTCAAACAATTCTTTACCATAAAAAATGTACATGAAAATATATATCCTCACAATGGCTATTAAACACATCCCATACTTCTCCACTTATTAGGTGTGCATACATCTATAGGGGGTAGGTTTATTTTCCCATCATTACCTTTCAGATAAAACTATTTTATAATTTTGTAAAATACTCCATGATACTTTCTAGAAAGCATTAATAAACATTTCATTCTAGATTAATGTACTATAAATTCACTCTACATGGGATAATTTTATTGTAATTTAATGCTTCATTTTTTTGTTTTTTGGTAAAATAATGAAAGTGTATTGTAAAATTTCTCTAATCACTTCCCAAATAGTGTCTTAAGAGTGAGCCCAATATTTTTCTATGAATCTATATCAATATGAAATTGTTTTCAAGTAGTGATCCCAATAAAAACACTAAACATGGACTTATTGTGGTTAAGATTCAAACAACATGCATTTCATCCAATCTCGAATTTGATGCCTTCGTTTCTCTCCATAATAATTTTTTCAAATAGTATCATGCTACAGAACTTATATTTTTTCTAGGACATCGATTATTCACCGTTTAATATTTCCTCATTTTCAACATCAATAATATATTGTTCCCCTAGATTGGTAGTATAAATATGTGAAGACGGTTCTTTTTCCTCCCTATTTTGGGCATCAGAAGGTCATGAAACTTATTATTCCTCAAAATTTGGAGCATTTCCACTTCTAGACGTCATTATCTACAAAAGATATTGAACATTTACTTAATATCACATAACTGTATTATTTGAAAGATAGTAATATATGGTAACATAATGTATATTATAAAAAATATAACCCGATTATTAAACACTCTCTTTTTTTAAAAGGTATAAAGGATTTTACCGCTCTATCGACTAGAGAAATACCTCTATTGTGGTCTCCTATAACATAACATATCCCATCTACATTGGTACAACTACAAAAATATTATGATGTTGCAATGATAGGGTCATCCTTAGTTTAATTTCATATTGAGCTACAATGGTTTTGGTTGATAAAAAAATAATTGAACACTTATGGTTTTGGGGTTCTGGAACATAAAAAAATTATTCTTCCTGCGATACCATTATAAAAATTTTCTTTTCACCCTTCCTTACTAAAATCCACTTTCATGCATCCCAATTCATCTATTTTAACATCACTCCTATTATCAACCCAGTTGAACTGAAAAGTCATCTCTTGGAATGTTTTATAATCCAAATCCCATGTTCTTTTATTATTTCAATGTATGATATATTCAAAAAACTATATTTATATCCTTAGTACATGATAAATGCATCCATTTTTCCATAATTGTAACTCCAATATTTTTCATGGTTCTTTATTCATCATGTTAATTTGTATAGAACATATAATAAAATTTCATAACCATTATATGATTATAAATTCTCACTTCTGCAACTATATAGCAAGAGAATTTGTTCTGAAATTAAATCCATATTTTTTATAGAATCATTAAAAATATGATCTTGAAACCATCGTGTAAAATATTAATTATGTGTATTTGATATCTATTTTTTATCTCTTGATGGATTCAATTGCCTAATAATTTCATTTTGGGTTTTAACATAAAGTAAAACCTCTAAAATATTTTATAAAATGTAAAGGTGGGTCGTCTATCGATTAGTAATGGTGATTATGAAAATATATATTCTAGAAATTCCTTCACCCATAAGTTTCCTAGTGTGATAATATTTTGTTAGACCATTCCCTTCCACACCAGAGAGGTAGTTGGTACAGAATTCAAAGGATTCCTCAACAATATATCATTCTTAAATACAACCTTCTGATGAAAATTGTTTTTTGAAATACCATTTCTAAATATTTATATATCATTCAATGGGGTACATCAATATTTAATGTATAGGACCATATAGTCAGATACCTCTTACCAAGTGAACCATCAATTGAACCATCATATCAATGAATGTGGTGGGAATAACATTTTGAATTCACATAATATGATGACAATTGCTTTTTCCTCATTTTTCAATTTCACATAGTAAATGACATTATTGCATATAGATTTGATGATGAAAAAGAGTATAGTTAATATAATATATAAATTCTACTGAAAAATTCAATGAAAATATACATGAATTAGATCTAGTATAAAAACATGATATTCATTCTATTTTAGACCATTTTTCTTTAAATCAGTTATTGAAATGATATTCTTGATATTTATTAATAACACTATAGAACCATTACATCATTCAACATGTTTCAAAACTGATATCTATCCTTCCTATAAAGAGTTAAATCAATTCAAAGATGAAAAATTAATTTTTACCCTTCACTTTAACCAACTCTTCTGATATTCCCTTGTCAATCATGTTCAACATAGTCTTAATTATATATTTTTTTTGATGAGTTTATTTAGTAACATTCCAATGAAACTATCATAAATATATTTTCCAACATGCATAATATCCAGAAAATGCCTAATATACAAACAATTCTATTGTGTTAATTAAAAACCGATCATCATTATTCAAATAGTTTTGTTAAGGTTTTAGAAAAAATGTGTACCAAAATCAGTGTCCATATCATTTACTTTGTAATTTAGATGATCACCTATTATTATATATGGTCTTATAAATTCTTCCAAACAGCCCTCAAATGATTTCATCCAAGGATTAATTATTTCACTGGGGTAGAAATTTGTGATGTACTATAAACACATTCTTCGATGAATGTTTCATCCTAATTGATTGTGTTCCTTTTTCACAAATGGGACACCCATGAGTTATTTTATTACTATAACCTAATTTTTTTTAAAAGTAGTAAAGTCATTTATCATCCCATGGAACATGTCTATCATCTTGAAATCTTCATTCCTATAATCATCATTCAACATAAAAGTTGAATCCAAAAATAATTTCAAATCTTCGATCAATGGATCCAAATAAACATTAATATCATTACCTAGTTTTTTTGTCCTAATATATGAATAGATAATTCAATGTATTTTAATTTCATGAATAAACTTGGTGGAAGGTTATAACTAACCTACATAACCCACCATGTATTTTGAGTGATTATTTGAAAACTAAATGGATTCACTCTATCTATAGATAGAAAAAGAGGACGGTTTCTTGCCTCGTTTAAAAATTTTGGATACTCGTGAACAATTATCTTCAACTATGGTGATTCTTCTAAGTGAAAAAGTTCCTCATATTAATTTATTGCATCTACGTACCATGAGAATTATCACGTAGTCTCCTCACTTCCAAATAGGCACATAAACCATGGAATTATAGTAAGGTACCACACAATGTTCAAAGGACCCAATTCATCTTTCTTGTATTGTGAAACACCACACTTTTGGTATTCTTAAAATGATTTTTGGACTTCGAAAAATAGTGTAGAGTATGGATGTATTATTATAGAGATCATACCCATTGAACATAGTATTCATTTAACATCATATGTTAGGTTTTTAAAACCATTATCTTCTTGGAGAAAATCATTCAAAAGCATGAGTAGTTAAGTAAAACAAGAGTCACTCCATTCATTAGTGGATTATTAATTATACATCTTCAGTAGGGATAAAATATTTGTATATATAGTACAACCGACATAAAATGGAGTCATTGAAAAAATATTTAACTTCTCAAATTTTTTTGGACCATATCGATGTTCATATTTAACATTCATTATAATTTCCTAAATACATTCTTCATCATCATTCACACATGCAATCACATCCTTGATACGGTCTTCTCCATTATCCTAACTTCTAATCATGTCAGATGATCTATAAAACACAGTTCCATCCTAGTCCCTCAATATATTTATTTTATCTCCATGTTTAGTGAAATATTTATTACTTCAATCAATTCTATGACTGATCAAGTGTTATTCTAACTCCTCTGTACAAATTAATCTAGAATAACAACAAATTTAACATGTAAAAAGGATTTGAGAAGGTCTGTATGCATGATATATTTCAAACATGATGAACTCTTTCACCCAATCTTCATAATATTTGTCATATTATTAGTATCCATACATTTTTATTCATATCCATCCTATTTGGATCATTAATATTAATATTAAAAAAAATAAATAAATACAAAAAAGGGGCATTTCAAATAATGGGAACCTAACATTTGAATGCTTACAATAATTTCAGTATGATTTGAAAGAAATGGCTAAATAAATTTAATAAACGAATTACTACACTAGTTGTAGTGGTTATACTTATAATTAATACACAATTATCATAGACACTTGTAATGGGATGGCTGCAGGTTATGGTAGTTCAAGAAACATAGGTTCATGTCCATAACAGATGAGGGATGAGTATTAGGAAACAAAATGAAATAATAACTATTCAAGATATGAAGTTGATAAGGATGAATATTGTCTCCTTAAATCAAAATTATCCCAAGATGGGGATTTGGTGAAGAAACAGATAAATTTTCTTAGTTTCATATATAATGTGGAAAAAAGTAGTAGTAATAACATGCTCCCAACAAGTGGCTCTTTGATTAGTGTGACCATGAGAAGGCTCTGTTGGGTGGTCTTACACACACTCATTCTATGATAGTCATTGTGGTTTCAATATTTAATGAAATAATTCAATTAATCAAGGAAAATGAAATGGATTTTTGTCTAAGGAATGAATTTTAGTAGCACTTAGATTTCTATGAGGTGATGGTTTCTTGAGTGGGATCATGATAGATAACATATGGGATGGATGGTGTTATTGGAATGCCCCTACCAGGGTGTTATTATCAACCTATATTATGTGGGAGGTGATATTATGTATATCTAGGAGGTCTCTAAAAGTTAATTTGATCAAATAAATATATATAACACCCTTTTTTCGATGCACCATCCAAATATAATTTTTTATTATTAAACCAGTTTAAGGAAAAGTGGGTAACCATACTTTTTAATACAAAATACCACTAAATGCTGAAATAGTACAAAAAATAATTAAACAAAAGACTAAGATTATTTGAGTGAGACACTATATACAATTCCCAATGAATATTACTTACCCATGTATCTAGATCCTCACTTATGAGTTCTTTAGGGCGAGTAACTAGTCTATCCATAGTTTGAATGAATTCCTCAACCTTGATTTTTAAATGGATGAAGCTCCGAGCCATGATTTGTTCATTCTTGCCAATCCTAGCTTATTTCTCCTTGGTGGAATCAACTTGCAACCTTATTTCATATATTCTTTTGATATCCTTTTTTGAGGCATTGAGATGGAATTTTTTTTTCATTAATTTCTTCAATGGAGTGGAGTATGACCTTCAAAAACTCCACGTCATATTCATCCATTACTGTTGTTTACTTTCTTGGTTCTTTACTTTCCCCCTTTTGTAGGGATTTTCATTCCTTACTTCCACCCTTCTTGGATGAACTAGTTTCCATTGGTTTAGGCAAGTGAGAATAATCTTTTTTCCCTTGGGTTTTCCCCTTAATTAAATTTCATTTCACTAAGTCGTGCTTTCCTTTTTTCCCTTTCTTCCATCTTGGGCTGTGAGGGCCATTCCCATGAATTTGATCCAGATTTTCCACTGAGAGTTAACTATTACTATCATCACCTGAATATATATACCACTCATCCAATTTAATTTATAAATAAAGAAAACACTCAAAATTTTGACATATATTTAAGGAGTGTATGAGAAGGAAAAGGAAGTTTGTTAGTTTATATGCCTCAAAAATTTCTCAGAGACCATACTACATTATAAAAAAATGGATGAATCTATTCACTCTAATTTAAAATCTCAAAACAGTATTTTAATGTCAATGTGAAATTTTAAATATCCTATATTAAGATCATCATTGAAATCCAAAATATCAACCCCATTATAAGAAATCATAGAAATACAATTTGTAAACTTTGAAACCAATCATTTACACTTAAAATCACATTTGAATAAAAAAAAACAATTAATCTTGTCTGAATAAATCATCTGGAAATAGTATATTAGTTTTTAAAATTTATTTTCACCGGTAAAATATCATGTTTCCCTTTATTTAAAATCACTTTCTAATGAAAATAACACCCATTAAAGAACAGTTTTTTGGAAAATATATCACCGAATTAATCTTCAATCTACCTTAGAAAACTCAATCACTATTTTCAAGACTAATCCAATTCCATTTTGATATAAGCGTTCAAACATTTAACTACAACCAACCCCCTTTTACAATCTTAGCTCAAATAATAAACAATATAATATGTATATATATATATATATTTACATGAGAAAAACTGTAACACCCCGACCCCAGTTACCTAGAGTCGGTGCATTATTACATAACATTGGAATGATCATAAGAAAGATAAAATCTCCAAAGATTGATTGGTTTAGTAGACTTGGAAACACTAGACATATTCATAACGTTTTACATTACATCATAAAGTGAAAAACTACTACAAAAACCTAGTCTCCATATTCCACACTCATATCCCCACATACTATCCCTGCAGGTCATTCATAAATTACTTATTCACATCCTGGGAAAAATAAAACATAGAAAAGGGGTGAGCTCAAATTCCCAGTAAGGATAACAATATAGAGGAAACTTTCATAAATAAGAATAAACATTTAAGACAGTGTATAACTAAAACAAAAGCCTTTTAAACTTGAACTTCAACATAGTATGGAAAAAATAAAATTAAATAATGCCATTTACTTATTCACATGGATATTCTACTAATCTAATAATCACATGAAATATCAATAACCACTTTCATAATGATGGAATGCATAATGCCAGACTATCATAACCACATAGCCAAGGCCTCGTGCCAAGACTACAAATAAGATTTTGCCAAGGCCTTGTGCCAAAACACTAGTTTGTCCCATGAGACCTACCGATGAATCGAGGAGCTATAGCGGGCTCCACCAATCACTTACTAAGTCCAATGAATTTCCATATGAAAAGGTTTAAATATAACATAAACATTCGTATTAAAACTAGCATAGAAAATGTCAACACTTTCTCCATAAACCATGAATGGTATAAAAATAACACATCCATAGTAAAACATATCACAAAACCTTCAATACAATACAAAAGAATTGTATCATAATAAATCAACTTCAAATAATCTTAAAATCTATAAAAGGATGTTGACATAGTTGAAATCAAAACTATTTGAGAGAAATATCTCTTTTCTCGAAATCATGGAAAAGTCACACATTTATAAAGGAAGTAATTTATAAGAGATTTTTGAATCAAAGTGTCACATACCACTTTGAAACTTTTGAAAAGAAATATCATTTCAAAGACTTCATGTCCATATAAAAAAATCCTTAAAATAATTTTGAAAGCATGGACATTAATTAAAAATATTTAGAAAGATAAATCTTTAAAACATTTAAAATTATGATCTTGATAAAGAGTACCTTTCACAAATTCTTAAAATATTAATTTTGAAATCATTTAAAAGTAACATAATTATAAAATAAAACATTTACATTGAAAATATTATTATAAGATTTTAAGGGAAGATTTGACTATTTTATAACGGCGGTAAATAGACGCACCCGCCGTATAAGTTAAAAAAAACATTCTTACCTTAATCCTGTCGAAAAGGTTAAAAAAACCTTGTTTGGAAAACGACGGAAAGATTTCTTTATAAAAATCTTATAAAAAGTCAAAAAAGGGTATAAATTACTTTAACTCGTATTCTTAAAAATTTTGAAAATGTTTTGAAATACATTTTGAAGAAACATGGATGCGGATGATAAAGAAATCCCAGTAGATTATTACATATAAACAACCTCGGATAATGGAGAGATTGCGAAATAAACCCATACCTGTACTTTTCCTTGATTGAGGGTAGGTTAAACTCTTGTATAATAGTGAAATAATTGTTATTAAATTATACAAGAATCATATACATTCATATGATATCATATATGATCTTATAACATTGATTTGGTAATAATATCTTAGAATTATCGTTGTTTCGGGTGTTAACTTACTCGTTTTATTTTATATGTTTTGTTACGTAAGCCATGTTTGTCATGTATAAATTGTATCTTATTCATATCCATAATGATATCAAGTCTTTAGATACTATTATTAATCATAAAATGAGAATTATACTTGAATGGATACGATGGAGAATGAATCTCATCGCGTTCGGGGAGACGGTAGTCCGTACGTACGCACGAGCGACAATATCATTCTTTTGATAATAAAATAATATATAATTGGATGGTATATCATATATAAATAATCATTATCATGTCACATTTATTATTTATATGAATTACACATCATTATTATACCCATCCAAATAATAATTTATTGAATAACAATTACACCACGATGTGGAGACGGTAAGCCGTACGTACGCACGTATGGTGACATGTTATTCAAAGGATGGATAGAATAATGAATATGGTTGAAATGTATTTATAGTAACATCACAGTATATATATGATACTGGAGTTATTATTTTAGAATGGTAACAACAAAGGAAGAAGAAGTTGAAGAAGAAAGGAACTTGAAAAAGGGTGGTGAAATCATTACCTCTTCTTTGGGTTCTTTTTTTTTGATTTGATCAAAAAGGCTCCTTAAGATGGCTTTCTGACTAAAGGAAGGCCTATACGATGAATTTAGGGAAGTTGAGAGAGTATTTGGGCAGGGTTTGGATGAACCAAAAGGCTTTTAAGGTGTGAAGAAATGAGAAGGAGGAGTTCCCTTTTATAAGAGGGGTGAGGGGCACCTTTGGAAAAGCTAGAAATATTAATTTATAATAAATTAATATTCAGTTTCTAATGGCTCCAAAGTTTATTATTTAAAGGTTAAGGTGGGGATAGGTCGAAAACCATTCAACTAATATAATTTAGACAGGTTTGGGTCATTATATTAACCTTATCTTTTAGTTTTAACTCTTAGTTAATTAGTTTGACATTTACCATGTCACTTTGTATTTTTATATTATATAGTTAATAAACATACTATATACATCCAAAAGACCCCCAAGTGGTCCATTAATGATACACCTACCCTGATATAAGTCTCTTGGCCGAACATTATATTTTTAGGAGTTTGATATCAATTAATAATATAATATTTGTTTTAAAAACTCTTTTATGTCAATTTTGACAGTATTCAATAGTTTATTTTTATGAAACTCATAAAAGAATGATTACTTCGAACAAAGTCATTTACATAAATAATAATATGTCATATTATCCATTAAAATTAGTTTAATTCATTAAAAGTCTCAAATTATATTTATTTGCGTATTTATAATATCAATTATTTTAATTTTTTACAATTATGGTAATTACTGCATCATCATTGTGTCATAATTATATTAAATTATTTAATGTATAAAAATTATAAATAAAATATCATTATTTATTAAATCTTATTAGTTTTCTAATGAATATTTACAATCGAATTTATCTTATGAATAACCCTATATTAAAAATGTTTTAGTAAATAAACTTTGATTTTAACTATTTTAACTCTTCTTTGAATTAAATAATAATAAATGTACTAATCTAATCCAAGTGGACCTAAATGATAAAATTTTATTCCTAAGGTTGTTTTTGGTCGAGATACACTTGTCCAATAGAATTAGGACATGTGTTAGGGTAATATTAATATCATTTTTACTCTTAATTACCCTATTTACTTTTAACCGTGGTAAATAAAAGTAAAAAGTTACTATTCACCAAAAATTATTTTCATCTTATTGAACCAAACATTACTTCTTGATATTAACCGTGTCTCTCGGATTTTCGAAATTCCATTCACAGAAGCGGTAAAATTAAGTTTTATGAAAAAATTCGGTTCTTTAACTACCACTTTGTAGTTTCACTATTCATCAAAAATTGAAGTTTTTCAGAACAATGCCAAAATTTCACCCTAAGCTATAATGGATATTCCAAATTCAAAAATTTTGTCTATTTTACAAAAATTAAAAATATATAAGTTGGAATAATTAATTTTATAATTAATTCCTGCTTTCACAACAAATAGCATGTTTTTAAGAAACAATATATATCAAAAGATTGTCAATTGTTTAGGTCCAATTTCAAAGTGAAATTAATTCTAATGGACACCATTGGATAGAATGGTAAAAATATATTCTAATTATACTTTTATACCACTCAATAATATAATTTATTACTATAAATTATTTTGATTAAAAAAGATGTTTTTATGTATTTTTCACTATTCATAAAAATTGGAAGTTGTCTGAAAAATACCAAAAATTCAACTTATGATAATTTCGTTATTCTGTATCCAAAAATGAAGTCCATTTTGAAATATAATATATATATAATTTCAAAAAGTAGGTATTACTATTCATAACAGTTAGTTTGATTGGTTGTGGTGTGTGTTAGAACTCGAAGTTGCGTACAACACACACTACTATATTATTCAAAGGAAAGCGTACCGTGGAAGCTTGGGATGTTTCATTGTAAATTTTTGATTTCCCCATTCTAAAAAGTAAATTTTTTAGTCAAATTGAATATATAAAAGTTTAAAATATTGGATTTAAAAAGGGTTCACTATTAAATGTTGGTAAAAGTGCAATACTGAAAATGAATTTGTTTTTACATTATGTTTAAGAAACTCATAATATGGATTCTAAAATTATAAGGATTATATAAAGTTTAAAATTTAGTTAATACTATTCATAACCTATTTTGAATGGCTTGTTTGGTAAGTCATGGTGTGCTTGAACTTGGTGTGGTGTGTAGTGCAAGTTATTGAATTATTTTGAAGAAATAACACAATATGAAATCTTAGGGTGTTACATTCTCCCCTCCTTCAATAAATTGCGTCCTCGCAATTTGAAAATTTTCTTCTAAAATAAAAGGTTGAATATATAAAATATCTTTGTGGTAAAACCCACATCAGAAATTGGGTTGATAAAGTTTAGTCTTAATATGGGGAAAAGAGAAATGGAAGGGTCACCGCCAAATTATGATCTCTATTCGGAGAACATTAGTGGTAATTAGAGACATATAATTGGAGGAAAAATGTAAATATTTATAGGTAGTGATTGAGGTCATCAATCACAAATAAGTGTAAAATTTAGGGCCTTAAATTTATCAATCTATAATGATTTAAAATACCATCATTTCAGTAAAACATATGTTATTAAGATAACACATTTTTTTAAGATCCCTTCACTAAAGTATAAGAAATAATTTCATCATTGAATAAGAGAAGAAGAATATATACTTGACAAGTAGAGTCTCAAACTTTAACTAAGTTCTACCACAAACTCATATTTTACTCTAAAAGATAATAGAACTTAAAAATAACATTCTATTTATCCTATTCGTAAAGGGTTAAAAAAATGAATTTATAATTCATCTAGAAGAACCATTAAAAAACGACATTATTCAAACCAAGACATCACGTGGGTCATTAGTAGATGATACACCCTTGTCGCCCTTCGGTTATGGGTTCAAGTCTCGCAGCCTTGCCGGACGCGACGGGTTGACGCCCGACCTCCGAGTTGTCCTTTTATGACAATCCAAAATAATCCAAACTAGAACTATCCAAAATACTTCAGTCAAAAATTTATAAGGAAGGTAAACACAATGAAGATCCTTTTTTTCCGCGTATTAACATGTGATCACCTTCATCATCTATTCTTTTAAAACACTCCAACATCCTGAATTACCATAAAACCTTATTGATTACATTCATGATCCCTTATTCCTTATAGAATAATATATATAGTCCTTCAATCCAAAAATGTTGTAAACCTCAACAATGATGGAATATACAAATCATTAATCAGTTTCGAGGTTGTCAAGAATATCCAACATAATTTATCCAAAACAATAATTTATTATTCTAAAATCACTACCTTGGTATCAGAACCATATTATGGTTTATCTTTCTATCGACCATATATTTTCCAAAAATTTAACCTGCTATTGAGTCACTTTTCATTGTTCTACACAATCTCAAGTCCATAATGAAATAGTACTGCAGTACAATCCTTATATACCCCACAATTATTATCACAAGTACATTGTTGATACAACACTCAAATGAAATAATCAACATAAGAACACTAATCATTCCTCTTCATCTGTGTTAGTATCATAACTTGATTATTATCCATTAGCATCATTTGCGGCATAGTCTGATGACTGAGACATAGGTTCGCGTAGTTTCCAAACTCTTTGCAAATGAAGCATTGTACATTTGAAACTATTTTCTTACCCTTGCAGTCACGTACTTTGTGCCCTTTTCCTCCACACTTATAACAAACTCCCATTCCTTTTAGGAAAGCTCCAGGGTGTTTCTTTCCACAGTTATCACATATGGGATAATTCTTCTTTTCCCTCTTCCCTTTATCCATATTTCTCTCTTCCATCCTTTTCTTCTCTTTCTTACCTTCAAATCCATAAGACTCAGTAAACTCTTTACTTATCTTATCAACATGTGATATTATTTATTCATATGGTGATAATACATGCGAGACTATTTCTCTTATAAATTCTGGCTTAAGACCATGAAATATATGATCCTTCTTTCTCTTTGTATCATGTGCATTGTTGGAGTTCTCATTCCTTCTACTGGGCACCATTTATAAACAATGGAATACACTAGATTAGTTTATGAATAACAATACCTAATACCAAACTAGTAAAAACCCTAACATAAATTAAGTAGTTCATGGATATAATCCATGATCATAAAAATGTCTCCTTTGAGGAAGTATATACTCATAAACCCTTCATAATGGTTTGTAAAAAAATGAGAATTATCCTAAGCATATCCCCCGGGAGTGTCGTAACCAAGAGTGTAGCAAGGCCCATTGTCGTGCACCAGTTCCCATTCGAGTCTAGCTCAAAGTGGGGTTTTCAGGTTTTACCCCTAGGTACATCTGTGCTAGAGCCGCCTCTACCTGCTCATATCCAGACATGGATGTATTTCTCGGAAAACTCACAAAATCTCTACAATACCAAAATTCTAGGAAGTTCTCCTATAATAATCCTCAAATTCCTTCTTAAATCTATGTGCTCTAATCAGAGTTTATCTAAATCTAGCTTCCAAGGTTTCTACTAAACTTTCTCTGATACCAACTATAACACCCCGACCCCAGTTACCTAGAGTCGGTGCATTATTACATAACATTGGCATGATCACAAGAAAGGTCAAATCTCAAAATACTGATTGGTTTAGTAGCCTTGGAAACACTAGAACTATTCATAAAGTTTTACATTACATCAGAAAGTGAAAAACTACTACAACAACCTAGTCTCCATATTCCACACTCATATCCCCACATACCATCCCTGTAGGTCATTCATAAATTAATTCTTCACATCCTGGGAGAAATAAAACATAGAAAAGGGGTGAGCTCAAATGCCCAGTAAGGATAACAATATAGAAGAAACATTCATAAATAAGAATAAACATTTAAGGCAGTGTATAACTAAAACAAAATCCTTCTAAACTTGAAATTAAACATAGTATGGAAAAAATAAAATGAAATAATGCCATTTACTTATTCACATGGATATTCTACTAATCGAATAATCACATGAAATATCAATAACCACTTTCATAATGATGGAATGCATAATGCCAGACTATCATAACCACATAGCCAAGGCCTCGTGCCAAGACTACAAATAAGATTTTGCCAAGGCCTTGTGCCAAGACACTAGTTTGTCTCAGGAGAGCTACCGATGCATCGAGGAGCTATAGTGGGAGCCACCCTTCACTTACTAAGTCCAATGAATTCCCATATGAAAAGGTTTAAATATAACATAAACATTCGTATTAAAACTAGCATACGAAATGTCAACACTTTCTCCATAAACCATGAATGGTATAAAAATAACACATCCACAGTAAAACATATAACAAAACCTTAAATACAATACAAAAGTTTTGTAGCATAATAAATAAACTTCAAATAAGCTAAAAATCCATCAAAGGATGTTGAAATAGATGAAATCAAAACTATTTGAGAGAAATATCTCTTTTCTCAAAATCATTGAAAAGTCACACATTTATAAAGGAAGTAATTTATAAGAGATTTTTGAATCAAAGTGTCCCATACCACTTTGAAACTTTTGAAAAGAAATATCATTTCAAAGACTTCATTTCCATATAAATAAATCCTTAAAATCATTTTGAAAACATGGACATTAATTAAAAATATTTAGCAAGATAAATCTTTAAAATATTTTAAATTATGATCTTGATAAAGAGTACCTTTCACAAATTCTTAAAATATTCATTTTTAAATCATTTAAAAGTCACATAATTATAAAATAAAACATTTACATTGAAAATATTCTTATAATATTGTAAGAGAAGCTTTGACGATTTTATAACGGCTGTAAATAGCCGCACCCACCGTATAAGTTAAAAAAACATTCTTACCTTAATCCTGTCGAAAAGGTTAAAAAGCACCTTTTTTGGAAAACGAAGGAATGATTTCTTTATAAAATTTTTATAAAAATTCAAAGAAGGGTATAAATGACTTTAACCCATATTCTTATAAATGGTGAAAATATTTTGAATTACATTTTGAAGAAACATGGATGTGGATGATAAAGAAATCCAAGTAGATTATGACATATAAACAATCTCGGATAATGGAGAGATTGCGAAATAAACCCTTAACTTGTACTTTTCCTTGATTGAGGGTAGTTTAAACTCCTGTATAATGGTGAAATAATTGTTAATAAATTATACCAGAATCATATACATTCATATGATATCATATATGATCTTTTAACATTGCTTTGTTAATAATATCTTAGAATTATTGTTGTTTTGGGTGTTAACTTACTCGTTTTATTTTATATGTTTTGTTACGTAAGCCATGTTTGTCATGTATAGGTTGTATCTTATTCATATCAAGAATGATATCAAGTCCTTATATACTATTATTAATCATTAAATGAGAATTATACTTGAATGGATACGATGGAGAATGAATCTCATCGCGTTCGTGGAGACGGTAGTCCGTACGTACGCACGAGCGACAATATCATTATTTTGATATTAAAATAATATATAATTGGATGTAATATCATATATACAGAATCATTATCATGTTACATTTATTATTTATATGAATTACACATCATTATTATACCCATCCAAATAATAATTTATTGAATAACAATTACACCACGACGTGGAGACGGTAAGTCGTACGTACGCACGTATGGTGACATGTTATTCAAAGGATGGATAGAATAATAAATATGGTTGTACCATATTTATAAAAAAATCATAGTATATATATGATACTGGAGTTATTATTTTAGAATGGTTACAACAAATGAAGAAGAAGTGGAAGAAGAAAGGAACTTGAAAAAGGGTGGTGAAATCATTACCTCTTCTTTAGGTTCTTCCTTTTGATTTGATCAAAAGGGCTCCTTAAGTTGGCTTTATAACTAAAGGAAGGCCTAAAGGATTAAGTGAGGGAAGTTGAGAGAGTATTTGGGCAGGGGTTGGCTGAACCAAAAGGCTTTGAAGATGTGAAGAAATGAGAAGGAGGAGTGCCCTTTTATAGGAGGGGTGAGGGGAACCTTTGGAAAAGCTAGAAATATTAATTTATAATAAATTAATATTCGGTTTCTAATGGCTCAAATGTTTATTATTTAAAGGTTAATGTGGGGATAGGTCGAAAACCATTCAACTAATAGAATTTAGATAGGTTTGGGTCATTATATTAACCTTATCCTTTTGTTTTAACTCTTAGTTAATTAGTTTGACATTTACCATGTCACTTTGTATTTTTATATTATATAGTTAATAAACATACTATATACATCCAAAAGACCCCCAAGTGGTCCATTAATGATACACCTACCATGATATAAGTCTCTTGGCCGAACATTAGATTTTTAGGAGTTTAATATCAATTAGTAATATAATATTTGTTTTAAAAACTCTTTTATGTCAATTTGGACACTATTCAATAGTTGATTTTTTTGAAACTCATAACAGAATGATTACTTATAACAAAGTCAATTAAATCAATACTAATATGTCATATTATCCCTTAAAATTAGTTTAATTAACTAAAAGTCTCAAATTATATTTATTTGGGTATTTATAATAGCAATTATTTTAATTTTTTACTATTATGGTAATTAGTGCATCATCATTGTGTCATAAATATATTAAAATATTTAATGTCTAAAAATTATAAATAAAATATCATTATGTATTAAATCTTATTAGTTTTCTAATTAATATTTACAATCGAATTTATCTTATGAATAACCCTATATTAAAAATGTTTTAGTAAATAAACATTGATTTTAACTCTTTTAACTCTTCTTTGAATTAAATAATAATAAATGTCCTAATCTAATCCAGGTGGACCTAAATGATAATATGTTTTTCCTAAGGTTGTTTTTGTTCGAGATAACCTTGTCCAATAGAATTAGGACATGTGTTAGGGTAATATTAATATCATTTTTACTCTTAATTACACTATTTACTTTTAACCGTGGTAAATAAAAGTAAAAAGTTACTGTTCACCAAAAATTATTTTCATCTTATTGAACCGAATTTTACTTGTCGATATTAACCGTGTCTCTTGGATTTTCGAAATTCCATTCACAGAAGTGGTAAAATTAAGTTTTATGAAAAAATTCAGTTTTTTAACTACCACTTTGTAGTTTCACTATTCATAAAAAATTGAAGTTTTTCAGAACAATGCCAAAATTTCACCCTAAGCTATAATGGATATTCCAAATTCAAAAATGATGTCTATTTTACAGAAATTAAAAACATATAAGTTTCAATAATTAATTTTATAATTAATTCCCGTTGTCACAACAAATAGCGTGTTTTTAAGAAACAATATATATCAAAAGATTGACAATTGTTTAGGTCCAATTTCAAAGTGAAATTAATTCTAATGGACACCAATGGATAGAATGGTAAAAATATATTCTAATTATACTTTTATACCACTCAATAATATAATTTATCACTATAAATTATTTTGATTAAAAAAGTTGTTTTTATGTATTTTTCACTATTTATAAAAATTTGAAGTTGTCTGAAAAATACCAAAAATTCAACTTATGATAATTTCGATATTTCGTATCCAAAAATGAAATCCATTTTGAAATATAATATATATATAATTTCAAAAATTAGGTATTACTATTCATAATGGTTAGTTTGATTGGTTGTGGTGTGTGTTAGAACTCGAAGTTGCGTACAACACACGCTGCTATATTATTCAAAGGAAAGCGTACCGTGGAATCTTGGGATGTTTCATTGTAAATGTTTGATTTCCCCATTCTAAAAAGTAAATTTTTTAGTCAAATTGAATATATAAAAGTTTAAAATATTGGATTTAAAAAGGGTTCACTATTAAATGTTGGTAAAAGTGCAATACTGAAAATGAATTTGTTTTTACATTATGTTTAAGAAACTCATAATATGGATTCTAAAATTATAAGGATTATATAAAGTTTAAAATTTAGTTAATACTATTCATAACCACTTTTGAACGGCTTGTTTGGTAAGTCATGGTGTGCTTGAACTCGGTGTGGTGTGTAGTGCAAGTTATTCAATTATTTTGAAGAAATAACACAATATGAAATCTTAGGGTGTTACATTCTCCCCTCCTTCAATAAATTGCATCCTCGCAATTTGAAATTGTTCTTCTAAAATAAAAGGTTGAATATAGAAAATATCTTTGTGGTAAAACCCATATCAGAAATTGGGTTGATAAAGTTTAGTATTAATATGAGGAAAATAGAAATGAAAGGGTCACCGCCAAATTATGATCTCTATTCGGAGAACATTAGTGGTAATTAGAGACATATAATTGGAGGAAAAATGTAAATATTTATAGGTAGTTATTGAGGTCATCAATCACAAATAAGCGTAAAATTTAGGGCCTTAAATTCATCAATCTATAATGATTTAAAATACCATCGTTTCAGCAAAACATATGTTATTAAGATAACACATTTTTTAAGATCCCTTCACTAAAGTATAAGAATTAATTTCTTCATTGAATAAGTGAAGACGAAAAATATATACTTGAGAAGTAGAGTCTCAAACTTTAACTAATTTCTACCACAAACTCATATTTTACTCTAAAAGATAATAGAACTTAAAAATAACATTCTATTTATCCAATTTGTATAGGGTTAAAAAATGAATTTATAATTCATCTAGAAGAACCATTAAAAAACGACATTATTCAAACCAGGACAACACGTGGGTCATTGGTAGGTGATACACCCTTGTCGCCCTTCGGTTGTGGGTTCAAGTCTCGCGGCCTTGCCGGACGCGACAGGTTGCCGCCCGACCTCCGGGTTGTCCTTTTATGGCAATCAAAAATAATTCAAACTAGAACTATCCAAAATACTTCAGTCCAAAATTTATAAGGAAGGTAAACACAACGAAGATCCTTTTTTTTGCCGCGTAATAACATGTGATCACCTTCATCATCTATTCTTTTAAAACACTCCAACATACTGAATTACCATAAAACCTTATTGATTACATTCATGAACCCTTATTTCTTATAGAATAATAGATATACTTCTTCAATCCAAAAATGTTGTAAACCTCAACAATGATGGAATATAAAAATCATTAATCAGTTTTGAGGTTGTCAAGAATATCCAATATAATTTATCCAAAACAATAATTTATTATTCTAAAATCACTACCTCGGTATCAGAACCATATTATGGTTTATCTTTCTCTCAACCATATATTTTCCAATAATTTGACCTGCTATTGAGTCACTTTTCTTTGTTCTACACAATCTCAAGTCCATAATGAAATAGTACTGTAGTACAATCCTTATATACTCCATAATTATTATAACAAGTACATTGTTGATACAACACTCAAATGACATAATCAACATAAGAACTCTAATCATTCCTCTTCATTTGTGTTAGTATCATAACTTGATTATTATCCAATAGCATCATTTGCAGCATAGTCTGATGACTGAGACATAGGTTCGCGTAGTGCCCAAACTATTTGCAAATGAAACAGTGTACATTTGAAACTATTTTCTTACCCTTGCAGTCACGTACTTTGTGCCCTTTTCCTCCACACTTATAACAAACTCCCATTCCTTTTAGGCAAGCTCCAGGGTGTTTCTTTCCACAGTTATCACATATGGGAAAATTCTTATTTTCCCTCTTCCCTTTATCCATCTTTCTCACTTCCATCCTTTTCTTTTCTTGCTTCCATTCAAAGCCATAAGACTCAGTAAACTCTTTACTTATCTTATCAAAACGTGATATTATTTCTTCATATGATGATAATACATGAGAAACTATTTCTCTTATAAATTCTGTCTTAAGACCATGAAATATATGATCCTTATTTCTCTTTGTATCATGTGCATTGCTGGAGTTCTCATTCCTTCTACGGGGCACCATTTATAAACAATGGAATACACTAGATTAGTTTATGAATTACAATACCTAATACCAAACTTGTAAAAAACATAACATAAATTAAATAGTTTATGGATATAATCCATGATCATAAAAATGTCTCCATTGAGAAAGTATATACTCATAAACCCTTCATAATGGTTTGTAAATAAAATGAGAATTATCCTAAGCATATCCCCCGGGAGTGTCGTAACCAAGAGTGCAGCAAGGCCCGTTGTCGTGCACCAGTTCCCATTCGAGTCTAGCTCAAAGTGCTGTTTTCAGGTTTTACCCCTAGGTACATCTGTACTAGAGCCGCCTCTACCTGCTCGTATCCAGACAGGGATGTATTGCTCGGAAAACTAAAAAAATCTCTACAATACCAAAATTCTATGAAGTTCTTATATACTAATCCTTAAAGTCCATCTTAAATCTATATGCTCTAATCAGAGTTTATCTAAATCCAGCTTCCAAGGTTTCTACTAAACTTCCTCTGATACCAACTGTAACACCCCGACCCCAGATACCTAGAGTCGGTGCATTATTACATAACATTGGCATGATCACAAGAAAGATCAAATCTCAAAATACTGATTGGTTTAATAGCCTTGGAAACACTAGAAATATTCATAAAGTTTTACATTACATCATAAAGTGAAAAACTACTACAACAACCTAGTATCCATATTCCACACTCATATCGCCACATACCATCCCTGCAGGTCATTCATAAATTAATTCTTCACATCCTGAGAAAAATTAAACATAGAAAAGGGGTGAGCTCAAATGCCCAGTAAGGATAACAATATAGTGGAAACTTTCATAAATAAGAATAAACATTTAAGGCAGTGTATAACTAAAACAAAAGCCTTTTAAACTTGAAATTAAACATAGTATGGGAAAAATAAAATAAAATAATGCCATTTACTTATTCACATGGATATTCTACTAATCAAATAATCACATGCAATATCAATAACCACTTTCATAATGACGGAATGCATAATTCCAGACAATCATAACCACATAGCCAAGGCCTCGTGCCAAGACTACAAATAAGATTTTGCCAAGGCCTTGTGCCAAGACACTAGTTTGCCTTTGGAGACCTACCGATGCATCGAGGAGCTATATTGGGATCCACCCTTCACTTACTAAGTCTAATGAATTCCCATATTAAAATGTTTAAATATAACATAAACATTCGTATTAAAACTAGAATACGAAATGTCAACACTTTCTCCATAAACCATTAATGGTATAAAAATAACACATCCACAGTAAAACATATAACAAAACATTCAATACAATACAAAAGTTTTTTATCATAATAAATCAACTTCAAATAATCTTAAAACCCATCAAAGGATTTTGAAATAGATGAAATCAAAACTATTTGAGAGAAATATCTCTTTTCTCGAAATCATTGAAAAGTCACACATTTATAAAGGATGTAATTTATAAGAGATTTTTGAATAAAAGTGTCCCATACCACTTTGAAACATTTGAAAATAAATATCATTTCAAAGACTTCATTTCCATATAAATAAATCCTTAAAATCATTTTGAAAACATGTACATTAATTAAAAAGATTTAGAAAGATAAATCTTTAAAACATTTAAAATTATGATCTTGATAAAGAGTACCTTTCACAAATTTTTAAAATATTCATTTTTAAATCATTTAAAAGTCACATAATTATAAAATAAAACATTTACATTGAAAATATTCTTATTATCTTGTAAGGGAATCTTTGACGATTTTATAACAGCTGTAAATAGCCTCACCCACCGTAAAAGTTAAAAAAAACATTCTTACCTTAATCCTGTCGAAAAGGTTAAAAAGCACCTTGTTTGGAGAACGAAGGAAAGATTTCTTTATAAAAATTTTATAAAAATTCAAACAAGGGTATAAATTTCTTTAAACCATATTCTTATAAATGGTGAAAATGTTTTTAATTACATTTTGATGAATCTTGGATGTGGATGATAAAGAAATCCCAGTAGATTATTACATATAAACAACCTCGGATAATGGAGAGATTACGAAATAAACCCTTACATTGTAATTTTCCTTGATTGAGGGTAGTATAAAATCCTGTATAATGGTGAAATAATTTTTATTAAATTATACATGAATCATATACATTCATATGATATCATATATGATCTTTTAACTTTGCTTTGTTAATTATATCTTAGAATTATCGTTGTTTTGGGTGTTAACTTACTCATTTTATTTTATATGTTTTGTTACGTAAGCCATGTTTGTCATGTATAGGTTGTATCTTATTCATATCCAGAATTATATCAAGTCCTTATATACTATTATTAATCATTAAATGAGAATTATACTTGAATGGATACGATAGAGAATGAATCTCATCGTGTTCGTGGAGACGGTAGTCCGTACGTACGCACGAGTGACAATATCATTATTTTGATATTAAAATAATATATAATTGGATGGAATATCATATATACAGAATCATTATCATGTTACATTTATTATTTATATGAATTACAAATCATTATTATACCCATCCAAATAATAATTTATTGAATAACAATTACACCATGACGTGGAGACGGTAAGCCGTACGTACGCACGTATGGTGACATGTTATTCAAAGGATGGATAGAATACTGAATATGGTTGTAACATATTTATAATAAAATTACAGTATATATATGATACTGGAGTTATTATTTTAGAATATTAACAACAAATGAAGAAGAAGTGGAAGAAGAAAGAAACTTGAAAAAGGGTGGTGAAATCATTACCTCTTCTTTGGGTTCTTTCTTTTGATTTGATCAAAAGGGCTCCATAAGATGGCTTTATAACTAAAGGAAGGCCTATAGGATTAAGTGAGGGAAGTTGAGAGAGTATTTGGGCAGGGGTTTGCCGAACCAAAAGGCTTTGAAGGTGTGAATAAATGAGAAGGAGGAGTTCTCTTTTATAGGAGGGGTGAGGGGCAACTTTGGAAAAGCTAGAAATATTAATTTATAATAAATTCATATTCGGTTTCTAATGGCTAAAAAGTTTATTATTTAAAGTTTAAGGAGGGGATAGGTCGAAAAAAATTCAACCAATAGAATTTAGACAGGTTTTGGTTATTATATTAACCTTATCTTTTAGTTTTAACTCTTAGTTAATTAGTTTGACATTTACCGTGTCGCTTTGTATTTTTATTTTATATAGTTAATAGACATACTATATACATCCAAGGGACCCCCAAGAGGTCCATTAATGATACAACTATCATGATATAAGTATTTTGGCCGAACATTAGATTTTTAAGAATTTAATATCAATTAATAATATAATATTTGTTTTAAAAACTCTTTTATGTCAATTTTGACACTATTCAATAGATGATTTTTGTGAAACTCATAACAGAATGATTACTTCTAAAAAAGACAATTAAATCAATCCTAATATGTCATATTATCCTAGAATATCAGTTTAATTAATTAAAAGTCTGAAATTATATTTATTTGGGTATTTATAATATCAATTATTTTAATTTTTTACTATTATGGTAATTACTGCATCATCATTGTCTCATAAATAAATTAAATTATTTATTGTCTAAAAATTATAAATAAAATATAATTATGTAGAAAATCTTATTACATTTCTAATGAATAATTATAATCGAATTTATCTTATGTATAACCCTATATTAAAAATGTATTAGTAAATAAACATTGATTTTAACTCTTTTAACTCTTCTCTGAATTAAATAATAATAAATGTCCTAATCTAATCCAAGTGGATCTAAATGATAATATTTTATTCCTAAGGTTGTTTTTGGTCGATATACACTTTTCCAATAGAATTAGGACATGTGTTAGGGTAATATTAATATCATTTTTACCATTAATTACCCTATTTACTTTTAACTGTGGTAAATAAAAGTTAAAAGTTACTATTCACGAAAATTTATTTTCAACTCATTGAACCACATTTTACTTCTTGATATTAACTGTGTCTCTCGGATTTTTGAAATTCCATTCACAGAAGCGGTAAAATTAAGTATTATGAAAAAATTTAGTTTTTTAACTACCACTAAGTAGTTTCACTATTAATCAAAAATTGAAGTTTTTCAGAACAATGCCAAAATTTCACCCGAAGCTATATTGGATATTCCAAATTTAAAAATGATTTCTATTTTACAAAATTCCAAACAGATAAGTTGCAATAATTAATTTTATAATTAATTCCTGCTGTCACAACAAATAGCGTGTTTTTAAGAAACAATATATATCAAAAGATTGACAATTGTTTAGGTCCAATTTCAAAGTGAAATTAATTCTAATGGACATCATTGGATAGAATGGTAAAAATATATTATAATTATACCTTAAAACCACTGAATAATATAATTTATCACTATAAATTATTTTGATTAAAAAAGTTGTTTTTAAGTATTTTTCACTATTCATAAAAATTGGAAGTTGTTAGAAAAATACCAAAAATTCAACTTATGATAATTTCAATATTCCGTATCCAAAAATGAAGTCCATTTTGAAATATAATATATATATAATTTCAAAAAGTAGGTATTACTATTCATAACGGCTAGTTTGATTGGTTGTGGTGTGTGTTAGAACTCGAAGTTGCGTACAACACATGCTACTATATTATTCAAAGGAAAGCGTACCGTGGAAGCTTGGGATGTTTCATTGTAAATTTTTGATTTCCCCATTCTAAAAAGTAAATTTTTTAGTCAAAATGAATATATAAAAGTTTAAAATATTGGATTTAAAAAGGGTTCACTATTAAATGTTGGTAAAAGTGCAATACTGAAAATGAATTTGTTTTTATATTATGTCTAAGAAACTCATAATATGGATTCTAAAATTATAAGGATTATATAAAGTTTAAAATTTATTTAATACTATTCATAACCTCTTTTGAACGTCTTGTTTGGTACGTCATGGTGTGCTTGAACTCGGTGTGGAGTGTAGTGAAAGTTATTGAATTATTTTGAAAAAATAACACACTATGAAATATTGGGGTGTTACAAAAACTGAAAGCTATATTATTTGAATCCCATTTTAATAATAAAAAAATATGGATATTGAAATTAATAATGGTTTAAAAATAAAAAATTATTATATTTTTCAGTATATATTCAATAATGAAAAAATATAATAAATAAAATTTGATTAATGGTTCTAACAAAGACGAAAAATGAAATGATCACTATCAATTAATCAAAAAAAGAAGTGGTAATATCACCAAGAAAAATTATTGTAAAATATTCAATACTAGAAATCATAATAATGAAAATTATTCTTGTAAAAAATTGAATTATAAAATAAAATGTAATCTATTGTTATTTTTAATTTGATAGAATCCTTCATACCAAATCTGTATATAAGTTAATGTGTACAAGAAATTAGTTTAAAATATGTAGAGTATGACAAAATCATGGAATAAACAACAATAAAAGATTTTGGTTCAAACATACCAAAAAGAAAAAACCAATTTTGTTTCACCATGTTCAAAAAAACTAAAATTTGATATTTACATCAAGAATAAAAAAAGTGATCCTCGAACACCCGAGGTTGATAAAACAATGAATAAAGGATATATCATAAGGATTTTAGGGTTTAATAAAAAAATTATATATATATAGGGAAGAATCATAACTGGTTTCTACTATAACAAAATTATTGATTAAAACATACAAGAATCAATTAAATAGGAAACCCACAGAAATAGGCTTCTCACTACACTTGACATTTCTCAATTTCTACTATCCTTTTAATGTCATATAGAAGAAACATAAATCATGACCTACCTCATACATTTTTAATGTCATTCAGGGATGAAAATAATTACCAAAATCAAAGAGATAACCGAAACATTGAATTTTGAGGTGGTAATCGAGTAGTTAGTTGGTGGTTAGAGTTGAAAGGAAAGCATAATATAATCCATTTAACTCGGTGTTGTGGAAACTATGTTGGGTGGTGAGATATGGTACATAGGTGTAGTACGTTGCTACATAGTTCATAAAAATAGGAGGAAACTCATTCTTTATAATGCGTGGTTTGGAAAAAATACCATAGGTGCTAATAAAATAAATTGGGACATACATTAGATTTGGTGAGGATTAATTCACTATGAAATTTGATGAAGATTGAGAGCGGTGAAGGAAGTAGGGTTTAAAGAGAGCATAATCAATAGTAGGGTTCTATAATGTATTGAATGAATTATATAGGAGACATTGGAAGATGATGCGGGCCAAGGAAAGCAGAGGTCCTCTGATGGCAGCATGTGAAATAGCATGAAAGCAAGGCAGTGAGCGGTGGATGCAACTGGGTGATGCGATCTGGCAGTGGGATGTTGCTGGTTGTTAGAAAGTGACTTAAATTGTGCAATCAGTTGGGGTGTCATATGTACCAAATTCTGTGTTTGTAAAAATGGGTCTCATGCCCACGGGGTTTTCAGGGCCACACATATAAAAATAAATATGATCGGATGGGTAGATTATCCCCTTAGGGGGGCTGTGGATTTCCTTTCTGGCCTTTGTGTGAGGTGTGCCTCTATGTTATGTAATTATACCCCCAAAGCACCTAATATATATATTATTTTTAATATTTATAAAATTATAGATATAATAAATATATTTATTATAATTTTATAGTTATTGAAATATGTATATATATATATATATTTATAATTACAATTATAAGTAAATATATTTATAAATATTTATATATAAGTATAAATATATATATTTATATAATTATAAATAAATATATATATTTATATAATTATATATATATTAGTATATAAATATATATATTTATAATATTATAATAAATATACTTATTAGTGTAATTTATTTAATGTAATTTTATAATTATATATATAAATATATATTTCTAAAAATAAGAATAAATAAATATATAAAAATATTTCTATATAATTGTAAATATTTATATCAATATATATATATAATTAAAAATATAATATCTATATTTATTTATTAATTATATTAATTATAATTTTATAATATATATATATATATATATTCATAATTATAATTATAAATAAATACATTTAAAAAGTATTTATATATAATTATAAATATATACTTATAAATGTTTTAAATATATTTATTATAATTGTATAATAATTTAAATAAGTATTTACTTATTTAAAAATTTTCTCCAGACTTTTGTACTAATTGCAATTCAATTGGGCACATCATAGGAAATTTCCGCAAGGGACTAAGGTGTTTTAATTGTAGGAAACATGGGAATTTGGTTGTGGAATGCAAATTCATGATTCCCAACTTGGATAGTAACATTGTAGCAATAAATGAAAGAGCCAGGAAGATTGATGGACAAGGGGAGTGCTCATTTTCGTTTGTGGTCACCTCGAACAAGGGTGAGTTTGATATGGAGAGTATCATTGTGATGCCTGTGGTTGGAGATTTTAATATACAAAAATGTATATTGTATCTCATGGAGTTCTTCTTACTGTATATGGTCTATCTTTCCATACGAACAACTCAGCCATCAAATGTCTGAGGCTGGGATCACCCTCCTTGTTGGGAACTGACCCAAAACCAGCTTTTGGGACTTCTGTAGTTGCACCCTCATCTAATGGACCACTATTTAATCCCCTAAATAAAGGTTGATATATTGTTTTGGATGAATATGTATTCCAAATTGTTTCTTCTCAAAAACTATAGTTGAATGAGTAGAAACATTTGGTGGTTGTAATTGATTTGAATCACTAGAATCCCCTATGTGGGCTGGAGATGTCCCTGCATATTCAAGGTAAGATGCATGATGGTTATATATTTCTAACTGGCTCTGATGCAAGGAATATGTTTCTATTTAAGGTGGTTTGGAAGGCTTCTATGGTTGATTTTGAGGAAATTTTTGCATAGTCTTCTAATGACATTGACCTTGATGAAGATGAGATGATTGAGGATTCTTACATGCTTGAAGGTTCCACCAAAGGGAAAATGGTTGATGCTGGGATGGCCTCCTTACTATATAATAGGGAAAATAAAAAATTGCAGGTAAAATTTCTTCTACTATGAATAATTTGATATAGTTTTGGGCTCTTCCATTGTTGGTTGAGAACCCAATCATCAATAATACTGAGAAGATGGTTGTTTCCATGCAGGCTGAGCAAACTATTTTCCCCACGTGCAAAAGTGATGGTTTTCTAGAGATTGTGTGGTGGAATTACCCACTCATTTTTTGAATTAATGAAAAATTCATACTTTTAATTTGTAAGATCTTCTAATTAAGAATGTGTTACTGCATGGGAAAAAATTTAGGCATCATAATCCTATATGATCAGGAAGGTGAAAGGAATATTACAGGCATCAGTGAAGAAGCAAAAAAAATTTATTTCTCACTACTTGATGTGAATTTCTCATCAATGGATCAAGAAGTATTTGGATTCAATAACTTTATAGATGTGAAGATATAATTATCAATTATCTTTTATGATGTATTATGATCCATTCCTTTAATAGAGTTTCTAGATTTTTTAGGGATGTTCAAAGTATACTCCACTCTAGTGGACTTATCTCAATAATCATTAGATGATGAATGTATGGACCCACAAAGGAACCATACGTGGTGGCATGGTCGGTAACCAAAAGGTAGATGAAAATATCCATGGAATTTGGGATCTAGATTACATATTTTTTTTGACTTATTTTGACATTTTTTGTCTCGTCACTTTTCATTCATGCTGCCCTGTATAATTTTATTTTATTAATAATGTTTGGGGTTATAGGTTCTATTCCTCCAAACCCATGGTTGAGATGTTTGAGAATATATTTTTATTAATATATAATTATAAATAGAATAAATTTACTTATTATTTAAATATATTAAATAGAGTTATATAATTATTTAAATAGATATTTATTTATCTATTATTGCGTTAATTTTTTTTAAAAAAAATACATTTATAATTTTATAATTAAATATTTAAATTAAAAACTTATTAAAAATAATTTAAACTGATTAATTATTTAAATTTAAAAAATATTTTCAATGTTTGAACTTAATAAATTAAAATGAATAAATATTATTCTAATAAATTACAAACGTATTTAAATTATTCCATGTATAGTAAAACAATATATGTATAAATACTTATTAAAAATTGACTAAATATATTTTTAACATCATTAATGAATATACCAAGACACACACATACATGAACATGTGTAAATACAATCATACACATACATACATGTTGTTATACATGTACATATTTTTATAAATTATTATATGTCAATGTAAATATATATCTAATTATATATATATATATAATATAATTTTTAGTACTAGGGGTTGGGCTTAGTGGTAAGAACCCTGTAATACAACTTCATGGTTGGGGGTTTGAAACCCTTTGTGTGCAGGTACTATAGAATCCCTATAGTTTTACTATACTAGAACTGTATCAGTGGTTGAACTATAACATTAGGGGAACTATATCGGTGGTGGGAACTGTAGCAGAGACTATAGCAGCGGTAACACTGTATCAAGTACAATTACAGCCTGGGTATTGTATCATAATTATTCACCAGTGGGAATTTGGGAAAAAAATATGGGTCATCAGGGCCTTGTAATGGGCTTATATGCCCACTGGGCCTATAGAGCATGTAATAGGCTTCTTGCCCACTCTGCCTATGGTCCATATAACAACCCCAGATTTAATGAGAATTATTATTTTTAATTTCATTTATATATTGTGTTGTATGCTACACCAAAGGTAGCTTTCACTACATGCATCTCTGACTTGTCTTGCGTTACACGCCATCGCGACCTTCCTCGATGGCGTGTGTTGCACACAATACCAAGTTTCACTAAACAATGATATATTGTTATAATATTATTATAGAATAGCCGTTATGAATATTATTTACTACATTTTGAATTTTATAACATTATTATTCATCTTACACATTTTCTAGAACATGGTATGAGAACAAAATAATTTTTTCAGGTAAAATAAGTATTTTAAAAAAAATGCAGTTTTGCCGCCTTTTGATGGGGCACCCACTTTAAATATAGTAATTGGCATGTTTATAAGTTAAATTTGAAAAAATAAAATTCTTCTTTGGAATCAGGATATAAAAATTTACTTTGGACAATTTTTTCATATTATTCTGATAACTTTCATATTTTAATGAATAGTAAAAAATGCTATATTTTAATTAAAAACAACTTTTTTCATCGCAATAATTTATATGGTTAAATTATAATATTGAATGGTTTTAAAGTATAAATATAATATATTTTTACCATTTAATATAATTTATTTCATTACCTTTAATTTTACATTGAATTCATAGGTAAAAAAATTTCAATCATTGGCAATATTTTAACTTTTAAATCTCATTTTCTTAACAACGAGATAAATTTTAATTTAATTACTGAAACTTATGTGTTTTGAATTTTGAAAAATGGATTCCATATTTGGATTCAGTGGGTACAAATTATTTTAATAGGTTACTTTAATTTTGTTTTGATATTATGAATAGTAATTACGGCAATTTTTATTTACTTTATTTAAAGATAAATTGGGTAATTAATGGTAAAACTAAGATTATAAAATTATCATAACACATGACAAGATTCTATTGGATAAATAAAAGTCTACCCATATCACCTAATTTTTGGATTAGATTAATTTTGTGGAATTTTGACCATAAAAATAATTTAATTATTATTAAAACCAAAGAAAGTGACAACATGTCACTCTTTTAACTCTTATAAGTATAATAATTTTAATTTAGTGATAAACTTCATAAAACTTCTAAAATTAATTGTATCCAGAAAGATAATAAAATTATATACATCATGTGAATTTATTTATAATTTTTAGAGATTAAATAATTATCATTAAAGGTGACATAATAGTGATGTTGAAAATATTTTATTGATTGAAATATCAAATAAATTGTTTTAAAAATATTAAAATAAATATTATATGAACTATTTAATATGATACACTAATTTTATAGATACATATCACATGTTATGAATATATTGAACCTTTTATTTCTAACATATATTCTGTGAGGAGTTTATTTAAATTCATATAAATGAATAGTGTCAAAATTTACACTATTGTTATTTTATAAAAATAACATAATATAAAATTATTTAAAAATCACAAAAATATTTTAAAAATATAAATTAAAATTCATATGGTCCAAATTGTCATAAATAATCCAATTATGGTCAATTAGCAACATATAAGTAATTATTTATAATAATTTAAAATTTAGAATCTTATAACCACAAATAAAATTAAATAGATTAAATAAGGATAAATCAAGATGATAATGTTTGAAATAAATTTCCAACATGTATAAATTTTATCGGTTGATGAGATTACAACCCTATATCATATAATTTCGGATTTGGGTCATTTTGGAAGTTTTTAAGTGGGGTTTGAATTTATTATAAATTAATATTTTTGAGGTTTCCAAAAGTGCCCCTCTCCTCCCTTATAAAAAGGGCACCCTTCCCTCTTCTATTCACACCATTTTGAGCCTTTAATCTCAGAAAAACCCTGCGAATTACCCTTCTCAACCTCTTTAGTTATATCATAGAGGTTCTGGTCTTCTCAAAAGACCAACTCTAGTGCCCTAAGAGGATGTTTAAAGGAGGTCCATCAGGGAAGAGGTAATCTCTTCTACCGACTCTTTCAAGTTTCATGCTTCTTCTACTTCCTCTTATTTAGTTGTTCCATTATAAAGTAATAACATCAGTATTAATTATATACTTATATGTGATTATAAATATTAAACAATCCTATTTCACATTCTATCCATCCTACGGAAAATGAAATCACCGCGCGTGCATACGTACAGAATACCGTCTCCATGCCGTGGTGTAATCAGTTTTTCTACCACCACCTTACCTGGATGGGTATAACGGTGTAAATAATAACTATATATGATTATTATAACATCATATTGATTATATGATATTATATCATCCTCTCCAATTCCATTCAATAAATATGGGAATGATATCATCGCACGTGCGTACGTACGGATTACCGTCTCCACGACGCGATGAGATTCATTTTCCATGTTAACAGTTCATGAATGATTATAATGTATATATAATAAGTAATCATGAAATATATGGCATAATAATGCTACTGGATTTATGTATTTATATATGTATTTCATCTACATAATTCCATTCAATTCAATAAGGAAACGAAAACAGCATTCATGCGTACGTACAGCCTACCGTCTCCATGAGTGGTGTATTTCTTTCCATTTATAGATCTTTTATATATATGTATATTCTGAATATATATTATATATAAATCATGTTTTATATTCTGTAATTAATTAATCATGATATAAGTTATCATATTAATAATTACAAGTCAAAACACGGATGATAAATGAAACGATTTTACCCAAAACGTAGCTTTAACATGGAATTGAAAAATGAACGGATAATATAAAGTTGTAAGTGAATCATATATGATATCATAAATATTATTATGGTTCTGTTACAAGTTAATAATATGTTTAAACCCACTATACAGGAGTCTCAGATACATATGGAAGAAATTGGACATAAGGGAAGGGATAATTTTGCAAATCTCATTTTTATCCGAGATTTCTTATACCTAAGTATTTACTGGGTTTATATTTTTCATCCATGTCCATAAAAATGTTTTTCATAAAGTGTGTAATATTATTCCATGTATTTCTAAAGTCATTTTTACCCCTCTTTGACTTTTACTTTATGTTATGGAAGGAATCTTTCTTATTTTTACTATATAAGGTACTTTTTGACTTTTCCAACAAAAGTACGAGGAGAATGTTTTTTTAACTTATACGACATGAACGGATTTTTATGGTTTTATAATGCCTATTTTTCATAAACATTCCTCTACAAGTTTTCATGGTTATTTTGAATAAAATCCTTTTCTTTTAAAATTTTGTTGCATTTTGTGAAAAGAAAATGATTTTGAAGAAGAAAAGATATTTTCCTCAACAATTCATTTCAAGTGTTTTATCAAAACTATTTTCTATTTAAGATGACATTATTTAACATGTTAATGTTTCAAGTATATTGTCTCTATTATTTACATTGTGTGATTTTTCTTATGATGAATTGATATCCATTTGTTTTATATGGATTATGTGATGATGGTATGATGTTTATGAAACCCATTTTATTCTTTGGGTTATGATGAATGTTTTATGTTTATTTTGTGGAACAAGTAAGAATGATTTAATTATGAGATGGGTGGGACATATATATCCCTCCAATGCATTGGGTAATGATTTATATCTCATGAGATAGACATGGCTGGAATGGAAAGTTAATCTAATTCAGTGATACAGGACTGGAATGAGGAGTGAACTCAGTTCAGTAATGGAATTTGTCCACTAAGATGGTCTTGGAAACAATGCCTTGGCTACTATGGAAATCATATCATGTGATTAATGTTTTTCCACAATTACAAGTTTTATTTCCAAGCTATTTTATCATGATTGATGTTCTATTATGATCTATGCCTTATGTACTTCCATGTTTTATGTCATTACTCATGATTTTGATGTTTAAAAATTATGTTCATTTTTTATGTTCAAATGTATATGGTTTGTTTTATTTTATCCATGCTTACCCTTAATGAGAATTTGAGCTCAGCCTTTATATTTTTTCTTTTCCACAGGATATAAGGAAAGGTTTTACGTAAGAAAACAAAAGGGGACGATATTTATGGGAGATGTTGAAGAAAATTCACCATTATTAGAAGATTATGTTATGAGTTTCGAGAGACACAAAACTGTTACGATCCTTGAGTGTTGGTTTTTGTTATGTATTAAGTATTCCTCAAAAGTAATGTAATGTCCATGTATGTCAAGCTTTGGGTCTCTACAGTTGGTATCAAAGGAAAGGATTAGTCAACCGTTGGAAACAAGGATTCGATAACTTTAGTGATATCCCTAGAGATATTTCTAAGGTATGTCTAGGGATGTCCCTAAGGTCAAGTATAAGTATAGATTGTAGTTCTAGAAATATGTTAATGATATTAGAATAAATCCTGAGAGGTACTCCCGCTTTATTATGTTGTTTTCCCTAGCATGATTTTTTCCTTTCACACTAATTTTTTGGGTTTTAGACGATGTCTGGAACCCGAAGGAACTGTGTTGATCAATGTAATGGAAAATTCAATGATTGTCCTTCTGAAAAAACCAATGTTATGGGAGATGGAGTGAAAAATCTTATTACTATACTTACATAATCTATGAATCATTTTGGACTTCTGAATGAGAAGAGAAGGGAACAATATTCTATTGAGTCTTTCATGAAGCAACGTCCACCTTCTTTCAATGGGTCTTCTGATCCATTTGTTGCTGAACAATGGATCAGTAGCATTGAAAAGATATTTTCTGTACTTCTCTATTCAGAGAATGAAAAATTCATTTTGGCTGTTTACTATTTAGAAGGTGAAGCAGACCAGTGGTGGACTCTAATTAAGAATACAAGGCCCCGAGATAAAATTGAATCAATGGAATGGGATGAGTTCAATAACTTTTTTTTCCAGTAAGTAATTCCCTTATATTCTTCGAACAAACATGGAAAAGGAGTTCCTTGAGCTTAAGAAAATGGATGATGAATCTGTTGGTATATATGAAGCGAATTTTACAAGGCTTACAAGGTATGAATCTAGATTTATCATCCAACCTGAAAGTAAAGTTGATCGATTTTTCAGTGTCTTAAAACCAAGTCTTCGAAGTGAATTAGCTATAAGAGACTTCAGTAGCTATGAAGAAATTATGCGTTGTACTATCAAGGTAGAACTGGAAGTTGGTGTAACATATCCATCCAATGGTTTCGACAAGAAAAAAAACATGGAGTCCAAGGAAAAACCTCAGTACAATGGTGAAAAGAAGGTGAATGTTTATTTATGCTCAAACTGTGGAAAGAAGCATGGTGGAGACTGTCTTAAAGGTACTAAAATTTTTTTTACGTGTGGGAAAGAAGTTCATCAAGCAGCTGAGTGCCGAAGTAATGTGAAAATGGTTTCTAATGACGTGAATAGAGAAACTACTACAGAGAACGCTCCACCAAAACTTCAATGCTTCAAGTGCAAGGAAATGGGGAATTATGTTAATCAATGCCCTAATCCAAGGGTTAATGATGACCGACGTGAGAAACCTTTTAAGGAAAAGGACAAAGGGAAGTCACATGCGATCACTATTGGCGATGTTGAATATGACAATGATGTATTGTAATGATTATGTGTTTATGTGACGAGATTCCAAAATAATGTCGTGGAATATAATTTATAGTAATGTGGAATATTAGAATATCTATGTAATGGTTTATTTTGGTTTTCAATAATTATATGGTACTGTTAACCATGAAATGTAATTAAAATATTTTGGAAAGAAGATGATATGTGTATAATGAAGGGATAAGGAGAAAACAATATTAATGAGCTCATGGCTGATATAAGGACAAAGTGATATCATGGTTTGAGTATATATAAATTTTGGGATTTTGGTTTGTAGAAAGAGTTGCCTTTTGACAGTATTCATGTTTTCACTATGATTCAATAGTAATTCATGTTGCAAGAAAATACAACATTAAGGTATTCACATGTTTGGAATGCGATCAACAAGATATATATTATGATATATGGGGGATAAATGATGGTATTCACATGCTTGGTTGATGACCATTCAAGTAATAATTTTATTTATACTATGAGTTTGGAAAGAAGTATTTTGGATAAATCTTAAGGTTAAACTGGATTATATTTGGAATCATATAGTATTGTTTAAGGCTAGAACTTTTTTCAATATTAATTCAGGAATGCTATAATAATGTAGTTTTAGAAAAAGGGACAACCTGCAGGACGGGCGACATCCTGTCGTGTTGGAAAGGTATGTGGGAATCGAACCCACAACCGAAGTGCAAAATGCCTTTATTTCCTACCACTAGCCTACAGGAAGTCCCTGGTTAGTATAAAGTAGTTTTATTTTATTAAGCAGTACGATAGATGAAGTATAAGTCCATTTTTGGAATCATATACGATTAACCTCACTATAGATGGACTTATGTATATTTGATAACTTTTTCTAACCTTTTGTTTGAGACAGATGGAATGACCCATCATTCTATCACATGATCTTCTAACACTTAACTAATGACAAATTAAACTTCATTTCTTTAAGAGGTGAAGTGGAAATTATTAAAGGCACGAACAACGATGAGATTATACCAAAATAAAGTAAGTATTTATTCTAATTCAAATTCTTCAACTTTAGGGAAATGATCTTGAAAACCAAAAATGTTGTCCTAGTGCCCTTATATCCGATGAATCAGATGGTACCTTAGATCATCACAAATTTATGGCTTTGTGATTGTTTGCTTTTTTCAAAGCCATGTTCTCTACCACTCTCCATCAGAACTCGATGGTTAGGTTTCTCTTCTATATCCATATTTTCACCTATGTTCTCTTATATGGAAACCTAGTGATGAGTTAATTTGGGTAAATGATATGATTCATAATTCACTTTTTAAAATTAAGTTTTAGTATTCCATTTTACGATGCGGGTTTCTATGAAGGAAACTTTCAAGTAGTAAACCATTTATAACCCTGACGAATTTCGAGGGTGAAATTCATTTTAAGGGGGGTAGAATGTAAAAACCGGAGATTTTATGAGAATTATTACTTTTAATTTCATTTATTTCTTATGTTGTATGATACACCAAATGGAGCTTTCACTACACGCATCTCTTACATGGCTTGTATTACACACCATCGCGACCTTCCTCAATAGCGCGTGTTGTACGCAATACCGGGTTTCACTAAACAATGATATATTGTTATAATATTATTATGGACTGGCCGTTATGAATATTATTAACTAAATTTTGAATTTTATAAAGTTATTATTCATCTTACACATTTTCTAGAACATGGTATGAGAACAAAATTATTTTTTTGGGTAAAATAAGTATTTTTCAAAAAATGCAGTGTTACCGCCTTTTGATGGCGCACCCACTTTAAATATATATTTTGACATGTTTATAAGTTAAATTTGACAAAATAAAATTCTTATTTGGAATCAGGATATAAAAATTTACTTTGGATAAAATTTTCATATTATTATGATAACTTTCATATTTTAATGAATAGTAAAAACACGCTATATTTTAATTAAAAAAAACTTTTTCATCACAATAAGTTATATGGTAAAATTATAATATTGACTGGTTTTAAAGTATAAATAGAATATATTTTTACCATATAATATAATTTATGTAATTACCATTAATTTTACATTGAATTCATAGGTAAAAACATTTCAATCTTTGGCACAATTTTAACTTTTAAAACTCGTTTTCTTAACAACGAGATAAATTTTAATTTAATTACTAAAAATTATGTGTTTTGAATTTTGAAAAATGGATTCCATATTAGGATTAAGTGGGTCAAAATTATGTTAATAGGTTAATTTAATTTTTTTGATATTATTAATAGTAACTATGGTAATTTTTATTTACTTTAGTTAAAGATAAATCGAGTAATTAATGGTAAACCTAGGATTATAAATTTACCCTAACACAGGCCAAAATTTTATTTTATGACTAAACGTCGACCCATATCACCTAAGGGTCGGATTAGATTCATTTTATGGACTTTTGATCCTGAAAATAATTTAATTATTATTAAAACCAAAGAAAGTGACAACATGTCACTCTCTTAAATCTTATAGGTATAATAATTTTAATTTAGTGATAAACTTAATGAAACATCAAACATTAATAGTATCCAGAAATATAATAAAAGTATATACATCATGTAAATTTATTTATAATTTTTAGGGATTAAATAATTATCATTAAAGGTTACACAATAGTGATGTTGAAATTATTTTATTGATTGAAATATCAAATAAATGGTTTTAAAAATATTAAAATAAATATTATATGAACTATTTAATGTGGTCCACTAATTTTATAGATAAATATGACATTTAATGAATCTATTAAATCTTTTATTTTGAACATATCTTCTGTTAGGATTTTATTTAAATTCATATAAATGAATAGTGTCAAAATTGACCCTATTGTTATTTTATAAAAATAACATAATATAAAATTGTTTAAAAATAACAATTTTTTTTTAACAATTATAAAATAAAATTTATATGGCCTAAAATTTTATAAATAATCCAATTATTGAAAATTCCTAACACATAAGTAATTATTTATAACAATTTAAAATTTAGAATCTTATAACAACAAATAAAATTAAATAGATTAAATAAGGATAAATCAAGTTGATAATGTTTAAAATAAATTAACAACATGAATAAATTAAATTATTTGATGAGATTACAACCCTATCTCATCTAAGTTCATATTCGGGTCATTTTAGAAGTTTTTAAGTGGGGTTTGAATTTATTATAAACAAATATTTTTGAGGTTTCGAAATGTGCCCTCTCCTCCCTTATAAAAAGGGAACCCCTTCCCTCTTCTCTTCACACCATTTTGAGCCTTGAAGCTCGGCCAAACCCTAACAATTCCTCTTCTAAACATCTCTAGTTATATCATATAGGTTTTGGTCTTCTCAAAATACCAACTCTAGTGCCCTAAGAAGAAGTTTATAGGGGGTCCGTTGAGGAAGAGGTAATCTCTTCTACCAACTCTTTCAAGTTTCTTTTTCTTCTACTTACCCTTATTTAGTTGTCTAATTATAAAGTAATAACATAAGTATTACTTATATACTGATATGTCATTATAAATATGGAACAATCCCATTTAACCTTCTATCCATCCTATGGAAAATGAAATCACCACGCGTGCGTACGTACGGAATACCGTCTCAATGCCGTGGTGTAATCAGTTTTTCCACCACCACCTTACTTGGATTGGTATAATGGTGTAAAAAATAACTATATATTATTATTATAACATAATACTAATTATATGATATTATATCTTTCACTCCAATTCTATTCAATAAATATGGTAACGATATCATCGCTTGTGCGTACCTATAGATTACCGTCTCCACGACACGATGAGATTCATTTTCCATGTTAACAATTCAAGAATGATTATAAAGTATATAAAATAAGTAATCATGAAATATATGAAATAATAATGCTACTGTAATTATGTATATATATATGTATGTCATCTACGTAATTCCATTCAATTTAATAAGGAAACGAAAACAGCGTTCATGCGTACGTACGACCTACCCTCTCCATTAACGATGCATTTCTTTCCATTTATCGATCTATTATATAGATGTATATTCTGAAGATATATTATATATAAATCATGTTTTATATTCTATAATTAATTAATCATGATCTAAGTAATAATATTAATAATTACAAGTCAAAACACAGACGATAGATGAAATGATTTTACCCAAAACACAGCTTTAACAAAAAATTGACAAATGAACGGATAATATAAAGTCATAAGTGAATCATATATGATATCATAAATATTATTATGGTTATGTTACAAGTTAATAATATTTTTAAACCCACTATACAGGAGTCTCGGACAGATACAGAAGAAATTGGACATAAGGTAACGGATAATTTTGTAAATATCATTTTTATCCGAGATTCCTTATACGTAAGTATTTACTACGGTTATATTTTTCATCCATATACATAAAAATGTTTTTCATTAAGTGTATAATATTCTTCCATGTATTTTTAAAGTCATTTTTACCCCTCTTTGACTTTTACTATGTGTTATGGAAGGAATCTTTCTTTTTTTACCATATAAGGTACTTTTTGACTTTTTCGACAAAAGTACGAGGAGAATGTTATTTTTAACGTATACGGGATGAACGGATTTTTACGGTTTCATAGCGCCTAATTTTCAGGAAGCTTATTCTACAAGTTTTCATGGTTATTTTGAATAAAATCATTTTCTTTTAAAATTGTGTGGCATTTTGTGAAAAGAAAATGATTTTGAAGAAGAAAGGATATTTTACTCAAGAATTCATTTCAAGTGTTTTATCAAAACTATTTTCCATATAAGATGAAATTATTTAGCATGTTTATGTTTCAAGTATAATGTATCTATTATTTACATGGTGTTATTTTTCTTATGATGAAATGATATCCATTTGTTTTATATGGATTATGTGATGATGGGATGATGTTTATGAAACCCATTTTATTCTTTGGGTTATGATGAATGTTTTATGTTTATTTTGTGGAAAAAGTAAGAATGATTTCATTATGAGAAGGGTGGGACCTAAATATCCCTCCAATGCATTGGGTAAATATTTTTATCTCATGAGATAAACATGGCTGGAATGGAATGTTTATCCGATTCAGTGATATAGGACTGGAATGAGGAGTTAACTCGGTTCAGTAAGGGACTTTGTCCACTATGATGGTCTTGGAAGCAATGCCTTGGCTACTATGGAAATAATATCATCTGATTTATGTTTTTCTACAATTAAAAGTTTTATTTCCAAGCTATTTTATCATGATTTATGTTCCATTATGATCTATGCTTTACATACTGCCATTTTTTATGTCATTGCTCAAGATTTTGATGTTTAAACATTATGTTCATGTTTTTATGTTCAAACGTATATGGTTTGTTTTATTTTCTCCATTCTTACACTTACTGAGCATTTTAGCTTACCCTTTATAAGTTTCCTTTTCCCTAGGATATAAAGAAAGTTTTTAGGTAAGAAAACAAAAGGGGAAGATCTTTATGGGAGATGTTGATGATCTTTCACCATTATTAGATGATTATGTTCCGAGTTTCCAAAGACACTAAACTATTACGATCCTTGAGTGTTGGTTTTTATTATGTATTAATTATTCCTCAAAAGTAATGTAATATCCATGTACGTCAAGATTTGGGTCTCTACAGGCCATGTACTAAATAAATATGCATTGATGGGTAAGATATCCCATTGGGGGAAATAACCTTTATTTCTAGCCTGTGATGGAGATCTTGCAATAACCCAAGATCTACATTGATTCAATTCACTGATGAGTGTGGGACGATGGGTGGAATGAAAAATTTGTTAGGCTACTCCTTCCATCTTCGAGGGGTGCACTATAGGTTGGTCTTTCCTATCTCATTTATCTAATTTTATGAAGGAATCATGTTAATGTTTTTTCATAAATTTCTCATAAGATTACTATGTGGTAAGGAATAATAATTCATGCACCACAATTCCACCAGGGGATATTGAGAGAGATAGGTCACCCAAGAGAATCGTAGAAGATATGGTGGAGTGGTTTCATTCAAAATTTAAGAATATGTATGAAAAGATAGATCCATCCCTTTTTATCAATAAATACTATATCTCAGTCCTGATATGCTTATCCATAAATCTTAAGGCCATTATATGACCTAATTTGACAGTGGACAGAGGGGACCAGTCATGGAAACATGTCACTTTACCTAATTTGGATGTGGTTTTCTCTACATTACCAATTGATGATTCATCACCATATGATGAATCATATTCATCGAATGACTGGGAAGCATGGAAGCAACCAAATTCGTGGAAGAGAGGTTGAAATCTGTGGGGATGAGGAAGATATCCTTAGAATTTGGGTTGTAAAGGTATATCCAATACATGTTTTCGTGGTTTGTTGTTTCTCTGTAATATCCTCATGGAGGGATGAAATTCTATACCTGACTCTCATCCTCTTGTTTTCCACTTTCTTTTTTTAATAAAGGGGTGTGAACATCATGTTAAAAAAATCATTATTTATTGAATATAAATATGATAATTATATATATATTAGTTTTATTTTTTATTAAATGTTCTTATCAACGACTAGAATAGAACAGATGCAGATCAAAATTTATCATCTCTAAAGAAAGCGCTAATAAATTGTACACCTTTATCAGTGTTTTTTTAGCACTGATAAAAGATTCCTTTATTATCCCTTTTACCTAGAGCTGATAATGTTTATACATTTATCATCACTTTATGTTTAGTGCTGATAAATGTCGGTGTTGGGTAAGGCACAATTTTTGGTAGTGGCCTCGACCACCCTCTCCACACTCTCCCACTATTTTCGAGCCCCATTTCCAGCTCTACACTATCCCACATCATTGATTTTTTCCACTGCCAAGCCCCATAAACCCATTTTCCCCTCACCCTCATCATCACCCCCCCCGAACATCGAGCTCCCACCACCATTGATCCAAACCACCTACTCCCCCTCTATCCCCACAATGTTAATCCCCCACCCCCATGACGTCGACCCCAACCTCTTTCTCCCCCCTCTCCCATCATCATGGAGTCCCTGCTGCCTTCTCCCCCTATCCCACCACATTCAATACCCCACATTTTTGGATTTATTTTCTAAAATTCAAAGTTACATTCTCATTTCTATTTTATGATAGACTATTGAAAATTTTCTGAATTATATATTTTCATGAATACAATAAATTAATATAGATTGTGGAGAAAATATAAGAAAAAACTATTTAAATGCTTCCATTCATATTAATATTATGTTAAAAAGTTTATTTTTGTTAATTTTTATTTCAGGCATCAAAATATCTATTTATATAAATGTTTTAGGTGTCAAATTGAAAATGTATCTTGAACGACCAAATTGATGTATGAGATATAATCATTTGGATTAATTCACTACTATAGAGTCAGATAAGAATTATAAATATATAATATATGATGTTAATGTTATCTATAATATTTATATTTTATTCATTGTAGATTCATTAGAATTTTTTGGATATATAGAGACTTGATATAATTTTCCATAAAATATCAAGATTCACTAATTTCTAAAATATAGACTAAAATTCATTGAATAAAAGAATGTGAAATATCAAGATTTATCCATTTTAATACACTATAAATTCTTTATTGATGAGATATTATAGTACTAATATATTTATAAATTCATTATGTGTTTATATAAATCTTTCGGAGGTTAAATTTAACATTTAAAAAATTTATTATATTAATGTTTCAGATAGAATCAATCTTAATTGTTCACTAATATTGTCCTACTCGATATCCAACTAAGAGTTTTATTCATATATTGAATATAGTTTATGATATATGTATTCTATATATAGTATTAATAGTGCATTCCTTATATCACAATTAATCAATATATTCTTCATATAGAAAACTATGTCATATCAAGCTTGAGTAATTTTAAAAAAATGGGTTCAAATATGATGAATAAATACTAGGATCAAAATTTACTAATTCCAATTATTGCATATAGATTATAGAAAAATTGTATGTGGTTATATAAAATCTAAAAATTATACCTTTGTAACATAGTGTTGTAATATATTTTTAATTTTAGTTATATTTTCTAATATTTGTGTTAGAATATTTTTAGATATATGTTTTATATATTAAATTAAAAATATACCTTTCAGTCCCATATTGACATATCTAATATATTCACTCTTATTGTATTTTTTTTATTTAATATATATATTGTATATTATACCCATTATATATTCATTACATTAAATTGAATGTCCATGTTTATATTATTTACGATGAAATATCGAAGTTCATTCCAACATAATTTTTAGACCATTGGATGGGACTCATTGGATTAAAAAATGGGGTGTAGTTTAGGGATTAAATTACATGCATTCAGATTCCTAGAAATCTTTATGCAGTTTAGCTCATATATAATGCTTCGTTCCTAACATAATATATTAATAAAATCATTATTATTTGATAACAGTGAAGTCAATATGTATTAAGATATATGTTTTATGTATTAATTATAAAATGTAAATTGTAATAATATACTAATGTTTCAGAAACAATCCCTTATTTTTTAATTTATGTCGACCAAATATCAATTTAGGTAAAAGAATTATATTTATTTTATGTGTAGTAAATGATATCAGCATTTTCTACATTTAACCCATTATGTATTCATTAATTTTTTCTCAATATGTACATGTTCTCATAATTGAATGTGATATATAAAAATTCACTAATTTCTAAAATAATTGACATCATTCATGAAATAAATATTAGGGGTATATATTATTGAGTAAGTTGATTGAATAAATATTCCTCTAAAATCATATTAAGTTAAATATATTGAAAAATTATAATGTTTATATATTACAGATTAAACTAATTTCATATTCACCATCTGAATCTTGTTTATTTCATTAAACACTACATCAAATGCTTTTTGTCATGTACCATGAGTACTTTGCGAAACAAAAAAAAACAGCATCCAAATTTAACTTTAATAATTAAGATTGTGATTAAAATTTATTTATTATTTTCTAATTTATAATATATTATCTTTTTACATTATTGGATATTGAAACTTTATTTCTAATATCTTTGTTTCATGCCTTTGTTCATTTAAATTTTTTAATGAAATCTTGAGATTTGATTTAATTTATTACTATATTCATTTCCTATTGTAGTGTTAAAGAATGAATGAAAATTATAAATCCTAGTATCCATATAGCCAGAACCATTTGATGCTAGTGAGGCATCTTCAAACTTCTTTCAATTTTAATATTTTCATGGATTTTACCATTACATGATGTCCTAATAACATTAAGAAGTTATTGACTCCAAAACATACAAACATCAGAAAATACAACGAATTTTGTTTTACTTATCTACATTTTGGATATAAATACTAACCATTACGTGTTTTAGTTGTGGATTTTAAGTTCATATGCATCAAGATATGATTTCCTAAAAGGTTACTATAAGATGCATGTTTTTATTTGATGTACAAAACCATTAATTTTGGTTTTTATCCTTTATTTTACCCTTTTTGGTATACCCTATGGTTTAAGGATGGGTTCAGGAGCATTCGAGTCTTGTTCGAAGCCTCGATATCTGAATTTTAGAGGAAATAGATTAGTTCCATAGTAAGTATAAACTGTGCTGCAAAGTCCACATAGTAAGCTAAAATATCTGGGGGTGTTGTAGGGCTCTATAGATGGATGTATATGGGATGCACATGGTTTGTTGAACCATGCGCTACAACCTATACAGGGTGTGTTCCCTAGGTAGAGGGGGACCTATGAGTAGAGTATATTTGGATACATTGTTCTCCCCCAACTACGTGGGTCACTGTTCTTAGATAGTAGATAGCACACGTTTGGTGCACGGTTTGGCCAACCACATAGCCAAACCATGCACCATTTTAAAATTAAGGTGAAGATACCATTTTGTTACTGAAACATTATAACTTAACCCCTATCCTTTTATATTTTCCTCTAGAGAATACAACATTCTCTCCTCTCATTAAAAGCTCCTCTTAGGTCCTAACCTAGGTTGAATTATATCTCCAACTTCCAGACTACGATCGAACCACTTTCAGTTGCGTTGTATAGAAAATGGTAAGTTATATACTCCTTAAAAATATTTCATAATTTATATTCCTCTAAATGAAGCTATTTTGGTGCAAAATAAAATTCATTTTTTTCATGGAATTCATATATTCTTTAATTTTCTTCTGAACATGGCTAAAGGGAGGGTCGATACTGGACAAGAAGAGTGATACATACCTATAGTATGTGGTCTAGTAACATTTCCTCCAATTTTAGATGTTTTATACCCTATTTATTTGTTCTAAATAGTGATCCTTCCTGCACATTTCGATAAAATATGATTTCTACTTTAGATAAATTTGATAATGTATTAATACGCCCTTTATAAGGCCCCAACATTAAACATTACTTAATATTTAATTAAATGAATAATTCCCATTGAGGATCATTTCAGGTTTAGAGTTGTAGAGAATTAGATCATAACTATTACATCTCAAAAGATTACAAAGTAGACACTTCTACTAAGTTTCTATAAAATAAAAACTCTTAAAAAGAAACATGTCTAGTTCCATGTTTTAGATAGCATGACAATTACATGATCCCATCCTTCACCTATTCCACATAAATTCATGTGAAAAACATTTAAAAAAAACTTGGGGTGAGCATAAAAAGCTCAGTAAGGGATACACAAAGAAGGAAAACTGATAGTTTTTCAAAACAACAAGTAAACCATGAATACTTTATCAAAGTAATAATTTTCACCTTTATGGAGTAGTAAATACTCCTCACTGAATAAAATATCATTACTTACCCTTTTGTAACCAAAATATTACCATAAAACACATATAAACAACACATAACATATAAAGTTAACTTGGTACATAAACATACTTAAATGGAATAACCATACGGTCGACTTCCACACATATCACTTAATGGAATAGCCATACGGCCGACTTCCATACCCAATGCATTAGATGTTATAATGTAACCACCCGTCCTGGTATTCACGGCACCACCCATCATATGGTTTATCATGTAACCACCTGTCAAATTTCCAAGTACCATTATAAAATCATAAGACATAAAACAAATATAATGGAATGAAAATTTTCCACATTTCGATTACAATATATCACTTAAATATATTGACATAACAAGTTCATCATAAAAAACCATTTTCAATACCAAAATACATAAAAGAGTATATGGTATTTATTTCATTTTAAAAACATTATGGCTTGTTGAGGAAGCCAAAGACCAAATAATACTCACGGAAGTGGAAAAGGTCATTGTCACTGCGTATGTTAAAAGAACCATTCCTTTTTGTCATTTAGTAAAACAAATCATATAAAAATATTCCTATTGAATAAAATTAAATGTCAAAGGGGTTTATACACCGTATGAAAAAAGTTGGGTATAAAACAAAATATGCCTCAATGAAAGAAGATTGAGACGAAGTCCCTTACCCAGTGTCCGATGTGACTCGATTGCTCTTTAATCTCCTTGATAATAAACTTGAGTTAATTTCTACTTTCTTAAAAACCTTTTTAAGGTTCATTATTCCTTTTATATCACTTATTACCATGTCATTAACACTATGTAATCATTTAAGTTAATAACGGTCGTTTTAACGATCATTGGTACTTGATTCAAAAATAAACTCTTTATAATTACAATTTGTTCATGTATCCATTATATACAGAGTTAAATTAATTATTTAGATATCATATATATCATATATATCTAGTATATACATGAATTTATAATATTACATAACATTTAGAGGTAAGAAATGAAATGCACCGTTCATGGAGACGGTAAGCCATACGTACGCATGAACGCTACTTTCATTTCTATTTCGTATTTTATGGAATGGAATCATAATGAAATAAAGGTATATTATAATTACAGTATAATTTCGTATATAATATCATTAACCCCATACTTTATATGTCCCACATATGTCATTAAAGAATAAAATCACTTTGAGGGGGCGGTAGTCCGCACTTCCTTAAATGAAGATATCGCGTATACCCATAATGGAATCCATAAAGGTATGCCATAAATGAAAAATACAGAAGCTTAAGTAAAAAAAAAACCTATGATATATCATATATAAATATAGTGTTATCTTAATGGCCACTTTGAAGGTGTTAGAAGAATATTGAACAGTCATCGTTTCGTGAGGAAGAAATTTTCCATCCATGAAAACAATATGCTCTTTAACCCTTAGATGAAAGTGTGTGTAAGTGTAGCTCTAATAATTCTCATAAAAACATCCTAGTATATTGAAGATACTGGTGTTGTTACAAAATAAAGTAATAAAAAGAGTTTAGGGGGTTGGAGAAGCAAAATAAAAATAAGAACACAGGAGAAGACACTACCTTTAAAATGGGTTACTCTTTTTGATTTGAGCTCAAAGGATTCCTTGGAAAGACTTCTGCCCAAAGTGAGGCTTCTAGGAGGAAGAGAGGGATGTGAAGAGACAAAATGGGTAGGTATTTTCTGAGACAAATTCTTGAGAGGTGTGGGTATGGTGGTGGAGTTGGGGGCCTTTTATAAGAGGAGAGGAGGGGCACTCTTGGAAAGTTATAAAAGGTTACTTTATTATAAAATGATTTTTTCAGATTTTAAAGGTCCCAACATTATATATTTCGAGGATAAAATGATAAGAGTTCGAAATCCACCCATCCAATAGGTTTTTCATAAGTGTAGGTCTTAGATTTTACATTATCTTTTCATTTTATTTAAATCATGAAATAATGAGGTAATCACTACATCATCATGGTGTCATAAATAATTTAATTTATTTAATGTCTAAAAATTATAAAACAAATATCATGATGTATTAAATCTGTTTATATTTATAATGAATATTTATAGTAAAAAAATGACTTGTTAACCCCATTTAAAAATTGTTTTAGTAAAACAACGCATGTTTGTGACATTTTTATTTTAACTTTAAATAAAAAGTTATTAATGTCATTTTCCTACCAAAGTGGCTCTATGGGGTCCCCAAGTTGACCCATGGATTTTCTGGGTCGGCCATGACACATCCAATAAGGGTAGGACATGTGTCAATGTCAATTCATATTATTAAAATATTATTTTTACCTTAAATTACACTAATTACCTCTAATCGCGATTAAAAACTTAAAAGTTACTATTCACCAAAATATTATTTTAATCCCATTGAACCACAATTTACATCCTAATGAAAACCATGAATGTTGGATTTTTGAAATTAAAAACACAAAGCTGGTAAAATTTCATTTGAACGAAAAATTAGTTTTTTTAAGCACCACTTAGTGGTTTCACTATTCATCAAAAATTGATGTTTTTTAGAGAAATACCAAAACTTCACCCTAAGCTATATTTGATATTCCGAATTCAAAAATGATGTCTATTTTACAAAATTCAAAACATATAAGATAAATTAATTAATTTAATAATTAATTCCCACTGTTAGAACAAATCGCGTGTTTTTATGAAACAATATATATCAAAAGATTGACAGTAGTTTTAGTCCAATTTCAAAGTGAAATTAATTCCAACAACCAATTTTGGATTAAATGGTAATAATATATTCTTATTTCACTTTAAAACCAATTCAAAAGATAATATAATCATATAAATAAATTAGATTAAAAAGGGGTTTTGAATTAAAATACAACATTTTTCACTATTCATTAAAAAAATAATCTTTATCGGAAAAATAACAAAAATTTACACAAAGTAAGTTTTGATGTCCCGATTCTAAAGAAGAATTTTATTTGGTCCAAAATAATGTATAATAGTGACCAAAACTATATTTAAAGAGGGTTCGCCATCAAAAGGCGATAAGTGGACCTTTAGTGAATATTAGAGTATATATGCCTAAAATTGAATTCATTTCATACTTTGAGAATTTATACTTTATTGGATAAATGTAAAAACATTTAAAAACATATATAATCATATTTTATTTATTTTTATTCATTCCCGCCAATACAACGACTATGTGTTAACTACCATTTAAAATAATATTATTTTATACTAGTGTGCAACGTAATATTTCAAAGAAACTATTTTTTGCGTATCGGGTACGCTATCGAACATAGAAACCACTTTAAAGTAAAATTAATATTTAATTCTCAAATATTAATAAATATGAAAATGATTTTTTATTTATTTACTTGGGATGTTACACCCCTTGTGACTCATTTACCATTTTAAAGGATTTGTACCTCTTTGGTTTCCACCCCTTTGGGTGTTTTTAATTAAATTACCTCTTAATTATAAATTTTGATTCACCAAACACCTCCTATGTGGTTTGGATTACACATCACACAAAATTGACTTGTCTTTCAAGTAAATTGTTTCAACTAATTCAATAAAAGCGAGTGGTAAGGCCACATCAAATGTTACAATTTGTAAAAGGAATTATAAAATTTTGACACCCCTGGTTAGTTAGGATAAAAAGAATGTGAATTATTTAAATGGAAATTCCGTATTTTTTTTATAATTAGACACTGGATATTGGGTTTTGGAAAAAAATTATAGGACTTTTTGAGCACATATTTTCGCGCTTTATTACATTGGGTGTTGCGTATGGAATCTCACACCATTTACTATCATGATGGGCATAACGTTCCATGTTCCCTTACATCATTTATTGGGCATGGAGACTCTCCCCATTATCTCGGGTGTTGGTAATGTTGAATCACCCCACTATCACGAGTAATGAGCAAAAAGGCTTCCATTATTATGATATTTAGAGCTAGTACACTTGATGGATCTTATAGTGTGGTAGACCACACACACACATACCTAAGTTATGTCTGTGGTCTATCTTGCATGTAGTATTTATGAATATGACTATATATGTCCCCAAATATATACTATATGTAAATATATAAATATTATGTATAGATACTTGTAAGGTTATGGACATTTTAAAATGTTTTTAGTCTTATTTTAGCCTATGAAGAAGCTGGTAGAGTCTTCCAGGTATCCTATAGGTACACGAGCCAACTAATATTTAGTTTTCAAAATGGTTTATTTTTTTATACGTGTAGACTACTATGATATATGCATTGAATGGATTATTATAGACATCATTGGTAGTGACCTACAGTGTTTATCTCAAGATATACATAGGCTACGCATGGTACCCCAATCGACTTCATGATTGCAGATGTGGATAAGGGGAAGTTCCTTGTCACATATTATTGATCTATTTTTCTTATAAACCAGAGCATTGGAGTAAAGGACTGAGTGCATGCTTTCTATTCTAGTGGATATGTATTTGGGACTTTATTAGTTTTTTATAGAATGTTGTATATGCATGTATTTTGTATCCCCTCCATTTCCCCATTATGTACATCATCATTCCATGAAATCATTTGGTATGTGAACTAGAACAAAACCTGGTGTTAGTAGTGGATTATTAAGGGTGACTCTTATGATTATTATGGATTCTTATGGATGTACATTGTCACATAGATATGGATTTTGGAGAAGAAATAGAGGTGTGAACGTTTCCATAAGAAGGCTAAATCCCTAGTATCCTATGAATATGTGATCCTTTTATTACTAACTTGTTTTTTTGAGGTGTGTTTTTGTCATTGTAGAATCATGCCGCGACAACTTCCTCGAGCTGTACTCCAGGAGGGTGGTGACTATAATCTCCTATAGGTTATTGTCCCTGATCAACTGGTGTTATTTTTTTAAACATCAGTTAATAACTGACATGGAAGATTTATTAATTTTTTAAAATTTGAAACATCCTTTACATTTATTATTATATTTCAATCCAAGATTAGATTAGAATATTAATTGATATAGTCAGTTATTCTTTAATTTACAGTAAAATGTTGTGTCGATTAGTTAATTTAAAGTGTTTGAAAAATAATACACCGAAAACATTAACTAAGTGTTAATTTTTTTAAATTTTAATAGAAGTGATCGAATCAAACCACCCTACATGTGTATATAAAAATGATCAAATGTTATCCACCAGGAAGCCTTTTTGTGAACATGGATAGTGAGATGAGTAGAAGGAAGTCCCAAGACTGTGACGATTGAAAAAACACAAAATTACCTGATATTTGATGACATTTGTGGAAAATATTGTGGTTCATTATACAAATAAAATATTTCATAAGGAGCCTTGTGTGAAATGTCAGGGTCATTTCTAGAAGTTTGTAGTAAATAGAGAGGATGATCCCTTTAACCTGAGCATAAATGTTAGGGTATAATTGGATCATTCAATTGTAGTCTCTGCTGGGGAAGGATTCATATTTTTATTAGAAGTTATTCATGTTTGAGAAATATTTGCCTTTCTTTTTATAAGGGCAGCGACCAACTCCCGTTACATCGACGAACACTCTATTATGTTGTGTGAAAACCCAACAAAACAATGGTTTCCACAATGTATGGTGGATCACATATATAAATGGATGATAAATTCCTCCAAGCACCAATAGTTTTTAGGATTCAAACCAAGAAGGTCTTATGTGTTGGACTTGGAAGTCCTAAGGGAGAAATAATTTAATCTTAACTAGTAGTATTATAGCCATGGTGAAACCAATGTGTGATTTGAATGACCCCAAGTTAGTTTTAGAATTATAATGATGGATTATATTAGAGCATATGGATCTATGGTGGTGCCTTGTATCGAATGTCTATCTACTAATAGTGGGAATGTGGTGTGTCCTGCTGGAGATAGAAACATCGGTGTAAGTGAATGATCATTTGTATCATATGGATTATCATTGAAATAAAGACCCAATTTTTCGGTATTTAGTTTAAGAGGATGAGTTTTGGGAGAAAAATCAATCCCGCATTAGTTTCTAAAAAGGATGGTGACTCACATATAATAAAGGATGGAATATTTCTCTTATCACCAAAGGGTTTTAGGAAAGAACCCTAGAAGGAATTATGTGTTGGGAATGGATGACCTAGGTATAATGGAAATCAATCATGAAGTGTTAGAAGGTAGAGAAGGTGATGTATTAATACCTCCTTCTTAAAGATGCACGTGTTGTTGATAAAAAAATCATGACTTGGGTTATAAGATTTTTGGAAGTCCAAGTATCAAGGTACTCACACATGTTTTTCATCGTGTGGAAACGCTTCACGCTTCCATGATTAAAATGAAAAAAATCATACCAAATATGGTTATAGAAAAATATATTGAATATTACATAAACCTTAGATTCACCTGTTGCCTCTAGTTACAAGTAGAGGGAGATGCTATTTTTTATTCCATGATTTTCATACCCCTTAAGGTTCACAACCATTTTCTATTTTTATTTATTGGCATCAAACATATCAGAGGATATAAATTTTATAGACGATTAGAACAACCTAGATATGTGTTTGATTTTAATATTTTGATGAAGAGAGTCATTCCTTCTTAAAAAATCTAGTCTTTCTACCAACTCTTGTGTCATGGAGGACAGGAATGATGAATCCTTTTATACCCAATGTACATAGCTTATTTTAAAAAACTGTTATTGGCCTAAATGTGGAATAACATTTTCAATCTGTATATAAATATTTCCATGTATATTTATAATACATGTTGATGGAATAAAATAAAGTAATTAAAATTGTATATGAAAATCATAAAACACATTCACAACAACCTCCATTTTGATCTCTTATATAAAGTAATAATGTCTTCAAAAATTCTTTCAACTTCACACTTTTTGTTCTTCTTCTTTCCAAAATACATACTTATAAGATCTTTATAGGATTCAGTATTAATTATTTAAAAAAATTTCTTATTTAATTTTTAATATAATGGGCATGTGTGATGGGGGTCCAATGGGTGTTTAGTTGGAAAAGAATCATATTTTATGTTTAGTAGTTATCGATCAGCATACAAGTGAAGTGGGTGGGAGACCTCAATCATTCGTTCTTGCATTATGCTACAGGTTTTAATTTGAAATTAATATATATATATATTATATAGATATTCATTTTTAGGGATGATGGTGATGTTGTTCATATCATCTCAGAAACACACATTATTACCAATCAATTTACATTGATACTATATAAAAAATGAGATTGCCTGTGGTCCGGGCCCAAACATGAACCTGATATATAATTTTTTTATTTAAGTTATAGTTTTTTTTAAAATTTAACCAATTCATAATATATCATTTAGATCTATCCCATTGAGTCCCGGTCTAGTCATTTTTCATGTATTAATAAAAATTAATATTCAATATCACATCATCTAATTGTCTCTTCATTCATAATCTCACGTACATGCATACCAATGTATTTACATAACTATGAATAGAGGTTGATTTAAACATAAATATCCATGTTTATTATTATTATTATTATCATTATTATTATTATTATTATTATTATTAAATGGCAGTCTAATAGGAAGTTAAGTTGGCATAGGTGGGTGGGGGTGGATTTCACCTGATTTATTGGGGGTTGTGATGCAACGAGCATGGAATAGTTCATGAGGCCTTTTACACGAGGGATGTGCAGGAAACCACCAAATAAATATCCAAAAGACAATCACTATATTTTCCCAAAAATTTCTTATCGATCCCCTCCCATGTCGCTCTCCCCCACCCCTCCTTCTCCCCCCTATCCCTCACTGTTGAACGCCAGTAGCCAGCAGCCCACTCCCCACTCTCCCACTTTCATAGAACCCTGAAGACCCCCAACAACAAGGAGATCTCAACACACATTATGCCCCTTCCCCCCATCTTTAAACCCTGTTTCTCGATCCCCCATATCCCATGATGCCACCCCCAGCTACTCGCTCCCCCTCTCCCATGATATGAACCCCAGCTTCCTTTCAACACCTCTCCTATCATTGTGGAGTCCACTCGACCTTACAATTTTTTTATATATGTTTTCTAAATTTTTTTAAGGTGTAGGTTTATTTTTTAAATGAGTATTAAAGGTGGTATCGGCGTAGCCACCTTTAGGTTTTAGGTGAAAGGCTGCAACAATTCATCTAAAAGAAAACTTTTTATATTGGAATTTTTAAAATTTCAATTTCAATATTTATTTTGTGTTATTTGTTTATATATATATAACAAAAATATATAGCTGAATTTATATTCTATTTTATATCCAGAAGTACTTCCAAGACAACATTCATAATTATGATATAAGCTCTCACCTTAGGCTCCCTTTTATAAGAGGGCTTGTCCTTGAAATCATTCTTCATTTCTAATTTTGGATTCTGGATCTCCCATTCCTAAAGAGGGCATTCTGCGTTTTTCATATGGGATTCAGAACTGTTTCAAGTACAAGTATTTAAAAGACTATAAAATATAAACTATAAGAAAAATATAAAAGATACATAAAACATGGATTAATATTATAATAAATAGTTAAAAGTACAAAGAAGTTTATAAAAAATGTTTATGACAAATAATTTATAAGTTTTCAAAGGAACCTACTTGAAACCTAAAAATGTTTCAAGTATATGACATTGAAAACGTATTAAATTTAAACTATACGAACAATATAAATGAAACGTCGAACATGGATGAAATATATAAGAAATATTATAAAATAAAAATAATTTCATAACAAATATTGATGAAAAATAATTTATATGTTTTTAAATCCACAAAATTGAAACTTAAAAATATTTTAAGTATGTGACATTAAAAGCCTATAAAATATAAACTATAAAACAATATAAATGAAAATTAAAACATGGGTTAAACATATAAGAAATAGTTGAAAATAGAAATAATTTCATTAAAAATGTAGATAAAAAATAATTTATAAGCTTTCAAAACCACATATTTGAAACATAAAAATGTATCAAATATGTGGCTTTGAAAGACTATAAAATATAAAATATAAGATGAATATAAATAAAACATAAAACATGGACTAAACATGTAATATATAGTTGTAAATCAATTAGTTAATTTGTAATATAAGTATTAATTATAAATTTATTAATTATATAATAATAAATTAGTTAACAAGTAATATAATTAATAATTATTAAAAAATAAATAATAATTATATAATTAATTAGTTAATTTGTAATATTATTAATAATGATATAATAATTAATTTTCAATATAATAAATATTTATATAATTATTAATTATATAAAAATTACTTATTTAATCTGTAATATAATTATTAATTATTGATTATTGATTATATACATAATTTGTTAATTAGTAATATCATTATTAATTATTTAATAAATAAATAATATTATATTTATTAATTATATAATTATCAATTATGCAATAATTTAGTATTTAATTACTAATATATTTACTAAATATATAATAATTTTTTAGACAATTAGTAACATAAATATTTATTATATAATAATTAATTAGTTAACTAGTATTACAATTATTAGTTATAAAAAATATAATTAGTTATTTCATAATATAATTATTCATTTTTGTTATTCATTTTAAATATATATTATAAATTATTAGTAATTAGTTATATAATAATTAATTAGTTAATTAGTAATATAAATATTAACAATACAATAATTAATTTGTTAATTGGTAATATAAATATTAAGTATATGATAATTAATTAGTTAATTAGTAATATAATTTTTATTTATAATAATCAATTATTTAATTCGTAATATATTTATTAATGAGTTAATTAGTAATATAATCATTAATTATATAATAATTAATTATTTAATTAGTAATATAATTAATAATCAATCAGTTACTTAGTAACATACTTATAAATTATATAATAATTAGTTATTTGTTATATAATTATTATTTAGTTAATTAGAAATATAATTATTTATTATATAAATAATAAATAATAATTATAAATAAAAATTATATTACTAATTAACAAATTAATTATTATATAAATATTTATTAATAACTATATAATTAATTATTAATAATTAATAATTAAAAATTATAATGGATTGTTATAAAAAATAATTATATTAATAATTATCAAATTAATTATTATATAATTTATAGTGACGTTATTAATTTACTAATTAATTATATAATTAATAATTAAAAATGAATAATTCTGCTACTTATTAACTAATTAATAATTATATAATCAATAACTATATAATTAAAAATTATATTACTAATTAACTAATTAACTATTAACTATTTATTATATTTTTAATCCATGTTTTATGTTTTAATTTATATTTGTCATATAGTTTATATTTTATAGTCTTTCAAAGACAATAACATGAAACATTATTACATTTCATGTAAGTGGTTTTGAAAGCTTATAAATTATTTTTCATCAACATTTTTTACAAAATTAATTTTGATTTTAACTATTTATTTTATGTTTAATCCATGTTTTAGGTTTAATTTATATTTTTCTTATAGTTTATATTTTATAGTGTTTTATAGCCACATAATTGAAAAAAATTATGTTTCAAAGACATGGTTTTGAAAGTTTATACATTAGTTTTCATCAACAATTTTTAGGCTGTTATTTTTATTTTAAACTATTTTGTATATTTTTAATCATTTTTTTAATTTTTATTTATATTGGTATTATATTTTATATTTTATAGGCTCTCAAAGTCACATACTTGATACATTTTAATGTTTCTAATTTATGTATTTGAATGTTTATAAATTATTTTTCATCAAAATTTCTAATGAAATTCATTTTATTTTTTGACTATTAATTATTTGTTTAATCCATGCATTATGATTAATTTATATTGTTCTAATAGTTTAAATTTTTTTGGCTTTAAAACTAAAATACTTGAAATATTTTTACATTTTAAGTAGGTCACTTTGAAAGCTTATAAATATTTTATCATCAATATTTGTTATGAAATTCAATTTATTTTCAACTATTTATTATATGTTTAATCAATGTTTTAAGATTCATTTATATTGGTCTTATATTTTATATTTTATAATCATTTAAATCCATGTACATGAAATAGTTCTGATCCCACATCAGAAATTTTTAATGTTCTGCGTGGGAAAGGGAGAACTAGAATACCAAATCAGAAATGCATAATGATTTCTTGGGCAAGACCTCATATAAAATGGAGCCATGGGAAAGAACTTTTGTCAAAATCAGGACTTTTGTAATGGAAGAACTGCTAGATATTAAATAGATGATAAATTCTGCTGAAATTTATATATATATATATATATAAAAATAAAAAACCAAAAACAATTAAATAAAAAATTAGTAAAAAAATTAAAATTCAAAAATTATATATTTTTTTCTTTTAGAGGAAAGGTGGTGACGTCATTGCTGCCTTTCACCCCAAAAGTAAAGGCGACAATGCCACTCATATTTTTATTTTTCTAAACTTGTTGCTTTTAAAGAAAATTATAAAACATATATAAAAATAAACCCACCGCCCCCTCCCCTCACGATAGAGCCCCGCATTTTGGATTTTTTTAAAATTATAACATAATTTTTTTTATATTATTATATATTCTTGAAATTTTTCTGAATTCGTTAGTTTAGAGATTAAACTAATTTTATATAGTTTGTTGAAAAAATATATTCAATCATTATTTAAGAACTTCATGAAATATTTCAGTTCTGTTATAATTATACATTACGTTTAATTTGATTTCAGTCATCTCAATATTTGTTTAGTTAAATTTTTTAGGTGTTAAATTCAAAATGTGCACTATATTACCATATTGATGTCTTGAATATAATCATTTGGGTTTATTCACAGTTATAGTGTCAGGTAATAATTATATATGTATATTGTATGATGAAAATGTTTTATGTATGTTGTATATTGTATTCATTATGGATTCATTAGAAATTATCAAATACACACACACACACACTTGATATAACATACCATGAAATATATAGCTTCACTAATTTTTAAAATATCAATTTAAATTAATTGAAGAAAATACTGTGAAATATCAATATTTATTTAGTTTAATACACTATAAACCTTTCTGTGATGATATACTATAGTACCAAAATATTTATACATTCATTATGTGTTTACAGAAACTTTTTAGATATTAAATTTCACAAGTACACAATATTTTCATATTGATGTTTCAGGTATAATCTATCTAATTTTTTCACTAATATGGTCCTAATATACAACCATATTAAATATCTATACATATATTGAATATGGATAATGATATTTTTATGTTATATTTATTATTCAGGGGGAATCCATTATATCTTAGTGAATATTTATATGATTCATATAATAAACTGTTACATATCTAGACATTGTAATTCTAAAAATACAGGTTCAAATTTATTGAATAAATATCATGCGTATAGTTTACTGATTAAGCTAATTACATACAGATTATAGAAAAACTATATATAGTTAAACAAAATTTTAAAATTCTTCTTTTATGATATATATTTCTGTTTTAGTATAGTATCAATTTCTATTATATTTGAAACTAGTCATGTTAAAACATTTTTAGATATATATTTTTGATATTAATTTAAAAATATACGCGACATTTCTATACTGGAATCTCTTATATAATTCTGCTTATTATTTGTAGTTTATGTAATATATGTGTTGCATATTGTACCCATGTTTTATTTATTACACTAAATTAGATGTACACTTTCACGACCCGACCCAACGGGGCTCGAGCCGTGACTCCCCAAGCCCGCCTCCAATAGGCCAGGGGCTGGCGACCAACGCCGAGTAGGCTATCACACACATGGGAGGCATTAGCCTAAGGTACCTGTACACACGCACCCACAAACACCTCCATGCAACAGTGCAGAGATATAGAAACTGAAAAGTAAATGCATGCATACAATCTATCCCAAACCAGAGAGCAACAGCAAAAGTACAAGGGAAAAATAGGGCCCACCAAAATAAAACTACAAAGCGCGTCCAACCTGCTCTGAAGAAGGGAAACGCTGCCACAAACACCCGCCAGAAAGCTCCCTCGGCACAGCTCCGGTAAACACCCCGGTCAACTCGCTCACTAATCTCCGCCTGCTCCGGGTCCTCCTGGGACTCCGTCAAAAGGCCTGTGGTCTGCACAAGACACAAACATGTGCGGGCAAAGCCCGTGCAGGGGTGAGTATAAAAATACTTAGTTGGCACCCCAAAAACCCAAAACCCAAGGTCGCAACTGAAAGGCAACAGTCCGCTCAACCCAGCCAGAGGGAACCCAGACGAGAGAGAAACTCCATCTCATGACCATCCTCGGCTAAACACAACTAGTCAGCTCAGCTCAGCTCAGGTGTATGCCCATACATACACCTTGAACAATCCAGATATACACAGTTCACGCCACAAAGCCACAAGAGGTACCGACCTCATCACCAGCAACTGTCCACAACCAGGAGAGTACACCACGAACACTATCATACCAGATGACACTCATCCGAGAGATACACTCCATCGGGATACTCGCAAACAAACATCACAGACGCTCACCCGAGAGACCACGCTCATCGGATAGCATCACTGAGGAAACATCGCTGAAACAACATAACCACCAAACTCCTCGGAGAGGGGATCGCCGCTAGGGTCCGCTAGGGGATACCAAGACCCACTCCGGTATACGTAGCTCACAGATAGGGGATCACTCCCAGGGTCCGCTGGGGGATAACACGACCCGATCTGGCATACGTAGTACTCACAGATAGGGGATCACACCCAGGATCCGCTGGGGGATACCACAACTCGATCTGCACTCGACAGAAGCTTCACACTCAAATAGAGGATCATCGTCCATATAAAGATGGTCACGACGATACCGGAACCCTATCTGGTATAACTCGTGATGTAGGGGATCGAACCGACGATGCCACAACCCTACCGAAACCACGCGTTGAGTAGGGGATCGCATAACCAATGATACCGCAACCCTACCGACACCAAGCGCTGAGTAGGGGATCGTATAACCAACGATACCGCAACCCTACTATAAACATCATGCTGAGTAGGGGATCGTAAACCCGACGATGCCACAACCCTACTGTGCACGACCCACCGCGTAGGGGATCATATTCCCGATGATGCCACAAACCCTACGGGGTTAACCTGCTAGATAGGGGATCACCGCCCGTGAATAAGCGGTCACAACGATACCAAGAACCCGATCTAGGGTAAAGATGCTAGAGGATCCACTCCGGGCCCACCGGAGGGATACCACAACTCTAACAGTTTAAACATCCCATCGAGAGGATCACAAACCCATACGATGGTTGTGATACCACACGAACCCTCGTAGGAACGAACCAAGGGAGAACCCTCAACCTCTGCTGGTCCAAACATCGCTAACCCGAGCGACTCGCCCCAAAGCCACACTGCGCACCTCCGAAGCCAAAACTGAGGCCACCATCGCGTTCTACGTGGAAAAACACGCAGGATAGGCTGTTTACTCGCCCGAAACGGAGCACCGGTGAAAAAGGCACTATTCACCGTACCTAGCTCGTGCGGGGCCCACACAACGATCCCTAAACCCATCGAGAGGATCACACCACGACGATCCCCTCAGAAAAACAAGAGGAATCGACTACTCGCTCGCCCAAAACGGACACCCGGTGAAAAAGGTACTGTTCACCGAAGGCCAGCTCGGGTGGGGCCCACGCCTGGATTCCGAAACTCATCGAACGGAACGCACCATTGTGATTCTCTCGAAAAAACACACAGGATCGACTATTCATCTGCCAAAATCGGACTCTTGGTGCAAAAGCTGCGTTTCTCCGCAAACGCCAAAACCCGGCCTCGTGGGGCCCGCAACCCGTTCTCAGGCCCAACACCCGGAAACCATCTCAAAAAGTCCGTCGTACCATCAGGGTCACAACGCCACTGACGGCAAGTCAATCGGACGCTCCGGGTAGAAGTTACAACGGCCCGAAGTCGTAAAATAATAAAATAATATTATTTTATACGACGTTTCTAACTCCCGGGCCACGATCCCGAACCATAAAATTCTCAATGTTATTTCAAAAGATCCGTCTCGACGCAAGGAGCACATCGCCGCAAACGGCTCGCAAATCGGAGTTACGGTTTGCGAGTTACGGGGGTTTAAAGAACCCCCGGAACAAACTGGCCGGACCACCGCAGGGTCGCCAGAAACAACCGCGCCGCCGCCGGACTCCGCCACGCCGCCGCCGCCGCCACCGGAAACCGCCGTCGCGCCGCCGCGCCGTCACGGATTCCGCCATGGCCGCCGCCGGAAAACCGGGATTTCACCGGAAAACTTCCGGGAGCCACCGAGAGCACCCCGGTGCTCCAAATTCAGATCCGAAACATGTTTTGGAAAGCTCGGGACCCGAACTATACAACCCATATGAAAATTTGAAGAAAAACAACACAAAAACGGGATCCGGGATTGTAAAACTCAAACCGCCTACCTCGCGGGCGAAACACCGACGTTCTGCCTCAGATCCGCGCTCCCGAGCTTCCGCTGCGCACTCCTGGAACGTCCGCCGTCGAATTTTGAGCTCGTGGGCGCTCCGTTTGCTCGATTCGGCGGATTGGCGGCGAAGAACGGCGAAGAACGACGAAGAACGATAAAAGGGGGGGGGGGGGGGCGCTGATATTTATATCAGCGGCCCGCCGACGCCAAACCCGCCTCGGACCCGACGCCCGATGCGAACAAAAGTAAGGTCACCCCTAGGGTAAACGCGCCGTTCTGAACGCAACGGCGGTCTCAGATTTTCCATCCGAGACTCCGTTCATAAGTTATTTGAGCCGACGCTCGCACACAAACTTGCCACCTATTTACGGAAACGCCCCTGGTGGCGTTTCTCACCGCAGGCCCACGCCCGCAAAGTTTACACCCCGCCTAGGGTAAACGGCACGTTCCGGACGCAACCGTGCCCTCAGATTCCCGTTCTGAGCTACCGTTTAGGAGATATCACACCCCCTCCACCTGTATAGTATAAAAAATATACTTAATATTTTTGTAAAATTATTTCCGGGCACACCGGGCCTCGGAATCGCACGCCGTCCTCTCGCCTAGCTCTAGAAGTATTCGTAGAAATATTCCAAAGTCTGATAGGGCCAAAAACCCGAGTCGCTACATACACATTAATGTTTTTTACATTTAAATATACAACTTCATAAATTTATAAACCGATGAATATAACACATTGAATAAATATTAGGTGTTTACTTTATGGATTAAATTGCTTGTATATTGATTCCCAAAAATCATTTTGCCGTTTAGCTCATTATATAAATGATTTTCTCCTCACATATTGGACATCTCATATATAAATAATTTCTTTAATATTTGAAAATATTGAATTCAATACGTATTTATATATATGTATTAGGTGTAAAATTTTAAAATACTCACTCCATTACAATATTGATGATTCAGGTATAATCCCTCCCTTTTCAGTTTCATTGACGAAATATAAAATTTGATAAGTGATGTATACATATTTTGCATCTTGTAAATGATATCAGTATGTTCTATATTGTAATTATTATACATTCAATACCTTTTTCTTAATATACACATGTTCACATAATTGAATACCATATATAAAACTTCACTAATTTCTTATATACTTGACCTAATTCAACAAATAAAGATTTTGGTTACATATTACCAAGAAATTTGATTGAATAAAGAACTTCATGTATTAAAACTGACTGAATAAATATATATGGTTTAGATTAATGATTAAAATAATGTCATTTTCACTGTCTGCATTTATTTTATTTTATTATACCCTATAATGAATCTTTTTTAGTCATATACCATGTGTTTTTTCTAAAAAAACACAACTACATTTGAAGTTAACTATAAATACTAAAATTAATATTATAATTCATTTATTATTTTGTAATTTCATAATATATTCACTATTTACTTTTTTGGATATCATATTTAATTCTTTAATGTCTTATTTTTTTAGCATTATTCATTTCCAATTTTGTTAATTCAATCGAGATAGTCGATTTAATTTTTTATTAGATTTCCAACCTATTGTAGTATTCCTGTTTGAATGAAACAATGTTAATGTTTAATCCCAATATCCTGATAGTAAAAATATTACAATGATAGTGACATATCTTCAAATTTCTCTCAATTTTACAATTTTATGTCATTTCTTGTTACGTGATACCTTACTCACGTTATGTTGTTGTTGAATCCTGAAAACCTAGACATCAGACAGTACTATGAATTATAGTGTACTCATCTACATTTGAGATATTAATTTTTTCCATTACATGTATCATTTCCATATTCTAATGTTCATATTCAGGGAAATATAATTTCCTAAAAGGTTATAGAGTAGTTTACATTGCAAAAACTGTTCCATTTATATAAAATTGATGAATAGAATAATTATCATAGATATTTTTTTAGTTTTCTATAACTTTTATTATATTCATTGTTAATCTATATTGTGATCCAATTACTTATGTTTATATATGTTCTTTGGTATTTATTTTTATTAAAACTTCTATTATTTTCCTTATGTACCATCTTAAAATAATTATTTAATGAAATTTTGTCTATTAATTCATTTCCATCTTCATAATAACCCATCTAACATATATTTTGGTCTTTTCTTTTCATCACTATTCTCCTTCCCTTTTATTTTCCAAGATCACCTATCTTCTAGAATTTATTAATATGTTTAACTTGTATAAAATTTATCAATGTATTACTTTCTTATTAGAATCATTCTAAATTAATTCTAGGTAATTAAACATTGTTACTTTGTCTTTAATCAAGGAATGTCTTAATATATTCTGATATGAGTCTTTAAATTACAATTTAATCATTCCATTTTTAGTTTTGATTCATCTATTTGATTTTTATCTTAATTATACACTATTAGTATGTATTCATTAGTCTTCAATTCATTTTATTTATCTTGTTATGATCCTGATGGAAGATGGTACATTTCATGGGTGGCACCAAGAATATCAAACCCTTATCTTGAAGTTTCATGTAATTATATATATATATATATTTTGTTTAAATTCATGAGGTTTAATGATTCTATGAATGTTATGTTACTTAATCATATTATGTAGTTTTATATATGGATTGTCATTAGACATTATGATACGTAAAACCAAGAATTGTTTTTCTAATTTATAGTTAATATGGGTTAATGTTATTTCACTAAACAATATTGCTAGTGTTGAATCATTTTTTCCACTTGGTATAAATGTGGAATTATTTTCTAATTCATATTTTATTTAATTTTAGGTTATTAAACTTTTTCCCTATTTTTATCCAATCATATCCATGTTTTATAATCATTCATTGACTCTTATAGACTAATTGTCTCTATTTTGACATCTCATGTCACCACAAACATAGTGTCCTCATTAGAAATTGAATACAAAGGTATGTTTATCTAATTGAAATTTTCGTTTCATAGTTATTCTGTTATCTAAGAATTATTTCTAAACATGGGACATGGATGAATATAAAAATTAATTTCCTTTACATGGGTATACCATGTAAATTTTAATCATTTTTATATTAACATTTCATCATGAAATTCATCTATAAATAAATTTGTGAAAATAAATATCAATGATTATTACTTTATTATTAAGATGTGCCATCATCCACAACTCAAGATCATTGTGTCACTATCTAAAATAGAAGTAAGGATCATAGTTCATGAAGGTATAAATATCATATTGTTTTGTAAATTCATTAGATCATATATTTTGTTAGTCATTGGGCATACAAATCTTTTATTTTTTTTGATTTATACTGTGAATTCCACTAAAATATTCAGGTTTCTCTTTAATATAATCCCTTTGAAAGAGAAACAACCAAAAAGTACATTCCAAATTAATTATTTTCCTTTATTCAATTTTCTTAGGCTCTTAGAGAGTCAGATGGAAGCCAAAAGTCCATGATAAGGTAATTATTTACCATATTTGTTTGTTTAAATCCACATTACCTATTAAATAATTTCTTGAATACGTGAAACAAGTCATCATTTGACCCAAATATCCACATAATTAGGAAATAACTAATAGTAAATTCTTATTCAATTATTTCTAATATTTAGTTGCATTGATCTTTGATTTTTTAAATACTTTTAATGAATTTATTTAAGTGTTTTATTTAACCATTTATGTTCCTTTCACAATGATTAATTCTAGAATTTAAATTGTTTTTATTTTTTTAAAGTTTCCCCATCATCATTACGAAACTTCATTCCCATTAAATAGATCCTTATTCTTCTAATACATTTTCATGTTTATTGAGGATCTATTAATTTGTTTGACCCACACAATTTTTTTAGGAATCCAAGCATCATATTTTTATATTTGGAGCACTTTTTAGTTTACCCATTAATATGGCCACTTCCTCTTTAAAATATTTAATCATATTTACCATTTTATTAGTTAAAAATTTATTCATTCATTCCTCTTTTCTTAGGTTTGTGTTTTATTAAAATTAGTCTCTTATATAGACTCTCTTGAGAAAATAAATTCATTGTAGCTCACTCTAGTATTCATAGTTGGTGTATAGCTCACTATAATTTTTTTGAGAGCACATTATAGGCGTTTATGGGTGTATTGGACTGAGTTCCATGTTATGGAATGTTCATAGGGTTGGTATTGTTCAATAATATCATTCACACATCATTTTGTTAGTGTCCTAAATGTATAAACTATTGTTTTTTATCACTTAAGTGCTTATTATTTTCTTAATTTTCAGGTTGGAATAAGTTCTCTTAAATTATCAAAGGTGTATTGGATAGTTGGACTACTTCTTCAATACTGATTATATAAACTCTTGCTACCTCAACTAAAAATTCTAATTTATTGCAGCAATTCCAACAACACATAATCACTATTGAGTCCTTAATGGTGTGTCAAATTGATTTCTCAAATTTGGATAGAATGATTTATAAATCCATTTAGCATTTCAGTATTATTAAGGTCCTCAAAAGTTACCCCATGTTGGGTTTATAGTTTTTCAATGAATAAATTCCCAATTTGAAATGATTTTACTTATATTTTTTATACATTGTGTTATTGATTTATTTTATTAATTCATGTTAAAAATATGCGATTGGAATATAGCGTAAATATTTTTTCCCAACCTCCTTGGATTGGAATATTCGTGATGATCAATAATAATTACTAATAAATAATGATATTTGGAAGCCAATCATGACCTTATTCTAGGTCTTGCGATTTTCTTTGATATAACAGGGTACTATATCGATAGTTTTTGGATTCTTTTCAATTATAACTAGAAACCTTTATAATCCACTATCTTTTTGATTACTCATTTTGGAAGTTTATTATTTAAATTACAACTCACTTATGATAAGATTTTGAATAAGGGTTATTTATGATTTCAGATATTTTAATTATTCAATTTTTAACTATTAAAAGCTACAATTAAAATATTCTTACGATCAGTTGATAATATGATTAAATAAGATCTGTTTAATTTGTTTATGAAAAAACTATATGAATGGGTGATTCTAACTAATTTCATCAAAATTTCCTAGTGTATAAGTTCTTTTTAATCTCTTGTATATGTTTATATTTTCATGAATTTACGTTCCATGTTGTTATTGTGTTTAGGAATGTATTCTATATATTAGATGGATAATTCCAGGGGTGTGAAATCGCACCAATGGTGACCTATCTCAATATTTCCTCGTGGCCTATAGATCAATAATAAATCAGTAACCCAATCAACCCAACCCAAACAATATTGGGTTGGGTTGGGTCATTTTGTTTGTGTCATGTAACCTCACCCACTATAGGTCAGGTTGGGTAAGGTTAATTTCTCATGAAGAATTTGACATAACATTCTCTTTTGGTTGGGTAAGGTATAAAACCACCCTTGACCTAACCCGACCCATGAACACCCATAGTCTGGGGATCAAGATGAACTGAACAAACTATGAATGCTATGAAATCAGATAACAAAAATTGAACATTAATTTCTAAAATGGTGGAGGAAACATAACGTCTATATGAGGTTTCCTTTGCTCGGGATGGCCGAAAATGTAGTTATTGTTTTAAAACACCAAAATGTGAATTTAATGGTGATATCCATAACAAATGACATATACATGATGGGAAATAATATGAAAACTATTTTATTGACATGTTTGAGCAATCAACATGTCAATCAGAAAAATGGTGTGCTCAGAATGGCCGAATATATAGTTTTTAAAGGTTTGATTCCCATTAAAACCATGCATCGGGGGGGGGGGGGGGTAAAACCTATCAAACTACATCTGAATGCTATGAAATACCATGAAAACAATTGTGTAGTGAATTGTAAAATTTTCAAATAAATTGAACATCAATATGAGGTGTACATTTCTTGATTTTACCCCAAACAAAATTCAATTATTTTAAACATGAAGACTTGTTTTTAATAGTCAGATCCATAAAAATAACCACAAAGTGAGGTGATATTATAGAGAACCATATTACGGATATTTGTGATTTGTGAAAGAATACAAAATGTCATCAAACATGATATCTTACTGAAATGACTGAATAAGTAGTTCTTAAAGGGTTTTCTCTATTTTAAAAAGTGCATCCTGGGGTCAAAATAGCCAAACAACATACTAATTCCATGAAATCGTTCAAAAATAACTATACAATGATTTTTAAACTTTTGGAGTAGACGTTGAAGGTCCCGGGCATAGCAGAATCTCTTGGGTGGATGTCCCCACTTGCTTTTTTGTTATTAGTAATGATCAATCTGGGATCAATAAGACAAAAAATTCCAGACTCCACATATCGAATCATAGAAATAGACAAAGAAGAAGAATCATCCAAGAACCACAATGAAGGATCATCCTAGGTTGATTATAATTAATTTAATTAATTGACAAGAAGTACCTTTTATGGCATTCTTTTTTTGTTGATATTTATTATCACATTCTGATGTGATTCATCGTTGCGTCGCAGAAACCAAGTGTAGACATTCTCTAGTGGGGATCCACACAGGCACCACGTATCTCTAGACATTGCCAATGGAATCTCTGGGTGCTAGCGTGGAGAGTCCTTTGCTTTCATTGACACCTTAGAACACCTTGAAAAGATGGAGGGGGTTCTATCTCGGTCTTGAGATCATTATTGGAGGAAGGAGTTCATTTGTCCTTGAGAAAATTCTCCAGAATTGTTGTTCACAATGATTTTGGAAAAGTGTTGGGGTTGTGAGTATATTTATAATCAGGTTTTAAGTTACAGAGTTATTACAATAAATAAACGTGTTATGATTTTTATTTATTTCAGTAACTCTTTTTGAAAACCGCCATTTTGAATAACTAATTCCTTGACATGATCCCACAATGATTATTATAAATATCATTTAATAAAATGATAACAGTTCCTCAAAATCTCGACTGAAAAATCTACGTGGTGTGTAATAATTAATACATGGAATGTACTCATTTTTCATTTCCTTTCCCAAATTAAAACTACATGGCGTCTACATTCAATGTACACAACATGTATATCATGTTTTCATTTTATTCTTCCTCCAACATTAAAAAAATTTAGGATTCCTTGAATAATTACTAAACCACATACGAGAATAATATTTATTCTACTTGAGATACTTGGATACACTAAGTGTGTGATCTTCTAGGCCTATTTCTCATTGGCATTTGGCGGGCTTTCCTAAAGTCCAAGACTAATCTCTAGCAATGGGTCAAGGAAACCAATAGAATAAAGTTGATTCCACATTGTCGTGTCACCTCATATGAATGCTTACTGTGTAATTTAATCCCTTTGTCTAAATATCTCATCATGCAGGTTTCATGGTAGTGTCATAGACTTATATTATTGATCCATCATTATTTGACATCCAGAAATAAAATCGTTGTGACTCCATGGCCATGGAATTTGGGCGACAGTTCTATTTCAATCAAAGGGACCAAGATATATACTTCTATAAATATGGAAGGTACAAATCCATCCTCAACTTATCCATTAACAACATGTCATTCCTGACACACCCAACATACTCTACTTCCATCCAACTATCTTCATGACAGTTTTCACCTGCAAATATAAGTGCGCAAGTCATGACATGTGTTAATGATAATTTTCCAATATAAGGACCATTACACACACTCGTATATAGTAATGTTTGATGAGACCAAGACATGAGGAATTACTACTGGCGGGTTTGTTCTCATAATCTCCCATATTGGAGATTACCATGTCCAAACTCCATGAGAGGAAGTCTCGCCTTCTTATGAGTACTCACACATGACAGTTTGTATACTATGTGTCCTATCCTAGTATGTCATCAAACCATAGAACTTTATTTAAGAATATTGTTATAGCATTTCAAGGTTCTCGTCATACCAGGGATGTGACATGACCTTATTAATTCAACAAATATTATAGGACATTATTATATTATAGTCATGCAGAACAATGAACTATATATATTAAGTGTACATTCATGTAATCAAAGTATAAACAGCTGGTTCATAGGACACCAACTCTAACAAAAATCCCAGTTGGACTAGAGCCAACTGACTATGACTTTTAGTCTGCTAGACCTCACATGAGGATCATGTTTCTGTATAGTCAAAGCTTTAGTCAATGGGTCTACCACATTGTCTTCCATGGAAAAAATACTCACTACAACTTCACCTCTCTGAGAAAAATACCTCAAGAGATGATACTTCAAAAGTATGTGCTTTGTCCATTGATGTAACCTTGGCTCTTTTACAAGTTCCACCACTGCAGTATTATCACAATAGAGTGTTATATGATCTTTACTATTAGGTATTACATCCATATATTGGATGAAGTTTCAAATCCATACTTCTTATTTAGTTGCCTCAGAAGCTGAGATATACTCGGACTCTGCTGTAGAATATGCAACCACACCTTACGTTGAGCTCTTCCAGCTCACTGCACCTCCATTCAAAATAAATATGTATCCAGTCTATGAATTCATGTCATATTGATCAGTTTGGAAACTAGAATCTACATGTCCTCTGATGTCTAGTTCCTCATCTCCTCCATAAACTAGGAACATATCCTTAGTACACCTCAGATACTTAAGGATAGTCTTGACTACTATCCAATGGCGATCTACTGGATCAGTTTGATATCTTCCTACCACACTTAATGCATATGCAACATCTATCCTTGTACATAGCATAACATACATGACTTACCCAATCATGGATGCATAAGGGATCCATGCCATTTTATTTCTTTCCTCATGTGTATGAGGACACATTTTCATTGAAAGATGAATTCCATGTGACACTAGAAATAATTCCCTCTGGGACTATTCCATAACTAATCTCTATAGTATCTTGTCAATGTATGTACTTTGACTCAGGGCCAACATTCTATTGGATCTATCATGCTGGATCTTGATCCCCAGAATATATGCTACCTCGGCCAAGTCTTTCATAGAGAAGCATTTATCCAACCATTCCTTAACTGACTATAAGACATGTACTTCATTTCCAATTAGTAATTTGGAATCAACATATACTATTAGGAAAACAATTGCGGTTCCTCTAAACCATTTGTAGACACAAGTCTCATATTCATTCTTAATAAATCTAAATTCCATTACGGCTTCATCAAAATGAATGTTCCATGACCCCGATTCTTGATTTAATCCATAAATGTTTTTTTGCAACTCACATACCTTTTTGGTATCCTTTGGAGTCACAAAACATTTAGGTTGTGTCATGTAGACATCTTCCTGGAGGTTCCTATTAAGGAATTCTGTTTTCACATCCATTTGCAAAATTTCATAGTCATGGTAAGTGATAATGACCAATAGAATTCTGATGGATTTCAGCATCGCAACTAGTGAAATGGTTTCATCATAGTTAATTACTTGATGCCATCTAAAACCTTTTGCAACCAATTTCACCTTATTGGTGCTAACTTGTCCCTCCATGTCCAGTTTCTTCTTGAATACCCATTTTTTACCAACAGGCTTTATATACACTGGAGGATCTACCAATATTTAGACTTGGGTTTGGTACATGGAATCCATTTTAGAATTCATGGTATCTTTCCACTTTGTAATGTCTGTGCCTTCAATTTTTTTATTATAGGTAAGAGGATTATCATTGTCAACCAATAATGAGTCACCATCCTCGGTGACAAGAAAACCATAACGTTCTGGTTCTCTCACCTCTCTCGTGCTTCGATGTAGTTCTTATGTCTCTGGAATTGATTGTTCTCCCATGGGGCTTTGTGGAATCTATTATTGTATCAAATCCAGTGTATCTTGAGCCTCGACATCATTAAATTCTATCTCACTCACAATATCTATATTGGAGATGTGCTCCCTCTCAAGGAATATGGCGTGTCTTTCCACTGTAACCTTTTTATCTGAGGGTTTGTATAGGTAATATCCCCATGTTTTGTTGGGATATACTATAAAGGTACACATTGTTCCATAGGGTGAATGTTTTTACCTGAAGAGGCCTTAAAAATGCTTCGCTACCCCACACATTGAAATTTGATAACATGGATTTGTGTCCAATCCATAACTCGTATGAAATACCATTTATCGATTTAGTTGGTACTTGGTTTAGTTGGTGTGCTGTTGTTTGTAATGAACATCCCCAAAAGGATAATGGAAGACTCACATGGCTCATCATTTATCTCACTATGTCCAATTGGGTGTGGTTCCACATTTCACTTAAACCATTCCACTAAGGCATGTAAGGAGTAGTTAGTTGAGATAGAATCCCATAATACTATAAGAAATCAATGAAGTACTGATTAAGATATTCTCCTCCTCTGTATGAGAAGAGTTTCATAATCTTCTTACCAAGTTGGTTTTCAACTTCATTATTGTATTCTTTTAACCTATCAAAAGAATCTGACTTATACCTCATTAAGTAAATATATCCATATCTACTAAAATCATCAGTAAAAGTAATGAAGTATAAGAACCCACCCCTTGATTCAACTGGAAACGGTCCACACACATCTGTATGAACTAATTCTAGAATCCCTTTATCCCTTTCACATTTCACACTAATTGGGGATTTGGTCATTTTTCCTTGTAGACATGCATGACATACACCAAGTGATTTTAGTTCGAAAGAATCTAAATTACCATCTTGATGTAATTTTGTCAAATGTTTCTCATTGACATTACCTAGTTGGCGATGCCAAAGTTGTGTGTGGTATGAGTCATGTGAATTAACTTTTTCATCGATTTCTATTACTTGGTTTGTGTATTCTAACACATAAAGGCCATTATATAAATTTTCCCTACCAAAACAAATTCTATCTTTATAAAAGTAGAGACATTCATTTCTAAACATGAATATGAATCAATCATTATCTAATTTAGATACTGAAATAATGTTTTTGTTTACAGAGGGTACATAATATCATCTTTTTAATACCAAGACCATCCCAGTAGGCAATATGAGGTGGTAGTCTCTGAAAACTACAACAGTGATTCTGGATCCATTGGCTGCTCACATATCCACCTCACCTTGACCAATATTTCTGAATGTACTTGGTTCCTATATTTGAGTATAGATTTGAGCACCACAAGTAGTATATAATACCCAATTGATAGAAATTGTTAGACTGCATTTGATAAAAAATGCACCTGAAGCTTCCCCTTGCTTCCTTGGATGGGTAAAGTTTTTCTTCCAGTGGCCCTTTTTTCCACTTGATAAACAAACAACCTCATGTTTTCTTTCCTCTCCTTTGATCTTCCTTTTCTTGGAAGGACATGAAGAAGCATTGGGATTATTGAACTTCATCTTGCCTTTACTTTTATTAACCATAAGGACAGAAGGCTTTTCATGCTTCATATCATTGTCCACTTGGAGAATGAGGATAAGAAGATCAAATATAGACTTCTCAATGTTGTTCATGTTGAAATTAACAACAGTGTTAGAGAATCTCTGGGGGAGTGATGCAAGAATGAAATTGGTACCCATTTCTTCGTGGAGTTTAAACCCTATAAGCTCCAAGCACTCAATGTTGCCAATGATCATGACTACATGAGGCCTATATGGGGAACCCTCTCCAAGCTTGCTCTGAAATAGATCCATGGAGATTTCAAACCTTTCTTGTCTTGTTCTCTCCTAGTATAGACTACAGAGGTGTTTGAGCATGATATAGGCATCTATGTCTTCATGAGACTTCATGATCTCACCAGAAATTGATGACAACATCAAACATTTAATGTCGAGTGCATCATTCAAATGTTGATCATAGACCAGGATATCTTCATCACTCACCCCTTGGTCAGGCGAATCAGGAAGCAAGGACACCATCACGTAAAACATTCGTTCATGGTGTAGGATAACCCGAAGGTTCATAAACCATTCCGGAAAGTTACTCCCTGTGAGGATATTATCTTTATCAAGAATTGATCATAGTGAAAATGTGTTTGACAAGTTTATCATATTGATTCTACAAATTATAAGTGCAGATTTATCAGTGCATTTTGATTACATTTTATAAAAAATAATAAATGAATTTATTCATTCTCCCACTATTTTATCATCTCCAAATGGACCCCACCATTGAACATGGAATTGCTCGTTGCTATAAAATTATATTGGTAGGGATCCATGTTCCCCTCTGCATAACCCCACAAGGGTTGGTCAAGCTATTTAAAGGTATTTAGGTAGTCAGGTCTTTGCCAATTGTGAGCTTATAGTTCCTTGATCTGTTGAGTGGACTCCCCAATCTTGAAATCCGGACATAGATTTACTCAAAAATTACTTCCATTTTTCAACAAGTCCAGCACGGGATACTTCTCTAGATGTACAATGTTTTAGTCAACCCAAATCTTTCATAAGAGCTTCCTTTATAAGAGCAAGTGTCCCAACAAGGGTTGTTCAAACACAAAGTTTTATGAGTCTTTCCCTTAATCAAGTAACAGAAGTCTTAGTCTAACATAATATGGTATTTGAGGGATTGCAATCCTTTAGTCATAGTTTTGAATTATCACATGCTTTTTAATATTATGTGATGCTTGCTTAAGGGACTAACCATGTTATGATAATGTTTACACACAGTTCGGTTTTTATTTTATGCCATCTTTGCATGCTTGTTTATTTCAATAACTATGTGATCGTGACAACACGTACATAATAAATAAACCATGAAATCAGATAGAAATAAAATAAGATGGCATGATCATGAGCTTGTATTGGTTAGGTTATCTAGCTGTTTTGATAAGTTAAACCTGACATAGGAAAAAAAACCTTGAACCTGATGTTTCATGTTTTTCAGCTCCCACTTCTCCACCATTGTATCTTGTTGGGTGGGTTTCTCCTCATACTTGGATTTTGAACCATCCCCTCTAGCTTGGGAGATCCTCCATTACATGGGGTTTACATTAAAGAAACCATGGGCATGCATGCCCTACATTTTATTGGAGAAGGCTCACAGGCCAATGAATTTAAATTAAATAAATTTAAATGAAACCATACAAACACAAAGGGTTTTGGTCTATCTCATGATCATCCATAGCATGCAACGACATTTACACATATTTAGTATTCAAATTATTTTAATGGTAATTTTATCCAAGATAAGTTTCTCTTAAATTCAATTAATTATGATCTTATAATTAATCAATTATTTATCTTAAATTACTTTCTGAATTTCCTTGAGATTCTTCTCATCCATATTCCTTGTATGGGTCTTTTTATATTGGAGGAAACTTGGTGAAATTAAATTTATGGAAAGTACATGGCGTGTAGGCTATATTACATGAAGTGTATTTGTTTTCAACATTTATCCATTGTAAACACTAGGGCTTTGGTGTGTTTTCGGTACTTTGGAAATTTTGGAGTACACGACGTGTAGATTAATCTAACACGACATCTACTTCTTTGTTACAAGGTTACCATTTTGAAAATCCCATGTACATAGATGGATTCTCCTTGTATACAGTTCCACATGGGTGGGATCAGACTACATGGTGTGTTGATTCAACACACATGCCATGTATTCTGATTTCCCCATGCCATTCAGTTCTAGCCAACATGGTGTATTAATAAAACTTAGGTATGCTCAATTCACATAGCGTGGTTTGGGAAAATAGTACCCGTTCATTGAACCTAAGTAGACACCGTGTTGATTTCACTACATGCTGTGTATTCCCGTGTTTTGCAGATAGAATTAGCAGCTCCTTCGGATGAGTTCTTTGTTATTATTTTGATTAAAATTAAATTTGAAAGGTTATTCCTGTGATGTGAATTGAGAAACAAAAGAGGAAGAACATATATCATTAATTCAGTTTTATAGAATGATTTATCTTGAATTGAATCAAATATAAATGCGTTAATTATCAATGAAAAATTAAATAACTATAATTAATGTTATGACCACTCTGATACCACTTTAAGGTCTCGAGCGCAGCGAAAGCTCATGGGTGGATGTGCCCACTTGACCTTTTGTCATTAGCAATGATCAATCTATGATCAATACGATGATAAATGGTAGACTCCATAGATCGAATCACAGAAATAGACAATGAAGAAGAATATTCTCAGAACCAAAAAGGAGGATCATTACAAGTTGATTATAATTGATTTAATTAATTGACAAGAATTAACTTTTATGACATTCATTCTTCGTTGATATTTCTGATCACATTCCAATGTGATTTTTCATTGCTTCATAGAAGCCAAGTGTATACTTCTTCTAGTGGTGATCCACACGTGCACCACGTATCTCTAGATGTCATCAAATGAATCTCCATGTGCTAACATGGAGAAGCCCTTTATTGTGTTGTCCGCCTTGGATCGCCCTGATCAGATGGAGGAGGATCTCTCTTGGTCTTGAGAGTGTTCTTGGAGGAAGGAGTTCTTTCGGACTTAAGAAAATTCTCCAGAATTGTTGTACACAACGATTAGGGAACATTGTTGTGGTTGTGAGGATATTTATAATTGGGTTTCAGGTTATAGAGTTATGAAAAGAAATAAATGCATTACGTGTTTTATTTATTTCATTAACTCTTATTCAAAAACCCTTTTTCAAATAATTAATTCCTTGACATGTTCCCATGCTGATTATAATAAATATCATTTAATAAAATGATATTGTTTCCTCAAAATCATGGCTGGAAAAACTACACGGCGTGTAATCATTAATACACAACAGGTACTCATTTTTCATTTACTTTCCAAAATAAAAAACTACATGGTGTGTACATTCAATGTACACGGTGAGTATATCTTGTTTTCATTTTATTTTTTCTAAAACATTAAAAAGATTTAGGCTTATTTTAATAATTATCAAACCACATATGGGAATAATATTTTTACTACTTGAGATACTTGGATACACTTAGTGTGTGACCCTCTAGGACCCTTTCTCGTTGGCATTGGGCGGGTTTGCCTAAAGTCCAAGATTACTGTCAAGAAACGGGTCATGGAACCCAAGAGAAATAATTTTATGCCACATTGATGTGTCACCTCATATGAACTTTTACCGTGTAATTAAATCCTTCGTCTCAATATCTCATCAAGAAGGTTTCATGGAAGTGTCATAAACCAATATTATTGATCCATCATTCTTTGACTTCCAGAAATAAACTCAACGTGACACCATGGACATGGAATTTGGGAGTAATTTATATTTATATAAAAGGGAAAAAGATATATACTTCTATAAATATGGATGGGAAAAATCATTCCTTGAATTATCCATTAAAAACATGTCATTCGTGACGCACCCAATGTACCCTACTTCTCGCCAACTATTTTCGGGATGGTTTTCGTCAGAAACTCTAAGTGTACGAGTTCTGACATAGTTAATGATAATATTCTAGTCTAAGGACCATTACACATGCTCATAGATATTAATGTTTGATGACAATAAGACATGCAGAATTACTACTGGTGGGTCTGTTATCATAATCTCCTATCTTGGAGATTACCAAGTGTGAACTCCATGAGAGAGAGTCTTGTAGTCTTACGAGTACTTGCACATGACGGTCTATATAATACATGTCCTATGATAGTATTTTATCCAACCATAGAACTTTCTTTATGAATATTTTTATATCATTTCAAGGTTCTCATCATAGAGGGGATATTCCCAGACCTTATTAATGCAAAAAATATTCCAGGACATTATTATATTATAGTCATGAAGAACAATGAACAATATATAATAAGTGTACATTAATGTAATAAAAGAATAAAAATTTTATTCTCAGGACATCAACTCTAACAGACGTGATGTAAATACGAGTTGTCATTTTTGTGATATGACACGAAAAATATTTTTATTGTTTTAACACACCAAAACGTGTGTTTAAGGATCATATCCGTATTAAAAAGGATTGATATGATATGAAATCATTTGAAATAAATATTAGTATTATATTTGACATGTAAGAGTAGATAACATAGAAATAAAACATGTGGTCTATTTAGAATGACCTTATAATTTTTTTAAAGATTTAACACCCTTTAAAAACATGCGTTAGAGGTTCAAAACAAATATTACGACCCTCAAATTCTATGTGACTAGACAATAAAAAGTGTACAGTGATTTATAAAATTTATTTATAGGAAAAACAAAATTTTGTGGTTTTGTTATCCAGATATGAACTGAATCATACTTTTTATATTTTAAAGCAGGAAAACAACTGTTTAATGGTAATATCCATAACCAATAACCATAAAATGAGGCAAAATCACTAGAAAGAAATAATAGTATTATTTTTAACATTTGAGATCAAATTAAATGTCAATATGATGTGCGGTATACCTAGAATTATTGAATAAGAAGTTTTAAATTTTTGAAGTCCTTTAAAAACATGCGTCTAGGGATCAAAACCATCCGAACGGGCTCCGAATTCCATGAAATTAGGCAACAAAAACTATACAATGATTTTTGAAATGGTGGTGTACAAATAATTAATCTCGGATGTTTTTTCCTTGGATGACCGAAAAAAACATTTATTTTTTAAAAAACCAAAATATGTGTTTAACAACAACATCCATTGAAATCGACCAAAGAATGACATGAAATATTAATATAACCATCTTAGTTTTTTTATGATATGTACAAGTATATGGAACATCAATCAGATGCATAGTCGAGACAGAATGACTAGATAAGCAGTTTTAAAACATTTGAGGCATGATAGAAATTTTCATCTAAAGGTCAAAACCAACTAAAAGGCCTTTGAATAACATGAAATATTAGTAAAACAAATGTATAATGAATTTTGAAATGGTTTAGTAGACAAAAAGAAAATATAGGGGGTCATTTTCTTGATATTACCTAAAACCCAATTTTTTTAAAAAACTAAAAGACGTGTCTAATGGTCAGATCCATGACAAACAACCTCGAAATGAGGTGAAATCATAGGAAAATCATATCAGTATTATTTTTGATATGTGTGAGAAAATAAATATTTATTAGAATTTTTTTTATTTTCATTTAGGATGAAGAGTTATGAAAAGTTTAATTTCCTTTGGTATGTTAGGTCGTTGAGGATAATAGCTCGCCTCAAAACTCCTGGGGTCATATGGCTCTTCTTGTACTGATCATTATTACACTATTGGTTCACTTTGATGCTTTCACATATATTTTCCCCCAAACTATACATGAATATTTTATTGTCTAACCCATATAAAAAACACAAAAATAAATATTTTATTCAATACTATTATAAAGCCAAAAAATTACTATTATGTCATACTAACACATTATACACATATTTATTGTGTATTTTCATTTACTAGTTTTCCCTCTTTATTTACATGAGACTCCATCCAAATCACATGACATGGGATTGATGTTAATTTTAATTCTGATTCATTAATTTTTATATAAACAAAGGAACATATATTGTTTCATATCACCCGAAACTTTTACTAGAAATATAAAATAAATAACATTTTCTTCTTTAGTGAGGTGTACCCTATTGCTGTTTTACATTAGGGTACGTTGGTTTTGATGAATGTTTCTCATTTATAGAACTAATTTCTTTTTTCCTAAATTAACAAATTCTAATCAAAGTGTTTAAAATTAACAAATTCAAATATAATATTACTGACAATAAGGAACCTAAAATGATTCCTCATCATGATGAATAAGGAAATGTTTCCATGTTTCCTATTTAAAAATGTGTACAAACCTAGCTGGTGGTGGGGGTTTAGTTTCCCCTCTGCATCCCTGGAATGATGCTTTTTCATAAGTGTCTAGAAGGATCCATGTTCTTTTTCATTAACCATTAATATAAATTTATTACAAAAACCATCTAATATAATTGATATCAGTAAGTGATAATAAAAAGTAAATCAATTTTTCATTATATATTTTTTCTATTAAATTGAGTAATTATATCATGACACCACCTTAATATAATCCCACATGGATGACTTCAATTCATGTTTTGAATTATACCACATATCCATATCAATTGGCACATACATTGTCATTGTCACCCCCATATATGTAATGAAAATTAACATATTAGGGTAAATAGTTAGGCCGAGTTATTCCAAATTACCTGAAATTTTATATATTTACTTTTTGCTATAATGACATTATTTAAAATGGTGATCATATATCACTATTTTGTTTTTCAAAATGCATGCTTCTGATCCCATAATAATTCTATAGTTTCAACATAGATCATGTATTCTTCTTTTGGATTGGAAATATCAGTGTGTGGAGAGGTCTTTATCTATATGTGTAGTCAAAAATTTAATTTAGATTTCAAAAATGTATTCTAGAATATATAATTTTATGACAAATTACAAAGTATATAAAATAACAATAACCTTCTCATTGAACTCTCTCTTTCCTCTTAATTTTTTAGTGGGACTTCTCTCTTATATAGATTATCTAACCCCTCCACCTTTGTGGCCTCCTGTAACATATAAGGAACTATCTACATTGGGACCATTGGGAAATGAATATGCTTTCTCAATGAATGGTTCATCCTCAGTTGAATTTTTAAGTGACCATGTTTTTTGTAGTCGTTAAAATAAAAATTGACCAATTCATGTTTATCGGATATGGGACATAAATTACATTCACTACTTGTGATGCCATTATGAATAGTTCACCCCTACACCCTTCCACACTAAAATTCACCCTCATGATGCCCAATTATTTTATGTTAATTGTACTCCTTTTATCATCCATTTAACAATAGAGAATAGGCAATATAAATGTTGTATAATCCAGCTCAAATATATGTGTGATTATGTCGAAATATGAATTATTTTCATAAATGGTTTTTCTATAAATAGAAATGGATATGTGCATTTTTTCATCCACAAGTGTATCTCTAATTTTTTTCATTATACTTATTTCATCTTGTTCCATTATATAGAAAAGGTAACCATTAATTACAAAACAAGTTTATGATATAAAATTTTCATTTGGTCCCCTAGAAATCCATATAATTCATTGAACAATTTAATTAAAATTTATAGATAAATCCTGATGAATATTATCTCTAAATAATCCTATAAGCTATTGATTCTTGGTATTTTATATCCATCCTTCATCCCTTGATGGATTCAAATGTCTAAAAATTACATAAATCGATTCAATATATGAAGAAACATATATACTATTATAGAAAATATAAATTTGATATTTCCCTTGCTTAGTAATGGTATTAGTAACATTTTTATTCTATAAATACAATCACCCACAATGCATATTTTATGAAAAGATTATGGGAGCCAATGTAATCAACATCTGATAGGTAAATTGTACATAACTCAATTACTTGTTTAACCACATATTTCTCTACAATATTACCTTCTCACCAAATTAGTTTCATGATGTGACCTTTTAAAATTTTAATATAATAATAAAAGGATTACATATGTCTATATTGATCGGGACAACATATTTCAATCTCTATAACAAATCAAACCATCAGGTGGATGATTATTTAAAAGAATTATATTGGAAAGAACATCGTAAATTCACACAATATGACTGCATTTTCATTATTCATGTTTGATAACATCACCAATTCAATAACTTTACTGCATGTGGATTTAAAAAATGATATGCATGGTTAATTTATATCATACATTTTTAGGAAGAATGAAATGTACAACTATAGGTATTAAATATTAAGTGATATCATAAGAGTCATGTGATTTTTGAACTTGTTTCTTCGTATTAGTCACTGACATTAAATTCTTTATATTTTATGAATATCCCTATATAAATTTTAAATCATTATGGAATTTTCAAAATTTAAGCGTTTATTACCTGGATTAAGCATAAGCTACTGGATGAAGAAATGTTCATCTTTCACCATTCACTGTTCACCAATGCCGAATCCTCACTTATCCCCATGTAAATCATGCCCAACCTAGCCTTAATGTAATATTTTTTTCTCTGGTGAATTTATTCACATAACAATATCATTATCACATATATTATTTCAATATGCATGACATAATTTGAATTTCTAATGTTACAACAATTCCAACATAGGAATTCAAAGAAAATTGATCTCTTCGTCCAACATGATTTTGTAAGGTTTTTCGAAAAAGGATTATTGAAATCTGTGTCATTATATTTTACGTTCTAGAATAGGTTATCACCATTTTTTAGATACTCTATCATACCTTCTTATATATTTCCATCAAATTATTTGGCCGATGATAGATATTTATTTCATGAGGGTTAAATTTTGTGTTTTCTCAAAAATAATGTCTTTGAAGAATGTTTTACCCTAACTAAGTGTGTACTATACTAAAAAATGTGGTACCCCAACACTCCATTAATGTTATAGCCTAAAACATTTTCATAATTAGAAAATTCTTTTATTGTCCCATACAACATGGCTCTCAATTTGAACTCTTGACTTCTATGAGATTCACACAATGCAACACTTCTTTCTAGCATCAATTCCAGATATTCAATCAATGGATGAAAATAGACATTAATATCATTACTCAGTTGTTTTGGATTAGATATAAGGAGGGAAAACATAACATATTTTTGATTTACACATTACCATTCTGGTAAGTTATAATTTACCATCATAATTGGCTATGTATTTTGAGTACTACATTGTATGCCAGAATGATTTATTCCATCTGTAGATAATTCAAGCTGTGGGCTTCTTAGATCATTTAATAATTCTCTATACTCATAATTAATTTTATTCTTGTTAAGAGATTTTTTTGGGTGATGTAGTTTCTCATATTTAATTCATGTATCTACCTTCCATTTCCATTTTCTAGAAATTTCCTAACATCTATATAGTCATTTGTACTTTGGAATGAGTGTGAAGTACCATACAACTTTTGAAGGATTTTATTTTTCATTCTTGTTTCGATTTACACCACACATAGTGAATTTTACATATGATCCATTTCTTTTGTGAAATAATATAGAATCATTTTGACATGTATGTTTTTTTTCAAAGATTGTACTAATGGTTCTAGGAACAACAAAACTTCGTTCAGTGGGTGTAATATTAATTTTTCTAATATATAGTTTCTAGAAACCACAAGAGAGGATCTTTGTTGTTAAATTTATAATTAATTTATTTACTATCACATGAAATGAATTCATTACCTCTAAAAAATTTCATTTTTGATGATGTTGATCTTCCAAAACCCCTTTAGTATTACCTTCATTGTCATGTATGGATTCTTATATATAATTCATCTAGTATTGACCCACACATTCTCCATTTATATTCGATAAAAAAAAATTTATTTACAAGTAACACCACAACGAATCAAATTGTATTGTGTCATTTGTCTTGATTGTTTTATGATCCTTAGGTCTTGAAGGTTTTATTATCATTCTTGAGAGGAAGAGTGGATGAGAATTTGAGAAAGAGAAGTCTGGTGTGCACAACGATTCCTATTTCAAAATTTTCAATTCACACCCTAATCAATAAGCATAACCATCTATTTATTGGACAAGGTTTGAGGTTACAATATTATTTAATTTTATGTATTCCCTTATGTAATATAATAATCTTTAATAAACCCCTAGACGCATATAATAATAATAATTATTTTTTGGTGCATGTTAACGTGTGTAACGATAAATAATATAATATGGCTTGTAAATAAATATTGATAAATGGATGAGATATTGTTTTTTTCATCCTCTTGTGCATTTATTTAATAATTGAATAAATATTTAATTTAAATATTTCATTCATCAATATATATTTTTGATTGATAAAAATGTGAATAAAATTATTATACGATAATGAGAATAATATGTATTCGATTTTTTGAATTCAAATAAGATTTAATCAAGATTAATAAAAATGCATAGTGTGTGACCCTCTAGAATTATTTATTATTGAAATTAGGTTGGCTTTCCTAAATTCCAATATTACTATATATCAATAGGGTAAGACCCCCTGTATAAATAACTCAATGTCACAATAATAAAAACCACATAATAATGCTCACCGTGTAATATAATCCATTTATCACTATATCTTATCAAGTTGGTTGCATATCCCTGTCCTCATCCTTTATGCTCGATATGTATTTATTTGACTATCTCAAATAAACACATCATTACACCATGGACATGGAATTTAATGCGACAATTCTATTCCAATCAAATCGATAAGATATAGACTTCCAAAAATATGGATGTAAAGAACCCCTAGCTTATCCATTAATAAAATTTCAATTATAATGCTCCCAATGTACCCTACCTCATCATGAACTTATGGCTTATTGTTTTTCATTAGAAAATCTAAGTACATGATTCATAATAATAATTAACAATTATATTTAAATCTGAGTATCATTACACAAACTCTTAGATAAGAATATCCGATGACACCAAGAAATGCAGAATTCTTACTGGTTGGTTTGTTCTCATAATCCCACATATTGTAGATTACCAAGTGAAAACTTAATGAGAATAATCCTCAACTTTTTACGAGTACTTGAACCTGAAGGTCTGTATATTATGATTCCCATCACAGTATGTTATCTTAATAAAAAAATATATTTAATAATATCATCATATCATTTCATAGTTCTCATTATATTGGGGAACTATTATGTCCTTGTCAATACAATTAATACTATAGGAAATTATTACATCAGATTCATGCTGAACAATGAATAATATATAAGGAGGTATTTTTTTATAATTTTGTAGAACGAATATACATGCAGTCAAATTAAAATATTTGGTCCTTGGACACCAATTCTAACACATACACATTGAACATTGAATTATCTTAGTAGTATATGTTCAACAAGGAAGCATATTTTCTTCTGGTAGCATATCATTCAGGAGACCATGTAGTTCTTTAAAATTTTTGACACTCTATCCATTTCTAGATTTAAAATTCTATAACATTAATATAGTTAATTTTTTTGAATATTTAGTAAAGCTAGTATACAATGGTATTTTTATATAGTTATTTAACTATTAAAACTATTTTATACTACCATGAAGGTCATATTGAATTATCATTTTAATTTCTTCCATATGATCCCCATCATCATTTATACTATTATTCATATCAAATGGTCCATAAGTAGTAGTATCATCCCCATCAGTATGTACATTCAGTTTTTCCTGTGTTTAGTCCAATAGTTAAAACTTCAATATAATACTTGAAAAATAATGTGTTCCTATAACACTTATAAATTAATTCATCATTAATGAAAATTATCTAAATTTACAAAAATTATTTTATAATGGTGGTGTGCATGATCCATTTCAAACATTTTGAACTCTTTAACTCCATTCTCATACATCTTAGTCATTAGATTAACATCCATCCATTTTTATTCATATTCATCAAATAAGTTTCAATAATAGTCATTATATATATATATAAAAGATACACATATGATATGCATATAATGTATATATACATTCATATGTAAACAATGTATCAAAATTTGAGTGTATGCATGATTTATTTTTGGGAATGTTTATATAACATGAACATGTTTAATTCCTCTTCACTAAATATACTTCTTAATTTCAACAAAAGATAAAATATTACCTTTTAAAACCTATTTCAATATTTCATTTGTTTTTCATTCTTCAAACCCCACAGTTTCGACACAAATTTTCCAATAAAAAAATATTTTTAATTACATTTTAATTTTTTTTCCAATAAATACATTTTTATTCATTTTAAACCAATAAATATTTTATATGGAAAAGAAATAAATTAGAAACCTCACTGATAGATAACTATATTTTATTCTTAAATAATTTTTTAGTATTCAATCAATTTGGTAATCATATCAATGGTATGAAGAAATAACTGAAGAAATCACATGTTAGCAATATATATAAATATATTTGTGTGTTTATCAACTAGGTAAAATGGTAATAATGTAGTAATTTCACACTCTAATACTATATGAATAAACCAAAATTAATGTTATGTGTAATACATATATGAGATAAAATTATATTCTGATCTACCCAATTTATTTCCATGCACACTCAATTATTATAATACAACTGACTTGTATCGATCCTTATAGACTCTATATAAACGAACAATAAGAACGAACTGGCCCAGAAACAAAATACAAAACCATTATAAACAAATAGAAACATATATTACAAATATGTGAATATTTTTATTTATATATATATGTGTGTGTTTGTGTGAAATTATAATTATATATTTATATCTTCATATATGAAAAAACCTATATTTATCAAATGGTTAATTTTATCTCCTTATAATGGTGAACCCATTTTAAATCCAATTTTTGAAAATTATATATATATTATATTTTTCAAAATATAATTCTTTTTTTAATGGGAACATTAAAATTTAATTTGGATGAATTATTCTTATTTTTCAGATAAGATTCATGTTTTGATGTATAGTAAAAAATACTAATTTTTTATTGAAACAACTTTCTTCATTGAAATAATTTAATGTGTTAAATTATACTTTGGAATGGGTTTAAAGTACAATTAGAAAAAATCTTCATCATTTAATATAATATATTTCATTGGAATAAATATTAAATTTAATTTTATATAAAAACAATTCATTCTTTCCCTTGTTTTCGCATTAATAACTATTTTATAACCTCGTCGATGAGATTAATTTTAAATTAATTACTACAAGTTATTTGTTTTGAATTTTTAAAAATAAATTACATATTTGTAATAAGAAGACCCAAAATATTTAAATAAGTTAATTTTATTTTTGATAAATATTAGAAGCAACTTTAGTAATTTTTTATTAACACAGTAAAAGATAAATTAGTTAATTAAGAGTAAAAATAATCGCTCTAACCAATCATTCCATTTTTATACTCTTATAAACCTATTCTAAATATATGATATATATCATGAAATTAAAAAATTGGCATCCTAAATACTCTGAAATATTATTATGATTATCAACACACAATTATTCAACCTTGTTCAAATACAAAAAATAAAAATATCATGCTTGTGTACGTATGACTTACCGTCTCCATGTAAAGATACAATTCATCTTCAATCACCATATTTTATGATTGATTATTAAGATTCATTTAATATTTTTGTATGAATTTTTTGATATAATGATACTTCTATAACGTTTATATCATTTTTTCTTTTTTATCACCCTTATAATATTTTTGGAAAGGGATAACGTCCCACATGAAAACGTATGGATTACCATCTCCATGATGCTATGTAATTCATTATTCACCTATATTTTACATGTATGGTAATAAGGAGTAATTTTATGAATATATATTTTATATAAAAAATAAAAATTACTCTTTAATGATAATATATCATAAAATTTCCTTTCTTTGAACCTAATAAAAAAAGAAAATATTATTAATGTGTATGTACGACCTATAGTCTCAATGAATGGTGTATTTTATTTTCTATCTATAAAATTTAAAAATCACTATGAATACATATTTACTGAATTTAATTACATGTTATTTACATCATGATTATCATTCTAGATATGATTAAATCATGATATATTTTAGAGGATAAATGATAACGAGTCAAAAAATGAATGAAAACCAAAGTTGTTATTACCCGAGACATAACATTAACGAAGAATTTTTCATAAGAGATTAATATAATGTCATAAGTAAATCTTATATTGTATTAAATATATGAATATGTTTCTATGGTATATTTTTAATAAAATTATATTTATTATACATGAGGTTTTAACATCTATGAAGGGAATTGGGACTTATGGTAAGGGATTTCCATCTCACATTTATTTTCTGTGAGATACTAGACATATTAACCACCTATTCATATATAGAGTGCATATAATTCCCATTAATTTATTTTAAAAGGTATTATAATTAAATTTATGAGTATATACATATCCATTTGATGATCTCTCATTCATTGGGTGTACGGTTCCAAAGTTACCAAATCGGTAAGGTAATTTTGTCTCAATTTTCCATCTTTAAGACACATGTTTTGTTATAAACCTATATTATTTTATGATTTTTATATATTAACCTGTGGATTTTTGTATCATTAGTAGCCTAATTTTCATGATATTTAATTATTTATTTAATACTACTCTCCCCTCGGTTGGAAATCGACGTTCCTTCCAAAAATGTTTCCAAAAATGGGTTTAAAAGTGTTTTAAATAATGTTTTATATATTTTCAAGAAATTCGATTTCAAAGATGTTTGAAAGGGGTACAAATCAACCCTTAAACATTTTTAGGTTAATTTTAAATGAAAAAGTTTTGATTAATGTTTAATGGTTTTAAAAAATTTTTAAGAAGAAAACGTATTTACCTCAAGAATTAGTTCAAGTGATCGTCCATAATCATTTTCCATCCAAGACAATTTTATTTTATGAAACTTATGTTTCACTAGGTATATGATACAATGATATAATTCTTGTTATTTATCTGAATGGTTTATGTTTATGATTGATTGATACTTAAGAAACCTATTCTTTTTCCACGACTTATGTTATGATTAAATTTTTATGGAACACATTTCTTTTTATGTGTTATGATATAATTTATGCTCTTTTGGAACACATATTTATGGTTTTAATTATGTTATAGGTAAGACCAATATCTCCCTAAAATTTATTTGGTAATGATATATATCTCATGAGGTATCTCAGATGGGAATGAGGAGTAAACATGGTTCAGTAATGGACTTTGTCTACCATGATAGTCTTGGGAGTGAAAATTGACTACTAAGATGGTATTAGGAGTGAAAATTGACTACTAGAATGGTAATGGGAGTTAAACCTTACTACCACTATGGTATGTGAGTGAACCCATTCTATTAATATGGCCATGGTAGTGATTCCTTGTCTACTATGGAAATCATTTTTTATGTTTATGTCTCTCCACCAAATTTCTTATCTTATTCCATAATATTATATCTATACATATGACCTTGATTCCATTAAGATTTATGTATTGTGAAATGATAAAGGTTTTAAGTAGTGGTAATAAAGAGGATGATCTTTTTGGGAACAATTGAAGATGTTTCTCCAGATTAGAAGTTTGTGTTTCATGTTTCCAAAGGCACTAAACTAATACAGTCTCGGGGATTGTGTTTATTTAGAGTATGAAAGGATTCACAAAAATGATGTAATATATATGCTTGAAAAGACTGTTTAATTGTATTTTCTATCATAACAAAGGTATATTTATCCTTTAGAAACTAGGATGAGAATACTTTTGTGATATATCTTGGGATATTTCAAAGGATACAACTAGGGGTGTTTCTAAGGATAAGTCTATGGTTGAGTTAATGTTTATAAAAATGCACTAGAAAGGTTTTTTATAATTACATGCATATCTAGATACTACAAGTAGATGTGGATCTGGTATATATGTAACAAGGAGTAACAACTCTGATAAGGTGCATTGGGCCTGAATCGAGCGTAAACTGGTATATGACAATAGGACTTTCCGCACACCTAGTTTGAAACTCTTGTGGGATATGATTTGGAAATTCACAAACTCATTATGAACCATCATGATGGATTTAAATGGATCACTACTTGGAAAATAACCTTTACCAACGATTTGTAACTGTTGGTATAGGCCTCCAAACCATTGGTATAGCCTATACCAATGGTATGGAGGACCGTGGCCAAGTAATCCATGAGGATAGGTCTATACCAATGGTTTTGGGAAAACCATTGGTATAGACCTATACCAATAGTTTTCAAAACCGTTGGTATACGTAATATAAAAATCTATACCAATGGTTCCATAAAACCTTTGGTATAAGTATTTAAAAAAAACATTCGGTGAGGCTTGATCCCATGACTTGTAGTTTATAATTGAAAGACCTAACCAATAACCTAAAACAACTTTTGTGGACATAATTTCATAAATATATATATGTATTATCATAATTATTTTAAATTTTGATTTATATATTGTTATCGGTAATAATATTTGATAAAAAATCAAAGGACCTGTACCAAGGGTTCTCAAAACCGTTGGTATAGGCCTATACCAATAGTTTTGAGAACCGTTGGTAGAGGTCCTTTGATTTTGTGACCTATACCAACAGTTTTGGACAAACCATTGGTATAGGGGGACCTATACCAATGGTTTGTCCAAACTGTTGGTATAAGGTATCTATAATGGACCTACACCAATGGTTTGGCCAAAACCGTTGGTATAGGTCCACCCCTATACCAACAGTTTGGCCAAAACTCTTTGTATAGGTCCATATAAGTGACCTATACCAACGGTTTTGGCCAAACAATTGGTACATGTCCAAATTAATGAACTATACCAATAGTTTGGCCAAAACCATTGGTATAAGTCATATTTCCAGTAGTTGATGTTGGGTAATAATATCCTAGTATAATCTTAAAGTGTCCTAGATTAAGGGACATGTCATGATTTAGACTCCGTATAAGTGGGTTTCCATGATTATGTGGTTCCTAACTATGATAATTTTTTCTTACTTAATGATTCATAATTTAATAAATGGTGTGAAATAGAAGGGTCTATGATAAAAATGAGTGTGACATAAAAGTTTCTAGTGGGAAGTGAAATGGGATGGTCACTTAAGTAAAGGATGTTGTGATCATTACTTGTTAGTTTTCGTGGAACAGGATTAAAAATGTGTACCTAAAAAAACTATTAGACTCACCAAGGAATAAAATAATGGAGTTCACTGAGGGTTTGGGTAAACGATACCCTATAGGAAAAAAGATTTTGTTTAATTTGTATTAATAATGTGGAAATAATCACCTAAGTGGATTTATTAATGGAATAAGAAGATGTTTTGAGTGTTGAAAAAAGACACAAAGAATGTAATTACAGAGAAAAAAATGAAGGGTTCAGTTAACAAAATGGATGAGAATATCAGCCTACCTTAGACACCATAAAAGGTTAAATTCATTAATTATGGAATGAATGGTCTTTATAAAATTAAATTTCCAAAGAGGATATCTCAATAAGAGAATTAGAAAGGTGGTGTGAGTAATGGTTATTTTATCTAAGATGATGAGAATATTTTTGAAATATTAATGGAAAAAGGTATTAATTAATAGGATTAGGGTATCCTTCTTATGGATTATGCATGTAGTGGAATATTAATGGTGAAATATAGAATCATTGTTCATTTTATGTATTTTTATCAAGATTTATATGTTTATATTGAACGTTTCTTATGGATTGCAAAAGTGATTTAATTGAAATGTGACATTTTGACTAAGAGAATATAACCCTCAATATGACCCTTATTATTAACATTTTGATGTTTTGATAAAGATATATTGGATATGATTAAGTAAATTGGATGGTATTGATTAACATAGAATTAATTATGGACTTGTTGACAAGGTGTTATGCCATCGTTGATGAAGTTCACAACATTTTTGGATTTAAGAATGTATCCAATATACTTTAAAATAAAGAAAATTGAAAATTTTCATTAAGGAATTGTGTTAATTCAAGTTATTTCCATGATTCAAAGGAATGCATGATAATGGTATTCACATGTTTAGTATGAAAAAACAGACAGCTAAATTATGATATTTGGGGTATTAATGAAAATCCATTTTGGAGAAATTTAGTAACCTTATTTCTAGAGTCTTGGACTATCATTTTCTTAAAAGTTTATATGGTTAACCATTTTTTGGAATAGATTAAGATAAATCTTCAGATGAGGTTTCATAGATTAAAGAATTATCTCATCATTTGAGGATTTATGCACGTTGGATAACTTGTGCTAAGCTTTTGTTGTGATAAAGACAGATGGAATGAATGATAATTCGATTTATAGAGCTCATGACCATCTAATTCATTGGGAATGATAAATTCACCTTTTGTGAAAATTGATCAAGGAACAACAATAGGTGATGTTGTCCTGAAATCAAGAAATTATTTATTCTCATGAAAATTATTCAACTCTAGGGAAATGATCAGGAAATTGAAAATGATATCCTAGAACATTTTTATGAATCAAATGATCCCTTGGATCATCACTTATTTATGGAATTATGGTGGTTAACCTTATTCTGTCCATGTTCTATATCACTCTCCATTATAAAATGATAGTTTGATTTCTCCTCTATGACCATGTTTTCACTTCTGAATTATGTTATCCTATTTATAAACCTAGTTATGAGTTACTTTGGGTAACTATTATGTTTCTAACATTCATTTTGGAAATTTACTTTTAGTATTCATTTTTACGATGTGATTTTCTATGAAAAAGACATTGAAGTATTAAAACATTGATAACCTATATGAATTTTGAATGAGAAATTTATTTTAATGGGGGAATAATGTAACACCCTGATATTTAGTGAAATAACTTTGTTTGGATTTAATTTAATCTTTCCGATACTTTTCATTTCACACGAAACTGAATATAACACGGGTTATATTAGATAAACAAGTTATTATCTCTTTATATGCAACACAAAGCAATGGTTTCATTACAAACAAAATTTATATTAACATTAGGTATACACAAAAATATTCATGGCTTGTGTTAACACAATTTCAAGCTCTTTAAATATCATGCATTCCACGTAAGACTGGATTTTTCCAAACAATACTATATTATTAATATATTAAAATATTATTATTTAATACAATTTGATATAACCTAGATATTAAATTATAATTTATTACTATTATTAAATAACTCATGAAAATATATGGTTAATAAGATAATTTCATTGGTTACCAATTAATTATAGATGAAAATATACACCAATTGAATATAAATGAAATATTTTTAATTTTATGTTATCAATGTCATTTTGTCTTAATAAATTAAATAAATTAAATAACTAAAATAAAATAAATCTAGTGAATGATATTAATGAAATATATAATTTATATATTAAATATATTCTTTTGTTATTTATCCAATATATTTAATATTCATATGATAATGACCAACCCAATTTCATGCATAAAAACCCATATTCTTCAAAATGCTAATTTTATCGTATTTTAATGGAGAACCCATATTTAATCCTTTTTTGACAAATTTAAATATTCTATTTGAAAAAATAAACATATTTTTTTAAAACAGTATATAAAAATTTACATTGTAAGAATATTTGGTATTTTCTAATAAGTTTACAGTTTTGATTAATAGTAAAAAACTCAATTTTATTGAAAAAAAATTATTCAATAAATTTTTTTATGTGAATAAATTTTATCTTTGATAAGTTTTAAAATATAATAAGATCTATTTTTTATTATATTACACAATTTGGGTCATTTACAAAAACTTTACATTGAATTTAGATACTAATACTTTTCAATCATCAACATGTTTTAACTTTAATTACCCATTTTCTCACCACGTCAACGATATTAATTTTAAATTAATTACTAAATCTTATATGTATTGAATTCTGAAAAATGGATTCCATATTTGAAATCATAGGGTCCAAACTATGTAAATATTTTTCCCTTATTTTTGGGCCTTATGAATAGTAACTTTAGTAATTTTCTATGAACACGATAAAATGTAAATCGGGTAATTAAGGGGAAACAATTAATATAATAAATAATAAATAATTACCCTAAAACATTTCCTAATTTCATTTTATATGTGTGATAGACCAAAATCATAATTTTATATAAATTATAACATTTTTTGGCTACTTGGATGAGAGTATGACATTTATTATATTTTATTTAATGAAAAGATAATGATGTCATACTATCAATTTAAATAATTGTATTATATTCAATATATGACTATAAAAGAAATAGATTCAACTATATGTATAAATTTTAAATATAATTTTATTTATTTGTCATGTTTATTTATTTTTAATTTCTATAAAATAAATAAAAACATGAATGTCATATACAATGATGATGCAGTAATCATTTAATTAAAGGAATATACAAAATAAATGATATTATGAATATTACAAAAAATATAATATGATATAAATAATCTGTTAAAATAATTTTATTCATTACTTTGACATGTTATAAGTATGTTAATATTATCTTTTTGATGATATCATGTTGTTAAGATATTTTTAAGAAGGAAAATAATGAATATTGTCAAAATTGATGCTAATGATATTTAATGAAAGTATTATATTATTAAATTATTTTAAAATCCTAATAATATTAAATAATTAAATGGGGATGATATATTTTTTAAACTATTATAAATTTACCATTTATATTCCAATTTAAATATATATGTAAAAAAGTACATTCTCATAAAATTAAAAACATTGTTATCATGGTTAAATTTTTAAAAGGTTAACTAAGTGTAAATAAAAAGATAAGGATTAAAATTAAATCATAACATGTATAAAATTCACTTGTTGATGATAATATAACATTACCTAATCTTATATTCTAATCCATGGACTTTTTTATGTATTTATATTCATATTTAATTTATTATAAATTAATATTTTTTAAAATTCCAAAACTGCCCCCACATTAGTTATAAAAGGGAACATCCTTTCTCATATATTCACACCACATTGATCCTTATAAATTGACCAAAACATGATGGTTTCCATTATATACTTCCAATGACACATTCTAGAGGTTCTGGTCTTCCCAAAGGACCAACTCTAGTCTTTTAGAGGATATCTAAAGTAGCTATTTCGAAGAATAGGTAATCTCTCTAAACAATCATTCAATTTTTCTACCCTTCTATACCTCCTATAAATCTATGATATTTATAAAAAAATAATATATTAATAATCATAAATATATTGATATTTTATTATGATTATTAACATACCATTATACAACCCCTTTTCCATCAAACAAAAAAATGAAAGTATTAGTCGTTCGTACGTACAACTTACCGTCTCCACATAGCGTTACAATTCATTTTCCATCACTATCATTTATAACGGACGATTTTTATGGGATTAATATTTATATATTATATTTATGATATAATAATACTTCTAGAATGAAAATATCATTTCTAAATTTTTATCATCAATCTAATATTTTGGAAAATTGATAACATACCTTGTGCGTTTCTATGACTTACTATCTCCACATTACGATGTGATTTTTATTCACCTATTTTTGGCATGGATGGAAATACAAATGAATTTAATGAAAATATATTTTATATATTTCATAAAACTTATTTTTTAATAATATTATATAATAAAATTACCCTTCTTTTAACCTGACAGTAAAATGAAAACAGTGGTCATGCGTACATACAACCCACCGTCTCTATGAATGGTGGATTGTATTTCTTATCTCTAGTTTTCATGAATCACTATTAATAAATATATACTATATGTAGATATATTATTATCATCATTATTTGGATGATTAAATCATGATCTATGTAAAAGGACCAAGTATAACAAGCCAAACATGAATGACACCCAAAGTGGTTATTATCCCAGATATAACATTAACATGGAATTATTAATAAGAGAGTAATATAAATTCACATATAAATCATATATGGTATTTAATTTATAAAAATATATTTTTGGTATATTTATAATAAACACATATTTATTATACATAAGTTTTTAACGTCTCTGAAGAAAATCAATACTTAAGATAAGGGATTTCCGTCTCAAATTTATTTTATATGATATACAAGCCATGTTCACCATATATTTTTTATATGTGGTGTATTTAATTCCCATAAATGTATTCTATGAATATTAACCATAAATTTATGATTATATATATTTCTATATGATGATCTCTCTTTCATGGGATTTTTGGTTCAAAAGTTACAAAATCCGTAAGGTAATTTTGTCTCAATTTTTATTATTTATGACAAATGGAATTTTAAGAACCTATATTACTTTAAGAGGTGCATACAATTACCTTTGACATGTTGTATCATGAATGTCCTTATTTTCATGATATTTTAATCTTCATTTAATATTATTCTCTCTTTTTTCAAAAATCTATGTTCCTTCCAAACAATGTTTTAAAATAAGGTTTGAAAATGGTTTTTAAATTATTTTTAAGTATTTTCTAGAAAATGGATTTCAAAGAATTTTAAACAGTTTATAAATCATCATTTTAATGTATTTGATGTTATTTTCAATGAAAAATTATTGTGTAATGATTTATTTTTTTTAAATTTTTCTCAACATGAAAAGATATTTTCCTTAAGAATTATTTTAAGTGATCAAACATAATAATTTTACATAAATGGAAACATAATTTTTATTAATTAAATTTCACTATGTGTATGATATAATATTACCATTAGTAGTATTTTCGTGAATGGTTTGTTTTTATTATGGATTGATACTTTAGAAACCTATTTCATTTTGATGAGTTATGTTATAATTAAATGTTTATGAAACCCATTTATTTTTTTAGGTTATGATATGATTTATGTTCATATGGTGCTCATATCTAGGGTTTATCTTTGGGAATGTGGGATATATATCTCCCTCCAATTAAATTGGTAATTATTTATATCTAATGAGGTATCCAGGAATTGAATGAGGAGTGAAATTCATTCAGTAAAGGACTTCGTCCACCATGATAGCCCTAGGAGTGAACCGTGACTACTAATATGATATTAGTAGTGAACCATGACTACTATGATTGTAATAGTAGTGAACCATGAAAACCAAGATATCATGGGAGTGAACCTACAATACTAAGATGGACTGGTATGTAATGCCTTGACTACTGTGGAAATCATTTTATATTCTTATGGGTTTTCCTCAAATTTCTTTTCACTTTCTATGTTATGATTATTTGGCATATGATCATGATTCTTTTATGATTTATTTTTTACTAACTACCAAGATTTATTACATAACTCATGATTTTGATATATGTTATACAAGGTTTGATTTTCAATGTTTTGTTCATATTTTTACATCCCTAAGCTCTTTTTTTTTCTGATATTCTACCTATTTACAATTAATGAGCATCTCGTATCAACCTTTTCCTATATTTTATTTTCCCCAAGATATAAATAATTGTTTTTTGTAGTATTACTAAAGGGTAACTGCTTTGTGGGAAACATTTAATATCATTCTAATGATTAAATGATTTTTTACAATGTTTCAAAAGGTACTAAAATTATATTATCTTTTGGCATGTGTTTAAGTATGGAATGTTCCCAAAAAAATGAAGTAATATACATGTATAAAATTCTATCTTCGTTATAGTTTTTAAGTAATATATACACATCCATTTTTTTGCGAGAGTTCACAAGTTTAAATGAAATAAACAAAAGAATCAAACATTAATCATTGATCTCATCGCTCAAATGTTTCTCAAAGACTAGGAACACATCACCACTCAACAATTTAGTTGGAAGATTAGAAATTGAGGATTCTCGCATGTAATATTTTCGTTTATGGAATCAAAAAACCCAAAAGCACCTAAACCATTCTTGAATATTAATTCAAGTTAGTAGGTTATATTTATCTAATATTTATCATAGGGGGTAGTGTGGATGATGATCTTTCCATTTTATTCTATAGTTAAAATTATAGATTATTAGTAACTTTTAATGATTGAAATTATTTGAGAAATAATAAATAAATAAATTTTATTAAATATCCCACTATTTTATCAAGTCTCAATTTTCCTCACCATTAAACTCAGAATGTCTATTTACTAGAATATTCTAGCTGCAATGATCAATATGACCCTTTTCACAATCCCAACGAGGGTTGGTTAAGCTACTTGGTGGTAATTAGGTAGGTAGGTCTTCACCAACCATAGGATTATAGATCCTGGATCTATTCACTGAACTCCCATATCCTAAAATCTGGAATTGGATTTCCTTAACACATGCCTACACGTTACATCATGTCTAGTGCGGGCCAATTCTACTTATATAAGATGGTTAAGTCATCCCATAACCTATATAATGACACCAAGTTAAAATTAAGTTTCCCAATGAGGGATGTTCAAAAATTTACTTCTAAGGCTTTCATTCATAATCAAGTTTTGGAAGTCCATGTTAGATGTAATATTTAATTAAGGGATTTTAATTTTATTAAGAATATTTTTTCTTTTTTTTTAATTTTTTACATGATTTTTTAATATTAAGTGGATGTTACTTAATTAATTAACAATTAAAGATAAAATATTTACACATAATCCATTTATTTAAATTTCTTTCTTTTTAACTTTAGTTTATTTATTTATGTTATCGTGGTCTTACATCCCTAAAATAAATAATTTCATAGATATAAATAATTTAGTAAATAAATGTTATATTAATGATATTTATCTAATTTCTGCTTCTGCGGTGGTGTAGTGGTGAAGGAGAGGAGTACAACAATGCCGTTCTTTGGAAGGTATAGGGTTCGAATCCTGGGAGTCCGCTTTCGGGGCGAAACTCTCCCCCGAGATCCACTCGCCTTGCCGGGTCACCCGGTTTCTGACTGGGTGGGAAAAATGAGGTGCAACCCACCCATGCTGACGGATTGCTTGATGAACCATCGCTGCCTGGGTTGTCACCCTCCGGGTCGCTCTGCCATCTCAGCTGGCAATGGCTCCTTCCCAGCTGGGGCTCTCTCCGGAGTGACCTCTTAATGGGGAGGGGGGTTTCCTTGTGTGGAGGGTTCGAAAAGGCCACACAAGGGAATTCCATTTTTAAATAAATAAATGATATTTATCTAATGGTTTATTTAATATGATGAAATTAAATAAAACCTTCACCTAGTTGAAATAACTATAGTTTCTAGTATTTTCAATAGTTATAACATTCTACATGTCCACATGTGTAACACCTAGGTTGGCCTCATTATGGTTCTGTCTTGATCCGCCTCCACACTCCATGAGAAACTCCATTAATTAAAAATAAATATAACTCATTAAAATTTTAGGGGAACTAAAGGATTGGTTTAAATATAATTGAATAAATATCTTTAGATATAGAAGTCCTACATAATAATTAATGGAGGAATGACTCACATACCATCATATTTAATTTAATGATTAAATAATTTATAACCCATGAAAGAAATTAAATTAAAACTCCCAACACATATACTGGTCTTGTTCAAGCTCATGAATAGTAATACATGCAATTTGGATGGAAAATAAAATGTATAAACTTTATTTATTTATTTCTTATTATTAAGATAAACACACTTTCATTGTAGTGCCAATAAAAACAATATGGTTTTAATGCTATAATTTTTCAATTTATTATAATTTAATTTTTCCTCTAATTGGGAGATAACATAGTGTGGAATATCAAGAAACATGCCATTTACCTTAGTTTCCATGAATCAAGGTCACATGCCTAAGGATTCGATGTGTTGACTCAGCCAGATTACATGCCAGGTACATGCCACTTACACATTGTGTATCTACATTCCATGTGCCTGAGATACTCGCATGGGTATTCGATGTGTATCTCAACTAATTACATGTTCTATATAGGATAGCTATACTCCATGTGATCCAAATATTCCATTCTATTGTATCCCTCCAAAAGGCTCGGTTTGTTTTTGGGTGATAGACTAAACAATATGTTCACTCAAGATATATGTTGTGTATCTCTAATTCTATTAGTCTAGATAAGATGATGTGTATCTCAAATGAAGTAATTTATGACCAAAACACTGTGTACACTATATAAAAATAATTTATATCATAAATGATGATGGTTGTTATTCTCACATAGTTTGACCTTGTTTTAAGACCACACGGATTGTGTGATTTATGCCGCTAACCCGTATAGATTACAAAATGTATACTCTAATACCATCCATGTAATTCAACAACTATGTCCTAGGTTGATCGGTCAACACACGACATACACTACGTGTAATTAACAACGTATAATGTCATGTGCCCTGCAACATGGATAGGTGTAACATACTAGGATACTCAACATGTACATTCGAGTACATGTTTTGTAACCCAATCTTACAAACAAAAAATTGGCACTTCTCAATGGTATATTTGGCAGCTCTTCATTTTCTCCAATACCTTTAATAAAATGAAACATTCAACAAACATGACTAATATATTGATAACATGTTAATTAAAACAATATTAAAAAATTAAAAATTAAAAATAAAATTCAACCCCAATTTCTAATAGACCACTAATTAAATAAATAATTATAAATTTTAAAGTGACCACTCTAATACCAATTGTTGTTTTCAGATACATCGAAAGCATTTGGTTCTGGGAGATATATTAAAATTTCATTTAATATTTCATTTACCCAAAACAATGATTGAGTATCTTTCACATCAAATTTATAATTAATTTATTTAATATTAATAGAATTGAGTACTTGGGCGTATGCTCTTTCACTGATGTGAATATTTATTGTCCAAAAAGACCCTTTTTGATTGCCTTTATTTTTTTGTGAGGATGCGATGGTAGAATCCATAGGGAGATGATCCCCACACACTCCTTTGATCTCACAGAAACAACCGTTTATCTCTAGGATCTATCGTGGTGAATTTCTTGTCTTGAGTTGTTTATATTGATTGATTTTCCTTTGTTATCATTAAAATCTCTCTTGTGTTTTCATTATTAAAAAGGAGAGATAAGTAGGAGTTGATAGAGAATTAATTTTTCACAAAAACTCACAATTTTTATTTCACCAATAAATTTTTTCACACACAACACAATAAACATAACCATCTATTTATAGAGGAAGGGTTTCATTTAAAATAATTATTTAATTGCATTCCAAATCATAATCAATATAATTAGTTTTAATAAACCCCCTACCAATTATTATTATTATTATTATTATTATAATTATTATTTTTCGGGGCATATGAAATTGTGCAATAAAAAATATTATTTATCTGTCTGGCTCTTTAGTATTTTTACTAGATATAATCCAAATCTATTTGAATTACTCTAGAATTTATTAAACAACTATATAAATATTTAATTTAGATATTTCATTCATAAATAAATATTTTCAATCAATATAAACTAGATTAAATTATCCAAAATTCATATGAATAATATTTAGTCAATTAATTAAATTCAAATAGAATTTAATCAAGATCATAGGTAACACTTAGTGTGTAACCCTCTAGGATTATTTATCATTTACATTATGTGGGATTTCTTAAAGTCCAATAAAACTATCTGGGAGTAGGTCAGGTCATAAAAGAAAATGAACTTAGTGTCACAATGATGATAAACACATATGAATGATCACTGTTTAATATAATCCCTTTGTGACAATATCTCATCTAGAAGGTTTCATATCAATGTCAGCAACCTATTTTCATGATTCATATTTATTTTAATCTCTGAAATAAATGCATCACTACTCCATTCCCTTATTATTTAATATAATGATTATATTCCAATAAAATATACATGATATTATCTTCCATAAAGATATAAGGGATAAATCCTTCCTCGACTTATCATTCAATGATATATCAACCGTGAGCCACCCAATGTACCTGACCATACCACGAACTTATGTCTTCATGGTTTTCATCAGAAAAAATAAGTGTGAAATGATGACATGTATTAATGATAATATTATATCAATAGGACCATTATGAATGTACATAGATATAAATATATGAGGACACCAAACCATGCATAATTCTTAATAGTAGGTTTGTTAGCATAATTTACCATATTGGAGATTACCAATATCAGATTTCATGAGAAGAATACTCTTCTACTTATGTGTACTCACACTTGATAGTCTATGTACTATGTATCCTAACATAGTACGTTATCCAACCAAAAATCATTATTAAATAATACCATCCTAATAATTCAAGGTTCGCATTGTAGAAGAGAACTTCTATTACCATATCAATGTGACATATACTCTTAGAATTTATTATACTATGGTCATGTATAAAAATAGAGATAATACGTTTTTTATTAATATTCAATACATTTAATATGAATTCAATCCAAACACAATTAAATGGTCCTAGGAGATGAACACCAGTAGATAATCTTACCCAGACCATCCTTGCATCAACCCCTCCCACCATAGAACCCATTAAACAATCCCAGAAACTAAAAGCTTTCATTGGTCTTTACAAGGGGAAAATGGGATGCAAAGAGAAAACGATAATAAATGAAATATTTCAAACTTATAACGAATGAGAGAAAATTACCTAGATGAATGAAAATAATCAAATCATGTTTCATTGTAAAATCCACAAATAAATCATTTCATGCCAAGAATATTCAATTATGAATTTTTTGCAACAAACAATTATGGTTGATTTGTCTCTAATACCAATTATTGGATGAAATAGTGTAATGATATTTCCCATTCAATAGTAAATGATTTAATTGGGTTTAATTTGGGTTTATAATGTTCCAAAAAAAGTTATGTTTATTTTTACAATATAAATCCAATAAATATGAATATATTCATTTAACAGAATTACAATATCCAGAATTATGAAATTATTTTAAAGTGAACATATCAAAGACCGAGGGTTAATATAAAAAAACCAAGCCTCTATAATTCTCTTAATAAAAAAAATATATACAAAAAGATTCATCAAAACAGAATCAATATAAAATATAAAAAAATATATTCATATATATACTTCTAGGTTGGAAACTAGATCCAATTTTATAACAAATCACTTTTAGAAATCCCCAATGAAGGAAACATCAAGAATATACAAATAAAATAAATACATAAGACTTAAAAAAACATTTAATTCATTATGTAAATTAAAAAATTTATTTGAATAACTTCATTATTGTCAAAACAAGAGTGATCATGAAATTATTAGAAGGTGAATAAAAAATGTGGAAAGTAGTAAACGAGACATAGTGTTTTACGTTATTCAAAATATTTTCCTACGTACAAGGTGTGGGATCACCATGGGTTCTTTCACTATGAAATAAAATAATTACGAGGAAATAATAAGACACTGGTGACCACATATCAGAGATACTATCCACAGGCTACATTCATGATGAACTAAGAAATCAACATCAACCTGAGCTCAAGGATTCAATGGATATGAGTACCTACGATGACATCACACACATAGACAACCAAAAAACAATGAACCAACATATAAAAGATTCAAAACACTCGACTATAAACAAATAAACAGGATCGAATCCATGTTATGAGAGTTTAGATTCACATGTCCAAGATACTCTTCTTGTTAATGGAACTAGTAACTCTTTTCAGTATGTCCGTGAACACCCTTTAGGTATATCATCTTAGTATGTCACAATTGTTCAAATCAAATACAATTTTCCTAATTTGGATCCACTGTTCAGGTTCTTCATGGTTGAGGCTTGTCGCCATTCAGTTTTAAGAACAAGAACCCTAAAACTTGACCCCTCCCCCATTGAATAAGGACCCTTACTGTTCTCACTCAGCCAGACCAACAAAGTCATTGAAGCACATAAACTATCACTTCCCCCTCCCTTAGAAAAGTCATGTTCCCTAAATCAAATTTGTTCATAGACTATGGATCAAGGGAGTCCAACTCTAAAAGATGCAAACATAGAGAGGTGCATCACCTAGGAAACACGTATAGTGAGGACGGTCTTAGAAATAACCATAGAATAGCTATATAAAATCACAAAAACACTATAGGATCAAAGTTGTTCTATATAACACTAAAAAATCACAACACATAGAGATAGTGAAGAAATAAAAAAACACCTAGAGGAAATATATATAAAAAAAGAAATTTAATTATCAAAAAACAAAAATTAGAATTTTAAAAGACCAAGTATTAACCTTAGGTGTGTTGTGTTGTAATAAAAAATCCAAAAAATAATATATTATTATAATGTGGAAAGGTTGGGTGGAGTGTGGGGAAGATATTATAGGACCAAGTCCTAGTCTAGTTGTATAGTATTTTATTCAAATATATATATATATATACATAGATGTGGGGGAAATCATGTACATTATTAAGAAAATAATATAATACACGCTTCATGTGAAGGACTCGGTGATCCTTGAAGAAAATACATCATGTTAAATTATCCCTACTTTATGATAATGATTATTCAGTGCTACACTATTATCAGTGTTTCTTCGTGAGTTGATAAATGCCACCCATTATTAGCTCTAAAAAACACTGATTAAGTGAGATATTTTTAGGTATTTTTTATTATTATAAAAAAATATATTGTAAAAAATCTTATTTTAATATAAAAATATATTTTTATTGATATATATTGTTTCCCTAGAAATTCAGAGATGACCTCCTTGATTGAAGGTTCAAACATTCCGATCGGTTTCTAACAGGGTTGTTCGTAGAATCAGAAACATCCAATGATTCCACATCCATTTGGACCTACTTTCCAAAGGTAGGTGCTCATTAGTTTGTGGACTGATGAGGCTTATGAATTTTCATTGGTCGAGAGGATGGGAGGTCAGACTCATAACACCTTTTTGAGGGGAATTATTGTCTACTCCGGGACTCTCTTTATAGATTTAAGTTATTTTTGTGAATCCTTATTACATTACCAAGTATAAAATGAGCTTTCCTTCAGATCTGACAATCAATGATTAAATATGTAAGAAATTTAGAGAATCTTTTATATGTATTCGAGGTTCTTCATCGATAGAGAATCATCTATATTTATTAGAGATTCTATGTCAATGGTATCCTTTGACACATTTATATAGAATTATCTTGGTCATTATGATGACCATGCAGGTTTTAAAGCCACTCAGTGGGGAACTAGAAGTTTATTGTCATTCATAAGGACATGGATTATCTCAGAGTTGGGATCGAACCCGCAGATGGGCTACCTACGTATCCTTTGTTTAGAAAAGGAATAAAAAACCACGTAGTTCGAGTAATGGAGTATGATGTTTATGCATGATTGATGGATCAAACAAAGAAGTCATGATTAATTTTACACTCTAAGCTCATGTAATTCATGCTCGGTTTAAAAAACAAGAGGTATTGGTGAAACCAGACAATTGTGCCACGAAAGATGCTATTATGTGGGGGCTTATGTATGTATGATTTCCCAATAAGTAGATGAGGACTAAGATTTACTTCAGGGAATTAAATCCAGGAACAAGGTCCATAAAGGTTTATGTACTTCATGGAGATTTGGGTACTCTAACTCGGGGCTTACTCCTGAGGAAGATTCCCAAATTAGTAGGGGACTCATGATTGGGTTTCACTCCTGAGAAGGAAGCCCAGATCAAAAGTAAATTAAGACTGGTTAAGAGGAATTAAGACTGGGGCTTACTCCTGAGAAAAAAGCCGAGGTTAAGGGATTTTAATATTGGGGATTACTCATGAAAAGGAGGCCCAAATTAGGGGGCTTGGGGCTTACTCCTAAAAAGGAGGCCTAGGTTAAAGGGTTTTGAAAATTAAGGGACATGGGGCTTACTACCAAGGAGGATGCCCATATTTGAGAATTATGACTGGGGCTTATTCCTGAAAAGGAGGCCCAGGTTAAGAATTATGACTGGGGATTATTTCTGAAAAGGAGGCCCAGAATAATGAGGACTTGTGGCTTACTCTTAAAGAGGATGTCCATATTTGAGAATTATGACTGGGGATTATTCCTAAAAAGGAGGACCATGTTAAGAATTATGACTGGGGTTATTCCTGAAAAGGAGGCCCAGATTAATGAGGACTTGGGGCTTACTCCTAAGTAGGATGCCCATATTTGAGAATTATGACTGGGATTTATTCCTGAAAAGGAGGACCAGGTTAAGAATTATGACTGGGGCTTATTCCTGAAAAGGAGGCCCAGATTAATGAGGAATTGGGGCTTACTCCTAAGGAGGATGCCCATATTTGAGAATTATGACTCGGTCTTATTCTTGAAAAGGAGGCCCAGGTTAAGAATTATGGCTGGGGCTTATTCCTGAAAAGGAGACCCAGATTAATGAGGACTTGGGGCTTACTCCTAAGTAGGATTCCCATATTTGAGAATTATGACTGGGGCTTATTCCTGAAAAGGAGGCCCAGGTTACGAATTATGACTGGGGCTTATTCCTGAAAAGGAGGTCCAGATTAATGAGGACTTGGGGCGTACTCTTACGGAGGATGCCCATATTTGAGAATTATGACTGGGGCTTATTCCTGAAAAGGAGGCCCAGGTTAATAATTATGACTAGGGATTATTCTTGAAAAGGAGGCCCAGGTTAAAGAGGACTCTCATCTTAAAGGATGAGGTTTAATGAATGAAATCTCAATCTTTAGTGACATAAATATGTGTAAATCACTAGGTTTTGAGATATATTCCACAGAATTCCTTTCAGATAAGGAAATCAAATCAATAAATCATGCTGAAAATGGTTTTGAAGGGTGTCTTGAAGACTGAATTTTGAATAGGAGAGGTGGAATGTCATAAGAGGGGTTAAATGGCCTAGAAAGGCACCCAAAAAGGTAGGGTCGCGCAAGTCCTGTCAGGAACACAAGTACAACATGGGCGCGCAAGTGTTGGTTGCGCATGTATACCTACGCGACACATGGGTACTTGCGTGTTTGTAAACCAGCACGGTAATACTTGGAAGATCCTTGACCAATGCCTTTATAATTATCCTGAGGTACTTTCAGAATAGTGGTGCGCAAGTTTTGGTGAGGGAGTAGGGCGGCGCGCAAGTATGTTCATTTCTCTTAAAGGTAAAACACCTTAGACGTGAATGTTTTGGTGAATTATAACACTTAGACCTTTCTCTTCTTGTTTGTACCTTCCATTCTAGATAAATTATTACCCTATAAGTGTTCGGAAGACCTGAAGAAGAAACTTGGGTGTTCAGAGCTCTAAATCGGAATTCTAGAAAAATTCCCTCCTGAAATGGGGGGCACACAAGGTCTATTTATATGATGGAGAAGACCCCAGGCAGTTATCACTTAGGGCATGCAAGTGTACTTGTGTGACCATTGAGGCGCGCAAGTGTACTTGTGTGACCATTGAGGCGCACAAGTGTACTTGCGTGACCATTGAGGCGGGCAAGTGTACTTGCACGACCATCGTAGAACTTGCGCGACCCTTGTGCAATATTCTTGTTTTTCTTTCCTTTGTCAATTTTTTGATATTTTTCCAAAGGTTGAATCACTTTGAGCTAAGATATTCCCCTTTTCCAATATTTAGACTCTGTGAAGAAAGGAGTGTCAACAAAAGCCCCCCCTCAGAGTTGGATCTGGGGAGAAAAGAGGATTTGACTCTGAGGAAAAAGGATAAATCATGGGTATTTTTGGTTATTGGCAGTTTAAAGTCATGCATGTCAGACATAAAAATGATAATGTTTAAGGTCAAAATAGATTTGACCGAATGGATTGAAATTGACTCAATTCCTCGACAATTTATCTGAAAACATATTACCACACTCAAGTATGAGGGAAAATATGTAATCTATAACTTAAGAATATTTGAATCTGAGGAATGATATGAAAAAGTGTTAAAAGTCATTTGAATAAGTAGTTCCCAAGAATGAAGTTACAATTATTTAACAAACCCATTAGGGGGTTGAATTATGCAGGGCCACCTAAGGGCATTGGCTGCATAGTCAAATAATAGTATCTTTTGTCTGACAAGTATGTTATGTGGACTGTGTATGCAAGGCCGCCTAAGGGCACGTGCTGCATAGTCAGGTAAAAGAACTCTCGGAAATTTACCTTTATGCCTCTAAAATCCAGTGAATGTTTATGGATATTCAAATTTTCCAAAGTATAGAGTTTGCTGTATGGGAAGAGGTACTTGAATATGGAAGAAAATATTTCCGAACAAGATTATCGAAGAACTGGATGGATATCACTTCTACGAAGGTCTAACCCAAACGTATGGAAGGAGAATATAAACCATAGACTTGAATACTTTCAGATCATGAAAAAGGATATGGGACAAATATGTTAAGGATGATTATTTTTGCGGATCCCTACATACTGTCATTTAGGACCAATAAGGACAAAAGAGGCTTTCTTCCCAACAATGAAGTTACCATTATTTAAGAAACCCGTTAGGGGGTTGAATTATGTAGGGCCACCTAAGGGCATTGGCTGCATAGTCAAATAATAGTAAATTTTGGATGCCAAGTCTGTTATGTGGACTCTTTATGCAAGGCTGCCTAAGGGCACGTGCTGCATAGTCAGGTAAAATAACTCTCAGAAATTTGACATTTTTGTGACTAAAAGTCAAGAAAAGGGTTATGAAGATTTGAAGATATTTAAGGTTAGGATATGACGCATAAATATGGGTATTGTCCAATGTATACAAAGATACACATATCAATGCTAACCATAATCATGTTGTGGCTGGGTTTTGAATGGAAATGTTGGACTTCACTACGTATCTTATAAGGATGGGAATCAAGACATACATAGTTCTTGAACTACAGTTTAACTTCATGAGGGACAAAAGGATTAGAGATATTAGTTTAGGGTCATAGAGCTTGGACCATTATAAGAAATACACAGTGTGTGTTTTCATGGGGACTTTTCAGCCAAGGGACTGAAAGTGGAATTTGGGGTTAGGACCAAAGACATGGGGCTGGATTCGAGGGACCCTCAAATGTTCCTACGTATCCCATAAGGGTGGTAATCAAAAACACGTATTTCTAGAAATACCCTCTGTAAAAATTTGGTTCGTACATGTGAAGGGTGAAAGGGGGATTTTTAGTACAATAATGGTTTAACCCAAGATAAAAGGTTTAGGTATTTCCATGTATTCACGTAGTCTTTGAAATGAAACATGATTGAAAAATCAATGTAAATAATGGTTCTCTCTCAGTTGAGGGTATCAAAGAATATTGTAGTTTATTGTCATACTGGACAAAAGTGTTGTATAGTTTAACGTTGTATAATAAGGACGAAAGCGAACCAATGTAAAGATATTGATTCTAGGGGCGGTTTCACGAATCAACATTGTATGAGATGGAGGTGAACCGATGTGAAGAGATTGGTTTTGGGCTTGAACCTTGGGAGGTTGCCTACGTACCCAACCTAGAGGCCAAGGATCAAAGTCCGCATAGTTCAATTAAAGAATGAATTAATGATCAAGTTGTTTTTGGGGACAACGACCTAAAAAATGATGTTGGGACTTACACATGGTTAGCAACCCAGAGAGGGTGTTATGGTTGAGGTTTTATCTAATCTCATGTGAGTCATACTCGGTGTGAGAAACAAGAGGTAGAAACAACCTTAATGATACATTGTTTAACGTCATGTATGATGTATGAAGGGACTATGTAGTTTAAAGTCTTGCAGTTAGGACTATTGGTGCTGCACTGTTTAATGTCATTTAGCAGGGAAAAAGTACAGTTTGATGTTATATAGGACGTATCAAGGACTTTCTGTACAGTTTAGCATCATGTAGTTAGGACGATGGGGACAATATAGTTTAACGTCATGTTGGATGAAAGGGGGACTGTGCAGTTTAATGTCATGCAGTGAGGACAAAAGAGTATACCATTTAACATCATGTTGGACGTATTAGGGACGGTCCCTTTTTTCCCACAGTTTAACGTCATGTTGGATGAAAAAAAGGGATGATACAGTTTAGCATCATGTTGGACGAAAGTGCGAATAGTTTAAGGTCATATGCATGGACCATGGATGGTGTAGTTTAATGTCATGCTGGATGTAAGGTACTTCTATACATTTTAGCGTCATGTAGTTAGGACATCACAGTTTAACGTCATGTGAGACGAAAGGAATACAAATAGTTTAAGGTCATATGTATGGACCATTTTTGTATAGTTTAACTTCATATAGCAAGGATGATGAAGGGTACATCGTTTAACATCATGTTGGACGTATGTGCAAATAGTTTAGGGTTATATGCATGGACCATTGATGATGATACAGTTTAATGTCTTTCTGGACAGTGGTGTAGGATAAGGTCATAAAAGACCATTTAGGGGAATTTTTTCATAGTTTAACGTCATGTGGGACAAAATTAAAAATAGTTTAAGGTCATATGTATGGACCATTTATGATGAAGTTTAACGTCTTGCTGGATGGTGGTGTAGTTTAAGGTTATACCGGACCATTTAGGGAACTTTTTAACAATTTAACATCTTGTGAGATGAAATTACAAATAGTTTAAGGTCATATGTATGGACCATTGATGATGCAGTTTAATGTCTTGCTGGACGGTGGTGCTGTTTAAGGTCATACCAGACCATTTAGGGAACTTTTTCACAGTTTAACGTCATGTGTGATGAAAGTAAAAATAGTTTAAGGTCATATGTATGGACCATTGATGATGAAGTTTAACGTCTTGCTGGATGATGGTGCAGTTTAAGGTCATACCAGACCATTTAGAGAACTTTTTCACAGTTTAATGTCATGTGGGATGAAAGTACAAATAGTTTAAGGTCATATGTATGGACCATTGATGATTAAGTTTAATGTCTTGATGGACGGTGGTGCAGTTTAAGGTCATACCAGACCATTTATAATATATATTTTGTGTTTATACAAAATATTTTTAAAAAATCTGGCATTGGTTGGAGTAGTGATGAATTCTCCATCCATCGAGATTAATAAATAAGCTCCATTGGAGTAGACCCTATGTATTGAGTAAGGTCCTTCCCATTTTGGATCAAGATTGGGAGGATTATTTCCCGGTATCATTGGAGTTCTGAGAACTAATACCAATTCTCCCTGAGTGAATGAATGAAGATGAACTTTTTTGTTAAAAGCTCGTGCTATTCGATTCTGATAGACTTCCAAGTGGTGCAAAGTGCACAATCGTTTCTCATCTAACCATTAGAATTCATTCAATCGCTTTTGAGATTGTTCATCTGTAGATGACTGATCACAAATGGCTACTCTGAGCAAAGGCAATTCAAATTCAATGGGAAAGACGACTTCTGTTCCATATACCAGTGAATATGGAGTTGACTGAATTGCAGTGCGGGTGGTAGTCCAATAAGCCCATAAAGCATGAAAGAGTTTATCATACCATGACCTCTTATCTTTATCCACCATTTTTTTCAGTGTATTTGAAAGAGTCTTGTTGAAGGATTCTATCTGGACGTTGGCTGCTACATGATACCGAGATGAATGGTTGGATTTGATGTTGTATTCTTGATACAACTTGTTCACCTTAGATGAACAGATGTTGGTTCCATTGTCTGTCAATATGATATGAGGGACACCAAATATGGTAATGATGTTAGACTTGATGAAGCTAAAAACACATTTAGAACTGACTTCCTTGAGAGGTATTACCTCTATCCATTTGGAAAAGAAGTCAGTAGTAGTAAGAATGTACTTAAACTGCTTGGCTGTAGCCGAAGGGTAAGGTCCCACCACATCCATTCCCCATGTGGAAAATGGCCATGAGTATTTAGCTGTATAAAGAATCTATGGAGGTTGATTAATTAATTTGGCATGTACTTGGAATGAATGACATTCTTTGTGAAATCGACAAAATCTTGTATCATTGAAGGCCAAAAGTATCCAGGCCTTCGAATCTGATCAGACAGTCTATGTCCAGACTGGTGGGCACTATAGACTCCCGCATGCACTTCTTTTATGACAATTGTTGTCTCTTCACCATCAATGCATCTGAAGATAACTCCATCAAAACCACATTTGTAGAGAAATTTCTCTAGGTGATCTGGGCTATCATAAAGAGTAAAATTGACCACAAATCGTCAGATTTGTTCTTTCTCGGCTCTATCAGGTGGAAGTGTTCCATTTTGAAGGTATTCCTTGATAGGTGACATCCATCCTGTAGTATGACCATATGGTTCAGGAATGGGACTAATTTCATTAAATTCCTCTATTCTGATTCGAATATAAGGTGAAATTTCACGACGGTGGGCAATACTGATGGTTATCTCGTCCCGATTTGGATCTTCCAGAGCTGTGGCTATATTAGCTAGTGCATCAGCTTGGGCATTTTGTGATCTTGGGACATAAGAAAATGTCGGGTTCGAAGGGAATTCCACCATTAAATCTCTGACGTAATCATACAAAGGGATTAGTTCTTCTTTTCTGATTGCATAATCCCTATTGACTTGTTTGATTTCCAGGTCTGAATCACCTTTCACCTTCAAGTGATTCACTTGTGCTTGAAGTGCTAATTCCAAGCATGTGATGAGAGCTTGGTATTCTACTTCATTATTGGTACCACCTTCACACAATAAGAAGGAATAAGGTAACACTGCCTTTTCTGGAGAAATGAGCACAATTCCTAAGCCAACTTTATTGAATTTAGGATTTTCCATTTTCCTCCCTGTTGCACTTCTAGAAGCACCATCAAAATACATTTCCCATGCCTGAGGAGTTTCTGGAATAGAGAAGACTTCCTCATCAGGGAGTTCAATATCTGAAGATGTGTCTTCTACTGAAGCGTGTTCATCCAGAAAATCAGCTAGATCTTGGCCCTTTATCGCCTTTTGAGACATATACTGAATGTTGAATTGCTGAAAAATAACTGCCCACCTTGCCAGACGTCCTATAAGCATCAGACGAATAAGGATGAATTTGAGTGGATTATTGCAAGATACCAATTGGACCATGGGATGTTGCAGGTAGTGTCTCAACTTCTGATGTGCAAAGAATAATGCCAGGCAGTACTTCTCAATACTTGAATACGAGGTTTCTGCTTCTTGCATAGTTCAACTGAGATAGTGAAGGCTGTTTTCATTTCCAGCATCATTCTTTTGAGAAAGAAAGGAACCAAATGATCGCTCTAGAGCTGTCACGTAGAGGATAAGTGGTCTTCCTTCAACAGGTGGCATGAGTACCGGTGGACTCAAGAGGTATTTCATGAGAATATCAAATGCTTCTTGACATTCTTTAGTCCATTGGTAAGTGACTCCCTTCTTCATCAATTTGGTGAAGGGTAAAATTTTGCCTGCTAAATTGGCGATGAAACGCCGAATTTAGGCTAAGTTTCCTTGAAGTCCTCTTAATTCATTCAAATTTGGAGGAGGTGACATACCAAGGATTGACTTGGTATTCTCAGGATCGACTTCAATATCATGATGGCGTACAACAAAGCCGAGAAATTTTCCTGAGGTTACCCTAAAAGCACATTTTAAGGGGTTAATCTTCAAATTATGTTGTCGAAGCTTGGGGAATATGAATTCCAAATCAGCCATGTGATTATAACATTGTTTGGATTTAACCCCCAAATTGTCTACAAAACATTCAACAAACTTTCCTAAGAAGGGTTTGAAGATACGATGCATGGCACGCTGATATACTACACCTGCATTCTTTAAGCCAAATGGCATTACCCGGTAGAAAAACACACCCTGAGGGGCTCTGAAGGCTGTGGATTCCTCTTCTTCTGGGGCCATTTGGATCTGATTGTATCCGGAATAACCATCCATGAAGGAAAGTGCTTCATAGCCAGCTGTTGAATCAATTAAATGTTATGTAATCAGAACTGGGAAATCATCCTTAGGACAATGCTGATTAAGATCTCTGAAATCGATGCAAACTCTAATTTGTCTGTACTTCTTTTCTACAGGGAAAATATTATCCAAACACATGGGATATTGAACTTCTATGATGAAGTTAGATTTGATAAGCTTATCCACTTCAACCTCAATTTTGGAAGCCTAATATGGGTGTGTTCTTCTCGCGGCTTGCTTAAATCCTCGATGTTCTTCTGGTAAACCCAAATGATGAGTAGAAACATCAGGATCAAGACAAGTCATTTCTGTATAGTTCCAAGCAAATATATCTCTATTTTGCTTTAGAAAATAAATATACATCTCTTTCTCTTCAAGAGTCATGGCCACACTGATTAAAGTAGGGCATGGATGTTCTTCTGTACCCAGATTTATTTTTCTGAGTTCATCCACAGTGGTAGAGATACCCTCTTAGAATGCTGGAGGAGCATCTCTGAGATCTTCCTCTTCTTCTTCATCATGTGTTATTTCTTCCATTTCTACTTGCATAGTAAATGATAAAGAATAATTTTCATGATCAGAAGAGATGTCAAAATTTTTACATCTTGAAGAAGAAGCTTCCATTTCCGACCCGATTGATGTTGAAGGGTCTTCTTTGGCTAATAAAGAGGAGATGATGGATTGAGAATCGATATCATTGTTCACCTCCGATGTTGCTATAACTTATTCTGGCCTAATTTGTGTAGAATAGAATTGATGGATTTCAACAGATGAAATGAAGTTGTCACCATTTGTGCTTTCATCATTTCTTGGTGGGTTACCAATTTCTCCCATGTTGTTTGGATCGATTTTCGTAATTGACATTATGAATCTTTCTATAAGAGTATTTTGATTTGGGTCTATCTTGTCAATTTGACTGGTAGGCAACACATATTCTGTACTCACATGCATAAATGGATTTACTGGAATCTTCTCCAAACCATACGGAGCATTAACTTTGGTAATCTCATTTGTTGTGGATTTATCCCTTCCCTTCATGTGATAGAATTCCCCCTCAATGTATTGAGACTAAAATGTCTTTAACGAGGCCTTATCACCATGAAATGTCCCAACTTGACCATCGAAACAATATTTGAGACATTTATGGTATGATGAAGGGATAGCCACATGTTGATATAGCCAGGGTCTTCCAAGCAAGATGTTGAAGGCCGAGTCTTGATCAACAACCATGAAATCTGAATTGGATACAAGACCTCTAAACTGAGTTCTAAGTGTAACATCGCCCAGTGGTTCTTATTCATTTTTATCATATCCTTGTAACATCATGGTATAAGGAGATAAATCAAATTATGTGAGGCCCAATCAATGAAGTGTACGCATGGGAATGAGGTTGACTCCTGAACCATTGTCAATGAATGATCTTCAGACATCTATGCCATTGACCTTTCTAGATAAGTACAAAGGTCTAATATGCCCATGCACAACATCATCTTCATATTCATCGGTAAAATATATTACTGCATGGAATTCTGCAGGATTATTCTCTATGTGATAGAATTCAGCTGCAACAATTTCAGTTTCAAACTCCTGAGGACTTAACAAAGCCTCGATGAGTGCTTCCTGAAGATCTTTTGATAGATTCAAAGCATACAGAATTTATAACATGGCTGGTAATTGGGCCAAGTGTTTCAATACATCATACTTTTGATCCAGAGGTCTGCGTTTCCCAATAGGAACATGTGGTTTAGTAGGTACCTTGGAAGTATATGCTTTGGAAGTTGATGCATCTTGTATTGGGATAGGAGTTGGAAATATTCCTGGTTTTGGAAGATTAGACCAATTAGATCCATTTAATTGTTTAGAGGAAGAATATGGAACCTTCAACCGGTCTTCCAAAATAACTGTGCCAGGACTGAATTTTCTATAGGTAGAAGAACTTGCTTGTTCTTGCTGAGCTCGCTGAAGGGCTCTACCACGAGTTTCTACTGCATACACAGTTCTAGAAGGGGTAGAATTGGAATAGTGTATTTTGAAAGATCCATGTCTTCCCCTGTATCCTAAGCCTCTGGAACGTGCTCTGATTCCCCTATTTGATACAGGGAATTCAGGCTCATCGAAATCGAAATTGTGACTGGCATATGGATCTATTAATTGAATCATATTAACAGAACCAAAGATTAATTCTTCGTCTGATGAAGACTCTGCCTGATTAGCCTATTTAGGCTGTGCCGTTTGGTGGGGCGGTGCTCATGGATTTGAAGTAGATGGAATGAAGTTTTCCAAAGTCAAAGAAAATTTAGGCTTTGACACATACTCATCATCTTATGATTCTTTTTCTTTCTTTGAATCATACAGTCTCTTTGAGTACTTTCCCTCTAATGAAGAGAGTTTTTCCGCAACATTCATGGCAGAAGGCATAATCAGTTTCTTTAATTGTGTTCGAAAAATAGCATGAGTTCGGTTGATTGTCTTTCTGACCATCCAATCATCATACCTTTGTGCATTTCTGCTTTTTACTTCTTGCCATTTGCCTTCCTCCTCTGGAACTGTAGCAGTGACACATGGTACCTGGGATGAAGAGCCTTTCAGTTTGACTTGTCCCGAGTCGACCATATTTTTCAAGAGGTCTTTGAAGACAAAATACTCTTGGATGGGATTCCCCAACATTTGATGAAAAGGGAAGTAATTGGGATGGTCTTTATCTCCTTCCTTGTTTGGCCTCTTAGGCCTTGGTAATTGAACCCGATTATTTTTCAGAGCCGAAATGAAGTAACTAGGAACTTGTTCATTTCGGAAAGAGTATGTTTTTCTCTTTAGATGCTCAAATTGTTTTCGTCTTTGAAATCTTTGATCATTTGTATGAAAGGGCCTTTTTGTTGAAGCTCAAGGGGTGGAGCCCTTCGAGAAGATGAAAGTTTTGAAGTAGAAACTGGTACAAGTGCTTGTTTAAGCATAACTGTAGCAGTTTGTACTTTACCCATTCTCCTTCCTGGAGATGATGGAATTACACGAGATTTAGCCTTAGCCTGTATAAGGGAATATTCAATCTGCTAAGCGATTGAAGTAAGGTCTCAAAACCCTCCTGTGTATTTCACAGGGATCAATGGAGTGCGTAATTTTTCACGCAGATTTTTCACATAGATTGGCAACAATTCCTCTTGAGGGAGTTCTAAGCTTAGGGAATATGTTAATCCCTTCCAGCGAGAAATGAAATATGAGACCCTTTCATTCTATCTTTGCTTACAGTTTGTAAGATCGAAAACTATTGTCTTTAGAAAAGTTGAGCTGAAATGAAGATGGAATTTTTGGCGAAGATCCTCCCATTCGGTAATTGACTAGGATTGAAAGCTTGTATAGAAGACAAAGGCTGGTCCTTGTAAGGTCCGTACAAAGCATCTGAGTTTTACTGCTTCTTACTGCTCCGAAGTTCCCATTATAGGATCTCAACAAGAAATGTAATGCGTCAAATGATATTCAGGATCACCTGATCCATTGAAAATATGGAATATAGGGTTTCCAAAGCTGGATGGAGGAGAGATTGAATCTACCCATTCAGGGTAAACATTGTTTTCTGGTTGAAGCTGCGCACGTTTTCCTTCCATAGTTTCTAACCGAGCTATTAATGATTCAATGGTAGTTATTAACTTTTGAGAAACATCCGGTTGAACTTGGACATGGTTAGGTGCAATGACTGGAGCTCGGATAGATGTGGTGGTTAGTGCTGCAACTGATGGTAGCACTGCTAACTATTCTTACACTTGACCTGTAGGACTAGACCCATGAGGGTGTACTGATAGAGGAGGATATTCTTGATCCATATCAATAGCTGCAACAAATTCCCTTGGTTGACTGACTTCAGTACGCTCATGAAGAAGACTACCCCGAAGTAGTTCTGCATTAAACCTCCTTAATTCTTTCATTTCTTTCTCCTGTTGTGCAAACCATTGCTCTAGTGAGAGCGATTGGCCTTCTCCAGAGGGAGGATATGTTACCTGATTCTTTCCCCTCCCTTTGTTGGATCCTTTTCGGAGAGGGGGAAGTGGGTTACTCGAAGGATTACCTAGGTTCTGAGTAATCCATTGATTTCATGTACGCACACCTTCTTTATTTGTGACAGTGCGTACACCTTATTGAGCATGAACCTCTTCATTTGAGTCCATTGAGTGAACCTCATCTGGTGGATCAACAACAACGACATTGATGACATTGACTGATTCATAACGCATCACATCCCTTCTATCAACATTTCTATGATATTGTCTTCTTCCATGTCTTTGATGAGACATTGCATTTTGTTGATTCGATCCCTCAGGAACTTCTTGACGAACCGTAATTTGGGGGGAATCTCTTGATAATTTGTCTCTTCGTTCCCCTTGAGGCTTCTTCCCCAATCAAGAAAAGAACGAATTTCTCTCAGAAGGGGATTGATGAATTAAAAAATTCCCCAGTCCGGTGGACTGGGGCTTTTCTTGCTGTTCTCGCTCAACTCCTCGAATCCTATTTGTTGATTCTGAGGGCTGGTTTAAAAGTGTCCCCAATATGGAAATCTGGGGTGGATCTTGACATTCTATATCTGAGAATTTCTTAAAATCTCTCCTGATCTTGCGAAACCTTAGTTCAGAAATTAGCTGGATGTATTAACCTGTATCCACTTTTATCACCTGGTTCAAAAGACCATTGGATTATTTCCGATACTTTTGTCATCTGATGATGTGCTTGCTCCATATGAGAGGCCTATTCAATATTCTCGTTTTCTTGATGTAGGAGTAATTCAACAACTTGTTCTTTGTATGCATGATTTTGAGAGGAACTAGTAGAAGCCTATTCTTTGGAAAGATTTTGATTACAAACAAAGCCCATTGATTGTGGCCGACCATGGACAATAACATTGCATGAGACCATTTTCGGCGGGCTTTACTGACTGGAGAGCACCGTGAAATGTAGTGCTCCATGAACACCACATCCTCTAACATGAATACCTTATGGGGCATTGGAAATTAACTGAATCAATCCTCTTAGTGCGCCAAGGCATGATCATTGAAGGGCTCTCTACTTCTTTTCACCTTTCAGATATCGAGAGACTGATAGAGATACCAAATCAATCTGACGTTGTAACCCTTCTATTATCTTAAGATGATTTTCATATTCATCATAATATAATACTTTCTTCTTCAACTGACAAAGAGTTTTCCATATGTTGAGACGAATATCATGAATTCCATCTTCCATCAATATCTTTGGAATATCATACTGAGAGTCAGCGAGAGGCCAAAACATGACTGGTACTTCACCTTTTTCCAGTTGTTTTCTCATGTTCAGCATTTCCTATTTATCATTAAATGAAGATTCATTTACCTGATTTGACCAGAGTTTGTGTTTCCCTGTTACTTAATCGGATTCAACATGATTGGTAGAGAAATCATTGATCAAACTAGAAGATGAATGACTTAGGGGTGGTTCGGAGAATGACGAACACCCTAGGCTATCTTTTGACTGAGAAAGTATTTCACCTGCTAGCGATGAAGCATCAGACATGAATGGTTTCACATTTTCAAGTGCCTCAAGATAAGAGGTATTTCTCAGCACTACATCGTCCACTGGATCATTTTCCAGGCAATATGCATCACTACTATAGAGAGGACTTTCGCAGTGAAATTCATCATCCTGGGGAGGACCACCATGGCGGGTTATAGCAAAAGATGAGATCTCTTGCTCCTCGGTCTTCTGAACACACAGAGGGTTCCTGTGGCTCTCATCTGAAGATGAAACATCGAGATCAACCAAATTGTCATGAGCTAATCCTCGATGAGGATGTGTCTGTTGAAGATCTTCGGAATTAATGTTCCCACTATTGATAAATGAGGGAGTAGAATCTTGAATTCCAATTGATAACTGTTTTAGGGATTCAAGAACTCCAGCATCAAGCAAGGCCTTGTTACAGATTGGCTCTTGATCTCCTGACTATGCTAGGTGGGTCTTCTTCGTAGACGCCTTCTTACTCTCCTTGGAAACCACTTGTTGACGAAAGTGGCTGCTCTGAGTAGGTGTATGTGCCTGATCAGGAGAGATGGCCAGGTTAGGCTGACGATCTCCACTCAAATCAGGTGTATGTGCCTGACATGGTTGTCCGTATGATATGGGGGAGTATGCCCCACAACCCTCTTGGACTAGAACAGATGGGTGTGTCTGTTCTGGAGTGAACTGTTGATGTGTTACTCCACTGGTAGGGATAGATTTATGTGTATTTCCCTGAGATGTTGTTGAAGTTGTTATAATATCCTGGCAGACATCCAGAATATGAGCAGGGATTTTCTTCTGCTCTTTCACCATTGATAGAATATGCTTGGTGACTTCAGCTACTGGAACAAGGATATATGTCTATTCCGTGATTGGAGTAGGTGTATGTGCTTGCTCCTGTCCTCCTTTTCCTGTCAGTGAATCCTGACAGTACTCAAGTGTGGGAGTAGAAAGTTGAGTCTGCCTCCTGTTTGTTGCCGGGGCTTTCCGACCAACTTCTCCGAATTATACCAAGCGAGACTGTTGTTAGGCTTGATTAATACTAGCAGGTGTATGTGTCTGTTGATTGCACTTCGTCGAATGTGGTTGATGAGATCCATCATATATAGTTAGACGAGCCTGCTGACTAGCTGATGATGTATAAACAGGTGTATATTCCTGCCTATAGTACTCCACCTGAATTGCCTGGCGGTATTGGCGTGATGCTGCCAGAGGAGTCTGCTGGACAACATAATTAAAACGGGCAGGTGTATGTGCTCGCTCGTTTCTTGCCACTATGTTAGGTTGGTGGACTTCTCCAAAGATGGAAGAGATGAGAACCTTCTCACTATTGACCAGATTCCGCCTCTGGAGGTTCGTCTTGCCTGCTCGGGTTCAAGGAACCTGAGCCGAATGCCTAGAGTCGGTACCCACATCATGTTGAGGGCGTAATACCGCACGAGTCTGGTGGCTACTATTGATAGGAGACCTCTGGAATGACTCATGCTTCTTTGAATTATGGCCCTGATGGACCTTCTCATTCACCTCCCCAGAATACAGGAGTGAATGGTGATTGCGTTCTGGGGATAATGATCCGAAATGGTTGGAGAGGTGGTTAGCACCACTTGCTTCTTGATCACTGGTCATCGTTTCTCGAATGACCGGTGTGAGTTTTTCACTTGGAGGGCGTGTCGGGCAGCCTCTCGAGTTGGGATGGTACCATGTTGACGGTACTCCTTAACCAGTGCATTTGATACACAGCGTTGAAGACACTGAGTAAGTGATGTCATCCTTAGAGCGGACGATGATCTAGCAGGAGTAGCAGTAGTGGCATTTGCAGTAGCAGTATTGACAGGTGTGAACTTGAGAGCAACCATTCTGAAAATGTAGAAGATCTTGGAAAAGAGTGCATGTTTGATATAACAGACGTAATCAAGATAAATTCATCCACTACATATTTTGGATGAGCACATATGTCAATGATTGATTTTTTTGGCCCTCCCATTGAGTTTTAAATAGTTTCCTAACAAATAGGTAAAACATCATTTTAACTTGTTTAAGGATTCACATCGGGTTCACCATTTTTTGTTTCCCTCGGAATTCGGGGATGACCTCCTCGATTGAAGGTTGAAACATTCCGATCGGTTTCTAACGGGTTTGTTCATAGAACCGGAAACATAAAATGATTCCACATCCATTTGGACCTACTTTCCAAAGGTAGGCGCTCACTAGTTTGTGAACTGATGAGGCTTAGGAATTTGCATTGGTCGAGAGGATGAGAGGTCAGACTCATCACACCCTTTTAGGGGAATTATTGTATACTCCGGGACTCTCTTTATAGATTTAAGTTATGTTCATGAATCCTTATTACATTACCAAGTATAAAATGATCTTTCCTTCGGATCTGATAATAAATGATTAAATATGTAGGAAATTTAGAGAATCTTTTATATGTATTTGAGGTTCTTCATTGTAACACCCCGAGATTTTATGAAAAATATTCTTTTTAATTTCATTAATGTCTTGTGTTATAAGATACAATAAAAGGAGCTTTCACAACACGCATCCTTGACTTGCCTTTCATTACACGCAATCAGGACCTTCCTCGATAGCGTGTGTAGTACGCAATACCGAGTTTCACTAAACAACGATATGCTATTAAAATATTATTAAAACTAGCCGTTATGAATAGTAATAACCAATTTTTGAAATTTTGTTAATTTTGTTTTTCAAAATGGACTTCATTTTTGGATTCAGAATATCGAAATTAGCTTAGGGTGAAATTTTTGTACTTTTCGACTAACTTTCAATTTCTGATGAATAGTGAAAAATTACTAAATTTTAATTAAAAAAAACCTTTTAAATCGAAATAATTAATAGTGATAAATTATTAATTTGAGTGGTTTTAAAGTATATTTAGAATATATTTTTACAATTTAATAAAATGTTGGTCATTGTATGTAATTTCATATTTAAACCAGACATAAACAAGTGTCAATCTTTTGATAGTTATTATCTCTTAAGAATACGCTATTTGTTTTGACGACGAGAATTAATTTTTAAATTAATTAATGCAACTGATATGTTTTGAATTTGGTAAAAGAGACATCATTTTTGAGTTCATAATAACAAATATATCTTAGTACTAATTTTTGATATTTTTCTGAAAACATTCAATTTTTGATGAATAGTGAAACCACTATGTGGTAGTTAAAAAAACTGAATTTTTCATAAAACATAATTTTACCGCTTCTGTGAGTGGAATCTAAAAAATCATAGAGACATGATTGATGTCAGTAAGTAAAATTTGGTTCAATGAGATGAAAATATTTTTTGGTGAATAGTAACTTTTTACTTTTATTTACCACAGTTAAAAGTAAATAGGGTAATTAAGGGTAAAAATGATATTATTATTACCCTAACACATGTCCTAATTCTATTGGATAAGTTTAATTAGACCAAAAACAACCGTAGGAATACAATATGACCATTTTGGCCCCGTTGGATTAGATTAGGACATTTATTATTAATTTATTTAAAGAAGGGTTAAAATAGTTAAAATCAAAGTTTAATAAGTAGATAATTTTTAATATAGGGTTATACATAAGATAAATTCGACTATAAAAATTCATTATAAAGATAAAAAGATTTCCTACATAATGGTATTTAATTTGTAATTTTTAGACATTAAATAATTTAATTTATTTATCACACAACGATGATGCACTAATTATCTTATTAATGAAATCTTGACATAATTGATGTTATAAATACCCAAATAAATCTAATTTGAGACTTTTTATTAATTCCACTAATTTTCTAGGTTAATATGAAATGTTATTATTGATTTAATTAACTGTTTTAGAACTAATAATTCTGTCATGAGTTTCAAAAAAATCAATTTCTAAATATGTCAAAATTGACATAAAATAGTTTTTAAAAGAAATATTATATTATTAATTGTTATTTTATTCCTAAAAATCTAAGGATCGGCCAAATGAATTAGATAAGGATATATATATTAATAATAAACAACATGGGGTTCTTTTGTCTTGTTATAGTAAGTTTATTAACCTTATAGTATAAGAACACAAGAAGACACGGTAAAAGTAAAATTATTTAACTTAATGTTAAATCTAAATGATAAGGTTAATATAGGAACCTAAACTTGTATAAATTATATTCTATGAGAGGATTTAGACCCATACCCACCTTATCTTGGAATAAATCAATTTGTAGCTATTTAAAACTGAATTTGGCTTTATAATAAAATAATATTTTTAGTTTTTCCAAAGGAGCCCCTCTCCTCCCTTATAAAAGGGAACCTCGTCCCCCTCTTCCTCACACCACATTGAGCCTTGAAGCTCATACAAAACCTGCCAAATTATCTTATACACTTCCCTATCAACATCATAGAGGTTATGGTCTTCCTTAAAGACCAATTTTAGTGCCCTAAAAGGAGATCTCAAAGTGGCGCCTCAAAGAAGAGGTAATGTCCGTTACCGATTATTTCATCTTTATTTCTTCTTCCACTTCTTCTTCTTAGGTTGTTTCATTATGAAGTAATAAAATAAGTATCACTCATATAAGGATATGTTATTATAAGTATGAAACAACCCTATTTCACCATCTATCCATCCTACGGAAAATGAAATCACCGCACGTGCGTACGTACAGAATACCGTCTCTATGCCGTGGTGTAATCTATTTTCCACCACCACCTTACTTGGATGGGTATAATGGTGTACATAATAACTATATATGATTATTTTAAAGTGATATTGATTCTGAAATTGTATACATACACTCCAATACAATTCCAAGGTCATGAGAACGATATCATCGCTCGTGCGTACGTACGGACTATCGTCTCCACGACGTGATGAGATTCATTCTCCATGTTAACCATTCATGAATGATTATAAAGTATATATAATAAGTAATCATGAAATATATGACATAATAATACTACTGGATTAATGTATATATATATTTATGTCATCTACTTAATTCCACTCAATTCAATAAGGAATCGAAAACAGCGTTCATGCGTACATACGGCCTACCGTCTCCATGAACGGTGTATTTCATTCCATTTATCGATCCATTATATATATTTATATTCTGAATATATATTATATATAAATCATGTTTTATATTCTTGATTTAAGTAATCATGATCTAATTAATCATATGAATAATTACAAGTTAAAACACAAACGACAAATGAGACAATTTTACCCAAAACACTACTTTAGCACGAATTTAAAAAAGAACGGGTAATATAAAGTCATAAGTGAACCATATATGATATAATAACAATTAATGTGATTCTGTAATAAGTCAATGACATTATTTAAATCATTATACAGGAGGTTCGGACACTTACAAAGAAAATCGGACCTAAGGTAAGGGATAATTTTGCAAATCTCATTTTTATCCGAGATTGCTTATTCGTACGTATTTACTGGGGTTATTTCTATCATACATGTCCATGTTTTATAAAAGTGTTTTCATGTATTTTTAAAGTCATTTTTACCCATTTTTTACTTCTACTACATGGTATGTAAGGAATCTTTCTTTTGTTTACGTTACAAGGTACTTTTTTTGACTTTTCTGGCAAAAGTACGAGAAGAATGTTTTTTTAACTTATACGGCATTAACGGATTTTTACAGTTTCATAATGGCTCATTTTCAAGAAGCTTCCTCTACAATATTGCATGATTATTTTCAACAAAACCCTTATCTTTTAAAATTTCATGTAATTTTTTGAACAGAAAATGATTTTAAATAAGAAAGGATATTTTCCTCAAGAATTCATTTCAAGTGTTTTGTCAAAACTATTTTCCATCTAAGATGAAATTATTTCATATGTGTATGTTTCAAGTAAAATATCTCTATGATTTAAATGGTTCCAATTTTCTTATTATGAAATGATATCAATTGTTTATGGATTATGTTATGATGTCGTTATGTTTAAGAATCCCATTTTATTACATGGGTTATGCTATGATGTATTATTTATGATTTTGTGGCACATGAAAGAATGATTTAATTATGAGATTGGTGGGACCTGTATCTCCCTCCAATGCATTGGGTAAAGATTTATATCTCATGAGATATAAATTGCTGGAATGGTAAGTTAATCCTGTTCAGTGTCACCGGACTGAAACGAGGAGTGAACTCGATTCAGGAAGGGACTTTTCCCACTAAGATGGTCTTGGCAGCAATGCCATGGCTACTATGGAAATCATATCATGTGCTTAATGGTTTCCACAATTACAAGTTTTACTTCCAAGCTATTTTATCATGATTAATGTTCTTTTACGATCTATGCATTATGTACGTCGATGATTTATGTCTTTGCTCAATATTTTGATGTTTAGATTTTATGTTCATGTTTTTGCATTCATATGTTTATGGATTGTTTTATGTTCTCTATGTTACCCTTACTGGGCATTTGAGCTCACCCCTTTTATGTTTTCTTTTCCCCAGGATATAAATAAAGGTTTTAGGTAAGAAAAAAGGGAAGATCTTTATTGGGAGATGTTGAAGATCTTTCACCATGATTAGAAGATTTTATTCCGAGTTTCCAAAGACAGTAAACTATTACGGTCCTTGTGGGTCTTTTTTTCTTATGTATTAAGTATTACGAAAATGTAATGTAATGCCCATGTACGTCAAGCTTCGGGTCTCTACATTCATAGATAGAGAATCATCTGTATTTATTAGAGATTATTAGTCATTGGTATCCTTCGACACATTTATATAGAAGTATCCTGGTATTTATGATGACCATTCTAGTTTTAAATCCACTCAGCGGGGCACTTGAAGTTTATTGTCATTCAGAAGGACAAGGATTATTTTAGAGTAGGGATTGAACCCACAGATGTGCTACCTACGCATCCTTTGTTTATAAAAGGAATCAGAACCCACGTAGTTCGAGTAATGGAGTATGATTTTTATGCATGATTGATGGCTCAAAGAAATAATTCATGATTACTTTTACACTCTAAGCTCACGTGAGTCATGATCGGTGTGTGAAACAAGAGGTACTGGTGAAACCAGACAATTGTGCCATGAAAGATGCAATGATGTGGGGCTTATGTATGTATGACTACTCAAAAAATAGATGAGTACTAAGATTTACTTTAGTGAAGTAAATCGATGAACAGGGTCGATAAAGGTTTATGTACTTCATGGAGATTTGGGTACTCTAACTTGGGGATTACTCCTGAGGAAGATTCCCAAATTAAGAGGGGACTCATGATTGGGTTTCACTCCTGAGAAGGAAGCCCAGATCAAAAGTAAATTAAGACTGGTTAAGAGGAATTAATACTGGGGCTTACTCCTGAGAAAGAAGCCCAAGTTAAGGGACATTAATATTGGGGCTTACTCTGGAAAAGGAGGCCCAAATTAGTGGGCTTGGGGCTTACTCATGAAAAGGAGGCCCAGGTTAAAGGGTTTTGAAAATTAAGGGACTTAGGGCTTACTCCCAAGGAGGATGCCCATATTTGATAATTATGACTGGGGCTTATTCCAGAAAATGAGGCCCAGGTTAAGAATTATTACTGGGGCTTATTCCTAAAAAGGAGGCACATATTAATGAGGACTTGGGGCTTAATCCAAAGGAGGATGCCCATATTCGAGAATTATGACTGGGGCTTATTCCTGAAAAGGAGGCCCAGGTTAAGAATTATGACTGGGGATTATTACTGAAAGGGAGTCCTAGAATAATGAGGACTTGGGGATTACTTCTAAAGAGGATGCCCATATTTGGGAATTATGACTGGAGCTTATTCCTGAAAAGGAGGTCCCGGTTAATAATTATGACTGGGGGTTATTCCTGAAAAGGTGGCCCAGATTAATGTGGACTTGGGGCTTACTCCTAATGAGGATTCCCATGTTTGAGAATTATGAATGGAGATTATTCCTGAAAAGGAGGACCAGGTTATGAATTATGACTGGGGATTATTCCTGAAAAGGAGGCCCAGATTATTGAGGACATGGGGATTACTCCTAAGGAGGATGCCCATATTTGAGAATTATGACTGGGGATTATTCCTGAAAAGGAGGCACATGTTAAGAATTATGACTGGGGATTATTCCTGAAAAGGAGGCCCATATTAATGAGGACTTGGGGATTAATCCTAAGGAGGATGCCCATATTTGAGAATTATGACTGGGGCTTATTCTTGAAAAGGAGGCCCAGGTTATGAATTATGACTAGGGATTATTCCTTATAAGGAGGCCCAGGTTAAAGAGGAATCTCATCTTAAAGGATGTGGTTGAATGAATGAAATATCAATCTTTAGTGACCTAAAGATGTGTAAATAACTATGTTTTTAGAGATATTCCACATAATTCCTTTCAGATAAAGAAATCAAATCAAGAAATCATGCCAAAAATGGATTTGAAGAGTGTCTTGAAGACTGAATCTTGAATAGGAGAGGTGGAATGGCATAAGAGGGGTTAAATGGCCTAGAAATGCCCCCAAAAAAGGTACGGGCACGCAAGTCCTATCTGGCGCGCAAGTACTGCGTGGGCGCGCAAGTGTTGGTCGCGCAGGTATACTTACACGACACATGGGTACTTGCGCGTTTGTAAACTAGCATGGTAATACTTGGACGATCCTTGACCAATGCATTTAGAATTATCTTGAGGTACTTCCAGAATAGAGGTGCGCATGTTTTGGTGAGGTATTAGGGCAGCACACAAGTATGTTAATTTCCCTTAAAGGAAAAACACCTTAGGCGCGCAAGTGTTAGTGAATTCTAAAACTTAGAACTTACACCTCTTTTTTAGACCTTCCATTCTAGGTAAAGTATTACCTTAAAGTGTTCAGAAGACTTGAAGAAGAGACTTGGGCATTCAAAGCTCTAAATCTGAATTCTGGAAAAATTCCCTCCTGAAATGGGGGGCCCACAGTGTCTATTTATAGGATGGAGATGACCCCGGGCAGTTATTACTTAGGGCGCGCAAAAGTACTTGTGCGACCATTGAGCTGCACAAGTGTACTTGAGCGACCATTGAGGCGCGCAAGTGGAATTGCACGACCATTGAGCCGCTCAAGTGAAGTTGTGCGACCATCATAGAACTTGCGTGAGCCTTGTGCAATATTCTTCTTTTTCTTTCCTTTGTCAATTTTTTGATATTTTTCCAAGGGTTGAATCACTTTGGGCAAAGATATTCCCCTTTTCCAATCCTTAGACTTTGTGATGAAAGGAGTGTCAACATATATATATATATATAATATTTTCCATAATAATATTAATATAATACTAAATATCTATTTATACGTATTATATAATATATTTTGTGAAAGTTGTTTATAAAGTAATTGAAAATTGAGATTAATTAATAATTTTCTAATCCATAATGAGTTATTTTCATTTAAAAACAATTTCATAATAGAAAAAAAACTAATTAATTAATATCATATGGAATGTTTAAAAAGGGTTTGAATTTTAAATAGTCATAACTTTTGATCCACAGACCTGTTTGGGATGCATGAGATGAAAAATTAAAAAATTATAAGAGATCCAAACTATTTAATTTAGGGTACCTTAGTCACTATTTTTTCTCTATCCAAAAGGCCTGAAAGGCCTCAAAAATAGAGTTTTTACTTGTGATGCCCAAATATTTGTAAACTCGATAGATTTTGAACTTCATTTAAGAGGGTATTCTTCTCTTTCTGAGTGGAGTTAGAATTTATTCCTTGATATTTCATTCATAGGGATTTTATGATGTAAAATTTTTGACACTTATTAAATTTTAATATTATTTATATATTAAAATATAATAATATAGACATATTTTAATATTTTTACATATAAAAATTTACTTTCATAAATAATTATTTAAACACTTTTACAAGTAAAATATTCTTATGAATATATAAACCATTTGGAAATATAAATTATTATCTATTTTATTTAAAATTAAAATATTTCCATTTTATTTACCTTATAAAATCTCTGGAATATAAATATACATATAAAAATGTATGTAGAATGTTCATATATAAATATTTAAGTGTGTGTTTATTAAGAAACAAAGATATGTATATAATATTTTTAAATGATTGTTAATATATAATTTATTAATTACACATACACACATAGACATATATATATATATATATATAAACACACAAAAAAACATATATTTTAATAAATGTATTTAAAAATAGTTATATAAATATAAATATAAGTATATATATATAGATTAAAAAGTTATATGAAAAAATATATAAATAAATAGACATATCAAAAAATATATAAGAAAACAAGATAGTGTAGTGGTAGAAGTGTTGCACTTGCAGTTTAGTAGGAGGGGGGAAATGATGATGGGGGCGGTAGTGTTGATGGGGGTGATTTTCATTTGAGTTGGAGGTTGGCTGGGTGGTGAGTGCTAGCAAAGGGGGTGTACTGATAATGGGGAGTGTGGAGTGAGTGGATAACCTAAATAATTTTTCCAAAAAATATTTTTTTACTTTTATCTGTGATTTTTAATGTTAATAAACCGTCCCTTATATCAATACTAAAATACAAAAATAAAGGGTTCTTTTATCAGTTCTAAAAAAATAATTGATAAATGGACCATTTTTTATAATTTATAAAAGAGTTTGAATTTATCATTTCTTAGAACGTAATCACTTTTATATAGTTGATAATGCCCATTTTGAGCATTGATAATGGGTGATTCTATTGTAGTGGCTCTATCATGAGCCTCCCTTGGATACCACCAATCAGATTCTTGAGTCGGACTGTGGTAAGGCCTTTTGGTCATTCCCAATCCCCACAAATTTACAACAAGTGCCTGGGAATCTAGAAAAACTATTGAGAATGATTTCACCCAAATAAAATATAGCATTAAACATATAACAAAATATAATCCTTAAGAAATTCATTAAACCACAACTTTCAAAACTAGACATCCGTATAAATATATGGAATCACATAAAACCAAGATATCAATATATAAGATAAATCAAAATCGAACGACATTAATGAAAAAAAATCCTACAACCTAGGTCCTGTTTGGCATAGACCTCTCACCGCACTCCACATCACCTTCCCTAGACTAATCAAGCATGAACCCATGGTAGAAAGATAAAGAGAAATTGAGAATATTCTATATATGTATGAGGAATATATTCACCAAATTCTATATATCGGGTGTGAAAAAAATAAACCCAATTAGGATCCCACCAAGTAGTTTGTGAAATTTCATACATAATAAATTCTTATATAATTGTTTGAAACTGAATAAAGAATAAAATATGGTTTTTCCTTGAAACAAAAAAGGATAAATCTTCCCAAAACATTAAAATATCCTAAAAACCATAAATCATGTGATGATAAATTTAGTGTTTAAAACATTAAATTTTTTCCTTTGTAAAATCTATTTAAAAATCTCAAGATAAAACCTTCATGAGAATTTTAAATAACATAATATTATAATAAAATCATTGAAAATCATTTCAAAAGCTAATGACAATAGTATATAGAGGAACTAAAAGATGCCACTACATGTCAATGTGTAATACAACATACCAAGATAAATACAAGAGTAATGAAAGGTTCTTAATAAAAAAAATAGATACTATATTAAAGTTTTTCAAATGTGGAAACTTGAGTTTCATGTAATGATAATGCAACTAAATTCATATGTTGAGTATCAAGAATCGAGTTTCAATTTTCACATTTCATGTGTAAATCTGAGATGTGGGATTGAGTTCACAAAATACAAGCTAATAAATCGTACAATTAACTATATGAATGTGTCACATATACCATGTACACAAGATTCCCAATTCTTCACACATCCTCATCAGATCACGTACCTTTCCCTAATGCACAATCTCAAATGATACACTGGATAGGGTGTGAGTTCGAACTAGTGTAGAATAAATCTTGTTCTCTCTTCTAGCTACCTAGTTTTCCTTGACCAAGAAATGGGGGCAAGTGAGACAGATGTGGCATGGATCACATTATAGATCCATATCACGATTAGCATACACATTCAATAATTCAAAACATACAAAATACACATCCTACCCTCCCCCATGCTCCCTCATAGAGAACAACCCCACTTTTTAACAACCCTTATGATGTGAACCAACCACGATTTTTCAACAGAAAAACAATATAAAGGATTAATCAATGGAATTATAGAAAAATAGCTTTAACATCTTAATTTTATGAACATGCCTTTAAGGAAAACTGACATAAAAAACCAAGACTTTATCAATTTAACAAAACTTCCCTATTAATCATCCATTCAAAAAGTTCCATACAAACCCACTTCCATTAATAAATATGTTTATGTATCAAACATTCCTTAAATAAAAAAAATTCTAACAATCACTTTAAATGAAATGAAATATCATTTCAACCAATCTTTCAATAATAATTCAATATAGGATAGAATTTAAATCATTAGAAAACACATTCCAAAGAAACACACATATAACCATGTAGATTTTACATTAATGAATCAGACCATTTTCATTTAATGCAAGGATTTTCATTTTATAAACAAAAATGCATCATGATAAACACAAAACCAATTTTCATTCAAAATTCATTTCAAATCTATATAGGAATCTATTCATACGAAATACATTTTTCATGGAAAATGGTCCATTAATGATTAATAATGAAAAAAGAATGATTAGATTATTTAAATGAAATATATAAGAACTTAACCAACACATGAATCAGAAGAAGAATAAATAGAATATAAGCATCAAACATAGAATACTAAGAGTCAAACCACAACCAAATTAGAATAGGCCAACTCCGATGGTGAACACCAAAAAAATGATAGTGATATTGTTAGAAGCAAGATATGATCATAAAAACATAAAACCACATCAATAATCTCATATCAAACAAATACCTATGCTAAAATATCCTATATAGAGAACAAATAAAGTGGAATATGAGATATCAAAGGCTAATAATAGTGAGGTTTACTAATTGGAATCCACCATAATGTGTAATGATTTGATCATAAGGAATTGAGGTTGGGTGAGTGAAAATCACCAATAGGAATCCTAAGGTTTTTATGGTAACTATAAGTCAAGAGGAAAGTAATTTGAATTTAAACTAGGGTTTTGGTGAAAAATTAATATAAAATAGTTACTAAACCCAAACCTGGTGGCACCACTAGCTGGTTGGTTGTTACAGGCAGAAATAATGCATTCTTTTTTTCCACTTGCTAGATAGTGGAATTCCTGTAACATCGATTACTTCAAGCTAGTTTAACAGATGTTCAGTAGACCCATATATCCATTCAAGTTACAGGTTTTGGTCTACACTCAAAACTGGAATTCAGGTTAACTCCTCACAACTCAAACAAATATAAGACAGACCAAGAAAACAGTGAAAAGGGGGAAATGAAAATAACGAGATTTCTAAAGGTAAAGGAGATACCAAGATGTGACAATTCTTCTCACCATATCACTTTCTATCCTCAGAATGTAACCAATAGAAAGATAGAGATTAATGGGGCAAAAATAACTTCAACACCCAACTTGTAAGGTGGACAGTTTATGAAACATAGGAATACTCACCCAAGAGGAATCCATATAGCATAAAATCCAAAATATTGGTCGATCATCATCCTTAATCCTAAAAAAAAACCACATAATCACAACTTATACATAAACAAGTTCTGATATATAAAACAATAAATCACTCCATATATGAACTATGGTCCTAGTATTGGTCTCCCCACCATTTAAATACAATAAAAATGATGATATACAAGGAGAATATCATCTAAGAAAAAAAACCCTTCAATTAAAAAATTTATTTTGATTCGCACAACATGAAGAACCATTAAAAATAGAAAAATAATTCCCAAATGTATAACACATCAAAAGAGTATTGATGATTCCAAAAGAGAAAATTCCTTAAATATCCAACAACATACTACCAACCACCAGAAATCCACTAAAATGATAAAAAATTCTACATTTTGAAAATATTTAACAATAACCTAGGAATTTCAAACATAGAGCCTCAAACCTTGATGGCCTCATAAATTAAAACCAAAAACCTTAGATTTCCTGATGAAAAAATAATTCACATAGTCATAATTACCTGAATATATTCCTATGGATTATCCATGTCCAACCAAAAAGCGATCAAAACAACAAGTCCAACACACCAAAAAACGAACCACAATCTTTCAATAGGGAGATAATCCAAAATATATAGATTGATATCTAACCTACAATGCACAAAAAAGTGGGTTCTAAATAATAAAAGACGTCCAAAACGTTATCCAATATCTATCATAAGGAGACACACATGAAAAGAAACAAATGTTATTTCAAATTACAAAAACCGCTTTACCTATAACCCGATAACATCAATAAGGTATTCCTATATAAGAAACCACTCAAAATATCATTTTGAAACATATCCATCATTGATATAGTAGTCCAAAATGATATCAAAAAACCTTCCACAATAGATATCATCAATAGGATTTCCAACTACAACCTATAAAATAGTCCCAAACAAAATGTATCTATTGAAAAGAATTATAACCGATACTTACCCTTTCGATATATAAGATTAAATAACGTCTAATGGGGACTCAATCATCCAAACTAATGAAAAAGTATCATATATTTTAAAAACACTTTGATGGAATAGGTTCCCTACACTATAAGCACACAATATGCCTCTTATTTCTTTTAAAAGACTATCCCCGCTCAAATAACTTCTTCGACTCACCAAATAGAAAATCATTACCATATCCAACAAAAAATGAGGTATTATCCACTCATTTAATTTTTCTAGCTATGATTCAACTCATAAGGACTTTTCAAGAAACTCTTAATAAGAATTCAGTCTACACTCAAAAATGAATGCTCCTACATCTTGTAGAAGGCCTCCTTTGAAATAAAGACCCTTTAAGGAGCCATCACATTCAATATCAGATAATAAATATACCAAATTAAAATAATGTTTGTCATATTCCCCAACAACCACCCACCATAATGAAGACATATTTTCTCAAAAACCTTCTCCTTCTTGGTATCCTCATGTTATTTTTGCCAGAAATATATTGTTTTGTTTAATTACCCAAACAATATTTTGTTCTTGTGGGGAGGAATAATGGTCACCCACTATACTTTAATATGTCCTTTTAATAAAGAAACTACAAATTTCACCCTTGAATCCTTAGGTGTCTTATGTGAATAAAATATTCCCTTGATCCTATCAATCCACTACATTACATTGGATTAACCAAAATCACTATAGAATAATAGAGGATAACAATTGAAGAATAATTTGATAGGGTCTAAGGTAAGACAATATTCTTGCTCCACAACTCAATCTTGAGTCTAGGCGGTAGTTAACCTAAAATGAAACTTCAAAAATATGAAAAGGTATACCTTGATGAATGGTCCAATGAATGGAAAATCTTGATTTGTTGGAAAAATTTCTTAAAGTCATTTCTTAACATTATGAAACATAAACTCATTAACTCACACATCACTAATCAATACCAACAAATCATCCTGAAACACAACCTAATTTTGAGAATACAGAAGCCATAAGGTATCAAATAAAACCCTAAATCAATTTTATTAAAACACCCCTACATTAAAATACACAAGTTTTTTTAAAACATTAATCTTCTATTTAAAAATATTAATTCTCAAAATAAATTGACCATAATATAAAATATTATAACAACTGATAGATTTCTTCCTATATATTTTAAAAATACTTCCCAAATTCAATTTTTGAAATCATTTCCATTTCAAATCCACCACAAAACAATTGTTTTTCTATTTTTTAAAAAATGATACATAATACTATTTGAAATATTAGTTTTAAAAAGAAAACATTTTATAATACACAAATTTTTGGAAATCATAAATATTACTCATAGTATTCAAATGAGACACATTTTAAATATAAAATCTTGTTTTCTAATGGATTAAAAATCAATTAAAAAAATTAAAATAGAATAAGAAAATATAAACATGAAATGAAACTACACCCATTATTATACATTAAAAATAAAAAACCCTCTAAAATTACTTCACATAAATGAATTATTTTTGGAAGAAAATAAACCATGTTTAAGGATTAGGATTAAAGTTAAACTATGCACACCTTGGTTCAATGGACTGATACACCATACACTAACCACAAAAAAGATACAAGATTGGTTCCCAAGTCAATAACACTGATTCCTTATAGTTTACCAGACCCGTGAATGCAAACTGTGAAACCTTGGTCACCTCTCCAATCCACCCAAAACTCAAAAGTGATTGCCAAAACTAATGAGGTACATGATGAGTTTCTACGGGACAATCACATGCCTTAGGATTGAGTCACACGTTGTGTGATATTGAATTACACACCACATGATATTGACTTTTTCTATAAACCTTGTTATTTCTCATGAGGAGTCTTCTACTCCTATATCACTAAATATGGTTTTGAATCATGTCAGAAATTTTGGATCTGGTTCGACTAACCCTACCATCACTATTCATCAGATTCTTGTTATCAAATTCCTTTTTAAAGAACCATTGTTTCTCATTCATGGCTGTGTTCTAAAGAAAATGTAATCAGGTGTCCCAAAAACATCCCATCCTCTTCATCTTCTATCATCTCCCAATCAACATGTTTTGGAAATCCTGGATCTACAATATCAAATTGTTCATCCAGAAAATGAGTGTGAAACATTCGATTTCATAGTGTTCTTAAAACAAAAGGCTAAAAAAATCACCCAAGATGAATGAAATAATGGGGTTAGAAAACAATACCAAACATTGAGAATTAACTTCATCCAATTGTCATGGTTTCCTCAATTTGTTTCTATTATAATGAAGAATAACGATATAAAAAATTAATCACAAATCAATTCTCCAATTTCTGGATGAATATATACCATACCCACAATATGCATTATCTATAAATAAATTCGTTAGTTGATTGATTCACATCAATATTAGGGATCATAAAATTGGAATAAAAACAATAAAAACAAATTCCAATCCTTGATTCATATTGTTTGTTGATGAATAATGAAGTTGTGTCATCATTGTTAGAGAGACCGTCTGATTCCATTTCAATCTGATCATTGATCTTCGATCCGGTTGATGTTCATCTGATTGATATCCTCAAAATATCTCCCCAACGCTTCTATAATGCCTCCTAGGTTATGAAAAATTACCTATAATTTCATCATAATTATATACTTATAATCCATGACATTTGTTGAGTTAAAAAATTAAAATTAAATAATTTATTTAATTAATTTATTCATTTTATTCTTATCCAGAATTTTTCCACAAACACCCTTCACCAAAAAAATTTATTTCACATCAATGGTACAACCCATGCTATGAACTCAATGGTTCCCTATAATTTCTAATCCATGACTCTATTTAAAATTTATTCATCTTTTTTTGGAAAAATATACAATATGATTTTTAATATATTTAATATATTTCAATAATTTATTTCAAGCACATTGGGCTCATAATCACATGATATCTCAACTTCTGGTCTTGAAAATAATCCATACAATATCCAAAAAAAATTATAGAAAATTTGAGTCAATAAATTCTCCCCACCATGGGGCCTTACGTCCAAAAAATCCCAAATAAGTTGCTATGTGAAGGGATGTGTGTACAAAGAATGAATCTATTCTATCATGAAGATTCTCATGCTGCTAGGAAACATGCACTAAACAAATTTCTCACACAAAGGATCCTCTCATACAGATCCTCAATCTCTAGTTGGTATTCAGTAAAGGTATACCTATCCTTGATGTCCACTTCATCCAAGTCAGTAACGTGTGATTGGTCATGGAAATTCCTCCTATGTTGCGACACATAGAAGACATAGTTTACCCAGTTAAGCTATTCCAATAGATATAATAAATATAAAACCTCTCCAACTCTATCTAGCATATGTAAAGGGATAAAGAATATCATAGATAGATTGTTTACCTGAAAAAATATCTGTAATCCACATCGAGGTTAAACCCATAGGAACACATTGTGTCCCTCATCAAACTCTGAAGGCCTCAATCATATGTCATTATAAGGGTTATGATGGATTTTTATAGTCCTCATCAATTTATGGATGATCTGTACCTTCTTAGTAGTGGATCCCACCAACTCTAGGCCCATAAGTGCTGCCTCTAATAGGCCATTCCAACAAAGTGATGACCTATAGGGTCATCCTTAAAAGGCCTCGAATGGTGCCATACTGATGGTTCAATGGTAGTTGTTGGCGTATGAAAACTCCACCAATGGTAGTTGATCATCTAAACTATAGAGAAAATCCAAAATAAAATATTGCATCATGTCCTACAGAACTCTAATGGTCCTCTTAGTCTGACTATCAGTCTTGGGGTGCAAAGTAATGCTCAAACAAAACTGAGTCACAAAAGCCTTCTGTAATCCATTCCATAATTGAGTAATATATTTAATATCATGTTGAGAAATTATCATCAAGGTAACTCCATATATTCCGACTATATTATACATGTAGAGGTTTCCAATGCTCTCTACTAAACTCCACTCTTGAATATCTAGGAAGTGTGCTGACTTGGTGAGCTAGTCTACAATAACCAAGATGGTATCAGTTTTCCTTGATATACATGGTATCCTATTAATGAAGTCCATGGATATCCCATATTACATACACTATTTAGCATAAAGGGGTTGAGATAATCCCACTAGAAATTGGTTCTTAACCTCCACTTCTTGACAACTAAGGCATTGAGAGACAAACTCTAAAACCCCCTTCTTTATACATCTTCACCCAAACCAATGTCAGAAGTCCTAGTACATTGTTTCCACAACTGGATGTACCATCAAAGGATATGTATTAAAATATATTATAACCAACTACTACAACATCATATGTACCATCATGTTTCCTCTGAAAAGAACCACATTCACCACATATTTAAAAAACTATTCAAGAGATTGTCCTATGGATACTTGAGTACATAAATTCTCACAGTCGGTGTCCCCATGTTGTTCCTCTTTAACTTATTGTAAAATAGTATTGGTAACAACCATTGACAATAAATAATCTTATCCATATCCATACATGAAAGATAACTAAAATTAGGCCAACTTCTCTAACACCTCATTCAACAAGTGTGAACAAGATCTCCTAATGAGAGCATCTTCTACCACATTACCCATCTCAGGGGCATAGAAAATCTCAAAGTCATAATCCTAGAGGAACTCTATCCATCACCTCTACATCAAGTAGAGATACTTATTAGAGATGATATAATTAAGACTCTAATTTTCAAAGTAGATGATATACCTCTCACCAAAAAGGTACTATCACCACATATTTAGCGTGATGACTATTGTTGGTAACTCAAGATCACATGTCATGTAATTATGCTAATGTTGTAACACCCCAATCTTCCACGGTAGACTTCTCCTTGAATAATATAGTAGCGTGTGTTGTACGCAACTTCGAGTTCTAACACACATCACAACCAATCAAAGTAGCCGTTATGAATAGTAATACCTAATTTTTTAAATTTTTGAAATTTTATCATTCCAAATGGACTTCGTTTTTGTATTCAAAATATCGAAATTATCCTATGTTGAATTTTTTGTAATTTTGGGAGAACTTCCAATTTTTTATAAATAGTGAAAAATACTTAAAAACAACATTTTTAATAAAAATAATTTATAGTGATAAATTATAATATTGAGTGATTTTAATGTATAGTTAGAATATATTTTTATCATTTTATCCAATGGTGTTCATTAGAATTAATTTCACTTTGAAATTGGATATAAACAATTGTCAATATTTTGATATATAATGTTTCTTAAAAACACGCTATTTGTTGTGACAGCTGGAATTAGTTATAAAATTAATTAATGCAAATTATATGTTTGTAATTTTGTAAAATAGGCATCATTTTTGAATTTTGAATATCAATTATAGTTTAGGGTGAAATTTCGGGATTGTTCTGAAAAAACTTCAATTTTTGATGAATAGTGAAACCACTGTGTGGTAGTTAAAAAACTCATTTTTCATTTAAATGAAACATTTCCACTTCTGTGATTTGATTTTCAAAAATCCGACATACATGGTTGTCATTAGGAAGTAAAATGTAGTTCAATGGGATTAAAATAATTTTTTGGTGAATAGTAACATTTAAGTTTAATTAATTGCGATTAAAGGTAATTAGTGAAATTTAAGGTAAAAATGATATTATAAAAATATGAAAATACCTTTATACTTGTCCTACCCCTATTGGATTAGTCATGGACGACCAGGAAAATCCATGGGTCAACTTGGGGACCCCATGGAGCCACTTTGGTAGGAAAATGATTTTAAAAACTTTTTATGTAATGTTAAAATAAAAATGTCACAAACATGAGTTGTTTTACTAAAACAATTTTTTATTGGGGTTATACAAGTCATATTTTTGACTATAAATATTCATTAGAAATCTAAAAAGTTTTCATACATCATGATAATTGTTTTATAAATTTTAGACATTAAATAAATTAAATTATTTACGACACCATGATGATGCAACGATTACCTCATTAATTAACGATTTAAATAAAATAAAAAGATAATGTAAAATCTAAGACATAAACTTGTCAAAAACCTATTGTATGAGTATATTTCTAACCCTTATCACCTTATCCTAGAAATATATAATTGTGGGACCTTTAAAATCCGAAACCCATTACATAATAAGTAACATTTCATGACTTTCCAAGAGTGCCCCTCCTCTCCTCTTATAAAAGGCCCCCACCACTACCACCTTACTCACACCTTCAAAGCCTTTTGGCTTGTCCAAACTCTGCCCAAATACTCTCTCAACTTCCATCTCTTACTCCTAGATGCCTCACTTTGGGCAGAATTCTTCCCAAGGAAGCCTTTGGTTCAAATCAAAAAAAGAGTTACCTGATTTTAAGGTAATGTCCTCTCTTATGATATTTTTTTTTATTTTGCTTCCCCAACAACTTAAACTCTTTTTATTCCTTTATTTTGTAACAAAAAAAGTATCTTAAATATACTAGGATGTTGTTATAAGAAGGATTCAAGCTACCCGTACACAAACCTACATGTAATGGTTAAAGAACATACTGTTTCTGTGGATGGTGAATTTCTGCCTCACGAAACGATGATTGTTCAACACACATATAACACCTTCAAAGGTGTCCATTAAGATGTCACTATATTTATATATGATATTTAATATGTTTATGTTTTCCTTAATCTTCATTATTTTTCATCTATGGCAAACCATTATGGTTTCCATTATGGGTAAACGCGATATTTTCATTTTAGGAAGTGCGGACTACCGCCCCCTCAAAGTGATTTGAATCGTTAATTACATATGTGGGATGTATAAAGGATGGAGTAAATGGTATTATAAATTATATTATACTGGAATTATATTATACCTTTATATAATTATAACTTCATTCCATTAAATAGTAAATTTAAATGAAAGTAGCGTTCATGCGTACGTACGACTTACCGTCTCCATGATTGGTGCATTTCATTTATTACCTCTAAATGTTATGTAATATTATAAATAAATGTATATACCAGATATATATGATTTATATGATATCTACATCATGAATATAATTATGGATATAATGGATATTTTACCACATGAACAACTTTTAATTTTAATAAGTTCAACAAAACGACCGTTATTAACATAAATAATTACATAATGTTCATAACATGGTAATAAGTGATATAAAAGGAATAATAAACTTGAAAAAGGTTCCTAAGAAATTATAAATTAACTCTAGTTTATTATTCAGGAGGTTAAAGAATGGTCGAGTCAAGTTGGACGTGAGGTAAGGGAATTTCTTAACCCAATTTCCATTCTTTGGGCCAGTCTCCTACTTTCAAATTAGGTCATGATATTATTATGTCCTATCTTGTATTTGTACTTTCTTTATGTGTACTTATAGTAAATAAACATAATAGATCTATTTTATTTTAAAAATGATCTTTGAAAGGACTTCGTCTCAATCTCCTTTCATTGAGGCATATTTGGTTTTATACACAACTTTCATTTATACGGTGTATAAACCCCTTTGACTTTTACTTTTATTCACAAGGAAACTTTTTAGACGAAGCGTTTTTACTAAACGACAAAAGGAATGTTTTTTCTTACGTATGCGGTGACAACGACTTCTCCGCCGCCGTGACTATTATTTGAGTTTCAGATTCCTCTATAAGCCATAACTTTGTTTAAAAGAAAAATAAATATAATGTTTTACTTTTATTTAATTTTGGTATTTAAAATGGTTTTGATAACGTTTTTATTATATAAATGTGTTGTATTGATATCTTGTGATTGAAGTGTGGAAATCTTATATTTCCTTTATGCATGTTTTATGTGATACAATTAGGTTATGGTTTATGATATGTTTAAACCTGTTCATATGAGGAATGAATTGGACTTAATAAGTGATGGGTGGATCCCTCTATAGCTCCTCGATGCATCAGTAGATCTAATGAGACAAACTAGTGTCTTGGCATGAGCCCTTGACAAAATCTTATTTGTGGTCTTGCCACGAGGCCTTGGCTACGTGGTTATGATAGTCTGGAATTATGCATTCCATCACTATGAAAGTGGTTATTGATATTTCATGTGATTTTTCGACCAGTAGAATATCCATGTGAATAAGTAAATGACATTATCTCATTTTACTTTTTCCATATTATGTTGAAGTTCATGTTTAAAATGATTTTGTTTTAGTTATACATTGCCCTAAATGTTTATATTTATTTATGAAAGCTTCTGCTATATTGTTATCCTTACTGAGAATCTGAGCTCACCCCTTTCAATGTTTTAATATTTTCCAAGATGTGAAGAAGTATTTTATGAATGACCTGCAGGGATAGTCAGAAGAGGATATGCATGTGGACTATGGAGACTTTGTTATTGTAGTTTTTCACTTTATGATGTAATGTAACGTTTATGAATGTATCTAGTGTTTCCAAGGCTACTAAACTAATCAGTATTTCGAGACATGGTCTTTTGTGATCATTCCAATGTTACGCAATAATGCACCGACTCTGGGTAACTGGGGTCGGGGCGTTACAGTTGGTATCAGAGGCAGTTTAGTACTAACCTTGGAAGCTAGATTTATATAAACTCTGATTAGAGCACATAGTCCTAAGATAGACTTTGAGGATTAGTATAGAAGAACTTCCTAGAATTTTGGTATTATAGAGATTTTGTGAGTTTTACAAGAAATACATCCCTGTCTAGATACGAGCAGGTAGAGGCGGCTCTGGCACATATGTACCTAGGGGTAAAACCCGAAAACACCACTTTGAGCTAGACTCGAACGAGAACCTGTGCACGACAATGGGCCTTGCTGCACTCTTGGTTATGACACTCCTGGGGGATATGCTTTGGATAATTATCATTTTCTATACAAACCATTATGATGGGTTTATGAGTATATAATTCCTCAAAGAAAACATTTCTTTTTATGATTATGGATTATATCCATAAATCATTCAATTTATGTTAAGTGTTTTACAAGTATGGAATTATGTATTTTGATTCATAAACTAATATAGTTTATGCCATTGTTTAGAAATGGCGCATAGTGGGAGAAATGAGAACCATATCAATGCACACACACTCCATATAGGGATTGTCCTCCTTCTCAAGATAATTATTGTGGAGCTGGAGATACAACTGGTGCTGATCAACTTATTACCATACTGGGACAACTCACTCAGGTTATGAATAATAACCTTACTCATATGGAGCACCCTGATCCGCAACAAGTAAAATAAATGTTACACCGCTTCATGAGGCAAAAACCGCCGACATTTAATGGGGGTAAAAATCTATTAGTAGCTGAGCAATGGATAAACTCCTTAGGGAAAATATTCCACGCCTTGGGGAGTAGCGAAAGGGAGAAGGTTGTCATGGAAGTCTACCGCCTCACTGGAGATGCCGATCAATGGTGGTCGCTGATTCAAAAACACAAAGGAAGATGATGAAGTATCAAGTATGGAATAGAGGGAGTTTAAGGAAACTTTCATAGAAAAATATTATCCTCATGACCATCGAGCCGATATGGAAAGGCAATTTCTGAGTCTGAGATAGAAGGAGGATGAGAATGTTGCAAAGTATGAGGATAACTTTACAAGGTTAGCAAGGAATGCTGAAGATTATATACGTAAACCAAGAAGTAAGATTGATAGTTTCTTTGATGGGTTAAAACAATTTCTCCATCGAGCATTAGTCTCACAAACCTTCTTGTTGTACGAAGATATTGTCTCGTGTGCTATCAACATGAAAAAGGAATTCTCTAAGTCTTATGACTTTAAAGCAAACCAAGAAAAGAAGAGATCTTCTGATCAATCTGGAAATGGAAATAAGGGGAAGAAGGGAAAAGTTGAATAACAGTCCTGTAGTAAATGTGGGAAGAAACACCCTGGTACTTGCTAGAAGGGAATGAGAATCTGTTACAAGTGTGGTGAAAAAGGCCACCAAGCTCATGATTGTAAGGGAATGAAAGTTGATGTCAATGTGGAATGATATAATTGTAGAGAGATGGGACATTATGAAAATGAATTTCCTAAGCATTATGGGAACTTTGCTCAGAAGAGGCCAAGGGATCAAGGCCAAGCTGATGCTATCACTACTACTGAGGTTGAAGCTCCGAAAGACATGGTGGCTGGTAATTTAATGGTTTCCTCAAGTTTAGCAAATGCATTATTTGATTCTGGATCATCGCAGTGTTTCATATCATCCCAGATTGCTAGGAAAATTAGATATTTCCAATTTTATTTAACAAGAGAATTGTCAGTCAAAAATCCTAAGGAAGTATCATTGCAACAAAGATTTGTGAATCAGTCCCCATTAGAGCACATAAATTTTCTTTATCCGCTGATCTCATTGTCATAACTATGATTGATTTTGATATAATCCTCAGTATGGATTGGCTTTCGGACTATGATGCAAAGATTTATTATAAGAAGGAGGTTACGATTTTTGATGATGATGATAAGGAACACATTATTTTTAGAGCAGAATCGTCACCACCTAATTCTTAATTAGATCCACCCCCAGTAGCTCAACTAAATTCAATTATTGGGGAGAAAGAAAATAAAATGACTAAGGGAGAGGAAAGGAATGTTCAAATAGAGGATGTACCTATTGTGAAAGAATATGTAGATGTGTTTCCGGAAGATTTACCTTGACATCTTCCAGAACGAGAAGTTGAGTTTTCCATTGATTTAATTCCTAGATCAAGGCCTATATCGGAGTCCCCTTATAGAATGACAACCGTGGAATTAGTTGAACTAAAGAAACAACTAGAGGAATTGAGTAATAAGGGATTTATTTGCCCTAGTGTTTCTCCATGGGGAGCCCCTGTCCATTTTGTTAAGAAGAAAGATGGATCTATGAGGTTGTGCATTGACTACAAGGAGATCAATGATATAACAATAAAAAACAAGTATCCCCAACCTCACATTGATGATTTATTTGACCAATTGCATGGAGCTCAATAATTTTCAAAGGTTGACCTTCGATCTGGATACCATCAGTTGTGTGTAAAAAAGGAAGACATTCTGAAGATAGCATTTTGAACAAGATACGGGCATTACGAGTTTACAGTAATGCCTTTCAGATTGACTAATGCACCCTCTCTATTCATGGATCTAATGAATAGACTTATCAAGGAATATCTTGATGATTTTGTGGTGGTATTTATTGATGATATCTTGGTATACTCCATATGCTATGAAGATCATGAAAATCACTTGCGCATTATCTTGGAGACTCTTAGATGGCATGAATTGTTTAGAAAGTGTGAATTCTGGCTTCAAGAGATTTCGTTTCTTGGCCATATTATCTCTAAGGATAGAATTTCTGTTGATCCTTCTAAGACCAAGGCAATCCAAAATGTCCAGCACCAACGAGAATAACTGAGGTACGCAGCTTTATTGGTTTGGCAGGTTATTATCGACGTTTTGTCCAGAATTTTTCCCGTTTGGCTAACCCATTAACGAAGCTCACACGTAAAGGGGTTAAATTTGTCTGGGAAAAATAGTGTGAAGAATGTTTTCAAGAACTGAAGAGAAGACTAGTCAACGCTCCTATATTGACTCTACCATCAGGGAATGAGGGGGTCATTATTTATAGTGATGCATCAATGAAAGGACATGGTTGTGTTCTTATGCAGAATGATAGGGTTATTGCCTATGCATCACGACAGCTAAAAATTCATGAGCATAACTATACTAATCATGATCTCGAGTTAGCTACTGTAATCTTTTCCTTGAATATATGGAGACATTATCTCTATGGTGAAAAATGTGATATATATACAGACCACAAGAGTTTGAAATATATTTTCTCACAAAATGAACTCAACATGAGGCAAAGGTGATGGATTGAACTACTCAAGGATTATGATTGCACGATACACTACCACCCAGGGAAGTCAAATAAAGTTGCAGATGCTTTGAGTAGAAAAGTTCATGGAGTTTTGAACATGATGAGAGTGGAAAGGGATCCTATTTTTATGGATCTAGTAAAGATGGATATTGTAATCACCATGGAGGGTGAAACATCAAATTTTTTTTCAGATGGTTTCAAAACCATCTTTACTAGAAAGGATAAAGTGTTCTCAGGCCAATGATGAAGAGTTGAAAAAGAAGATTAAAGCTGTGAATGATGTGAAATTGAGTGGCTTTGTGTATGAAGATGGAATTTTGAAATTTGGGAGGAGACTTTGTGTTCCCGATATACCTTATTTAAAGAGGGAATTTTCGGATGATTCTCATAGTTTCAATTTCTCTATACACCCTGGGAGCACCAAAATGTATAGAGATTTAAAGGGTTATTTTTGGTGGGACAACATGAAGAGGAAGATTTCTGATTTTGTGTCAAGATGTATGGTTTTTCCAAAAGTGAAAGCTAGAATGCAACTACCTGGTGGAGTATTGCAACCTCTTCTCATACCTTAGTGGAAATGGGATAATATTACGATGGATTTTTTCATGGGACTACCAAAGAATGCTAGAATGAATGATGCAATATGGGTCATTGTTGATCATCTCATGAAGTCAGCAAATTTTCTTACTATAAGGGAAGATCTACCACTTGAACATCTAGCAAGACTATATATTAATGAAGTTGAGAGACTTCATGGAGTACCCCTGTCGATTGTCTTAGATCATGATCCCCATTTTACATCAAGATTCTGGAAAATTCATCAGAAGGCCTTCAATACTGAACTTCGTTTGAGCACTGCTTACCACCCTCAAATAGATGGAAAATCGGAAAGAACAATTCAAACCTTATAAGACATGTTGAGATCATGCTCAATTGACTTTCAAGGAATGTGGGATCAATATTTACCTATGGTAAAATTTTCCTATAATAATAGCTTCCATTCCAGTATTCAGATGGCACCATATGAAGCGTTATACGGAATGAGATGTCACACACCAACCTGTTGGGATGACGTTGGTGAAAGAAAACTTGTAGGCCCAAAACTGGTGGAGGAAACAATGGAAAAGTTGAATGTAATCCAAAACCTCATCAAAGCATCTCCAAGTAGGCAGAAGAGCTATGCCGACAACCGAAGGAAGGATTTGGAATTTCAGGTAGGAGATCATGTTTTCTTGAACGTATCTCCATGGAAGAAAGTTATACGTTTCTGTAAGAAGGGTAAATTGAGTCCCAGGTACATCGGACCCTTCGAGATTTTAGAACGAATTGGGGCTATAGATTACTATTTGGAAATGCCGCCAAGTCTCTCCAACGTTCATGATATATTCCACGTATCACTGTTGAGAAAATACATGCCTGACCCAACGCATGTACTCACCTATGAGGAATTAAAACTGGAACCCGATCTGTCTTATTGCGAAGAGCCCGTCAGGATTCTTGATACAAGAGAACAAGTGCTGAGAAACCGGATGACTCATCTGGTAAAAGTTCTATGGAGAAACCATAAGATGGAGGAGGCAACGTGGGAACCCGAGGAACTTATGATGAAGAATCACCCGAGTCTTTATATACGATGATATTAGATGAAATTTCGAGGACAAAATTATTTGAAGGATGGGAGAATGTAACACCCCAAGCTTCCACAATACACTTCTCTTTGAATAACACAGTAGCATGTGTTGTATGCAACTTCGAGTTCTAACACACACCAAAACCAATCAAAGTAGCCATTATGAATAGTAATACCTAATTTTTGAAATTTTATAAATTTTATCTTTCCAAATGGACTTCTTTTTTGTATTCGTAATATCGAAATTATCATATGTTGAATTTTTCATAATTTTCGGAGAACTTCTAATTTTTTATGAATAGCGAAAAATACTTAAAAACAACCTTTTTAATCAAAATAATTTATAGTGATAAATTATACTATTGAGTGGTTTTAAAGTATAATTAGAATATATTTTTACTATTTTATCCAATTATGTTCATTAGAATTAATTTCACTATGAAATTGGACATAAACAATTGTCAATCTTTTGATATAAAATGTTTCTTAAAAACACTCTATTTGTTGTGACAACGAGAATTAGGTATAAAATTAATTAATGAAAATTATATGTTTGTAATTTTTTAAAATATACATAATTTTTGAATTCGGAATATCAATTATAGCTTAGGGTGAAATTTTGGGATTGTTCTGAAAAACTTCAATTTTTGATGAATAGTGAACCCACTAAGTGGTAGTTAAAAAACTAATTTTTTGTTTAAATGAAACATTTCCACTTCTATGATTTGATTTTCAAAAATCCGACATACATGGTTGTTATTAGGAAGTAAAATGTAGTTCAATGGAATTAAAATAATTTTTTGGTGAATAGTAACTTTTAAGTTTAATTAATCGCGATTAAAGGTAATTAGTGAAATTTAAGGTAAAAATGATATTATAAAAATATAAAAATAACTTTAAACTTGTCCTACCCCTATTGGATGAGTCATGTCCGACCATGATAATCCATGGGTCAACCTGGGGACCCCATGGAGCCACTTTGGTAGGAAAATGACATTAAAAACGTTTTATTTAATGTTAAAATAAAAATGTCACAAACATGAGTTGTTTTACTTAAACAATTTAAAAATGGGGTTATAAAAGTCATATTTTTAACTATAAATATTCATTAGAAATATACTAAGATTTACTACATCATGAATTTTTTTATATAATTTTTATACATTACGTAAATTAATATATTTATGACACCGTGATGATGTAGTGATTACCTCATTAATTACCGATTTAAATAAAATAAAAAGATAATGTAAAATATAAGACATAAACTTGTCAAAAACCTATTGTATGAGTATATTTCGAACCCTTATCACCTTATCCTCGAAATATATAAGTGTGGGAACTTTAAAATCCGAAACTCATTATATAATAAGTAACATTTCATGACTTTCCATGAGTGCCCCTCCTCTCCTCTTATAAAAGGCCCCCACCACTACCACCTTACTCACACCATCAAAGCCTTTTGGCTCAGAAAAACTCTACCCAAATACTCTCTCAACTTCCCTCTCTTACTCCTAGAATCCTCACTTTGGGCATAATTCTTCCCAAGGAAGCCTTTGGCTCAAATAAAAAAAAGAGTTACCCGATTTTAAGGTAATGTCTTCTCTTATGTTATTTTGTTTTATTTTGCTTCTCCAACCACTTAAACTCTTTTTATTCCTTTCTTTTGTAAAAAAAACAGTATCTTCAATATAATAGTATGTTTTTATAAGAAGGATTCTAGCTACCCTTACACACACCTACATGTAATGGTTAAAGAACATACTGTTTCTGTAGATGGCGAATTTCTGCCTCACTAAACTATGATTGTTCAACACTCATATAACACCTTCAAAGGTGGCCATTAAGATGTCAATATATATATATATATATATGATATATAATATTTTTATGTTTTCTTTAATCTTCTTTATTATTCATTTATGGAATACCTTTATGGTTTCCATTATGGGTAAACGCGATATTTTCATTTTAGGAATTGCGGACTACCGCCCCTCAAAGTGATTTGAATCGTTAATGCCATATGTGGGATGTATAAAGGATGGAGAAAATGGTATTATACATTATATTATTCTGGAATTATATTATAACTTTATATAATTATAACTTCATTCCATTAAATACGAAATTGAAATGAAAGTAGCGTTCATGCGTACGTACGGCTTACCGTCTCCATGAACGGTGCATTTCATATCTTAACTCTAAATGTTATGTAATATTATAAGTGAATGTATATACTGGATATATATGATGTATATGATATCTACATCATGAATATAATTATGGATATAATGGATATTTTACCACATGAACAACTTGTAATTTTAAGAAGTTCGACAAAATGACCGTTATTAACATAAATAATTACATAATGTTCATAACATGGTAATAAGTGATATAAAAGGAATAATAAACTTGATAAAGGATCTTAATAAATTATAAATTAACTCTAGTTTATTATTCAGGAGGTTAAATAATGGTCGAGTCAAGTCAGACACGAGGTAAGGGAATTTCTTAACCCAATTTCCATTCTTTGGGTTAATCTCCTACTTTCAAATTATGTCACGATATTATTATGTCCTATCTTGTATTTGTACTTTCTTTATGTGTACTTATAGTAAATACACATAATATATCTATTTTATTTTATAAATGATCTTTGAAAGGACTTCGTCTCAATCTCCTTTCATTGAGGCATATTTGGTTTTATACACAAATTTCATTTATACGGTGTATAAACCCCTTTTACTTTTACTTTTATTCAAAAGGAAAATTTTTATACGAAGCGTTTTTACTAAACGACAAGAGGAATGTTTTTTCTTACGTATGTGGCGATAACGATTTCTCCGCCACCGTGACTATTATTTGAGTTTTGGATTCCTCTATAAGCCATAACTTTTATTTAAAAGAAAAATAAATACCATGTTTTACTTTTCTTTTCTTTTGGTATTGAAAATGGTTTTGATAATGTTTTTATTATATCAATTTGTTGTATTGATATCTTGTTATTGAAGTGTGGAAATCTTATATTTCCTTTATGCATGTTTTCTGTGATACAATTATGTTATGGTTTATGATATGTTTAAACCTGTTCATATGAAGAATGCATTGGACTTAATAAGTGATAGGTGGAGCCCGCTATAGCTCCTCAATGCATCGGTAGGCCTCATGAGTCAAACTAGTGTCTTGGCACGAGGCCTTGACAAAATCTTATTTGTGGTCTTCGCACGAGGCCTTGGCTACGTGGTTATGATAGTCTGGCATTATGTATTCCATTATTATGAAAGTGGTTATTGATATTGTATGTGATTATTCGACCAGTAGAATATACATGTGAATAAGTAAATGGAATTATCTCATTTTACTTCTGCCATATTATGTAGAAGTTCAAGTTTAAAAGGATTTTGTTTTAGTTATACATGGACTTAAATGTTTATATTTATTTATGAAAGCTTCTACTATATTGTTATCCTTACTGAGCATCTGAGCTCACCCGTTTCAATGTTTTAATATTTTCCAGGATGTGAAGATGTAGTTTATGAATGACCTGTAGGGATATTCAGAAGAGGATATGAGTGTGGACTATGGAGACTTTTTTATTGTATTTTTTCACTTTATGATGTAATGTAACATTTATGACTGTATCTAGTGTTTCCAAGACTACTAAACTAATCGGTCTTTCAAGACTTGATCTTTTGTGATCATGCCAATGTTACGCAATAATGCACCGACTCTAGGTAACTGGGGTCGGGGCATTACAAATGTGGTCTCAACTAATGTGAACCATACAAAATCACCTCCTTTACCTAAATCATAACACAACCATGCCCTATTACTGGTGCATCAAAGGACATGATGTACTCGATACCCTCCTCTGGTAATATCATGATCAGAGAGATTTTCAATATATGTACCATCACCATAAATGACTACTATAACCTCTTTGTACTTATTAAAGGTTACCCCTTTTAGGCCAATAATTTATTGGGAGTTAATATACTAGATAAATTAAGTATGAATCTATGATAATATCCTTCCAACTGAAGGAAGTTATATACCTCCATCATGCTCTTGGGTTTCACCCCATATAACACTAACTCAACCATCATTGGGTCCAATACCATACCATATATAAAGATAACATGTCCATGAAAGTGGACTTCTTTAATACAGAACTGGCACATCAGGATTTTCTCTTGAAGCTAGTTCCCTTGGAGTACATCCAGAACTGGACTAAAGTTTCATGCATGCTCCTCCTCATATGCTGAGTACCGAAGGATGTCTTGCATGATGAATACCATGAACTGCTCAATGAAAAGATAAAATATTCGATTCATGTGTCCCGTTAACACTAATGGGGTTTTTTTCACACCAAATTGCATCAAAGGTACTCATAGTAACCATAGATACATATAAATGTCCTCTTTGGAATATCATCTTTTCTTACTCAGACTTGGTGATAACCTTACCTGAGTTGAACATCAAAGAACCATAATTCCCCTCTCAACCTGTCAAAGAGTTCATCGACCCTCAATAGTGGATACATGTTCTTCACAGTCACCTAGTTCATGTTCCGGTAGTCCACATATAACCTCAATCTATTGTCCACATACATGGAAAACTAAACTGGGGCTGGACAGGGTGAAACACTGAGTCTCACAAATCGCTGTCTATACAAGTCTCTAACTACACCCTTTTATCTTAAACCTCTAATAGAGAAATCTAATATGGTTCTTGAGATACTGGAGTCATCCCATGGTGTATATCAATATAGAAGTAAATATCTTAGTTGGGAGGTAAGCTTAAAAATATTCAAGAATGAAGTCCTCATACTCCAATACAATTATAGGTTACTAAATTCTAATAACATCCACTACATCAAGGTCATTGTAGACAACTTATTAATATTCGACTACAATATCCTATTTGTGAGTCTATCCCACAATTACTGTGTTTAAATTTCACTTACGAAGGAAATAGTAATCCCATTTCTAAGGACACACCACATCCTCTGTATGAAACAATCTATCTAGCCATGAAATATGGATAACAAATCCATTACAAATATGACATCATAACACCACATCGCTACTAAAAATATTTCAATAGAGAAACTGTCAGCTCTAAGAGTTACGTCACACTATCAGAACAGGTGTGTGATCACTGAGTCATCACTACCAGGAGTCTCTAAGAATAAAGTTTAAACTAAGGGCTCAATCATAATCACTATGTCTCAAATGAGATATCTGAAAATAATGTAATGGAAAAAACCTATATTAATCAATAATAAATACAAGGTATAAAATACACAGATCAGACCTCATATTATTTTTGGAACCTCTAGCCAGTAATCCTCGACTTCATATAGCTACCATCACCCCTGCCCTCCTGCTCCCTAAGCATAGAATAGACCACCTGCGATGGTGGAGGTAACCAGTTGAAGCATATTCCACCTCCAGCTACTCTCCCAACTCCTCCAATACATCTTCCACCTTATGGTACTTTCTATTAATTCCCCTACCTCTACCTCATAAACCCATCCACTATATCTCTATTGAATGTACAAAAAGTCAAAAAATCTTTTGGAAGATGTTCACTTACGTCACCTGAGTAGCACAACCTCTCATTTGGATGATTGTCCCATCCTTTGAGCCCTATTACAAAGAAACTCTACTATGAGACTTCATCCAGAAATGTATCTCATGTCCATGTCCCTATGACTATTATGGGATCCCTACTTCTAAAGTCTTTTCTCATGTATGATCACTAACAGAAACCATTATTTTAATCTGCTCTACCATGAAATTCCCAACCACCAAATCTTTCTTCATCACCCCATCATGGGTAGAAATTCATTGTTGTATTATGCTGGCTCAAGAATCTATACACAGTCTGCACTATAAGGTCTGATCTCAGAATAACTGTTCAAAAACCATATCCCTCATGTACCTTGATATGTTAGTGAGGCTCAATTAATACTCTTCTATTGTCTTACTTCCTTGATAAAGTTGTAGAAGATCCTGGATGTGTGCATCACTCATCATTATTGGAGTGAAATCCTCTCAAAAAAGTTTCTAAATATCAGCGAATGCTAGAGTGACCTCATTGTACGACTGGCTTAGAAAACCTACCAATCATCCCACTGAGCCGTAGAGATGGATCACTGCCAAAACCACTATCTGATCAACCGGTGTCCTAACAAGATGGAAAACTCACATCACCACCTCAATTCAACCTTCATTCACCAATGGGTCGGGGCTTCCATAGAACCTGAGGGATCATTTTCCCCAAAAAGCTTGAAGTTCACTCATCCTTCGCACCTCATCTACTTATACCACAGGTACCGTCGGTTGTTCTACAGGTGGTGGCATAGATGGTGTACCAACTTGAGGTAAAAGCTTTGGAATTGGTCCCTATATCATTAAATTATCATGGATGTGATTATCCTCATGATCTTGATGATGAATCATTTCCAGAATACACCATAGAGCCATCCCAAAATAGACAAGATGTACCACGATTAATGAGTATATCTGGAGAAATGAATCATGAAGTACATGGAAACAATAAACCATTCTTTTATAATGTGTGTACGATTAATTTTTTATGAAACTAGTGTCCTCATGTACTGAGTCAAAAGGCAGGTGATGAGATTTCCAAAATATGGATAGGTTCACCACCAAACCAACACTAAAGTCCCTAAAATCTGAACTCGAAATCTTAACATTGTTTCCCCATTCCGATATCACAGACTCTGATCCTAAGGTATAACCAACTAATCTGATACCACTCTGTCCCGAACTTTCTTAATGTGTCATATGCCTTGACTCCCCAAGACTTCCTCAAATGGGCCAGTGACAGGAAAATAAAACCAAGTGGGAATATCACTACATGGGAGGCCTTATCCTGAAGTACTTGTACACACACATACTTATACAAGCCCATAAAATGATGAAATGTAAAACAAATAATAAACCATTCATGTGTATATTCAAATACCATTAACAGAGTACAATAATAACTAATGGAATGTAAATTGGCGTAAAAAAAGAGCACTACAAAGAGTACGAGAACATGTCCAACATGAATGTAAATTTGGTGAATGCTGTAAAGATAACCATTTGAACACACCTCAGTCTATCTAGATCACTAATAAAAACCTATTTCTAGTCCTACTTGGACTTTTTCGAAAGGATAATTATCTTCAAAAGACATGACACATGTCATAATATTCGGTATATGGGTGATTAAAAAAATACCTGGTTGGACACCCCAAAACCAGAATGCATATAATAACAATAATAATAATATCTACACAGGTCTATGTCTACAACATATATAACAATAATATATTTATAAACTGAATAAAGACACACAATCTCAAGGTAAATTCTTGATTGTAATTCCATCCTAGGATTTTTACTCAAAGTTTCAAAATAAAACTAATCTAGTAGAACACACTCCATGATTTATATAGAATAGATGAAATCCATTCAAGATGTACTAATCAATGAGTCTCTCAATTAGAAGTTTATAATAGAAGAATGAAGAGATAAAAATAGTCATATGAGTATCACAAAAAAGGCCATTTAGTAAAATAAAAAACAAATCATGAATAACCGGCTTTGTAGGGGATCAGTTCCCATATAGTATCAGTCACAAAGATACCATGAACTCCACCTAAGGAAAGAAGACGATACATGATCTCACTCAGGGAATCACAAAAGGATTCACAAAACTCTATCCAAGAATTCCTATTGAAGGGATCACTATCCTATGTTTAAGATTCAATTCCATTCAAACCATTAAGAAATGGATATTGGGAACACAGTCATTGGAAACTTTTCCATGATACATAGAATAAGATATGAAATAAAACACTAAAGGAGCACACAAAATGTAAAAGTAGTAAAATATGTGCCTCTTTGACACTGATTCCATCCCGTGTAAACGGACCATGCTCATGTCTGTGTAAGAGTAATGGGAATTCCCATGACAGTGTACATATACCTAGGTACTAGTAGATGGAATTTCCCATGTACACCAAGCATGGCCATGTCAATGATGACATACCCATTCTTGTTTATTAATGGTCATGTATTTGTACCCTCTGAGATATATATTGAGCTTGTAGGGAAGGGTTACATGGCATATGAAGTATAACTTCTCATGAAAACCCTAACTATCACACTTATGGCTCCACATTCCATGTAATCTTGAATTACACACCCTATGTTATGAAAATTTTATATAATCATCATTATTCCTCCCATGGAGTGGTACACTCCTCCAATATCAAATATGTCCATGAATCATACTAGATGCGGTGGATCTAGTATGGCCAACCCTTCAGCCAGTGTTCTCTAGATTTCATTCTTCTGATTCACCTATTAAAAACCCCTTATTAGTCATCCATTTTCACATACCAAAGAACACATAATCATGTTTCAAAAAACCATTTGATCCACTTATGCTTCTATATTTTCACAAGTGTAATATCATGATAATTCTAGATCAATGAAGTTGAATTTTTGCACTAGTAAAAGGGTGTGTAACATTTGATTTCTCAGTGTTAATTGAATCACTGTCCAATGTAAATTGCCACCGATGAATGAAGAAATGGGGATGAAAAGCACAATCACAAACCTAAATAATGGATGATGAATGATTTTTTATTTTGGCCTTTATTCATTGTCGTTATAAGGATGAACTAAGTGATAAATAATTAATCACAAAGCGATTCGAAAATTCTCGGATGAATCCATCTCGTACATGCAATAAAAATGATCCAAAAAATTAATTCATTAGTTTAATGATTTCAGTTTTTATAGGGATCATAAAATATCAATAAATTCAAATAAAGAAACCTCATACCTCAATTTGGATTAGTCATTAAGGAATAATGAATATTTTTAGTCATCGTTGGTGTAATCCTCAGATTATTTTGAACACTGGTCATCGATCTTTGATCTGGTTGATGTTCATCTGAGAGAGATAGTACAACACTCTCGCTCACAGTTCTACAATGACTATAGTGTTATTTTCTTAAACCTATAATTTATTTATAATAGTATACTTATAGAAAATGTTATTCGTTGTATCAGTGAATTGAAATAAACTAATTTATTTAATTATTTTATTCATTATATGCTCGTGATGTCATTTTCCATAAACACCATATAGAAAAAGGTTATATTATGACAAGAGTATAATCCATGATATGAAATCAATAGTGCTTTACGATTTTTGATCCAAACCTAAGTTTAGTTTTTAATAAAAATTTTCATGAAAAATATACAGAAATTTTATTTAATATATGTAATATATTTTAAATATTAATTTATGAGCACACCTGGCATCAGAATCACACACCGTCTCAACTAAATAATAAATAAAAAATTGAGTCCTTATAAAAAGATAATTGAATATTCCAAAGGGTTAGTGGAAACTTCTTGGGCATTAAGAAACAAAATTTGTGAAAAATTTATCACAAATAAAAGGTGAAATAAAAAAATAACATAATATAATCATTAAACAATTAATTACACTAAGATAATAACAATTGGACATTAGAACAGAAAAATGGAAATATAAAAACCAATAAATCAATATTCAAGATAAATCCAAACCTAAAAACATAAAAGAAAATATAAATAATACAACCCATCTCCTGGTAGTCCAGGATAACTCACCACACCCCGCATCATCTGTCCTTGAACAATAAAGCAACAATCCATGATAGATATATTGATAGAATCCAAGAACCTTCTATATAATAACAAAGTCTATATACACTAATTGGTGTATATAGAGTATGGGAAGAACAAATCCTTGTAGGATCCCATAAACAAATATAGGAAATTTATTCCAAAACCAATTCTGAAATGGTAGTCTGAAATTAAACAATAAGAGAACATGTTTTTGATTTCATAAAAGAAGATAAAGAATTCCAAAACAATAACAGTGAAAAAAAATCATAAAATCGGCTGATGTAGCAATTTTTTTTAAACCATTCTATTTTTCTTTCTAAAGTCCATTTATAAATTTCAAGCAAAAACCTTTTAGAATCTTTTAAATTAAATAACCATTTAATAAAAAATTGAAATTAATTTTATAAGCTAATGAAAATAGATCATAGAAGAACTATGAGGTGGAACCACATGTCAAATTAAAATACAACATACCAAGATAAATACAAGTGTAATGAATGTATGTCATGGAAACAAGAAGATATAATAATAAAAGAACTCAAACATTGACACTCCATTTCCATCTAATGATTAGGCGACAAAATTTAAATGTCAAGTGTCAAGAATTAAGTGTCAAGGATCATATGTCATGGGTAAATACCAGATATAGTAATTTCAAAAAATAAAATCCAATAAATCTCATGAATGTCTACATGTAAAAGTTGTATCTACCAAGTTCCCAAGCTTCCTCATACCATGCACACCCTCATCCTCAAATCCTGTCCCTAGCTCGAACCCATATTCTCTTGGGAGACACTAGAAGTGGGGTGAGTCAGAACTATCATAACATAAACATTATTCTCTCATCTAGAAACCTTGGTTTCCTATGACTTATCAGTAGAGGTGAGTGAGAAACAAGAGATAAGTATCACATCAGTGATCCATATCCATGTCAAAATTTCATAGTATAAATAATCCATAACTCACCCTAACCCACATACTTCCTCACAGAGAACAAACCCTTCCTTCAACACCCATTATCATGAGCAAAAAGAACTTTTAATCAATGTTAAATCAATATAAGGGGTTCATCATGATAATTACAAAACATGAGAAATAACTTAATAAAGAAAAAAATATGCCTTTAAGGAAAACATATAACAACCAAAACCATTATCAATTTAACAAAACATATTTTTTAATCCTCTATTCAAATAGGTACAAATATATTAACTACATTTAAAGCCCATATTTATGTACCAAATGTTACTTTAAACAAATAACCCAAAATTATTTAAAAATCACTTTAAATGGTTTGAAATATTATATCAAAAAATCCTTCCAAAAAACGGAATTAAAAAGTTATTTTTTAAACCATTATAAAACATATTCCAAAGAAAAACACATTTAACCATATGGAATTTACATTAAATATTAAACCCATTTTCATTTAAAACAAGGATTAACATTTTAATAACTAATTTCCATCATTATTGTGAACAAACTATTATTATTTGAAACAAAGGATCAAAACTATAAATGAAATAATTCATTCCAAATATAATTTTCACAGAAAAGGTTCGGTAATCCTTCAAAAGTAAAAAACTAGGATTCATATTTTTTAAACAAAATAGATAAAAACTAAAGAAATAAATGATTCATAATAAGAATAAATTACATAGAAACACATAGAATATGATTCTCATAATCAAACTGCAATGCAATCAAACCTTGTCTCCTATGATGGGGAACACCCAAACAAAGAAGAGAAATCTTGATAGATGTAATAAAAAATCTAAAAACCATAAACTAATAATAAATTTTTTATCCAATGAATCTCTATTTTTTCATATCCTCTAGGAATAATAAATCAAGATAAATAAGAGATATTGAATGAGAAGAGGATTTAGAGCTACAAAAAAGAAGACACCATAACAAATGACACTTCGATACACCTTGAATTTTGTTTTGGATATCAAAAATCACCATAATTGATGCTTATGTTTATATGGGTCATGTTATGGTTGAGTGATGAAGAAAGAGAATTAAAAATAGTGGTTTTGTGATTAATTATGATAAAAATATTACTAAATTAAACCCCAACATCGACATCAGCTAGCCGGATGTTAAATAAAAAAATATTGTATTATGTTTTTCCAATAGTAGGATAGTGGAAAATCATTAGTTTGATTGTGGACTTATAGTAACTTGGATTACTCCAAGATAGTACATATGTGAGCTGTTTGAGCTCATGTATCATTTCCAGCTATAGGTTCAAGTCCACACAAAACCTTACCCTTAGGCCATCTCTGGACAAATCAAAAAATAGAAAACAAACAAATAAAATAATAAAAAAGGTAAAACAATAATAATTATATATTCATCACTAAATGAGATATTAGGATGTGATAGTCTTTCCAAATTCATTATATGAGTGTAAACTATTTTTTTATAATTGTGTGTATCCCCTTCCATGTGCATAGAAAATTATTTTTATTATTATTTTATTTATGTTATGAAATATTATTAAATGGTGTTTATAATTATGATAATAATTATTAATCACCAATTCCAAAATCCATTTCCCTATTAATGGTCATCCTTCTATATTATCAACCATTGGATCATATCTCATATACTCTATATATATGGAGATATGTTAATGAAATGAGTTGACTATTATATCTAGATTTCTTTAATTTATTTACTTCATGTATTTCTCCAATATTTTTATTTCTATTTTTTACCATCATCATCATAATGAAATTTTATGCTCACTTTTTCAAAGATTCACCTCACATATGATTGGTATTACATTTCATTTTTCAACATTATTCTTGGTTTTAATATATGTTTATTCGATTTTGAAAAAATTTATCAGCATGATTATCTTCATTTTATTTCTCTTTGTGATGATTCAATCATCAATGTAAGTTCATTCATACAAGAAAAATGTTTGTCTCATGTTTTTCCTAATATCAATATTTTGGCATGCTTCTTCGCGTGCACATCGACTCCACTAATTTGATGAATTATATGAATAAGTGAGTATTATTTTCCATATCTTATTTAATTTTACACTTTTTTATAACATTGGAAAATATATTAATTTTTTTCTTAATCATTAGTTTTGGGAAAAATAATGAGCTCTTGAAGAGCTATAATGACTCATGAATGAAACATTTCACCCCATTTACCAAAGAGAATGTTTTTGAATAATTAACAGTGTGATCTATGTTGAGAAAAATATTATTCATCAGATGAAAAAAATGATTCCACCAGATGCGTTGAATGATGAACATTAGGTACCTACCTCATGTTAAGTCAAAGTTTGGTAATATGGGATGAATATCATGTACCTGTTATATGTTGACCCAATGTTCACTAATCCTGGAATAAACCCTGAAATTTCATATATCATATTCATATACTCACCCTAAAGACATCTAGTTTTATTATAATGTATATAGGGTCATAATGGAGATGATATTTACTTTAATTATTTTTAAATATCATATTTTTTAATTTATTTTTTTCTTTCATATTTTTTTTATAAAATACTGGAGGGAAATTAAATGTTCATTACAGATAAGAATAAATATATTTTATATACATTAATCCTCTAGAGTGGATGAAATTTATGAAATTATTTAATTGTATATTTATGTTATTTTCATAAGACATAATAAAAAACTACAACTAATTTTTTTCCCTTCTCTGACCTGAATTAGAATATTTATTGAAAATGATTTTCTTTATTCCTTGATGTGAATAAAAATACATATGATTTTATTTTTTAAAAAGTTCAATGTGAATATGATTTTTTTCAAATAATTACTTTGTTGTATTTGTTTAAAAAAAATATAAACAATATAACAACCAGAAGTGGTTTGATGATAAATAATATTTACAAAGAACAATGAAATACAATACTATTTATAAAATAATTCATCCTTGAAATATCATATTAAACTAGATTCCGTCGACATTATTTTGAGGAAATATTCATTTATCAATTATAATTCATGAACAAAAATATTTAGTGTAAATTTTATTATTCATCATTCTATTATGGATTTCCAATATTATCTCAGGTGATTCATTTAACCTAGGAAGTGGATTTTGTTATTTATACAGTTCATAAAAATAATCATTGAATTATAGACTTTTGATAATACTATACAAATTTTAGGAAAATTATTTTAACACCAAAAGTATTTAAAACAATTATAATCATAATCAAGAAAAATTAGTATTTTTTATAAGAAGATAATTACTGATAAATAATACATTATCATTCATGGATCATGAAATTCAATGAATGAATTTATTCCATGATGTGAATGTAATTACATTATCTCATTCCTTGAATATAATAAAATTATTCAGGAAAAATTTGATATGATTTGTTTTACTCATACTTAGAATTTTATGATGAATATTTTAGTATTGATGATGTTTCATCCAATAATTTCTCCTTCATTTGGTAAAGTGAATGCTGTTATTCAATGAGTTACAATTTTTTATAGTGATGAGGTGTGTGTGGTAAATCCATAAGATTCTTCCACACTAGTTTTCACTAAACATTAAATGATTTTAATATATATGGGGGATCTTCTCCCATGTTGATGTATTATAAAATAATATTTGGGCCCAATGTTCCAAAATATTTGGGCCAAAAGTACTAAAAAACACAATAATCCTCTTGGGGATGGTCTTAACCTATTATGATTATAATATGAATTCATAAAAAACCATAATTGGAAATTATAATGATAAATAGAAGTATGTACAATGAATGATCCTCGAGATCTTACATACATCGATCTTAATGAAAAATCATAAAAAATATTATTCTGAATAAATTCTGCAATATAACTCATATATGAGTTAGTATATGTTCATATAAGTACATTTACTGGTAATTAAAATTAAATAACAACACTAGAAGAGTGATAATATTTCAATCTGGTAGTAAATATTCTTAATGCTTTGATATATATACATTCTCAATGAGATATATTAATGTTATTCCTGAAAAGAAATATCATATAGAGACACTAGATAATATAGGTACCTCAACATGTTAGAAGCATTCATAAAAAGTAATTATAAAGAATTTGTTATCTAACATCGAGTCAATAATGGTAAAACAGATGTTTACCGACCCTAGAATATTAAATATATGACTTGATGGTTTAGTCTATCCAACATCAATTATAATAAAATATTCAAGTATACACAAGAATTGACTTATTAAAAACATAGTAGACTTCCATATGGGGAGAATTATGAGTTTATTTAATGGAAACATGTCTACTAAATAATCATTGAATTCATTATCATTACATTATTATCAATGCCACCTGTATAATAATTTACCACGAGGTACCAATTTCCGAGGTAAAAAATTTCTATTATTAGAAGCTGTTTTAGAAATAAGTTTCCCATATACTTATAAATAAGTATATATGGGCATGAACACATATCATGTGATCCATTTTTGTAAAATAATAATGATTTATCCACTAAATGATCACATCTGTTTATTTATGATGATGAGTATACATTAAATTCAATACATATTTATTCAAATAAATATTGAGTATCACCACTCTACCATTGACCAGATACTCATAACATTTATATGAATGCCAATTTTTGGAAATAAATAGTCTAACTATACATACCTGAAGTGTGGTTGAACTAATTATATAAAATAATTTTTCATCATAAGTATAATGCAATAGATATATTTTCCCTTGATGGGGAAAATGAATATATTTAGAACACAATATCTTTTTAGATATTGTCCCGGAAGGGACACAAGTACCTGAAAAATTATGAGATATCTTTAAATTATTGTTTGAAGATATATTTTCATTGAATTATTTCAAAAGAAAATCAATGAAAATATATTTTAAAATAACTATATAACACAATAATTGAAAAATTATTTATGGAATTTATGACATTTTCAACATATAAATTTTTGTATTGATTATCATAACTTCCAAGACTATTGAATATCGATTATCCAATTATAAGAAATATTATTCCTTGTGTGTTTGTATATTTATATATGAATACTAGAAGAGTTAAAAATTCTTCAATAATATTCAAAATATAAATGTTTTACCCAATATGATAAAATATGGGGTTAACTAAATAAGATGTATTTCCTCTATCTTTATTATGTCAAGGAAGAATATAAACTGAATTTATCATTGCATGGTTTGTGTGGATCATTTTATTATCAATATGTTTTAAAAAACATCTAATCTCTTTAAGTGTTTTGAAACCAATTTTATCGTCATAGATTGTCATTTTATTTTGAATTAATCATCCTGGTGATGAAATAAAAAAGTTTTGGAATTATTTTACCATTAATGAATTATTAAATATCTTGCTTCTAAGAATATTATATTTCATATTTGAGGTGTTAATGAAGAACAAAATTATCCCAAAAGGATTAAATATATATTCATTTTTTATTTATCATTGAAGGATACACATGTATATGTGAATATGTACCCTACATATAAAAATACATCATATTATGATTCAATATATTGTTCTTCCCTATTCATTAAAATGGAAAGGGAACATATTATTATTATTCAAAAATTAAAAACTAAATGGTTTGGTTATGAATTTATCAGGGAAATTCTCTAAGTTAAATTATGTAGTGATGATCATTATGAATGGGAGATGTAATTATTGTACTCATTGTCCCTTAGTCATGTTTTCCACTGGGGTTTCATGATAATATTTTTAATAAGGAAATAATTTGGGGACTTGATGTTATTTTACTCTTATTCCTTAATAAGGAGTTATTTCCCAGAATGGTTTTTACATGATGAGGTTTTTGATGAGACAATCATGCATCATAATAGACATTGAAGGTATTTTTAAAAATTACTATAGATATATATAATTAATGGATTTTATTGTACTTCCCCATGAGTTTTAATATCCATTGAGACCATTCATTATTACCTTTGGTATTCATTCCATGTATTGAAGACATAACTAAACAATAATATTAATTGATGTCTGAAAAACAAAATTAAATTATATAATTAGGGGGAGTAGGGAATGTTGTACTATTTTTTCTCGACGAGATTTTTTCCATTGGGTTTTCATAGTAAGGTTTTTTAATGATGTAGAATGACAAGGAATTAAATTAATTTGGCTTTACCTATTTTCCCAATATGATTTGTTAAGTGAATATTATATAAGATTCAATGAATTTATGAAATCCAAGGGGGAGTGTTATGAAAAATTTTTAAATGGATTTTATAATCATGATAATAATGATCACTCCTCAATTCCCAATTAATTTCTCTCATAATGGCCAACCATCCATATTTGTTACCATTAGATAAAATCTCATGATCTCTAAATATATGGTGATATGTTAATGAAATGAGTCGAATATTGTCTCTAAATTGTTTTAATTTTTTTAATTTATGTATTTATATTATCTTTGAATTTCTTTTTTTGTCATCATCATACACAAATCCAATGATCGCTTTTCCAAATGATTCAAATCACACAAAATCATTGTTATATTCTTGATTTTATAATTCTTCAAATTTTAACCAGAGTTCAATCAATTTCACAAATATTTTGTGTTTTATGATGTTTATTTTATAATAAAATTGTTTAATTTTTTTTATTTCTTAGTTACATTCCCTATTCAAATGTTCATGCCTAGAATTCCATGTATACATGTTGTTTTTAAGGAATTAATTACACCAAAAAACTCATCTGTATTCGTTTCATTTTTTGAGTTCCATTTTAATTAGTGAATTGAATTGAAGTCAACAATAATGGATGATTGGATCTTCCTGGTGTTGATTTAATGTTTTTGTTCAGTTTGTTTGTTTCCTATCTCATATTTTAGGTGATATGTACTATATAAACATTTCTTATCTCATTGTGTCACTTAACCCTTCCATATACCACACATTCTGTTAGGTGAATGATTTTTTTATTACAACCATCCACGTGGATTCAATACCAACATTTCATGACATGAAAATCTCATTTTATTATCAATTTTCATGATTTATTTGTGGATTTTAACCTTTTATTTCAACTGATAGACCTCATTTGGCCCAATTTCTTACTAAGAGTGAAGAGGAAAATCCTATGTTAATGGTGAGATCTTTAAGTTTAAGAATATAAATAAAATTTTATAATCTATACTTTGCTACAAAATGTTCAACATAGTGATCTATATCAAATAGTACATTTTCTCTGGAAGAGATTTGGTATAGATGATGGATTTTTGGGAGTTGAACAATTATCATACCTACCATAGATGTTGTATTGTTCATAGATTTAGATTATAACCAAGTTTTGGTTTAGAAATACAATGATATAAGTGATTTCTATATCTTTCTTTATGTTTGTTTCATTATTCTTTCCACTGAGCACACATGTGAGTCCATCTAATATTGTATTTTGGTAACTGCTTTTCATAGAGTTGATGACTTCCACTATTCTTTACACGTCCGACCTCCTAAAATATTTCCTCAAGTATTTACTTTTATTTGGAGTCTTAAATTTCCCTAATTGTTTGTATTAGTACTAAAAGTGTTTCCTAGGATTGTATTCTCATTATGCTCATAAGATAGAAGTGATCAAAAGCATATTATATATTACTGTTATTTACTTATATCCTTTTTCATTTTTATAACAATGTTCATCTAATAAAATGATTCATTATTTACATATTTAAATTACTTTTTCTAATAATTTTCTCATCCATAAAAAATATTAGTGGATATTCATTGGTTCTTGTAGATAGATATATTACACTCCCCTTAACAATTGATATCAAATCTATCTAATTCATTAAGGATTATATTTACTATAAGGTCCCTATCCATATTCAACCCATTATATTGAGTTTAAAACATGAAGTCATTTTATATAATTCTTAAAAACCGTTTTTGGATTATAGTTTTTGAGAATTACATAATAACTTTTACATAACTAACCCACACATTACAAAGTGGAAACCTGAACATAGTATCAATTTTTTCCACAATACAACACCTTAAAAATAAAACATGTTATGATTTCATGAAGAATATTCATTATTTTCATCTTAACATTATTATAGTTCATAATAATCTATAAACCCCATGGGAAAAACTTTAAAACATGAGACAAGCACAAAAATATCAGTAAGGTATATATAGAATACAAGAAAGAAACATGGGAATCCTTTTAAAAAAATTATATAATATAAGAGAGTTTTCCTTTAATATTATAAATGTTAATATGAAATAGAAATTTACTCACAAATGAAATAAGCATTATAACCCATAGTTTTTTCATAAAACACATTATAAGAAAATATAAAGCTAGAATCATAATCATGATGTATTCTTAGAAAACATGAATACCCATAAAAATGTTTCTTTAAAACATACGTTTTTACATATAAAAGGGCCTAATTATTCCTTCAAAAAATCATTATATAACCTTATGATATCATAATATTTCCATGAAAATCATTATCTAACATAGAAATTTCATGTAGCTACGTTGTGACTATATCTTTATAGAACCCTAACAAGTACACTTTCAAATTGAATAACCTACACGGTAAATTCTAACAAAATTCTTGAGGGAACATAATCATTACCCAATGAAATTGAGAGATATATCTAGCTCACACATTCTTTTGAACATTTAAAAGGAACATAAAATACATAAAACACATCAAATATTTTTTTTTCATCAAAATCATATAAATATACTTTTGGACCGATAAGTAATTGTTTTTGGATTTTGATACATCCCTTTACTTTAAAAAACCATTTTCAATACTAAACGACCCAAAACAAAGATTTTATGATTTTTTCATTAACCAAACATTGAATAATTCAAATGAAATTAACTATCAAATAAATTGTGTGGTAGTGGATAAATACATTGACATTATATAAGTTAAAATAAAACCTTTTTTCCTTTTTTTAATGAATGAAATATAAAAAAATATTTATTTTAAAAACCATTAAAATAATGTAAAAGGAGACATAAAATACCCTATAAAATTTATTTAAGTCATTATAAATAAATCAATAAAATAATTTTATGAATATGTACATGGATGAAAAATATTTTGGAAAAAATCTTTAAATCATTTAAAATGAGGTTCTAAGGTAAGTTTCACAAACATTGAATTGATCTTGTCATGTTTGTTATTAATATTAATGAATAATATAATTATATTAATTATTTACTTACTTAATATAAATTTTATGGTTTATTAATCCATTTATTTCACTTATATCCATGTTATACTTATTTAATTAATCATTTAATTTCACATCAGACGTTTTGAGAACATTCAAATTATAACTCAGAAATGGATTTTGTAGGTTTAATATAGTCAAATGGATCATGATTATAAAATTTCAAGAATCATAATAATGTCATAATTATCACTTTTACACATTTATTATATCATTAAATCAATCCTTGCAAGATGGTAATGTAAAATGAATTTCATTACAACATGGACACAATTATCCGTACGTACACATGAGTAACATTTCTATTTTTTAACGAACATGAGTAAAAGAAGATAAGAATTATTTTAGATTTCAATAATTATAATTATATAATAAATATCATATTCCTTATAATAATGTACATTTATATACAAGTAATTTTATGTATTTATGAAAAATGAAATATATTTATTCGAGAGGTGATAGTCTTCATTTATGTACGAGTGATGTTTTTATTCTTATCATAGCAACTCACTTTTTTCTACCAAAGAAACTATTCAAAATGACAAAAAATGATTGTGGAATCATTACCTAAATTTTATATTATGATCCCAAATATGAAATCATTTTTATCAAATTAATTTTTTATATGTTTCTTAAATTAGCTTTAAAATAAACCTGTAAAATGTGACGAAAAAAAGTTTCTTGAAAAATGAAATTTATTTATAATTTTTATACCAAATTCATGTAAAAGTTTGATTCTAATGAAATTTATTAGATAGTTTTTAAGAAAATTACTTTTTTATATTTTAAAACTAATAAAATAATAAGATTATGTAAATACATAAAAAAACACAATTTATTTAAATATTGACATATTCGACTATTCACCATAAATTCATCTTTTCTAGAAAAATATGAAAAATTAACTCTATAAAAATTTGAAATTGATGAAATCCAAAGGTATATAATTTTTTTTAAAATTAACGTTCTATAATTTTGGAATTAATCATTTTATATATAACAAAATAATAGATGTAAATGAATTTAGTTCAAATAATTCTATTTTACTCTTAGTTAGAAAATTATTAAATATTCTTATAATTAATATAACTCTATAAAATCTAAATCAAGAATATTTAAATTGAATTAATATTTTTTTAAAATTACAATTTTTGTTAAATTTTCCACCCTTTTGGAAATTGGTTAATCATAATTTTATTCATTTCATGAACAAGTAGGGATAATTTTCTTTTATATAATTTTCAGATCCCCATGTTTATTATTCAATCATATGGTTTTTAAACAAAACCTTAACCTGATGAATAACCTTATTTTTCAATAGCTACAATCTATGATCATGAATATGAAAATATTTTCCCTTATAAGAAGGGTTCTCTTGAAACTAAACTAAATCATGACTCAAAACATGAGATTTCAAGTGACCTACGATTAGAATAAATGTGTATTACATCATTTTATATTAATATTGTTCACATTACAAAAGCAAATTTCATAGGATCATAATAGTTTAGTGTCATTGGAAATAAGGAAACATAGTCTACTACTTTTGTGAAACATTTTCAAAATATCCCTTAAATTTCATCACCTTTATTATTCTTACTTAAAACCATTCATCACTACCTAGGGAAAGGAAACATAAGAAAGTGGATATCATAGATTCTCATTAAGGGAAAACAAGAGATTATTGTATGAATAACATGAGAATATGGGTATAAGAACTTGATCGTATCATTTGAATATCATTCCCTGCATATTAAGAGTCATAAAAATGAATCATGGAATAAAAATATGTAGTTCATAATACATGAATCATAAAATAATGGAGACTATAATCCATAAAATAATGAAATAGGAATAATTCATGGAATTGTAATAGACACATAAGTATATAAAATCATTCCCTATATGTTAGTTCTCATTACCAAAACATATCAGGACACTTCATTGGGGATGCACCTACTTGGTGGGAAAAATTTCAATCACCATCAAATAATTTTAATTATAGTGGATAAACTTATACCATTTTCGTATAGTGGATCAAGTATATTTACATTTTCTCATAATTATCTTAAAAGATGTAAATATTTACCCGATGTATCAGAGAGCTATAACAGGCTCATACAATGCTATCTGGGCTGCCCGATCATATAAGATGTAATGAGATTACCTAATGTTATCTATTCCGCACCATCATATATGTAAAAACTCCAAATTTCTGTGGAAGTTTTTTTCATAAATACATGGGAATGTAAAGAATCCCCAAAAATTGATGATGAGTGATTCTAAGGCCAGGTGTGCTCAGTATCAATTTCCTATGTTTTGTTCGAGTACGTTTAGTAAAGGTGAAAGCGTGTTTTTATAACTGTTGAACGAGTGATTTGAATTGAAATTTGAGGGCACCGTTGAACAAGCAGTGTCAGTATTCACTTAACGAGACTTTCACCTCAACAGCTATGCGTCGATAATAAAAGATATTTTTTGGGTTTTTAGTGAAAGAATTAAATAAAAATAAAGTTATGTAGCTTTATTTTTATTTTTTTGGTTAAATCCTCCATGCGGAAGTTGGAGGTGGGTACCACAACAACTTAACCTCCCACGATAGGTTATGATTGTGGGGGCCACCCGAACCTAACCTCCTCTTCATGTTATTGATGGTTGGGACCAACCAGGTTTTTATCCCCCTTGAAACTTTCCATTATTGGGAAGAAAACCTCAAACTTCCATCAAGTGTAAGGGAGGTTCTTCAACTTCCCTTACACTTAATTATGCCAAATCCTCTTCATTAATTATTTGAGCCAATGCTTTCTATTAATTGTTTAACCCATTTGAATTTTGTGCCAACAATTAAATAATAGATAAAGTTAATCTATTATTTTGGCTTGGCATATTCATCTTGATGGAACTTCGGAGAGGAGAGAGAGCTTAGGGTGAGAAGCTCTCACCAACGAATAACGAAGAACGCGTCTTTCCAATGAAGAACGCCGGTGATGAGCATTTTTGACTTTTTTCTTCATAACCTCCTTCGACGTAGGACGTCTTCGACTACGACGTGCCGACACAAAAACAGACGATCGAGAAAAAATGATGATGTCTTTCTTTTTCCCTGTGACTTCGTCGATGAACAATGATCAAGGTAGGGGTTCCAGATTTGTTAATGTTTTCTCATTCTTCATTTCATTTCGAGGATTAAGATTCAAAGCTACATGCTATCACTCTAATATCGAGGGTGTGGGCCAAACGAAAACAGCCCGACCCCTCTTCCTTACTTTGTGGATTTTGATGCTAATCACAGAACGAGTATGGGTTGAGTTATTTTCCTCAACGATGGTTTCAGATCGAAGGCGACATCCCAAGTAGTGTGAGGCAACTATCAGAACGAGAATCGGGCCACCAGAACTCGTCCGGTGTCCCACAGAAAGTTCCTTGGTGGTTAGAACTGGCGAACGTCACCAGCGACGAAGGGAAGGGCGGTCGGCACTCCAGCCGGCAACGTTGATGGTGGAAGTGTAACCGTTCCACCGGAGGAGTAGGTTGTGGCTGAAGGACCATTGAAGTGTAGCGGCAACCGATGCAAGGTCGGCCGCAATGAAAACCGGCGGCTCGGGACACCGGGTTGGCAGGGAAGGCGCGTCGCAGCGCGCACCACGCGGTGGAGAAAAGGGATCCGTGGCCTTGGCCTCAGTGATGGACGACATAAGGATGGCTCTACTGGCTGCATAAGGAGGTGCAGAGTAACCACGCCGAGCGGGAGGCGGCTGGCCGCTCGGTGAATGGGGAAGAGCGAGACCCGATGCGTGGGTCCCGCATGACACAAACTCGCGCCACGTGGTGCCAAATCTGAACCACCCAAAAGGCTAAGCCATTCGGGACTCTAGGGGCATGACCTTCCTTCTAGATTTGTTTAGGGAAGACCCCACGGGGACTACCAACCACGTGCCTCATGTAGGCCGAGCCCAGCATGGGCCAGAACAAGTGCGAGACGGACCCAACACTGGCCAGACCCAGTGCGGGCCGAGCCACCCCCATAGGACCTGCCTCCCCCACAGGTCGGGTCGGACCCACGGACCGGTTCTGATGCTAGTCTGGACCTGGGTCGGGCTGGGTCGGGCCGGGTCGGTCTGACTGGGCCGGACTGGACCCGGACCCGCTTTGACTTGTTTCCACTCTTTTGCCCATAACATGAGCTATAAGAGTCCGATTGATGAACCATATACTGAGACGAAAAACTTGTAGGAAGATGGTTCTTTTGGTATACCACACTCGAGATTTGGACCAAGTTAGTGTATGACCGGGTTGGATTGAACGTAAATCCAACTGGGCCCTCAGAACAGAAATGCCAATAACTCTTAGACCAGGTGTTCGATTGATGCGCCGTTAGTTGCGTTGGGTTTATTATGGAAATAAGGATCCTTTGGATACATAAAATTGGGAATCCATGGTAGTGTATGAATAGAATCATGGCTTGAGGGGTGGACCCTCCCGGAATCAAGCGTGCTTTGTGCGGAACCCTGTGGCTAGCATCTTTGTGATAAAGGAATCCTACGTGGGTTCGACTGGATGGAATATAGTTCCAGTATCCTATGTGGGTTTGATAGCTCTTACTACTATTCTAGGATCATACATGGGTTCGACAGCTCTGATTACTATTCTAGGATCCTACGTGGGTTCTACAGTTTCAATTACTGTACTATGATCCTACATGGGTTCGACTAAGTAGATGATTTAGTGACTACATCTAATCATCTCAATCTCTCTACATATGTTGTATACCTATTCGAGATGTGCCTTGAATCTATGTTTTTATCAAATATTTATCTTTCTTCCTTCGTAGAATTGGTTATTCTTGGGCTCAAGAGTTGGAGTCGGTTTGTATTTAATTTCTTGGGTATATGTATGGGCATATACCTAAGTAGGGTTGGATGATACTTTTTGATTGTATTCATACTACTGGGGTTATTCCTTAGGGGGTTCTGGGAGACCTTTGGGGGTCTCGGGGTCCCGATTAAGTATCGTTATAATCACCCCATGCACGGGCGTCGCCCACGCGTTGTTGTGTCCTATGCAGACGACATACACTAGTGATCGATGCTGAGAGAGATGGACGGTTGGCTACTTGTAGATGGACAAAGAAGGGTCATACTTTAGGGACGAATTGATCGAAATCTGTACCTACCCTTTAGTTGGGATTTTCCAGTGGACGATCCAAGAGCTGTTTTCCCCTTTTTCATGTACATGTACTTCAGTTGGGTTTGTATACTGGCCCATTTAATTTCAGCACTATTTACAATATTAGTACTTTTTGGTTATCTCTGGTTGTGTACAGTCTGCGTGAGTAGCAGGTTTAAAGGAAATTCCTTCCCTTTTCTCTGGGATATGGCTTTTTGGTGCTAGTTGTTAGCCCTTGGCCGATGAAAGGTGGGAATCGGGCAGTCACTTCACGGACCTGTGGATGGGTCATGAAAAATTTGTATTAGAGGTGTCGGTTCTACCGTAGAACATTGAACATTGATCTTTTAATGGAAATAGTGTTAAGTGTTTTGGGTGTGGTTATAATTTTAGAGAAATAGGTGTTGGTGAAGCGGTTGATGTATCCATACACAAGGACTCTGACTTTAGATATCCAACCCAGTGCCTGAAAACACTTATTGTGTGTTTATTTCATTTGAAATGTTCTCTTTGTGATCTCTTTAAGTTTGCTCACCTGGTATAACTTATTGACCATGGAACACTTGTTTCTTTTATGGATGACCCCACCCAGAGAGCCAACCTGGATTCAAGGCTTTGTATGAGATGGCAGCCCACCGAGCGATGAGGCCTCGGTGCAGGACCCTATCACAACAGAGGAACTAGTAGTACAAATACCTGTTGGTCCACCGATGCCACCAGAACCAACAACAGAGTATGCACACCGCTTGAGTGTGTTGCACGAGTTCCAATGCGAGAGGCTGTGTAGGTTCTGGGGTGCGACGGACCCACATGCTGCTGAGGATTGGCTGGAGGCTATGGTTATATTCTTTAGACTGGTAGGGACACCTGCTGACCTTATGGTGATCGTTGCCGTGAGTTTCCTGCAGGAAGTTGCAGGTAGATGGTGGAGCCTAATGCTCTAGGTGCATGACGAGATGAAACTTCTCTGGGAAGACTTCGAGAGCTTGTTCCGGGAGGAGTTTGTCTCAGCCACCCAACGTGTAGTGCTGATACAAGAGCTACATCATCTGTAGCAGGGCAGCATGACAGTAGCATAGTACTCAGCGAGGCTCACTGACCACTCATGCTACTACACATATATGGTTTATGACCCATTCTTCAGGGCCCTAAACTTCGAGCAGAGACTCAAGTGATATATCATGGCTTCAATGATCTCTCTCAGCATCCCGACGCAGGTAGAGGTGTTGGAGAGAGCCCTCTTAGTGGAGTGTTTATTTGCACAGAAGTCACCAGTAGCCATACCCACCACAGGGCATCACATAGTGGAGTCTTCTGGAGGTGGAAGCAGACAGATGTCACAAAGATCCAAGTGGAACAGGACCTTCGGTGGAAGACGTCATTATACGAGTTCGGTGGTGAGGGGCACATGAGACATAACCGGTTATACGAGGAGCAGGCAACTCTACACATGCAACGGGCATGGTCGCATGGCTCGTGACTGTTTGACCCACCATGCAGATGATCAGTAGACAGTCAAATGACCACCCAGGTCGAGACAAATATTTTATCGAGGTGGTCTACAGGGCATTGGTGGACTTGGCATAAGAGCTAGTCGAGTAGCTGGAGGTGGGAGACATTTCGAGGTGTTATCGCCACCACCACGAGGAGGTCCACCCTGACCGCAGGGAGCAGGTGGACATGAGAGAGGTCAGCTCCAGGAAGTTGAGGCTTACGATCATGATGCTGTATATATGAGTTGAGGTATGATCTGTGTCTACTCTACCATAGCTGCAGTACCTATAGACACAGGTTTCTGTCACACTTTCAGTGCCACTGCCCCAGTACAGAGCTCGGAGATTATGACAGAGCCATTGGGTTAATCCTTACAGCTATAGATTTATATGGGAGCGGATTCGAAGATTACGAACTAGTTCCGGTTCTGTGAGATCACTCTAGGAGGAGAGATCATTGGCTAGGATCTCCTTGTAATGGCATCTAGGCCTTATGACTTCATCATGGGTATGGACTGGTTATCTATAGTCAATGGTCAGATTGACTATATTAGGTGGAAAGTGCATTGTGTCCATAAGGATGGGACTCAGTTTAGCTTCACCAGCGAGAAGGGATCCTTTGCAATGCAGGATGGACTTACCGAGATGAGGTGGAAGAAAATTACTCATTGGTTGGAAAGCCTTATCCTCGAAGTGGTTGATGTCCAGAGTCCAAGCTATCCTTTTGTGGTGCATCCGTATGTGGATGTTTTTGTTGATGAGGTGCCATGACTACCTCCTCGTAGAGAGGTAGATTTTACATTGACTTGTATCCCATGACGACACCTATATCTATGCTAGCATATTGGATGTCTCCCGCGGAGCTTCGTGAGCTGTGAGTACAGTTGGATGATTTATAGGGAAAGGGATTCTTCAGACCCAGTATTTCACCATGGGTAGCCCCAATTTTGTTCTCCAAGAAGGTGGATTGGAGTTTGAGGCTCTGTGTGGATTACAGACACCTAAACCAGGTGACTGTGAAGAACAAGAATACACTTTCAATGATTGATGTCATCTTCAATCAGCATAAGGTATCACGTCGGTTCTCGAAGATAGACCTCCGATCTAGCTACCACCATCTTAGAGTACAAGATGAGGATGTGTATAGGACAACTTTTTGATGTCGGTATGGTCACTATGAGTTTCTGGTTATGCCATTCGGTGTAACCAATGCACTAGCTGTGTTCAAGGGACTCATGAATAGGATCTTCCAGCCATACCTTGATCACTTTGTGGTGGTCTTCATTGATGACATTCTGATCTTCTCGACTACCGAGGAGGAGAATCCCCATCATTTACAGATAGTACTGGACACACTATGAGACAACCAGATTTATGGTAAACTCTTGATGTGCCTGTTCTAGATATGACAGATTACTTTCCAGGACACGTCATCTCAGAGGCTCGAGTTGCTATGGATGCAGCGAAGATTAGGGTTTTGCTAGCATGGGAGCCACCCAGGAGTGTAACGATGGTACAGAGTTTCCTGGGTCTAGACGGTTATTATCAAGGCTTTGTTCGACACTTCTCCAGAGTTGAATCACCCTTATCGGCATTGATAAAGATGGGAAACCCTTCATGCGGTCCGAGAGGTTCCAAAATAGTTTTTAGGAGCTGAGGTAGAGGCTAACTAGTGCACCCGTCATGACGCTACCAGAGGAGGGAGTTGGGTATGTAGTCTACTGCAATGCATCAGGGACTGGGCTTGGATGCGTCTTGATGAAGGACCGAGCAGTGATAGCTTATGGTTCTTGTTAGATGAGACATCATGAGTAGAACTACGCTACCCATGACCTGGAGTTAGCATCAGTGGTCTTCGCCTTGAAGATGTGGTGACACCGTCTGATGGGTTATCATTTCACAGTCTACTTTGACCACCGGAGTCTCAGGTATATCTTTTTTTAGAAGGACCTAAACCTGAGACAGTGGCATTGGATTGAGTTACACAACGATAATGATTTCTACATAGTTTATAATCATGGGAAATAGAACATTGTAGAAGATGATATCAGTAGGATATCAGGTATTCAGTAGTTAGGAGAGGTTACTGAGCAGCTGGTCACTTTGTATATTTCTTATGTTGACCAAGATGGAGAAGCTTTCATGCAGCATCATATTGTCACACCCCCACTCTTTCATAGAGTCTGGGAGGCGCAACGTGGGGAAACTGACTACAAGACATGACATGCTCAGATATCCCTAGGGAATGCACATGATATATTTTATGAAGATGGGGAGCACGTCATCCTTTTTAGAGGATGTACCATGGTACCAGTGTCACTTCAGGAGGAAGTGTTGATGGATTTCCCCACATCCTCTATAGCGGTACATCCAAGAGTGGAAAAGATGTACTAAGATCTCCGACAATAGCACTAGTGGTTGGGAATGAAGAAGGTAGTTACAGAGTTTGTCTCATGAGTCCTCACTTATCAGCAAGAGAAGGCGGAGAATCAAGTACCAATAGGCTTGGTTCATCATTTAAAGGTTCCAGAGTGGAAGTGGGATGGGATATCCATGGATTTCGTCATAGGAATTCCACATATATCTAGGGGTTGTGAATCGATTTGGGTGATCATTGACTGACTCATCATGTTGGACCACTTTCTACCAACCAGAGAGCATGGTTCAGTAGAGAGCCTGAGATGCCTTTATGTGCAGAAGATTGTGCAGCAACATGGATTACCTTATTCTATTGTCTCCGATCGTGACACAAGATTTATTTCCCGGCTATGGAGGGGTTTGCAGGAGGCTTTCAGGATGAAGATTCATTTGAGAACAACCTTCCATCCTCAGACGGATGGTCAGATCGAGTGGACCATTCCAAACCCTTGAGGACATGTTGCGTACTTATGTCCTCGAATTTGGTCACAGCTGAGAGGATCACTTACCTTTGGTGGAGATTTCATACAACAACAGCTACCACTCCACCATTGGGATGGAACCTTTTGAGGAGTTATACGAGCGACCTTGAATATCACGTCTGTGCTAGACTGAAGCAGGAGAGTAAGCACTCGTGGGACTAGAGATGGTACATGTAACACAGAGAAGGTGTAGATCAATTAGGAGTTGATGAATACTGCACAGAGAAGTATAAGTTGTATGCGGATAGGAGACAAAGACCTCTAGATTTTGAGGATAGCGACCACATCTTTCTACGGGTCTCACCTCATCAAGGTTTATAATGATTCAGACAAGGTGGGAAGTTATCTCCAAGATTCATCGGACCCTTTCAGGTCCTCAGAAGAGTTGGAAATGTGACATACCTCTTATCACTTCCACCTCATTTGCACTAGGTGCACGATGTATTCCACATATCCCAGCTGAAGAGATACGTTCATCGCCCCTCTCACATCATTAACCATGGAGAGATGGTCATCGATTATGGGATGACTTTTATAGAGGTTCAAGTGAATATTGAGGATCGAAAAGAGTGTGTCCTATGTGGACAGTCGATACCTCTAGTTTTGTTCACTGGCAGTACAAGAACCTCTATGAAAGCACATGGGAGTGGGAGGCTTAGATGCATGCTCAGTACCCCCACTTGTTCCCTTAGTTTGAGTTTTAGCTTACGGGGACGTAAAGCCCTGAGGTGGGGAGAATGTAAAGACCTGGAATTTCTATCGAATTGTTTTTCATAAATACATGGGAATTTTGAAAATCCGTAAAAATTGATGGTGCATGATTCTGAGGCCCGGTGAGCTTGTAATCAATTTCTGATGTTTTGTTTGTTACATTCAGTAAACATACGAGAGGGTTTTTTTAAAGTTTTCAACCGGTGATCGGAATTGAAATCCGAGAACACCATTGAACTCACATCTCCAGAATTCACTTAAGGAGACTTTCAACTAGACGGTAGTGGGTCGAGAATAAAATATAGGTTTTGTGTTTTTAGTGAAAGAAATAAATAAAAATAAAGTTGTGTAGCTTTGTTTTATTTTGTTGGTTAAAGCCTCCATGTGGATGTTGGAGGTGGGGACCAACACACCTTAACCACCCATGATAGGTTATGGTGGTTGGGCCCACTCGAACCCAACATCCTCTTCATGTTTATTATGGTGGGGACCATTTGGGTTTTTAACCCCCTTGAAACTCTCTATTAATGGGGAGAAACCCTCAAACATACATTAACTGTTGGGGAGCCTCTTCAAATTACCTAAAATTTAATTACACCAAATCATATTCATTAATTATTTGAGCCAACGATTTCAATTAATTGTTCAATCCATTTAAATTTGGTTCCAACAATTAAATAATAGATAAACTTAACCAATTATTTTGGCTTGGCATATTCATCTTAGTGGAACTTTGGATAGGAGAGTGTACATAGGGAGAAAAGCTCTCACCAATGAAGAATGAAGTATGCATCTTTTCAACAAAGAATGCTGGCAAGGAGCATTTTTGACTTTCTTCCTTGTAACCTCCTTCGATGTAGTACATCTTCGACTATGAAGATCCAGCACACAAACCGACAATCGAGGAAAAAGGAAGATATCCGTATTTTCCCCATGACTCCGTCAATAAACAATGATCAAGGTAGGGGTTGCAGCATTGTTAATTGTTTCTCATATTTAGTTTCCCTTAGTGGATTAATATTTGAAGCTATATGCTATCACTCTAACACAGATGGTGCAGGTCGAACAAACACGACCCAACTCCTCCGCCTTACTTTGCAGATTTTGATGATAATCATGACAGAAATTTGGGTTGATATATTTTCATCAACGATGGTTGTGGATCGAAGGAGACATCCCGAGTAGTGCACGGAAACATCCAGAATGAGGATCGGGCCACTGGAACTCGTCAGGTGACCCGCGGAAAGTTCACTGGTGGTTGGAACTGGCGAACGTCCCCGACAACGAAGGGAAGAGCAGTTGGCACTTTGGCTAGCTGCGTGGATGGCGGTGGAAAAACCATGCTGTTGGAGGAGTAAGCTATGGCAGATGGGCCACAACAGTGCAGCGGCGGCCAGCGCAAGGCTGACCGCGAAGAAAACCGATAGCTTGGGCCACCGGGTTGCCGGGGAAGGCGCGGCATAGCACGTGCCGCGCGGTGGATCAAAGGTGTCCGTAGCCTTGGTCGTGGTGATGAAGGACGGGAAGCTGGCTCTACTGGTTGCTGGAGGAGGCATGATGTAACCGCACCATGCGGGAGTCGGCTGGTCGCTTGGCCAGCCGGGAAGAGCGGGACCCGCTGCGTGGGTCCCGCGTGACACAGACCAGTGCCACATGGCGTCTTATCTAAACCACCCAAACGGCTATGCCATTTGGGACTCTAGGGGGCACGACATTCCCCCTAGGCACGGATAGGGCGGACCCCATAGGGACCTCCAGCCGCGGGCTGAGCCCAGCAGGGGCCAGACCCATTGTGGGCCGAACCCAGCAAGGGCCGATCCAAAGCGGCCGGACCCAGCGCGGGCCGGACCCAGCATGGGCCAGGCCGCCCCCACGGGCCAAACCACCCACGCGGGTCGGTTCAGACCCGCAGACTGGGTTGGACCCCAGTCCGGACCTCAGTCGAGCAAGGTCGGGCTGAGTCGGTCCGACTAGGTCGGACCGGACCCAGACCCTCTTGGACCTGTTTCTACTCTTTTGTCCATAACATGAGCTATGGGAATCTGATTCACAAACCGCCTATGACGACAAAAACCTTGGACGGGGATGGTTATTTTGGTATACTCAATCGAGGTTTGAACATAGTTGGGGTACAGCCGGGTTGGATCGATTGTAAATCCAACTGTGCCCTCAGAAAATAAATGCCAATAACTCTGAGACCGGGAGTTCGATTGACGCACCTTCAGTCGCATTGGGTTTCTTATGGAAAAACTTATATTTTAGATACATCAACTTGGAAAATCATGTCTGTTGATGTATAGACTCTGGGATTGAAGACAAAACCCTCCCAGAATCAGGTGTACTTTGTCTGGAACCCTGTGGATGGATGCTTTGTGATAAATGGGTCTTATGTGGGTTTGACAGGACTAACTACTGTTCCAGGATCCTATGTGGATCTGATAGCTATGACTAATGTTCCAGGATCCTACATGGGTTCGATATCTCTAATTAATGTTTCAAGATCCTATCTGGGTTTGACATCTTTGATTATTTTACCTGGATCCTACGTGGGTTTGATAGAGTAGATGATTTAGTGGCAGAATTTAATCATCTCTATCTCTCTACATAAGTTGTATACCTGCGTGAGATGATCCTTGACTTTGTGTTGTTATCAATGAGTTATCTTTCTTCCTTCGTGGAATGGGTTATGCTTGGGCTCAAGAGTTGGATCTGGTTAGTCTTTGATTGGTTGGCTATATGTAAGGGAATATACCTATGTTGGGTTGGATGATACTTTGTGATTGTATTCTTACTACATTAGTTTATCCTTATTGGGTTCTGGGAGACCATCAGGGGTCTCGAGGTCCCTAATGAGTATCGTTATACTCACCCCTTCACGGGCTTCACTCACACAATTTTGAGTCCTGTGCAGACAAAAGACAACAGTTATCGAGGCAGAGAGAGATGAACGGAAGGTTGCTCAGAGCTGGACTTTGACGAGACATACTTCCGGGTCGACTTGATCGAGACCTGTACCTACTCTTTAGGTAGGATTTCCTGGTGGATGATCCAGGAGATGCTTTCCCCTTTTTCCTGTACTTGTAATTTAGTTGGGTTTGTATACTGGACAATTTACTTTCATCACTCTTTACAATATTAGTACTTTTTGGTTATCTCTGGTTGTGTATAGTCTGTGTGAGTTGCCGTTTTAATGGTAATGCCTTCCCTTTTCTCTGGGATATGCCTTTTTGGTTCTAGTCGCCAGCCCCTGACCTAATGATGATGGGCTTGGGGTAGTCATGACATGGGTATGTGGATGGGTCGTGATAATATAAGCTGAAATTTTATTATATAGTGATATATTGGACGACCATAATATAATATATAATGGGCTTACCCAGTGATATCTGGGCCACCCCATCATATAATATGTAACGGGTTTACCTGGTGCTATCTAGGCCACCCCATCATATAAGTTATCTCCATCAACCACAACATTAATTAATTACAAAGATATTTTTTATAATCATAAAACTCATTAGTATAATTATTCTTCCGTAAACTAATTAACCTAGCGAAATGAAATGGTATTCATTTAAATCTCTTTGAAATATAATTAAGTCAATAAAAATAATCAACTTCCATAAATATTGTGCTCTAAAAACATAAAACATTCATAGGAATAATATAAATGGTATCCATGGATCATATCCCTAGTAATTAAAAAAAATTAAATGGTTATCATCTTATTGGAGAATGATTTTGAAAGATCACTTGAAACATAATTTTCTTTTTGAAAAACAACTATTTAAAACATATAACATTTTCAAAATACATTTCTTTTAAAAACAAATTAACAAATTATATAACAATATTTGAAAAAAATTAAATAAATTTTTACTCTATTTTTTAGATACTCTATTTCATTGAAATTGATCATAAAATTTAATTCAAAACATTTTGAAACATTTTTAGAAGGCATTGTGGTGAATGAATAAACATTTCTGATCGAAGAGAGAGACAATGTCAGATTATCTTAAAAACAATTTCTTAATTATCATAAGTACCAAAGAGTGGGAGAATGGTACCATTACATGAATATATCATGAATACCGAAAGGAGAATGAAATCCATGATATTTATTGAGTTATGATCATAATATTTCATCAATGGAATAATAATCACAAACAATACCGATAAATGATTTGATTATAGAAATAAACTATTTCCAATTGGGTAACATTGAATCATAAATACCATAAAAGAATAAAATGACATAAAGATTTAAATATAATAAAAAAATCTATTCATGATATAAAATTCCATATAAAATTAGAGACACCTCTTAGAATAATATAGGTGTATAACATGTATGTGTCTCAAAGAGGGAAAATTTAGTAAAAATTACGTTACCAGTTTCGTCGCTTTTAACCAGTTTACCCCATGAAAGAGAGATCTTAAAATGGATATTTAAATACACATAAATTTAATTATAATAATTATATAATAAATTTATTTAATGTATATACACCACATAACAAGAATAAGTGGTTAATATAGCTTATATCTCCTAAAAGTAAAAGTGGGATGAGGAAAACATTACATTAAGTATTTACATTTCTTCAGACATGGTCAAACATACTGTATAATAAATACAAGTTTATAATACATATACCAAAAAAACCATATTCTTATATATAATATCAAATATTATTTTATTATGATCAAAATTATAGATTTGTTAACAATTTTAGGTTAATGTTGTGTTGTGGTTAAAAACAACTTTGTCTTTCCTATATTTTTTGGCTTGTTATTATTGATCCTTTTATTCGGAAAATGATTGAATTATTTAAAGACTGTAAGTTATGATATAAGTGTCATATATAATCATTATATATTTTTTTATAATAATATATAAAATAAATAAACATGAAATGAAATACATCATTCATGGATACGGTAGGTCACACATATGCATGAACACTGTATCCATTTTCCTGGTATATTGACTGAAAAAATTAAATGAAATGTATTTATATTAATATATATATATATATTATAACCATATAATTATTATTCAAAATATATCATACATGTTCACTAAAATAATCTTTAATACCTTCTAAGTAAAACATGAATGAATGCCATCACTTTGAGGAGGCGGTAATTGATCCATCCACAAACGAAGTTATCATAGTTACACAATACTGAAAGCACAAAGGTATGTTATATATACTAAATTAATCATTATAAATACATTTTTATATCATATATATATCATATATAAATATGATTTACATTATTTTCAACCTTGGATGGTGTAAATGGAAGAACGAATGACATCGGTTCGCAAGGCGGTAGTCCTCCAGACACAAGAACGATGACTATGTATCCCAGTTGATGGTAGTGTGTGAGATTTATAACCTTAATCGTAGTATAAAAAATTATTATTATATTTGTTATTATGATTTTATTATATAATAATGTAATAATAATATTTTATGGTGTGGAGAAAGAAATAAAAACAAAGTTCTTATTGATTGGTGTTACATCTTCTTTGAGTAACACCTTTTGGTTTGCATAAAAGGGATTCCTTGATTGGATTTATTCCTAAATTTATGTTTATAAAATTAAGTTAGTGATTTTTTATGAGGATTGGATAGGTATTGGACAAGAGAAATGAATTTATTGGTGTTAAAGAAGTGGGGGGGGGGTGAGTACTATTTTATTGAGGGGGAGGAGTGACATTCTGGTAAATATAAAATGGAAAAAACTTTTGAGAGGTTTCCCTTACAGAATGGTCCTAAAATAATGGTATTTATTCTATAAAAAGAACTATTTTGTATATATATGGCCATAAAATTTCTTTTTGAAAAGTTTTTAGTTCATTAATCATTTTAATGATTAAATTTTAACCATTATGTAAACACGTTTCTAACTGGATCATTATAATCAATCTTAATAACATTCACTAATAGTTTTTGTTTAAAAACAATTCTTAACATTATAGAATTTTTAATTTATTCTTATTCTATATATGGAATCATTTTTTCAAAATTCTAATCACATAATTGGCATAAATTAATTTAAAAATAATCCAGTAAAAGTAAATAGACTGTGAGATTTTAAAATAGAAAAGCAAGAAATGTTTTTATATCCAATTCCAATATTAAATTTCCTGAAAAGACATAAATTACATTAATTGATTTATAAATTATCTAACTATACATTAAAAAATTAAATTATAATATAACTATATAAATAAATCAGATGAAAACCAATTTTTTTATATTTAGTTCTTTCACTATTCATAGAAAAATGAAAGTTCTCAGAAAAATACCAAGGAATCACTCAAAGAAATATTGCATATTACACTTCCAAAAATTTTGTTTATTTTTTCAAATAAAAATTATAAAAATGTCATAATTTATATTTGAATTTGGTTATCCAAAAAAAGGCGGCAAAATAACCTTTTAGAAAAACACCTCTTTTTATTCATATAATTTGATATATTCTTATCTTATGCCTATCAAATCTATTAGATGATTGTAAAATTTTTTTATTGAATATAAAATATATATATTTTAACAAACAAATTCATCAAAAGTTTTAGGTTTAATTTATTTAGATAAAATGGAGTTTGTACATGAAGAAATAGTTTTTTTAGAAAATAAATTTCATTAATTTCATATAGTTCTTTATTTGATTTAAAACAAATATATAAACAAAAGAATTAATTTCTATATATATATAAACCATATTGTTAGTACATATATAATCTTATTTGTAGAATCCAATCCAATGGTTAGTTGACAACTATAATAATATTGTAATAATACTATTAATAGTATATTTTAGTATAGTAAAACTCAGTCTTTCCAATAACACTATCAATTGAAGGGACTCTATATTGTCTGAAAAACCAGAAAATGATTTTTTTTAATGTACAAAAAAATAATCTACGGGTTTCATGTAGTGAAAGATCGACATGGTGTTGCATACATAGTAATAATAACTTACTGCTTTTATATAATACGATCTATATTCAGTGTTTCGTGAAATATTGATTTTCGAAAATATTAACTTAATTGGAAAAAATATATTTCAAACAATTTGGGGGTGTTACATTCTACCCCCCTTAAAATTAATTTTTCCTTGAAATTCTTCTAGGTTATTGACGGTTTATTACCTGAATTTTTATTCTATAGAAACCCACATCGTAAATATGAATATTAAAACTCCCATCAATAAAAAAGTAATTTTGGAAACATAAAAAAAACCCAATGTAACTCATAACTAGGTTTCCAAATTGGAGAACAAATACAGGCAATGAAAACACGGATATGGAATAGAAATATAACTATAAATTTATGATGGTGAGTGACAACGAACATGGATAGGATAAAGTTAATGATCATAAATCAATAACCCAAGGAGGATTGAAAAATCTCATTAGTGTCATAAAAAATAATGATAAGAGGAATTTGTTTTTCATAACAATTTCCCTAGTGTTAAAGAATTTTGACAAGGAGATTTAATTACTTGACTTTAGCTTAATATCACCTTTTATTCCTCAAATAATCCCTTATCAAATATGAAAAACACTTTAGAAACTTTGGTATATCCTTTTACCGATATAATATCAAATATGATTTTAATATTCTAAAATCTATGTCGAGGGAGATTATAAAGTGAAACATCACAAAAGGATGAACAATAAGATATTCAAAGGTCTTATTCATACAAAATCAAACATGAAATTCCCCAAAAAAGGAGGGTATGATAGAATTTACCTTTTTATCATGACTCAATTCATCCATTTGGTTGAATAAGCATTACATTTTCCATTTTCTTAATATGTTTTTGTGGCTCGTCATAAATATTTTCACTTTGACATGGGAATTGATTCTCACAGTTCCCAAACACCATATACTTGAAACACTAGAGTTTAGGTTGTGCGTTAGTTAGAATTATACTCTCCTCTTTTCATTAAATATTATATTAATCATATTTGGATACTCACGGACATTTTGAACTACATTTTCAAATTTAAATTACCTCCCAATTCCAGTCAATAAATTCCCTTGATACTTATTCCCACATTTATAGAACACATATGCCTATATTATTTTTCCACCAATGGTGTATTCATGAGACTCATTCTTCTTTTTCTTATCAAATCTATAGGATAGGTGGGATTATAAAATTTTTATTTCTACCATTAGTGCACATTTAACAAAATATTAGTACCTTGTAAAGACTTTTATAGCCAAGGAATTTTGAAACCTTGGTTTCAGGACATTAAAGAATCAATCTATTTTTTATTTTGTTTTGATGACAAAAAAGTATACCATGAAATTCTTATAAAAATATCTTTATGGGAACCAATATATTCATCCTAATTTTTATTTATCTCTAGGAATTATTTTAACATATTTATTTGTAGAATATTATGGAAGTAATTAAAAAAAAATCTCCATTAACTCATCCCATTACATAGATTCAATTTATTCTTGTTCTATCTTGTTATTATAAGTGTCCACCACTATTCTACTTCACATTCCAATGGATAAGCATTCAATATAGATTTTTCATGCTTCGAGCACTGAAGAATGGAAAATATGTTTTCAATGGAATTGTTTCATTGTTACAAAAGTTGTAGATCAATGGAACTAATAAAATAAGGTGGATTTTTACTCATGAATTACCCAATAGAACATTGTTTCCTCTTTTTCTTTCTTGGAAGTTCAACAAGATTCATAGCTCAAGAAAGTTGTTGGAGAACATCAACAGGACTTAGCATTCCATCTACTATATCACTTGGGTGATTAGGAGTATGATCATCCAATTTTCTATTTCATTCAGCATTAAAATGTTTCCTTTAGGTTCAATCCATTGAAAGAAACCAACAGCCATACCATGAGAAAAACATATCATAGAGGAAAACCACATAAACATGAAAAATTACTTATATTATTTCTAAATCGTAGCACTTATTTATTTAATCTATGATATTGTAGGTTCATCCTACATCACATGAATTCATTATCTATCTAAATACTTTATGTTTTCATATAAAGAGATTTCAAATTACCAAAAATATCCCTCAAGAGTTTCAAACCAAGTGTGCGGCAATGCCCATTTTTATCCACCAGTTCCTGATTAATTCTTTCTCAATATGGAAGTTTTGGGGTTTTCACCCCTATGTTGATATGCGATAGAGCCAAATCCACTTATATAATCTATTCATGGTTGTATTTCTTGGAAACCACTTAATATATCTTTTACCAGAATTCTAGGACATTTTTCGACACTTTAACTCATCCTTATACTTATCCTTTGAGGAATTTCTATACTTCTCTTTAGAAATATCCCTATGAATATCACAAAAATTTTCACTTCCTATTTTATAGTGGTTGGATAAAAAATTATTTGATACCAACTATAGTGACCCAGGATTAACATACAATCATATTATATCATTTTAGTAGAATATTAAACACAATACCAAAATACATTCTCAAGGACAATGATAGTTTAGAGTATTTGAAACATGGAAACAAAATATTCTATCACGATGAAATATCTTTATCATCCCTTTTAAATATATTAACCTTTGGTACTCCTATTTAAAATATTTATTCATAACCCAGGGAAAGGAAACAAAAGAAAGGGGTGAACTTAGATGCCTAGTAACAGTAAACAAGGGAGATATGTAAGCATTACATTATTATAAGGGTGTTAGAATATAATTGTATCATTAGAATATCATACCATGCATATCAAATATCACAAACATAAATCATGGAATAAGGGTTGTAATTTCATAAGACATAGATCATAAGATAATTGAGATCATAAACTAGGAAAACATAACATAGGAATAAGGAATAGAATTTTTTCTGACACATAATCATATAAAATTATTCTCTATAATTTAATTCATACTGCCAAAACATATCAGGGATCTTCATGGGGCTACACATACAGTGTTTGACACAATAACTTTCCCATTCACATACCTTTACTTATATTGGATTAGGTTATAACTTCTTCACATAGTGGATTAAGCCTATCAAATTTTCCCAATCGTTGTATTATGAGATATAGATCTTTACCCAATTAACTTGAGAGCTATAATGTGCTCAATTAGTGCTATCGATATTTCCCCATGATATAAGCTTCAATTGGATTACCCAATGCAATCTGGGAGAACCCATTATATATGATATAATGGGAATACCCTCCACTATTAGGGAAACCCCATTGTATAATTTGTAATGTTTTTACTTGGTTCAATTTGGGCTACCCCATCGTATAAGATGTTACGGGGATACCCCATGCTATCCGGTCCACCTGATCAAATAATATGTAATAGGCTAACACAATTATATTTTGGCCACCCTATCAAATAATCTATGATCATGATCTATAAAATGTATAAATTATTAATATCATGAATATTATCATAAAACTAAATATTATGATTATTCCTTCGTAATTGGATTTAAACATAGAAAAGAAATGTGTTTCATGTCAATCTATTTGAAAAGTGATTAGTCTATTGAAAATAAATGGGTCCCATAAACATCATTCCATAAAAACATAAAAAATTCAGAGAAATAATATGAATGGTATCCTTATATTATACCTCCGTTTAATCATAAACTATATCAAGGGATATCATCTTAGAAGGAGAATAATTTTGAATGATAACTTGAAATAAAACATTTCTTAAAAAAATCACATTTTCAAACATGTAACTTTTTATAAATATTGTTTATTGAAAGATAATTAAAACATATAAATAAAAAATTAAAATTAATTTAAAACATTTCCTGAGAAAAATATCCTTTCCTCTCAAAATATTATTTTTAAAACATATAACTTTTTGAAAAAAAACTCCTTAGAAGGTAACCTTGAAAACATATAAAGGAAGTATTGAAAAACAAAAATAACTTTTTAAAACATAAAATATTCCTTAAATACCTTTCCATTAATGTGGGATTAATTTTTAATTTAAAATATTTTAAAACCATTTTTAGAAACATTTTTTTTCAAATAATTGAGATTTTTGACCAAAGAGAGAGACAAGGTTGGATTTTCTTAAAAATACATTCTTAATTATCTTATGTATAAAAAAGTATAGAAATTGTAATATTCCGTGAATTCATCAATAATAAATGTATTGGAAGAAAAGTCCTGAAATTTCTTGAGATATGTATTGTAAGATTTCATCAATTGAAGAATAATCATAAATTATCCCCATATACAACGATATTATAGTAATAAACTGTTACCAGATTGGTATCTTTAAATCACAACACCGATAAAAAAATAAAATTACATGAATATTTTTGAATCATTAAAATAAATATATTAAGGATAAAACATGCCAATGGTGAGTGTATACACGTATTAGAAGAATATATGTGTATAACATTACATGTGTCTCAAAGAAGGTATATTGAGACAAAATCACCTTACCAATTTGGTAACTTTTGATCTATAAACCTGATAAAATAGGGATAATAAAATGGATATCCAAATACCCATAAATTTAAGGATAATAATAATATAATAAAATAATTGGCATTATATACACTAGAAAATAATAATTAGTGGTTAATATAGCAGGTAATTCTCAAAAATAAAAGTTAGATGAGAAAACACTGATCTTAATTCTTGACTTTTAATTTAAAGACATTGAAATATCCTTTATAATAAATATAGGTTTATCATAAATCTCAAAAACAATATTATTATATATCATACCATATCATATTTTATTATGACTTTATATTACATGTTTATTAACAACTTCATGTTAAAGATAGGTTGTGGGTAATATCAGCTTTGTTTTCTGTATATGATTTGACTTGTTATTTTAGATCCCCTTATCTAGATAATGGTTTAATTATTTAATTTTTTTTTGAGGAATTATATAAATATAATATATATTTACTATGTATATATTTTTTATAATCTATTAAAGATGGAAATATGAAATGAAAAACACTATTCATTAATATGGTAGGCCGTACGTATGCATGAACATTGTATCAATTTTCCTGAAGTATTGGAAGAAAAAATGTAAATAAAACACAAATATATATATATATATATTATCATTATAGTATAATTACTATGAAATATATATCAAATACATCTAATAAACCCATCTTTAATATATTTCATAAAGTGCAAACAAATCACATCACATTAAGGTGGCGGTAGTCCACGCATCCACAAATGAAGTTGTCGTATTTCCCAAAAATGGAAATTAGAAAGGTATGTCTTATATAATATTTTCAGAATAAAAAACATAGTAAATATCATATATATCATATATAAATATAAATCCGATCATTATAACCAACCTTTACATATAGAAATGGAATAACAAATGACATCGATTCACGAGGTGGTAGTCCGCCACACAAATGATTAATGATTATTTATCAGATTTTATGGAAGTGTGAATAAGTATAAGTCATAGACTTATCATAAAAACATAATAAAATTTATTATACTAAGTTTTTTATATAATCATAAAATAATAATAATCTTGGGGTTATTAAAAGAAGTAAAAACAATGTTCTCGTTGAAGGGTGTTACCTCTTCTTTGAGTAACTCATTTTTTTTGGCAACAAAGGGAATCCTTGGTTTGATTTATTCCGATAGGGATGATTCTAGAATTAAAGGAGGTATTTTGGTAAGATATTTGGGTAGGTTTTGGATGATCAGTATTTCTTAATAGGTGTGATGAAGTGAGGGGAAATTTCCATTTTACAATGCAGAAGGAGTTGTATTCTTGTAAATATAAAAGGAGAAACGATATTGAGATATTTACCTAACATAATGTGACTCCAATAATGTTCTATATTAGATTAAAGTTTTTATATGTTATAAATATGTCCATAAAATTAATTCCAGACAAGTATCTAGGTCATTTATCCTTTTATCATTATAGTATAACCATTAAGTAAACACATTTTTACCATAATTGTTTGTAATAAATTTTAATTACTTTAATTAAATTTTTTTGTCAAAAACTAAGTTGAACTAAATTTAACATATAGTTTATTTTTATTCAACATATGTAATCCATTTTTCTAAATTCTATTCCCATAAGTGGGGTAAATTAATATAAAATTAATCCCAGAGATGGGATGGGATGACATGTTTTTAAAGTAGAAAAGTCCAAGAGAGTGAAATGTTTTTATATCCAATTTCAATGTGATTTTTTTGCAATAGACTAAATTATATTAATACATGTGTAATTTATGTAAATATATTTTGAAATAATATAAATATATAATTTATCTACAAATATAGTTGAGATTAAAAATAATTTTTCAATTAAAATATAGAGTTTTCACTCTTCCTATAAAAATGATACATCTTAGAAAAATAACCAAAATTCACCCATTGTAAATTTCTATATTTTTATTCCAACAAATATGTTTATTTTTTAAAATAAAAATTATAAAATTAAAAAAATATATATTTAAAATGGTTTTTTATTAAATGGTGATAAAATTACTTTTATGAAAAATACCTCTTTTTATTCATATAATTGGATTTATTCTTATCTTATTCTTAGAAAATATATTGGATGATGGTAAAACTCATTGAATGAATATATAATATATAAATTTTATTAAAAACATTAATAAAATTTGGTTTTTTAATTTATTCTGATGAAATGAGGTTTTTACATAGAGAAATAGTTTTCTTAGAAATGGAATTCTATTATTTTCAAACCGATCATACTTTCATTTCTAACTAACTAATAACCAATGGACTAATTTTATATTCAAATGTAAACCATATTTGTACAATTTAATAAATTTTATTCGTAAAATCTATTCAAACGACTAGGATATAAGTATAATAATACATTAAGAATATCGTTAATAATATATTGTTGTTTGGTAAAACTCAAGTTTTTATGTAACATATGCTTTAAAGGGACTCGATATTGTGTATAACACAAAAAAATAATAGTGTTTCATGTAAAAAAAGAAAATTTATGTGTTGAGTATAGTGGAATATTCAATTGGTGTTATGTACAATGTAGGAATAACTTGCTTCAGGCATGTAACACATGATATATTCAGTGCTGTGTGAAATGTAAAATATTGAAAATATATAATTATTTTGAAAAAAAATATTTCACAAATTATAGGGTTGTCATAAGATTCATCTAAAAAATAATCCATTAATAATGAAACATAAAACACATCATGTACCCAAGATAAACACAAAATCAAGGCCCCTTGATAAACAACTAAAATAATAATATTCAAAATTTCTTATAGTCTAATGAACTGTGGAATTAACTTTCCCCTACTAATAAAAAACTAAACAATTTTCCATAGAGATACATTAAGAAAACATGGTCACCTAACTCACATAAAATCATTCCCCTGGTTATCCAAACAAAATTCTTGATAATTTTAGCATCCATCATCTGTTACTAAATCACCTTCACATTCTCAACCATCTCTTATACCAATTTTGGCCCCAAAATAATTATATTACCAATATCATCAAAACAGGTTAGAGTTCAAAATTTATTTCCAAATAAATATTCAAATGGAATCATTTGTATACTGGAATGAAAATTGTTATTATAATAAAATTCAACTAAAGACAAATGTTGACCCCAACATCCCTGGAGATCCATAAAACGAACACAAACCGTGTCATCCAATTTCCGAATAAATCAATATGACTATCCCTCAGATTGAAGTTGAAAAGTTTTTTTTTGAAATTTAATTTTTTACATAAAAACATCTGATGGATTTTTTATAAATTATTGCTAAATTTGAGATTATTATCAGATATAGATGAAAGATGGACACCATGAAATCTTATTACCTACTAACATAAAGTGTAGAAATATTATCCAATCACATACAGTCTCAAATAAGAATAAAATGAAAGTATTTGGTTAAAATATCCATAGTAACATATATCTCATTATTACCTCGAGATTTATTTGGTAATACAATCATGAAGTACATAGATAAAATCTAACATTTCCATTTTGAAATTGGAAAAAGATGAATCATCAACTTAGATAATTTCCATTTTAATTAACTTATTTGCAAGTTCAAAAATTTAGGGTAAATTTAAGAATATTTGTTTTCATTCCATCCCACCATAAATTTTATTGAAGACCTATATACATATTTGTGATATTGGGATAAAAAAAGAGTGAAATATGTTCATCACTCAATAATTATTTCTTAAACTAGGAATCACTTGTCATGTACAAACTCAATCCAAATCTAGAAATGATATTATTATTTAATGTTAAATATAAGAGTCATACCTTTTGCTGACCAACTCTACATTTTTCTATAAAATAAAACCCTCCGTCTAAACTTTCCTAATTATTTCAAATAATAACAACTATTCTATCACCAAAAACAAAATAAATTAAATTTATAGATGTATAATTTATAGGCCTATATTACTCAAATCATTTTCTTAGGGTTCATGTTACTATCATAAAAATGTTAATGATTCATTATCTTTATGACACAACGAATTTGTTGATATTTTATCTTTTTATGGATTATAATGAATCATGTATTCATAATCCTTAATAACTTGTATCCATATTCTCTTTCTCATGTTCGATTATTTCTCGGTAAACTTATACTTTAAACATTTATGATTAATATATAATTAAAAATTTACTCCATATAAATGATTTCTCCATATTTTTAAATTAAGAAACAAACTTGTATAAGGTCATTAGTATGGAAATTTAACAAATTAGGTTTCAATTGATGTGAACCCTAAGAAATTACTTAATCATTCTTTATTAGAACACAACCAAATAGCTTCGAAAAAGCATCGCTATAGATAATAAACTGACCATTTTTGAATTGTGGGGATAAAACTAGAATATTCACTATTTTTATATTTAATTATTGTAATCATTATCCACATTCTTCTATCGAAATGAATTCAAATCCACATTGAGTTAACATAGTTAGTAGTATAGATAACTAATAAACATTATAAAAACCATTAGTAGTAACATTATAATCAAAGTAAACTTTGAATCATTATGAAATTCATAGGTCTTGGACAGTCTTTAAAAAATTTAGTTTTATCTTGATCAATAGGTATTGAATCATTATTTTTAATATGTCCACGGAAAGGAATCTATCACAACCTGAATTTAAATTTACTAAATTTTCCATATTAATTATATACTAGAATATTTTTAATAAAATCCCTAGGTGTTCTTCATGATCCTCACAACTTTTCAAATATTGGATAATATAATCAAGGATAAAAAACAAAAAATTATATAAAAATTAATGGATAACTCAATCAATAAAATCTATAAATAAAACAGGATCATTTTTCAAACAAAAAAGTGAAACCAAATACTCATAATTCTCATAACTAATATAAAACACAGTATTAGCAATTTCATCCTGTTTAAAATTTACCTACTAGTACCTAGACCTAAAATCAACCTTTTAAAAATACTAAGCTCCCTAGACCAGATCAAATAAGCCATTGATATGAAGAAAAATAAACTTATTATTAAAAATTATTTTATTGAATAATTTTAAATCAATTAAATTCCCCATGGAACTATCATTATTTTTAATAAAAAACATAATAACCCCATGATGAATTCTTAGGAATAATAAATCCCTTATCAATAAAATATTGTTACTGATTTTTCAATTCTGAATATTCTAATTGAGTTATTCTATATAGAGGGTTCAAAATTGTATAAACATAATTCACTAAGTCAATACTAAATTAAATCTCCCAAATAAGTTTAATACTAGGAAAATCATAAAAAATACATGTAGATACTCATTTTCTACAATAATATCACAAATTATAATAATTTAACTTTTTTAACAATATGTAAAACAGAAATTTCACTTCAATATATAATCAATTCCCCACATTCTTGATAATTTATCAAAATATCATTTAATTCTTGGATACAAAATAAAAACTATTCTGAAAAAAATGTAATTATCAATAAAATATATCTTATTATGAGGAAAAAATGCTAATTGATACTTTGAATAACATTGAAATCTACTAGGGGAAATACAATATGTTTTTTAGGTAAATCATCCTGAAATAAATAGAAAGATTATTATATTTTTTCATTAATAAAACCACTTAGTGTTTTTACAAAACGATCATGCATTATTTGTTGATGTGAAATTTACAATTTACTATTGAATTTCTATAAAATTAATGAATATTTCTACTTTGAATCAAAAAAATACATTGTCATAATCTAAATAGACAAGTAATTAACTTCATACTATGTCATTGGATGATCTAATATATGTCGAAGTAGTCACAAAGGATTTATCCACACCTTATTTCGTGTGATGCTGATGAAATTTTTTATTCTTATATTCATAAAAGTACTCATATATTGAAATATCTTATTATAATTAAAACATCTTACTATAGAATTTCCGTTATTTGAATGTTCATTACTGTAATATTTTTCTTTGTAATCATGATCTATGTGTCCAAACTTACCACCATAGAATCACATTCTAGTATTCAAAAGACATTCACCAAGGTGGTTTTTACCACTCTTGTCCCAATATGGGGACATGATTTTCTTTTTTTTTCTTCGATGGATGTTTCCCCATTACCAACTATATAGACCTATTTTTCTTTATTTTAATGGAATACATGATCATCCAAAAATTGTATTTATACATTCCCATCATATCAAATATGTTTCTTATAACTTTTCAAAAGAAGCTAATGCTCTTAGGTATATAAAATTGAATCAGGAGTGTATTCAATTAATTTTATTATCAAGATCCTGAATATAATTTGGTCCATACATTTCCAATCGGGTGAAGTTTTGTTCATTTTTGATGACTGAATCTTCTTCCTCCCACTGCAATTCGAAGAAAATATTTTATATTTCTAGTCAAACAACTTTATGAAAATACATTCAAATAATACTATTAAATTAGTCTCATTGAAAGAAATAAATTCCTATATTTCTCAAATATTAATCACTATTGACCATTATTGACCATATTCAACTTCAAAATAATAAATGGAATAAGTTACCATTTTATATTTAAATAACCTATTTCTTCAAATATCTTCTCCATGTTTTTAACATATCGTTAATGTATCATTAGTCACATGATTCACTAACTGTTGGAGGGTTCTACTTTTGAAAAGATTTATAATGGAAATTTTTATCTATGGTGAAACTTTTTTCACACATGAATTGATATCACAAACATTTATAGCCTACATCAACTTATCCATCACAATACCAAATTTCTTAGTTCCAATTCCAACTATTATAGTTTTCTTATTTCGAAGGATATTGTCCTCTTTGTTCTTCATATGTCACTTTCCCTCTTTACTCAATAGAAAACCATTCTGAACATACATAGTTTTGGTGAATTAAAATTGTAATTTTAAAATGAAATATAATGATTAACATAAATTAAAATCTATCAAGGGTACTTATTTACATTATCTAACCTCTAAAATTATTTAAATCCTAATCTAAAACCAACTTTAAGGACCTGATCTATATTCAACCCATAATATATAGTTTAAAAAATAATTCTTTTTATTCTATTTCTCAGGACCTTTTAGGTTTTTAGTCTTATAGGATTAGGTCATAAATCTTATATTACCAGCTCATACATAATAAAATATTCCACCTAGAATCCTTTTTTCCAAAATATAATTATTTTAATATTAATCATGATTCTTTTTTAGGAAAAATATTCACGATTTTATACATGAAGTTATTATTTTTATTTGTTTTCCTTAAAACATGATTTTTTTTTAAAATATGGGCATAGGAAAAAAATCTAAATGATGAACATAAAAAGGAAAGAAAGAAAATATCTTATCTATTTAAAAACCAAGTGTCCCTATAAGACATTTTATCATTAATATAATAAAAATTGAGCTAAAGTAACCCATTATAGACACATGAAATAATCTTTACTCTGGATATTTTTTCATAAAACACTTTATTATAAAACATAAATTGAAAAACATAATCATGGTGGTTTCTTAGAAAACCTGATAACCCAAGAAAAACATTTTTTTAAATATACATCACTTTACCCATAATGGTTAAAATAATTTATTTAATCAAAAGAAAACTATATTACCTTATAAAATTAATATATTTCAATGATAAATAATTATAAATAATTTAAATTTATTTCAATTTCCATGGGACATGATCTTTATAAAATCCTTTCATGAACCCTTATAAATGAAATAACCTACATGGTGAATTATAACATTATTATTTGGATAACATAATCATTACCCAATGAATTAGAGAGCTATATCAGGATCACCCATCATCATAAACAATATACAAGGACCATAACATACATTAAAAACATGGTATATTTCATTTCCATCATCACACTCATAAAAATATACTTTTGAATATCTAAATAAAACATTATCAGATATTGATATATCTATTTACTTTAAAAAAAATTCAAAATATAAATACTTATAAAAAAGAGAATAAAGGAATTTATTAAAACAAATACTGGAATATTATAAATTAATAAAAAAAATAGAATAAATTTTATAGTAGTGGTAAAAGTTGTTGACATTAAAATATATTAAAATAGATCATTCCTTTTTTATTTTTTTAAATAAATTCAAAACATTCCGTATAATATCTGTAAAAGATTCATTTTGAAATACCATAAAAGAAAGTAAAATGAAAAATAAAGTTTCATTTATAAATTAACTATTTAAATTTAAATACATCCATTAAATAATATTAATAACAATTACATGGAGTAAATACATTTAGAAAATAAAGGATTAAAAAATTTAAAACGAGGTTTTATTGTAAAGTGTCCCTTACCTCGAGTCCCAATTTTCAGTTATTTTATTTATCTTTCTAAAAAATAAAATTATGTCAATTAATAACTTAATAAATAAAAAATTTTAAGTTTAAAATTCCTTTTATCTCACATATATGTATATTATACTTAATTACTTAATCGATTATGTTCACATTGGATTTTTTAGAATATTCACCTTATAAGTGAGAATTGAATTTTGTATGTTATCTATGTTCAAATAGATCATAATTATGTCATTTAGATATTATTGATAATGATATAATAATAATTTTAGTACATTAATTATATATTTATAACCAACCATGTAATATGGTTTTGAAAATAGAATTACGTTAGAACATGGAGACGATAGTCCATACGTACACATGTGTAATATTTCCCTTTTTCAACCAACATTAAGAAATGAAGATAAGTAAAATTTTAAATTTAAATAATGATAATTATATCATAAATATCATAATATTTATTTAAATATATATATATATATATATACAATCCATGTGACACAATGATTAAAAATATGATATATCAGTTCGAGATGTTTGTAGTCTATACGTATACATGAGCAATGTTTTATTCTTCGTTTGATTGTAAAAAAATTAGTATAATATTTAATTACTTTTAATGAATTAAATTTATATCATGTATATATATATATAATATTATTTCAATATGATCCATTATTATGAGCAACTATAAGAGAAGGTTACAGAAAATTAAATACATCTTTTCATGAGGCAACACTTTGCACGTACACATGAGCGATGATTTCATTTTCTATTAGATGTGTAAGTAGATTAAAAAGGGTTATACAATATAATAAAATTTAACTATATAGGATTTAATGATGTTATTATATCTGAATTATAAAGATTATTATGAAGGAGAAAAAGAAGAAATAAAAGGAAAACACCCGGTTAAGAACTATACCTCTTCTTTCTACAACCTCCTTGGGTTTGCCCCTAAATCACTACAATAATGGTATTATGGTCAAACTAGAACCTATAAGATATGGTAATAGATTGTAGGAAATGGTTAGGGTTGGTTTAGTCTAATCTAATAGGCTGGTAACATGTTGATAAGAGAGGTATAGGGGTTTGTTTTTATAAGTGAGGGAGATGACAAAGTTGGAATTTTTCAAGCGATTAAAATATATTAATTTCTCAATCAATCCAAATGGCTCAAAAATGGACCATATTTAAAGAATATAGAATATATGGTCATAAAAAAACAATATAATAAGATTTTATTAATTTTTAGGTCTTTTTAACCCTTAAATGTTATGTTTAAACCATTTAAACCAGTTTTAACAGTTATTGTGGTAAATATTTTTTTAGAAAATATACTATTCATAATGAAAAGAAATAAATGTGGAATCATTAAAAAATTTGGAAATAAAAATTACAAATATGTATTCCATTATATCAAATTCAATTTCTATAAGCGGTAGGAGTTACTTTTAAAAATAAACTCACAAAACATGATGAAAAATGTTTTTCCAGAAAAAATTAATATTTAAGTATATAAATGTTTTTATACCAAATTCAATTTTAAAATTGATTACAAAGAAAATGAATTGATCATTTTTATTAAAAATAAACTAATTAAATTTTAAAACCAATCCAAAAAAATTATACGATGTAAATAATTTAAATGAAATGATAGTTTTTGGAAAAATTGGTATTTTCTATTATACACCAAAAGATAAACTTTTCCAGAAAATTTCCAAAAATAAACTCTATGATAATTTTGACTCAATGATATAAAAAATTTTATATATATTTTAAATATTGAAAATCTATAATTTGTTTATTTAAAATTTAAAATAAAACCATATAATACATGTAAACAAATTTAGTAGAAATAAAACTATTTTCTTTTCTGTTCGAAAATAAATTAATATTATTATTTTGAATATAATAGTATAAAATATAATTCATGAGTATTTATAAGGAATAAAATTTATCTATTATCATGAACTCTTGGGTTGTTTTATTTTCAAAATCTAAGATAGATAAAGTTTATTAGTAAAATGATTTCAATCTATGGAGAATTAAGATAAACACTCTCTTGGATCATAATGAATTTATTTATGCACTAAATAGTATTAAAAATATGGTTACAACCCTATCCTTTGATTGAAAGTATGATACTACATATTGTTCTATATCTAATTATATTCTTCGAAAATTTTCATTGTCTTATTTTTTTCCAAGTGTGTTAAAGTGCTTTGGGAATTATTGAGTCAACTTGCGAAACATGTATCTAAATACCAGAACATGTTCAAATGTTTCCAAAGTAAAAAACATGTGTATATGAAGAGAAATTATCCTCGAAATAAGAATTATTATGAATTGAAAATATTTATAATTAATTGTTATTTGAAATGGATATTGACACTACTAATTTTTTAAATGTTTGTTATCATTCTATCATTATGGAGAGAATCTTGGACTTACGATGTACCTTGACATGCCCTCACTCGCATTCCTATACCTGATACTTAAAATACATAATTTATATAATATATTTGAAACAAAATAAGGTGACACAAGTTAAAAATATGTTTATTTTATATATTCTCCACTATTTTTACATTAAAGATCTCAAATAATAATATAATACTAAGAACCAAAATTTTAGTTTATTTCAGAATCAACCACATATAAAAAATATTTTTGAAGAAGGGTTGGGAATATATGATTATACATTATACTCATCTTCATAACTGGGTTAATGAAAAAAATAAAAATGGGTGATATAAAATGATAATTATGTGAAAGACTTATCAATAATTCATCAAGGGTTATATAACAAGAATATGAGAAAATATGGGAACTATAGAAATATCTGATTAAAATAAACATGAAAAAGTAAGAGTTCCCCACATGTTTTGATAGAAAGACATGTAATATAAAATGAGAAAATATTTACCATGGTATATTTGTGTTTCAATTTGAGACAATATACATTACACATGGAGCATAATCATAGGCATATAATATAAACATGCGACATGTCATAAAAACATATCATTATAAGGAACTATGGAATAAACATAAACACATTGAATTATCATAATGAGAGAATATATAAGAAGGACAACCCTTTAAGTTTCAATCATATCAAAAAAGGTCTAAACATTATGTTTTGATAATATTAAAAAAGTTAAACCCTTTATTCAATGATCACATCCATGAATAATCACCATTTATATTATGAAAAAATCGAAGCATTCCGATGCTTCATTATCTCATGAGATATAAAACATTAAATAATGATTTTAAGGGTGACATAGGAACCCACACATTTTCATCCATTCATATGGGTTCTAAATGAAATTAATCATTCATCACATCATAAGTAACCCATTGAAATAAAATGAGTTTTGATAAATTTTTAAACGGTATCACAAAACTAGTTTAACTAATTAGATCGATAGATACAAAAAATTTAATCACTCTAAAATAACTAATTCATAAATTAATTTATAAAGTGATTAAGTAACCATATACCCGCACATCTATATCTAATGAAAAAAACCTAATTTACACCCTATATTATCTGAAATACCTTAATTATAATATCTTTTACAAATATTGTAACATTTATATTATATATAAATTTTTTATGTTTAGAGTTTTAAATAGTTAGAAATAATATTTAAATATTATATGCCATGTTCTTTGTATAAAATTAACATGTTTACAACTATATATTAAACTAATTATTCAAAAATTATTCTTCAGCAACTCGCATAAATTCTTTACATTAGATAAAATTATAGAAAAATCATGCATAATACTTCCTTCGACAACCGAGTTAAAATTGAAACATTTGATTATGTGATTTACACAACTCAATAATGGTAAACATAAGAGATGATGATTAATTATTATAATTGAGCATTATATGAGAATATATTTATAATCAATATACTTGTGATAATTATACATAAAAAATAATAGATCAAAATCCAAGAGTCATGGAATAAGGCATGATATAATATAAATAATAAATTAAGGAGTGTGGAAACATTATTCTATAAATATAAGATAGGAGAAAATTATATAGTCATAAGGATACATATAATACTATGTAATAAATATAAGCATATGTAAAAATTTCATATTTGATAAGTAATTAAAACCTTATTCCCATAACTTAGTGGAGCAGAAATCCCTACCTAATTTCCATAGTGGAGTTAGCATTCTATACTGAATTCCCATAGTTATATCAGGAGATTAAAAACCATAACCAATGAATTGGAGGGTGATATTCTACCCCACTATACAGAATATATAAACACAAGTTCTAAATGAAATCAATCATTTTTCTTGTAAAAAAGAACCCATTAAATGAAAATTTGTTTCATTCAACACATCATAAAAAACTATAGAAAGATAATGAGTTTAATGTCCCTTTCAAATGGAATCATATAAATAAGTCATCCACAATTCCATAAATAGACATATCATGAAATATACATGTAAAATAATTGGGTCTCTAAAGATATTAAATATCATTCTATGTAAATTCTATTCACTTAAGTTTATGAGGTATATGTTATTTACAGTTGTATATATAATGAGTTTAAAATTTAGTCAATAATTTCTCCAATAAATTAATGTATGTTATCTTTGTGAACACCATTAAATCGAAGAATATAAAAATAGGTTATTTATAATGATAATAATTTTAAATTAAATTTATTCCAATTTCTGGTGGATATTTAGGAAAGAAAAATGTAGTGAAGGATCACTCCTCTGATAGAAATTAACATTCCGTAATCCATTTAAAGAAAAAATGGTTGATGGTAAAATTTGAATAATATCCTATGTAAAACATAAAATATTTCAAGTGAGGTTTAAATAGGTGAAATGTTTTAATATCATTAGAAAAATTAATTTTTGGATAAGGAACATTATTGAACATTGTAATGATATTTATTTCAAAAAATTGGATGATAAAAATTTCATTTATAAAATTTAAAATTTAGAGGGGAAGTTGTTGTACCTATCTCCCTCATGTGTTTTCAGAATCATAGAAAATATCATGTGTTTCTAACAATTTTATTTGAGTTAATTTAAGAATCCTTCTTTTAACATTAAGTCATACTATTAAGGGTCCTAATAGTGATCTTAATGTTAACTTAATGTCTACATGTTAATCTTATTGAAGTCCTCAAGCTATCTTTTATCATTCATTTATAACATGTAATTAATAAAAAAGATCCATTGAAGTCCTCCAAAAAAACAAGGTAAATGCACGTTGAGGATGGAGTCATGGAGGCTTTACCGGATAGCTGGTCTAGGGCATCATCCCATTGGATCCTTGTGGAATGTACACATGTTGATGTAGAACACCACTGGCCAGCAGGTGGAGGAGCCCCGACTCGCTAGTGGATGTTCTATAAGTTCTCTATTCTACCCATATAACACTAGAAAATTATTGGATTATAAGAGCGCACTGGTGGTGGTTTTTGAGAATCCTTCAACATTATATGACCCCCCAACCATCTGATGAGGTGCACCAGATAGACAGTGGTGTTAGGACAGCTAGTCTGACGATAATATTCATGACAACAAAGAATCCATAATTGTGGTCCTCTTTAGCTTCAATTCCCAAAGTGAATTATATAATCTTATTATACATTTTCAATCCTTTAAATAGGTACCTAATGATCTTATAAAAACTACTCGTTGTCAATGATTCCTATATGATCGTTGAATCACGAAAAATATCTAGAAGATCCTCTCATGTCCTCTTAAAGAGAACATCTATATTTATCCATTATTCACAAAGGATGTTATCTTACATAATCTTTTATCTCTCATCCCAAATATAAAAATTAATTTTAAAGTTCATGATGAATATTTTTAATGGGGTTTGTTAAAAAAACATTTCTCTTCTCATCACGAATTCTAATGGGTTCTTATTACTAAAAAATTGAGGGATGATTTATTTGAATAAAAATGAATCTCAATAGGGTTCTCACAATCCATAATTATGAGGAATGGGTTACATGACTTCCAATAAGATCAAATTAGTAATAATAATGACCTATAAACTCAAGAGGTAGAGGTTTAGGGGCTCATTCTTAGCTATTTTTGTACTCCGTATCCAACTGTATTTGTAGTGTCTTTTTTTATACATTGCATCATTCAACATCAATGCCCATAAATCACATTAATATTATATGATTATTTTACACTCTTCAAACAATCTTTATATATATTGAAATTCACTTTCTAATATGTATTTAATTTTTTTATTAATCACTTTATCAAACTATTTCTTTATTAAATTATCATTTCAAAATCTTTTTTTTAGAATATAAATCTTGTAATTTAAATTTTTAAAAGGGAAATTCACCTCCTGGTTCAATTTTACTTTAACCAATAATTTGTTTCAATTGTTTCATTATGTTTTTATAATATATATATATATATATATATATTTGTTAAAAATTTTATAATGAAATTATGTTTTTAGTCTCAATCAATTTCAAAGTATGTTATTTTGGTTATGGAATATAATTCTTATTCATAGGATCTGATTATTTATACAATGGATTATTCATGTTGGAAAATTCGTATATCAACCTTTATTAGTAGCATAAGTTACCATATCAGTAAGATGGTAATGAATATATATTCCAACTAATAAACATGATGATAATTGGATAGAATAAGATATTAAAAACATTGATCTTAATTGAAAACCATTGAACGCTCTACCTTACAAACTTGACCAAAATTAATTTAATCATGTATTTACACATAAGCTAGATTGTGAAATATTGAAAATTCTTATAGGATACCATTTATTAGACAAAAATATTTAAAATAAAAGATTTTTCATGTATCAAAAATATATCAAAATAATTATGGGCATCAAAATGAATCATTAAATAGTATGGTAACAATATATAATGACTTATACAATGGTAAAATTTCTCTTGGTGATGTTTTTTATAAACAAATCATAGTGAAAAATATAATCTATGTCTAACCAAGAAACTGAGCACCCAAATTCATAGCTATATAAGAAGAAAATTATGTATAGAAAATAATGTTCAATGAAATAATAAGATCACTAATGTTGTATGAAATAACTTGGAAGTGATAAGTTGATATGGAGGACAATGTAGTAAAATAAGTAATAAAAACAATTTACTTCAATACTAACATTGAGGATTTATATAGAGTTAAAGTTAAATATTTTTATCAACTCACCAACAACATGATTAATTCCATCAATAAGTATAAATTATCCAATATAATAAAGAATGTAAATCAAAATATCATAACTATAAGTGACATTATATAAATGATATAATTTTTTTTACATTTAGCTGATATACCTCATTAACAAAAAACAAAAGATTAATGAATGGAAATTAGGTAATAAGGCTCTCAATGTTGATACCTGTAGGTCTAGTGATGACTCTATGGGATCAAATTCCTCAACCACATTAAGTGACTCACGTCCTTAGTGACATACATAATATGTTGTCGAAGAAATCAAGGATAGTATGCCTCTTCCGATTTCCTCATATTATCCTCCTCCCAATCCTTCCCTTTATTCTTAATATTCTTAATCATTCTCCTCAAGCCACATAAATTACGTAGAACTAAAATACACTAATGGTTAACATGAAAATGTTTCATAATCATCACTCTTTATACATTATAAATTGAATAAAAATAAAATAAAAAACTCAATGACAAATAACAACATAAAAAGATAATGAAAAAATCCTCAAAGAAAGGGAAGAATTATCCAAGAAAATTGAGAATCAAATTTCTGTTAATATACTTGAATATTCCATTAATGAAATAAAATATACTCTCTCTAAATTCATCTATGGTAAATGAAATATAAACAAAATTTTGGATTCTCAATGATATTATAAATAACGTGTTAACATTAGTTTTTCAAACTATGAAAGATACTTTAAAAATACCTTGAAACCACTTTCAAATTTTTTTATTTCAAGATAATTATTTTAATTATTAAAAAATAATTGTAAATAAGATTTTTAAAATTCATTTAAAGAATAAAAAATATGAGAGACCAAATTAAATTTACTTTCATACAAAATTTCAAAAATAAAATCTTATTCTAATCAAATTTTTATACCTATGTTTTTATTGGATAACATAATCATACAAAAGTTCATTTGGGCAATAAAAAATTTAGTTATTTTATTTTTAAGGAAAGGTGTCTTGAGGGAAATGAATAAAGAATAAATATAGTACCTATATAGTCATTTATCAAGACATTATTTATAGAACTCTCTAGATTCAATCTAATCGATAAAAATGAAGTAGGTAATGTAACCTTCATTTATCAATCTAGGGTTATGATAATTAGAGAAAGTTCCAACGAGGTATCATATTTTAATATTTGTAAAATATTTTTTCATTGGTCTAAAACAAAATATTATAATAATTATTTAATTTTGTGATATAGGTTTTAAATTTTCGTTAAATAACGACCGTTAAAAAATCGTTACCAAAAACAAATATATTTTTAACCACTTCACAATTTTAAAATATTTATAAAATCAATTTCAAATATCTTGGTAGTAAAAATGACAAAATTCTGAGTGAAAAAATTACAGAGTCAAGGAATTGGAATAGAATCCTTAAAAACTATATCACACACAAACTTCCAAAAATAAACCATTATTAACTAGTATGTTATCTACCATAACATAATTTAAAAAATGACAAAATTTGTGAAGTATGTTATTGTGATAAACAACAAAAAAACATCCTTGAAATCTATTTTTTCTATATAAGATCTTGAATTAATTCATATTTAATTACTTGGAACTTCTCAAATTAATAATCTTATAGGTAAATATTATGATTTTTTATACTATTGATGACCATAAAAAAATTACATGGGCTTAATTTCATCTCATTAAAGGGAATCATACAAATAATTTCTTATATTTTTTTTCAAAAAAATTAAACATTAAAACAATTTAAAAATAATTACAAATTCGAGGGATTATAATAGTGAATTAAACAACAATAAATTTTATGATTCTAGTTCTTCTAAAAGATATAATCATGGAATTTTTCTCATCAATCCATTTATCAAAATGAGGTAGTATAGTGGGAAAACATAATCATATAATAGGTCACACAATCTATTTTAAATGAATTTTATTTACCTATCTATTTTTAGACTGAGGCTGTAAATAATATATGATTTATCATTAATCAGATTCTCATAAAAAAATTTCTCAAAAAGAAACCATATGAATATTGGAATAATAAAAAACCTAAATTTGGTTTTTTAAAATTTTTGGATGAAAATGATTTATTCTATAAACCAAATAAAACAATAAGAAATTTGATTTGAAATACGATGGAGGTATCTTTCATAGGTATTCAAAATTATTTAAGGAATACCATGTCTCTAATAAAATGACTAAAATATTGGATTATTCAATCAATGTTTCTTATAATGAAAATTTTACAAAATCTCTTTCTTAATTTTTTTAAAGCAATGTTTTAAATGACCCTTTTAAACAAAAACAAGTTGAAGAATAAGAATAATTATCGTTAAAATTATTTACCTAAATCTTTAATAAGATCTAAATACCATCCCCTTGATAATTTCATTAAATATTTCCATGTGGGAACTCGTACTAAATAATTATTCCCAAATGAGGTCGAACACCTTGGATTTATCTCTCAGTTAGAACCCCAAAACCTTAAATATTCCTTTGAATTGAAAATTGGGTTCTTTACATTCATTATGAACTAATTAAATTCACTAAAAATGATGATGGAATTCTTATTTAATTACAAAATTTTCATCTTGTCAAATTCTATAGATTGGGGTTTTCTGAATAATTTAGATGTGTTTTGTAATATCCCTATATAAAACGAACATCGAGTAGATAAAGGTTATAATTAGGGATAATTAATTGACTATGGTAAAACCTTTTATCATGTAAATAGGTTTGAATCTATTTGATTATTTTTTTCATTCATCTATCACATTATTTCTAAAATATTCCAGGATTTTAAAAACACCTTTTTAAATGGATTTATTAGGGGATTTTTTTTGTGGAATAATAACCTAGTTTCAAAAAACATGTTTTTATAAATTATGTTTCCAAATTAACTAATGATAATTAATGTTAAAGATAGTCCCCTCAAGTTTGGAATATATGTTTATCCAATTTTCTTTTATTAATTGGTTTCAAAATATAGAAATACGATTCTACTATTTCTCGGAAACAAAACACAACTAATTTGTTACATGTACATATTTAAATTGATGATGTAACTTTTAAATATATCAATGAATCTCTTTATTTTTAATTATATGATGTAAAGAAAATGAAATTTTAAAGGATCATTATTGGTGAACTCAAATTATTCCTCCATTTTCAAATTTCTCAAAATAATTAGGGTATTTTCCAAAACCAAGTCAAATACTCTAATGACCTCTTAAAATGATTCTACATAGATCAAGCTATAGAAATTTGTAATCTCATGAGTGAAACATGTAAGCTTATATTGGATAAAGATTGTAATATTATAGAAAACACAATTTATAGAAGTATAGATTATAATGTATACTACCTTACTATGACACGACTAGAAATCATGTTTAGTGTTTTTATTTGTTCCCATTTTTAATAAAATATAAAGGAATATCATTTCAAATACACTAAAAACAGGTTTCAATTATTTAAAAGGAACAAAAAAACTTTTTTTATTTTATCCAAAATGATATTATTTTTAATATGTATTTTATAGAGATAAATTTGGAGAATTCCAACAAGATTAGAATTTTAAAAGTTGGATATTCCACCAATTGGTAAAATATTTGATCTCATGGAGTAGTAAGAAGAAAAAACATTATTGGTCATTCTATATATAAAGTGGAATACATAGCCCCCAAGATATTTTATGACCAAATAATATGGATAAAATAACATATCATCGAATTTAGGTTTTCACATTACTATATCCTTATTATGTGTAGCAATATTAGTGTTATTGCCATCCTTATGTAACATTTTTGTCACTCTCACACAATACAAATTGACCATATGAAGCATTTCGTACGAAATCCATTTCAAAAGGGTGATATAATATTTGAATTTTTCAGAATGGATCATCAACTCTAAGATATATTTACTATAAATATATTATTTTATTATTTAAATTTAAATAAAAGTGAATTTTTATGTGTATGATTGTGACAGTCACAATTTAATTGTGGAAAAATTGAGAAATATTTTCAGAATTTATTTCAAATCTTCATTCACTATAATAAGTTTTTGAAGTTATTTTTAAATTCATATTTTACCTATTATATATGATCCCTTTAGATAACATGTGTTATTTTTTATAGGGATAATTTTCTCTTACAATTATGAAATTTTTATCATGATATATCTTTTTTAAATTACATTCAAAATTTAAAAAATTTTCTCCTATTTTCAGAAGTTCAATGTCTTATTTACTAAAATGAGTTTTTTTAATATCAATACTCATTTTAAAAAAAAATTTGTATTTAAATATTATATAAATATATATGTATATGTTTGTTTATATTTTTTGCATATATCACTCTTAAAGAGATATTAGTGATTAATAAAAATTCAACATATACATGTCTCTCTATCAATGTTTTTTATTTTTCCTTAAAATAATCATTATAAATTGATTCTGCTGAGTTATATTTCACACCAAATTAAAATTTTCACATAATGAATTCAATTAATAGAGAAAAAACCATCCATTTAGAACATGAATTTTTTTTAACAAAGGTATGCACATTTGTTGGGTTTTTATCTTTTTATTTTTTATTTTTTCTTATCTCCTTCCTTTTTTCATATATTTTTCTTTTATTTTTAATTTTTTCATATTATTCCATCTCTCTCTCAAATATTCTTATTACAGGGGGTTTATAAATTTAGATGAGTTCTTGAAATCATTTTACTTTTTCCAATTCTCTATCTCTCTTAAACTGTATTTTTATATATCTAACCTTATTATAAAATGAATCCAATAAATTACATTGGATTAATATAGGTATTATGTATCTATTTGGACATTAAAATAAATTTAAATTAAAAATATATATTTAAATAAAAATGAACTTTTTTAAGAATAACGTTGTATTTTCACTATTCATCAAAAAATTGAATGTTTTTAGATAAATAAAAATACTCACCCTAGAATAATTATGATATTTTTAATCTAAAAATGAAGTCCATTTTGAAAAATAAAATTTATAACATTTAAAATGGGTGTATTACTATTCTTAACTAACTTTTAAAACAAATAGTTTGGATCGCCGTGGTGTGCAAGATCTTAGAGCTACGCACAAGCAAGCTATTGTATTATTTAAAGGGAAATGTACCATGGATGATTGGGGTGTTACATTCTTCCCTCCATAAGATAATTTCACCCTCAAAATTTCTATAATATTAATATAAAAAACAATTCAAGTTGTTCTTCATCATATGTTCATCAGGATCCAATGTTGCCTCTTTCATTTTATGGTTTCTCTAATGAACCTTGACTAGACAAGTCATTTAGTTTCTCAACAATTGTTCTCAAGTATCAAGAATATTGATAGGCTCATAACAATAAGATAGATTGTGTTCCAGTACTATTTCTTCATTTGTGAGTATAGGCGTTGGGTCAGGAACGTATTTTCTCAACAGTGATATGTGGAACACATCATGAACTTCAGAGAGACTTGGCGGCATTTCCAAATGGAATGCTACAACTCCAATTCGTTCTAGAATTTCGAAATGTCCAATGTAACTGGGATGTAAATTACCCTTCTTACCAAATTGTATAACATGATTCCATAATGGTAACTTCAAGAAAAAATGATCTCCTACATGAAATTCAAAATTCTCCTTTTGGTTATCGGCATAGCTCTTTTGCCTACTTTATGCCACTTTGATGTGGGTTTGGATAATATTCAGATTTCCCATTGTTTCCACAACATGTTCTGGGCCTATGAGTTTTTTTCACCAACATCATCCCAATAAGTTTGTGTGCGACATATTCTTCTATATAACGCTTCATATGGTGCCATATGAATATTTAAATGGAAGCTATGGTTATAAGAAAATTCTACCAAAGGTAAATAATGATCCCACATACCTTGAAGGTCATGTGATTAAGATATGAACATGTCTTCTAAGGTATGAATAGTCCATTCTGATTGTCCATCAGTTTTAGGGTGTTAGGAAATGCTCAAAAGAAGTTCAGTATCTAGGACTTTCTGAAGACTTTTCCTGAATCATTATGTAAAATGGGGATCATGATTAGAAACAATCGATAATGGTACACCAGGAAGTCTTACAAATTCATTAATATATAGTATTTCTAAATGTTAAAGTGGTAAATATTCTCTTATATCATGAAAATGTTCTGACTTGGTAAGACTATAAACAAAGAACCATATTGAATCATTCCTTCTAGGAGTATTTGGTAGCCCCATGACAAAGTCCATCATAATATCATCCCATTTCCACTCAGGCATGGGATGACTTTTCCTGAATCCACTAGGATGTTTTATTCTAGCCATCACCTGTTGAAAAATTATACATCTTGGCACATCATCAATTATATCCCTATTCATGTGGTCCCACCCAAAAATTTCCTTCAAATCACTACACATCTTAGTGCCACTAGAGTGTATAGAGAAATTAGAGCTATGAGCATCATCCAACAATTCCTTTTTTAGATCAGGTGTGTTGGGAACATAAAGCCTCATCCAAAATTTCATATTTCCATCTTCATATACAAAGTCAATCAATCCCCCACCATTCACAGCTTTAACATTCTTTTGAAACACCTCATCATCATTCTGAGAACTTTTTATCCTTTCAAATAAAGATGGTTTGGACTCCACTTGAAAAAGTATCAATGTTTTACCTTCCATGATTATTCCCATATCTATTTTTACTAGATCCATGAACATAGGATCTCATTCAATAGTCATCTTGTTCAGAACCCCACAATCCTTTCTACTCAAAGCATATACCACCTTATTTTCCTTCCCCGGATGTTAGTGTTTTGTGCATTCATAATCCTCAAGTGGTTCAAGCCATCGCCTTTTCCATAGGTTGAGTTATTTCTATGAGAAAATATACTTCAAACTCATGTTATTAGTATATATGTTACATTTTTCACCATAGAGATAGGGGATTAATATCTTTAGAGAAAATACTACTAATTCTAACTTGTGATCATGAGTGATATAGTTTTGATCATGTATTTTGAGCTGATGTGATGCACAGTCAATAACTATATCATTCTGCATAAGGATACAACCATGTCCTTTCATCGATGCATCACTATAAATCACAAAACCATCATTCCCCAATGGTATATTCAAGATAAAATCATTTACTAATATTCAATTAATTTATTCAAAACATTCTTCACACTCTTTTTTCCAAACAAATTTATCCCTTTTACATGAGATATTGGTTAATGAGTTAGACAATCTGGAAACATTCTAGATGAAACTCCGATGGTAACCTACTAAACCAATAAAACTGTGTACCTTCGTTATAATCGTCAGTACTGGCCATTCATGGATTTCCCTTGTCTTAGAAGGATCAACAAAGATTCAATCCTTAGAGACAATATGGGCTTTAAAAGAAATTTCCCGATGACATAATTCAAACTTGCTAAACATCCCATATAATTTATTTCTCCTAAGAGTATTTTGAATAGTGGGAAAGTGATTTTCAGGTTCTTACTAGATTTTGGTGTATACCAAGATATCATAAATAAATACCACTAAAAATTCATCATTATATTCCTTGCAAACTCTGTTCATTAGATCCATGAAAAAAGAGGGTACAATAGTTAGTCCAAAAGGAATTATAGTAAACTTGTATTCCCAATACCTGGTTCAGAATGCTACCATTGGAATGTATTCCTTCTTCACGCACAAATGATGATATCCAAATCGAAGGGTAATCTCCGTAAAATGATGAGCTCCATGAAGTTGATCAAATAAACCATCAATATGAGGTAGATGATACTAGTTCTTTATTGTTATAGAATTGATCTCCCTATAGTCAATGCACAACCTCATAGATCCATCTTTATTCTTAACAAAATTAACAGGGGATCCTTATAGTGAAACACTAGGGGGAATAAATCATTTATTACTCAATTCCTCTTGTTGTGTATTTAGTTACACTAATTCCATAGTGGCCATTCTATAATGGGTCTTCGATATGGGCCTTGAACCAAGAATTAAGTCAATGGAAAACTCAATTTCTCATTCTAGAGGATGTCCTTGAAATTCCTCAAAACAAAAATGAATATATTCTTGACAATAGGTACATAATATATTTTATCATTCTTTACTCACCCATAGTTGTTTTACTCCATTACTCCCCAATTATTGAATACTGTAGAGCTACTAAGGGTGGATCTAGATGGTAATCAGATGGTGATGTTTCTTCTCTAAAGATGATAGATTTTTTATCAACATAAAAAATTTTAACCACCTTCTTATTACAATAAATTTTCACATCATGGTCCGAAATCAAATCCATACCAACGATTATATCAAATTCCATCAGGGGTATGACAATAATACCAATATATAAAAAATATTTGTTTGCCATAATGGTAGCTTATTGATAAAACATTATTTTGATGAATATTTTATTGATAATAAATTATATAATTTCCTCACATTGTGTTAAATATGTTTAATTAGAAAGTATTTGGGATTAGATCATTCATTTGAATATTTGATAAAAATTCCAGTTTTACCCTTTATAATTCATTGTAGTATTTCGAGATAAATATTTTTAGATTTATTATTTGAATTTGAAATTTTGGATCAGTGTTACTAACTTAATAATATACAACTTTAATTCAGGACACTAGAGCTAAATAGTGCATTTGGTTGTTGAAAATGGGCCATGAAGTGAAAGTTGGTCTGGACTCACCAGAATGGAAAAGCTTATGTATTTCGTCCAAAAATACTTCATCTGGGCTTGGATTAAGGAAATATTTTTATAGGAGATAGATGTCCCACATCCGCACATATTATCCTTCTAGAAGTCCGGCCAATTCATGCGTTGTTTTGGTCAAATGGGCGGTGAAACTTGGGATAAAATATTTGTCCGAATTCCCACATTCATAGTTGAAACCTCTTTTAAAATATCCTCCCCTCCCCTCTATAAATTGGAGTTTTTCTCATTTGTAGGGGTTGATATGTGAATTAAGATATTTTAGGCAGAGGAGAATTTGTTTCACCCAAATTCTCCAACCGTTGTAAGAGTGGTAGCTTTTGAAGCAAGGATCCCCTCATTGAAGCCTTCTTCTTCTCCTTCACGTTGTAATGATTTTGTTTGTGTAATAAACTTCTTTTTTCTTCTTTTATTTCTTCTCTTTTCTTCTTTTTCGTTAAAATTTATTCATCTCTTAATCTTCCTCTTTGGGCTGGAATTCTTGAGTAGAAGCGTTATTGGGTTATACCCATTATAAACCTTTGCACATGCAAAACGCTTCTATGATGATTACACCACCCATAGAAGAGTGGTTCTTTTTAGTAATTGATAGACCTCTATGATTCTTAGTTCATTTATTTTGAATCAATGAGATACTATAATTCACATATTATGATCTATTAATTTAGTTTTTAATTTAAATGAAACTAAGAAAGAAATTGAATAGTCAACACAAAACACGCGAGGTCGGGAATTGTGTGAACTGTGAGAGCGCAACCCTAACCAGTAACTCAAAAACCACATGGGATTAATTTGTAGAGTTCAAATATAATCTCTAAAATCAATTAATTCTCATTTATAGAGTGGTTATGTGCCTTAATTTACCACTGACCATAACTAATCTCAAAACATGAATCAAAGCAGGGTGTTGCGATTGCATGTTCTGAAGTTAGCTTAAGGTTAAATTCACTTCATCTTCGTGGTAACATTAATTCTAGTAGGTTTCGAGATTTAAAAAATTAATGGATCATAAATAAGTGAATATTAATTTAAATTATAATTATTAATAAATTATTTAAGAGGTAGAGTTAGATCAATTATGTCTTTTAAATATTGTCTAAAAACATCTTTTTGTGGTGTCATTTTAATCGAACGTCATTTCAAAACCGAAAACAAAAAAAATACAATCTTCTTCCATAAAACTTCATCTAGATTCATAAACTATATCCAACCCCCATCCTTTAAAGTAGTGTTTTTATTATATTCTTTTTTATTTGTTTTAGAATACCTTTAATAAGTTGGTAAATTCATTTCCTACTTTGAGAGACGACCTTGGTCAGCCACTCTACTGCACCTAAGAACCCCAAAATCACATTAATTATTTGAGGGCACCCACAACAGCGCTCTATCAAATTGGTGCCGTTCCCGGGGAGGCAAGTAATTTATTCAACCATTTAGAGGTATTTCTTGTATTTTTCATTTTCATATTTTCTTCACCTCTCTCTTTCATCTTTCCCCTTTCTCAAGTTCTCATTTTTTTCATCCTCTTCATTTCTTTTTGTACCATCAACTAAAACTTCTTATTTTTATATTACTATGGTACACTTTCTTTCTTTTCATTTTTATTTGATTTATGACATGAACTAATCCCGAAGATCTCTTAGATCTTGACCCTGATATTGAACGCAACCTTAGGTTATGAATCAGACATTCTCAATCTATGGGAAGTTTCAATATTTAACTAGTTGTTGAATTCCTCTCTTCTGTAAACATTTAAATTGGATGCAATTCAAATTCAAACATAAAATAGGAACCAATGGATGGAAATAATAGAAATTAACTTAATAGAACCATTCAAGAATTGGATTCACCAGATATTAACTATCAACCAAATTGTATTGCATACCCAAATCTCTAATCAGACTTTAAATTGAAATCTGTATTAATTCACCTTCTTCCAAAGTTTCATGGCTTATCTGGTAAGGATCCCAACAAACACCTTAAAGAATTTAATGTGGTTTGCTCAAATTTAAAAACAAGAAATGTTTCTGAAGATCAAATTAAATGAAGAGCATTCCCATTCTCACTTGATGGAGCTGCAAAAGACTGGATGTATTATTTACAACCTGAAGATGTAACATGTTGGAATGATTTGAAACATCTTTTCTTGTAGGGATTTTTTCCAACATCAAGTACCAAATCCATTCAAAAGGAGATATCGGGGATCCAGAAAGCCCAAGGAGAGTGAAAGTACGAGTACTGGGAGCGATTCAAGAGGTTGTGTGCAAGCTGCCCACATCACCAAATCAGTAAGCAACTACTCATCTAGTACTTCTATGAAGGACTCACACCCATGGAGAGGAGCATGGTTGATGATGCAGCAGGAGGGGCATTGGTGGACAAGACACCAGTATCCACACGTCAATTGATCGACAAGATGGCCAAAACTCCCAAAAATTTGGCGATTGAGGTACACCACATGTTAGAGGAGTACATCATGTAATTCCTTCTTCTCTTGAAAGTCATTTGATTGATACAAAGTTAGAAGAATTGACCACTATGGTGAGGCAGATTGCTTTAGCTCAAAAGACATCCCTACCCACTACTTCAAGTCCTTGTGGCATTTTCACTGAGAGAAGCAATCCAACTGACTATGGCCCAAAACTACATGAGACAGAGGATTGTGCATTAGTATTCCTAGGGAGACCATTTCAGCAGAAACAACAACCATATCCCCAAAAGATGTTTGATTCATTTTCTCCAACATACAACCAAGGGTGGAAGGATCAATCAGACACGAGGTATGGCTATGGACAACAACAAAGGCCACCCTTTCAACAAAACTTCCAGCATCCTCCACCTTACCAACAGGGTTTCCAACAACTCCAAAGGATATTTGAAGCCCAAGCATTAACAAGACAACAACAAGGGAATATCAACACAAGGTAGACTCTAACACTGATGATCTTTTGAAACAAATCGTTTATAATCAATAGAATGAGCTGAAGAGTCAAGGTTCAGAGCTGAGGGAGTTGAAGACTCAAATGAGCCAGATTGCCACCTCCCTCTCTGAACTTGTGAGTAAGAATTCTGGAAATCTACCTTCCCAACCCACTCCAATCCAAGGGGGAACGTTAGTACCATCACATTGAAAAGTGGGAAGCAAATGAATGATACATATGCACCTACCATTCTATAGGGATTCAACTGTACTATAGAGAAGCCGCATCCCATACCAACTGATGAGAAAACCAAGGAGAAAGATAAAGGTAAGAAAATGATTGATGATGTTCCTCCTAAACCACTTCCTTTTCCAAACAGGGTTGTTCAAACCAAGAAGATGGTTGAAGAAGTAATGAAAAAGGAGGTTTTGGACACATTCAAGCATGTGGAGATCAACATTCCTCTACTTGATGCCATCAAACAAATTCCAAGGTATGCAAAATTATTAAAAGAACTTTGTACCAATCGAAGAGGGATTAAGGGAAATGAGAGGATCAACCTTAGAAGGAATGTATCAGAACTCATTAAACCAACTCTAGCAATGAAAACAAAGTGCAAGGATTCCGGGACATTCCTTATCCCATGTACCATAGGGGAGTTTCACTTCTCTGATGCTCTTTGTGATTTAGGAGCTTTAATAAATGTGATGCCTCACTCTGTATTCTCTTCCTTGCAGATTGGTAAGAGACATTATCTTAGGTAGCCCCTTCCTCAAAACTGCAAAAACTACCATACATGTCAATGTGGGTACACTTTCCATGGAGTTTGGAGATGAAGTTGTGATATTTAATGTTATGGATTCCATGAAGTACCCCTCAGAGGACTATTCTGCTTTTGTTATCTCTCATTTTGAACCACCAAATAAAAAATCGATAGAATTTGACTGTACTATGCTTAGGGAGATTATGAGTATTGGTTTGAGTTTGATGTCTAAGAGCACTTCTACAAATGTTGCTGATACACAATCCTCTCTTGGATTTGATTTTGATGTGGATTCATATTCTGATTTTGATCATGTTCACTCTGATTATGACATGGCTGTTGAGTATGCTGATGGATTTGATTCTTTATTCTCTGATTTTGATGATGTCTATTCTAATACTGATGCTCTTTGTGCACATATTTTAGTTCCTTCAATGTCTCCATCCATACTACACCCTCCTTCATTAGAACTCAATGCATTGACACCAAATCTGAAATAATCATTCTTGTTGAGTGGTGAGAGATTACCTATTATCATTGCTAACAATCTACCTTTTGAACATGAAGAAAAGATTTTGAATATTTTGAGGGAGAACATCAGGGTGATTGGGTGGACCTTGGATGACATATCTGGTATTAGCCCATCCATTTCCATGCATAGTATTATCTTGGGGAATATGGCTAAACTGGTGAGACAGCCACAAAGGAGACTCAATCCCACTCTCCTGAAAGTTGTTAAAAAAGAAGTTGAAAAATTGTTCGAGGCAAGAATAATCTATCCCATTTCAGATTCTCAGTGGGTAAGTCCTATTCAGGTTGTGTCTAAGAAAAGTGGTGTTACTATTGTTAAAAATGAGAAAGGTGAGTTAGTTCCAATGAGGGTGCAAAACAGTTGGCGTGTGTGTATTCATTATAGGAAACTAAATCAGTTCACTCGCAAGGACCATTTCCCCCTCCCATTTATTGATCAAATGCTTGAGAGACTATCTGGGAAAACACACTATTGTTTCTTGGATGGATTTTCTTGATATTTTCAGGTTCCTATAGCTCCAGAGGATCAGGAGAAGACTACATTCACCTGTCCCTTTGGCACATTTTCCTACTGGAGGATGCCATTTGGACATTGCAATGCCCCATGTACCTTCCAGAGATGCATGGTGAGTATTTTTTCTGATTTTATTGAGACCTACATGGAGGTATTTATGGATGATTTTACAGTGTATGGATCCTCATTTGATGAATGTATAAATACTTTGGGAAAGGTATTGAATCATTGTATTAAGAAGAATCTGGTCCTGAACTTTGAAAAGTGTCATTTCATGGTAGAGCATGGCATTTTCTTAGGGCATGTATTGTCAAAACATGGGATAGAGTTTTATAGATCTAAGATAGACATTATTTCATCCTTACCATATCCTTCATGTGTGCGTGATGTTAGATCTTTCCTAGGGAATGCAGGATTTTATCGGCGATTCATCAAATATTTTAGTAAGATTGCTCTTCCTATGTCACGATTACTCCAAAAGGATTCTGATTTATTGTTTGATTATTCTTGCAGGACATCCTTTGATGAGCTAAAGAAATTGCTGACCACTTCCCCAATCATACAACCACCACGGTGAGAGATTACTTTTGAGCTTATGTGTGATGCCTCCAACTTCGCAGTTGGAGCTGTCTTATCTCAGAGGGTGGAAGGATGTTCACATGTGATTGCCTATGCATCAAGGACATTGGATTCATCCCAATCAAACTACACTACCACAGAAAAGGAGTTTCTCGATGTCATATTTGCTTTAGAAAAATTCCCTTCATATTTATTGGGCTCTAAAGTAGTTGTTTTTTCTGACCATGCAGCTTTGAGGTACCTCCTAAAGAAGCCAGATGCAAAGCCACGACTTATCCATTGGATCCTCTTTCTTCAAGAATTTGATATTGAGATAAAGAACAAGAGGGGATCAGAGAATTTGGTGATAGACCACATGAGTAGGCTTACTCACACACTAGAGGATGACACCTTGGACCAGGTACCACTTCGAGACACTTTCCCCGATGAGCATCTTTATTCCATCTCAGGTACGCATCCTTGGTATGAAGATTTAGTTAACTACATTGTTACCTCTGAAATCCTTGCAAATTTAATGAAACATCAAGTCCAGAAATTAAAAAGTGAGTCTAGGTTTTATGTGTGGGATGATCCTTACCTCTGCCATATGGGTAGTGACCAAGTCATTAGGAGGTGTGTTCCCGATCATGAGTTTGAGTCTGTTTTTCATTTCTGTCATACACATGCTTGTGGTGGACACTTTGGACCCCAATAGACAACTAAGAAGGTTTTGGACTCTGGATTATATTGGCCTAGCTTATTCCATGATGCCCATGTGTTTTGTAAGTCATGCTCTCGTTGCCAACACACTGGGAACATTTCTAAGAGACATGAGATACCCCAACAACCCATATTATTCTGTGATATTTTTTATGTATGGGGAATTGATTTTATGGGTCATTTTCCTAGATCATATGGATTTTTGTACATTTTTGTTCCTGTTGATTTTGTGAGTAAATGGGTGGAGGCTAAGGCCACTAGGACTGATGATTCTCATGTTGTTGTGGACTTTGTCAAAGCACAAATTTTTTGCAGGTTTGGAGTACCAAAGGACATCATTAGTGACCAAGGGACAGACTTTTATAATAGGAATTTTGCTTCCCTCCTTCGAATGTATGTGGTGACAGAAAAAACATCAACACCATACCACCCCCAAAAAAATGGCCAGGCTGAGGTTTCAAATCGTGAGTTGAAACAAATTTTGGAGAAAACTGTGCAGCCAAATAGGAAGGATTGGAGAAAGAGCTTGGATGAGGCATTGTGGGCTTATAAGACAGCATACAATACCCCCATTGGTATGTCTCCATTTCAGATTGTTTTTGGGAAAGCATGTCATCTCCCAGTGGAAGTCGAGCATCAGGTATATTGGGCTATAAAGAAATGCAACATGGATTTTTCCCAAGATGGAATTCAAAGGAAGTCCCAAATTAAAGAGCTTGAGGATATTCAACTATCATCATATGAGAACTCAAGGCTCTACAAGGAATGATCAAAAGTATCTTAGGACAAAATGATCCAACAAAGTTAATTTATTATGGAGAGAAAGTCCTTCTCTAAAGATCACGACTGAAGCTGATGCCTGGTAAGTTGCATTCCAGATGGTTAGGTCCTTATATTGTATCTAATGTTTTTCCTTATAGTGCAGTGTATATCACACAAGAGGACATTGGAAGGAGATTTATAGTCAATGGAAAACGTTTTAAGAGATACATTGAGGGACTTCCTACTGATGCAATAGATTTTATCACACTACTTGACCCCATCATAACTTGATCACATCAAGCTGTTCCTAACCCTTTCACTTTTATATTATTTTTCCTATTTAAAAATTTTGCATTTCATGTGGATATATCATCTCATGGGTTTACATTGAGGACAATGAAATATTTTAAGTGTGGGGGAGGGAACCTTTTAGTTTAGTAATTTCAATTATTTCCCTTCAAAAAAACAAAACAAAATTTATTTGTGTTTTTTTCAAATTTTCAGTGTTTATTTTTTTCAATTTTCTTTGTGTTTTTGAAATTTTTGAGCTGAAATGATTCTCATCACAATTTTGAAATGCATATCAATGAGTGGAATAATTTATCCCTTGAAACTAAGCTTAAATTAATGCTGAAAATGACTTTTCTTCAAGTTCAAATATTTAGTAATTTCATGGAAAGTACACCGAATTTTGAATCCCATACCATATCTCACTGTCTTTATATTTGAAATCACCTTACTATGAGGCTTCTAAACCATTATTTTCATATTCTTTACATTCAACTCACTTACTGAGAGAACCAAACCATGCTTGATTTAACCAGAATTTGATTTATTCCTTTCAAAACAATAGGGTTTGAGGTACTTATGTTTAAATGATTGAGGGATTTGTTTGGTATTAAAGCCCCTACTTCAAAGAATCCTTTTTTATAATGGCCTACCTTGAAAATTTAATCTTTTTAGCCCTTATAAGCCATGCACAGTCTGTTAGGTTATCCACATTACAAGCCAATTCTTCCCAATCCAACCAACTCTTGAAGAGAAATTGCATACTCTAGTTGAGGTTAAGTGTAGGGGAAGCTATGTTGTGTTGTGATACCACATTCTGTGATACTTTGGGTGGAAAATTAAATTCTTAAGAGATGTGTTTGCTACTGAAGAAAGTCATTATATTGAAAGCTGTGATTTTTCTGGAGCTTTCATGACAAGTGATGATGTGCCTTTTCTGGAGCTATTGACAATTTTTTATGCTGAAATGAAGAATGGTGTAAACTATTAATGACTTTTCATGATGATGGAGCTGAATTGATACTATGAGGATTGAGGAGAAGACCATATTTAAGTGAAAATTAGATTAATGCAATTTTTCTTCAAAAAGAGTCAAGCCCTCCTTATTTAGCCTCAGATTTTTTCACATCTAAATCCTACCAACCGAAAGCCACCGAAAAACCCTGAAAAGTTCTCATGATAAACATATGTCCTTTTATCACATCGGGTGGTGATGTAGGAATCTATCAAGCCTATGGTGACCCTTGTATGAGTTTGGATGAGTAAGACATTGCAAAAAAAATTGATATTTGAGTGATGAGAGAAAATTCAAGCGAGGTAAGTGTTTTGTGCATGGGAGGATAAATGAAGTGGAAATATATTGAATGATGAGAACTTGAAATAAGGTTTTTAATGAGTCATGATATCTTTTAATCCTTGGTGCGGAATTGATGGATCCCAATGATATGTGTTTTAAAATTGGTTTTGATTTGATATTGATGTTTACTTGACATGAGGTTTTTCCCAAGAGTACAAAAGGGTAAGTGTGGGGGAGATGATAAAAAATTATTTTGTTGAATATTTAATTGACAATAAATGATATAATTTCCTCACATTGTGTTAAATATGTTTAATTAGAATGTATTTGGGATTAGATCATTCATTTGAATATTTGATGAAAATTCATGTTTTATCCTTTAAAATTTACTGTAGTATTTCGAAGATAAATATTTTTGTATTTATTATTTGAATTTTCAAGTTTGTAACATTGTTAATAACTTAGTTATCTACAACTTTTATTCAGGACACTAGAGCTAAAGAGTACATTTGGTTGTTTCAAATGGGGAATGAAGTGAAAGTTGGGTTGGAGTCGCCAGAATGGAGAAACTTTTGTATTTCGGCCATAAATCCAACATCTGGTCCTGGATTAAGCTCAAATATTTAGAGGAGATAGAGGAACAATACCCAAACATATTATCCTTCTGGAAGTCTGGCCAATTCACGCAGTTTTGTGGACAAATGGGTGGTGAATGTTGGAATAAAATATTTGGCCGAATTTCCACATTCACACTTGAAACCACTTGTAACCTCTCCTCCCCTACCCTCAATAAATTGGAGTTTTTCTCATTTGGAGGTTTTGGGACGTGAATTAGGAGATTGGAGGCAGAAGATAATTTGTTTCACCCAAATTCTCTAACCATTGTAAGAGGGGTAGCTCTTGAAGCAAGGATCCCCTCATCAAAGCCTTCTTCTTCTCCTTCACGTTGCAATGATTTTGTTTGTGTAAAAAACTTCTTTATTATTCTTTTATTTCTTCTTTTTTCTTCTGTTTTGTTTAAATTTATTCTTCTCTTAATCTTCCTCATTGGTCTGGAATTATTTAGTAGAGGCGTTATTGGGTTATACCTATTATAAACCTTTTCACATGCAAAACGCTTCTACGACGATTACGCCACCCATGGAAGAGTAGTTCATTTTAGAAATCGATCGACCTCTATCCTTATTCATTCATTTATTTTAAATCAATGAGATAATGTAATTAAAATATTATGATATATTAATTGAGTTTTTAATTTAAATGAATCTAATCAAGAAATTTAATAGTTAACACAAAATACACGAGGTCGGGAATTGTGTGAACTGTGAGAGAGCAACCGTAACTGGTAATTCAAAACCACATGGGATTAATTTGTAGTGTTAAAATATAATCCCTAAACTCAATTAATTCTCATTTTCACAGTGGTTATGTGCCTTAAATTACTACTGAAAATAATCTTATCTTAGAACATCAATCAAAGAAGGGTGTTGCGATTGCATGATCCGAAGTTAGCCTATGGTTAAATTCACTTCATCTTCGTGGTAAAGTTAATTCTCATAGGGTTCAGGATTTCACAAATTAATGGATCATAATTAAGTGAATATTAATTTAAATGATAATTATTAATAAATGATTGAATAGGTAGAGTTATATTGATTACGTCTTTTAAATATTTTCTAAAAAAACATCTTTTAGGTGTGTAATTTTAATCGAACTTTATTTCAAAACTAAAAACAAAAAAGAATACAATATTCTTCCAGAAAAATTCTTCTATATTCATAAATTATAACCAACCCCTATCCTTTCAAGTAGTTTTCTTATTATATTCTATTTTATTTGTTTTATAATACCTTTACTAAGTTGTTAAATTCACTTCCTCCTCTGAGAGACGACCTTGGGCAGCCACTCTGCTACACCTAAGAACCCCAAAATCACATTAATCATTTGAGGGCACCCACGACAACGCTCTATCACTTATTCAATAAAATTTGTTTCAATGCTACTTAACTTAGATGTTTTTATTGATTACTCTCTTAACAATTAAAATTGAAAATATCTAATTTTCTTGGAAAAATAAGATGATATGAAAGAATTCGATAATCCAGAATAAAATAAAGCATTGGGTAATATTAAGGAAACGGTTAATGTACCTTCCACCAAATCATTAAGAACATCAACCTCAGCAAGAGTGATCACATAAGTGTGGCCTTGTTCCCTTTCCCTTTTCAGAGGTTTTCTTTGACAATTTGGACATTCACTTATATAATTACCCATTTATTTACAATTTTAGCATTCAACTTTGACAACCTCTTTCTTCCCCTTGCAATCATGAGTTTTGTGGCATTTTTTTCCACATTTGAAACAAAATCCCATCCCCTTTAGGAATATACCAGGATGTTTCTTCCCACAATTACTGCAGGATAGAAATTCAACTTTTACCTTCTTCCTATTATTTTCTAATCTCGAAAGATTGTCAGATATTTTATTCTCTTGATTCACTTTAAAATAATATGACTTAAAGAAATATTTTTTGTCTTGATAGCACATAAGACTATATCATCGTAGGATGAGATGGATTGTAAGACCAATGATCGATAGATAAAGGGTTTTAAACCATCAATGAATCAATCAATATTACTTCCTGGGTTACTTATATAATCTTTAGCATTCCTTACTAACTATGTAAAGTTAGCCTCATACTTTGTGACATTATCATTGTCCTTTTACCTCAGACTCAGAAATTTCTTTTCAATATATCCTCAATGTTCATGAGGAAATTATTTTTCTAAGAAAATATATTTATAATCCCTACATTCCGTATTTGTTACTTCTTTATCCTTCTTTTGTGTTTTTAATTAATGACCACCATTGATCTTCACCTCTTGTGAGGTGATAAAATGCCATGACAACTTTTCTGCTTTTCTAATCCCTAAAGCATGAGATATTTTCCTTAAGAAACTTATCCATTGTTCAGAAACAATTGGATTTGTAGTCCCATTTAATGTTAGTGGTTGTTGCCTCATGATGTGGTGCAACATTGATCCTCCATGTTGTGGATTAGGGTGCACCATATGGGTATTGTAAATATTCATAAACTGAGTGAGTTTTCCTAGTATGGTTATAAGCTATTCAGCACCAGTTACATCCCCAACTCCATTATAATTATCCTGAGTAGGGGGGAAATCCAAATATGGATTACGTGAATTGATATAATTTCCATTCCTTCCACTAGGGGTTATTTCCAAACAATGGAATACATTTTGTTAGTTTATGAATTGCAATGCATAATTCAAAAATTGTAAAATACTTAACATAACTTGAACAATTTATGCATATAATCCATAATCATAAAAATGTCTTATTTGAGGATGAATTTACTCTTTAATCCTTTATAATAATTTCTAAAGAAAATGTGAATTATATTAAGAATATCCCCTAGGAGTGTCAATCCAATTGGGCAGTTAGGCCCGTTTTCGTGTACCATGATTCCCTGTTTCAAGCTCGAAACTCTTTGTTAGAGTTTTCACTCCTAGAAAAATTTGAGATAGAACCACACCCATTTGTAGTATCCAGATAGAGATGTATTTCCTGGAAAACCTACATTATATTTAAATTACCTAAATTTTTTTATGTTATTATATACTAATCCTCAAATTCTATCTTAGGGCAATGTTCTCTAATCAGAGATCATCTAAATATAGTTTCCTATGTTTTACAAAACATCCTCAGATACCAACTCTAACTACTCGACCCTTGTTATCCAGAGTTAGTGATTTATTACATAATATTGGCATGATCATAAGAGATAATGTATCTAAAGACCGATCAGTTTACTAGAATTGGAAGTACTAGATACATACAAAAGTATTAAATTACATTTTGAAATAAAAAAACATTATTATGTCTCCTTTGGACACACTCATATCCCATATCCTATCCCTACATCTCAATCATAACATACTTCTCCATATCCTATGAAAAAAACATACAAAAGGGATGAGCTCGTATACTTAGTAAGGATAACAATATAGAAGAAACTATTACAAAATGAGCATAAATATTTAAGGCAATGTATAAGATGAAATCCCAAGGATTTTAACCTTAATCTTCAACATAATGTTGAAAATTTAAATCAAATATTTCCATTTTATTATTCACTTGGATATTCTAATTGTATAATAATAACTTGTAATACTAATAACTAATCTTATAATGATGGAATACATAATTACAGACATTTTAACCACATATTCAAGGTCTCATGCCAAGGTTACAAAAAAATATTTTCAAGGCCTTCTGCCAAGACACCAGTTTGTATCATGAGACTATCCACTTTATCGAGGGGCTATAAGGGGCCCCTCCCATCAATTACTACGTCTAATAAATTCCTCATATGAAAATGTTCAAACACAACATAACCATTCATATTAAATCTATCATATGAAATGTTAATAATTTAACCATAAACCATGAATGATATATAAATAACACATACACGATAAAACATATCAAAAATCCTTAAATATAGTATATAATATGGTATCATTATAAATCAACTTCAAACAAGAATACGATCCTACAAAGAATGTTGACATAGATGAAATCAATCCAAAAACTATTTCAGTGAAATATCTATTTCAACATTGAAATCACTTAAATGTAAATAAAACATTTATTTTAAAAATATTATTATAATATTTTAAGGGATGTTTAGAAGGAGATATAATGGTAGAAAATATCCACACCTTCCATATAAGTTAAAAAAAATTCTTTCCTCAATTTTTCAAAATAGTCATAAATTACGTTATTTGGAAAACAATGGAAAGATTCCTTTCAAAACATTTTATAAAAATTAAAACAAGGTTATAAATGACTTTAACCCATAGTCTAGGAAATGGTAATAATTTTTTCAAACACATTTTTAAGAAACAAGTATGTGGTTGATAAAAAGGACCCCATAGATACTCACGTATAAATAACCTAGGATAATAAAGAGATTGTAAAATTAACACTTACCTTATATGTTTCCTTAGAATATAGTACATTAAAATATTGTATAATGGTTAAATAACTGTTATTAAATTATATAATAACCACATACATAAATACAATATCATATATGTTCCCTTAATATTGTTTTGTTAATAATATTCTAGTAGTATCATTATTTTGGGTGTTAACTGATTCATTTTCCTTCGTATAAATTGTTATGTAAGTCTTGATTGTTATTTATTTGATGTATTTGATTCATATCTAAAATGATATTAAGTTCTTAAATATTATTTATAATTTTCAGATGAACTTTATTTTTGAATGGTTACGATAGGGAATGAAATATCATCACATCGTGGATACGGTAATCTGTACGTACACATGAACGACAATATCAATCTATTAATGATGAAACCGAATTTAATTGGATGGTATATTATATATAAATAATTATTAACATGTTATATTTATTATTTATAGAAATTATACTCAGTATTATACCCATCAAAGTAATGATGTGTTGAATAACAAACTATACAACGATGTGGAGACTGTAAGCCATACACACGCACGTATGGTGACTTTGTCATTTATAAGATAGATAGAATAATGAATATGATTGTACCATATTTATAATAAAATATCATTATGTATAAGGTAGTAGAGTTATTATTTTTTTATGGAAACGCCAATGAAAGAGGATGTGGATGAATAAAATATTTTGGAAAGGGGTGATGAAATGAATAACCCTTCTTCGGGTGCTTCCTTTTGATTTGTACAAAAGAGCTACATAGGGTATATTTATGATCAAATTAAGGCCTATAGGATTAATTTAGGTTATTTTTAGGTGATTTGAGTGGGGTTTGTCTATTCCAAATGGCTATGGAAGTGTGAATTTGAGATAATGGGAAGTACCCTTTAATAAAAAAGGCGAGGGGCACTTTATGAAGAGTTTGGAATAATATTTTATTATAAAATCATTTTCGGTTTGTAGTATCTTAAAATAGATTTATTTAGAGGCTAAGGTTGGGATGGGTCTAAATCATCTCAACCAATAGGTTTTAGACATGTTTAGATCACTATATTAACCATATCTTTTAGATTTAACTATTAGGTAAGTAGTTTAACTTTTACATTGTCTTCTTGTATTTTTATATTGCATGGTTAATATGGTTACTATAAAATTCCAAGTGAACCTAAAGTAGTTCATTAGTGAAATATCTAACATTATATAATTATTTTTAATGAATAATATATTTCTAGTAATATTATATCATTTAATAAAATAGTATTTGTTTTAAAAACACATTATGTCAATTTTGACACTATTTAATATTTTTTATTTTTGAAAGTCATAACAACATTATTACTTCAAAAGAAAATACATTTAATCAAAAATAGAAAACAAAATTCAACTATAAAATCATTGGATGGAATAAAAATATTCAATTTAAATTTACATTAATATTTATAACATCAATTATTTAAATCATTCATTAATAAGTTAATTATTGTATCTTCATTGGGTCATAAATAAACCTAATTTTTTAATTACGAAATATTTTAAATAAAATAAAATTATGTAGAAAATATTTTTATATTAATAATTAATATTTATTATCTAATTTATTTTATGTTTAAGCCTATATTAAAAAAATTAGTTATTAGTTATTGAATTTAACACTCTTAACTCTTCTATAAATAAAATATAATAAATTCCCCAAACTAATCCAAGTTGATAAAAAGGATCCTAATTGTTTCCTATTGTTTATTTTTGTCAAAAAACATATCCTATAGAATTAGGACATGTATTGGGGTAATTATAATACTATTTTAACCTTTAATTACCCTATTTACTTTTAACCGTGGTAAATAAAATTCAAATGTTACTATTGACCAAAAAATTATTTTAATCCTATTGAACCAAACATTACTTAATAATGATAGTAGTTTCTATTGTATCTTTGAAATTCAATTTAAAGAAGTGGTAAAATTACATTTTAGAAAAAATTTCCAATGTCCATATAAGGTGGGTAAAAGATGTTAAAAAGTTCAATAAAAGTTTATATACTTAATATTATTTTAAAATTACTCCAATAAATTAAAATGGATTAATATAGGTATTATGTATCTATTTTTACATTAATATAAATTTAAAATTACAAAATAAATATTTAAATAAAATGTTGGTTTTTAAATAATAACGCAATGTTTTTCAATATTCATAAAATATTGAAAGTTTTCAGAAAAATACAAAAAATTATCCCTAAGCTAATTTTGATATTATGAATCAAAAAATTAAGTTAATTTTGAAAAACTAAATTTATAAAATTTCAGAAAGTGGGTACTACTATTCATAACTACATTTTCAAACGGCTTGTTTTATTGGTTGTGGTGTGCTAGAACTCGAAGTTGCGTACAACAGAAGGTATTTTATTATTCAAAGAAAAGTGTATCATGGAAGATTGGGGTGTAACATTACCTGCAATGGTAAAAAATATTTATACATTAGCAAAGGGACCTTGAAATAATTTTTTCCATTTAATTTTATTATTAAGAAATCAATGGTCTTTTAACCCATTAATGATTTATATTTTTTATAAATAATTATCTCCCAACCATATTGTCTATAAATATCTATATATACATGAGAGTTAGGTTTTTATTCCATATCCATGCTTTCACTTCACACCCATGTTTTCCTATTTGGAATCCTAATTATGTATTATTCCAGATGACCTTCATACATCCCTTCCCCTATTTTATGATAATGTTTTATTAACCAATTTTTATGATATGGTTTTTCACCAATGTATATTCCAAAAATAAAACATTGGATTAATAGTAACAAGTGAAAATTTTGATTATGAAATTTATTAATTGGGAGGGAGAATATATGACCCTGATATTTTTAAAACATTTCACTTTTAATAAGTATTTCTCTTTGATTGTTTGTGTGACACACAACACCGAGTTAAAATGAACCAAGATACACAATTATAATATTATTATGTGATAGTTATAATATATACATCAATTTAGATTGTGTGAATAAGGTTAAATAATTTATAATATATATATAAATTTATAACTTAATATAAATTTATAAATATATTCCGAGTAAATAATCACTAAATTTTTAGTAAAGATATTTTATACAATCAAAATATGTATTCCTCATATATGATTGTATTTATTTTATGAGGAAATATTATAATTAATTTATGTAACTTTGAGAAATTATATTTAACAGAAATTATTTCATTTTTAAATCATGAATTTTTATGATTTTTTTGAACATTTTATTTTTCATTTAATAGTAAAGAAATATTGTTTTTATGAAATATGATATCTTTCATTATATATAAAAGACCAAAAAAATATAAACAAATTATAATACTAATGGAATTAATCAATTATGATAAAATAATACATATATATTACAAAAATAATTATAAAAATATTAATTATAATTTTTTCATTGATAAATATGAAAATAATTTGGAGTGTTGATGAAGAGTTTGCATAGTGCTAGAAAAGTAAAATTTGGTACCCAAAAGATAATATTTGAGATGGAATAATTAAATTATAAACATATTTATAAAATATAATGTATTATTTATGATTTTTATGGTTGTAAATAGATTTTGGAGTTATATGACAACTAGATTATCCAAATTCTTGTGTAATTCTTTTAGAAGGCCAGAAAAAAAAACATATTAATTAAGGCTTCAAAATATATATATGAGTTAAAATACAAAATTCAAGAATATAAATATATATAATGACAATAATAAAGTTATTTTTATGTTGATAATTTATTTATAATTTTTTTTTGTATTAAAAAAATATATTAAATGCTTTTCAAATATTGACAAATCATTTATTTAATTAATTTTAAAAATGAAATAAATTATATTAAAAATACAAAAACAAATAAAATATTAAATAGTTATTGAATCCAATGAAATTTACAGATGAATATAATATATTTGTGGTATTTAAATATATTATATTTTAGTTTTATCTTTTTATTTAGGTCTTTTAAGTCAAATTAAATGAATAGTGTCAAATTAGACATTAACGATATTTTATCAAATTAATATTTAATTAATTTAGTAAAAAACTATAGAAAACATTAAAGTGTACAATTAGAATTTTATATGGTCTAAAATGTAACAAATTGTCAATTTATGAGAATTTTTTCACCATTTATGTAAAATTATAATCCATTATGAGTGAAAACTAAATTACCACAGTTAGTGTTAAAATTGGTCAAACAAAGGGTTAAACAAAAAGGAAAGGTTTAGAACACCACATAAACTAGTCCAAATTATATTGGTTGATGGGATTACAACCCTATATTATATTAACATAGAATACATGGACATGTCGATGAATTTTGGTCAAGATAGTTTTATTATATATCAATACGTTTTTGAAATTCCAGAAGTTCTGATAGCCTCAATTATAAATAGGAACCTCCAATATTACTTCTTTACACCACCAGGAGCCATTTACAATGACCAACCCCTAACAAATTACTTTATAAAAATCCATGGAAACATAGTGGATGTTGTTTTCACAAAATATCAACCATAGAACAATTTAGTGTAAATAAAAAGGAGCCGTTTCAAAGAAGATTATGTTTGAATGTGAATGAGGAAATTCAATACTTGAGGTAAGAGTTTCAAGAATCAATCATACATTAATACGGATTATTCATACTTTAATTTCCATTGATAAAATTATATGATGATTATCTGATGTATCTATTTAATTTTCTTCTCCATTGTTTATTTTTAGATATTATATGTTTTCTTTTGTTTTCATTACTTTAATTATTTGAGATGTCAAAATACTGTTTTAAATAATACCAACCTCATTTATATCTTTGATTAAAAAAATAAATTTCCTTCCATTTCCATAATTTTATTAAAAATAAAATAAGGGTTTTAATAAATCCTATGATTTTTTATAGTAATATTTACCAATGTTTTTCATTTTACAAAATAGTTTAAAAGGAATATTTTTTTTCATTTTCGAAACAAGTTACTTTGTGAATTTTTCAACAATAGTAGGGAAGGAATGGGTTTCTAACTTATACAACATGAATGAAATTTCCCTACTACTTTACACATCAATGTTTGAATCTTCCTTTACATTCTTGAAAGGATATTTTTAACGAAAATGTTTTCTTTATTATGTGCGTGGGTTATAGATTATCATAAGTGATTTATAAATTTGAACGATTATTTTCTTCAATAAGGGTTTAATGAAATTTTAATGGAATATCTATTCATCAAAGACAAAATAATTTTATTCTAACTATCCTTTACTAAGGTTATAATCCAAGGACACCATCATTATTCTTTCTCTGGATGGTTTATGTTTACGATGAAAATATATTGATGAAAAAAATTCCCTTTTAAATGGAACACACCTTGATGAAATGTTTATGAAATCCATTGATTTTCATCATTTCTGAGAAGTTGAATGTTTTATGATCTTATGACACACATATTAATGATTTTATTTATGTGATGGGTGGTTTCAATATCTACCTCTATTTAATTGGGTTAAGATTCACAACTCATGTGGAAAATATGTTATACCTAAATTTGATTTCATGTTATAAATTTTATGTGTAGACTAGGTCTTCATTTACATATATATTAACATGAACCAAGAATTCACAAATATAAAGTAAAGAATAGACCTATTTTTATGTCCATATGTTTATGTGATAGACTAATTTAATGTCCATAACTTAATGAGTTAACATGTTTCTATTTATAAATGTTCATAATATTTTGAGATTATATATATGCCACAATTCCATGTCTTATGAGAATTTTATACTCCCATGGCTCATTTTTTTTGTAATATTATAATTTATGTCTTTTTAACAACCATGATATATTAGATAATTCATGATTATTATCTATTATATATAGGTAGTATATTTGAAAAGTTAATCTCATGTTGTCACACTCTAGTTATCATGTCATGCTTACGAGATCATAGATATCTCCCTTTTTTACCCTTTATCAGAATTTCAACTCACTCTTTATTATGTTTCCTTTCCATTTGTTATTAAAAAATGTTCTATAAATTGTATGTCTATGATGGGTTATAGTTATGAAGAACATATTGGATGATTATTTAGATGATTTATGAACCAATTAATTATGGGTACAATTTTTCAAAGGAATTAAACATCTATGATTTGGCATGGATCATTATGTAATATAAATAACATTAATCTTTTTAGATGTAATATATATTAATGAATGATATGGGTCCTTATAATACGAATAGGGAAAAAGAAGGGTTACCAACAAAAAAGAAGAGACAAAGGCAGTTTCAATTAAAAGAAACACTCCTAGTAAAATGTGAGTCAAGGGGAAATGAAATTTTAAGGGGTAATATAAAACCCCATAAATTACCCGTGAAAATTATGTGGGTTTTTAGAAAGAATAGAAATTTCCCCAATAGATTATCTTTCATAAATAATATTGATTTCAAAATAATAATGGAAATAAAACCCTTATGGTTTGACTAACACATTAATCAAAATTCATTTAAACAGACTGTTTAAAATTTCACAATAAAGACCACGAATAAGCCATAATTCATGATATGAAATCTCAAATAGACAATGTATACACCATATAACAGAAATTATGGTGTGAAATATCAAACATGCATCATGAAATTGAAAATATAGACAAATAACCCATACAAAGATTCATTTTATGATATATAGATCCATTATTAAAATGAATTTGATAAGGAAATAAAAATACCAAGAAAAATAAGTGTTAATAATGAAACAAAATCATATTGTAGAAAGTGGCCATCCTATATGAATAATATTTATTAAAAGGAAATATAGTTCACAAAAACCCTTACAACCTTGGTATCATTTTAATCAAATTCCATTCAATTAAAGAAGATGACATGTATATTCAAATCCACATAATTACATGAATATGGTAAATGTAAATCATTAGGTTGTGATCATAAGATATTAAATATATCGTGGTAAAAATTAGGAAATATATACCATGTAATCCAATTTCATAAAAGAACCCCTTACCTTAATTTATAACTTTCTTTAAAGGAGTTAAATATCCCATATTAAAAAAATAAATTATTTACTAACCTATTTTGTAACCTTATAAATTACAATATTATTTTGTTAAAATTATTGATTAATATTTTAAAATTTGTATTAGTTAGTTACAATCCATTTTCAATATCAATTGTGAGTAATAATGATCAATTTGAACTAGTTTTATAATAATAGTGTCATTATTTATTCATCTCTAAAATTTTATAATTAAAAAATATTTAATGGTATTGGAATTTATTATTTAAAATTATTTTTATTGTTAAAATATAATTCTATGTGAGTTTTTTTATGATCCATAAAGTTGAAATCAATGATGATAATATTTTATTGATTTTAATTAACAAAAATTGGTATCTAAATTGATGAGCCTAATATTAGTGTAACCATTTAGTAATAAAAATAAAATAATTATTTTCTTATATGTATCATATATCGTTAGTATTTATTTTATAGTATTCATCCATGATACTATTTTATAATATTGTCTATGTAGGTGGTTAAACCGACCCAAAAAAGCACATACCATAATTTCATGGATGATTATGAAGTGGTTCAATGAATATATCACTATTCTAGGGGAATAATGAAATTATTTATATTTAATTATAGTTATATATCATAATTTAATATTATTATAAAAATATTTATAGATAAAAAAATGTTAAATAGTATGAATAAATTGTTTTTCCCCTTAGTATGTTTGTTTTAGATGGTTGAATGTAAAATGGTTGTTTGTTACTCATACCATTAACATGTTTTATAATTTATCGTACCATAATATTAATAATTTTTTTTGAAAACATTATCCATTAAACAAATTCTCATGAAAATCAATTAAAGGTAGTGATGGAGAATAATGGAATATATCATTCGATGGAGGTGGGAGTCTGCATGTTATCATAGTCAGTGAATTTATTTTCTATAGAATCAGATAAGGTATAATATGTTTTATCATTTAATAATTTAGAATATTATATAAATTTTAAACATATTTATTAAATTATACATAATGAAAATCCATGTAAGTTGTTGATAGAAAACAGAACATGATGCATTGTGGAGGCGGTAGTCTAGACACATGCACAAATGTAGTTTTTTGTTTTCCTTAAAGGAAAATGGGAAAGGTGGGTAGTATTAATTGAATTATTATAATAAAATTAAGTATAAAAACAAAATTATTGTCATTATATAGTAATGAAAAAAATATATTTGGAAAATTATTATAGAAAATAAATGATATTAGGGAAAATAATTAGTACTCACTTTGATGGATTTGGGTTTCCCTTGGATGATTCCTTGAAAAGGGATGACTAATAACTAAAATATTTGACTAGAAACTAAAGGAAGTGAAATTTTTATATAGTTTGAGTAAGAAGGGAAAAATTTCAAGTATAAACCTAATTTTGGGAGTGGTCTTGGATGGGTAGTGAGAGGGATATTTTTTAAGTGGTGAGAATGAAATTTTTGTAAAAATCCCATCTTAATTTAAAGAAAGCACATGTTAAACATTTCAAGATGGCTCAGAAATGATAAATAATGGAGTGTATATATTTTTTTCAATAAAAACATCATACAGTAAATTATAAATATCTCTTTATCATGTTATTATTATTAATCCTTAGGTTAACCCTTTTAAACATTTCGGTGTTTACCGTAATAACTAGTTTTTACCTAAGCACTTTTCTATCAATGCATAAAAATAAAATTTGACATGTTACATAATTTATAAAAAATTATTTAATATTTTAAATCCATTTTATTAGAATAGATTTTTGAATGAAATGAAAAATAATTTTAAAAATATAATTTTATAACCTATTAAAAAAATAAGAAAATATTACTTAAGTTCTAGATTTCCAAATATATGTTTATTAATTTAAAAAACTATTTTAAAATATTTAATGACACATACCTAATATATATGGAATATAATTAGGTTTCATATGATTTATTTTATTCTAATGTCATAGTGATGTCACTCGGGGCACAATATTTGTAACAACTATATTTTACATTATCTTCTAAAAAGAAATATTTTTAGAAAAAAACTAAAAAAATAAAGACTAGGATAATTTTGAAATTATAAATAAAAAATTGAAGTTAGTTTTAACTAATTTAGGTTTGAAAATTTATATATTTATATATTTAAATGATAATATAAAATATATAGAAAAACTAGTTTTATTATAAAATGATTGTTTTGAACATTATGGTTTCTTGATATTATTCCATTAACAAATATTTAATTCAACAAATATTTATATATTATCTCATATATTTTAATAATATATATTAACCTAATAATAATTTATAATTGGTCAATTTAATTAATTAACATTTAAAACATTTATTTGAGAAAGAGCAATCATATTGATTTTTTATCCTATAAATGTAATAATTTTAACATCTTTTTATTTACTATAGGTCTTATTATTATTATTATTATTTTATTAATTATGTTTTTCTAATATTCCATGACAAATTTTAGTTCATAATTTCATGTACAAAAATATACTAACATAATATTTATTTATGTAAAATCAATGGTGAGATATTGACTTGTAATATTCTAATCCTTAAATTGCTTCATTGAAATATAAATTATTACTCATTGATGAAAATTTCTATGGGTATTTAAAATATAGACACAACTAGATATTTTATTTATTATAAGGTTTCATCTTTAAAATCTTATGTATGAAAAGTGAACTCGTATTTTCACTTATAATAAGAATATAACCAATGTTGAGTTTTCCTCTAATCATTTTGGATAAATTGTCTATTATGGGTGTAATTTTTCATATGGGGTTTATAGTCAGTAATGTATTAATATGTGATCATTGTTTGATTCTTAGATGTGATTTTTATATCTTGTAAATTATCATGGCCTCTATATCAATTGTTCTAATCCATGCCTATCATGTCAAATTTGACCAAAGAAAGGACTATATGGTTTTTTATAGGAACATTACTTTAAGCATCTATTAGAGATATGTTAAATACATGGGTTACAATAATCATACAAATAGAATTTTCATATTAATTATTTATCATCTAGTCAATAAGATTGAAATTTTATATTCTTATAAAAAATACAAATATAGAGGAGTATTATGGAAATGATACATGTATAACATTTACAATTCCTGAGTAGATGATACATGTTTCTAACTACACATCATTTTCAAAACTCACTTCATTAGTTATGATTTAATAGGACATACCATCATTCCTTGGAATAAAAATTTAGTGATACCTATCATCCTTGTTAACCGTCATATAAGGGAATTTTCTTGGATAATTCCCATGTTTCTTACATTTAATACTTTGATCAATAAGTGGTACATCATAGAGATTTTTTTTTACTTCTATAGTTTCCACAAAAGTATTCATTTATCCTTGAAAATTTGTTTCCATATTATCTTTTTTACTATAGATAAAACATATTCTAGTTCTGTTGAGACATACTCCGGGGTTCCTCTTCTCACATTTTTGACATGAATGAAATTGAATCTTCTTTCCTTCACTATATTTATCACGTGAAATTCCTCGTGAGTCCATCATTGAATTATTTGCTGTGTCTAGAAACTCATATAAGTTTATATTTTAAATCCTGATTTTTGATAAATTTTTTGGCATAATAATGATATTTCTCACTATATCATTTATCCTGTTTGGTTTCTTGATGGGAAAATATATGTATTTCCCATGGGATTCATTTTCAACTTGGTACTTTCAATCATTAACCATTACAGAAACCAAATGGGGTTAATTTGAGAAATGAATAATAAATATCATAAGTTAATTATCATAAATTATCATACATAAAACTCCATTTTAAAATGTATTTCTATTTAAAACAATCAAATTAGAAATCAGTTGAACTCAAATCACTCTTGGTTAAATATTTGATTCATTAAGTTGTGTTCTATCATACTTCGTAACATAATTATATAAATTAATATTCCATTATAATATATTGTAAATATAATTTGATTAACATAGTAATATCCACTAGGAGTTTCTATCAATGAGTACTATATTAAGACCAGTCTTCATACACCAAAGTAGAGATTGAGTTAATACACATCCAAAATTTTTTATGGTGATTACCCTGAGGTACATTTTTTCAAACCCTATCCACATTACTATATCCATACATGGATGTGATTTCTAGGAGAATTATATAATAAAAAAATTACCAATACTTTGGGATGTTATACTACATTTAGAGACATACCTTAGTCTTATACCTGGATTTTTCACTAATTTTCTCTCAAAGAAGTCCCCAAATAACATGAAATATTCTACATAAACCACCTAAAGGTTTATTTATACCATTGAAACTATGATCAAACATTACCTATCTATCCATATTGACATCTATAAATCATAATTTATTTTTGACAAATAATATCATGTACTATAATGTAATCTAAAAATTATTTAATATCACTAAATAACACCATACCCACAATCCCATATCTAGTTCTAAAAAACATACATTACACAATAGATTTGATACACTTCCTTAATTACTAGATTGTTCACAAATTATGTAACATTTATATTCTAAGGTCATTTTTTCCATTTATAGTTATAGATAATTGAGACTAATAAATAACTAGTAGAACTAACATTATTTGTTTCAAATGGATATTTTTGCTACCATATAATACACTACTTTGTCTAAAATGAGTCTTTGATATCTCCTATAAATTATCCATCCAAGATAATATTCTAGGAAAACATTACATAATATTACCTCTCTTAACATGGGGAAAATATAACAATAATATAAAGTGATCTAAAATGCTCAGTAAGGGTAAAAATAAGCAATAATAATCAATTATCACAGGTCAGTATAAGATAAGAATATCGGTATAGTCAAAATAAGTTAAAAATTATATACTCAACAAAGAATAGATCATAATTCAAGATTAATTGAATTATATTTAGTATAATATAAATGATGAATAAATGAGTTTGGTAACATGAGTTGATAAACACAGTATTTGGGAGTATAACATAGTCACAATAATAAGCATAATTCTATGGTAAAAACATGATAACTTGTCATAATTTTATATTGTAGTAGGAATCACCTCATGATTCACATTACACAGGGAATCAAACATACCTACCTAAATCCCATAGTGGAGTAATAATTCCTTACTAGATTATTGTAGTTATCACATGATATATAAAACCTTAAAAATGTATTGTAATGTAATATAGGTTCCCAACAATCATGAACTATACATATGATTTTAATAAAAGATCAATTATTTATCAAATCAAAATGAACCTCTGGAAATAAAATGGGTTTCATTAAAAAAATAACAAAGAATCCAGAGAAAGAGAATGGTTTTTATATAATTTTCAATTGGAATTACATAAATAAATAATTCATAATTTCATTAATTTTCATAATGAGATAAATACATAGAAAATTAATGGGTATCTAGATAGGTTCTGTGACTTTCTATGTAAATGGCCCTCAATTAAGATGATAAAATATATGGTATTTTTTTATATTGATATTGAGTATATGGTTTAATAAAGACATTCTCCAATCCATGTATGTATGGAATCTAGGTGAACACCCTTCAATCAAAGAAATGAAAAATAATGTTTTCACAAATGAAAGGCGTTCGAAAAAAAGTCATTCATATTCGTGGATGAACGTTAGGAAAGAAAAGAAGTACTGATAGACCAATACTCTATTAGAAATGAACACTAAATAATAAATCAAGGGATAAAATTTGGCAGTTAGCATTTAATTAATATCATTGCTCATGCATAGAATATGTAAAATAATAATTACATGGGTTAAAATAGATTTTATCATTATTATAAAACTTAAATTAGAGATTAGAAAAATTCTTGATAATTTTGAAATAATTTATTTTTAAAAATAATTAGTGAATAATTTATTTTATAAAAAATAAAAATTACTACATAATGTTTCAAAGAAGGAAGAAAATATGATAACATATATGTTCACATGGAAAACATTAAAATTTGATTCTTTTCACATGTTTTAGAAAAATAATCATTCATAAAATATTAAAATTTTATTTAAATTTTAATGAGGGATAATGTAGTTGAAAAATATATTAATCAAATTTTTTGGAATACAAAAGGAAATTCACATAAGAATACAATGAATGTGGACATGTAAAAAAGGAGGTTCCGAATCAGAAAGATGAGTTGAGGTCGATTTCTCTTATCGGAGACACTTAGGGTAAAATTTCAGTCCAAGGGAAATAAAAATTCTAGGGGGCATGTAAAATACCATGAATAGCCAATTAAAATTAAAATGTGTTTTTGAAATAATACAAATTCACTATGTGTATTATGTTTAAAAAACAATATAAATTTGAAAATAATATTGAAAATGAAACCATGACTTTTGAGTAATATTTAATTAAAATTTCTTTAACGAGAGAGCTTGAAATTACACTGGAAAGTCTTTAAATAAAATAAAATTAATGATATAACATCTGAAATAGGTAGTTTATACACCATATAATATAAATTATTGTATATAATATCAAACTTGTATCATGTAATTGAAAATAGAGATAAAGAACCCTTAAAAAAGATGAATTTTATTATATAGGGATCAATCATTAAAGTGAATATTAAAAAGAAATGAATATAACTAAAAACATAAGAGTAATAATAGTGTAACATAATCATATAGAAGATCACATCCTAGTTATATGAATAATGTTAATTCATATGAACTTAACTAAATTAAGTTAAATTTAGTTCACAAAAATCATTACAACCATAGTATCCTTTGAATCAAAGGATATCTAATGAAATAACATGATATGTCTCTTAGAACATCCAAAATTTCATGAATATGGTAAAATTATTCAATTATATAATAATAAATTCTTATTAATGATTTCATGGGGCATAATAAGAAATATGACCCAAGGAATAGAATTTGCAACTAAAACCCCGTACCTTAATTTCTAAAATTCACTAAAGCGGTTGGATGTCTCATCTAAAAAAATAGATATATTAATCACCTATTTCATAAGAATACTCACATATATAGTCTTTTATAACATCAATTTTCATTATTCCATTCATGTATATTAGTTAGTTATTATCTATTTTTCATATTGGTGGTGAGTAATCTTCATATATTCGAACTAGTTACATAATATAGGCGTTGTAATTTATTTTATCAAAAATTTCATCATTAGAAGATCTAATAAGGTACTAGAATTAACTATTTATAATTAATTAAAATTTTATAATACTATTTTATGGTAGTTTTTTTCATGATCCTTAAAGATGGAATTGAGGATGGAAATGTTTCAGTGATTTATAACAAATGAACATCAATATCTTAATTGATGATCTTAATATTAATGTAACCATTTTAAAACTAAAATAAAATAATTAATATATTATTTCTATCATTTATAATTACTATTTACGTTCTCATAGTCATCCATTATACTATTTTATATCATTATTAAAATATGCGGTTAAACTGACAAATACATGAATATACCATAATTTGATTGATGATTTTGAAATGATTTATTATAATATCATTTTTATATAGATATAATAATGTTATGTATGTTTTATTAAGTGATATATTATAATTTAATATAATCATATGATGATATAATATATATTAAACTACTATATAATATGAAATAAAATTCTTCTCAGTACACTCATTTTTTACGGTTGAATTTACAAGGATAATTTTTTCATAATATCATTAATTGTTTGTTAATTTTTTAAAAATTGAAACATAATAATTTCATAAAAAATTTACTTATCCCTTAATACCATTCTCATGGACATCCGTGCAATGCAGTGATGAAAAATAAACAAAATACATCCTTATATGGATGTAGTAGTCCACATATACACATGGATAATAACTTCATTTTTTATAGAATGAGAGAAATGTATTATCTATTTTATCATTTAATAATATAAAATATGTTAAAAATATAATAGTAATTTATTAATTTCTATATTTGGACTATATCAGTCAGGGGTTACGGAAAAAAGAACAACTCTTCATAAAGGTGTCACTCCACACACACACAATTGTCATTTTTGTTTTCCTTAAGAGAAATATGAAATGTAGTAGGAATTTATTCCATTAAAATAATAAAATTAATTATAAATTAATTATTATTTAATTACATATATATTGAAAATATATTTGTTTATGTATGATATGAAAAAATAAAACAAATTAGTGGAAGCATTAGTACTCATGTTGAGGTCTTTGAGCTTCCCTCTTAGGATTCCTTAGAATATTTAGAAGTAGGACACAATCCTGTGAAAAAAGCCAGTGTAAGTGAAATATAATTAATTGGGAAGTAAAAAAATTAATATTTTCAAGAGGATTCTGAATTTATAGAGTAGACTTTAAGGGGTGGTGTGAGGCTACACTTTTTAAGTGTTGAGAATGGAATTATTGTATATATTACAACTTAATATAAAGAGAGAACAAGATTCACACGTCAATAATATTTAAAAATGAAAATAATGGAGTAGATATATTGTGTATTATAGAAAAACCTCACACACTCAATTAGAAACATTTTTTACCATGTAAGAACCTTTACCCCATAGGTTAACCCTTTTTACACTTTTGGAATTTTCTATGTTAATTAGTTTTTACCTATTTACTTAAATGTAAATTACAAGAAATAAAATTGGCTTTGTTAAATAATTTGAAAATATATATTTAAATATAATATCCATTTTATTTTATTCACTTTCTAAAAATTATTAAAATTATTTTAAAAATAATAAATGTACAACGTATTAACAAACATTTTGAAGAAAATATCACTTAATTTCTCAAATACCAAATACAATTTTTTAATTTAAACATTTCATTTTAAAATATTTTATTAAAATATATATTTGGTCAGTAATTTGGTTTTATAGGTTTTAGGATATGCTTATAACCTAGAAATTTCATAAAATGCATGGTGTTGGTAGGAAAGATATTTTCACTATTTGCTAAAAAATTAATGTTTTAAAAACCCAATAAATTCATAAAAATATAATTTTGAAATTATAAATCCAAAAATGAAGTAAGATTTATCTAAATAATTTTTAAAAATTTAAAAATTTATATTTTCAATGAAAATCATAAATATAATGAAAATTTATTTTATTTATAATAATCCTTTTTGAACATCATGTGTTGTTGATATTATTCCATAATAATTGAAAATTTTAAGAAAGTTAAAATATTTGTTCGTACATTGAAAAATAATATATTATGAAAATAATTATTTTAAATCAGTTTATTTAATTCATTAACACATCAAATATTTATTTAATAATGATCTAATATTCAAATTATTTATCCCCCAAATGTTATAATTTTTACAATGTTTTTATTTACTAGATGTTTTATTATTATTACAAGGTAACTAATAATGTTCCTATAATATCTGTTGACTCTATTTATTTTGGTGTTCCATATAGAAAAAAATATTAACAAAATATTTATTGAAGGAGATACAAGGTGACATCCTGGGTCATTATAATGATTTACAAATATAACTTCATAGGAGTTATATCATTTGGTGTCAAACTGAAAAATGGAACAATAACATAAAAGAGATTTCTTAGAACATTTATGAAAATTTTCTTAAATAGAAGAACTTGTGAGTCACATTTAAAAATATTATTTTTTAGGAATTGAAATTAATAATATTTAATAAATAATTTAGAAATAAATTTCAATAATTGATCCTGAAAAACGTTAATGTTTATCCATAGGAATTTTGGAGAGGATGATAAAAACTATGATCAAGAAATGAAAAACATTTCATCATTTTAAAAATAAATTAATTGACACCCACTTCATTAAAATTTAATAAATATTTCTTTTTAAAAGAGGTAAATAGAAATTTAAAGATCACTAGAAATAATTCATATTATGATATCAATAGAATAAAGGATAATATTTTGGGGAAAACAATATGTAAATTGAAACGAAAGAGCTTAATTAAGGATAATGAGAGTTATTCTTTACCACATCCAATTTTATGAAGAAAAAAATCCATAAAATGGGATTTATTTGATGTGAAAATGTAATTCAACATTAATTACAGAGGAAATAAAAAGTAATTTCATAAAAGTATGGGGGAATATTACCTTCTAAAATATTAGGAAAAGAGGATTAAATATGAATTAAATAATTAAGTAAAATCAATAAAAATACCCATAATGATTTTATAAAATTTGAATAAAAAACTATGTGGAACTAAAAAAATGGAATGAAACTATAAATAACATAAATAAAGAGAGAATAATTATATAATATTTCAAATAGGTAGTATATACACCATGTAAATTGAAATCAGTGCATAATACAAAACATTTCTCAAATAAATCAATTCGAGATGTTAACCCCTTACCTTTACTTCAGACTTCAATGATAGAAATTTCACCTTCTATATACTAAACATAACGATATTAATAATATATTTTAGTAAATTATTCATATCTACTACCATTCCTACACAAAAATTATAATTATTCCTTACACCTTTATTACTTAGTTATTTTTCATTTTCATTTTTAGATGATTGTAGTTTTTATCATTTCATGCATGTTTCAAAATATCAATGTAGATCCCAATTATTTGTTAACAAGTTCATAAATACTATACTATATAATGAATTTCATAATACTATTTATAATGATTTATAAATTTATAATCTTACTCCATTATAAATTTAGTCATGATTCATGAAGATGGAATATGTGGGAAGCAAAATTTGGTACATTTTGATGAAAAAAATTTAGCATCATAATAATGAGTCAACTATTAATATAAATTCTTTAGAGAATTAATCATATAAAAAAAATACTTTAATTCATTTATGAAATTCTTTTAACCTTACAAATGGGATGATTTTGATAATTTAAATATGTCACTTCATGGTGGAAAAAGTCAGCACGTACACAGAGATGAAGTTTTCATTTAATATGGAACGAAAGGAAGGTATAAATTGATTTACCATTTTTAAAAAATAATAATGTTCTTAATATAATTTTTATTAATAAAATACCTATTGTTAACCATTTTTTTAACACAATGATGAAAAATAAAACACATTATTCATGGAGGTGGAATTTCTCACTTAACATGAACAAAAATTTTTTCTACGGTAAAGAGAAGGGTAGAAAATGGTTATTAAATAAATATAAAAAAATTAGTATAATAATAATAAAAATTTAATTTTATTATAAATTGTAAAATAGGATTTTCGATGTTGTAAAATAAAAAGTAATGAAAGAATGATTATAAATGAGAAAATTAATAAGTTGAAGAATTTTATTTCTACTTGAAAACATTCTTGATTTAAAAGAGAAATTGGAAATATCTAGGGATTAGAAGTTTAATAAAAATAAATAGTGTTTTATGGGAAGGAAATTATGAATTATATAATCAAAAACCATATATTTTTAAAAAAATATTATGTTAGATAGAGAATACAAAACGAACACTAAGATTAAATAAATCACAATTTATTTTTAAAATATTATTATTTAAATTTGAATTTTATAATATATCCATTATATTGGTTTATATTAATAGAATTATATAATTTATATAGTATATAAAATGGTTATGGTCAATATAAATGTTTTTATAAAATCATAAGAAATAATCAATGTTTTTTTTGAAAATTGGTGTTCATCAAAAATGAGTTTTGTTGACATTTCTACGAAAATATAATAATTAATTACTGGAACTTTTAGAAAATTTAATTTTTAAAATTAAATTAAATTTTAAATCATTATATTGATATTAACTAAGGGTGATATTTTTTGATATTTAAAAAAATATTTATTTTTTGTGAATAGGGAAAATACCAATTTTGGGTAATATTATCATTTTATTTTAATAAATTAAGTATTTTAAAAGTCCCATTATTATTTTTATTTTATTTCAAATTAACGCAATTATTTTTTTAATATTTTAACCAATATATTTATTTCAAATCATCATTATAAATTTTTTTGATATAATTTTATTTTTAGGATTTAAAACCCATTTTCTTTATAACTATTTTCAAGTGCATAATGTTTCTCCATTTTAGTTAACATAAATAACACATAAAACCAAATGATTTAAATTAAATTTTTATATTATATATCTATAATTTATTATTTATTCTTATTTAATTACTATTACTTATCATGTAGTTATTATAATATAATATAATGTTTGAAAAATGCATTTCTTGAAAAACTATTTTTTAACACATCTCAAGTTTAATTTTAAATTAAAATTTTAGACATATGTTAATTTAATTTGATAGAATGTATTAAATATTTGAAATTATATTAATTAAAATTTTATAATCAGTTTAATTTAATTTTTGGTCAAAATCAACAGTAACATTATTAAAAAATTGTTACCAAAGTTAATGTTAAAATCGGTTTTCCAAGGGGGGTATACTAAAGAGGTAAATGGAATAAAATATTTAAAACATTTAGTATTTAAATTTTAGAGGTGTGTATAATACTTATCTAAATAAAAATACATTATTTTTCATTTTGGATACACCTGTCTTGAGAGTGACTTCCCATTATTGAATAGTTTTGGGTATTTAAAAAATATCGCTCATTCTCCCTTATAAATGGAAACCCTTTATTCTGTCATTTAAACACTTCCAAAATCCATTGTCTCAACCAATAAAAATGAAAATACAATACTTAATTCCTATAACTCGTCCTATAGGTATTTTTTGATTAGAAATTCAATCAATTGAGGCTTCAAGTCTAATAGAAAAGAGGTGGTGTGAAGAAGAGGTATCATTCTTAATCGAGCGACTTTATTTTATTTATTCTTACACCTCCTTCAAATATATTTAAATAATTATTATATAACAAAAACAATATATAAAATATAATAATATGTTATTACTCTAATTTGATAACTTAAATGCATATCCACTTTTAAAAAATAGGAATTGACACCATCGTTCAGGTGTACAATGGACTACAACCTCGTGAACCGATGTAATTCTTTTTTGATCATCACATCTCAATGATGTTTATGATGATATATTTAATATTTTTATATTATATACATATAATATTAATCATGTAAAAAATTTAATATATCATATAATTTCTTACCTTACCATCTAGGGGAAATGATAACATCGTTCGTGTGTACCATGGACCACCACCATGAAAAGCAATGCAATTCATTTTTTGAATATCTTATCACATAGAGGGTATATATAAGTGTATTTAAATAAATAATTTAAAACATATGATAATATTTTCATTTATTAAAGATAATCTAACACTTAAATTGTTTCAGTCCTCATCGTCGAAAAATGGAAATGTCACACACGCGTACGTATGACCTACCGTCTCTATGATTATAATGTAATTCATTTTTTCATAACCATAATTCATGATTATTTTTAAAAGTATAAATTATTTATAAAAATGGTAATTATTTAATTATTATTATTCTTTATATGATGTAATATTGACCTATTTGACTAGGGTCAACACACTAATACCATTTTGAATTTACGAACTGGGCATCCTCAAAACACCTGACATAGAAATAACTAAAAAATTAATTAAATTAGTCTTTAAAATAAATGAAACAAGTGGCTTAATTATAATATTTTAAAAATTAAAAGGTTATTTAATAAAGATATTATATTAGTTTATTATACACAATATAAAATACATACACGATGGGGTCTAGACTAAAAGTAAGTGTTTTGTATCAAAACATCCTTCTTTGAGATAAAGGTACTTTTATGATTTTTTTAAATAGTGTATATAATTTAAAATTACATATTATATCAATAATCATACATACTTATTTATATTTTAACTGATAATTCATCTATATCATTAATGGTAGTTATGATTCATATGTTACCAAAATAGTAAGGGTTTATTTTTCAATATCATTTTAATCAGGATTATTTATTCTTGAATTTCCATTTTATATAATTATTTTATCCTTATATGATAAAACTAATTAATTTTATTATCCTATTATTATTAATTATATTTTCAAATAATATAAGAATTTTTCTCTCTTTATTACTGAAAAGGATTGATAAATTTTGTTAAGAAAATTTTACTTTATTTCTCCCTTCAATAGAACATCATGTTCATTAAAAATCAATGTTTTATAAAAATATTTTCTAAAAGGTTTTTAATATCATCATATGGTACTTTAATATCTTCATAAAGAATTAGTTTTTTATTAATATTTTTTAAAATGAACCATCCTATTGTTTTCTAAACAAGGTTATTTTTAACTTTTCTTACAAAAATATGAATGAAATATTTTTTAACATGTAAAACATGTAAAAAATAAAACACCATCACGAATAATCATTTATTTGAATCTTACGTAAAATGTAACTTTGATTATTTATAAATAAAATTCATTTACTAGAATTCTATAAATTTTTCTTTTTTAAATGTGATTTTAGAAGGGAAAAGTAAAATTTCCTCAAAAAGTATTCCATGTAATCTTTTAAATCCCAATTCATCAACAAAAAAACCTTTAATATTAAGGATTTGTTTTAAATTTAATATATATATATATATGTATATGTCTCTAAAATATATTCTTAAAAAATTCAACATTAATTTTATGGGGTAATACATACCTCATTTTCATCACTCAAATTCCTCCATTATAAATTTTACTTTATTTATGATATGATACATGATTATCGAAACAATTATTTCCATGGGTAATTTTTTTGTTTATGACTTATTAATAATTTCATTTTTTGTGTCACACATAATCATGAACATGTTATGATGGTTTCACTCAAGTAGCAATCCAATTCATTGGATAATGTAGTAGTCTCATGGGTCAACATGTATGGGATTAGGGAGTAAGCCTAATCCATTATGAGATTTTTCCCACAATGTAATATTCTCTATAATGTCATTCTAGACTCATGTTTTTGTCATGTTATATGTTTCTCCCAAGATTCCTAAGATTCGATGATATAATTATTTTAGAAACCCAAGCATGATGTACATGGACATGACATTAGTTTTTCATAATACTAAATACATGAAAAAAACAGATATTGAATGACTGTATTAGTTTAGTGTCTTTGGAAAATCAAAACATAATCCAATAATCATGGTGAATGATATTCGACATCTACCATAATGATCGTTCACTTTTGTTTTCCAACATAAAACTTTTATTTATATCCTAGGTAAATTAAAACATAAAAAGGGTTAGATCAAATTCTCAGTAAATGGTAATAATGAGGGAAAATAAAACAAACCATATACATTTGAACGTAAAAACATGAACAAAAATTTTAAACATAAAAATAATTATTCATGATATAACTCTTGGCAGTATATAATGCATAAAACATAAAGGAACATTAACCATGATAGAATATAATTGGAATAAAACATGTAATTGTGAAATAATAAGAAGCACATAATATTATTTTCATAGTATCCAAGGCATTTCTTCCAAGAAAATCAAAGTGGACGAAGTCAATTAAAAAAATGGGTTTACTTTCTATTCTAACCATGTATTACTGAAACAGATTTACTAATTTTTCAAACCATGTTTATATCATAAGATACCAAAATATATGGAGGGAGATATAGGTCCCACCAATCTCATAGTGAAATCATTCTTACAAGTTCCACAAAAACATAAATCATTCATCACAGCTTAACCCAAGAAATAAAATGGGTTTCTAAAATATCATTCCATCATAACATAATCCATAAAAATAACATTCCATCATTAATGAAATAAAATCATATTAACAATAGGTATAAAAACATACCCCTATTTTACAAGTGTCATCTTATATGGAAATATTTTTGGTAAAACACTTGACCTTAGTTCCTTAATAATATATATTTTATTCTTCAAAAATGTTTTCTTTTTACAGAATTACACACAATTTTATAAGACATAAATTTCATTGAGAATAAACTAGAAATAGTGAAGAGGAATCTTCTTTGAAATAAGGCATTCTGAAACTGTAAAAGTTCATTCATTCTATATAATTTAAACAAAAAAATTTTCCTCGTACTATTGCCGGAAAAGTAAAAAAAGTTTGTTATATGGTAATCAAAAGAAACATTTGTTCTATACCATGTAATAGAAGTAATAAAGCGGTAAAAATAAATTAAAAAAAATATAATAGTACTAAAAATTTAATGGAATAATTTTTAGAAAACATGGACATTGATGATAAATTTATCCCCAGTAGATACATACGTATATACCATCTCAAATAAAAATGAGATTGAAAAATTATCACTTACCTTATGTCCGATTTCTTCTGTATGTGTCCAAAACACTGGTATATTGGGTTAAAACATATTATTAACTTGTCATAGAACCATAATAATATTTATTATATAATATATGATTCACTTACAACTTTATATATCATATATATTCAGTATATAAATATATATAATAGATCGATAAATGGAATGGAATATACTATTCATGGAGACAGTGGGTTGTACGTACACATGAACGCTGTTTTTGTTTCCTTATTAAATTTAATGAAAGTAAGTAAATGAAATATATATATACATAAATCTAGTAGAATTATTATATCATATATTTTTTATGAGTATTTATTATATTTACTTTATAACCATTCTTTAATGGTTAATATGGATAATGAATCTCATCGCAGCATGGAGACGGTAAGCCGTACTCTCGCACGGGCAATGATATCATTCCCATAGTTGTCGAACAGTATTGAATTGGATGGTGTATCATATAACAAAATTATTATAATTTTATAATAATCATACATAGTTTTTATTTACACCATTATACCCATCCAATAAGGTGGTGGTGAAGAACAGATTACACCATGATGTGGAGAAGGTAAACCGTACGTACACACACACTATGATTTCATTCTTCATAGGATGGATTGAAGTTGAAAATTGGTTGTTTCATATTTTTTATAATACATTTGTATAGTAGTGATAATTATTTTTTTACTTTATAATGAAATAACTAAATAAAAAGAAGTATAAGAATAAATAAATTTGAAAGAATCGATAGAAGAGATTAAATCTTCCTCGACATGCCCCATTTAAATTTCCTCATAGAGGACTAGAGTTAGTATTTTGAGAAGTCCAAAACCACTAGAGTGTAATTATGTTTGTTTTGAAGTGATATGGGTATTGTGTGGCCCATCTTGAAGGATCATAATAGAGTGATGAAGAAAGGGAGGAAGTTCCCTTTTATAAAGTGGTGAGGGGCGCTTTAGGAAAGTTCCAAAATATTAATTTATTTCCAATATAGATTTAAAATGGCCGAAAACACACTCCATTATAAGATAATATGATTTTTGTTCGAATACCCATCATCTAATTTTTTTGACAAGTTTTGAATATTTTATTATCCTTATCTTTTTGGCATTACCCTTATTTTACGTTTTCAATCATACCATTATATCATGTAATTTACACATTGTGGGTTAATGTAATTACCATATAATTTCAAAAGTCCATATAAAAGTTATTTATGAAATATCTGTTCTTATATTAACCATTTGGATGAATAATATACTTTTAAGATTTTAATATCATTTAATAAATCATTTTATATTTTTTGTTATAAATTGTGTCAATTTTGAACACTATTCGTACACGACTTCTTTAAATAATCATAACAACATGATTAATTAGAAAATGAGGATTTAAATCAAATATAATATGTTAAAATCATCTAGAATTTTTTTGGATATAATCAAAATAAAAAAATTACATTATTCTAATATTCATAAATTCATTTCTTCGAATCATTTATTAATTTGGTAATCACTACATCATAATTGTGTCATAAATAAACATATTTATATAATGTATAAAAATTATAAATAAAATACCATAATGTAGAAAATCGTTTTAACTTTCTAATAATTATTTATTTACATAGATTTAGGAAATATAACCATATATTAAAATATATTTGGCAAAAGATATATGTTTAGGTTATATTTATCTTTACGTTAAATTAATTCTTATAATGTGTCTTTTTCACATCCAAGTAAATCCATGGGGTCCCAAAATCAACCCAAGGATAACCATGGTTGTCGATATTGAGTTATATAGGATTAATACATGTGTTAGGGTATATTAATATTATTAAAATAATAATTTTTTACCCTTATTTTTCAAGATTTACCCTTTACCCATGGTAAATAAAATATATATAGAAGTTTATTTTGATAATGTTTAAAAATAGAATGAATATATTTACACAATTCTTATCTTATAATTCCAAATATGGAATCCAATTTTCCTCATTCAAAACACAAAATATTTTGTAATTATTTTTAAATTAGTTCTCATTGTCAAAACCAGAAAGTGGGTTTTTAAAAAGTAATAACTATCAAAATATTCACATATGTTTATGTACAATTTAAAAGTGAAATTACTTATAATGATTTTTTTATTAAATAATAGAAATAGAATCCAATTATACCATAAATTCAATTAAAAAGACAATATAACTATATATATGAATTAGTTGAAAAGGTAGTTTTGAATTAAAATGAGATATTTTTCACAATTCATTAAAATTTGTTTTTTATCAGAAAAATCCTAAAAATTCAACAAAAGATAATTTTTCTATCCCAATTCAAAAGAAGATGTTTATTTTAAAACATTGAACTTATAAAAGTTTCAAAAACTATATTTAAAATTGGTGTGCCATCAAAAGGCGTTAAAACTGCCTTTTTTGAAAAATACTTCTTTTATCCGAAAAATTCATTTTTTTCTCGAAACATGTTTAATAAAATGTGTAAGATGAATGATAATTTTATAAAATTAATAATTTGTTTAATAATATTCATAACTTCAAGTTTATATCTCATTAAATTAAAATATTTTAATAATATATCATTGTTTAGTGAAACTTGGTATCGCATACAACACAAGCTATTGAGGAAGGTCACTCTTGCGTGTAACACAATCCAAGTCAGTATTGATTATAGTGAAAGCTTCCTTTGGTGTTGTGTAAAACAGAATCAAAACATAATTGATTTATACATTAAAAAAATCTATACTCAGTGTTGTGTGAAATCAATTCAACCAAAAGAACTTGAAATTGAGTGCAACACAAGCCTAGTATATTGTGGTGTATACAACAAGCTAATACAGTGTTGAGTATAATGAAAGATAATCTTGGTGTAGTGTAAACTAAAATACATCAATGAAATTTAAAAGAATCCATCTCATACAATATTTGGGTGTTACATTCTACCCCCCATAAAATTAATTTCACCCTCGAAATTCGTTTGGGATATAAATGGTTTTCTTCTTGAAAGTTCATTTCAGGGAAACCAAAATCTTCAAATGGGATACTAAGATATAATTTTATAAAGTAAGGTTAGAAATTTTATGGTTATCCAAAGTAACACATCACTAGGTTTCCACATAAGAGAACATTGGTGGGAAGTGAAAACATGGATATGGAAGGGAAATCTAAGAAATTAGTAATGATAGATAGTGATAGAGAGTAAGGTTCGGATAAGTTTAACAACAAAAACCGATAAATCATTCATGATTTTAGGGACCGTCTGATTACTTGGATAATAAGGTATTAAGAGAACATTTTTTTTTCAAGATCATTTCCCAATTATTGAAGAATTTTTTCATATAGATAAATTCTTTCTTGATTGTAGTGTAATATCACTATTGGTCGTTCCATGAACAATTTCCAATTTATATCTTATATAAAGAAATGAAGTTGAATTTTTAATTATTGCAGCATTAAAAAATCATACGATATGATGATAGGACATTCCATTTTTCTCAAAAAATAGGTTATAATATATTATTAAATATGAATAACTCTACCCATAGTGAGATAACACATTAATCTAACAAACATCATCCAGAATATAAATAACATTATCCATAAACGGATAACATTACAATCCTTCCAAAAACTGAAAATATAAAACATTAGAAGGATGTAATCTAAACTGACGTAACATTTTTCTCCAATATTTCATTTGGCAGTTCATGGATGTCACATTACAAAAATCCAAATACCTTAATCATGTATTCTCTTAAAATATGATAATAACACTAATTAATGTAAAAACATAGTGAAAACATGTATTCTATCAAAATTAACTCTTTCCACACACAAAATATACCAAAAATTTTATATACTCAAACTATGATATCACTTTGTCCTTTTATTAGTCATGAGCTCATTAATACCATCATACATCTTATTTTCTCCTTATCCCATCACTATACACATATTATATACTTTCCAAAAATATTTCAATCTCTTTTCCTTGTTACCAGTACCATATAATTATGGTAAAAAATAATAGTCTAATACATAGATATTCCCATATCCGGTAATACTATAAATGAGATTCCACAACACTATTTTGAAATTCCATTACATAAACACTTAATCATTCCACTACTTCATTGACACAATCAACATTGCCAATAGTGATTTCATGTGATAGCCCATTGTATTTTTCCTTAAGTGGTTGTTGATTTAGATCATCATCAACTTTCAGATTAGGGAATTGGGGAGCATAATTCTCAATTTCCTTGAACTTATAGCATTGAAGTGTTGGTTGTGCGTTCTCAGTAGTGTTTTCTCCATTCACATAATTAAGATAATTTTTCCCATTACTCGACACTAAACCCCTGAATGTCCTCTTTAACAATCTTGAAACATTTTCTATTACCTTTAATACAATTTCTACCATTCTTCTTTTCGAACATTGTTCATAAAGAAAAATTTCTATTCTTTTCACCACTGTTTTTAAATTTTCCCTTGAAATCCACCGTTTGTTTCTTGTTGAAACCCTGAGATGGATATGTAACACCAACATCATGTTCTACCTTGATAGAACAATGTAAAAACTCTTCATAGCTACTAAAGTCTCATTTATCTAATTCCCCTTGAATAATTTGTTTTAATCCGCTGAATAATCGATCAACTTTACATTCTAGTTCGATGATAAACCCAAAAGCATACCATGATAGTCTTTTAAAATTCACTTCGTATTTACAAACATATTCATTATCCTTTTCCATAAGCTCAAGAAACACCTCTTCCATCTTTGTTCAAAGAATACAATAGAAGTACTTATTGAAAAAATAAGTTCTTAAACTTATCCCATTCCATGGGTTCAATTTCATCTAACTTCCCCACATTCTTAATTGGAGTCCAACACTAGGCTTATTCACCTTCTAAATGATAGACAACCAGAATGGACTTTTCATGTTTTTAACAGTTAAAGATTTAAAATATATTTTCAATGGTATTAATCCACTGTTCAGCAACAAGTGGATCAAAAGGCCCACTGAAATACGGTGGATGTTGCCTCATAAAGGACTCAATAGAATGTTGTTCCATTCTCTTCTAATTTAGGACTCCAGAATGATTCATTGATTATGTAAGTATAGAAATAATATTTTTAATATCATGTTTCATTACATTTGGTTGTTCCGGAGGACAACCATTATATTTCCCTGTGCATTCAACATTAACATAGTTTCTTATGGTTCCATCCATCTTCTAAAATGCAAAAAGAATATTGGGAGAGGAAAAATTCATACAATGAAGACAACATAGTCAAGGGGGAGTACCTTCAATATTATACATAAAAAGATTAATTCTAGGTTATTAATGGTTGTTTAAATAATTTTAGGACTATAGACTACACTTATACTTAACTGTAGGGACATCTCTAGACATATCATACAAATAGCCATAGGAATCTCACTAAAGTTTTTGCATCCTATTTTACAAAGGTTAACTAAACCTTTGCTCAGATACCAAATTTAGAGACCGAATATTGACATACATGGAAATTACATTACATTTTCGGAATACTTAATACATGAAAAAAACAGACACCGAAAGAACGTATTAGTTTAGTGTCTTTGGAAACTCAAACATAATCTTCTAATCATGGTAAATGATCTTCAACATCTCCCAGAAAGATCTTCCACTTTTTCCATACATAATTTTTTCATATCATGGGGAAAAGAATACATGAAAAGGGTGAGATAAAATTATCTGTAAGAGTAGACATGGAGAAAATAAAACAATCCATATATATTGGTAAGTAAAAACATGAACATTAATTTTAAACATCAAAATAAAGACTCATGAAATAATTCTTGGTAGTACGTAAGGCATAGATCATAAAGGAACATTAACCATGATAGAATATCATTGTAATAAAATATGTATTTTTTTAAAACTAATAATAGTATAATATGATTTCCAAAGTAGAAAAAGCATTGCTACCAAGACTATCATAGTGGACGAAGTCCATTACTGAAAAAGGTTTACATGCCATTCCAGACCTGTATTACTGAACCAGATTTAGTTTCCATTCCAGACATGTCTATCTCATGAGATATAAATATCTTCCCAAAAATGGGATAGTTATATAGGTCACACCCATCCCAAAATTAAATCATTCTTACATATTCCAAAAAAGCATAAATCATTCATCATATCATAACCCCTGAAATAAAATGGGTTTCTTACATATAATTTACATCATAACAAAATACATAAAAAGAGCATTCCATTAATAATGAAAAAAATAATAGTAATATTAGGCATAGAAACACAAAACTATTTGATGAGTGTCATCTTATGTGGAATATAATTTTTGGTAAAACACCATAAATTTGTTCTTGAGGAAAACATCATTTCTTCGTCAAAAACATTTTATTTTTACAAAATACCACTCAATTTTAAACGAAAAGAATTTAGTTGAAAATAAACATGAAATAGTGTTGAAGAAGATTTGTAGAAGTAATTTATTGTGAAACCAAAAATATTAATTCATTCCATATAAGTTAAAAAAATCATTCTCCTCATACTTTTTCCAGAAAAGTCAAAAAAACTACCGCATATGAAAAAACAATGTTTCCTTCTATACCATGTAGTAAAAGTCATAAAGGGGTAAAAATTACTTTAAACGTACATATAAGAATAGTAAAAAATTTATGAAAACATTTCTATAAAACATGTACATGGATGATAAATATAACCCTAGTAGATATTAACATATAAACAATCTCGGATTAAAATGAGATTGAAAAATTATCCCTTACCATTGGTCCGATTTCTTTTGTATGTGTCCAAAAATCCAATATAGTGGGTTTAGACATATTATTAAATTGTAACAGAACCATAATAATATTTATGATAGAATTACATAGATCGGGATTTACATACTTCAATAATGTAAAACCTGATTTATATATCATATATATTCAGTATATAAATACATACAATAGATAGATAAATGAAATGCAATACACCGTTCATGGAGACCGTAGGCCGTAACGTATGCATGAATGTTCTTTTGGTTTCATTATTAAATTTAATGAAAGTATGTAATTGTCAATCATATATATATATAGTCACACTATTATGTCATATATTTCATGATTATTTATTATAAATAATTTATAACGATTCTTGAATGGTTAACATGGAGAATGAATCTTATCGCATCGTGGAGACGGTAATCCATATGTACACAGAAGAGACGATATAGTTTTTGTAGAGACCCGAAGCTTGATGTACATTGACATTACATTACATTTGCGGAATACTAAGTACATAACAAAAACACACACACAAGGATCGTAATAGTTTAGTGTCTTTGGAAACTCGGAGTATAATCTTCTAATCCTGGTGAAAGATCTTCAACATCTCCCATAAATATCATCCCTTTTATTTATACCTAAAACATTTCTTTATATCCTGGGGAAAAGTAAACATAAAAGGGTGAGCTCAAATGCTCAGTAAGGGTAAACAAAAGAAATATCAATCACATCATATTCATAAGAACATAACATTTTGGAAATCTTAAACTGCAAAAGAGAGCATAATTTCATAACATGGGATAAATCATAGTAGTGAAATGAAATCCCAATAATCATAACATAAAACATGGAACTTTGTGGAATACACACATAATCATAGAGAATCATTTCTTGTTAGTCAAGACTCATTGCCAAGACTATCTTAGTGGACAAAGTCTCTTTCTGAACCGAGTCACCCTCGTTTCAGTCCTATTTCACTGAACCGGTATAACCTACCATTCCAGCCATGTCTATCTCATGAGATATAAAATCTTTACCCAATGAATTGGAGGGAGATATAGGTCCCACCCATCTCATAATGATACCATTATTATGTGTGCCACAAAATCATAAATCATACATCATTGCATAACCCATGTAGTAAAAATGGGATTCTTAAACAACATGACATCCTAAAACAGTTCATATAAGATAAAGGAATTCATAAAAATATTTCCATCACAACATAATCAAATCCATGTAATAATAGGGATAGAAACATAACCCTATATTATCTTATATGGAAAATAATTTTGATAAAACACTTGAACTCCATTCTTGAGGAAAATATCTTTTCTTCTTCAAAAACATTTTTCCTTTCTTAACATGTCATAGAACTTTAAACTAAAATAAGTTGATTAAAAATAATCTTGAAAACTTGTAAAGGAAGCTTCTTGGAAATAATGTTTTAAAAATCCATTCATGCCGTATATGTTAAAAAAAACATTCTTCAAACTTTTGTCGGAAAAGTCAAAAAGTACCTCATACGAAAAACGACAAAAGATTCCGTTCATATCTTTTACTAAAAACTCACCGAAGGGTAAAATTGGATTTAAACAATTGTACGTGGATGAAAATAATATTAAATATTGAGGAAACATGTATGTGGATGATAAAATACACCCCAGTAAATACCGAAGTATAAACAATCTCGGATAAAATGAGATTGTGATATATTCCCTTACCTTAGGTCCGACATGCTTTGTAAGTGTCCTAACCTCCTGTATAATGATTTAAATCATGTTATTGACTTATTCCAGAATCATATTAACTGTTATTATATCATATATGGTCCACTTATGACTTTATATTACCCGTTCTTTTGTAAATTCATGTTAAAGTAGCGTTTTGGGTAAAATCGTCTCATTTGTCGTTCGTGTTTTTAACTTGTAATTATTCATATTATTACTTAGATCATGATTACTTAATTCCAGAATATAAAACATGATTTATATATATATATATATTCAGAATATACATATATAATAAATCAGTAAATGGAAAGAAATACACCGTTCATGGAGACGGTAGTCCGTACGTATGCATGAACGCTGTTTTCGTTTCCTTATTGAATTGAATGGAATTAAGTATATGACATACATATAAATATAAATAATTCCAGTATAATTATTAGGTCGTATATTTCATTAGTACTTATTATATATACTTTATAATCATTCATGAATGGTTAATCATTGAGAATGAATCTCATCGCGTCGTGGAGACGGTAGTCCGTACCTACGCACGAGTGATGATATCGTTCCCATGGTCGTGGAATTGTGTTTAAGTGTATGTATATTATTTCAGTATCAATATAAATTTATAATAATCATATATAGTTACTCATTACACCTTTATACCCATCCAATTAAGGTGGTGGCGGAAAATAGATTACACCACGGCGTGGAGACGGTATTCTGTACGTACGCATGCGCGGTGATTTCCTTTTTCCGTAGGATGGATAAAAGGTTAATTAGAGTTGTTTCATATGTATAATAACATATCAGTATATAAGAAATACTGATGTTATTACTTTATCATGAAACAACTAAAGAAGAAGAAGTTGAAGAAGAAAGAAATTGAAAATGATCAGTAATGGATATTACCTCTTTTTGACGCCCCTTTTCTTAGCCTCCACTTAAAGAACTAAGGATGGTATTTGAAGATAACAAGGACCTCTATGATGATACTAGGGAAGTGGAGAAGGGATTTTGGCAGCGGTTGGCTGAGCTTGAAGGCTCAAAGTTGTGTGAGGAAGAGAGGGAGGAGGTGCCCTTTTATAAGGGAGGAGAGGGGCACCTTAGGAATATCTCAAAATATTATTTTATATTAAACTCAAAATCGGTTTATAATGGTTCCAAAGGGTCTTATTTAGAAGCTAAAGTGTGTATGGGTCGAAATATTATCAACCAATAGGATTTAGACAAGTTTAGGTTATTATTTTAACCTTATCAATTAGATTTAACTTTAAGTTAAATAATTTAACTTTTACCGTGTCTTTTTGTTTTCTTACACTATATGGTTAATGCACTTACTATAACATGCCAAACGAACCCCAAATTGTTTATTATTAATATATATATTCTTATCTAAGTTATTTGTCCGAACCATATATTTTTAGGAATAAAATAACAATTGATAATATAATATTTTATTTAAAAACTATTTTGTGTCAATTTTGACACTATTTGATATATGATATTTGTGAAAGTCAAAACAGAATTATATTTTCGAACCAAGTTGATTAAATCAACACTAATATATCATAGTAACCTAAAAAATTAGTGTAATTCATAAAAAGTCTTAAATTACATTTATTTTGGTATTTATAATATCAATTATGTCAATATTTCATTAATAAGATAATTACTGCATCATCTTTGTGTCATAAATAAATTAAATTATTTGATGTCTAAAAATTAAAAATAAAATAAAATTATGTAGTAAATCCTTTTAGCTTTCTAATTAATAATTAAAATCGAATGTATCTTATGTACAACCCTATATTAAAAATGTTTTAGTAAATAAACATTGATTTTAACTCTTTTAACTCTTCTTTGAATTAAATAATAATAAATGTCCTAATCTAATCCAAGTGGGCCTAAATGATAATATTTTACACTTAAGGTTGTTTTGGGTCGAGATACACTTGTACAATAGGATTAGGACATGTGTTAGGGTAGTATTAATATCATTTTTACCCTTAATTAACCTATTTACTTTTAACCGTGGTAAATAAAAGTAAAAAGTTACTATTCACCAAAAATTATTTTCATCTCATTAAACCACATTTTACTTAATGACATCAACCGTGTCTCTCGGATTTTTGAAATTCCATTCACAGAAGCGGTAAAATTATGTTTTATGAAAAAATCAGCTTTTTAACTACCACTTAGTAGTTTCACTATTCATCAAAAATTGATGTTTTTCAGAACAATGCCAAAATTTCATCCTAAGCTATATTTCATATTCCGAATTCAAAAATGAAGTCTATTTTACCAAATTCATAACATAGAATTTTCATTAATTAATTTCATAATTAAATCCCGTTGTTAAAACAAAGAGCGTGTTTTTATGAAACAATATCTATCAAAAGATTGACACTTGTTTATGTCTGGGTTAAATGTGAAATTATATCCAATGACCAAAATTATATTAAATTGTAAAAATATATTCTAAATATACTTTAAAACCACTCAAATTAATAATTTATCACTATTAATTATTTCGATTGAAAATGTTGTTTTTAATTAAAATTTAGTAATTTTCACTATTCATCAAAATATGAAAGTTATCCGAAAATCACCAAAATTTCACCTTAGGCTAAATTCGATACTCCGAATCCAAAAATGAAGTCCATTTTGGGAGCTAAAATTTCTAAAATTTTAAAAGGTGGTTATTACTATTCATAACAGCTAGGTATTATAACATTTTAATAGCATATCTTTGTTTAGTGAAACTCGGTATTGCGTACTACACACGCTATCGAGGAAGGTCGCGATTGTGTGTAATGCAAGGCAAGTCAAGGATGTGTGTTGTGCAAGCTCCTTTTGGTGTAGCGTACAACACAAGACATTAATGAAATTAAAAAGAATATTATTCATAAAATCTCGGGGTGTTACAGTTTTCATTGTAGTTGAATGGTATTGAAGTGGATGGTGTATAATATCTCAGAATTAGTATAATGTTATAATAATAATATATAGTTATTATTTACACTATTATAATCATCCATGTAAGGTGGTGGTGAAAAGTAGATTACACCACAGCATGGAGACGGTAATTCATATGTACGCAAGCACAATGATTTCATTTTTGATAGGATGCATAGAAGATAAAATAGGGTTGTCTCATATTTATAAAAACATATTAGTATATTAGTGATATTGATGAATTTACATTATTATTAAACAACTAAATAAGAGGAATTATAAGAATAAATGAATCTAAAAGAATCGGTACAAGAGATTACCTCTTTCTCAACGTGCCTCTTTTAAATTTCCACTTAGGGAACTAGAGTTGGAATTTTGAGAAGACCAGAACCTCTAAAATGTTATTATAGAAGTTGAAAAGATAAATGGGAAGGTTTTGGCTGATATTGAATTCTCAAAATGGTGTGAAGTGGAGAGGGAGTAGGAGACCTTTTATAAGTGAGGAGAGGGTCACTTTAAGAAAATTCCAAAAGATTAATTTATTATAAATTAAATTTTTATTTAAAATGGTCCAAAAATTATTTAATTACAAGATATTAGGATTTTGGTTCCAATAATAATAATACACTAATTTTTTGACATGTTTTTTAATTTGTTTTATCCATATCCTTTTTTACCATCATTTTAACCTTTATAATCTAACTGTGATATCATATCATTTACACATTGTGGGTTAATGTTGTTACCATATCATGTAAAACGACCTACAAAAAGTTATTTATAAATTATTTGTACTTATATTAACCATTTGGATGAATCATAGATTTTTTGGAATTTAATATCATTTCAAAAACTATTTTATATTTTATGTTATGAATTTTGTTAATTTTGGACACTATTCTTAATTGACATGTTCGGAAATTCATAACAATATGATTCCTTCAATAATAATGAATTAAATCAAATATAATTTCTAAATATCATCCATAAAATTCATTGATGACATCAAAATAACCAAATTAAATTTGTTTAAATATTTATGAATCCATTTATTTGAATCATTCATTTATAATGTAATCACTACATCATAATTGTTTCATAATAAATTTATTTTTATAATTTATTAAAATTATAAATAAAACACCACGATATTGGAAATATTTTTATATTTTTAAGGAATATTTATAGACATAGAAATAAGTTGTATAAAACTATATTAAAATCAATTTATTAAAAGATATATGTTTAGGTTATATTAATCTCTACTTTAAATTAATTCTTATAAAATTTCATTTTCACATCCATGTAAATCCATGAAATAAAACAATTAACCAAATGATTTAAATGGTTGGAGATATCTCATCCAGTAGTATTAGTACTTTTTTTGGGTATTTTAATATTATTATAATATTATTTCGATACCCTTATTACCAGATTTACCCTTTAACCATGGTAAATAAAATAATTACGGAAATTAAGATTCATAATGTCTAAAATTAAAAGGTACCAATTTACACAATTTGGACCTCCTGACTCCAAAAATGGAATCCAATTTTCAAAATTCAACACAAATAAATTGTAGTAATTAATTTCAAACTATTTCCCATTGTAAAAACAAAAAAGTGGATTTTAAAGAAATAATAACTATCAAAAGATTGACATCTGTTTATGTCCAATTTGAAGTTGAAATTACTTCCAATTACCAAAATTGAATTAAATGTTAAAAATATAATATAAATATAATTTAAAAATAATTAGAAATATAATCAAACTATATAAATAAATTATATAAAAAGGTATTTTTGAATTGAAATACAGTATTTTTCACTATTAATTAAAATTGTATTTTTATCAGAAAAAATGCCAAAATATCAACAAATGTAAATTTCTATGTCCCTCTTCCAAATAAAAAGTTTATTTTGTCAAATTAAACTTATTAAAGTGTCAAAACTTGATTTAAAATGAGGGCTCCATCAAAAGGCAGTAAAACAATTTTTTTTAAAAATACTTCTTTTATATGAAAATCTAATTTTATTTCCATACAATTTTTATAAAATGATTAAGTTGAATGATAATTTTATAAAATAAAAATAGTAGTTAATAATTATCCTAAAGGTGAGTTTATATCCCATTAAATAATAATATTTTATTAATATATCGTTGTTATGTCAAACTCGGTATTGCGTACAACACAAGCTATCGATGATGGTCACTCTTGTATGTAATGCAAGCCAAGTCAGTGTTTGGGGTAGTGAAGGATTCCTTTGGTGTTGTTTATAACATAATCAAAACATAGTTCATCTATACATTGGAAAAATATATACTCAGTGTCGCGTGAAATCAATTCTATCAAATGAACTTTAAACTAATTGTAACAGAACCCAAGAATATTATTGCATATAATGCAAGCTAATACGGTGTTGTGTACAGTGAAAAAAATATTTATGTAGCATACAAAACAAGACATCAATGAAATTAAAAATAATCTATCTCTTAAATTCTTGGTGCTTTACATTCTACCCCCCTTAAAATGAATTTCTCTCTCAAATTTCATTGGGGTTATAAATGGATTTTTACTTGAATGTTTCTTTCATGGAAACCAACATCATAAAAAGGGATACTAAGACATCATTATAAAAATGAAGGATATAAATGTAATGGTTACCCAATGTAATTCATCACTGGGTTTCCACATAGGGGAACATAGGTGGTAAGTGAAAACATGGATATAGAAGAGAAATCTAACAATCATGTTCTGATGGATATTGATATAGAATAATGTTTGGAGAAGTTAACTACCAAAAAGCTATAAATTTATAATGATTTAAGGGACAATCTGATTCAACTGATAAGAGGTTACTAGGATAACACTTTTTTGTTTTCAGGATCATTTCCCTAATGTTGAGGAATTGTTTTCATAAGGATAAATACTTACTTCATATCATTGTAATATCATCTTCGGTTATTCCCTGAACAATTTTCACTTAATCACTTATTTAATGAAATTATTTTGAATTTTTAATTCTTGAATCATTAGTAGATCATACAATAAAATTATAGGTCATTTCATATTTCTCAACAAAATGGATAGAATATATTAATAAATATGAATAATTATACCTATAGTGAGATTATACATTAATATAACAAACTGCAATAAGAATACAAATTATACTATCCATAAATGGATAACATTACAATCCTTCCAAAAACTGAAAATATAAAAACATTAGAAGGAGGTGACCTAAATTGACATAACAATTGTCTCCCATATTTTATTTGGTAGTTCATGGATGCCACATTCCAATCATCTAAATACCATAAAAATATATTATATTTAAATATAATAATAAAATGAATTATTTTAGAACCTTAGTGAAAACATGAAATCTATCCAAATTAACTCTTTCCACACACTAAATATACAAAAAATAAAGTATACTCATACCATGATATCACATTTCTCTTTTATCTGTCTTGATCTCATTAATATTATCAATCATCTTATTTTATCTTTAGCCCATCATTATGCGCATATCATCAACATTCCAAAAATATTTCAGTAGCTTTTCATGTTTACTGCTACCTTATAATTATGGAAAACCATAAGATAAAAATACATAGATAGTACAATATTCTGTAATACTATAAATGAGATTACACAACACTATTTTAAAATCCCGTTACATAAACACTTAATTATTCCACTACCTCGTAGTCATTCTCAATATTACCTATAATGATCACATGTGACTTCCCTTTGACTTTTGAATTACTAAGTTGTTGATTTAGATCATCATTAACCCTTGGATTATGGAAAAGGTTACAATAATCCCCCATTTTCTTGAACTTATAGCATTAAAGTGTTGGAGGTGTGTTCTATGTAGTAATTTATTCATTCTCATCATTAGCAACTGTTTTCCCTTTAATTCGGCACTCAACTACTCGATGACTTCTTTTCCACACTTGAAACATTTTCTAGTCCCTTTAAAAAGTCTCCACCAGCGTACTTTCCACTCATTGATCATAGGGAAACATTTATATTCTTTTCACCATTGTTTTATGATTTTTTATAGAACTATATATTTCATTTCTTTTCAAAACCATGAGATGGATATGTAACACCAACTTCCATTCATACCTTGATAACACAAAAAACAATCTCTTAATAGCTACTAATGTAACTTATAGATAATACCCATCTAAGATTTGTTTTCATGCCACTAAATAATTGATCAACTTTACATTCAAGTTGGATGATTAATCAAGATGAATATCTTGTAAATCTTTTAAAATTAATCTCATATGTACCAACAGATTCATCATCCTTTTTCTAATGATCAAGGAACTCCTTTTCTATATTTTTTCCAATAATATAATGGATGTACTGATTAAAAAAATATGTTCTTGAACTCGTCCCATTCATGTATTGAATTTCATCTTACTGCCTTGTATTCCTAATTATTATCCACTACAGGTTTGCTTCACCTTCTATATGATAGACAACCAAAATGAAAATTTCATGTTCTGAATAGTGAAGCATTAAAAATATATTTTCAATGGTATTGATCCACTATTCAACATTAAGTCGATTAGAATACCCACTAAAATAAGTTGGACGTTTCCTCGTGAAGGACTCAATAGAATGTTGTTCCCTTCTATGATCATTTGAGAGTCTAGAATGATTCAAATCTTATGTAAGTTTAGTAATAATATTCTCCAATCCATCTCCTATAAAATTTATTTTTTGATGAAAAAAATCATTTCATTTCCCAATGCATTGATCATTAACATGGTTCCTTCGGGTTCCAACCATTGTCTAAAACCCAAAAAGTATATTTTGAGAGGCAAAAGTCATATTAGTAAAACAATGTAGTCAAGGGGGAGTACATTCACTATATAAAAAATTATGTTTAAATATGGGTTATTCAGGATAGTTACCATAATTTTAGGACTGTATCCTATACATATACTTAACCATAGGGACATCCCTAGACATACCATTGAAATATCTCTACGGACCCCACTAAAGATTTTGCATCCTAGTTTCAAAAGGATAACCAAACCTTCCCTCTGATACCAAATGTAGTGAACCATTCTTCACCAACATGGAATTTACATTACATTTACATAATAATTAATACATGACAAAAATATATTCCCAACGACCATATTATATTAGTATCTTTGGATACTCAGAACATAATCTTCTAATCCTCATGAAGGATCTTCAACATCTCCCATAATGATCTTACCCTTTTTCGTCCTACATAAAACCACTATTATATCTTGGGGAAATTAAACATTAAAAGGGTGATATAAAATACTCAATAATTGTAAACATGGATAAACTAAAACAAATAATGTACATTTTAATATAAAAACATGAACATAAATTTTAAACATCCAAATCATTAGTCATTAAAATAAATCTTGGAAGTACATAAGTCATATATCATAAAGGAACATTAACCACCAAAGAATAACATTGGAATAAAACATGTAATTGTGGTAAACTAATTAGAACATAGTATGATTTCCATAGTAGCAAAGGCATTACTACCAAGACCATCATAGTGGACGATGTCCATTACTGAATCTGGTTTACTCACCATTCTAGCCCTATATTACTGAACCATATTTACTTTTCATTATAGCCATGTCTATTTAACGAGATATAAATCTTACTCAATGCAATGCAAGGAGATATAGGTCCCACCCATCGCATAATGAATTCATTCTTACATGCTCCACAAAAACATAACTCCTTCATCATTGCATAACCCAAGAAATGAAATGGGATTCTTATATATCATTCCATCATTACATAATACATAAAAAGATCATTCCATCATTAACGAGATAAAATCATAGTAATAATAGGTATAGGAACATAAACCAATTTTACGAGTTTCATCGTAGATGGAAAATAATTTGGGTAAAACACTCGAACTTAGTTCTTGTAGAAAATATCTTTTCTTCTTCAAAAACTTTTTCATTTCTAAAAATTCTACACAATTTGAAAAGAAAATAATTTATTTGAAAATAAAATTGAAATAGAATAGAGGAATTTTCATTGAAATAAGTTTATGTGAAACCTTAAAAGTTTATTCATGTCATATAAGTTAAAAAAACATTCTCCCCATATTTTTTCCAGAAAAGTCAAAAAATTACCTCATATGGTAAACAAAATAAAGATTCCTTCCATACCATGTAGTGATAGTAAAAAGGGGTAAAATGACTTTAAAAATACATAGAAGAATATTAATCATTTTATGAAAATAGTTTTAGAGAACACGGTCAGGGATAAAAAATATAACCCTAGTAGATACTTACATATAAAAAATCTCAGTTAAAAATGAAATCGCAAAACTATCCCTTAGAATAAGTCCGATTTATTATGTATGTGTGATAAAATCCCATATATTGGGATTAAAAATATTATTAACTTTTAATAGAACCATAATAATATTTATTATATCATATACGATTCAATTATGACTTTATATTAGTCGTTTATTTTTTAATTACATGTTAAAGAAACGTTTTGGGTAATAATCATTTCATTTATCAAACATGTTTGGACTAGTTATTCGTCATATGATTACATATATCTTGATTTAGATACTTACAAAATTTAAAATATGATTTATATATCATATATATTTATTATATAAATCTATATAATAGATCGATAAATGGAATAGAATACACTATTCATGGAGATGGTAGGTCATCCGTACGGATAAACACTGTTTTTGTTTCCTTATTAAATTGAATGGAAGTCAGTAAATGACACACACACACACATATATATATACACCTAAATCCACTAGAATCATTATGTATTATATTTCATGATTATTTATTATATAAAATTTATAATCATTCATTAATAGTTAACATGGAGAATGAATCTCATCGTGTTGTGGAGACGGTAACCCCTACGTAAGCACAAGAAACGATATCATTCCCATATTTGTTAAATGATATTGAAGTGGATGGTTTACAACCCGAATGGCCTAAAGGCATGATTTTATTTTTTTATAGATAATACCCCTTTTAAGTGATGAAGGGGAACCTGTACATGACCCGTAGGCCCAAGGCATGAGGCCCAACACGACTCACAATACATGACCCGAAGGCTAGAGGCATACTATGCCCAATACATAACCTATAGGCCCAACCAATAGAAACTGAACCTCCCCTAGATTCTTCATCATTGATCAACTAGGTCCCTACCTTGCATTGCTGATCGACTAGCATTGCCCCGTACAAAGCTGCTCAGTGCCTGGTCCCGATGGCGGTTTCCATACCCTCTCATTCATCCAATCTAGTAGCTCTGCTTCTGGTGACTACTAGTCTTGTTGCTCTGATCCTCTTCTAGAGCCTACTTTGTGTGAACTGGGCTACTCCATGGTCTTTGTGGCCCGAAGGCCCTGAGGCCATAAAGACCTTTGATGACCCGAAGGCCCAGAAGACCCATAGGCCCAAACTGGTGGCCCGAAGGCCAGGATCCGATGAATAGTTCTGGCTGCTACAGTGATGAATAGTACCTTCTACAGTGATTCTACAATGCTGCTACAGTACCTGAAAATTCACCTCCACCCAGTTTTGAACCTGGGTCTCTTGGATGACAAGCATGATCCCTTACGACTCGGGTACGTGCTCGTTGGTAAGTGGATGGTTTATAATATCTCATAATTAGTATCATTTTATAATAATCATATATAGTTATTATTTAAACCATTATACCTATTCAATTAAGGTGGTGGTGAAAAATAGATTACACTACGTTGTGGAGATGGTAATCTGTACGTACGTGCATGTGGTGATTTCATTTTTCATAGGATGGATAGAAGGTGAAAGAGGTTTGTTTCATATTTACAATAACACATTTGTATATGAGAGATTCTGATGTTATTACTTTATAATTAAACAACTGAACAAGAGGATTTTTAAGTAGAAATAAATTAGAAAGAATCGGTAGTTTAGATTACCCCTTCCTCGATGTGACACCATTAAATTTCATCTTAGGGAACTACATCTGGTCTTTTAAAAAGACTAAAATCTCTAGAATTTAACTACGAAACATGAGAAGAGAAATGGGAATGTTTTGTCTGAGCTCTAAGGCTCTGAATAGAGTGAATATGAGAGTTATGAGGTTCCATTTTACAAGAGAGGAGAAGGTCACTTTAAAAAAGTTCAAAATTATTAATTTATTATAAATTCATTTTCGATTTAAAATGTTCCGAAACTTATTTAGTTCTACTATAAAATGATTTTGGTTCTAACACCTATAATCTAATAATTTTTTGACATGTTTTTCATATTATTTTATTCTTATCTTTTTATTTCTACCCTTATCTTACCCTTTTGAATCTTATCATGATATCATTTTATTTACACATTATGGGTTAATGTAATTACTATATCCAGTCAAAAGACCCAAAAAAAGTTATTTATGACATATTTGTACATATATTAACTATTTGGACAAATTTTATATTTTTAGTAATTTAGTATCATTTTATAAACTATTTTCGGTTTTAAGTTATGAATTGTGTCTATTTGGATAAAATTCATACATTCCTTTTTTAATAATTAATAACAACCTAATTAATTCGAAAATGAGGAATGAAATCAAATATAATATGTCAATATTATCCAAAACATTTGGGTATGACATCAAAATAACCAAATTAAATTTGTTTTAATATATATAAATTCATTTACTTGAATCTTTCATTAATGAGGTAATCACTACATCATAATTTTGTCATAAATGAATATATTAATATAACATATAATAATTATAATAAAATAGCATGATGTAGGAAATATTATTATATTTATAAAGACTATTTATAGAAATATGGACCAGTTATATCACCCTATATTAAAATCAATTTAGTAAAAGATATATGTTAGGTTATATTTATCTTTACTATAAAGTAATTGTTTTAAAATGTCGTTTTCATATCCACGTAAATCCATGGGGTCCCAAAATCAACCCAAAGATGCCCATAGACATATATATCTCATCAAATAGGATTAGTACATGTGTTAGTATAGTTTAATATTATTATATTATAATTTGTTTACACATATTACAATATTTACCCTTTAACCATGGAAAATAAAATAATTAATGAAGTTACTATTCATAATTTCTAAAATTAAATGGTGCGTATTTACACAATTTATAACTCTTTATTCTACATATGGAATCCATTTTTTTGAATTTAAATCACTAAAGTTTCATAAATTAATTTAATTTTTTTAGTTGTCAAAACCAAAATGTGAGTTTTTAAAAAGTAATAACTTTGACAAGATTGCGATCGGTTTATGTCCAATTTGAATGTCAAATTACTTCCAATGAGAAAAATTGGATTAAATGATAAAAACATAATCCATTTATAATTTAAAAACAATTAAAAATATAAACAAACTATATAAATACATTAGATGAAATTGCAGTTTTGAATTAATATTTAGTATTTCTCACTATTCATTAAAATTTTAATTTTATAAAAAAAATAAAAACATTTCAACAAAATTAAAATATTTATGTCTCGATTCAAAATAAGATGTTTATTTTTTCAAATTTAACATATTAAAGTGTCCAAAAATATATTTAAAATGGGTGCTCCATCAAAATTTGGTAAAACTACATTTTTTTGAAAAATATTTCTGTTATCGGAAAAATTCATTTTGTTCTCATACCATGTTTTATAAAATTTTAATGATGAATGATAATGTTAAGAAAAATAAAAATGGGGTTAATACTATTCATAACAGCTAGTTTATATCCCATGAAATAATAATATTTTAATAATATATCGTCATTTATTGAAACTCGATATCGAGTACAACCCGAGCTATCGAGGAAGGTCACTCTTGAGTGTTACACAAGCCAAGACAATGTGGCGTATAGTACAAGCCTCCATTGGTGTTGTGTATAATAGAATAAAAACTTATTTTATTTATGAATTGAACAAAATCTATACTCAGTGTTGCATGAAGTAAATTCTATTAAAAGAACATGAAATATTGTACAACACAATCCAAGTATATTGTTTCATATACTACAAGATAATACAATGTTTTGTATATCACAATCTAATGTTGGTGTAACATACAACATAATACATCAATTAAATTAAAATATAATCTATCTCACAGAATACTAGGGTGTTACATTCTACCCCAAAAAAATTAATTTCTCTCTTGAAAATCATCGGGGTTATAAATGGTTTTCTACATGACAGTTTCTTTCAAATAAAACCACATCATTAAAAGGGATACTAAGAAATAATTTCAAAATGGAATGTTAGAAATGTAATGGTTACCTAATGTAGCTCATCACTAGTTTTACACATAGGATAACATAGGTGGGAAGTGAAAACATGTATATAGAAGCGAAATCTAACAAACATGTTCTGATGTATAATGATAGAGAATAAGGTTTGGAGAATTTTAACTACCAAAAATCCATAAAATGTGATGACTTAAGGGAACTCATGATTAATCGGATTAGATTGTACTAGGATATCATTTTTTGTTTTCCAGAACATTTCTCTAATGATAAAAAAATTTCATAAGGAGAAATACTTACTTGATATCATTGTAATATTACAGCTGGTTGTTCCCGGAATAATTTACACTTAATCACTAATTCTTGGAAATGAATTTGAATTTGTAATTCTTGATGTGTTATTATATCATATTATAGAATGAAAGTTCATTATTTATGTCTCATAAAAAAATTTAGAACTGATTAATAAATATAAATAAGTCTATCTATAGTGATATAATACATTAATCTAACAAACTTCCACAAGAATATAAATTATACCATCCATAAATGGATAAACTTAAAATCCTTCCAAAAACAGAAAATATAAATCATTAGAATTATGTGGACTAAATCGACATAACATTTGTCACCAATATTTCATTTAAAAGTTCTTGGTTTTCACATTCCAAACATCTAAATACCTTAATCAGGTATTCTATTTAAATATTATAGTAATAGTAATTACAATAGAACCATTCTCAAAACATGCTTTCAATAAAAATGAACACTTTACATACACTGAATATACCAAAAATTTTATATATACTAGCCACAATATCACTTTATTCTTTTTTCATTCATGAGATCATTAATATTATCAAACCTCTAATTTTTTCCTTATGACATCTTTAGGTGCATATCATATTCCTTACAAAAGTATTTCAATAAATTTTAAGGGTTAACATTTCCATATAATTATGGAAAACCATTATAGAACATGAATAGATATTACAACATTACATGTATAGATCTGAAGCTTAACGTACATGAAAATTACATTACTTTTGCGGAATACTTAGTACATAACAATAACACACACACAAGGACCGTAATAGTTTAGTGTCTTTGGAAACTCGGAATATAATCTTCTAATCATGGAAAAATATCTTCAACATCTCCCATAAAGATCTCCTTTTTTACCTAAAACCTTTCTTTATATCATGGGGAAAAGAAAACACAAAAAGGGTGAGCTCAAATGCTCGGTAAGGGTAAACAAAAGAAATATCAATCACATCATATTCATAAGAACATAACATTTTGGAAATCTTAACCTTCAAAAAAGATCATAATATCATAACATGGGATAAATCATAGAAGTGAAATGTAATCCAAATAATAATAACTTAAAACATGAAGCTTTGTGGCATACACACATAATCATAAAGAATCATTTCTTATTAGTCAAGACTCATTACCAAGACTATCTTAGTGGACAAAGTCCATTTCTGAACCGAGTTCACTCCTCGTTTCAGTCCTGTTTCACTGAACCGGTTTTACCTGCCGTTCCAGCCATGTATATCTCATGAGATATAAAATCTTTACCCAATGCATTGGAGGGAGATATAGGTCCCACCCATCTCATAATGATACCATTCTTATGTGTGCCACAAAATCATAAACCATACATCATAGCATAACCCATGTAATAAAAATGGGAATTTTAAACATCGTGACATCTTAAAACAATTCATATAAGATAAAGGAATTCATGAAAATAATTCCATCACCACATAATCAAATCAATGTAATAATAGTGATAAAAACAGAACCCTTTATTATCTTAGATGGAAAATAATTTTGATAAAACCCTTGAACTCCATTCTTGAGGAAAATATCGATTCTACTTCAAAAACATTTTCCTTTCTTAAAATGTCATACAATTTTAAACTAAAAGAAGTTGATTAAAAATAAACTTGAAAACTTGTAAAGGAATATTATTGGAAATAATGTTTTAAAAATCCATTCATGTCCTATATGTTAAAAAAACATTCTTCTCATACTTTTGTCGGAAAAGTCAAAAAGTACCTCGTACGAAAAATGACAAAAGATTCTTTATATGTTCTACTAAAAACTCACCGAAGGGTAAAATTGGATTTAAATAATTGTAGGTGGATGGAAATAATATTACATATTGAGGAAACATGGATGTGGATTGTAAAATACACCCCAGTAAATTTCCAAGTATAAACAATCTCGGATAAAAATGAGATTGTGATATTTCCCCTTACATTAGGTACGATTCGCTTCGTAAGTGTCTGAACCTCCTGTATAATGATTTAAATAATGTCATTTACTTATTAAAGAATCATATTCATTATTATTATTTCATATATGGTTCACTTATGACTTTATATTACCCGTTCTTTTGTAAATTCATGTTAAAGTAGCGTTTTGGGTAAAATCGTCTCATTTGTCGTTCGTGTTTTAACTTGTAATTATTCATATGATTACTTAGATAATGATTACTTATATCCATAATGTAAAACATGATTTATATATAATATATATTCAGAATATATATATATATATATAATGGATCAATAAATGGAAAGAAATACACTGTTCATGGAGATGGTAGGTCGTACATACGCATGAACGCTGTTTTCGTTTCTTTATCGAATTGAGTGGAATTAAGTAGATGACATAAATATATATATACATAAATACAGTATCATTATTATGTCATATATTTCATTATTATTCATTATATATACTTTATGATCATTCATGTGTGGTTAACATGGAGAATGAATCTCATCGCATCGTGGAGATGATAGTCCGTACGTAGGCACGAGTGATGATATCATTCCCATAATTATTGAATATATTTGGAGTGGATGGAATAATATATAAGAATAATTATGATGTTATAATAACCATATATAGTTATTCTTTACACCATTATACCCATCCATGTAAGGTGTTGGTGGAAAAAAAGATTTCACCACGGCGTGGAGACGATATTTCGTACGTACGGACGCGTGGTGATTTCGTTTTCCATAGGATGGATAGATGGTGAAATAGGGTTGTTTCATACTTATAATAACATATCAGTATATGAGTTATACTGATGTTATTACTTCATAATTAAACAACTAAAGAATAAGAAGTGGAAGAAGAAATAAAGTTAAAAGAATCGGTAATGGACATTACCTCTTCTTTGAAATGCCTCTTTGAGACCTCCTCTTAAGGAACTAAAATTGGACTTTGAAGAAGACCAGAACCTCTAGGATGTTTCTATAGAAGTGGAGAATAGAATTTGTCATGGGTTTTCCGAGATTGAAGGCTCAAAGTTGTGTGAGGAAGAGAGGGAGGAGGTGCCCTTTTATAAGGGAGGAGAGGGGCACCTTTGGAATAACTAAAAATATTATTTTATTATAAAGCCAAATTCGGTTTTAAATAGCTCCAAATTGATTTATTTAGAAGCTAAGGTGGGTATGGGTGTAAATACACTCATACAATAGAATTTAGACAAGTTTAGGTTCCTATTATAACCTTACCATTTATATTTAACTTTAAGTTAGATAATTTTACTTTTACTCTGTCTTTTTGTGTTCTTACACTATAAGGTAAATAAACATACTATAACAAGACAAAAGAACCCCAAGTTGTTTATTATTAATATATATAACCAAATATAAGTCGTTTGTCCAAACCTTAGATTTTTAGGAATAAAATAACAATTAATAATATAATATTTTGTTTAAAACTATTTTATGTCAATTTTGACACTATTTAGTAATTAATTTTTTTGAAACTCATAACAGAATGATTAGTTCGAAAAAAGTTTATTACATCAATATTAACTTTTTATAGTAACCTAGAAAATTAGTTGAATTCATAAAAAGTCTCAAATTACATTTATTTAGGTATTTATAACATCAATTATGTCAATATTTCATTAATAAGATAATTACTGCATCATCTTTGTGTCATAAATAAATTAAATTATTTATTGTCTAGAAATTACAAATAAAATACCGTTATGTAGGAAATATTTTTATCTTTCTAATGAGTATTTATAGTCGAATTAATATTATGTATAACCCCATATTAAAAATTATTTACTTATTAAACTTTGATTTCAACAATTTTAACCCTTCATTAAATAAATTAATAATAAATGTCCTAATCTAATCCAAGTGGGCCAAAATGGTCAATATGTTATTCCTAAGGTTGTTTTTGGTTGAATTAAACTTATCCAATAGAATTAGGACATGTGTTAGGGTAATAATAATTACATTTTTACCCTTAATTACCCTATTTACTTTTAACAGTGGTAAAAAAAAGTAAAAAGTTACTATTCACCAAAAATTATTTTCATCTCATTGAACCAAATTTTACTTACGGACATCAACCGTGGCTCTTGGATTTATGAAATTTAATTCACAGATGTGGTAAAATTATGTTTTATGAAAAATTCATTTTTTTTAACTACCACTTAGTGGTTTCACTATTCATCAAAAAATGAAAGTTTCCAGAAAATTACCAAAAATTAGGCCTAAGATATATTTGATATTATGAACTCAAAAATGATGTATATTTTACCAAATTCAAAACATATCAGTTGCATTAATTAATTTAAAAATTAATTCTCGTCGTCAAAACAAATAGCATGTTCTTAAGATATAATAACTATCAAAAGATTGGCACATGTTTATGTCTGGTTTAAATGTGAAATCAATACAATAACCAACATTGTATTAAATTGTAAAAATATATTCTAAATATACTTTAAAACCACTAATATTAATAATTTATCACTATTAATTATTTCGATTAAAAATGTTGTTTTTAATTAAAATTTAGTAATTTTCACTATTCATCAGAATATGAAAGTTATCCGAAAAGTACCAAAATTTCACCCTAAGCTAATTTCGATATTCTGAATCCAATAATGATGTCCATTTTGAAAAATAAAATTTCAAAAATTTCAAAAAGTGGTTATTACTATTCATAACGGCTAGTTTTAATAATATTTTAATAGCATATCGTTGTTTAGTGAAACTCATTATTGCGTACTACATATGCTATCGAGGAAGGTCGCGATTGCATGTAATGAAAGGCAAGTCAAGGATTCAGGTTGTGAAAGCTCCTTTTGGTGTAGCGTAAAACACAAGACATTAATGAAATTAAAAAGAATATTTTTCATAAAATCTCGGGGTGTTACATTCTACCCCCCTTAAAATGAATTTTTCCCTCGAAATTCGTCGGGGTTATAAATGGTTTACTAATCAAAAGTTTCTTTAATAGAAACCCACATCATAAAAAGGAATACCAAAACCAATCTTTAAAAACAAAAGTATGAAACGTAACGGTTACCCAAATAAACTAATCACTGGGTTTCCACATAGGTGAAAATATGGATATGGAAGAGAAATCTAACCATCATGTTCTGACAGAGAGTGGTAGAGAACATGGCTATGGAAAAGCCAGAACTCACAAAGCCATAAATTTGTGACGATCTAAGGTACCATCTGATTCATCAGATATAAGAGCACTAGGACAACAATTTTGGTTTTCGAGATCATTTCCCTAAGGTTGATGAAATTGGAATTACAAGAAATACTTTCGTGATTTTGGTATAATATCACCTTTGGTCGTTCTTTGAACAATTTACACTTCATCTCTTAAAGAAATGAAGTTGAATTTGTCATTCGTGATGTGTTAGAAGATCATGTGATAGAATGAGGGGTCATTCCATCTGTTTCAAACAAAAGGTTTGAAAAGTTATCAAAAAATACGTAAGTCCTCCATAATGAGATTAATCATATATAGTTCCTAAAATAGAATTATACTTCATATATCATATTGATTAATATAATAAAACTAGTTTCTACTAAACATGGACTTCCTGTAGGCCAGTGGTAGGCGATAAAGGGTAGTTGCACTTCGGTTGTGGGTTCGATTCCCACAGCCTGTCCGACGCGATGGGCTATCGCCCATCCTACAGGTTGTCCTTTTTCTAAAGCTATATTACTATAACATCCCATCAATAATATCAAAAAAAGTTCTATCCAAACGTATGTCCAACATAATCCATTCCAATATTTAGGCTTATCTAAAATAATTCCGTCCAAGCTCATAGTATAAAGAAAACGATTACTTGAAATGTCATCAACCAAGAATGTGAATACCATCATTTATCCCCCATATATCTTGTTGGTCACATTCCAATCATGTGAATACCTTAAGCATGTATTCTCTTGAAAAATGAATACCCATTAAACCTTAGTGAAAACATGAATTCTGTAAAAAGTTATCTCTTTCCACATACCAAAATACAAAAATTCTATATACTCAAACCATGATATAACCTTCTCCTTATATCAATCATGAGCTCATGAATACTATCAAACATTTAATTTTCTCCTTATCCCTTCATTATGCTCATATCATCTACATTCCAAAAATATCTGAATAACCTTTCATGGGTACTGGTAACATTAATCATACACTTTCAAAACCCAAGGAAAGACAATAGTGTAACAATCCTTCGATGTCTCTTTATTCCATAGTGCCATGAGATTACTTATACAATATTACACATGATAAACATGTAATCATTCTACTACATTCTTAAACCATTGACCGAGCTTCAACAATTCTTTCATCTCACATATCATTTTTAGTCTCTTCATCATCATCAACATAAATACTACCCATACGACCATACTGATTCTCTTCATGAGACATTCCCTTAGGGAATTGGTTTGCATAATGCCCGTACATTCCACATTTAAAACATTTAACCATTGTTGATGTCGTAGCAATACCATTATCCTCATCCCTGGTGTTAACTGATCCTTTTCCTTTGCACTTACTGGCTTTGGGTCCTTCTTTTCCACACCCAAATCATCTTCTAGTTCCTTTGAAACATTTTCCTTGATGCCTCTTCCCACATGATTTACATAGGGGAAATTGAACTTTCTTTCCTCTATGATCATCATGAAACTCCATCTTTCTCTTATTAGCCGAGTTAGGATACTTACCAAATTTTACTTTATTGATCATATTATGAGATTTCTGATTCAGCATAATAATGATGTTTGGACTTCCAAATCCCATTTCACTTGGTTTCTCATGAAGAATATCATTCCATTGTCCATCATATCCTCCATTATTGTGAATCATCTTGTTTTCAGCCATTTTCTAAAAGCCAAAAAGAATAGTGTGAGAGGCAAAAATCATGCTAGGAAAAACAAAGAAATAAATGGGGAGTACCTTCAATATCTATCATCTTAGGTTAAATTCTAAGATCGTTACCATAGTTCTAGGACTATATCCTATACGTATAGTTATCCTTAGGGACATCCCTAGACATACCTTAGAAATATCTCTAGGGATCTCACTAACGTTTTCGCATCCTAGTTTCCAAAGGTTGACTAAACCCTCCCTCTGATACCAACTGTAGAGACCCAAATCCCGACGTACATGAACATTACATTACTTTTCCAGAATACTTTATACATAACAATAACACACACACAAGTACCGTAATAGTTTAGTGTCTTTGGAAACTCGGAATATAATATTCTAATCGTGGAGAAAGATCTTCAACATCTCCCATAAAGAGCTCCTTTTTTTTACCTAAAACCTTTATTTATATCCTGGGGAAAATAAAACACAAAAAGGGTGAGATCAAATGCTCAGTAAGGGTAAAAAAAAGAAATATCAATCACATCATATTCATAAGAACATAACATTTTGGAAATCATAACCTGCAAAACAGATCATAATATCATAACATGGGATAAATCATAGTAGTGAAATGTAATCCCAATAATCATAACATAAAACATGAAGATTTGTGGCATACAAACATAATCATAGGGAATCATTTCTTATTAGTCAAGACTCGTTGCCAAGACTATCTTAGTGGGCAAAGTCCATTTTTGAACCGAGTTCACACCTCGTTTCAGTCCTGTTTCACTGAACCGGTTTAACCTGCCGTTTCAGCCATGTCTATCTCATGAGATATAAAATCTTTACCCAATGCATTGGAGGGAGATATAGGTCCCACCCATCTCATAATGATACCATTCTTATGTGTGCCACAAAATCAAAAACAATACATCATAGCATAACCCATGTAATAAAAATGGGAATCTTAAACATCGTGACATCATAAAACAATTCATATAAGATAAAGGAATTCATGAAAATAATTCCATCACCACATAATCAAATAAATGTAATAATAGTGATAGAAACATAACCCTTTATTATCTTAGATGGAAAATAATTTTGATAAAACACTTGAACTCCATTCTTGAGGAAAATATCCTTTCTACTTCAAAAACATTTTCCTTTCTTAACATGTCATACAATTTTAAACTAAAACAAGTTTATTAAAAATAAAATTGAAAACTTGTAAAATAATATTCTTGGAAATAATGTTTTAAAAATTCATTCATTCCATATAAGAAAAAAAACATTCTTCTCGTACTTTTGTTGGAAAAGTCAAAAAGTACCTCGTACGAAAAACGACAAAAGATTCTTTATATCTTTTACTAAAAACTCACCGAAGGGTAAAATTGGATTTAAATAATTGTAGTTGGATGGAAATAATATTAAATATTGAGGAAACATGGATGTGGATGATAAAATACACCCCAGTAAATTTCAAAGTATAAACAATCTCGGATAAAAATGAGATTGTGATATTTTCCCTTACCTAAGGTCCGATTCGTTTCGTAAGTGTTCGAACCTCCTGTATAATGATTTAAATAATGTAATTGACTTATTACAGAATCATATTAATTTTTATTATATCATATATGGTTCAATTATGACTTTAAATTACCCGTTCTTTTGTAAATTCATGTTACAGTAGAGTTTTGGGTAAAATCGTCAAATTTGTCGTTCGTGTTTTAACTTGTAATTATTCATATGATTACATATATCATGATTACATAAATACATAATGTAAAACATTATTTATATATAATATATATTCATAATATACATATATATAATGGATCGATAAATGGAAAGAAATACACCATTCATGGAGACGGTAGGCCGTACGTACGTATGAATACTGTTTTAATTTCTTTATTGAATTGAGTGGAATTAAGTAGATGAAATAAATATATATATACATAAATATAGTATCATTATTATGTCATATATTTAATTATTATTCATTATATATACTTTATGATCATTCATGTGTAGTTAACATGGAGAATGAATCTCATCGCGTCGTGGAGACGGTAGTCCGTACGCACGCACGAGCGATGATATCATTCCCATAATTATTGAATATAATTGGAGTGGATGGTATAATATATCAGAATCCGTATTATGTTATAATAACCATATATAGTTATTCTTTACACAATTATACCCATCCATGTAAGGTGTTGGTGTAAAAACTGATTTCACCACGGCGTGGAGACGATATTCCGTACGTACGCACGCTTGGTGATTTCGTTTTCCGTAGGATGGATAAATGGTGAAATAGGGTTTTTTCATACTTATAATAACATATCAGTATATGAGTTATACTGATGTTATTACTTCATAATGAAAAAACTAAAGAAGAAGAAGTGGAAGAAGAAATAAAGTTAAAAGAATTGGTAATAGACATTACCTCTTCTTTGAAACGCCTATTTGAGACCTCCTCTTAGGGAGCTAAAATTGGTCATTGAAGAATACCAGAACCTCTAGGATGTTTCTATGGAAGTGGAGAAGAGAATTTTTCAGGGGTTGGCCGAGATTGAAGGCTCAATGTGGTGTGAGGAAGAGAGGGAGGAGGTGCCCTTTTATAAGGGAGGAGAGGGGCACCTTTGGAATAACTAAAAATATTATTTTATTATAAAGCCAAATTCGGTTATAAATAGCTCAAAATTGATTTATTTCGAATATAAGGTGGAGATGGGTCTAAATACTCTCATCCAATAGAATTTTGACAAGTTTAGGATCCTATTTTAACCTTATCATTTATATTTAACTTTAAGTTAGATAATTTTACTTTTACTGTGTCTTTTTGTGTTCTTACACTACAAGGTTAATAAACTTACTATAACAAGACAAAATAAACCCAAGTTGTTTATTATTAATATATATAACATTATCTAATTCGTCTTTCTGATCCTTAGATTTTTAGGAATACAATAACAATTAATAATATAATATTTGTTTTAAAAACTAGTTTGTGTCTATTTTGACACTATTTAGTAATTATTTTTTGTGAAAATCATAATAGAATGATTAGTTCGAAAAAAGTTAATTAAATCAATACTAACATGTCATATTAACCTATAAAATTAGTGGAATTCATAAAAAGTCTCAAATTACATTTATTTATGTATTTATAACATCAATTATGTCAATATTTCATTAATAAGATAATTACTGCAACATCTTTGTGTCATAAATAAATTAAATTATTTAATTTCTAAAATTTACAAATAAAATACCATTATGTAGGGAATTTTTTTATATTTCTAATTAGTATTTATAGTCGAATTTATCTTATGTATAACCCTATATTAAAAATGATTTACTTATTAAACTTAGATTTTAACTATTTTAACCCTTCTTTAAATAAATTAATAATAAATGTCTTAATCTAATACAAGTGGGCCTAAATGGTCAATATTTTATTCCTAAGGTTGTTTTTGGTCGAATTACACTTATCCAATAGAGTTAGGACATGTGTTAGGTTAATAATAATAACATTTTTACCCTTAATTACCCTATTTACTTTTAACCGTGGTAAAAAAGTAAAAAGTTACTATTCACCAATAATTATTTTCATCTCATTGAACCACATTTTACATACTGACATCAACCATGTCTCTCGGATTTTTGAAATTCCATTCACAGAAGCGGTAAAATTATGTTTTATGAAAAATTCATTTTTTTAACTACCACTTAGTGGTTTCACTATTCATCAAAAAATGAAAGTTTCCAGAAAAATACCAAAAATTTGGCCTAAGCTATATTTGATATTATGAACTCAAAATTGATGTCAATTTTACCAAATTCAAAAAATATCAGTTGCATTAATTAATTTAAAAATTAATTCCCATCGTCAAAACATATAGCGTGTTCTTAAGAGATAATTACTATCAAAAGATTGACACTTGTTTATGTCTGGTTTAAATGTGAAATTACATCCAATAAACAACATTGTATTAAATTGTAAAAATATATACTAAATATACTTTGAAACCACTAAAATTAATAATTTATCACTATTAATTATTTCTATTAAAAAAGTATTTTTTAATTAAAATTTAGTAATTTTCACTATTCATCAGAATATGAAAGTTATCCGAAAAGTACCAAAATTCCACCCTAAGATAATTTCGATATTCTAAATCCAAAAATGAAGTCCATTTTGAAAAATAAAATTTACAAAATTTAAAAAAGTGGTTTTTACTATTCATAACAGCTAGTTTTAATAATATTGAAATAACATATCGTTGTTTAGTGAAACTCGTTATTGCGTACTCTATACGCTATTGAGGAAGGTCGCGATTACGTGTAATGAAAGGAAAGTCAAGGATGCGTGTTGTGCAATCTCCTTTTGGTGTAGTGTACAACACAAGACATTAATGAAATTAAAAAAGAATATTTTTCATAAAATATCGGGGTGTTACATTACATTTTACTGAAAATGAAATTCCAGAACACTATTTTGAAATCTAATTACATAAACACTTAAATATTCCCCTACTTCCTTTTCATACTCAATATCACCAATAGTGATCACATGGTATATCCCTTTTCCTTTTTCCATAAAAGGTTATTGACGACAATCATCATTAACCCTTGGATTAGGGAATTGGTTAGCATAATTCCCCATTTACTTGCACTTATAGAATTGAAGTGTTGGTGGTGCGTTCTCTATAGTTTTTTCTCCATTCACATCAATAGAAACCTTTTTCCCATTACTTAGGCACTCTACTACTCGATTAACTTATTTTCCAAACATGAAACATTTTCTAGTCCCTTTAAAACAATCTCCACCATGCTTTTTTCCACACTTTGAGCATATAGAAACATTTATCTACTTTTCACCATTGTTTTGAGGTTTTCCATTTGACCCCATATTTTGTTTCTTAACAAGACAATGATATTGATATATAACACTGAATTATAGTTCTAAAATGATAGTAGAACACACAATGTATTCATATCTACTGAAGTATCTTATAGAAATTGCCTTTTGAAGTCTCGGTTTTAAGCCATTGATGAATCAATCAACTTTACTTTCAGGGTCGATGATAAAGCCTGAAGTATACCTTAAAGGTCATGTAAAATTCACATCATATGTACCAAAAAATTCATTATCCTTTTTCTAATTCTCAAGGAACTCCTTTTCTATATTTTTTCGATGAATATGAGGAAAATACATGTTGAAATATATGATCTTTAACATGCCCCATTCAATAATTTCAATACTATCTTACTGCCTTGTGTTCTTAATTAGAGTCTACCACTAGACTACTTCACCTTCTGAACATTAGACAACCAAAATGACCTTTTCACGTTCTGAAAATAGAAGAATGGAAAATAACTTTTCAATGGATCAGATCCATTGTTCAGAAAGAAGTGGATTAGAAGACCCACTGAAATAAGGTGGACGTTGCCTCATGATGGACTCAATATAATGTTGTTCCCTTATCTACTCATTTCGGAGACCATAATGATTCATTTCTTGTGTAAGAATAGAAATAATATTTTTAATTCTATCTCCAATAACATTTTTTTGTTCAAGAGGACTATCATTTCATTGTCCAATGCATTGATCATTAACAAGCTTCCATCAGGTTCTAACCATTATCTAAAACCCAAAATGAAGTGTATGAGAGGAAAAAATCATACAAGGAAAACAAAATAGTCAAGGGGGAGTTCCTTCAATATATCACATATTATGTTTGATTATATGTTATTCATGATTGTTAACAAAATTTTTGGACTGTATCCTATAATTGTACTTAATCATAAGGATATCCCTAGACAAACCATAGAAATATATCTAGGTATCTCACAAAGGTTTTCATATCCTAGTATCCAAAGGTTTACTAAACCTTCACTCTGATAAAAACTATATATACCCAAGCATGAAGTATGTGGACATTACTATAATTTTGCAGAATACATAATACTTGACAAAAACAGATGCCCAAAGACCATATTAGTATAGTGTCTTTGGAATCACGAAACATAATCTTCTAAATTTTTTGAAAGATCTTCAACATCTCCAATAAAGATCTTCCCCTTTTTTTCCTACCCAAAACTGATATTTATATCTAGGGAAAAATAAAACATAAAAATAGAGAGATAAAATTATTAGTAAGGTTAAACATGGAGAAATTCAAACAAACCATATACATTTTAATGTAAAAACATGAACAAAAATTAAAAATATCAAAATCTTGAGTCATGAAATAAATCATGGATGTACATTAGGCATAGATAATAAAGGAACATTAACAATGATAGAATAGAATTGGTATAAAACATATAATTGTAGAAAACTAATAACCACATAATATAATTATTTATAGTAGCCATGGAATGGCTACCAAGACCATCACAGTGTCCATTACTAAACAAGGTTTACTTGCCATTCCAGCCCAGTATTACTGAACTAGATTTACTTTCCTTTCTAGCCATGACTATCTCATGAGATTTAAATCTTTACCCGATGCATTTTAGGGAGATATGGGTCCCACCTATCTCATAATGAAATAATTCTTACATGTCCCACAAAAAAAATAAATCATTCACCATAGCATAACCCATGAAATAAAATGGGTTTCTTACATATCATTCCATCATAACATAATACATAAAAAGATCATTGCATCATTAAAGAAATAAAATCATAGTAATAATAGGTATAGAAACATAACCCTAATTTACCAGTGTCATCTTAGATGGAAAATCATTTTTGTAAAACACTTGAGCTTAGTTCTTTAGGAAAACATCCTTTCTTCTTCAAAAACATTTTATTTTCTCAAAATTCTACACAATTTTCAATGAAAGTAATTTAGTTAAAAATAAAATTTAAATATTGTAGATGAAGATTTATGGAAATAAGACATTGTGAAATAATAAAAATTCATTCATGTCGTATAAGTTAAACAAAAACATTCTCATCGTACTTTTTTCCAGAAAAGTAAAAAAGTACCTCATATAGTAAACAAAAGAAATATTCCTTCAATAAAATATAGTAAAAGTAAAAAAGGGATAAAAATGAAATTAAACATACATATAAGAATAATACACATTTTATGAAAACATTTTTAGAAAACATGGACATAGATGATAAATACAACCCCACTAGATAATTATATATAAAGAATCTTGAAAAAAATGAGATTTCAAATATTATTACTTACCTTATGTTGGATTTATTTTGTATGTATACAAAACTCCTGTGTATAATTTTTTAAAATATTATTAACTTCTAATAGAACCATAATAATATTTATTATATTATATATGATTCACTTAAAACTTTATATTACACGTTCATTTTTCAATTCCATGTTAAATCCACATTTTGGTTAATAATTGTTTCCTTTATCGTACATGTTTGGAATTTTTATTCTATATATGATTACATATATCATGATTTAATTACTTCCAGAATGTAAAAATTATTTATATATCATATAAATTCAGTATATAATATTATATAATAGATCTATAAAGGGAATGGAATACACAGTCCAAGGAGACGGTAGGTCGTACGTACGAATGAACATTGTTTTCGATTCCTTATTAAATTTAATAAGAAGTATGTAAATTACATATATATATACCTAAATTCAGTAGGAATATTATTTAATATATTTGATGATTATTTGTTATATATACTTTATAATCATACAAGAATGGTTAAAATGAAGAATACATCTCATCGTGTCATGGAGATGGTAAGCCGTATGTACGCACGAGCGACGATATTGTTTCCATAGTTGTTGAATGGTTTTGAAGTGGATGGTGTATAATATCTCATAATTATTATCAATTTATAATATTAATAATATATAGTTATTATTTCCTACATTATATGAATCCATGTAAGGTGGTGGTGAAAAACATATTACACCATGACATGGAGATGGTAATCCATACGTACGCACGTGCAGTGATTTCATTGTTAATAGAATGTATAGATGGTGAAACAGGGTTGTTTCATATTTACAACAAAAAATTAGTATATGATTTATACATATGTTATTAATTTATAATGAAACATCTATATAATATAAATAATAATAAAAAATAAATTTGAATGAATCTGTAAAAGAGATTACCTCTTCCTCGACGTGCCTCCTTTAAATGTCCTCTTATGGAACCAAAGGTTGTATTTTGAGAAAACAAACTGCTCTAGAATGTAACTAGGGAAGCTTCAAAGTAAAATGGGTAGGTGTTAGCTGAGATTGAAGGCTCAATATGGAGTGAAGAGGGGAGGGAGGAGGCTCTCTTTAAAAAGAGAGAAGAGGGACACTTTAAGAAAGTTCCAAATTATTAATTTATTATAAATTTAATTTCAATTTAAAATGGTCCAAAAATTATTTAATTATAATATAAGATGATGTTGGTTATATTAACCCGCAATGAATTATTTTTTGACTGGTTTTGATTATTGTTTTCCTTATTGACTTGGTTTTACCCTTATTTTACCCTTTTTAATATCACTCTCAGATCATGTCATTTACACATTATTGGTTAGTTAAATTACCAAATCATTTCAAACGAACCAAAAAAATATATTTATGAAATACTTGTACTTATATTAATCATATTTACTAGTATTATATTTTTATAAATTTAATATCATTTAATAAACTATTTTATGTTTTTAGTTATAAATTGTGTCAAATTTGGACATTATTCATTCTTGACATTTAACAATTCATAACAACCGGATTCCATCGAAAATAAGGCATTATCTCAAATATAATAATTCAATATCATCCAAAAAATCAAGAATGAAAACAAATTAATGAAAATATATTATTTTAATATTTATAAATTCATTTATTTTAATTTTTCATTAATGAGGCAATCACTACATCATAATTGTGTAATAAATAAATATATTTATCTAATCTATAAAAATAATAAATAAAATACAATGATTTAGAAAATATTTTTATATTTATATTGAATATTTATAGACATAGAGATCAATTGTATCACACTATATTAAAACTGATTTAGAAAAAGATATATGTTTATGTTATATTTATCTCTACTTTATATTAATTCATATAAAATGTCATTTTCATATCCAAGTGAATCAATGGGGTACCAAAATCAACCCAATGGTGACCATGGTCTGAGGTATATAATAAAATTGGAGTTGGAAATGTGTTAGGGTAGATTAAAATTGCTATAATATTATTTTTTTACCCTTATTTTCTGAATTTACCCTTTATCCATGGTAAATAAAATAATGACTGAAGTTATTATTCATAATGACTAAAAAAATGTACCTATTTTAAAAATTTAGAAATCCTGATTACAAATATGGAATTCATTTTTCTAAATTTAATACACTATAGTTTTAGTAATTAATTTAAAACTAATTCCCACTATCAAAACCAAAAAGCTGATTTTTAAAAAGTAATAACTATAATATGATTGAAATATGTTAATGTCTAATTAGAATGTGAAATTAAATCTAATGTCCATAATAGAATTAAACGATAAAATTATAATCTAATTATACTTTAAAAACATTTTAAAAATTTAATCTAACTATATAAATAAATTAGATGATAGGAAATTTTGAATTAAAACGAAGTATTTTTCACTATTCATTAAAATTAGAATTTTATCAGAAAAATACTAAAATTTCAACAAAAGTAAATTATTATGCCCTTATTCCAATGAAGATGTTTATTTTGTCAAATTGAACTTATAAAAGAATCAAAAACTATATTTAAAATGGGTATGCCGTAAAAAGTTGGTAAAACCTACTTTTTTTGAAAAATAATTCTTTTATCCAAAAAAATCATATGGTTATCATACCATGTTATATAAAATGTGTAAGGTAAATTATATAGTTATAAAATTTAAAATGGGGTTAATACTATTCATAAAATCTAGTTTATATCCCATTAAATAATAATATTTTAATAATATATCCTTGGTTAGTGAAACTCTGTATGTAGAATTCAATTTGTCGATGAAGGTCACTCTTTCGTGTAATGTAAAAGAAGTCAGCGTTGCGTGTAGTGAAAGAATCCCATGATGATGTGTATAAAATAAATAAAACCTAGTTTATTTATACATTGAAAAAAATCAGTACTCAGTGTTTCGTGAAATCAAATCTACAAAAATAATTGAAATTGTGTGGAAAACTAGCCAAGTATATTGTTGCGTATACTCTAAGATAATACATTGTTGCGTATAGTGCAAGATAATCTTGGTGTATTATACAACACAAGCCATCAAAGAAATTAAAAATATTTTATCTCATAAAATCATAGGTAGATACAGTTATACTATTTATTTATGTTATATGTTTATGTGATTATTTTTGAGACATATCTTTTATGATATCATGTTATACCTTAATCTCACATATTTTGTTTCCTTATCAAGTTTATTCCCTTGTTTGGATATTTAGCTCACCCCTTTTATCTGTGTATTCCCCAGGTTATCCCCTGATGTTTTAGGAGTTCAAAAGGACATGTGATCTCATCGTGGAGAATATAATAATGATGTTTTATTTTAGCCTCCCATTGTTGTATTATGAAACTTGTCTTCCTAGTTAACTAGACCTAATGATATATGGGTTTTAATGAATAGGTTTTTATGTTAAACATGAGGTAAAAATATGTATAAATAGTATGGGTTTATATAATAGTAGGGATAAATACAATTTTTTGGTGCTTTTTAAGGGTTGGTGGAAGGATCCTATTATATTTAATGGGAATTATATTTATGTAAATATTCATAACATTATATTAAAATAATTCCATTTTTAAAGTTATGTGGCACCTAAAATGGAGAATAATGGAAAGTAGGTATGTCTTATTTTACACAAATTTCATCCACACAAATAATGGATAACGATTTGGCATTTCTATGTTAATGTATCATTTTATCATAATTTACTTTTATCATGGTAACTATTATTTTTTTGGCAACTCATTTTATTGACAAAATATAACCAAATGACCAAATATGGATATGTTGATTAAAATTATGTACAACATGTTATTACATTAAATTTATAAAGGATATAAAAATTAATTTTAAAATAATAAATATAAAATGCAAAAAAAAATTCAGAAAAAATGCTACTTAGTTTCTAAAATTCCAATTAATTTTTTGAAAATTAAACATAATAATTAAATTGTAAAATATAAATGATTAAATACATATATTATTTGGGAAAAAGGATACATAAATATTTAATCCATGATTAAATCCTTATAATGTAATAAAATCCATGGTATTTGTAAAAATGACATATTGTATTATTCACTTAAAACCAAAACCTTTAATTAAAATATGAAAAATTTAGGCTAAGATATTTTTGAGATGATGAATCAAAAAATTAGATCAATTTTGTTAAATTAAATTTCCATATATGTGAATTAACTTTTAAATACAAAAAATCATTTATATGGAAACCAACCTGTTTTTATAGAAAAGTGATTTTAAATATCATTAAGTGTTCTTAATATTATATTATATTATTTAGTAATTTTAAATGAGTTTTTATATATTGGTTTTCACATTGATGATTTTCAAATAATCTTGTAAAATTCATCGTATTTTTATCAGAAAAAAATACAAAATATATACAAAAATAAAATTCATCAAAAAAATGCATATTTTAACATTAAAAGATTTTCTTTTTAATTATTTCATATTGATTATTTTTTATTTATAATTAATTAAATTTTATCAAATACTTTTTTATTAATTACATAATTATTATTTATTTAGATTCATTCCTTAATATAATTTTTAATGAAATACGAAATGTATTTGTAGTAATAAAAATTTATTACCTTAATAATTACGTGTATATATACTCTTAACTCATACATAAATTTTAAAATGAGGATAATTATATTCATACTTACAAATTCAAAAGATATATTATAATTAATATATGTTATATTAACAATAAATGTTATCATGGTTCATTTAGGTTTGGTGTTACATGGGAAATAAGATACTCTATGGAATATTTAAAGAAGAGATATATAGTTAAATTATCATATATTAAATTTTTTTATTTAAATCACAGTTTTTTTGTTAAAACAAGTAATTTATAATACAAATATATATTTTAGGTAAATTAACTTTATTTATATCAACTATATAGTGTTAATTGTTAACTGGTAATATGTCTAATGGTATTATTACTGATTGATATTTTTAGGATGAGCCCGTAAGGGGTGTCATCCTGCTAGGGTTTCCCCTGTCGTTTCCGCTCTTTCTTGGCTTTGGGACGAAATTGATCTGCTTCCTTGCTCCTCCTCAGTACTCTCGCGACGGCGTTGTTTCTTCATGGGCACGACCGGCGTGAATTCCCTATTTTCTCACCTCTCCTCACTCTACCCCCACTCCATTGGGTAGGGTTTCATCTGGCAACGTGGGGGAGTCGGTGGTCTTGCTCCATCTTCTCATTTTGTGGATCTACGTAGAGGTATGTGGTGGCTGAGAGTGTGCGCGGTGGTTCGAGGTTTTATCTGGATGAGTTTGTGAAGGCATCGATGGGTTATGGCCTCATTTGCGACAATAAATGTGAATTCCATTGGGATTTTGGTTTGTTTCTTCTTGATTTATGATAATGTTCTACTGTTTATGATTATTCTTTGGGATTTCTAGGTTTTTGGATTTGGTTTTGCAGTTTGAAATTAAAACCGGTAGTTTCGTTAAGGATTTATCTTGATGCGGTTTCACAGTTGAATGTTTTTATGATGTGGTATTGCAGAGGAAGGTTGTTCTGGTTTGGGAGATTTTCATGTGGTCTGTCTACAGTTTTGGAACAAGTGAAGACGCGATGATTTACTGTCTTCTGGGATGGAACTTTGATTTTTTACATTTTGGTGAAGGTTTATGCACTGCTGTGCATTGATGAAGTTTTTGTGGTTTGATTTTTGTGAATTTTCTTGCGACACTATGGATTAGATCCCTGAGATACTGCATCCAGTTTACTTGCAAGGGAGTGTCTCAAATGAGGTTCAGAGCAGAGAATTTTCTCCGCTCCATCGCTATCCAGATTTGGATGTTTTGAGAGGGTATGTCATTTTCCATCGGTACCGGGCCTGTGCATCCTTGAAGAGGACAACTAGCAGAGCAGTGATATGAAGGTGGACGCTGATCATAATTTTTTTCTTTTCTAGGTTGGGGATTCTTGTTACTTTTTAATTGGATTTCCTTTTGTCTTGAGGTACGTGGACATGGAGGCATGGTTATGTTTTAAGTCTTGATGTCATTCTGTTTTCCAACTTTTGCCTCAAAAGTGCTTTTGAAATAAAAATTTAATTTTCAGTCAGTGAGTATTTTTAATTTTTAATTTGATTTATATATTTTATGATTTACTTCTAACATAAGCTAAAATATTGTAATAGAATATAAAAAAATATTTATCTTTGATATAAATATGGTATAAAGATATAATGTGTGTACTAAAACATATGTTGACACATTTTACCCACATAAATAAATTGAATCTTGAAATTTTTTTACTTAGTATTCACAAATTAAAAATAGTTATTGGTGTCACTAAAGAGATAATATATAATTCACAATCATGGGAAATGAAGGAAACTCTTATTTTCCTTTATAATATACATATGTTTTTATTCTTAACCATTTTTTATGAATATTACTGCTTAACAATCTAGATGTATTATGTATTTCTAGATACCTACCTTTCACAAGTTCATTTTCACGACCCTATTTCAGATTAAATACTATAAAAAACTGGATACTATAATATCCAATAAAATAAAACTCAATTATCATATGAATATTCACATATTATCATATGATTTATTCTCCAATGAAACCTTTCTTTCAACTTGCGATACTTTCAGTTCAACTATTATATAAATTGATCATCATATACATCCTTCAGTTTAACCTTGGTCATCTACGATTATTTTCCAATTAGATTCTCTATCCTAACTATAAAATTGTAAAATTATTAAAATTAAATCCCTCTTAATGATTAATAAAGATCATTTTAAACATCCAATATATAACATTGGTGAATTTCATACTAGGTGTGATATGAAAAATATTTATCTTATAGTGTGTGAAGATCGATTTTATAACAAACATGTTATTTTTATTACAATCAAACATGATTTAATAACATAAAATTACACTCAATAAAATCTAAATTATCAAGAAATATAGTTTATTGGTAAATTATTAACATTACATTACAGCTAAAAATATGAAATAAAAATCATTATTGAAGGCTTCCTTTACATGATTGCACCATTCCTTCATACTTAACATTCCATGGGATAACGTCAGGAAAGACATAAGAAACATGTGATCTATAAAGCCCAATAAGGGAATAAACATGGAATAACATGAGGTATAAAACACATGTTAAAAAACAGGCTTATCAATGGATAAAAAAAGAAACATCAACATAAAGGAATGGTATAGCATGATAATCCTAACATGGAAATATGGAAAAAGCAAAAACAATACATCATAGGTCAAGGGTAATCTTCCAAGATATAATAATGTAAAAACACCCATTAAGTAATTAGCTAAACCCCTATCACAACATTTCTTATCATGATACTAAACATTACCCAATGCATTTGAGCGCTATATAATTATGGGCACACCTATCAGTTTCATTTCATTCTCATGCTTAAGTGTGCCACATAGATAATAAATCATGGATGCATTCATCATCACAATTTTTTATAAGATAAAGGGGTGTGGAATAAAGACATTTATGTCCAAAATAAAAAGGTATATGTGTAAAAAAGTGAACACCCTTGAAAGGGAATGGGTATAGTACTCACATACATAATTTTTTATGAATGGAGACTCACAGTGCAAATTCACCAGCCTAACAACGTGACATAAAATTTCAAAAAAGGGTTGATAAGAGATATATAGGTATCACATAATAATTACATGAATTTTTTAGTAGGATTTCATATTAATACATTTCCCAATTTATTTAATTTATAAATATAAGGAATTAAACGACAAATAAACTTGAAGAAAGAGGAGAAATGGAATAACTCTTATGAAATTTCTGCATGGTAATAGGTGTATGTGGGAGGGATTAATAAGATTTAAAGGGGCCTCTCATCATTAAAATATAATAATGGAGGTATGGAGAAGGTCATAAAACATAACCAATTATTTAATATTAAAATAAAATAGTGTTACAATATAATGAAACATGGATATAAATGAGAATAAAAGGAACCCTTAGTGTGTGACTTTAAATGCTTGAAGCTGGGATTCTTAAGAGCTTGGTGTGACTTGGGAGGAATATAAATATTGGAGTAAAGATTAAATATGTGATCCAATTTTTTTAGTGAAGATATGTGGGAGCTTGGGTGAGTTTATATTAGAAATGGGAGGGGGAATTCATTAATATTTCAAAAACATATGTTTTGGAATATATATAATTAAATATTCAAAACCAAAAAAGCATCACATTGTTTTTTCCATGGTTTTTAACAATGACGGGCGGATGAAATTATTTTACAAGGCCATGAGATTATCATATTAAAATATGAGCCGTTATTATGTTGAAGTCAGTAACATTATTAAATAAATGAACCTAAAATTGTAAAATATATTTTACATTTGGGAGGTTTCAATAACAATTTATAAAATAAGTAAAAAAATCTATAATAACGTTATTTTAATTATTAAACATATATTTGTCATAATATCCATTTTATAGTGTTTATTACAACACTCTAAGAACATTATGTTTCCATAAAACACACTATATATTTATATAGTATTTAATTTTTACCAAATATTTTAACTATCTTAGAAAATTATAAAAATTTAATCATTGGATATTTTTTATTTTATGATCCCAAAAATAATATTCATTTAATCCAATTAATTTCTGAAAATGTCAATTTTCACATTTAAAATAAAAACTTATATTTATTTAAAATTGAGGGTTTAAGACAAAAGCAGTTTTTAAAGATTAATTAAAATTACATTTGGTCTCATAAAAATTATATGATAATTTATATTTAACATAATTAAATTAATAATAATATTTTAATAAAATATTATTTATTAATTCATTGAAATATATTTCTTAATTCAATTTGAATATTAAAAAAAATCATTTGTGGTTTAAAAACAATTATAAAATAAAAGTATATTCATTATTATATATAAAAATAAGGTACATAATCATAATTCTTGGTTATTGATGAATATCCATTTATTACACTAGAATACTCCCTAAGAGTAAGTTTTGCGATGGTGGGGCTTTTACAGGGCCATTTAGTGAACATGTTTTGGTTCGTGATCTCAATGAGCTAGAACATCTCCCATAAATGGTTTTTCTCAAGCATAAGTTGTTGGATCTTGACATGGTATTGTTCTTGGGAAAAGCCCATAAATTTTATTTCCCTCAGAAACTCTGATAAATTCTCTTCCTAATGAGCATTCCTATTGGTTGAGGCCATCACCTCCATTGTCTCTGTTGAAAGGATTTGTTAAAGCCCTATATTTAGGCAAGTCATGTGATAACTATTCAATAGCTATATTATCAATGGTAATGACAGTTAATGGTCATTTAAATCTAATTTATATAATAAATCAAATGGAGTGCATGGGTTTTGTCTATCCATTTTATAAAAAGTCATATAATTAAATAAAAAGGGAAATTTCAGAAATAATAGTTCAGGAAAATAGAATCTTCCTCCTTAAGAAATTTTACCATCAAAATCTTAATTTCCCACATTAAACCAGATGAGGTTAACTCTATTTCATCACCTCCTTCAATTTTCACGTTACTTCTTAAAACATGTTCTTTCTCGACAACACTTTGACATGGTTCATTGTCTTATTATGTATAAATTTTTTCACACGATATATGATACTCACTATATTCTCCCCATAATGGAGGTAAATATCCAGTGGTACAACCTCTAGATTTAGTAAATGAGAGGGTTTTGGTATGTACATTCTCAAGAGGGACACATGGAATACATCATGTAATTGAAATTGGTTTGATGGGACTTCTAGTTGGTAGGCCACCAGTATGATGCGATTGAGGGTCTCAAAATGGCCAATGTACATTTGAATAAGCATTACCTTCTTCCAAAATCAAATTACTCTCTTCCATGGAGGTATACAGATGAATACCATGTCTCCGATATCAAACTCTATGTCCTATCAATGATTACCAACACATATTTCATATCGAATATGAGTAACCTTGATGTGTTATGGAATGGTCATAACCATCTCCACTATTTACTCAAAAATTTCCTGACCTAGCTGTTTTCATTCCCCAAATTCATCTTAGCAAGCATGTGTTCTATACCCCTTCCTATAATGGGCTTTATAGGGGGACATTTGGAGTTTTGAGTGGAAACTATTGTTTTAAGACAAATCAAGCAGAGGAAGATGTTGATACCTTCCATTTTCTATTTTCATTGAGAATGATCTCAACATTTACTCAAGTGTATGAAATATCCACTCTTATTAGACATCAGTTTGAGTGTGATAGGTCTTTCAAATGTTTAACTATGTATTCAGAGCTTATTGAAGTCTCATCCGGAACATAGAGGTAAATCTTGGATCTCAATCCGATATAATCAATTGTGGTACACCATTAAGCCTCACCACTTCTCTAATGCATATCTATGAATGTTTATCCAATTATAAATCCTCTCGAGTCACATTGATGTGTTCAGTCAATGAATGATGATCCACCATAACCCAAGTATTATTATTCCCTCAAGATGTCTTTGGAATCTTGGTGACAACATCCATGGTGATTTTACCCATTTCTATATAGGTATGGGTAAATGTTTCATCATGCCCTTATATTTTTCCTTGCCACAATCACCTGCAGATATACAAGACATCATGATTTATATTTTGCAAACACCTTCTTCAAATTTTCCCAGTAATAGTTTTCCCAGAGATCTTGATACATATTTTTTCTTCTCAGGTGAATAGTAATGTTTTAATTATGTGCATCATCCAACATCTCCTTCTCTAACTCGGGATTTTATGGTACACATAGTCTTTACCCAAACATTACAACACCTTATTCATTAAAATTGAACTATGAGGATTTCCATTTTCTAATTTTTTCTACTTTATTCTAAATTCCCTCATCAACTCTCTGAGTATCTTATAATATCCCCATAAGAGATGGATGAGCTATCATTTGGGGATGTATTGATGATTTTGCTTCCATTGTGATTCCCATGTCCATCTTCTTCATGGATGTGAAGATAAAATCCTTCTAAATTCTCATCAAGGAAGGAGTTGTTGGATGATTTATATATAGAGAATATTCCACTTTATTTGGTTTCCCCATATATCAGTGAATCGAGAAGTCTTAGTATTTGATCTGTGCTAATAATTTTCATTGGAACATATTCAAATCATTCTATGTGAATATAAACATGAATATTTTTTGATCCTTATAAATTTCTCACTTCTCCATAATAATGTAATGTAGCAAAATTTTCAATGTGAAGATCACTAAAAATACTCCAGATCATTTTTTTGTATAGATCAGATCATTAAATTTCAACTTCCTTGAAGAACAGGAAATTACTTCCTCATTTATCATCATCACACATTCCAGAAACATTTTCGAAGCATCACCAAATACCTTGAAAAGTTCTCCACTTATGGGTAGTGTATGAACGTGCACAATGATAAGCATCCTTTTCAACTCCTTGAATCTCGCTTCACATTCATCATTCCATGTAATCATAACTCCCATCCATGTTGGCTTGGTTGGTGGGTTTGAAATTTGCGAAAAATTTCTCATAGATCAACAATAATACCATGAATATCCACAGAATCTATAGATATCTATCATAGATGTTGGTCTCATCCATTCTTCAACAGCCTAAGTATTTTAAGTGTCCATAGAAATCTCATTTCTTGTGTTGATATTACCCATGAAAGATACTTCCTTGAACCAGAACCCACATTTTACGTTCTTTTCATAAATATTTTCCTTTCATAAGGTCTTTAGCATATTACTTAAATTCCCCTCATGATCCTTATTACATTTGGTGTATATAAGAACATCATCAAAAGCGACTACTAATAATTTATATAGTTAATCTCTAAATAATTTATTCATCATATCCATGAAGATTTATCATGAATTAGTGAGTCCAAATCACATCATTATAAACTCAAAATGCATATACCAGTTATGAAAAGTAGTCTTGAGGATATCCTCTATATTCACACATTCGTAGAAATATCTTGACTATCGATCCAAATTAAAGATGTATTGTACTCCATGTAGCAAATGAATCAATTCATCAAATTGTGGAAAATGATACATGTTCTTCATCATAATTTTATTGAGCTCATGACAATCAATGCAAAGGTGCATTGACCAATCCTCATTCATAACAGATACAACTAGTGCACCCCATGTTGAAGCACTTGGGAATATAAACCCTTTATGCAGATTCTTCTGTATTTTTTTCATTATACCCAAAACATCCAAAGAAACCATTCAATATGGAGTCATGAATATAGACAGCACCATAGGTATAATATTAGTCAAGAATTCATCATCTCTTTTAAGAGGAAGTCTAGGAAATTCCTCAAAAAACACATAATTGAATTCCATCACAATAAGAATGTATTCAAGGATGGTTCATTCCTTAGACTCGATCATGTGAGAAAGATATGAATGCTAATTTGGTTGTAATATCAAGCAAGGGCTGATGGTGCTATGTAAGATTCATATTCCTCATTGGGCATGTATCGAGTAAGGGGTTGATTTTCTATATGGATAGTGATTTACCTCTCACGACTATTTTTGTTTGATCTATATACGGAAATCCAATCCATGCTAATAATTGCATCAAATTCCACTAAGGATAGTATCCATAATTTCTCCATGATGTTCAATCCCAAAAATGTGATAGAGTAGTAGTTTTATACATGGGATGTTATAAAAAATGTGTAGAAAATTAATCAAAAAGTTCATTCACTATTATTTGATGAATATATTTCATACCTGTCACCACATCATTTTCTGGATTCACTTTAGAAATTCTGATAGGATAAGATTTCTATTTATACCTTGGAGGTTGTTAGTTGCCTCTAAAAACCCTTGGATTTCTGTATTGGTTTGAGAAATTCCCTGGATACTTACAGTTATAGAAATGAACAATGCACTGAGAGTTTATCAGAGCATTCCTTTCATTCATCATAGTAGCGAGTTTTTTATGTTTTAAATCATTGTCTAGGTTCCCTTCTTACCCAGACATAAATCATTTCATAATCCCCTTCATGAAATTTCCATGGTTCCCATTTCACACCTTTGGCAACTATGGTGTTGAAATTTCATCGCACCATTACATCTTCGTATCATACTTACAGAATTTGACTTCACCTTATGCTTATTATCCTCATGATACCCATGAGATTCCCCAATCACCATTCTGAATTTTAGGGCACATCAAAAAATTTCTTCATAGCTAATAAATCCACAGATCGCTAAGGAATTCCATAGGTTATGTTTTATCCCACCAAAGAAGCGGCCAACCATGCATTAGGGGGTAACCAAAAATCTGGAGGTGTATCATGAAAGAATTGTGAAGTTTTGCTCATACAATCCAATGGATTTTTTCCTTTTTTCATGAGGGAAAGGAAGTTCCTTTCTATATATAGTGAGAGGGTGTGAGGAAAATATGAATTGGAATTTTTTTGGAAATCCTTTTATCTTATCACCTCATTATCTTCCTCTCGCATCATATTTTTTTATCAATGTACACAACTGATCATCTCCACACTCCATATGATATGAATCTAGAATAAAATTCACATGTTCAATGAATTGAAGGATGGAGAATATCATGTCAATTGGGTTGATCCATTTCTTGGTTATTGATGTATCAGATGATCCATTGAATTTAGGACGCCATTGTCTAATGAAGCTATCAATTAAAACATGGTCATTCATTGTGGGGAAATGTTCTTATTGATCTAGGTTTCTATTCAAAACTTGACATAACTCAAGGAGTACAATGCAAATGTTGGTGATTCCAACTTCAATCGAGTTGGGAATCTCATTTTGGAAGTCATTATAGTGATCTTCAAATCTATTGTTCGCCCGATTCCTCCTATTATCAAACCTTGGATAGAATAAAAGGAAATACTATGGTATGTATTTTAAAAAATTAAACACCTAATGATGAATCTAATGACATTAAAATGATTAGATATAAATTAAATTTGTTTCCTTAACTTAATAATTTATGGGATTCAATATATGTTATCCATGATCTATTTTATAATGTATATAATTATAGGATTTTTTATTCCTGTATTTATCGTTTATACTATGATTATTAATTTATCAAAGAATACACCATAGGAGTGTCAAACCATGATAGTATAATGGCATGTTGTCATGCAGCAGTTCTCATTCGAGTCTTTCTTAAAGAGGTGTTTTAGGCTTTTATCCCTAGAAACATCTGTGGCAAAGTCACATCCACTTGTTTATATCTGAGAGGGGATTTATTTTCATGATAAAACAATTACTCTCTTCTCACCAATATATGGGGATTTTTTTCTTATACTTAGTCTGATACCTAAGTCTTTCACTAGCGTTTTCAAATCCTAATCCCAAAAAAAGAATGCATTCCTCCACTAACTACTATAACAACCATATTCTTTTTTTATATTCATATGTTATTTAATGACATAAAAATACACATAATATAACCCAAAATATTGAGAATTCTTGTGTCATGATAAATTACGAACATTATATAACAACTTAAAACATGAAATACTCCATCATTATTGAATACTTCCTTTACATGACCACAACATTCTTTCATACTTAATATTGCATGGGATAACCAAAGGGCATACATAAGAAAAGATTAAGCTATAAATCAAAACAATGGAATAAAAATGGAATAAAACAAGGGAAAAACATGTTATACAATAGGAATATCAATATATCATAAATGAAATATGAACCTAAGGCGTGATATAACATGATAATCATAACATGGAAGTGTGGAAAAAACTTAAAACATTACATCATAGGTCAAGGCTAAAATACCAAGACCTCATTGTGAAAGAAGTCCCATAAAATAATTAGGTAAACCCATATCCCACAAGTCATATCATGACACTAAAGAATAACAAGGAATTTCAAAACTATATAGTTTTGGGTGCACCCATCACTTTAATTTCATTCTCATGCTTAAGTGTGCCACATGGATATAAAGCATGGATTTATTAATGATCATATTTTATTCCATGATCAAGGGGTGTGGAATATATACATTAAATACTCAATAAAAAGGTATATACGCATTAATGTGTATATTGTTGATAGGGAATGGGTATAATATTCACATACCCCATTATTTTTGAATAGATATTCACAGTGCAATTTTGGCAGCCTAACGACAAGATATAAAAGATTATAAAAAGGGTTAATGAGAAAATAATAAGTGTATCATCATATAAAAAATAATTTTAAAATAATAGGGTAATATGAATACATTTACCAACATATATAATATGTAAATAGAAGAAATAAATTAATAAATAAACATGATGGAAGAGGGAAAATACAATAACTCTTATGAAATTTCGGCATGGAAACCTGTGAACGTTGGAGCAATTAATGAGAGAGAAAGATATATATCATCATTATAACATTATATGGTTGGTATGGGGTGCTGAGAAAATATAGCCCAAATTTTTTGAATGAAAATAAAATGGTTTAACAATAAAAGGAAACTTAGATAATAATGAGAATAGAAGGAAACCTTACTAGAGTGTGTGACTTAAAATTCTTTGAGAGGTGCTTATTGATATCTTGGAGTTCCATTGGGGGATTTTAGAGAGGGTAGGATAGAGTAAGAACACACCCTTTATATTTTTAGTGAATAGGAGTTGGATATTCGGTCGGTTTGTACAGGAAATGAGAGGGTAATTCTTTAATATTTCACAAAACATAGGTTTTCGAGTCTACATAATTAAATATTCAATACCAGAAAAATTATTATGGTTTTCCCATGGTTATTTCCAAAGAGAAGTCAAAAAAATTATTTAATAAGGCCACGGTGTAAAGATATTAAAATATTATCCTTGATTCTGTAGAGTTGAGTTACATTATTAATGCAATGAATTTAAAATCCTAAATTATATTATACATTTTGGAGGAGTCGCTAAGGATTTATCAAATAAGTAAAAGAAATCTAAAATCACATTATTTGAAATTTAAAACATATATTTGGCCGAAGATACATTTTAGAGTGGTTATTACAAAACTATTGGTCCATTATGATGTCATAAAACACACGATATATTTATTTGATATTTAATTTTTACCCAAAAAGTTGACTATTTTGGAAAATTATGAAAAATATTCCATTGGATAATTTTGACATCCCAATTCCAAAAATAATATTCATTTTATATAAATAACTTTCTAAAATGTCAATTTTTTGTAACATGCCAGGTCAATAAATAAATATGATATTTTAATACTTAGTAATATTTGGGAAATAAATATTAATGCTACATTAAATGGGATACTATGTTCTATGGAGTACCTGAAATAAAACAACAGGTTTCTTTGAAATCTTACATTGCACATAACATTGAGTTATACTAAAAAATAATAAAATAATATTTTTTTATACTGTAGTTAACACCTAAACATTGTAATTGAAGAATGAACATAACTAAATACAATAAGATTATACATGTTTGTTAATTGTTTTTTCATTTATCCAATAAATTTTTGAGACTTAAAATAAGAAAAAACATCCAATTTTCAGTATAAGTACTCTAATATTCATTAAAGAGTCGATTTAATGCTTTTTGAAGGTGAACATTTTTTAAATCGTTTTTTTAAATTTATATGTTATATTTGGAAAAAATAATATTCTTTTTTAGAATCAAAACATCTAAATTTACTTTGGATGAAATATGGGTATTTTTCTAACAATGTATGTTTTTAATGAATAGGAAAAATACTATATTTTAATTAAAAACTGCCTTTATATCTATTTTATTTCTACAGAAATATTATCTTTTTAATTGTTTTTAATGTGTAATTATATTATGTTTTTACCATTAAATCCAATTTTGGTCATTGAAAATTATTTAACTATGAAATTTGACATCAAAAAGTATCAATATTTTGATAATTATTATTTCTTAAAAACATGTTTTCTGTTTTGAAAATGGGAATTATTTTTTAAATTAATTTCTCCCAATTATTTGTTGTTAATTTGGAAAAATAGATTCCATATTTAGAATCATGAGGTAAAAATTGTGTAAATATTTAAATTTTATTTTATAGACTTTATAAATATTTACTTATTAAATATTTTATTTACCATGGATAAAGGGTAAATCTGTTAAATAAGTGTAACAAAATATTATTATAATAATTTTAAATTACCCTAATATGTGTCTTAATCCTATTGTATGATATATTTCTGGACATGGGAATCTTTGTGTTGATTTTGGGACCCCATTATGCCACTTGGGAGTTATAATGACATTTTATATTAATTAATTAAAAGTAAAGACAAAAATGGCATAAGGATATATCTTTCAGTAAATAAATTTTTACATGGGGTTATATATATTCTCTATTATACTAAAAATATTAATTTTAGATATAAAAATTTTACCTACCTCATTTTAAATTTTTTTAATAATTTTTAGACATCAAATAAATAAAATTATTTATGACACAACAATGATGCTCTGTTTACCTCATTAATGAATTATTTACATAAATAGGATTATACAAATTAAAATAATATCTAAAACCTGTCCAGTACTTGTTGGATGATTTTATTTCAAACTAGAGTCATATTATATTCAACGTTAATATGTTTTCAACCTTTAGAAAACAATAATAATTATATAATAATATAATATTTTCAAACATTCTTAAAGTGCCCCTCCTCCACCTTATAAAAAGAAATCACCTCTTGCCCATTACTCACACCTCTCAATCCTTTTAACTTAGCCAAAATCTTCTCAAATGACCCCCTACATCCCTATCTTCATCCTATAATCATTACCTTAGGAAGAAGGAACATTATGTACACCTTTTGGTTCAAACCGAAGAAAGATGCCTGATTTAAAGGTAATGTCTTCTCTTATGTTCTTTTCATTTATTTTACTTATCCGACCCCAAAACTCTCTATATTTGATTCTATTATAACAAAAATAGTATCTTAAATATACAAGGATGTATTTATGAGAAGAATTATAAATACACTTCAACACACCTCCATCTAATGGATACATACATACTGTTTCTGTGGATGACGAACTACTGCCTCATAAAATTATGATTGTTCAAATATCTCCAACCACCTCTCATGGAGGACATTATTGTGGAACTATATTTATATGCGATATATATTATAATGCTATTTTCTCTTTACTTATATTTTTTTCATTTGTAGCATACCATTATGGTTTCCATAATGGGTAAACGTGATAATTTCATTTAAGGAAGTGCGGACTAATGCCCCCTCAAAGTGTTATGACTCATTCATGTCATACATGGGATGTATATACGATGGATTTAATGAAATTATATATTTTATTATACATGAATTATAATATATCTATGTATAATTATGTTTCCATTCCATTAAAATACAAAATATAAATGAAATTTGAGTTCAAACGTAAGTACAACTTACCATCTCCGTGAATGATGCATTTCATTTCTTATGTAAAAATGTTATGTAATATTATAAATAAATATATATAATGTATATATATATGATATATATGATATCTAGATCATGAATATCATTCTTTAGATAATGCACTTTTGACCACATGGACAAATTATAATTATAAGAACTTTATTTTTAACACAAGTTCTAAACACTGACAAAATGTTGGATATGAACTCAAATAAATAGATAATTGTTATAGAAAGGTAATAAGTTATCTAAAAGGAACAATTAAATTGAAAATGTTTCTTATAAAATTATAAATTAAATTAATTTTATTATTCATGAAATTAAATAATGAATAGGTCACATCGGACATAAGGTAAGTGAGTTCGCCTCAATCTCCTTTTATTGAGGAATATTTTGATTTATACATGACATTATTTTATATGGTGTATAAATACCTTTGTATTTTAATTTAAATTAAAAGGGAATATTTTTCTATTTGGTTTTTTACTAAATTTCAAAAAAATAATGTTTCTTTTAACGTAAGCGGTGACAATGAATTTTTCCACTACCGTGAGTATTATTTGATCTATGTCTTCCTTAACAAGCTGTAATGTTTTTAAAATGTGAATATATACCATATACTATTTTACATATTTTTAAATGGAAAATGATTTTGATATTTTATTTTTTATGTCAATATATTTAAATGATATATTGTGATTGAAATGTGGAAATGTTATCATTCCCTTATGTTTTTTATGTGTTGTGAATATGTTATGCTTCATGGGAATTGTTTACATATAAAAGTGGTTCTGTGACAAACCTAGGGTAGGTGAGCCTGAAATATCTCTCCAATGCATTGGGTAATGTGATGGAGTAAAACACTGATGTTTCTCCTAAAATATATATGGAATATACAATGATGGGTATTCCAATGTAACTCCCTATGTAACTATGATAGCTACAATGTAAGTAGTGTACAGATGACACAAGTTACCTTTATGAATTGGGATTACTATGTGTTATTAATAAATCTTATGATTCAATGAGGTATGTTAAAAAAATTATGTTTTGATGTAGTAATTTTTTTCTTTATTTTATAACCCTTATTGAGTATTTTATTCTCATACTATGTTTTGAAATGTTTTTCACATGACTTAAATATGAATAGGGTCAAGGATGGGATCACAGAAAATTCAAGTTGTCTAAAACATGGAAGTAGACATGAGTATTTTGTTAAACCGTTTTTATTTTATTAAAAAATGGAAACTGAGTAGAAGTGTCTACGTCGTAATTTTTCAAATGTAATGTAATAGTTATGGCCTAATTATTTAAATCCCTAAACCTGAAATGATCATCGATGATAATTATTCATTTAATTCAAGATTAAGTAATGATTAAGGTCGGGCCCTTATAGATTGTATCAAATATCAGTTTAGTCAAAAATAGGATTTAAATATTGTTAAATTAAAATCCATAAATTAATTTATGGTATGATTGAAATGATATAGCATTTATAGATTACCATGTTGCTCTACCTAAGATAATTTTTTGTTCCAAATGGTTTTCTGCAGAGGAAACATGGAAGCTATGATGGGATGACATCCAGAGGAGGACAACCATCTGAATCAGAAACATGAGATGGTCAGAATCAGAACTGAATAGTTTGTTGCAGTGATTGCACAATGGACATAGGCTATAAATGGTGGTGGTATCCAAGAAAATGATCTTCCAGATCGTCCACATTAGAACATGTTAATAGTAGATCATTTCATGAGGCAACACCTCCATCATTTAGAGGATCATCTGACCCTATGCTGTCTGAAGGGTGTATTAAAGAATTTTTAAAGATTTTTGATGTCATGGGGTGCTCATAACATCAAATGGTTAGTCATTCTATTTACCATTTTTAAGGTGATGCCGATCGGTGGTGGTCGATGGTGAAATATATCAGGGATAGTGAGGATATTGATGCTTTTGATTGGGATAAATTCTATGGTATGTTTCTTGAGAAATATTTTTCTATTGTGGTTCGACTTTGGATTGAAAAACAATTCTTGGAATTGAGGTAGAAGGATGGAACATTGGCTATATATGAAGTAATTTTTACTCGACTGGCAAGGTATGCAACAAATTTCATATGAGATATTGAGAGTAACATCAACCATTTTTACTCAGGATTAATGCCAAAGTATCGAAGGGATTTATCTTCTAATGAGTTAAAAAGTTATGAAAAACTTGTTCGATGTGTGGGGAAGGTGTAAATGGAGTTTTCTGACGATCTGGAGCTCTTTTACAAACAATTTAATAAGAGGTTGAGGTGGTAGATGAAAGGTATGAACTCTTCAGAATATTCTGATGGTATGAAACTTAATTTTATAGACTTAAAAAATTATGGTAAAAATCATGCTGGGGAATGTCTTCTGAATTATGGTAAGTGCTACCAATGTGGTAAAATTGGAAAAAAGAATCATAATTGCATTGAAAAAGACCAGGTTAATGGTAAGACAAAATCTAATTTAAAATAAAAAAATGTTTTATGTGCAATGAAATGAGTCATTATGCAAATTTGTGTCCAAAAAAGAACTTAATTGTGGGAAAGAGGCTTGAATACTAACAGGAAGGTGTGGTGAAATCATTTTCAACTACTTCAATGGATTTTGGTTCATCAAATGATGGAATATCAGGTACAATGTTTCTTTATTTATATTATTCCAATGTCTTGGTTGATTTAGGGTCTTCACATTCATTCATTTATGAGAAGTTTCATTATAAATTTGTAATTAAATATCAAGATATGAATCCCAAAAATATGGTAAAAACACATAGAGGAAATGTTGAGGAAAAAAAATTTAAAGAACCTTCCTGTCCTTGTGTGTAGAAAGAATCTACCTGAAAAACTTATTGTTTTGCCTCCATTATAGATTGATGTTATTTTGGGCATGGATTGGATTTACGTTTATCATGCTAAGATTGACTATAGAGCTAAAGTAGTTTCTTTTCTGAAATAATTTCTGTCTTTGTACAATAATGAAAAGTTACTTTTGATAATATATAAGGAAGATGAGAGACTAGTAAAAGATAGAAATGAATGTTTCCTTTCACATATTATTGAAAACAAATGAACAGTTTAGATTAATGATGTTCCAGTAGTAAATGAGTCCTTGATGTTTTACCTCATGAGTTTCCAAGTACAATACCTGATTAAGAAGTTCAATTTATATTTGAAATAGTTCCAGATGTAAAGCTAATTTCAAAACCACCTTATTGAATGGATAAAATTATACTTTTAGAGTTAATGAAGTAATTTCAAGATTTAATAGATAATTGTTTAATTCGACATGCTCATCACCGTGGGGTTCTACAGTCTCGTTTGTTAAAAAGAAATATGGTTCAATGAGACTTTTCACTGATTATAGAGAATTTAATACCATCACTATTAAGAAAAAGTATACATCTCCTCATATCTATGATTTGTTTGATCATCTGTAGGGAGATCAGTGTGTTTCAAAGATTTTCTTGAGGAAAAGGTACCATCAGTTGAAAGTAAAGGAAACAGACATTCCAAAGGTCATGTTTATTTCTAGATATGGACATTATGAACTTTTAATTTTTCCCTTTGGGTTAATAAATGGACCTATTTTATTCATGGATATTTTGAATTGAACTTTTCGGGAGATCTTGGATTAGTTTGTGGTTGTGTTCATTGATAATATATTGGTTTATTCTAAAAGTAAAGAGAACCATGGTAGTCATTTAATGGATAATTTCAAACCATAAAAGAAAAGAAACTATATGGGAAATTCAGTATGTGTGAGTTTTGGTTGCAATAAATTTCATTCCGTGTTTATATTTTTTTAAGAAATGGAATAATTATTCATCCTGAAAAAACAAAAGATATTGATGAATGACTATGGCCCACCAATATAATAGAGATCCATTGTTTTCTTGGTCTGGTAGGTTATTAGCAGAGTTTATTGATAAATTTTCATGGTTATCTATCTAAATGACTAAGTTAACTTGAAAAGGTGTTAAGTTCATTTGGACAGAAGAATGTGATGTTTTTCTGTGGAATTGAAAAGAAGATTGGTAAATGTTCTTATTTTGGTAATGCCTTTCAGAAATGGGTTTTTAGTTATTTTCTGTGATTCATCGTTGAAAGTAATTGGTTAAGTCCTAATGCAGAATGTCCATGTAATATCTTATGCATCACGTTAGTTTTCGACCTCGTGAGTTATATTAGACTACACATGAATCAGAATTAACTGTTGTTGTTTTTGCTTTAAAAATTTGGAGGCATCATTTTTATTGAGTAAAATGTGAAATATATAATAACCCCAAAATTTTAAAGTATATATTCACTCAGAAATTATTGAACATGTGACAGAGGAGATGGTTATAATTAATAAAGGATTGTGATTGTACGATTGACTACCATTCGGGAAAGGAAAATAAAGTGGTTGACACTTTGAGTTGTAAATGTAGTGCTACATTAACCATGTTATGTTTGGAACAAGATCCTTTTATTATTGATTGATGAACTTTGGAAAAGAAGTTATTGGTGAAGGAAATTCCTCTGTTTTGTTTCAGGTGATATTGAAATCATCTTTATCAGATAGAATTAAGCCAGCGCAGAAGCAAAATAGTGAGTTGCAAAAAAAACTAGTGTTGGTTCAAAAAGGTAAGTTTCCTGATTTTAACATTGATAATGATTGTATTTTTAGATTTGGAAAAAGATTATGCATGACCTGTGATTCACTTTTGAAGAATGAGTTTTAATGTGAAGCTCATAGTTCTCTATTTTCATTTCATCTTGGATGTACTAAGATGTATAGATATCATTGGAAATATTACACGTGGTATGGAATGAAAAGAGATATTCCCAACATTACTGTGAAGTGTTTGAATTGTTAGTAGGTTAAAGAAAAGCAGAAGTTACCGAAAGGGTTGGTTCATTCTTTACTGATACCAGTGTAGAAATCAAAAAATATACCCATGGACTTTGTTGAGGGATTACCAGAGAAATATCAAGGTAATAATGTAATATGGGTTATTGTAGATTGATTGAATAAATCTATTAATTTTATTCCTATTCGAGATACTTTGTCTCTATATTTAATTTTTGGTTGTATGTTAAAGGGATAGTCAGGTTTCATGGAGTTCCCCTCTCCATTTTATCAAATCTTGATCCCAGGATTACTTTTAACCTATGGAAAGACCTTCAGAAGTCATTGGGTATAGAATTAAATTTTAGTGCATATTTTCAATCTCAATAATATTGGAATTCATATTGAATAATTCAGACCTTGGAAGATTTGTTCCGTGCGTTCTCAATATATTACCAGGGAATTTTGGACCAACATATTTCTTTCATTTATTGTTTTTATAATTATAGTTTTCATTCTAGTATAAAAATGGCTCCACCTGAGGCATTAAATAGGGAGTAGTGTCAAACTCTAGATTTTTCGGATAAAGTTGGTGAAAGTAAACTAATGTAACCAGAATTTGTAGAAGGGATGGTAGAAAAACTTTAGTTGATTTAGAAGAACATGAGAAAACTCAGAGCAGGAATGAAAGTTATGCAGGTAACCAGAGGAAGGATCTTTCTTTTGGGGGTAGGTGATCATGTCTTTCTCAAAGTTTCTCCATTGAAAGGTGTGATACATTTTGGTAATAAGGGATAGATGAGTCTGAGGTTCTTTGGACCCTATGAAATCCTAGAGATAGTTGGATCAGTTGACTACAGAGTGGATTTACATACAATATTATCCCAAATAAACAATGTTTTTCATGTTTCAATGTTGAGAAAGTATATTCCCAATCCATATTTTATTTTGAGCCTATAGGTAGTTCAGTTGGAAGAGAATCTCTATTATGAGGAACAACCAATCTAGACTATTAACTGAAGAGAGAAAGTGTGGTAGAATAAGTTAATTCATCAGGTAATGGTTTTTTGAAAAAACCATATAGTTGAAGAGGCAATGTGGGAATCAGAAAATGATATGAAGGATAAATACCCATACTTATTTGATAAGTGAATAAAAATTTTGAGGATGAAATTTCCAAATAGGGGGAAGGATGTAACATCCCAGGTAAATAAAGTAATATTATTTTTTCATAATTATAAATATTTGGGAAATAATTATAATTTTACATGAAACAAGATGCTATGTTCAATGGAATACCTGATACGCAACAATGGGTTTCATTGAAATCTTACGTTTCACATAATATTGAGTTATACTTAAAAATAATAATATATTATTATTATTTTAAGTAGAAGTTAACACCTATCCATTGTAATAGTGGGAATGAATAGATCTAACTAAAATATGGTTATACATTCTTGTTAAACACTTTTACATTTATCCATGAAATTTTATATTATTGAAAAAAGAAAAAATCCAATTTTAAGAATAAATACTCTAATTTCTTTAAACAGTTTATTTACCACCTTTTAATGGTGAACCATTTTTAAATATAGTTCTTGTCACTTTTATTAGTTCTAATATTGAAAATAATATTATTCTTTAGAATCTGGTCATCAAAATTTACTTTGGATGAAATTTTATATTTTTTGGATAATGTTCATTTGTTAATGTATAGTTTAAAATACAATATTTTAATTAAAAACAACCTTTTAATGTAATTTTTTTATAACGGTAGATTATCTATTTAAATGATTTTAAATTGTAATAATATTATTTTATTACCATTTAATCCAATTTTGGTCATTGTATGTAATTTCAATTTCAAATTGGACATAAACAACTGTCAATATTTGGAAGTTAAAATTTCATAAAAACACGCTTTTTTATTTTGATAGAGGGAATTAATTTTAAATTATTTTATACCACTTCTATGATTTGAATTTAGAAAAATGGATTCCATATTTGGAATCAGGAGTTTAATATTGTATAAATAGGTAACTTTTATTTTTTATACATTATGAAGATTTATTTCCGTAAATATTTTATTAACCATGGTTAAACGGTAAATCCAGAAAATAATGGTAAACAAACACTATAATAACATTTTTAATTTCCCTAACATGTAACCTAATCCTATTGGTTGATACATGTATGACAATGGTCCTCATTGTGTCAATTTCGGGACCCCATGGAGCCACTTGGGAGTGCTAATGACACTTTATATTATTTAATTTAATGTAAAGGAAAAAATAACATAAACATATATCTTTTAGTAAGTAAATTTTTACATGGAATTATATAAGATATATCTTTGACTATAAATATTAATTTTAAATTTAAAAATTTTTCCATATGATGTTTTTTTGTTTATAATTCTCAGACATAAAATAAATAAAATTATTTATCAAACAACAATGATATAGTGTTTACATCATTAACGAATTATTTACATAAATAAGATTATAAAAATTAAAAAAATATTAAAAAATATAAAATTATTATTGGATGATTTTTTTCGAAACAAAGTAATCTTATCTTTGACATTAATCAGTTTTGGGCCTTTTGGAATCAAAAATCATTATATAATAAAATAATATTTTCAAACATTCCTAAAGAGCCCCTCCTCCCCCATATAAAAATCCTTCACATCAACCGCATTACTCACACCTCTCAATCCCCTTGGTTCATCCAAACAATACCCAATTAATCTCCCTAATCCCACTATTTTCTATATAATCCTTACCTTAGGTAGAAGGCATTTGAAGAAAAAAGTTTGGTTCAAACAAAAGGGAGATACCCGATTTTAAGGTAACGTCTTCTCTTAAGTTAATTTCATTTATTTTTCTTAACTATCCTCTTAACTCTCATTAGTTCATTATTTTATAAGAAAAATAGTATCTTCAATATACTAGTATGTTTTTTTGAGAAGGGTTTGAACTATACATTGACACACCTCCATCTAATGGATACAAACATATTGTTTCTATGGGCGACAAATTACTGCCTCACGAAATGATGATTGTTCAAATATATCCTACCACCTCTCATGGTGGCCATTATTATGGAATTATATTTATATGTGATATATATAATATTTATATTGTCTCTTTAAATCTTTAATTTTAATTTATAGCATACCATTATGGTTTCCATAATGGGTAAAAGCGATAATTTCATTGGAATATGTGCGGACAACCACCCCCTCAAAGTAATATGAATCATTCAGGCCATATGTGGGACATATAAAGGATTTATTTAAAGAAATTATATACAATATTATACTGTAATTATTTATTACCTATGTATAATTATGTTTCATTCAATTAAAATATGGAATAGAAATGAAAGTAGCGTTCATGTGTATGTACAACATACCATATCCATGAACAATGCATTTCATTTATTATCTCCAAATGATATTTAATGTTATAAATACATATATATACTAGATATATATGATATATATGATATCTAAATCATAAATATCATTCTGGAGATAGCATATTTTTGACAACATGGACAATTTAAAATTATAACAAGTTCATTTTTAACTCAAGTTCTGAACATCGAAAAAATGTATGATATGAACTACAATAATAAAATAATTATTGTATGAAGATAATATGTAAAATTTATGGAATAACAAACTTGAATAATTTTATTAAGAAAGTATAAATTAACATAATTTTATTACTCTCGAAATTAAATACTGAATGGGTCAAGTCGGATATGAGGTAAGTGACTTTGTCTCAATCTCCTTTCATTGAGGCATATTTTTTTTTATACTCAACTTTATTTTATATATTGTATAAAAACCTCTAAATTTTCATTTCACTTCCAATGGAATATTATTCTATGAGGCGTTTTACTAAATGAAAGAAATTATTGTTTCTTTTAAATTAAGTGATGAAAATGACATTTTCTGCCACCTTGAGTATTATTTGATCTATGGATTTCTTAACAAGATGTAATATTTATAAAAGGAAAATAAATAACGTATGATATTTTAAGTATTTTTGTATTGAAATTTATTTTGATAATAGATTGTCTATATCAATATATTTAAAGGATATATTGTGATTGAAATGTGAAAATATTATCTTGCCTTTTTGTTTTTTTTATGTGTTGTGAATATGTTATGGTTCTTGGGCATTGTTGACATAAATGTGTGGTTCCATGATAATCCTAGGGAGGTTGAGCCGATGACATCTCTCTAATGCACTGGGTAACATGATGGAGGTAAATGTTAAGGTTTATTCTAAAAGATTTAGGGAATATATTGTGATGGGTATTCCAACATAACTCCATAGGTAGCTGTGATAGCTACAATGTATGTATGATATGGATTCCACAAGTTAAATTTATGATTTTTTATTACTATGTGTTATTCATAAATTTTATGATATCATGAGGTATGTTAAAAATATTATGTTTTAATGGAATAACGTTTTCTTTCTTTATTTTATAACCCTTACTGAGATTTTTATACTCATCCCATGTTTTGAAATGTTTTTTTAACATGACCTAAATTTGAATATGGTCAAGGATAGGATCATGGAAAATTAATTCTATCTAAAAAATAGATCTAGACATAACACTTTTTTAGCTGTTTTTATTTTATGAAAAAAATTGAAACTGAATATAAGTGTCCTCATTTTAATTTTTGAGATGTAATGTAATAGTTGTGGCATAATTTTCTAAAGCACTAAAACTGAATAGATCCTCGATTTAAATTATTTATTTAATTCAAGATTAAGTAATATTTAAGGTCGGGTCCTTATATTTTCTCATTTAATATATAAACTTACCTTTATTGAAAATTGATGGGTTTTGACCAAAAATGTTTTTAAACCATAAAAAATTATATTTTTCCTCATAAAAATTATATGATCATTTATATATAGAAAAATTAATTTAATAATAATATTTTATTAAAATAATATTTATTAATTCATAAAAATAAATTTATTATTTCAATTTTAATGTTAACCAAAAAACAATTTGGTCTTTAAAAACAATGATAAAAAACATATATATTAATTATTATATACAAAAATAATGTACAAAATAACATTTAGAGGGTCTCGATATAGTATCCTTAATTACACCAGCATATGTCCAAAGAATAAGGATTGCATTGGTGGGGATTTCATGAGGTTGTTCAGTGAACATTGGTTGTGTTATTACCTCGATGCACTTGAACTTCTCCCATAAATTATTTCTATCATGATTAGGATGTTGGATCTCAACTTGGGCTTGATCTAGGGAAAATTCCAAAAATGCTATCTCTCCTGGAAGATCTGATAAATGGCATTCATAGGGAACGATCCTACTAGTTGAGTCTATCACCTCATTTTTCTATGTCGAAAGGATTTGTTAAAACATTATATTTATACTAGTCATGTGATTACTAATGAATGACTATATTATCAATGGTAATGATTCTTAATGGTAATTTATATCCAAATTTATATAATAAAAAAATATGGGGTGAATGTGTTTTCTATATCCATTTTACAAAATAAGACATTTAATTAAATAAAAATGGAAATTTCAGTTATAATAGTTCAGGTCTTTACAGATATAATTTCAAATAATCCATTTTCAGTGCTATTACCCCTAGGTGAATTTCTGTCCGATCCTTCGTCCACTTGTTTTTATCTAGATATGAATTTTATTTTTAGTAATCCACACACTCTATAATTTAAAAAAAAATTAGATGGTTTTCCTATATTTAGGAATATCTCGTTGGATTTTCAGTAATTTTATTCAGTAAAAATCCCCATAAATATTGAAACTAAAACCCTATAAAAACTAATTATTTCTCTAATACCAACCATGATATTCCAGACCCACACTCTTTGGTATGGTGCTAAAAAAACATAACAGGACAGGTTTTTTACCAAATTAGGTTACCCATGACAAATATATCTTTACCTTATTTATATAAGTTTTACATTACATATAAAAAATAATCTCACAATAAAAATTACAAAAAGATTAATGTATTTGAAGATCAGATACCTATTTAAATTATTTAATTATAATTTGAATATTTATCCACAATCTAACCCCACTAGACCCCATTTTATAATTCTCATAGGTTATATAGCATCCTGCCTTTTTATCACATAATCTTTCATTACATTATACAAAACCGAGGATCTTTAAGGTTTAGTGTCTTGGAAACCAGGAACTTAATACATGAAAAAAAACAACATTCTTCTTATAAACATAAAAGGATTATTCATTTGTTTATCCTATGTCCATTATAGCATCTCATAACATAGGATCATACATCAAAGGAAAGGGTGAGCAGAAGGCCCAGAAAGGGAAACTAGGGAAACATTTTACATGAGAACTTGAGGTACCTCAAAAGTCATGAAAAATAACTTTAAGGAATGGGAACGAGATCATGAGGCATATCATAATAAAAATAACGTGTTTCATAACTGTAATATGTGGGTACACCATTTAACATAGACAATCATTTCTGTTTCACCAAGGTCCATCCCCAAGGTATCAATAAAAATTACCATGGTTATTCACCAAGGCGTCGTTAAAAAAATTGTCATCTCTAGAGATTAAGTCTTTACCCAGTGCATTAGAGAGCTATCAAGGTGCACCCTTAAATTTTCCTTTATTATCATGTGATCCACATATATTATCATCAATCGTTTCATAAACAACCCATATAGCATAAAATAAATGAGTTTCATTTCATAGTCATCACATTTTAAAAACTACTTTAAAGACGTGATCTTTATGTCACATTAAACCCATGGAAAAATGAAAGCGAGTTTCATGTATGTAAGTCCCTGAATTAAAATAGAAAATTTTGATATAAACGCGAATAATCATAAATAAGAGAGAGCTTTGAGTATTCACTTAACAAAATAAAATAATTTGAGATAAAGAGAGAGACATTTTGAGATGAAAATTCTGCAGCATAACGACTATGTTATAGGGTTTTAGAAAATACTGAAAATCGAGGGGACATGGGTAACCCACTAATAAATGATCCATAAAATAGTAGATGGATAGGATATAAAGGATATAAGAACATGTTAATTAAATTTAAAAGACATACCATATGAAATGAAAAACATGGAAGGAAGACAAAAATAAGATTTCTCTTATGAACATTCGGCAGCCTAACAGCATCACATAAAACTTCCAAAAAAATGAATTGATGAGATAAAATAGGGTATCCCATCATAAGAAAATAAATTATCAGTATGATAGATATATATATTATACCCCAACATAATAAATGGAACTTGAAATTCCTGACATGAAAATAGAACATGAAAATGAGAATGGTGAAAGAATCCCTTAAAAATTCAGTAGCCTAACGACGTCACATAAAATTTCAAAAAAAAAAATGAATTGATGATATAAAATAGGGTCTCTCATCATATGAAAATAAAATATCAGTATGATAGATATAGAGATCATACCCCAACATAATAAAAGGAACTTGAAAGACTTGATATGAAAATAGAACTTGAAAATGAGAAGGGTGAAAGAATCCTTTAAAAAAATTGGTAGCCTAACGGCGCCACTTAAAAATTCATAAAATGAATTAATGAGAGAAATATGGGGTCTCTCATAATATTAAAATGATATGTATAGTATCATTAATATAAAAAACATCCCCAAAATAAGAACATGGAGAATAAAAGAAATGACATTAAAGAGAGTACTCAGAAAGAAAGAGAGAGGTAAGATCCCTTACCTTGAAGAGTAACTTCAAAATATTGATGTTTTGGACCTTGGGAGGCTTCAGGGCAACTTGGGATAACTCCTTGGGAGGTAAGAGACCATAACTTTGTTGAGGAAGATTTTGGAATGGAAAGGATGAAAGAATGTCTTGGTATTTGAGGGAAAGTGTGGGGACAAGGCATTAATGGCCAAGGGACACCTCAATTGGTGGTATTGAAAAAACCAGGGGCTTGACCATGGTATTTTCCCATGGTATTGACCACTTGGGACACCTCATACCTTATATTAACATTCATAAGTCGACCATATTTATTACATACTTAAAACATCATTTAATGATATCATTAAACACATGTAACTTAAAAACTGTATTTTCACTATTCACCGAAAATTCCACTTTCTCAGAAACAAAAACCCAAAATTTCACCTTAACAAAATATAGATGCTCTTATTTCAAAAATGAACTCCATTTTATAAAAATAATTTTCTAAATATTTTTAAAATAATTTTTAAATAAACAAACTATTCACCGAAAATTCATTTTTTTAGAAAAATCCCCAAAAATTACCTTAACATAATATAGATGCTCCGAGTTCAAAAATGAAATCCATTTTCTAAAAATAATTTTCTTAATATTTTTAAATTAATTTTTAATTAAAAAACACTATTCACCAGAAAGAACTAATACTTGACTAAAAATTTCTGAAACAGTTATTTACCTATTTTTATTGAATCACATTACATAATTAAGGTTCCTAGATTTTATTAACACTTTCTTTAAGTAATATTAATAATCCATTTGGTCACATTTCTAATCCTAAGAATAAAATCACTATTCATAATTTAATATTCATCAAAAAATTATGTTGATCTTATTTGACTCTAAATTTCGTACTGAAAATAATTATAGAAGACCATTTTTTGAAAATCATTACACATTTTTAATTATTTTAGGTTTACATAAACATGTTTAAAATATCATTTCTCTAAAATTCATCAATAATATATATCCTACATTTATCCAAACATTTGAAAACTTAGAAACTTCATCATAAGAAGAAATCACAATTTTTATTTAAATCAAAGGATTACACAAGGTAGTTACGGTCTCGTTACATAACCCCTTATAACAACAGCATATGACCTAAGAGTAAGGTGTGCCAGGGTGATAGAATCTTGGGGAGGCTCGGCCAGCATTTCCCGAGTAGTGATTTCTATCAACATGAACTTATCAAGAAGGCGATTCCGTTCTAGCTTCACACGATGTAGTTCAGCTTGGGTTTGGTCTAGAGAAAATCCAAAAGGTGCTACGTCTTTCCTGAGTTCTGTTAGATGGGATTCGATTGGCCCGAGACGACTGGATGAGGCCATAAAATCTTCTTTATATATTAATTAATCAAGATCACTTGTATTTATAGACAATAATCGCAACATTTTGTTTCAAATGGTCATATTGAGCAATGGTCATATAACAGTCGAAACCCAACTGTATTAATTTAATTATACTCATGTTATCAAATGAAAAAGTTTTTTTGAGTATAAAAATAAAATAACACAAAAAATTAGGAAACAAGATTTATTCAAAATTTTGGGTCGTTATAATATTCCCCACATAAGAAATTGCGTCCTTGTAATTTTTAAAATTGGGCTTGGAAATTTCATTGAAAGTCCCACATTGGAAAAGGAGTCAGTAAGACTATTACTTTGAAAGAAATAAAGGGAAGTACAAATGTCACTCGAGTTAACCCATACTATGATTCCATATAGGGAAACATGGATACGGAATAGAAAACAAAGGTTCAGGTTCAGATGGAGAGTGATATAAAACAGGATTAGGTGAAAGTTAACCATAAGAAAATCAAAAACTTATGATGTGTGTAAATGGTATTTGATTACCCAGTAGGAAACTTAAACCAACAACGTTTTTGTTTTACATTCCTTTTAATAATTTTGAGGAATTCATTTACTACATATCATAAAAATATAAGGAAATATACCTAACTTCAAGTAGAGTTTCATCCTTTAAAAAGTTTCTACCAAAACTAATATTTTCTCCAAGCGATGAGAATTCAAAAACACTTGGTCTCATCAAAATAAAAGAATCATCTTCTATAGAGTCACATAATCCACAAAAGATTAACTATCTATTTCTTCTATCTTTACACATTAACCCTAAACTACAAGGGTAAGATAAAACAACTCTTCAAAAGACATAACCCCATAGGATTGGAATCTACTCTTAAATCATCAAAATTCCACGGAACTACCCAAAGTTCATCATAACAATTCCATAAATAATTGTCCTTAAAATTCGTCAAAATAAACCAAACTAATATTGAAACCCATATACAAGAAGGATTTGATAACATAGTCTTCCAATATAGACTTTATCATTCATCTCCAAACAACATCAACCACTCTTAACATCTTACAAAAAAATTAACTAACCTAAACACATTTTTCACAAGATAGGTTAATCATTTCCATAAGTAACCTAAATTACTGTAAGTTCTCCTTAAATTCATCACTTCTTCAAAATATAAGTCAACCTTTACTCTTAAAAGAAAATACCGTAGTAATCTATTTACCTTGATCATATAGGGTTCCCAAAATAGTGAACGTCTTCCAAAATAATAATCATCTTTTAATCCCCTGATAATATTTTTTTAAGAAGAACAGCTTCACTATATAAACATGTGGTAAATTACAATATACGTTTTCATTAATGATATAAAACACTCTTAGGTAGCGACTCGATGTTTTTAGAAAACATTAAAGATATTCTCATAGGGCACGAACTAGAATACAACATGATATATAACATTATTGCATTGAAGTTACATGTACATTAGTCATCATGATCCATCTCAGCATAGGACTTGAATTGTTCCCTTTTCCTTGAAGATTGTTAATGCTCATCATGCTTCTCATCCCTTCCAAGAGGGCATGGACTTAGATAATTCCCAAATTCTCCACATTTACGAAATTGAAAATTATAAGGTACATTAGATCGAACCTTATCTCTATTCATCACATTATCCATTTTTTAAAGAAACTGGCTAATTTATTCCATATTACCCCACACTTAAAACATCTCCCGGTTCCTTTGTGAAAATATCTTTGGTGCCCCCTTCCACACTTTTTTCACAAAGGAAATTGGGTCTTCTTTCTGTTTTCATCTTTATCAGATGCACATCCTTGAGTCTTCGTCTTCTTCTTCCTTGACAAATTTGGGCATTCAACTAGGTACCAATTATTAATGGTGATTTTTGATTGCAGGTTTGGCATAATCACAATATGTTCAACTTGATCTCTGGTCATCTCTGTCATATTAAAAGGGAATCATCACATATTTAATCACATTGGTTGTTGGGACATGTTCTTCCATTTCCCACCATTAACTAATAAAATAAAGTATAATTAGGGGGCTTACATACATAGCCAATAATCATGAAAAGGAAACTTAAAGAATAGAAGGATAAACTTGTAAAAGAAAAGTAAACCCCAACTTGTGATACCCTAGGGTCCAATCTAGGTTATTCGTGATCATATATTCTTATGTGAATCTTTATTTTATTTTATCTTTGCCTCATTAATAATGGTTCATACAACGCTTACGAATTTACCAAAGAATATCCCCCGAGAGTGTCAAACCAAGAGTGCAGCAAGGCCCACTGTCGTGCACCAGGTTACCCCGGGTCAAGCCCAAAACACCTTATCATAGTTTTCACTCCTAGGAACATCTGTGCCAGAGCCACCTCTACTTGTTCATATCCAGACATGGATTTATTTGTTTGGAACTCACTTACTCAATACTCACCATAATACCTGGAAGAATTCTTATATTTAAACTTTTATATAGGGTTGTTCCTAAAGTTTTCACATCATAATTTACAAAAATAACTAAAACATCCTTTGATACCAAATATAGAATCCCACCTTTTTATCACCTAAACTTTCATTACATTATACAAAACTGGGGATCTTTAAGGTTTAGTGTCTTGGAAACCAGGAACATAATACATGAAAAAAACAACATTCTTCTTAAACACTTGAAAGGATTCTTCATTTGTTCATCCTAAGTTCATTATAGAATCTCATAACCTGGGAGCATACATCAAAGGAAAGGGTGAGAAGAAGGCCCAGGAAGGGAAACAAGGGAAACATTTTACATGAGAACTTGAGATACATCAAAAGTCATGAAAAACAACTTTAAGGCCTGTGAAAGAGATCATGAGGTATATCATAATAAAAAAAATGTATTTCATAACTTAAATATGCGGCTAAAACATTTAACATAGACAATAATTTCCCATTTCACCAAGGTTCATACCCAAGGTGTCCTTAAAAATTACCATGGTTATTCACGATGGCGTCATTAAAAAAATGGCCATCTCTAGAGATTATGTTTTCACCCAATGTATTGGAGCACTATCAGGTCGCACCATTAAATTTTCCTTTATTATTATGTGAGAAACATATATCATCATCAATAATTTCATAAAAAACCCATATAGCATAAAACAAATGGCTTTCATTTCATAGTCATCACATTTTAAAAACTACTTTAAAAACATGATCTTTATGTCACTTTAAACCCATGGTAAAAAAGCAGGTTTCATGTATGTAATTGAAAGAATTAAAATAGAACATTTTGATATATACGTGAATACCCCTATAGAATAAAGTTCTTTGAGTATTCACATAATAAAATAAAATAATTTGAGATAAAGAGAGAGACATTTGAAGACGAAAATTCTGCAGCATAACGACTTAGATAAAGGGTTTTAGAAAATACTAAAAATAGAGATGACATGAGTAACCCACTCATAAATGATCCATAAAAAAGTAGAGGGATAAGATATAAATTCTATAAGAACATGATAATGAAATTTAAATGACATACGATCTGAAATGAAAAACATGGAAGGAAGAAAAAAATAAGATTTATCTTATGAATATTTGGCATCCTAACAACGTCACTTAAAACATCAAAAAAATGAATTGACGAGATCAAATAGGGGATCTCATAATATGAACATAAATGATCAGTATGGTATATATAGATATCATACCCCAAAATAATTATAGTAACTTGAAAGACATGACATGAAAATAGATCATGAAAATGAGAATGGTGAAAGAATTCCTTAAAAATTCGACAGCATAACAACATCACATAAAACATAAAAAAATGAATTGACGATATCAAATAGGGTCTCTAAAAATATGAACATAAAATATCAGTATGATATATATAGAGATCATACATGAACATAATAAAAGTAACTTTAAAGACTTGACATGAAAATAGAACATGAAAATGAGAAGGGTGAAAGAATCCTTTACAAAAATTCGGCAGCATAACGGCACCACTTAAAAATCGTAAAATGAATTGATGAGAGAAATAGGGGGTATCTATTCATATGAAAATGAAAATTAAATTAGGATGAATATAGTAGAACATCCCCAACATAGAACGTGAAGCATAAAATAAATGACATTAAAGAGAGTACTCAGAAAGAAAGAGAGAGGTATGATCCCTTACCTTGAAGAGTAATTTTGAAATCTTGATGTTTGGGACCTTGGGAGGCTTGAGGGAACCTTGGGAGGAATCCTTCGGAGTTAAGGAGTCCAGAACATCGTTGAGGAGTATTTTGGAATGGAATGGATGAGAGAATGTCTTGGTATTTATAGGGAAAGTGAGGGGACAAGGCATTAATGGCCAAGGGACACCTCATTGGTGGTATTGGGAAAACCATGGGCTTTCCCATGGTATTTTCCCATGGTATTGGCCACTTGGGACACATAATAACTTATATTACTATTCATAAGTCAACCATATTGATTACATACTTAATATATCATTAAATGATGTCCTAAAACACCCGTAACATAAAAACTGTATTTTCACTATTCACCAAAAATTCAACTTTCTCAGAAAACACCCAAAATTTCACTTTAACCAATTATCGATGCAATTATTTCAAAAATGAACTCCATTTTATAAAAATAATGATCTAAATATTTTTAATTTAGTATTTAAATAAATACACTATTCACCGAAAATTCATTTTTTTAGAAAAATCCCCAAAAATTACCTTATCATAATATAGATGTTATGAGTTCAAAAATGAAATCCATTTTGTAACAATAATTTTCTAAATAATTTTTATATAATTTTTATTTATAAAACACTATTCACCCGAAAAACTAATACTTGACTAAAAATTTCTGAAACATTTATTTACCTTTTTTTATTGAATCACATTACTTAATCAAGGTGCCTAGATTATATTAATACTTTCTTTAAGTGAGATTACTAATCCATTTGGTCACAGTACTAATCCTGAGCATAAAATCACTATTCATAATTTACTATTCATCAAAAAATTAAGTTGATCTTATTAGACTCTAAATTTCGTACTGAACATAATTGTAGAAGACCATTTTTTGAAAATCATTACACATTTTTAATTATTTAAGGTTTACATAAACATTTTTAAAATATCCCTTCTCAAAAATTCATCAATAATATACATCTTACATTTATCCAAACATTTGAAAATTCAAAAACATTATCATAAGAAGAAATAACAAATATTATTTAAATCAAAGAATTACACAATGTAGTTACAGTCTAGTTACATAACCCCTTATAACACTAGCATAGGACCTAACAGTAAGGTGTGATAGGGTGATAGAATACCAGGGACGCTCGGCCATCATTGCCCGAGAGGTGATTTATATCAGCTTGAACTTCTCGCGAAGGCGATTCCGTTCTAGCTTCACACGATGAATTTTGGGTCGTTACACGTTATACTCGTCTTCATAACTTTGGGAAAGTAATTATAAAGAGGGATTAGATAAAATGAATAGTAAAGCAAAAATAATTAATATTTCATCAAGGGGTAATTAATAAACATATTGTAAAACATGGGAAATGGAGAAAGATATGTTTTAAAGAAACATCAATAATAAGAGTTATACGAAAGTCAATATATATGGATATTCAATATCAAATGAGAAAACATTTACCATGGTAAAAAATTGTACAAACATAGGATAATAGACTTGATCCATGGTGTATAATGAAATTCATATAACATAAACATGTGTAATGTCATAGAAACATAGAATAATAAGTAACAATCAAACCAATATTAGTCTAGGTAAACATCTTATTATTTGGTTATCTGAGAATGCCAACCCTTTATTTTATGAGAATATCCAATAAAACCCACCCTTTATATTTTGATAATATAAAATAATTAACACCCTTTATGTTATGATCATATCTAAGAAGGACCACCCATTGTGTTGAAAAAATCAAACTATATACAAACTTTATTATCTTATGAGATATAAAAAACCACCCAATGAATTGTAGGGTGATAAAGGACACCACCCATAAATATCAAAATATCTGTGTGTCCAATGAAATTAAGCATTAATCCTATCACAAGGAATGCGTGGAAATAAAAAGGGGTTTATAAAAATTTCAAATGGAATAACATAAAATTACTTCAAGAATTTGATCGGTAGATACCAAAACTACCATCACCCAAAACAGAGTATTTTATAATGGAAATTAGAATTTTATTTGTAAAACATAACCCATGGGAGTTATATATTTTGTAGTTAAATAGTAAAATGGAATGGAGACATAATGAAGTCTTTATAAAAATATTTTTAATATTATTATAAAGAGAAAGAAGTTGTAATTTACTTTCAAAAATATCAATTATGTGGATTTAAAATGAAAAATATTTCAATAATCATTGTGAAATAAATTTAAATTCTGAATCCTTGAAAGCAGATTATGTTTATCCATAGGTAATTTAGTATGGTAGATAAATTTTTTTATTTGAAATGAAAAACCATTTCAACATTTTAAAAATACATTTTTTTAAATCCAACAATGTAAAAAGAGTGATAAATTTTACATTTTGAAAAAGATAATTATAAATTTTAACATCCCAATAAATAATACGTATTGGGATTTATAATAAAAAATAATATTTGTGGGGATAAAGAACATATCCATGGAAGATGACGTGCTTAATTGTAAAGGATGGGAATTATTCTGAGCATAATAAAATTTTATGAGGAAATAAATACACAAATAAAGACATGTATACTATGAAACATTAATTATATATAAATTCATAATTAAAATAAATATAATTTAATCATCTCATAGAGGAAAAAAACTTGTAAAACCATAATCAAAGAGGAATAATTTAGAATCGAGAAAAGAAGTACTTTTAAGAAAAATCCTTTACAACTTTTATAACATTTGATTGAAAACATGGATGAAAGATTAAAAATGAAATAAAATATCCAATAACATTAATACAGATATAAAAATGATATAATATTTCAAATAGGGGATATATATACCATATAAATTAAAATTGGTGCATAATATAAAACATGCATCAATGTGGGAAATTTGAGTCGAAATACCAATACATTTACTCTCAACATCCAAGGAAGACCCTTATACACCTGTGTAATAAACATAAATATATTAATAAGTTATTTAATAAAACGATTCATGTCTATTACCATTCATACTCTTTAATAATAATTAAACACTATACCTTTATTGGTTATTAATTGTTTATTTTCATTACCCGATGTTAGAAATATTGATTTTTTCATACATATTTTAAAATTTCAATGTCAGTCCCCATTATTAGATACAAAGTTAATAATTACTATACTATCCACGATTCTGTAATAAATTCATTATAAAAAAATATAAATATAATTTTTTTTATAATAATTTTTGTTCTGATTCGGGAATATAGGATCAGTAACTATCTTATTTCAGTATTTTTTGATGACCACTACATGGTATGTTAGCAATGAGTTAAATATTAATATAAAATTTCTAGAATCATAATAACATCATAAAAATAATTTATGTTAATTAAATGCATAATTATAGTAAGCCAAATGAAACGGTTATGAAAAATGAAATATGTTGCATCCTAGAGGCGGTAGTCTGCACATACACATGGATGAGGTTTTCATTTTCTATAGAATAGAAATAAAGTATGAATTGATCTATATTTTTAGAATCATAATCATGTTATAAAAATATTGTTTATTTATTAAATACCACTTCTTAACGAGTCATGTAAGGTTATGATGAAAAATAAAATACAGCATTCAGGGGGGTGGTTACCCCCACATAACACGAATAATGTTTTCATTTTTATATGGAAAGAGAAGATTAGACAATTTTTACCCCATAAATATAAAAATTCGAGTTAAAAAAATAATGATTAAATTATATTATAATGGGTAAAATTTATGTAACAATAGTTATAAGAATAAAAAATATAATAATGATTATACATGAGAAAGTACTTACCTAAAATAATTTGATTTCTTTTTGGAAACATACATATTTTAGAAGGTATTTGAGAAATATATTGGTAATAGAAGCATAATAAAATGGGATAAGATTATGTAGGAAGGAAATGATGCATGTTATATTGGATTATTCTAATATTTTGTTGTGTCATTGATGGGGTGGATTGGGATCCTTTATTAAGTGAAGGGAATGAAGTTTAATTAAATATTTTTTTCATTATATTAAAGGAATGTAATTTTAAAAGGAACATGTCACCTAAAGTGAATAATAATGGAAATAGGGTATTTATTGGTTTATAAACCTCTTATAAAAACAAATAAAGGATATTTTTTTGAGATATTTAGACATTTTTTGTTTAATTTAACGTTTAACTATAATTTACCATTACCGTAACAACTATTTTTTAACCTCAATAAATTTATTTTCTGCTGAAATATAAAACTACACTTATTAGTTAATTTGGATATTTGGATAATAAATATGAAAATAATTTTATTATGTAAAATTTTATAATGTGAGAAAAATTTATTTGACAATAATAAATGTATAACGTATAAAAATAGTTTTTCAGAACAATGTTACAAAGGTTCTTAAATGTCAACTATATGATTCTAAATTAAAAATAATATTATAAATATATAATTTCACTTATTGAATAAAATTTTTTTAGGGAAAATTTTTCATAAATTATTAATTCATGTTTTTATCCTAATGATGTAATAAATGTTAGGGTGTTTAATAAAATAATATTTTTCACTATTCACCTAAAAATCAATTTTCCAATAAAAATTAGAAAATTATCGAATTTCTTTTTGGATATTATGAATCCAAAAATTAAATCCATTTTTTCAAAACAATTATATATAATTATATATATAATAAATCTTACTTTCAAATCTAAAAAAATAATTTATGTTAATTGTTAATTCTTTTTATAGAAAGGTGATGTATAAAAATCATAAATGGTTCTTAATAATATTTAATATTAATTAGTCATTTTAAATGAGTGTTTATATATTTTATTTGCAATGTAAAATTTCATTAAATCATTTAAAATTTATTATTTTTTTAATAATACAAAAATTACCTTATATATAGAAAAATTTAATTACTTAAAAAATAGCTCTTTTATAATTTAATTATTTTATTTCTGATTCTTTAGGTTTGATTATTTTTTTAATAAGAATAATTTAATTTTTATCAAAACAATATTATTAATTAAAAAATTTATTATTTATTTATAATCATACTTTGAATTTACTTATATTTGAAACAAGAATGGTATATATCATAATATAAAATTTATTCTATGATAATTTCATGTCTATTACATCCTAACATCTATTTAGATTTCAAAATATAGTTATTACTTTATATAGCTACCAAGTAAAAATTTATATTACAATGGTTATATTTTATACACATAATAAAAATAATTATTATTTATTTAGGTTTGATTTTGTGAGAGAAACAATATACTCAATAGAATATTCAAAGGGGAAATACATCAAAAAATTGTGTGATGTTACATTCCATCTATTTAAGTCAAATTATTTATTTAATTATAAACATGTTATTTTTAATACACACACACAAAAACATATATATATATATATAACTAAACTAATACTTTTCATATCAACTATATACAATTAAATTTAATTTGTTAATATGTTTAATTGTATTATACACAATTAATTTTATTCAAATATTGTATGATTTACATTTCTATAAAGTTAAAATAATTTAATAGAATATAATTTTTTTGAATGATACACATATGGTTCATGGAAATAAAAAATGTCATATATCTTGGGGTGTAAAACTTCTTCCAAGTCCTATTAATGAGAAATTCAATAAATTAAGGGAGATTTAATTGAGTGATGTCTATTTAGGAAATAATATGAGTTATCACATCATGAGAATAGGTTTTGTGTTTGTAAAAATTCATTATGTGATGGATTATGCATTATAAGTGGATAAACGGGCACCTGAACATAAGAGAAACTTTATTTCCATATGAATCTTATATCATAATGGGTATAAATTACAATATAGTTCGAGAATTATAATAATTTCTTAGAGACCATCACATTGATGAATGGAAATCCATTGAATAGTCTATATATGTTAGATGATTACAGCCAAATGAATAAAATTAATGATTATTATGTTCCAGTGATAGATAATATTACTTTATGGAAAGGGATATTCAATCATGTGACTGCTAAGGGTCTTGATGAACATAGAAAGAAATTTGTATTGATTAATTTAGATCTAAGTAGTATTTTATTCTATACAGATTTTGAGTATGTTAAATATTAGAGGGTGTGTTTCATTACATCATCGTACAAGACATGATACCCACTTGAGTGTGTCCACTATGATAGTTAGAGTACCCCTAAACTTTATTCCTGTGGTATATGATGTTACATTTTTATGTTTCCAGATGATTACTACTAGATGTTTTGGATTTAAAATATAAAAAGAAATGTATGGAACTTTTCATAAATTTAAGAATTGGAAATCTCAAATAGAGATTAAACCTGTAAAGAATTAAACTTCCCTAAGAACTGATAATTGAGTAAAATATCTACATAGTGAATTTATATAATTTTACAGATCTCAAGGTATCTATATATACACAACTATTGTGAAACCCCCATAATATAATGGGTTAGCTGAGAATATGAATTAAACCACATTAAAAAGGCTGAGATGCATGTTTTCCTCTTCTAGTATACCCAGGTCCTTCTAGGATGATGATGCTACTATAAAAGGGCACCTCATTAATCATTACCCATATTATAATTCTTTTAAAAGATGAAAGTAACTCTTGAGAATAAATCTACCTGAACATTGACATGTTAATGTGTTAGGATACCCATATTTTCCCCAAACTATGAGTGGTGAGTTAGAACCTATGGCTATGAACTGTATATCCATTATTTATTCATAGAATGTTAAGGGATACATGATATGGATAAATAAACTAGAGTTTCATCAATGAATCATCTTTCATGATGTTAGATTTCGTATGTTTATCCTTCTTAAAGAGAATACTATCAAGACAAATGATGTTGGTAAACCCCAACCATTATGTTTTGAGATTAGTTCTAGGAGACCAGATCGGTTTGAAAAAGAGAAACGATCAAGGTGATTATGATTCTGATTTGAGTTATAAATCAAAATATTTAAAAGGTGATGATCTGAAGGAGAACCAATTGACTGAATATTGAGTTAAGAGGACTGTTAGACCCCCTACTATGCTTATCCATATTGATATGTCTGATTATGATTTCAATGTTTCTCAAGATATAAACCATGATGAATCAAAAGAAAATTATGAAAACTAGGAAATTCAATGAATATAAATAGTGTATAACTTCTATGAAAGTTGAAATGAATTATATTATTATGTAAATAGTTGGTTAGTTGTGAAAAAACTATAAACGAAAAACATTATTGTATATAAATTGGTATTAAAAAAAGATGATAACACAGGGGTGATAAAAATCAAATACAAATCAATGTAATTTTCTAAGAGATTCTTTCAACTTAAAGGGATAGACTAATATTGATATTTTCCCATATATGTAATAATTCATCTATTAATGTCTTCTTGATTATTTTTGTTTGGAATGAATTCTATATTGAATAATTAATAAATAAAATTATTTTTTCCTGGACAAATAGATGAAATAATTTATCTGAGGTCTCCTAAAGAAATTTCAAATGTTTTAAAAATTAAATTAATCCATATATTACAAAATTGCTTATAAGTGATTAAAAAATATAATATATAATGATATAAATGTTTTTATTCCCTTATGAATTAAAATGGTTTCAATAAAATAAAATTTTATACATGAGTTTGTATCTATAATGTTTTGCATTTTTTGATTTGCTTGATTTAATATGTTGATGAAATTGTAGTTATATGTAAAAACATTGAGGCTGATTTTTCAAATAAAATTTCATATCAATTATATTTTTTGAAATTAATGTCTTGGACAATGTCAAACAATATGGGAATAAAAATCATTAGGCATAGATAGGATAAAACCTTATATTAGTCATAAAAATATTTTGTTAAGAGAGTTTTGAAAATTTTCCCATTTTAGAATATTAAACTTGTTATTATATCCTTGATAAATAACTATAATCAATTTGTTACTCAATCCCATATCAGTGGTTCCAATGGGAATTTCATGAGTATGATTCCATATAGTAATTTTATATTAATACTTATTCATTAAATTGTTGGTGCAATATTAGATACTTATTTTATCCTATATACTCTATGATGGTTCATGGAAAAAACTGGAAAACCAAACTAGAAAAATCTGAAATGGATCCTCATATATTCTTTAATATCTTTTGATTTGAGAAATTTTTATATTGAAAATTATTGTTATAATGATGAAATTTTATTATTTTTTTATTCTAAAAAAACTACTAATATAGTTAATCATAAATAAACTTCAAATATTTTTCATGCTTCTGGTAGAACCTTTTAACTAAAATGTATTATGAGGTTAGTAGTTTCATTAACCACTAATGAGGTAGTATACATTAATTTAACTGAATCCATTAATAAAGTTATTGCATTAAATTGTTTTGTTAATGAGTTTAATTTATCTACTACTAGTGTAGTATTATATTTGGATAATTATTCTGTATTATATTTATCTAAAAATAATTTTTACCATTGTAAACAAAAACATATATATATATATATATATATATATTAATACTCACTTTTTTAATTAATATATTGACCCTATGATGTTGTGTGTCAAACAGATAAACACTAGGAAAAATTTGGTAGATTTTTTCTTGAATATATTACCTTTTACAAGTTTAAACGTTTTTTGTGTGTATAATGATGTTCTCTCAATTCAATAATGCAGGATGCGAGAAAACCATCAATAATCTGAAAATTTTAATTGAAAGGTTGATATTGGTTGTATTTAGTGTTTCATGTTGCTTGTGTTGTAATCAAATAAGGAATTTTATAGTTTCATATTTGTTTTCATTCCTTTTTCACTTGGGCATGGATTTCATGCCTTAATTATGGGTTTTTTCTAAATTATTTTTACCCTATAATTTATTTGTATTCATAGAATTTTTTAATTCCCATTGAATTAGTAGGTTGAATTTAGAACTCCTACTATGGTCAATCAAATGATCATACTGATACTTCAATGTGTACGTTCAATGTGTTTGTTTTCTCTCTCTTATTTGATGTTATTTGTTACTCATTCTAGATTATTATCCCATTATTTTATGCTCCCTATCTGTTTACCAATGCTCTGTTAAGAGTATGTACGGGTTGATCTCAGCCATCCATGTGGCTATAATATCTCATTTGTTTCCCCTTCTATGCTCTACACTTTATTTAGGATCATGATTTCTATTTTGAATTAATCCTCAAATTTTTTAAGAGACCTCAAGCATTATTCTACTTAGTGAGAGAGTAGATGAAACCCAAATGTTTATATTTAAATTAAAAAGAGGAACTGAGTTTCTAAAACAATAATTTACTCCCCAATATTCGGTCTGCTGATCCGCTGAAACTGGTTTTTTTCTCCAACAGAGATTTAGTGGACACAATGAATTTTTGGGATTTGGGTAAAATTTATACATATCCTGGAGTTTGCAGTATTCATATATTTTGATCATATTTGACTTTTAGTGTTTAAAACAAGATGTGAACGTGAATTATATATATATTTCATTATGTTTGATGTTGTATCATATCTAGTGTTTTTTGTGTGTGTGAGTCCATCTAAGAGTGTATAGTGCTAACTCATGATGATTTAGTGGTTTACCACCACCATATTTATTAAAAAGGAACCCCTTGGATTGTTTCTATGTCCTTTTTTATTTCACGTCTTGTATTTACTAACTTTTTTATTTTAGTAATAAATGTGTTTCCTAGGGTGGTGTTGTTACTATGAAAGTATGATCAAAGTGACCCGAAGCATGTAACATATTAGTGTTATTTACTGCATTCATTTCCTATTTCAAAAATAGTTATCATCTAATAAAATGATTTATAGATTTAATAAAAAAATATTTTTATAATCACTTATAATTCGGTTAAAACAAATCATTATATATTGGCTTGTTGTTGGGGATGTCTATATAAACTATTTACTCAACAATTATTATTGTTATTTCAATATTTTTTAGGTTAGTTAGTGTGGGTTATAAATGTTTTCCCATATATATCTAGTTTGAGTGACTTTTTACACATATTTCCACTAAGAATCCCCTAACATGAACTATTGTGCTCGATTATATAAACACATAGATTAGAATATATCATCGATATCAAGTGATATAATCCCATATAAAATTTCCTATATTTTATATTAATTAAATATTACATCTAATAATATTTCGCAACCCAATGAATCAAAGGTTTGGTGTATATAGAGATTATCTATAAAAAATTGTAATGTGAATAGTTACTTATAATCGCACACAACTAGATCCACTTGTAGATTTATCATAAGTTATAATCATATTAATAACCTTGGTAATGGAAACATAAGAAAAGGGTGAGATAAAATTATCAGTAATGGAAAAATATCAATGTTTTTTAAAAGGTTTAAATCATAAACAATGTGATAAAACATGGTAATGGGTGAAATATCTGATTAAAAATAACATGGAACAACTACTGTTTCCTATAAGTCATAATATATGAGCATGTATTCTGAAATGATCAAACATATACCATGACATATGAGTTTAGAAACAATAGAAAATAATCATAGTCTATGAAACATAATAAAGGCATATAATATTGAAATATGGAATACGAATAAGCACCTGATATCATAACATTATGAAAATAGCTATCCTCATTGTTTCTATGATCAATATAGTGAACATAGCTGACGATAACATGTCGACACTAATTCTTCTAAACATAACTAATAACATATTTTCCATAATCGATTTTATGAGCATATATAACTACATCATGTTCATGATAAATCTTGTGAACAAAACTAAAATAATCACATACTTGATCAATATCATTATATCCTGAGATATGAAACCTTAATGAACGTATTAGAGGGATATATTGTACCCCACCCAAATCTCAATGATTAACAATATATGTGTGTTCAACCAAAAAAATCAAACATATATCATACCATGATGAACTCAATGAATGTAAATGGTCTTGTAACATTTTCAAAAGGGATTGCATGAAATGAACTCAAGGGTTATATTAGTTGAGACCCAAAATTAAATCCAACAAAATAAGTATTTCATCAAGAAATTTAGAGGAAAATTAATGAAATATTACTTCAAATGATATAGATAGTTTGGATATAAATATGAAAATGGAATTAAAATCATGAAAATATTTTTCATATAATCATTTTAAACTAATTTTAAATAGGTGAACTTCTGAGTCACCAAAAGAAGAACATTTAAAGGAAATTAACAAGGAATTTTTTTATAATGAAACATTAATCCCAAAAAAGGGTATATGAAAAATTAATAATCGGTTTTAGAGTAAATTTGTATTAAATGACTAATGATTCAATCATTAAAAGAAAAAACCCATTTTTGTATTTTAAAATACCATTATTGAAACCCACATCATTTTAAAAAGTAATAATTCATCCTTTCAAAAGTGGAAAATAGAATTATGAATATCACAAAAAATAATTTGTATTTGGATTTCAAAATAAGAAAGGATAATATTTGGACGAAAAATAACAAGAACACGGGAGAGAAAGAGCTTATTAGATATATTAAGAATTATTTTTAACAATGTAAGATATTTATGAGATATAAAGTCATCAATGAATAAGATTGGGATTAAAAATATACATTTTCCTAAAGATATAGATAGAGTATCATATAATAAGACCATTGGGTTGAAAAAATTATAATAAATAAGTTTAACAATAATAATTATAACTCAAATAGAGGTCATTTTATCTAACAAAATCCCTTACAACATTTATATCTATTGAATTTAAATCCCATGGGATATAGAACATAAGATGGTAATTTAAATACCTTTAATTACAATAATTTATACCAAAAAATACATGGTTTTGAATATACATATAAAAATATAGAAACCGTGGTGAATCTAACATATATATCAAAGAAGGAAAAGTGAGATTTGATTCCCTTATGACTTCAGTATTGCATGAATCAAAAATGTATATGAAATATTGATTTATGAAAAAACTTTTAAATTATATTAAATAAACATGAATAATTATAATAGTGTTCAATGATAATATAATTTCACTTTATAAAATAATAATAGTTTTTTTACAAGAAAACATGCATTAATGAATGTAAATTGAAATGAGACCCTTACCTTGACCCTCACATTATAAAAAGGTTAAATAAATTCTTTATAATAAAATTCCCCATATTAAATAAATTTTTAATATCCATATTTGTATCTATTACGTTAAAAACTCTTTATTCATAACCATCTATTTGTTAGTAATAGTTTGTTTTCATCATTAGTTGTTGGAGACTTTGATTGTTTCAGGAATAATTTAAAATATCAATATTGATCCCCATAATTAAAGAACAAGTTATTCAGTCGTAAATAATCCATGTTACTATAATATACAATTTATAAATATTTATAATGTTTTAGTTACATTCCATGTGTATTTTAGTTACGACTAATGAATTCAAAATAAGTGATGATCTTGTTTAAATAATTTTTTATGCAATGGTTGTATTAATAAGGATTAAAATATGAATATAAAAATTATAGAACATTAATAATTTGTTAAAATTGTTTTCAATAATTTAATAAATTATTAGATAATACATATGGAGGGGTGACAAAATATGAATTATGTCTTTCCACAGAGGTGGTAGTCCACATGTACACGGAGACAACATTTTCATTTTCCCTAAAATGGAAAGAATGTGAAAAATTATTTATATTTTGAAACTATTAATAATGTAATAAATTAAATTTCTATTCATTATAAATATCTTTTTAACTTGACATATATGTTAATGATGAAATATAAAACACATCAGTCATGGAGGTGGTATCCCTGGCATAAAACAAATAACATTTTTATCTTTTTACGGAAAGGGGAAATGAAAAAATGGTTATTAATTAGACATATTATTTTATATTAGTAATAAATATTTAATTATATTATAATATTTAAAATATTCTTATGAAGAGGTGTAAGAAGATCAAATCAACAAAGGATTATGTTGGATAAAATACTTACACGGAATGGTTTGACTTATTCTTGGAAACCATCTAATGTTAGAATGTATTTGGGAAATATGTACTGAGAAAAAGCTCAATAAAATGGAGGAGAATTATTTTGGAATTAAATGAGTCATATTATAGGGTTTAATTATATATTTTTTAATTTATCTTTTAAGGGGTGATGATAGGATCATTTTATAAGTGAAGCAAATATAATTTTTGTTAAATTTAACTTTTTAATATAAAAAATTCACTTTTTGCCAAGAAAGTGGATAAAAAGTTGAAACAAAATGCTGGTTAGGATAATTTAACATTGATAAATACAAAAACCACTAATGTTTAGACATGTTTCTAACATGATTTAAGTCTATTACACTTTTATTTGACTATTTTTACAATTTTTTATTTTACCATGACAACTAATTTTTACAGAAGTAATTTATTTTATGCCTAAAATAAGAAATTGAACATATTAAATAATTCAAAAAATATGATTCGGAATACTAAATATATTATATTGCATTCAATTTTTTTATTTAATTAAAATTAAACCTATAATAATTAATTTATTGCACAATAAAAATATTTTTTAAGAATACTATAACTTAATTCATAAAATTTCATATATATGTTTGTAATATGAATTTTTTATTTATATTTTTATAATTTGACTAATAAAATACATCTTATGTTAATAAAAAAAATTCATTTATTTTAATTCATGGTTTTATCATAATTATTTCATAAATGTTGTAGTATTTGTAAAATGTTATATTATACTATTTATCTAAAAATTAATCTTTTAATAAAATCCAATAAATATTTCTGATGATAATATTGAAATGATAAATTAAAAAAGAAGTTAATTTCTTTAAATTAAATTAATAAAATTTAGTCCTTTTTCTTTTAAATGGTAGCATAATATATAAGGAAACCTTTCTTATAGAATAAGGAATATTTAAATTAATAACTATTCTTCTTCTTATTTTCTAGTAATTTGTAATTAAATTAGGGTTGATATATTATTCATATATATATTGGAATTTATAATTTTCTAACCATATTATATTTATAGTCTTAAAATAATATTTATAAATATTTTATTTTAAAAAATATAGTATAAAATTATCTTAATTTTTATTTATCAACATGATGGATTTCTTCTTTTCATAACATTCTATATGTATTTAAATGATATAATTCCAAACTATTTTTGTGTTTGAGAAAAATTTAATCATACATGGATTTTAGGTAATTATTAAGACATATTGTGAAGATGGTTTATTTTTAGATTCTTATTAGTGTGTTATCACTTTGGTGTTTTAGGAATAACATTTTGAAAACAAATCCAAATTAAAAATTAAATTTTTTAGAAAGCTATGGATTGTGGTATTAATTGTATTCAATTGGTATATGTGATGATTTGAAACCACATGGCCCAAAAAATCATTTAAAATATTAATATATATGTAGGGACAAATATTAAATTATCTCATTAAATGAAGTACATATCGAGATACTAGGAAATAAATTGTGTGATGCATGTTTGAACTAAAAGTTTAAGTAGTAAAAAAATAGCTTTCCATGTTAGGATTTTAATGTTGGTTTTAAATAAATCTACATTAAAAGGTATTTCAATTGATATTTCTTAAATATATTATATTTAATGATACATGATTTTTTTTTCAAAAATCAAACAAAAAATTATTCTTTTAACGTAAGTTTTTTGAAAATTAACATTATAATTATTATTAACTCATTTTAAAATCACATTGTCATAAAATTGATGTTAAAAGTATATATCTAATTAAATTTAGTGAAAAATTTCTTAAATACGAAATTTATGGTCAAGGTAGAATTTTTTAAAATGTATAGTAATCTATTTTTTTTAAATCAGGTGCTTGTTACCTTTATCTTCACGCATAAAAATTTGTTACACGATTGTGAAATTTTTTTCACTCCTATAAATACATCCACCTAATAAAAATTAAAATAATTACTTTATCTATCAATTTCTATTATTTTTTAATTTTTGATATACTAATAGATCATGTGTCAATCAATTTTAACTAGAAATACCTCTATATTGTATATTTTTTCAATTTATTTTCATGAGATATATATATATATATATAATTGTAAATTTTTTCATATTTACAATGAATATAAAACATTCAAAAATAATGATGCTTATATATGAGATCTTCAATATAGTTCTCAAGATGCCTGATGGGTTGTTTATTGAAAATAAAAGGAATAACATTAAATGGTCGCTAATTTCAAAGGAAATGAGTAGAAGTAGAGAGAAAAAGGAAAAATATTAATTTTTTCTTATTTCATTTCAATAATGCTTAGATTATAGTTTTATTTTTTGATCCATGTTATCTAATGCATACTAGTATTTAATTTATATTTTGAAAATATTTTCCATAATCTCTCTATATAACTAATGTGAAAAGTTTGAATCTATGCTAGTATAGTGTTTTTATAGGACCTTCCATATCATATTTGTATATCTAACATTTAAATGTATTTTAAAAAATGTAGAAAATATAAATAGTTAAAAATGATATAAAAAACAATGTGATGTTTCCATTTTCTACTATTAAAGAATCTAAGCCCAATTTTAAATGATAATTTTATTGATAAATCCACTCATTATACAATTTTATATTGTTCATTGATGATAACTACTGGATGGTATTGATTTGAATTATAAAACATTGGTTGGAAACATTCTATAAATTTAAGAATTAGAAATCTGTAGTAGTGATTGAACATGGAACGAAGCTGAAGGCTCTAGGAACTGATAACAATATAGAACATCAATATAGTGAATTTGTGTAATTTTATAGATCTGAATTTATCTATATATAAAAAACTATTGTGAAAACCCCCAAATAGAATGTTTTGGCTATGAATTTGTATTGAACCCTGTTAGAAGGGGTGAGATACATGTTTTCCCATTATAGTATACCTAAGTCCTTATAGGTTGAAGATAGAACTTTGATTGTGTACCTTATAAATTATTTCCACAATGATAATTCTTTTAAAACACCAAAAATACTTTAGATAAGAAATCCTCCCAGTCATTCACATGTTAGATATTTTGGATCCATATATTTTTAAAAAAACTATGAATGACAAGATAGAACCTATGGCTATGAAGTGTATCTTAATTGGTTATTTATATAATGTTAAAGGATACATGATATGAATAAATAATCTTGGGTTTTAGAAATTCATCATCAGTCATGATGTTGTATTCAAAACGTTTTTTCTTTATAAAGGTAATACTATCGAGTATAATGTTATCGGTACACCCCAACCATTGTGTGTTCAGAAGTGTTCTGTGACCGTGAATTTATTTGATGTAGATAATAATTATACTGATCCTTCACCATAGAATAAAAGTTATTATGAGTTTGATTTTTGTTCTACACTGCAGGTTGCCAGAGATAATGATTATATAAGGAACCAATTTACTCGATATTGAGTCAATTGGACTATTACACCCCCTATATAGTTTATCCATGTTGATATAGCTATGTATGATTTTAATGTGTCTCAAGATGTAAACCACGATGAATCAAAAACATTTATAAATCTTTGAAATGTAAATAATATCGATAATGGATTACTAATATGAAAGTTGAAATGACTTTTATTTTTATGTAAATAGTTTTTTTATTGTAAAAAAATCATTAAATGAATGGAATTATTTGTTATAATAGGATATTTAGAAAAATATGATAAAACTATGGTGGTAAAAATAAAATACAAATCCGTCTTTGTTTCTAGGATATTCCTTCAATGTGAAGGGATATACTATGGTGAGATTTACCCATATTGGTGTGAATTTATCTATTCAAATTATTCCCAATTGTTCTGATTGGAAGGACTTCTAAATTGAATAGTTAAATATTAAAACATTATTTTTCATGGAAAAATAGATATAAAAATTAATATGGGGTCACGTAATTAAATTTCAAAATATTTCAAAATTAATTGAATCCATTAAAATTCCTTGTAAGGTATTAAAAAATATAAATGATAAGGTTATAATTTTTTATATTATTTTATGAATGAAAATGATTTGAATACAAGTAAATTTTAGGCATGTGTTCATTTCTAGAATTTTAAGCATGGTCTAATTTAAATGATTTTAAATTTTCATGAATTGATTGTTGTATATACAAACATGAGGTCGCCTAGTCGTATAAAATTCTATATCAAATCAATTTTTGTAATTAATGACATGGATAATGAAAAAATAATTATGGTAATAAAAATATTATGGAATAGATGGGATAAAACCTCATATCATTCCTAACAATATTTTGTTATGAATATTTTGAAACAATGCTAATTTGAGAACATTAAACCTATTTTCATACCCTTGATAAATCATTTTAATCAATCCCATTGTAAATCCATTATTAGTGAATCTAAGGAATATTTCCTTATTAAAATTCCATATACAAATTTAGTAGGAATACATATATATGTAATGGTTGGTTCAATATCTAATATTTATTTTAACATGTGTACTCTAAGAAGGTTCATGGGAAACCCTTGCAAACCAAACAATATTACTCAAAAATGGTCCTAAAAAATACTCAATGTATTTTGATTAATGAATTTGATATAGAAAAAATGATATTTATAATGATGAAATATTTGTATTTGATGATTCTAATTATACTTCTAATATATACACTCATAAATCCACTAATATTTTTTTCTAGATTATAGTAATATTGTTTCATTGAAATGTAATATGCGTTCAGTAGTTTCACTATCCACTAATGAGGTAGAATATATAACATTAACCAAATACATTAAAGAATATATTTTGTTAATTGGTTTAATTAAAAGATTTTATTTATCTTCTGATAGTGTAGTTGTACATTGCTATAGACCATATACCTTATAGTTCTCTAAAAACAAAGTTTATCATCGTAACTAAAAACATAGAGACATTAGGCCTTATTTTTTAGGGAATTTATTGATCCTAGGATAGTTTGTGTTATAAATATACACTCTAGGGAAATTATAGTCAATTTTTTAGATGAATATATTACCATTTCTGGGATTAGAATTTTTTTGAGAATAATGATATTGTCCCATTTCAATAGTGTAAGATGCGAGAAAATCACCAACAATATGACAATTTTAAATGCAAGAGGGACCTTTTTTGTATTTATTATTGTATTTTGTTTTTGGTTCAATAAATTTAATGTATTTTATATATTCGTACTAGGTTTCATTCCTTATTCATTTGTGCAAGGATTTCATGCCTTTATTATGTGTATTTTTGATATTATTTTTTAACCTATATTTGATGTGTATTACGATAATTTTTTTTCTCTTTGAATTACTGGGTTGAATTTAGATCATTGATCATGACCGACTGAATGACCATAGTGTGAATTCTATGTGTTTTTTCCTCCCCTATAAATGAGTTGATTCATGCATTATTTTGACAACATATTCTATTATTTGATATTTCCATTCTAAATTACATATTCTCAATTAGAAGAATGGATGGTGTGATCTCACCCATCCATATAGATTGAACCTCTCATTTCCCCCACCTTCCATGATCTTTGTTTCATCTGGTTCATGGTTTTTATTTGGAATTCATCTTTATAATTAGATTCAGATGCCTCAATCAGTCTATTACTTAGTGAAAGGGAAGATGAAACCCTTATGTTTCTAGTGAGATTACAAAGTGAATGTAGATAAATTGATATTCACAACCTATACTTTACTCCTCGATATTTGGTGTTTAGACCCATTACCACTGGTCCTTTTTCTCAAATAGATATTCATTAGAGGGAATGTCTCATTAGATTTTAGATGAAAATTATTCAAGGCATGGAGTTTCTAGCATTCATATCTTTGGATCATAATTTTATTTTTGAGTATAAATAAACATCTGATAGTGATTTTCATATATTTACTTATATATAATAAAATTTCATTTCTAGTGATAATGTGTGTTTGTGATTCCATCTATGAGTGGACGATGCTAACTCCTCATGATTGATTTGGTGACCACCCTCATATTTAGCAAGGCCAACCTCCTCGGATAGTTTTTATGATTTTTTGTTTTTCACTTAATGTAATGTATTCACCAACTTGTTTGTTTTAACTATAAATTTGTTTCATGTGGGTAGTGTTGTTACCATGCATGTAAGATCAAAGTTACCCAAATCATATTACATATTGTTGTTATTAAATAAATTCATTTCCTATTTCAAAAAGAATATTCATCTAATAAAATGATTCATGGTTTTCTAAATAAAACAATTTTTCTAATAACATATAAATATTTCAAAACAAAGCATCATATCATGGCATGTTCTTGAGGATAGCCATATCAACAATGTCCTTAAAAATTATTATTGTTATTCTTATATGTTTTAGGTTAATTAGTGTGGGATGGTAATGTTTTTTTATAGAAATCAAGTTTGATTATTAGGGGACACATATTTAGACTAAAAAGGCACTAACTTGAACTCATGTGCTTGATTTTTCTAACACATAAATTAATCCCCATAATCCCAAATGTTAGTATATTTTATTATTTTAGACATACTTTAAAGAGTAGATGTTGATCCTTATAATTACATACCATTTTATTCATTCCTAATGTATCCAATATACTATAATATATTATTTATAGTCATTTATAATGCTATACTTTCACTAAATGAGTATTTTAATATTGATTGATGAATAAAAAATCAATGATGAGCTTGTTTCAAAAATTTTGGATGAAAAGTTTGGTATATTAATAATGGATAAAATAATAATACAAAAATTAAAGAACATTAATAATGTCATAATTAGTTTAATTAATTAAATAAATTATCATAATTATCTATATATAGTGGTGATGGAAAATGTAAATATATCATTCCATGTAGGTGGTATTCTACACATACAAATAGGAAACATTTTAATTTTACATAAAAAAGAATGAAAGAAGAAAATTATTTATAATTTTCAAATTATAATAATGTTATAAATTTAATATTTATTGATTAAATTTTACATTTTTAACTATCCATATAGGTCAATGATGTAAAAAACACATCATTCGTGGAGGTGGTAGTCCATACATAAAATGATCTATGTTTTCATTCATCTATAGAAAAGAGAAAGGAAGAAAAGGGTTATTAAAATAGTATAATTTTTTATTAAATTAATAATACTTATTTAATTATTTTATAATGGTTATAATGTACATTAGAAGATTTAGAAGAAGAATAAATATAAGAATTATTATAGTGGAGAAAATAATTACATAGATGTGTTTGATTTATATTTGGAAACATACTTCAGTTTGAATAGTTTTAGGAAAAATCTAGAAACCATAATCTCAATGAAATGGGATTTGATTATTTTTTTAGGAAATTATGAACATAATATGTTAGAATAATATCATTAATGTAAATTTTAAGGGGTTTATATAGGATTATTTTTTAATTGAAGGGAATATAATTTTTGAAAATGTAATGTTTTAAAATAAAAATGAAGTCACTTTTAACTATGAAAGTGGAAACAAAGTTTTCAAAAAATGAGCTTATGATAAGTTAATATTGATAAATACCTAAAACACTCATTTTATACAAGTTTTTCACATGTTTAAAGTCCATTACACTTTGATTTAACCATTTAATCCATTTTCACTTTTACTGTGATAATTAATTTTTACCCATGTAATTTATTTTTATGCCTGCAAATATAATTGAAAATTTTATATAATATGTACTATATGATTCAAAATATGAAATAACTTCTATTAGATTCAATTTATATAAGTTATTAAAATTATTTCTATAATAATAAATGTATAACACAAAAAAAATAGTTTTAGAGAAAAATACATCCTCTGTCCTAAAATTTCCAATATGTGTTTTTAATTTAAAATAAATATTGTTAAAATTATAATTTCATTAATAAAATACTTATTTGTTTAATAAAAAGGTTACATTTATTTCTAATTCCTGATTATATCATAATAATGTCATAAAAGTTATAGTCTTTTTAAAAATAGTAATTTATCCTATTTATGAAAAAAAACGATTTTAAAAAAAATCCAAAAAAATAATCTAAATAAAATTTTGAAATGATAAATCCAAAAAGGATTTAACTTTTTCATTTTAAATTTCTAAAATTTAGAAAATTTTCATTAAAATGGGAGAGAAAATATAACGAAACCTATTTTTATAGGAAGATGAATTTTTATATTGTTGACTATTCTTCTTCTAATTTTCAATATTTTAGTAATTAAATTATTATCAACATATTATTCAAATATACATTATAATTTTTACCTTTTTAACAATAATATATTTTGAGTCTTCAAATAATTAACATAAAAATTTGATTTTAGAAAAGGTAAAATTTCAAGCATAAAATGATCTTTTAAGAAATGTATCGACATGATAGAGTTTTTATTTTCAAAATTTTTTATATATATTTAATTTATTAATTAAATCGTATATGTCAATTTGATATTAATTGAATTTTTTTTGGATTTTTGGTGAATTTTTGGAAATTTTCTAAAAATTATTAAATTTTGGATTCATATTACTGTTATATCACTATGTTATTTCAGGAATAAATTTTTTTCAACTGATCCAAATTGTAAATTTTTTATAAGTATTTTGTGCCTTGTGCGATTATTTTTCTTTAACTGGAACATGTGATGTTTTGAACACTAAGAATCCCAAAAATAATTAAATCTATAATAAAAATGGATGTAAATGATTAGATTACCCACATTAAATGAGGTATATATCGAGATTCTCTGAAATAATTATGGTTATTAAAGTTGCAACTGAAAGACAAACTATTAGAAAATAGCTTTCCAAGTAAAAATTTTAACATCAATTTAAAATAAATCGACATGAAGAATGGTTTTAATGTTAATTTTTATGAATATATGATGTTGAAAGATACATTAAAAATTAGTTTTTAGAAAATAAAACTTACATATATACTTTTAATTTTTTTTAAAAAAAATTGTTGTTAAAATTATTTTTAGCTACTTTGATGATCAATTACCTATAAAATGGTGCTAAATGTATACATCTTAAAGAAAATTTAAAGTTAGTTTTACTAAATAACAAATTTAAATTTAATGTGATTCTATTTAAAATCAATAGTTAGTAATTTTTTTATTTTTCAAATCAAGTGCTTGTAACCTTTTTTTCCTGCATAAAAATTAATTTCATGATTGTGAATATTTTCTTCTCTACTAAAAATACACCAACCAGATCACTATTAAAATCATCACTCGAACTATTTATTTCAATCAATATTTAATTCATTCTATACTCCTATATCATCTTTCAATCACTTTTTTCTATAAATATCTCTATATTGTATATATTTCATAAATATTTTATCATGATATATATATTTTTCAAAAGATTCATATATTTTCAATAAATAAAACACTTTCAACAATCATTAATATTTTATATGAGATCTATAAGCTAGTGCTCAAGATAACTCATGAGTTTTTTATTTTAAATATAATTAATATCATAAAATGATCTCTAATTTTGGATGAAGCTAGTAAAAATATAGAGAAGATTTAAAAATATTACTTTTTTTTCATTTCATTTAAAAAAGGTTTAAATTATAATTTTATTTTCCCATTGATGTTATGTCATGCATACTAATATTAAACATTTTTGTAAAACATTTTTACATCGTCTATCTATATAAATGAGGTGAAAAGTGTTATTCCACCCCAGATTGTTATTTTTACAAGAGGATTCCACATCAAATTTGTATAACTGATATTGAATGGAAAATTTAACATTGGAGAAAATAAGATCTGGTAAAAAATGATATTAAAAAACAAAAAAAAACGATGTGAAATTTACTTTTTTAAAAATTATTGAATATTATGCCTATTTAAAATTTAAATTTCCTTGATAAATCCACTCAATATGCCATCTTAGGCATGCATCAATGTGGTGGAATATGATGAGGTTATTCAACAAGAGAATTATTCTCCAGTAATTTCATTATTAAATTTTATAATCATTTTATATAGTTTTTTTTAATAAAAAATATAACTTGAGTTCAAACAACTTCCTCAAAGGAAAAATTCCATGATTCTTTAATTTTCTGTTGAAAAATTTCTCATAATTTTACTGGATAAAAAACTAGATGAAAAAATTTCAACCCCTCAATCATATAAATATGTGTCTCTACCAAAAATAAAAGAATTTAGAAGAGTATAGTGGATACAATGGAAAACTATAATACTGAATCTATACTCATTTCTATTTTCAATTTTTCATAGTTGTATAATATTCTTTCCTTCCTCAGTCTTCTCCATCACCCTTCATATTGGGGGTAAATTTTAGAGTTATTAGGGAAAGTGAGGTTTTATTTTTATAATTATTGAGTTCTATCACATAATGAAATAAATTCCTTAATTTCTTAAGTTAAATCGGTTTCAATATTAAAATAAGATTTTTTTATCAAGATCAATAGTATTTAGTTTCAGATTCTGTTATTGTTGTTTCCATGTTTAATGATAATTACCCAACTCTACTAGGTTCTAGTTTATATATAATGGAATAGACTAGGGGTTTTTGGTGAATCACACAGATATTTTGAGTGCTTGTAATAGGGGGAAGTGGATTCTATTTATTTTTTATTAAAAATAAGGCATGGTCGTGTATTTATTAAGTCGGTTGTTTGTATTCACTAGATCTATCTAACACATTGTCATATGGGTAGATAAACATGATATTTTAGTAAGGATCATTATAATATCACCATTAGACCAAGGTAATGAGACGAAATGATTATAGAATATAACTTTCATTCAATTAGAAGAATATTATTTGATAAAATGGGACTATGATAGAATTGAAATTTGAAAACCAACCCTGACCCAATCACCATTCACATAGAACTATTTTCAATATTTTAATTAAAAGATTTCATTTATTTTTATATTCAACTAGGCTTCAAAAACACACCCTTTCTCAAACATGAAAGAAACATGACAACTGATTTTTTATACTCCTCTATAAATAAAACCTAGGTTAATGACTATAATATATTCTAATAAATGATATAATTATTTTTTACACACCCCTTGATAGGATAGTGTGATATCCTGGCACCATTGATGGGGATGAATTTCCTACTATATAACTATTTTTCAATTTATAGATATCTTACTATATTTATATAAAAATTTAACAGATCAAATGTATTTTTCATTCAATCATACTCATATAATTGTGAGGTTATTTCTACATGTGTTAACCAGATATATGGAGTTATAATTGCAAGTTCTACATAGGTATTTAGGGAGATCATTGATGATCTCATGTAGGACCTTGTACCATCCTTGCTAGCAGTAGTGAACAAGGAGCTCACCAAGATCCTTAAAAAATTCATAGTGTTCAATCAGTATTTAGATAAGGAAAATGAATACCACCATTATTAACTATAAAGTATATATCCTGGCAGTGGAATTACTACTCTAAGAACATTCTCACCTCAACATTACTAAGATGATACTAAATGCAGTCATAGGGGAACACATATTTCTAATGGATCCAGTTAATGTGGATAGAAACCCTTAAATTTAATAGTTTTCACTATTTTTCCAATGCACATGAAAACTCACCATCTTTATTTTGAAAATGGTTATTCATCACTTTTGGAGTTGTCCATAGATTAAGGAAAAAATAAAGCTGATTTTTGGATTTGAAGAAATATTGATGAATCCATTGTCGTATACTAAAACACTAATCAATGGGTATTAATAAACAATAATTGATCATGGTCTATCCACTAAATAGAGTAATGATTTTATATTATTTAACCTTGTTTTATTTTTAACATCTCAATCCACAAATGGACATAATTTTTACTGATTAATCAGAATTGTTTGAGTAGAATTTATATATATACATTGTAAAGTAACATGAGGATACCAACATTGAAGAGTATATGAAGATAAAAATTTTATAAATCGATACCCAACATGAATAATATGAGGTAATAAAATTATTTGTTCAAATGAAGGAGTAAGATCCATATTTTATGTTTCCCCCACATTGTTATAAATATATCAATACAAAGGGAATGGAATTGACACACTCCATCCCTGGGGATATCAACAAGGAAGGAATGATGATGTAAGATGGTATAATGTCCAGGTAATGGTTCATCTCAAAGAGACTAGACCCATCATCTGACTACAGATAATAGTTGGACTTTCGATCTAGAGGTAGTCAAAACTGTGGTATGACTTGTGGGTTAATCTTTGTTAATTCCTTAATTTCTTTCCCTTTCTAATTCCTAATATATTTTCTATTCTTTAAATATATTTCATATATTGTCATTTATGTTTTTTCTTGTAGTTTTTTAGAAAGTAGTATCTTAGAGATTAAATTAAAGATTATAATTCCAACAAATGAGGATGTGTATTTCCTTCCCAATTGTATTTTTCATGTATTATCTTATTGTTTTTCAATTATATTATAAATTAGTCACAATGAGGAAATTGTATAAAATATTTTTGGTGGATGGAAACTTTTTAGTTTAATATTTTCAATTTTTATTTTTCTATTTTTCTGTGTATTTTTAATTTTTTTGTGTTTATTTTTAAATTATATTATGTTTTTAAATAATGTGATCTTAAATAATTAAATTTCCCTTTTTTTAAACCCATATCAACATGTGAACTAATTTATCCCATAAAAATAAACATAAATGAATACTACAAATGACTTTGTTTTATGTTCATTTTTTTAGAATTTCATGAATTTTTTTTTGAATTTGGTGTCCCTTATTTCATATAATTGTATTTATCTTTAAAATAACCTTCCGATGAGGATTATAAATTTTTTTGCATATTCATTACATTCACCTCATTTCATGTGAGAAAAAATATATTTTTTATTTAACATGAATTTTATTTATTTTTCTCAAAACATTAGTACTTGAGGTACATGTATTGAAATTTATCGAGGAATTTATTTTTTAAAAACCCCCCTTACAAATAAAATATATTTTTTATATTGTTATAACTATACATTTAATCCATGTAGTCCTTAGTTTCCATGAACTAACTTTTTAGGTTTCCCCATTACAAGCCAAGTTAACCAATCCAAGAATCTTTGGAAGTAAAAATCGCATGATCTAGTTGAACATAAGGGTTGTGGAGTTATTTTATGATGTGATACAACTTCTTAAGCTACTTTTGAAAATAAATAATGGGCTAACATGTTGTATTGGATAAGATAAAAGGTATTTAGCTAAAAAAATGACTTTCAAGAAATATTCAAGAGAATAATTCTTAAAATAATTTTTTTTCTATCCAAGCTGCTAAAGAAATAAATATCAATTTTTTTAAGAAAAAAAGAAATTATATAATTGAAGATATGGGTTGTATCTAACAAAAACAACATGAATTTAATTGAAACCTCAACACATTAAAAAAAGTTGTGTAGAATTTGAAAATATCAATTAAAACGTCAATTCTGTTGAAGGTAATCAAATGCATATCATTCATGTTGCTAAACATTTTATTGTGTGGGAGTTCCACTATCATGAACCGAACCACCAGAGAATGGTTGGTTAGTAATAAACCACATTTGACACCTTGATTTTACCTAAAATAGGCCATGTTTTCGGGATATGCACCTAGTAGGAATAACACTAAAATGGGAGGCCTTACCCGAACTTTCTATACACATGTACCCAACCATATCCATCAAACAGTGCTAGAACATCATAAGAGAATGAAAAATATAGAGCATAAACCATTCACACAACAACCACTATTAAAGATACATCAAAATACATTAGTATTATAAAAAAATATATAGGTTAAAAATATACACCCAACAAAAAATATTGGGGGAAACTAAAACTGGAAATAACTGAAAAACGAAAAATAATGAAGAGAGCCCGAATCACAGTCTCCAAGGTTGGCCACAAAAAATAGATAGAACCATAAACCTCTATGCTCCACTGAAATCATGTCAACCAATATAGCTATTGATCTATCTATCACCTTTGTAATATGAATAAGTGCAGGAATAACCAATGTAGTAGTTAGTATATACATACCTGATTAATGCTTAGAAATCCAATGGACCAGTATAAATGTAAAATAGTTAGCTCAATCCATAAGAAATATGATAAATGAATCATAACATAATATTTAAACATAAATAACCCTAAGAGAGAGATATAAGGGATCTCCATCTCCACAATCATAAAGAAACCTATAGATTGGAGGGCTTACACTTTACTACTAACTATCACAGTGAAGGTAGAACTATCTTTTCTCCCTGAATATCATGTAATCTCTAGTGAATATGGATGTCCCATACCTCACTTCTATGTAGCTCAACTATAACATCCATGGTAATTAAAGAATAATACATATTTCATATTTATTAATATTTTTGAATTATATATTAGTTTTACTTTAAAGGATTTTCTATGTCTGATCTTATACCCGATACGCAACAACGGGTTTCATTGGAATCATACATTGCACACTAATATTATAATATTATTATTTTAAATGGTAGTCAAATCCAAGACATTGTATTGGTGTTAATTAACAATACTAAATAAAATATTATTATACATGATTTATAAATGTATTTACATTATCTAATAAAAATTTAGAGGCTTAACATAGGAATGAAAATAATTTTAAGCATAATTTACATTAAAATGCCGATTTTTCACCTTTTAATGGGGAACCCTCTTTAAATATAGTTTTGGTCACTTTAATAGATTAAAATTTACCAAATAAAATCCTTCTTTAGAATATGGACATCAAATTTTACTTTGGGTAATTTTTTTTTGGTATTTTACTGATAAAGTTCATTTTTTAAAGAATTGTGAAAAATATTGCATTTAAATTCAAAAGTTCCTTTTACTATAATTTATTTTTATGGTTATATTACCTTTTTAGTTGGTTTTAATGTGAAATTAAAATATATTTTTACCATTTAATCCAATTTCGGTCATTGCAATTAATTTCACTTTGAAATTGGACATAAACAAGTATCAATCTTTTGATAGTTATTGTTTCCTAAAAACACGTTATTTGTTTTGATAACAGGAATTAATTTTAAAATTAATTAATGGAACTTCTATGTTTTTAATTTGAAAAATACACATCAGTTTTGAATTCAGAATATCAAATATAGCTTAGGCTGAATTTTTGGTATTTTTTCTGAAAAACTACAATTTTTGATGAATAGTGAAACCACTTAGTGGTAGTTAAAAAAACTGAATTTTTCATTTAAATAAATTTTATCACTTCGGTGAATTGATTTTCAAAAATCTAACATACATGGTTGTTATCAAGAATTAAAATTTGGTTCACTAAGCTGAAAATAATTTGTGGTGAATAGTAACATTTGACTTTTATTTACCGCGGTTAAAGGTAAATAGGGTAATTCAAGATTAAAAGAATATTATAATATTTCAAAATAACTTTAACACTTGTAAAAAGCTTATGGTTGAGTCATTTACGAACATGGGAATCATTGAGTCGATTTTAGGACCCCATTGAGCCACTTGGTAATGATAAGGACAATTTAGATTAATTAACTTAATGTAAAGGAAAATATGAAAAAGGAAAATATCTTTTAGTAAATTAATTTTTAGAAGGGGTTATATAAATTATCTTGTTTCCTATAAATATTCATTGGAAATATAAAAATATTTACTACATGATAGTATTTTTTTATAATTTTTAGTAATCGAATAAATTAAAGTATTCATGACACAATAATGATGCAGTACTTACCTATTTAATAAATGATTTAAATAAATAAGATTATAATGATTAAAATATTATAGAAAACATGTCCAATTTTGTTTGGATGATTTTATTTCGACCATGAGTCATCTTATCTTCATATTTAATGTTTTTTTGGATCTTTTGAAACCTAATATCATTATATAATAAAATAATATTTTCACATTTTCCTAAAGAGCCCCTCCTCTCCCTTATAAAAGGAGACCATTTAAATCTAATTACTCAAACCTCTCAAGCCATTTGGATCGTCCAAAATGTACCCAATTAAGTTCCCTACATACCTATCCTCCTCCAAGAGGCCTTAACTTAGGAATAAGGCACTTCAAGAAGTCCTTTGGTTCAAACCAAATAGAGTAACCCAAATTAATGGTAACAATTTTTCTTAAATAGTTTACTTTTATTTTACTTCTGCAACGACTAAACTCTTTTTATTACTTTATTTTGTAACAACACCAGTATAATCAATATACTAGGATGTTTTAATGGGAAGTATTCGAACTTCACTTACGCACACCTCCATCTAATGGATAAAGATCATAATGTTTCTGTGGAAGGAAAACTAAGGCCTCACGAAACGATGATTGTTCAATTACATCTTACCACCTCTCATGGTGGAAATTATGATGGAAATGTATTAATATATGATATATATTATGTTTCTGATTTTCTTACACTATTTTACTTCCCATTTATAGCATTACTTTATGGTTTCCAAAGTGGGTAAATATGATAATCTCATTTGAGGAAGTGCGGACTACCGCCCCCTCAATGTGATTTGATTCGTTAATGCCTTATGTGAGATGTATGAAGGATGGAGTTAACTATATTATTCATGAAATTATACTGGAATTATTATATACCTTTGTATCATTATGATATAATTCCATTATAACTAGAAATAGAAATGAAATTAGCGTTCATTTATACGTACGGCTTACCGTCTCCATGAACGATGCATTTCATTTCTTACCTCCAAATGGTATGTACTATTATAAATACATGTATATTATGGATATATATGATATATATGATATATAAATCATTAATATAATTCTAGATATAATGAACCTTTTACAAAATGGACAACTTATAAATATAAGGTGTTCATTTTTGACTCAAGTACCAAATATTGACAAAATGGACGTTATTAACTTAAATGATTGCATAATGTTTATAACATGGTAATATGTGATATAAAAGGAATAATAAAATTGAAAAAGGTTCTTAAGAAAGTAAAAATTAACTTTAGTTTATTATTCAGGAGATTAAAGAATGATCGAGTCATGTCAGACACGAGGTAAGGGACTTCATCTCAATCTCCTTTCATTGAGGCATTTTTTGTTTTATACACGAACTTATTTTATACATTGTATAAACCCCTTTTAATTTTCATTTTATTCAAAGAGAATATTTTCTATATGAAGTGTTTTACTAAATGACAAAAAGGAATGTTTTTTAACATAAGCAGTGACAACAACCTTTCCGCCGCTGCGAGTATTATTTGATCTTTGGCTTCCTTAACAAGACGAAATGTTTTCAAAAGGAAAAATAAATAACATATACTATTTTTACATATTTTGGTATTGAAAATGATTTTGAGAATAGATTTATTATTCCATATCTTGAAATGATATTTTATTATTTCAATGTTTAATTATTATCTTTCCGTTATGCATATGTTATGTGTTATGATCATGTTATGGTTTTTGGGAATTATTTACATATACGGGTGCTTCTGTGATAAACATAGGGTGGATGAGCCCAAGATAGATTTCCAATGCATTGGATAACATGAAGGGGGTAAACATGAATGTTTCTCCTAATAGATTTAGGGAATATACTATGATGTGTATTCCAAAGTAACTCCCTATGTAGCTGTGATAACTAAAATGTATGTATGATATGGATGCCACAAGTTACGTTTATGATTAATGATTTCTATGTGTCTTTCATAAATCTTATGATTTCATGATGTAAGTAAATGATTTCATATTTTGTATGTATTTATGAACAAATGTTTTCATTCTTTGTTTTATAACCCATACTGAGCTTTTTATGCTCATCCGATGTTTTGAAATGTTTTCACAGGACATAATGATGAATAGGGTCAAGGATGGGATCAAGGAAAAGTCATGCTGTCTAAAACATGGAACTAGACATGAGTCTTTTTTTCAAGAGTTCATGTTTTGTAAAAAAATGGAAACTTTGTATAAGTGTCTACCTTGTAATCTTGTGAGATGTAATAGTAATGTCCTAATTCTCTAAAACACTAATCATGAAAATATCATCAATGTGAATTATTCATTTTATTCAATATTAAGTAATGTTTATGGATGGGTCCTTATAGTTGGTATCAGAGGTCAGTTTGGATAACTTTAGGTGTTAGTGTATTGTTAAAGTAATATCCATAAAGTAATTTTTGTTAATATTGACATTATATAGCACTTCCAAATTACCATTTTGCTTAGCATATGTTTGTTTTGTGTTCAGAATGGTTTTCTGCAGAGGAAACAGTGCAGCTATGTTGGGAAGACATCAGGAGGAAAACAACCTTCCAAATCAGCAACCTGGGAAGGTCAGAATCTGAACTAAACAATTTTTTACAATGATGGAATAATTTACTCAGTCTATAAATGGTTGTGGTATCCATGTACGAGATCAGCCAAATCAACCACAGAGGAACATGTCAGTAGTGGAGAATTTCATGAGGAAACATCCCCCATCATTCAGAGGATCATCTGACCTTGTGCGAGCTGAAGGGTGTATTAAAGAAGAAGAGATGATTTTTGATGTCATGGGTTGTTTAGAACATCAAAATTTTAGTCTTACTATTTACCTTTTTGAAGGTGAAGCTGATCAGTGGTGGTCGATGGTAAAAAATTTCAGGGATAGTAAGGAGATTGATGCTCTCGATTGGGATGAATTCAAAGCTATGATTCTTAAGAAATATTTTCCTAAGGTGGCCCATCTTTGGATGGTAAAAAAATTCCTATAATTGAGGAATGAGGATGATTCAGTGGTTGCTTATTAAGAAAAATTCACTCGACTGGCAAGGTATGCTCCAAATTTCATATGATATCTTGATAGAAATATCATCCTTTTTTACTCAAGATTTAAAAAAAAGTAATGAAGGTCTTTAGCTTCTCGTTAGTTAAAATGTTATGAAAAACTTGTTCGCTGTGTGGAGAAGGTGGAAATAGAATTTTCTGATGATCATGTATTCTTTGAAAAACAACAAAATAAGAGGTCGAGGTGGCAGGTGAAAGGGAAAAACTCTTCAAAAAAATCTAACGGTATGAATCTTAAGATTACAGTTTGTGAAAATTGTGGTAAACAGAATGTTGGGGAATGTCTTTTGAATTCTGGTAAGTGTTATCAATGTGGTAAAATGGGACATAAGGCTCCTAATTGCACTGAAAAAGATTAGGATAATGGTAAATGAGAATCTGATTTATAGTCAGTAAAATGTTTTAAGTGCAATTAAATGGGTCATTATGCAAATGAGTGTCCAAAAATGAACTCAACCAAAGGAAAGGAACCATACTACAAGCAGAAAGAGGTGGTGAAATATTTTTCAACTACTTCAGCAGATGTTGGTCCATCAAATTAAGTTGTATCAGGTACATTATTTGTTTGTTCAGAATATTCCAATGTGTTGTATGATTCAGGGTCTACACATTCTTTCATTTCTGAGAAGTTTTCTACTAAATTGGGAATTCCATCTCATGATATAAATACTGAACTTACGGTAAAAACACCTGGATGAAATGTTGAGACAAAAAGAAAACATAAGAACTTTCATGTCCTTTTGTGCGGAAAGAATCTACCAGCAAACCTTATTGTTTTTCCTCTAGTAGAGTTTGATGTTATATTGGGCATGGATTGGGTTTCTATTTATCATGCTAAGATTGAATTCAGAGCTAAAGAGGTTTCTTTTCAGAAGGATTTTCAGTTTTTATACTAAAATTAACCCTTTCTATTGATAACATATCAGGAAGCTGAGAAACTAGTAAAACATGGAAATGAATGTTACCTTGCACATATTGTTGAAAACAAAGGAACTTTTCAGATTAACGACATGCCTTGATGTTTTTCTTGATGAGTTTCCTGGTATTATACTTCATCAAGAAGTTGAATTTACTGTTGACCTAGTTCCTTATGCTAATCCAATTTTAAAACCCCTTTATAAAATGTCTCAAATTGAACTTTTAGAGTTAAAGAAGCAGTTGTCGGCTTTATTAGATAAAGGTTTCATTTGACCTAGCACATCACCATGGGGTGCTCCTTTATTGTTAGTTAAAAAAGAAAGATGGTTCAATGAGACATTGCATTGATTATAGATAATTGAATAACATCACAATTAAGAATAATTATCCTTTGCCTCATATCGATGTTTTGTTTGATCAGCTCCAGGGAGGTGAATATTTTTCAAAGATAGACTTGAGGTCGGGGTACCATACGTTGAAAGTAAAGGAAGCAGACATTCCAAAGACTGCGTTTCATACTCGATATGGCAATTATGAATTTTTAGTTATGACTTTTGGGTTAACCAATGCACCTGTTGTATTCATGGATATTATAAATAGAATTTTCCATGAGTTCTTAAATAAGTTTGTGGTTGTGTTCATTGATGATATTTTGTTTTATTACAAAAGTAAGAAGGAACATGAAATTCATTTAAGGGTTGTCGTGCAAACCTTAAAAGAAAAAAACATTATTGGAAATTCAGCAAGTGTGTGTTTTGGATACAAAAAATATCTTTCCTTGGTCACATTGTTTAAAAAAATGGTATAACTGTTGATCCTGTTAAAATGAAAGTTGTTGAAGAATGGCCAAGAACCAAAAATATAACCGAGATCCATAGTTTTCTTGGTTTAGAAGGTTATTACTGGAGGTTTTTTGAAACTTTTTCATGGGTATCTAGTCCAATGACTAAGTTAACTTGAAAAGGTGTTAAGTTCGTCTGGACAAAATAATGTGATGATTGTTTTTAGGAATTGAAAAGGAGATTGGTGAATGCTCCAGTTTTGGCACTACCATCTAGAAATGGCGAGTTTGTTATCTGTAATGATGCTTCGTTGAAAGTACTAGGTTGTGACTTAATGAATAATTATCTGGTAATTGCTTATGCTTCACGTCAGTTGAAACCTCATGAGTTAAATAACCCTACACATGATTTGGAATTAGCTGCTGTTGTTTTTTATTTAAAAATTTGGAGGTATCATTTGTATGGAGTAAAGTGTGAAATATATACTGATCAAAAAAGTTTGAAGTATATATTCACTCAAAAATAATTGAACATGAGACAGAGGATATGGTTGGAACTAATCAATAATTATGATTTCATGATCCATTACCATTCGGGAAAAGAAAATAAAGTGGCTAATGCTTTGAGTCGAAAATCTAATGTCTCATTAGCCATGCTACGTTTGCAATGAGATCCTTTGGTTTTAGATTGGATGAACTTTGTCATAGAAGTTTTTGTTGTAGGAAATTCTTCTATTTTGTTTCAGGTGTCAGTGAAATCATCTCTGTCAGACAGAATTAAGAAAGCACATAAAGAAGACAATGAGCTATAGAAAAATGTAGAGTTGGTTCAGAAGGGTAAGTTGCCTGAATTTAACATTGACAATGATTGGGTTTTGAGATTTGGAAAGTGATTATGTGTTCCTTGTGATTCACAGTTGAAAAATGAGTTGTTATGTGAAGCTCATAGTTCTCTGTTTTCAGTTCATCCTGGTCGTACTATTATTTACAGAGATATTCGAGAGTATTAATGGTGGGATGGAATGAAAGAAGATATTGCTGATTTTACTGTGAAGTGTTTGACTTGTCAGCTGGTTAAAGAAGAGTGACAGTTACTGAAAGGTATGCTTCAGCCTCTACCAGTGCCAGAGTGGAAATGGGAAAAATATATCCATGGAATTTTTTGTGGGATTACCAAAGAAATCATGAGGTAATAATGCAATCTGGGTTATAGTTGACCGATTGACTAAATCCGCTCATTTCCTTCCTATTAGAGATACTTTCTCTCTAGATAAACTTGCTCAGGTGTATGTTAATGAGATAGTCAGGGTGCATGGAGTTCCCCTATCTATTGTATCTGATTGTGATCCCAGGTTCACTTCTAACTTTTGGAAAGGCCTTCAGAAGTCATTGGGTACTGAATTAAATTTTAGTAAATCTTTTCACCCTCAATCAGATGGGCAGCCAGGACGAACAATTCAAACCATGGAGGATACGCTACGTGCTTCTTCACTAGATTATCAGGGATGTTGGGACCAACATCTTTTTTTCGTTGAATTTTCATATAATAAGAGATTTTATTCCAGTACATATATGGCTCCATTTGAGGCATTATATGGAAAGAAATGTCAAACTCCAGCATTTTGGGATGAATTAGGTGAAAGGAAGCTGATGGGACCATAATTGGTATAAGAGATAGCAAAAAACGTTCAAGTGATTCAAAACCACATAAGAACAGCTCATAGCAGACTGAAAAGTTATGCAGATAACCAAAGGAAGGATCTTTCCTTTGAGGTAGGTGATCATGTCTTTCTGAAAGTTTCTCCATGGAAAAGTGTGATGAATTTTGGTTAGAAGGGAATGTTGAGTCCAAGGATCATTGAACCTTATAAAATTCTAGAGAAAGTTGGATCAGTTGCTTATAGAGTGGATTTACCTCCATGTTTATCCCAGGTACACAATGTTTTTCATGCTCCAATGTTGAGAAAGTATATGCCAGATCCATCTCATGTTTTGAGCCCAGAGGTAGTTCAGTTGGAAGAGAATCTCTCTTATGAAGAACAACAGGTCCATATTCTTGACCATATAGAGAATGTGTTCCAGAATAAGGTAATTCACCTGGTAAAGGATTTGTGGAAAAACCATATGGTTTAAGAGGAAACATGGGAATATGAAAATTCTATGATGGATAAATACCCCCACTTATTTTGATAAGTGAATAAAAATAGCAAGGGCGCAATTCCAAAAAGGGGGAAGGATGTAACATCCCAGGTAAATGAGGAATAAGACATATTTCATATTTATTAATATTTTTGAATAAAATATGAATATTACCTTAAAGGGGTTTCTATGTTCGATAGCGTACTCGATACGCAACAACGAGTTTCTTTGGAATCTTACGTTGAACACTAATAATATAATAATATTATTTTAAATGGTAGTTATCTCCTCGTCATTGTATTGGAGGGAATGAAAAAAACTAACTACAATATGTTTATACATGATTGTTAAATATATTTACATTATCCAATAGAAATTTAGAGTCTTAAAAGGTGAATGAATCTAATTTTAAGCATAATATACATTAAAAGGATGATTTATCACCTTTTAATGGGGAACCCTCTTTAAATATAGTTTTGGTCACTTTAATACATTATTATTGGCCAAATATAATCCTTCTTTATAATGGGGAATTGAAATTTTACTTTGAGAATTTTTTTGGTAGTTTTCTGATAAACTTCATTTTTTAATGAATAGTGAAAAATATTGTATATTAATTCAAATGTGACTTTTAGTTTATTTATATAGTTAGATTATATTTTTAGTTGGGTTTAAAGTGAAATTAAAATATATTTTTACCATTTAATCCAATTTTGGTCATTGGAATTAATTTCACTTTGAAATTGGACATAAATGAGTATCAATCTTTTGATAGTTATTGATTCTTAAAAACAAGCTATTTGTTTTGATAATGAGAATTAATTTTAAAATTAATTAATTCCACTTTTACATTTTTAATTTGGAAGAATAGAGATAATTTTTGAATTTATAATATCAAATATATCTTAGGCTGAATTTTTTTTATTTTTATGATAACATCAATTTTCGATGAATAGTGAAACCATTTAGTGGAAGTTAAAAAAACAGAATTTTTCATTTAAATGGAATTTCACCACTTCTGTGAATTGAATTTCAAAAATCCAACATACATGGTTGTTATCAAGAAGTAAAATGTGGTTCATTAATATGAAAATAATTTTTGGTGAATAGTATCTTTTGACTTTTATTTACCGTGGTTAAAGGTAAATATTGTAATTCAAGGTAAAAAAAATATTATAATAATTCAAAATTACCTGAACACTTGTCCAAAAATTATTGGTTGAGTCATTTACGGCCATGGGAATCATTGGGTTGATTTTGGGACCCCATTGAGCCACTGGGGAGTGATAGTGACAATTTAGATTAATAAACATAAAGTAAAAGAAAATATGTCAAAAGGAAATACCTTTTAGTAAATTAATTTTAAGAAGGGGTTATATAAATTATAATTTTTCCTATAAATATTCATTTTAAATCTAGAAATATTTCCTACATGATAGGATTTGTCTATAATTTTTATACGTCGAATAAATTAAATTATTAATGACATAATAATGATGCAGTATTTACCTCATTAATAAATGATTTAAATAAATAAAATTATAAAGATTAAAATATTATACAAAACATGTCCAATTCGGATTGGGTGATTTTCATTCGACCGCTAGTCAACTTAGCTTCATCTTTAATGATTTGTGGACCTTTTGAAAATTAATATCATTAGGTAATAAAATAATATTTTCACACTTTCCTAAAAAGCCCCTCCTCTCCCTTATAAAAGGAGACCATTTCTATCCAATTCATCACACCTCTCAAGCCATTTGGCTCGTCCAAACTCTACCCAATTAAGCTCCCTACAACCCTCTTCTCCTGCTTGAAGCATTACCTTAGGCAGAAGGCACTTCAAGAAGTCCTTTGGATCAAACCAAAGGGAGTTACCCAAATTAAAGGTAATCGTTTCCCTTAAATTGTTTTCTTTTATTTTACTTTTCCAACCCCTAAATTCTTTTTATTCCCTTATTTTGTAACAAAACTAGTATCCTCAATATACTAGGTTTTTGTTATGGGAATTATTCTAACTACACATACACACACCTCCATCTAATGGATGAAGAACATAATGTTTCTGTGGATGGAAAACTAAGGCCTCACGAAACGATGATTATTCAATTACATCTTACTACCTATAATGGTGGAAATTATTATGGAACTGTATTTATATATGATATATATTATGTTTATGATTTTCTTATTCTTATGTACTTCTCATTTATAGCATTCCATTATGGTTTCCATAGTGGTTAAATACGATAATCTCATTTGGGGATGTGCAGACTACCTCCCCCTCAAAGTGATTTGATTCGTTAATGCCTTATGTGGGATGTATAAAGGGTGGAGTTAACTATATTATATATGATATTAAACTGGAATTATAATATAGCTTTGTATCATTATTTTCTAATTTCTTTTAAATCATAAATATAAATGAAAGTAGCGTTCATGAGTACGTACGACTTACTGTCTCCAGGAACGGTGCATTTCATTTCTTACATCCAAATGTTATGTACTATTATAAATAAATGTATATGATGGATATATATTAAATATATGATATATAAATCAGGAATATCATTCTGAATATAATTAAACTTTTACCACATGGACAACTTATAAATATTAGGTGTTCATTTTTGACTCAAGAACCAAATATCGACAAAATGAACTTTATTAACTTAAATGATTGCATAATGTTTATAACATTGTAATATGTGATATAAAGGGAATAATAAACTTGAAAAAGGTTCTTAAGAAAGTATAAATTATATTTAGTTTATTATTAAGGAGATTAAAGAATGATCGAGTCAAGTCGGACACGAGGTATGGGACTTCGTCTCAATATCCTTTCATTGAGGCATTTTTAGTTTTATACACGACCTTATTTTATACGGCTTATAAACCCCATTAACTTTTCATTTTAATCAAAGGTAATCTTTTTTATACGAAGCATTTTACTAAAGGACAAAAAGGAATGTTTTCTTAACATAAGCAGTGACAACGGCCTTTCCGCTACTGCGAGTATTATTAGATCTTTGGCTTCCTTAACAAGCTGAAATGTTTTTAAAAGGAAAAATAAATACCATATACTGTTTTTACATATTTTTGTATTGAAATTGTTTTTGTGAATGGATTTATTATTTGAATATCTTGAAATGATATTTTATTATTTAAATTTGGAAATATTATCATTCCTTTATGCTTATGTTATGTGTTATGATCATGTTATTGTTCTTGGGCCTTATTTACATATATGGGTGGTTCCGTGATAAACCTAGGGGGGTGAGCCCAAGATAGCTCTCCAATGCATTAGGTAACATGACGGAGGTAAACATGAATATTTCTACTAAGATATTTAGGGAATATACTGTGATGGGTATTCCAAAGTAACTCCATATGTAGCTGTGATAGCTACAATGTAGGCATGATATGGATGCCACAAGTTACCTTTGTGATTAATTATTTCTATGTGTCTTTCATAAAACTTATGATTTCATGAGGTAAGTAAATGATTTCATGTTTTGTATGTATTTGTAAACAAATTTTTTCATTATTTTTTTTATAACCCTTACTGAGCTTTTTATGCTCATCCGAAGTTTTGAAATGTTTTCACATGACTTAATGATGAACAGGGTCAAGGATGGGATCAAGGAAAAGTCATACTGTCTAAAACATGGAAGTAGACATGACTCTTTTTTTCAAGAGTTCATGTTTTTAAAAAAAATGGAAAATGTGTTTATGTGTTTAACTTGTAATCTTTTGAGATTTAATAGTTATGTCCTAATTATCTAAAACTCTAATCCTAAAAAGATCTTCAATGTGAATTATTCATTTAATTCATTATTAAGTAATGTTTAAGGCCGGTTCCTTATAGTTCGTATCATAGGTCAATTTAGATAAATTTAGGTGTTAGTGTATTGTTATTATATTATCCATAAAGTAATTTATGTGAATATTGACACCATATAGCAATTCCAGATTACCATATTGCTTCGCCTAAGATATTTTTGTGTTCAGAATGGTTTTCCACAGAGGAAACATGGCAGTTGTATTGGGAAGACATCAGGAGGAAGACAACCTTCCAAATTAGCAACCTGGGATGGTCGGAATCGGAACTGAACAGTTTGTTACAGTGATGTAACAGTTGAATCAGGCTATAAATGGTGGTGGTATCCATGTACGAGATCAACCAGATCAACCAGATCAAAAAGTTAGTCTTGCTATTTACTGTTTTGAAGGTGAAGCTGATCAGTGGTGGTCGATGTTGAAAAATATCAAGGACAGTAAGGATATTGATGCTCTCAATTGTGATGAATTCAAAGGTATGTTTCTTGAGAAATATTTTTCTATGGTGGTTCGTCTTAAGATGGAAAAACAATTCTTGGAATTGAGGCTGGAGGATGACTCAGTGGTTGCTTACAAAGAAAAATTCACTCGACTGGCAAGGGTTGCTCCAAATTTCATACGAGATCTTGACAGTAAAATCATCCATTTTTACTCATGATTAAATCCAATGTATCTAGGGGATTTAGATTCTCATGAGTTCAAAAGTTATGAAAAACATGTTCATTGTGCGGAGAATGTGCAAGTGGAATTTACTGATGATCAGGTATTCTTTGACAAATAACAAAATAAGAGGTCGAGGTGGCAGGTGAAAGGGAATAACTCTTCAAAAAATTCTGATGGTAAGAAACTTAAGATTACAGTTTGTGAAAATTGTGGTAAAAAGAATGGTGGGGAATATCATTTGAATTCTGGTAAGTGTTATCAATGTGGTAAAATGGTACATAAGGCTTATAATTTCACTTAAAAAGATCCGGGTAATGGTAAGACAAAATATGATTTACCATCAGTAAAATGTTTTAAGTGCAATGAAATGGGTCATTATGAAAATGAGTGTCTAATAAAGAACTCATCTGAAGGAATGAAACCCGACTACAAGCAGAAAGGGGTGGTGAAATCTTTTACAACTAATTCAGCAGAAGATGGGCCATCAAATGAAGTTTTATCAGGTACACTGTTTGTTTGTTCATATTATGCTAATGTATTGTTTGATTCAGGATCTACACATTCTTTCATTTCTATGAAGTTTTCTACTAAATTGGGAATTCCATATCGTGATATGAATAATGAACTTACTGTAAAAACACCTGGAGGTAATGTTGAGAAAAAAAGAAAACATAAGAACATTCCTGTCCTTGTCTGTGGAATGAATCTACCTGTAAACCTTATTGTTTTGCGTCTAGTAGAGTTTGATGTTATATTGGGCATGGATTGGCTTTTTATTTATCATGCTAATATTGACTGCAAAGCTAAAGATGTTTCTTTTTAGAATTATTTTCAGATTTTATACAAAATTGAACCCTTGCTGTTGATAACATATCAGGAAGCTAAGAAACTAGTAAAAGATAGAAATGAATGTTACCTTGAACATATTGTTGGGAAAAAAAGTAACTATTCAGATTTATGATGTGCCTTGATATTTTTACTGATGAGTTTCTTGGTATTATACCTAATCGGGAAGTTTAATTTACTGTTGACTTAGTTCCTGATGCTAATCCAATTTCAAAACCCCCTTATCGAATGGCTCAAATTTAACTTTTAGAGTTAATGAATCAATTACATGAGTTATTAGATAAAGGTTTCATTCGAACTAGCACATCACCATGGGGTGCTCCTATCTTGTTTTTAAAATGAGATTTTGCATTGATTATAGAGAAATGAATAAATTCACTTTTATGAATAAGTATCCTTTTCCTCATATTGTTGATTTTTTTTATCAGCTCCAGGGAGCTCAATATTTTTCATAGATTGACTTGAGGTCAGGGTACCATCAGTTGAAATTAAATGAATCAAACATTCCTAAGACTGCGTTTTATACTAGATATGGCCATTATGAATTTGTATTTATGCCTTTTGGGTTAACCAATTCACCTGCTGTATTCATGGATCTTATGAATATAATTTTCTATGAGTTCTTGGATAAGTTTGTGGTTGTGTTCATTGATGATATTTTGGTTAATTCCAAATGTAAGAAGTAACATAAAAGTCATTTAAGGGTTGTATTTCAAACCTTAAAAGAAAATAAACTTTATGGGAAATTCAACAAGTGTGAGTTTTGGTTACAACAAATTTCTTTCCTTGGTCACATTGTTTCAAAAAATGGCATAACTGTTGATCATGTTAAAACGAATATTGTTGAAGAATGGCCAAGACCCACAAATATAACCAAGATCCGTAGTTTTCTTGGTTTGGCTGGTTATTACCGAAGGTTTTTTGAAAATTTTGCATGGTTATCTAGTCCAATGACTAAGTTAACTTGAAAAGGTGTTAAGTTCATCTGGACAAAAAGATGTGATGATTGTTTTCAGAAATTGAAAAGGAGATTGGTGAATGCTCTAGTTTTGGCACTACATTACAGAAATGGTGAGTTTGTTATCTATATCGATGCTTCGTTGAAAGGACTGGGTTGTGTTATAATGGAGAATGATCATGTAATTGCTAATGCTTCACGTCAGTTGAACCCACATGAGTTAAATTACCCTAGACAAGATTTGCAATTAGCTGCTGTTGTTTTTTGCATTAAAAATTTGGAGGCATCATTTGTATGGAGTGAAGTGTGAAATATATACTAATAAAAAAAGATTGAAGTATATATTCACTCAAAAATAATTGAACATGAGATAGAGTAGATGGTTGGTACTAATCAATGATTATGATATCACGATCCATTACCATCCGGGAAAATAAAATAAAGTGGCCGATGGGTTGAGTCGAAAATATAATGTTTCATTAGCCATGCTACGTTTGGAATGAGATCCTTTGGTTTTTGATTTGATGAACTTTGGCATAGAAGTTGTTGTTGTAGGAAATTCTTCTGTTTTGTTTCAGGTGTTAGTGAAATCATCTCTATGAAGTAGAATTAAGCAAGCGCAAAAAAAGACAACGAGTTGCAGAAAAAGGTATAGTTGGTTCAAAAGGGTACGTTACCTGAATTTTACATTGATAACGATTGTGTTTTGAGATTGGGAAAGAGATTATGTGTGCCTTGTGATTTACAGTTGACGAATGAGTTATTATGTGAATCTCATAGATCTCTGTTTTCATTTCATCATGGCAGTACTAAGATGTTAAGAGATCATCAAGAGTATTACTAGTGGGGTGGAATTAAAAGAGATATTGCGGATTTTACTTTAAAGTGTTTGACTTATCAGTAGGTTAAAGCAGAGATAAGGTTGTCGAAAGGAATGTTTTAGCCTCTACCGGTGCCAGATTGTAAATGGGAAAATATATCCATGGACATTGTTGTGGGATTAGAAAAGACATCTAGAGGTAATAATGCAATCTGTGTTATAGTAGAACGGTTGAATAAATCTACTCATTTCATTCCTATTAGAGATACTTTGCCTCTAGATCAACTTTCTCAGTTGTTTGTTAAAGAGATAGTCAGGTTGCATACAGTTCCCCTCTCCATTGTATCAGATCGTGATCCCTGGTTCAATTCTATCTTTTGGAAAGGCCTTCAGAAGTCATTGGGTACTGAATTAAATTTTAGTACCGCTTTTCATCCTCAATCAGATGGTCAGTAAGAACGAACAGTTCAGACCTTGGAGGATATACTACGTTCTTGTTCACTGAATTATCAGGGAATTTGGGACCAACATCTTTCTTTGTATGAATTTTCATATAATAACAGCTTTCATTCTAGTATACATATGGCTATATTTGAGGAATTATATGGAAATCATTGTCTAAGTCTAGCATCTTGGGATGAAGTAGGTGAAAGGAAGCTGATGGGAACAGAATTGGTAGAAGAGATGGCAGAAAAAGTTCAGTTGATTCAGAAGCACAAGAGAACAGATCAGAGCAGACAGAAATGTTATAAATATAACTCGAGGAAGGATCTTTTTTTTGAGGTAGGTGATCATGTCTTTCTGAAAGTTTCTCGAAGGAAAAGTGTGATGCGTTTTGGTAAGAAGGGAAAGTTGAGTCTGTGGTTCATTAGACCTTATGAAATTCTGGATAATGTTGTATCAGTTCCATATAGAGTTGATTTACCTTCAATTTTATCCCATGTACACAATGTTTTTCATGTTTCAATATTGAGAAAGTATATGCCAGATCCGTCTCATGTTTTGAGCCCAGAGGTAGTTCAGTTGGAAGAGAATCTATATTAAAAAGAACAACAAGTCCAGATTTCTGACTGTAGAGAGCAAGTGTTGTAGAATAAGGTAATTCACCAGGTAATGGTTTTGTGGAGAAACCATGTGGTTGAATGGGAAACATGTGAATATGAAAATTCTATGAGTGATAAATACCCCAACTTATTTTGATAAGTGAATAAAAATAGCGAGGAAACAATTCCGAAAAGGGGGGAAGGATGTAACATCCCAGGTAAATAAAGAATAAGACATATTTCATATTTATTAATATTTGTGAATTAAATATTAATTTTACTCTAAAGGGGTTTCTATGTTTTATAGCGTACCCGATACGTAACAACAATTTTCTTTAGAATCTTATGTCGCACAATAATAATATAATATTATTATTTTAAATGGTAGTTAACTCTTAGGCGTTGTATTGGAGAGAATGAACAAAATAACTACAATATGATTATACATGACTGTTAAATGTATTTACATTATCCAATAAAAAGTTAGAGTCTTAAAATGTGAATGAATCTAATTTTATGCATAATTTACATTAAAAGGCCGATCTATCTACTTTTAATTGGGAACCCTCATTAAATATAGTTTTGGTCACTTTAATAAATTCTAATTGACCAAATAAAATCCTTCTTTATAATGGGGTCATAAAATTTTACTTTGGGTAATTTTTTGTTATTTTTCTGATAAAGTTCATTTTTAATGAATAATGAAAAATAATGTATTTGAATTCAAAAGTGCCTTTTAATATAATATATTTATATAGTTAGATTATATTTTTAGTTGGTTTTAAAGTTAAATTAAAATATATTTTTACCATTTAATCCAATGTTGTTCATTGGAATTAATTTCACATTGAAAATGGACATAAATGAGTATTAATCATTTGATAGTTATTGTTTCTTAAAAACATGCTATTTGTTTTGATAACGAGAATTAATTTTAAAATTAATTAATGCCACTTATATGTTTTGAATTTGAAAAAATAGACATCATTTTTGAATTCGGAATATCAAATATATCTTAGGCTGGATTTTTGGTATTTTTCTGAAAAACTTCAATTTCTGATGAATAGTGAAACCACTTAGTGTTAGTTAAAAAAACATAATTTTTCATTTAAATAAAATTTTACCACTTCTGTGAATTGAATTTCAAAAATCCAACATACATGGTTGTTATCAAGAAGTAAAATGTGGTTCATTAAGTTGAAAATATTTTTGGTGAATAGTAACCTTTGACTTCTATTTACCGAGGTTAAAGGTAAATAGGGCAATTCAAGGTTAAAAGAATTTTATAATAATTAAAAATTACCTTAAAACTTGTCCAAAACATTTTGGGACCCCATTTAGCTACTTGGGTGTGATAATGACAATTTAGTTTAATTAACATAAAGTAATGGAAAATATGACAAAAGCAAATATATTTTAGTAAATTAATTTTTAGAACAGGTTATATAAATTATCTTTTTGCCTATAAATATTCAGTGGAAAGATAAATAAATTTCCTACATTATATTATTTTTTTAAAAAATTTAGACATCGAATAAATTAAATTATTTTTGACACAATAATGATGCAGTATTTACCTCATTAATAAATGGTTTAAGTAAATAAGATTTTAATGATAACAATATTGTCCAAAACATGTCCAATTATGATTGGATGATTTTATTTCGACCATGAGTAATCTTATATTCATCTTTAATTATTTTTTCGACCTTTTAAAACTGAATATCATTATATAATAAAATAATATTTTCACACTTTCCTAAAGAGCCCATCCTCTCCCTTATAAAAGGAGACCACTTCTATCCAATTCCTCACACCTATAAAACCATTTGGATCTCCAAACTCTGCCCAATTAATCCCCTTACATCCCTATCCTCTTCCTAGAAGCCTTACCTTAGGCAGAAGGCATTCAAGAAGTCCTTTGGTTCATCCCAAATGGAGTTACCAAAATTAATGGTAATAGTTTCTCTTAAATTGTTTTCTTTCATTTTACTTCTCCAACCTCTAAACTATTTTTCATCCTTTATTTTTTAAGAAAAACAGTATCCTCAATATACTAGGATTATTTTATGTGAATTATTCTAACTAAACATAAAAACACCTCCATCTAATGGATGAAGAACATAATGTTTCTATGGATGGAAAACTAAGGCCTCACGAAACGATGATTGTTCAATTACATCTTACCACCTCTCATGGTGGCCATTATGATGGAACTATATTTATATATTCTATATATTATGTTTATGATTTCTCTATGCTTCTGAAATTTCCATTTATAGTATTCCTTTATGGTTTCTATAGTGGTTAAATATGATAATCTCATTTGAGGATGTGCGGACTACCGCCCCCTCAAAGTGATTAGATTCATTAGTTACTTATGTGGGATCTATAAAGGGTGGAGTTAACTCTATTATATATGATATTATACTATAATTATAATATACCTTTGTTTCATTATGTTCTAATTCCATTAATATTAGAAATAGAAATGAAAGTAGCGTTCATGCTTATGTACGGCTTACCGTCTCCATGAACATTGCATTTTATTTCTTACCACCAAATGTTATGTACTATTATAAATACATGTATATTCTAGATATATATGATATATGTGATATATAAATCATTAATATCATTCTGGATATAATGATATTTTGACAACATGGACAACTTATAAATATAAGGTGTTCATTTTTTACTCAAGTACAAAATATCGACAAAATGGACATTATTAACTAAAATGATTGCATAACGTTTATAACATGGTAATAAGTGATATAAAAGGAATAATAAAGATGGAAAATGTTCTTAAGAAAGTAGAAATTAAATTAAATTTATTATTTAGGAGATTAAAGAATGATCGAGTCAATTCGGACACGAGGTAACAGACTTCGTCTCAATCTCCTTTCATTGAGGCATTTTTAGTTTTATACATGACCTTATTTTATACGGTGTATAAACCACTTTTAATTTTTATTTTATTCAAAGGGAACCTTTTTTATACGAAGTGTTTTACTGAACTACAAAAAGGAATTTTTTTTATCACAAGCGGTGACCATGACCTTTCCGTTGCTGTGAGAATTATTTGATCTTTAGATTCCTTAACAGGCCAGAATGTTTTTAAAAGGAAAAATAAATACCTTATACTCTTTTTATGAATTTTGGTATTGAAAATGATTTTGATAATGGATTTATGATTTCAATATCTTGAAATGATATTTTATTATTCCAATTTGGAAATATTATCTTTCTTTTATGCTTTTTTATGTGTTATGATCATGTTATGGTTCTTGGTAATTATTTACGTATACGGGTGGTTCCGTGATAAAACTAGGGCAGGTGATCCCGATATAGATCTCCAATTACATGGGTAATGTGAAAGACGTAAACGTGAATGTTTCTCCTAAGAGATTTATGGAATATACTGTGATTGGTATTCCAAAGTAACTCCCTATGTAGCTGTGATAGATACAATGTAAGTATGATATGGATGCCACAAGTTACCTTTATGATTAATGATTTATATTTGTCTTTCATAAATCTTATGATTTCATGAGGTAAGTAAATGATTTCATGTTTTTTATTTATTTATGAACAAATGTTTTCATTCATTTTTTTATAACCCTTACTGAGATTTTTATGCTCATCACATGTTTTGAAATGTTTTCAAAGGAATTAAAGATGAATAGGGTCAAGGATGGGATCAAGGAAAAGTCATGCTGTCTAAAACATGGAACTAGACATGACTCTTTTTTTCAAGACTCCATGTTTTGTAAAAAAATGGAAACTGTGTATAAGTGCTTACCTTGTAATCTTTTGAGATGTAATATTTATGTCTTAATTCTTTAAAACCCTAATACTGAAAATATCCTCAATGTGAATTATTCATTTAATTCAATATTAATTAATGTTTAAGGTCGAGTCCTTATATCAACTGAGGGATAACTATTTACATAGTGGACTCAGACAAAAATTGACCTCAATGATGTGTTGTCCACTATATAGATAGAGTAACCACTCCTTGTGTAATGAAGGGGTGTTCCATCTCTACCTATATAAATGATATGGGGGACCCACCACATAGAGAGCTAAAATGGAGTACCGACCCTGGTAACACTCCGGTGATTAAACTCCATCCCTTATATTGGCTATGCATCTCTAATAAATATAGATTTTATAGTCACCATTTTTCATATATCTATTTACAAAATAAAGACCACAATCTATTTTTATGTGAAAAAATAGTCAGGATAAGTTACCTATGGGCCCAAATATGTGTGTCAAGGAGATATATACACAAGATATAAGTTCTTAAGGGGTGTAAAAGAAGTGTCATTCTAGGGTACATGGCATGTCTCAAGGGGTGGAACCCTAGTCGTGTCCCTTTGCCACAATCAAAATGTAAAAGAAAAGTACACTACAAGTACATAGGGTAACACAATGTGTGACCTATGTTGGAAACATCGGTGTATATTGGATTTCACATGGCTTGGAAGACCTTATTGATCTAAATTGTGTTTACATGGAGTGCATGACGTATCATGGAAGCCAGAGGTATTCCTCTGTCCACTCGACCTATACTCTTATACTTTAGACCATGCCCATATACTTTGATCATTCACGTATACCTTTTTAAGATCATTCCCATGAAACACTATTATACATTCCAAGTTATTAACAACTAATCATACAACATATATGGGTTATGCACAGTGGGTGATATTTTTCTCCATGAGAAATCCTAGCCATCATTGGAGGGGACTATATAGTGTGTGTTCTTCTTAAGTAGAAACTAGGTATATCATGAACTTCCAAAGTACCATGGTATTTTTTTGGTGAGATGAGATCCCCCATAATTTATGTTTCCACCTTAGTTTTATTAATTTAAATAATCTGAAATTAAAGGGGAATCATTTGATCATTTATTCTTAGCATTCGGTTTTCACGAAACTAAGCTCTGTTCACCCATAGGTGAGTTTGGAATGACACCAATCACTATCTCAGGTTCCAATCCTTGTATCCATAACCTTTAACCAAAAAAATTAAAATTATTCATTCATAAAAAATAATATGTCCGTGGTTCATGCATCCTATATGAATTTGGGTGTTTGATCACTCTCGAATTCAACCCAACAGTTTCAAAACAAACTCTTATGGGGACATAATAAATAACAGAAAAAACAATGGTGGGAAAAGCACCTTCATGAAGGTAAGATCATGATTTTATGATGTGATCCCAACAAATTAACATTAAATCGAGGAAAACATGGGTTTAAAATAGTCTAAACAAAAATTGATATTTAGATTCAAGAATATGAGTTAAATTCATGTCTTATGTAGAGAACGATAAATGATGTTAAAAAAAGAAGATATATATCCACACTTATCAAATTAATCGAGGATAGAAACCCATGAAATAATATTCCCTACCTCAACAATTATTCATTCATTAATGAATAGCATGATTTCTAGTGATAAATATGATGATCCCATATCATTCATTACATGTTTATAATTTCTCCACGATCATTAACTTTCTATCCTAATTTCCAATACACCAATGATAGTAAATCTCTTATCATAATCTATAATATCCCAAGGCTATGTGGCCAAACCATGGAATTTTTCATAATGATTTATATATAGAGTAGTATTAGATTTTTGAAAATAAAAAAATTAAAAAAATTAATCTTTTAATTTATTTAATCGACATTCCAATGGTTTCATTTAACTGAACACCTAACACTGACCAACATTATGTTACTCCATGGGTAAACCAAACATTCGAAAAACAACCACAACATTAAAAATTCATTTGAGGTCCTAATAAATAGTAAAAACATTTATATTGAAAATAAATTCATGTGTGATTTTATATATATTAATTTATTTAATATATATTAATATATGAAATAAATTATTTTCTATGTATTACAACACCCAAACACAACGGTCACTCTGAAAAAAAAATTCCATAGACATATATAGAAATATTTAAATGAATAGACTAATGAAACAAGAGTTTTTACATTTTCTTTTTTTATATATTTTATGATCTAATTTTCTATCAAGGAGTGTAAAGAGTTGACCATACTTGAGAAAAATTTAGAATCTGGCAATTTTGATTCAAAAAGAGAAAAACATTCGTTATCCTATGTCAAATGTTTTATAATATAAAAAAATTCAATGAAAAATTCAATGAATTTATTAGAAAAGTTCAAATGATTAATTCAATTCATTTACTCATTTTAGATATATATGTATGAATTTATCAACCCTATGGAGACTCATTCATGGGTTTAGAGGAGAAATGCTTTGTTGAATATAAACATTTTTTTGATATGAGAAAATTCATGTGAGGTATCTGATTTATGTGAATGGGTAGATAAATGAAGTAGAAATGGAATGAATGAACCATATGAATAAATTAATATAATTGTTATAGATGTGGTATGATATCTTTTGTTTCGTGGTTTTAAATTTTTAGATCTTATGGATCTGTGTTTTTAATTTTCTTTTACTTGATTCTTACTTTACTAGGAGTCCATGTTCTATATGTGGGGGATTTTATAGTGATAATATTTTTTGTGTTTTTAAATATATTTTAGTTATTTATTTCCCACCAATTTTTCTATTTGAGCTTAATTTGCATAATTTTTGGATTTTGGGCCAATTTTTTGAAATAATTTTTATACTGTTTAATTCTAGATTTTTTTAATTTTTTTTACGTATTACATTTTTAAACTAATTAAAAAAAATAAAAAATTATTTTTTAGAATTCAACGTTTTAGGGGATTTATTTTCTTCAACTATACTAGGTGCCGATTCAAATACAAAGTGTCCCAAAAGATCATTCAAAATTGGATGATAAATTGAAGGAAAAAATTCAACTACCTACATTAAATGAGGAAAATATATAGTTACAAGGGAAGAAATGAGGTGATTATAGTAGAAACCAAAAGGGGACTCAGAGACTCATATTTATTTTTAATTTAATTAAGTGATTATCTCGTTAATCCACCAAATACAAGTAATCAAGTGGTGCAAGATAAATATACTCTTCACATATAAACAAGGACCTCTACTAATTTGAAAATAAATTTTTTCTACATGTTTTATATAGATCTAAAAATTCTATTGATGAAATAAAACTCAATGATAAACAAAATTATAGATTATCACATTCCAATATTATTTCATTCAAGGAGGCTAGTATGTTTCTAGATTTCATCGAAGCCACATTGAATCAGGACTAGAATAATGTTTATAAGAGTATTATGTTGGTTGATGAACTGGATATATGTATTTTTTTGGGGTCAACATCAGGTAAATTTTTTGATCTCGACTTCAGAGAAATTGTTCATGCAAAAAGCAAGACAATTGAATTGGATTTGAAACATTGGTGTAAGGAGATACTAGAGAAGATGAATTTTTTTGTATAGAAAATGAAGAACATAATGCTACCTATGTATGAAAATTTTCAGAAAAATGGAATGGTATTTGATTCTCATTTTTAGCATTGTGAAAGGCCACAACAAGAAACAATGTGGGACAAATTTTTTATGGTCGGTGGAAAATAGGGAGTTGGGTATTCCAGGGTCAAGAAATAAATATTAGGGGAGGTAGTGTCTTTGTATAGGGGGTCTTGAGGCTTTGTTCTGGAGAGATGGTCAGTAGGGGGTGTGGCTAATGGTTTAAAATATAGTGTTTATGTTTGTTTTTTGGAATTATATAGGAATTAATAAAAAATAACAGAGAAGGCATAAAAAACACCTTCATCTTCTTCTAGGTGAGGTTAAAGGTGATGGGGGAAAATCAGGGGCCTTGATCTAGGATAGGATGAAAGATGGTTCTTCATGAGGGAAACTCCCAGAATCATGCATGAATAGGGAATTCATCTGTTGTATTCAAGGCTTATGGGTTACTTGGAATCCTCCTATCAAGGGGTTTAAATTTAACATGGATTGATCATGTATTTATGGGATGATGAGATGGGGATGTTGGGGGAGAGACCCAACTGGTTTGGTGATTCTGACCTTCAGTTTCTTTTTTAGTCTAGGTGATTTCATTGGACTGATGGAATGATCCATGGACACTGGTCTTATTATTTTAATGAGATGCAATATTCAAATTTCCAAATTTGATTCGGACTTATATGTGTTTGTTGGGTTCCTTTATAAGAATGAAAATTTTCTATAGGAGTTGGAATGTTATATTAGGAACTAAATAGTTTTCAACAACCAAGGTATTTATGTTAGTCATAAAATGAGAGAAGGGAATTATGTGGCTAATGTTTTTGAAGGAAACGTTAGGCAAGGAGATAGATAGATTTTATATACTAGGTTGTTATCCTTACATAATGATTGTATGCTTATTTGGAAGGGTTTCTATCCTTGGTCTACATCATTTCCATCCCCCCATGAGTGTAGCGTCTATGTATGATTGAATAAATTTACATTAACAAAAATATAAATTTCACCCAAAATATAGAGGAATAATTGTCCACCCACTTTTTTATAAATATATGTCTCCACCTCTATTCAATTGAATGTGAAAAACGGAGGTGTTATTCTAGAGAATTCTCACGCTGAAGATTTTATGATTTCAATTTTAAATTTTTCATAGTTCTATAATGCCCTTTCCTTCCTCATTCTTTTTTATTATCCTTCGTATAAAGGGTTAAACATTAGAGTGTTTCAGGAAGGGTATATTTTATTTTTAAAATTATTTAATTTATATAATTTGTGGAAGAAAAACCTGTGCATATTTAATTAATTTGTTTTCAATATTTAAATAATAATTGTTATTATCAAATACTATAGTATTTTACATTGGATTATATTATTGTTATTTCCTTAGTCGATGATCATTACCTACCTACAATTGGTTTTGAATTAAATATGATGGAAAAGACTAGGTTTTAGTCGTGTAGAATTAAGTGATTTTTAGTATGTATTATAGGTGTTGTGTAAACTATAGAATTTTTATGAGATGCAAGACCCAATCAGGTATTTCCCAAGTCAATTGGGGGTATTCACAACAACTCTTACACACATTATAATGAGGGTATACCATGTAGATATTTTAGTAAGAGTTATTCTATCCATCACCATTTGGCTAAGGGAGTATTGGGGATATATTTTAGAATCTCACATTCATCAACCTAACAGGTGATGATTGGATAATTAAGAATTAGTATTGTATTTTAATTAGAAAACCCATCATGACTCGATCACCCTTCACAAAAAACCATCATAAATCTTTTTCTTCGTTCATTTATTTAATTTTCAAAATAAAACAAGTTTAAAAATAACCCCTTTATATAACTTGAATAATAAAAGATAGTTGATTTTGTGAACACATCATTCGAGATAATGTAGTTTAACCACTATACAACATTCTAACATAGGATATAATTGTTTTTACAAACTTCATTGCATTACAATGTCACTAAAAAAATCTAATTTTATCAATGAATTAGAATAAAAAATTTAATTTTATTCTTCTTTATAAATATATTTAATAATATTTTTATCTCTATTTATAGCTGCAAATTGAATGGTGGATTTAAAAAAATTATATTTATCTTAATAAAATTTGGTGTGGTTTATTTCAGTTCAGTGTGGCGTGAGTTTCTAATAATTCAACATTTTATTTATTTAATCAATAACACTTTCTAAAATCTGTAGGTGTTACATTCTCCACTCATAAAAACATTATGTCCTCAAAATTTTAATTTAAAATCACTAATGAAAAAAACATCAGGTATTAAAAAGATAATCAACATTTATGATATAATATCAACCATTCTACCATAGGTCCGTATATTTATAAGGCCCTGGCCTTAAACATTACTTAATATTGAATTAAATGAATAATTTCCGTTGAAGATCTTTTCAGGTTTAGAGTTTTAGAGATCTAGACCATAACTATTACACCTCAAAATATTACACAGTAGACACTTCTACAAAGTTTCCATTTTTTCAAAACATAAACTCAAAAAAAGTCATTTCTAGTTCCATGTTTAAAAAATAATGACCTTTCCTTGATCCCATACTTGACCCTAATCCACATTATGCCCTATGAAAAACCTTTCAAAAAAACTTGCGGTGAGCAAAACAAGCTCAGTAAGGGATACACAAAGAAGGAAAACTCTTAGTTTTTCAAAACAACAAGTAAACCATGAATACTTTATCAAAGTAATACTTTTCACCTTTATGGAGTAGTAATTAATCTTCACGGAATAAAATATCATTACATACCCTTTTGTAACCAAATATTACCATAAAACCCATATAAAGAACACCCAACATATAAAGGTAACTTGTGACATAAACATACTTAAATGGAATAACAATACGGTCGACTTCCACAAATATCACTTAATGGAATGGCCATACGGTCGACTTTCATACCCAATGCATTGGAGGTTATAACCTAAACACCCATTCTGTTATTCACGGCACCACCCGTCATATGGTTTATCATGTAACCACCCGCCAAATGTCCAAACATTATAAAATAATAAGACATAAAACAAAAATAATAAAAGGAAAACATTCCCACATTTAAAACACAATATATCACTTAAATATATTGACATAACAAATCCAATATAAAAATAATTTTCAATACAAAAATACATAAAACATTATATGGTATTTATTTACTTTTAAAAACATTACGACTTGTTGAGGAAGCCAAAGTCCAAATAATACTCGTGGCGACGGAAAAGTCGTTTTCACCGCGTAGGTTAAAATAATCATTCTTTTTTTTCATTTCGTAAAATGATTCATAGAAAAAGATTCCCTTTGAATGAAATGAAAATTCAAAGGTGTTTTATACAGCATATAAAAGAATGTCTTGTATTAGAACAAAACATGCCTCAATGAATAGAGATTGAGACGAAGTCCGTTATAAAGATTATTTTGTAAATAAAATTGATCGCTCATGTGTATTCACTATAAGATCACATAAAGAAAGTATAAATACATGATAAGATATAAAAATTCATTTATCACATAATCAAAGAACAATATAAATAATAAAGAAAAGATCAACCTAAAGAATGGGAATTGGGTTAAGAAGTTCCCTTACCTCGTGTCCGACGTGACTCAATTAATCATTAATCTCCTGAATAATAAACGAAAGTTAATTTATAATTTCTTAAGAACCTTTTTCAAGTTTATTATTCCTTTTATATAACTTATTTCCATGTTATAAAAGTTATGTAATCATTTAATTTTAATAGAGTTCGTTTTGTCGATATTTGGTACTTAAGTCAAAAATAGACTTCTTAAAATTACATGTTGTTTATGTGGTCAAAGGATCATTATATCCAGAATGATATTCATTATTTGGATATCATATATATCATATATATCCATCATATAATTGTATTTATATTATTACATAACATATATAGGTTAGAAATAAAATGCACCGTTCATGGAGACAGTAAGTCATACGTACGCATGAACGCTACTTTCATTTCTATTTTGTATTTAATGGAGTGAAATCATAATCATATAAGGTTATATTATTATTCAATTATAACAGAATATATAATAACATTAACTCCATCATTTATACATCCCATATATGGCTTTAATGAATCAAATCACTTTGAGGGGGTGGTAGTCCGCACTTCCTAAAATGAAATTATCGTGTTTACCCACAATGGAAACCTTAAAGGTATGCCACAAATGAAAAATACAGAAGCCTAAGGAAAAAAATAAACATAATATATATCATATATAAATATACTGACATATAAATGGCCACCATGAAAGGTGTTAAATGAAGTTTGAACAATCATTATTTCGTGAGGCAGAAAATCGCCAACCACAGAAACAGTATGTTCTTTAACCATTAGACGAAGGTGTGTGTAGGTGTAGCTATAATACTTCTCATAACAACATAAAAGTATATTTAAGATACTGGTGTTTTTATAAAATAAAGGAATAAAAATAGTTTAGGGGGTTGGAGAAGCAAAATAAAACATAAGAACACAAGAGAAGACACTACCTTTAAAACGGGAAACTCGTTTTGATTTGAGCTCAAAGGATTATTTGGGAAGACTTCTGCCCAAAGTGAGGCTTCTAGGAGTAATAGAGGTATGTGGAGAGACAAAATTGGTAGGGTTTGGCCGAGCCAAAGGCTTGAGAGCTGTGGGTATGGTGGTAGAGGTGGGGGCCTTTTATAAGAGGAGAGGAGGGGAACCCTTGGAAAGTTATAAAAGGTTACTTTATTATATAATTATTTTCATATTTTAAAGGACCCAAAATTATATATTTTGAGGGTAATGTGATAAGAGTTAGAAATCCACCCATACAATAGGTTTTTTACAAGTGTAGGTCTTAGATTTTACATTATCTTTTAATTTTATTTAAATCGTTAAATAATGAGGTAATCGCTGCATCATCATGGTGTCATAAATAATTTATTTTATTTAATGTCCAAAAATTATAAAAAATTATAATGATGTAGTAAATATTTTTATCATTCTTATTAATATTTATAGTCAATAATATGACTTGTATAACCCCATGTAATTTTTTTTAGTAAAATAGTACATGTTTGTGTCATTTTAATTTTAACTTTAAATAAATAGTTAATAATGTCATTTTCCAACCAAAGTGTCTCCATGGGGTCCCCAAGTTGACCCATGGATTGTCTTGGTCTTCCATGACTCATACAATAAGGGTAGGATATGTGTCAATGTCATTTCATATTATTATAACATTATTTTTACCTAAAACTACAGTAATTACCTCTAATCGTGATTAAAAACTTAAAAGTTACTATTCACCAAAAAATTATTTTAATCCTATTGAACCAAATTTTACTTCCTAATTACAACCATGTATGTAGGATTTATGAAATTAAAAATGTAGAGGTGGTAAAATTTCATTTAAATGAAAAATCAGTTTTTTAAGTACCACTTAGTGGTTTCACTATTCATCAAAAACTGAAGTTTTTTCAGAAAAATACCAAAAAATAACCCTAAGCTATATTTGATATTATGAATTAAAAAATAATGTCTATTTTACAAAATTCAAAACTTATAAGTTTCATTAATTAATATAATAATTAATTCCCGCTGTCAGAACAAAAAGCGTGTTTTTATGAAACAAAATGTATAAAAATATTGACACTAGTATAAGCCCAATTTCAAAGTGAAATTAATTCCAATGACCACAATTAGATTAAATGGTAAAAATATATTCTAATTGAACTTTAAAACCAATTTAAAATATAATCTAATCATATATATAAATTATATTAAAAAGTGGTTTTGAATTAAAATACAACATTTTTCACTATTCATTAAAAATGAAATTTATCGAAAAAATACCAAAAATTTACACAAAGTAAATTTTGATGTCCTATTTCTAAAGTAGAATTTTATTTTGTCCAATAGAATGTATAAGAGTGACAAAAACTATATTTAATGATAGTTCTCAATCAAAAGGTGATAAGTGGACCTTTAGTGAAAATTTGAGTGTATATGCCTAAAATTGAATTCTTTTCGTATTTTAAGCCTTTATCCTTTATTGGATAAATGTAAAAACATTTTAAAAAAATATATAATCATATTCTAGTTATTTCTATTCATTCCCGCCAATACAATGGCTATGTGATAACTACAATTTAAAATAATATTATTTTATTACTAGTGTGCAACGTAAGATTTCAAAGAAACTCTTTGTTGCTTATCGTGTATGCTATCGAACATAGAAACCCATATAAAGTAAAATAAATATTTAATTCATAAATATTAATAAATATGAGAATGTATTATTCTTTATTTACCTGGGATGTTACAATATGAAACTCATATATTCTTCTATAATAGTTGAATATTTATATTATTAACTTCTTGTTCCAAATATTCCTCAAAATATATCTATAAGCCATATGAGTTTATAGAGGCTTACCTATCAAAGAATTATTTTCATGATCTTGTATCCAAAAAAATACTTAAACCAAAATTTTTATTAAAATATCACATAAAATTAATGTAAACAATTACATGATTGGTAAATATTGATTATAATATGTCTACTCCAATGATAGAATCATATCAACCAATTATACTTTTGATTAAATGATGATATAATTTTTTCCACCTAAAAAACATTTAGTTTAATCGGTGTAGTCCATGGTAATATTCTTATAATGTTCCATAATCTATGTTATTATGTATCACATCACCAACTTCTATTAATTTTATTTATAATTATATGTAAAGAACATATAAATTATCTAAATCATATCTACTGAGTGTGTTAAACCAGGTGAATAGTTGGACAAATATGTTGTGTAGTGAGTAAATATTAAGTTAATGCTCAATCAATCTCTTTATAGGTTATTTTCCCTTGGTGGTTCACTCCCAACACCTCAATTCACATTTTGTTATCTTTAGATAGATGTTATTACATTAAAGACCAAAAGTATATACGTTACCAAAATATTTGTATGTTTTTTGAAATTAATGCTTATACATTGGGTTTTTCATGTATAGACCCAGGCTTGATGTACATGGACATTAAATTACTTTTATAGAATACTTATAACATGAATCCAATATACGCCCAAAGAGAATCTTAGTATATGGTCTTTAAAATGACATAACATAATATTCTATGTTGGTGAAAGATGTTCAACATCTCCCATAAATATTTTCCCAGTTTGTTTCTCTATATAAAACCTTTCTTTATATCATGGGGAAAATAAAATATAAATGGGTGAGGTAAAATTCTAAAAAAGGGTTAAAATATATACCATAAAACAACCTATAAACATAAGAATCTAAAAACATTAACATAATGTATAAATATCAAATTCATGAGTCAGGAAATAAATCATAGTGGTTCGTATGGAATAGATCATGAATGAACATTATCCAAAAAAATAGAAATTGCACAAAACATGGGATTGTGGAAAATAAATAATCACGTAATATGATTTCCAAATTAGACTAGGAATTGATTCCAATACTAGTATAGTAGAAAAATTCCATTACTGAAACATGTTTACATTCTATTCCATCCATGTATTACTAAACTATATTTTACTTTCTGTTCCAACAAATCATTACAGAACCAGATTTTCGAATTATGCCTGTCATGTCTATATCATGAGATATAAATCTTTTCCCAACACATTGTAGGGAGATATAGTTCTCACAAATCTTATTATGAAATCATTCCTAAATGTTACACAAAACAAAAAAACAATCACCATTTCATAACCAATGAATTAAAATGGGTTTCTTAAACATCATTTAATCCTAACATAATTCATATTAGATTAATGGATTTATAAAAATAATTCCATCATAAACAAAATAAAAAAATGTAATAACAATGATAGAAACATAAACCTATGTTATATAAGATGGAAGTTAATTTTTATAAAACAATTGAACTTAATTTCGGAGGAAAATATCATTTATTCTTCAAAAAATTATTCTATTATCAAATTGTCGCTCAATTTTAAATGAAACGAATTTAGTCGAAAATAAATATGAAAAAATGTATATGAATATTTAAGTAAATAATGAATTATTATTTTTTATAAATCTGATCAGGGCCTATAAAAAACAACCCCCTTGTACTTTTATCAGAGAAGTCAAAAAGTAACTTATTTTGTAAATAAAAGAAGGATTCCTTCCAAACCATGTAATATATGTTAAATTGGGTGAGAATAACTTCAAAGATTCATAAAATATTAGTACCATTTTATGAAATAATTTTTTAAAAAAATTGATATGGATGATAGATATAACTCATTAAATACTTATGAATAAACAATCTCGTATAAAAATGATTTTGAAAAATTATCCCTTACGTTAGGTATGATACTATCTATAAGAGTACAAAAATCTTGTATAATGGTTTAAACATATTACTAACTTTAAATATCATAATAATATTTATACTATCATATATGATTCTTTTATGATTTTATATTACCATTTTATTAACAATTCCATGTTAATGCTACATTTTGGGTTACATTGCGTTGTTTATCATAAGTGTTTCGACTTGTTATTCTTGATCATATTACATATATCATGATTTAAATACTTCAAGAATATATAATATGATTTATATATCAAATATATATAATATATATATATATATAATATAGGTATATAAATTGGAATACACCGTTCATGGAAATGATAGGTCATACGTACAGATGAACGTTGTTTCTATTTTCTTATCGTATTGAATAAAAGTATGTGAATGACAAATATGAACACAGATACATACATATATATATATAATTACAACAGTCTTATGATGTAATATATTTAATAATTATGAAAAATATATATATAATAATTCTTGGATGTTTAAATTGGATAATGAATCACATCACGTCATAGAGACAGTAGGATATACGTACACACGAGCGATGATATCATTCTATTAAGGGTTAAATTGTGTGTAATTGGATGGTATACTAGTTATATAGAGCCATTATGATGTTATATTAATTATTTAAATCTATTATACTCATCATTATACCCATATTAATAATTTATTTTAAAAACAAAATTACACCATGATGTGGAGAGAGTTAGTCGTACGCAAGCATTCATGGTGATATTGTTATAAGAATGTAAAATTTAAGGAGGTAAATGGGGTAAAATGATTACCTATTCTTCATTTGATTCCATTTTATTTGAAAAAAATTGCGCCTTAAGATGGATATATGCACAACATTATTCCTTTAGGATGAATTGACTGCGGTTGCGAGGTGATGTGGTCTGGTTTGGGCCGAACTAAAAGGCTTTAGAGGTGTGACTAAAATACCATGGTAGGTGTCCTTTTATAAGATAGGTGAGCCACACTTTTGGAAAATATTAAAATACTAATTTATAATAAAATTATTTTCTATTTATAATATATCTAAATTGATTTACTCAGAGGACACGATGATTATGGGTCAAAATCCTCTTATAAAACTGATTTTATACTTATTTAGGTCATAAAATTAACCTTATAATTTATATTTAACTGCCAGTAAAATAAGATAACTCTTACCATGTCCTATTGTAATTTTATACTACATGTTTTATATATTTACAATAAAATTCCAAGAGAATATAATGTGGATTACTTATGAAATTGTTATCAATATCCATGTTATTTTTTTGATCTTTATATTGGTTGGATTTTTATATCATTTAATAAAATTCTATTTGGTTTAAAAACACATTTATGAAAATTTTTACTCTATTGAGAAATTGATTTTTGTTCAAGTCATAAAAAATTATTCTTTCAATAATAAGGGATTAAATCATACATAATATTCCAATTGCATAAAAAAATTAGTATATGGCATAAAAATGTCCAAATGAAATTTATTTTAATATTTATAAATTCATTTATTTGAATCATTCATTAATGATGTAATCACTACATCATAATTGTGTCAAAAATAAATATATTTATCTGATGTATAAATTTTTTTAATAAAACACCATGATTTATGAAATATTTTTTATCTTTATAATTATCATTTATAGATATAGATACCATTTATATAAACCCATATTAAAATCTATTTAATAATAGATATATGTTTAGGTTATAAGTATCTTTACTTTAAATTAATTCTTATAAAATGTCATTTTACATCCAAAGAATCCATGGGGTCCCAAAATCTACCCATTGAAACCCATTGTTGAAAAAATATCATCCATTAAGATTAGGAAAGGTGTTAGACTTGTTTAATATTATTGTAATATTAATTTTTACCCTTATTTAACAAATTTACCCTTTAACAATGGTAAATCAAATAATTACTGACGTTAATACTCATAATCTCCAAAAAAACTAAAAGGTACCTATTAAGAAAATTTGGACCTTCTGATTTCAAATATGGAATCCATTTTTATAAATATGAAAAACAATAGTTTGAGTAATAAATATAAAATTAATTTTCATTATCAAAACTAAAAAGTGTGTTTTTTAGAAATAATAACTATCAAAAGATTGACATGTGTTTTTTTCTAATTTAAAAGTATAAATAAATCAAATGAACAAAATTAAATTAAATAATAAAAATATAATCCAATTACACATTAAAATTAATTAAAAAGTTAATATATCTATATAAATAAATTATATTAAAAAATAGTTTTGAATTAAAATGCAGTATTTTTTAATTATTCATTAAAATAAGAATTTTTTTCATAAAAATAACAAAAAGAAAACAGATGTAAAATTTTAGGTACCCTTTTTAAAGAAGAAGTTTAATTTTGCTAATATAATATATAAAAGTGTTAAAAATAATTTTTAAAATGGGTGTTCCATCAAAAGGAAACAAAACTGCATTTTTAAAAAAAATACATATTTTATCGGAAAAAATGAACTTGTTCTTATGTCATGTCTAAAGAATACATAATATGAGTTTTAATGTTATATAAAATTCATAATGTGGTTAATAATATTCATAATGTATAGATTATATCCCATAATAATATTTTAACAATATATCATTTTTTATTGAAACTCAGTATAGCGTACAACCCAAGCTATCGAGGAACATCGCTCTTGTGTGTAATGCAAACCAAGAATAGTGTTGTCTATACTGCAAGCTAATACGACGTTGTGTATAGAACATGATAATATTAGTGTACCGTAAAATATAATAAATCAATTAAAATAAAAATATTATATCTCTTACAATCTCAGGGTGTTACATTTTAACCCCTTAAAATGAATTCCACCCACAAAATTTGTCGATGTTATAAATTGTTTATTAATTTAATGTTTCTTTCATGGAAACCCCATCGTAAAAAGGAATACTAAAACTTCATTTTAAACAGAAATTTTAGAAACATAACATTTACCAAATGTAACTCATAACTAGGTTTCCATAAAGGAGAACATAGGTGGGAAGTGAAAACATTTCTATGGAAGAGATGTTTAACCATCATGTTCTGTTGGAAAATGATATAGAATATGGTTTGGAGAAAATTAACTACCAGAAATCCAGATATCTGTGATGATTTATTGGAATATATGATTCATTGGAGAAGAAGGTACTAGGTTAACATTTTTGTATCAAGATCCTTTTCTTAAAGTTGAAGTTAATTAGATGAAATACTTACATGATTTCAGCACAATCTCATCATTCGTCATGCCTTGAACAATTTCCACTTCATCTCTTATTTAAAGAAATGATGTTTAATTTTTCATTATTGAAGTGTTAGAAAACCATACGAAAGAATGATAAGTCATTCCGTCTTTCATAAAAAAAGTTTATCACATGTAATAAAATTTCCACAAGGCCACATATCGTGAGATAATAAAAACTTCAACCATAATATAACTCAAACTATCCATAAATGGATTTAATTACAATCCTTACAAAAAAATATAATACTTTAAAAATAGTTGAACTAGATAGACATAACATTTAACTTCCATATCTCATAAGGATGTTCTTGGTTTTTACATTCCAAACATGTGAATAACTAAATAATGTATTCACATGAGTCACGATAACGACCAGAATTATTAGATAAACTTATTTGAAAAAAATGAATTTTTCCTTATCCAAATGCTTATTGGATATATTACTTAATTCTTAAAAATTTGTATACATCATCCATGACAGCATAATCCTCTTCCCAATAACTCTATAATTAGATTTCAAGAAACTAGAATCATCCAATTTACTTATTCAAATCCATCATCTCTTTATCCAAAGATCATTATCTTAACACAAGGGAAATATTAAGGGCTATCTTTCCCTTGATAATGTGTTCTCCAAGTATATCACCTAACCATTAAATCACCTTTCTTTCTCCTTAAAAATATTCATCATATCCTTTGAAATCCTTACACTGAAAACACTTATATATTTCATGATTCATATTAACTAATATTTGAAATCTAAAACAAATACACATCAATAATCAAACATTATTCTTAAACCAATACTCAGGATCCATCATCTTCATATTTTCTTGAAATATGAACCATGTGTTATCATATCTCAACCTCATGTTTCTTAGGATTAATGTAAACAATAATTGAAGAACATCGCATAACTTTCACATATCTTTTTAAATCTATTTTTCCTCAGCAATATGACAAATAGTCGTACCATCTCCATGATTCTCTTCCTGATCATTCCACTTTAGAAATAGATATTCATAATTCCAATAATTACCACATCTAAAACATTCACAGGTAAACTATGTGCTATATATTTCTGGCTATTGACTATTATCTTAAATAAAAGTGTGATAAATACATAGCAGATATTAGAAAAACATAAGTACAGTAAGTTACTTATAATATTTAAATCTAGGATATCGTCAGTTTAACCCTTGGGTAGTCATAATTATCACAAAAAATTTGGGTTTTAACCTAAAAATTACTTATCCTTAGAAAATATCTAGAAATATACATAAATATTTCTTTAGGGATGTCACTAATGTTTTCAGATCCTACTTTGCAAAGGTTTAATAAACCTTCTCTCTTATACCAGCTATAGAGACCCTAGCTTGATGTTTATGCACATTACAGTAATTTTTCATAATTTATAGTACATAACCAAAATACATGAAAAAATCCCAAATTAGTTTACTATCTTTGGAAACTCAAAATAAAATCTTCTAGATTGGTGAAAGATATACCACATCTCCCATAAAGATCTTAACCTTTTTTCCTACCAAAAAAAATTATTCATATACTGGGGAAAAGAAAATATAAAAAGGGTGAACTCAGATTCTCAATAAAGGTATGAATTGATAACATAAAACAATCCATAAACATAATAATGTAAAAACATGACCATAATGTTTAAATAAAAAAATCATGAAGCAAGAAATAAATCTTTTCATTTCATAAGGGATAAGTCATAAAGAAACACTAACCATAAAATTACATTGGCCTAAAAATGGGATTGTGGAAAATAAATAACCACAAAATATGATTTCTATATTATACAAGGCATTGATGCTTAGACCTTCATAGTGTAAAAATTCCATAACTGAACCAGGTTTACTTTTTGTTTCAACAATGTGTTGTTGAACCAGATTTTACTTATAATTACAACCCTATATTACAGAACTATATTTACATACCATGCTATTGATGTCTATCGAAATAGATAAAAGTCTTTAATAGATGAAACTAATGGAGATATAGGTCCAATCCATCTTATAATTTAATCATTCTTTCATGTTCCAAAAAATATAAAAACATTCACCACAACATATCCAATGAAATAAAACGGGGTTCTTAAACATAATCTCATCATAGCACAATCCATATAAGATAAATTGACTTCAAAAAAATCCAACATCAAAATAAAAAAATAAAAGTAATAATAGGGATTCAAACATAACCCTATGTCATGTTATATAGAAAATAATTTTAATAAAATAGTCGAACTTAATTCCTAATGAAACTATACTTTGTTCTTCAAAAATGTTTTCTATTCTCCATATATCAATCAATTTTAAGAGAAAATAATTTAGTTGAAAATAAACATGAAAACATGTAGAAGAAGATTCATGGAAATAAGGCTTTATGAATATGTTAAAATTTTTTCATTCTGTATAAAAATAATTTCCCTCGTACTTTTTTCGGAGAAGTCAAAAATTAAATCATATGGTAAATGAAAGATGGATTTCTTCCAAACCATATAGTAATAGATAAAATGGGTAAAAAAAGACTGTAAAAATACATATAATAATTGTAACATTTTATGAAATCTTGTTTATAAAAAATTAACATGGAATATAAATATACCATAGTAAACAATTAGTAATAAACAATCTTGGATAAAAATGATATTCAAATATTATCCCTTACCTTAGGTATGATACACTCCGTACGAGTACAAAACTCTTGTATAATATTTCTAAATAAATTATTAACTAATATCTGAATCATAATAATATTTATGATATCATATCTGATTCTTTTATTACATTGTATTACCCATTTATTAACAATTCCTTGTTAATACAACATTTCAGCTAATATCGCTTTGTTTATCATATGTGTTTTGAATTTTCATTCTTGATAATATTACCTAGATCATGATTTACTTTATTATAGAATAAATAATATGATTATATATCATATATATATATATATATATGTATTATAGATAGATATATAAAATGGAATACACCATTCATGGAGACGGTAGGTCGTACGTAAGCATGAATGTTGTTACCCTTTTCTTATTGTATTGAATGGAAGTAAGTGAATGACATATATGTACACACACACACATTGATATATATCATTAGAGTAGATTTATTATGTAATATATTTCTTAATTCTGAATTATATATACAAATATATTTATAATCGTTTTGGGGTGGTTAAAGTGGAGAATGAATGTCATCGCGTCGTTTTGTTGGTACACCATATGTACACACGAACAATGATATTATTATATTAATGGTTAAATGGGATTTAATTTGATGGTATATTTATTATAAATGTTAATTATAATGTTATATTAATTATTAAAATCCATTATAATAATTCATATGCCCATGCTAATAAATTATTTTTGAATAATAAATTACACCCTAACGTGGAAACGATATGCCATACTTAGACACACATGTTGGTATTATTATTCATAACATGTATAATAGGTGTTATATGGTTTCCCCATAATTATAATAAAATATTTGAATGTGTAATATGTAGGATTTATTACTTTATTCTGGAATCCACATAGAAAGATGATGTGGAATAAGGAAAGAACTTTGAAACAAGGGATAAAACGATAACCTCATCTTCATGGGTTTCCCATTGATTTGAACAAAATGGATCCTTATGATGGATTTATTCCCCAAATATATACCTATATGATGATGTTATTGAGATTTTAAGTAGAAATGGTATATTTTTAGCAAAATCAAAATGCATTATCAGTGTGAGTTAAAATGAAAGGGAGGTTCCCTTTTATAAGAGAGGTGAGGGTCACTTTAGGAGAATATTTAAATATTATTTTATTATAATTTTTTTAGTTTTATAATATCCCAAAATTGATTTAATTAAAGTAAAATATGATTATGGGTCAAAATAATCTTAACCAATAGGTTTTATGCATAGCTATGTCATAAAATTAACCTTGTCTTTTAGATTTAACCCTTTGTAAAATAAGTTAACTCTTACCATGTCATCTTCTATTTTTATACAACATAGTTAATATCATTACTATAGAATTACAATAAAACAAAAAGTGTATAATTAATTAAAATTTTATCACTATCCATGTTATTTTTCTTAACCTTATATTTTTTTAGGATTTTTATATCATTAACTAGGTATTTTTTTAAAACACATTCGGTCAATTTTGACACTATTTAGTAATTGCTTTTTGTTAATGTCATAAAAACTCAATTCTTGCGAAAAATGCATTAAATCATAACTAATATGTCAATGGAATTCAAAAAATTCGTCTAAGGAATCCAAGTTAACAAATTAAACTTATTTTAATATTTATGAATTCATTTATTTGAATTGTTCATTAATGCATTCATCACTACATCATAATTGTGTCATAAACAAATATTTCTATCTAATGTCTAAAAAATATATATAAAATACCATGATGTAGGAAATATTTTTATCTTGGTAGTGAATATTTATAGACATATATATCAGTTTCATAACCCTATATTAACATCTATTTAGAAAAATATATATGTTTTGGTTATAATTATCTTTACATTAATTTAATTATTATAAAATGTCATTTTAACATCCAAGTGAATCGAAGAGGTCCCAAAATCAACCCATGTATGCCAATTGTTGGAATATATCATTTAATATGATTTTTACATGTGTTAGGTAGTTTAATATTATTATAATATTAATTTTTAACTCTTATTTACCAGATTTACATTTTAACTATGGTAAATAAAATAATTACTAAAGTTACAATTCATAATGTCCTAAAAAATAAAAGGTATCTATTCATACAATTTGAAACTTTTTATTTCAAATATAGAATCCATTTTTTCCAAATTCAAAATGTAGTAGTTGCAGTAATTTGTTTAATATTATTTCACATTGTCAAAACCAAAAGGCGGGTTATTAAGAATTAATAATTATTAAAGGATTGACATGTGTTTATATCCAATTTAAAATTTAAATTACGTCCAATGAACAATATTTAATTAAATAATAAAAATATAATACAATTAAACTTTGAAAAAATTAATAAGATAATCTATATATATAAATTAATTAGATGAAAAGGCAGTTTCGAATTAAAATGTAGTATTTTAACTATTCATCAAAATAATATTTTTATCCAAAAAATACCAAAAATTCAACATAAGTAAATTTCTATGTCCCTATTATAATGCCGATTTTTTTTTGTAAAATAAAATATATAATAGTGTTAAGAACTAGATTCAAAATTGGTGTGCCATTGAAAGGTGAAAAAACTGCATTTTTTGAACAATACTTATTTTATCCAAAAAATGAACTTGTTCTCATATCACATATAAAAAATACATAAGATGAATTTTAATGTTATATAAATATAAAAATTTTGTTAATACTATTAATAATGCCCAGTTTATATCCTATAATTATATATTAACATTATATCATTGTTTAGTGAAACTCGGTATGGTGTTCAACACAAGCTATCGAGGGAGCTCTCTCTTGAGAGTAACACAAGCCAAGACTAGTATTGCATATAATACAAGCTAATATGGCATTATATATAGAACATGTTAATATTTTTGTAGCGTACAACACAATATATCAATGAAAATAAAAATAATTTATCCCATAATATCTTAGGGTCTTACATTTCACTAATTTTATTTTGTCATAATAATAATAAATAAATAAAATAAACTTCAATAATAATTAAACCTCACTTTAATATTAATTGAGATTTTTGAGAACACACTCTCAAGCATGGTGTTAAAAACAAAATAAATATAATGTTTCTTCGATACCAAGTGAGATGAACTAGGCTAAATATGAAAATATTTCACATTAATTAAAAATTATATAATATAATAATCTCAGAACCTCAAGAATAAATTGTTCAGTGTATTTGGATATTAGCTATATAAAATTTTATTTTAAACGTTTCTTTATAAAAACAACCTACCATATCTCCTTCTTGAAATCTCTATGGTCATACTCATATTAATAACCATGGTATGGAATTTATAGGAAATGGGTAGTAAGGGGAAAACATATCAACGATTCATAAATGGTTAGAGAATAACAATACGAGAAAATATGAGCATGTGATAAATATCTTATTAAAAGGAAAAAAGGGAAATAAGAGATTTTTATAATTATTGATAAAATAATATGTAATATCAAACAATAAAACATATATCATAATATAATAATTTGAAAATTAAAGACAATAATCATGGTTCATGTAAGATAATAAAGGAATATAATATAGAAATGTGGTATATGTATAAGCATAGTAAATAATAACATTGTCATCATATCTAGCCACATAATCTATATGTTCAATCATATTAACATAGCTAAAAATATTATGTCCTTGAAAATTTTTTAGAACATATAAATCACATTATGTCCATGCTCACTCATGTGAACATGGATAACCACATCATGTCAGTGCACAATATTGGGAATATAGCTAACCACATCGTGTTCCCACTAAGCAACATTATCTACTGATATATAAAAAAATAACTAATGTATTATAGGGAAATATATGATCTTGAACATTATATAATGATAAAATACACACATGTTTTCCATACAAAAAAACATATATCATATCATGAAGAACATATCGAATAAAAGTTGGTTTCATAAGATTTTCAAATTGTATCACATGAAATGACCCCGAAAGTTAGATCAGCTGATACCAAAAATTCAATCACTCAAAAGGTATATTTCCAAAGTAAATTTAGAATGTGATTAATGAACCATTTCTAAAAATAAGTTCAATAGATTATAAGTAAATATGATAATTGACACAGAATCAGGAAAATACATTTGATAAAACATTTTTGACATTTTTGTAGAAAGATGATGTTATGATTCTCATTAAAAAACATTTTCATTAAACTAACATGAAAAAAATAAAATAAAAATATAATTCAAAAAATTATCTTCAAAAAATTCATAATGTTTTTCTAGAGGAAACATGGAGTGAAATTTAAAAGATTCAATTGGGAAAAAAACAATTTAGTATTTGAAAATAAATTTATATAAACCCAATATATTTAAAAGATTATTAATGATTAATGTGGAATATATAATAGTAGATTTAAAAATATCACTAAAAATAATAAATATTTTGATTTCATAATAATAATTGAGATTATTGGTAGGAAAAAAGAACATGAACATGGAATAGAAATAAATAATTAGATATGATGAGAATTATTCTTAACAATGTTATATTTTTAAGAGAAACAAATTCATTAAAGAAGAATCATGGAATTAATAATGAATTTTTTCACCCAATATAGGGAGAAAGTATGATAAAATAAATTCATTCTATGGAATTATCCACTCATATATGAATTGAATTCACCAAAATGTATTATATCTCATATAAACATGATTTGAGTAAATATAATTCCTTACGACATTGGCATCTCTTGAATTGAAAGACCATGTGATATAAAACATGATTTGGATTTATAAATATATTTAACATCATAAAATAATCATAAAAACATACATTTCAAAGTATATAAAACAAAAAATATAAAAAATTAGTGAATTTAGAATATATTCCAAAGAAGAAACATTAGATGAGAAAACCTTATAAATTTTGTATCTCCTGAATCAAAATAATATATGTAATTTTGATAATATAATATTAAATAAAAAAATGAAACATTAAAAATAATAATATAATTCAATGCGGTAGTAGTTACACTATAAAATATATGAAAAGTTGGATAATATGAAAATATATCTTAATGATGGAAAATTGAGATAAAACCCAGACCATAACTCTTGAATTTGATGATGTACCATTAACATTATATACAATAAAAACAAGTACCTAAATTAAATATTTAAAAAAATTATTATTATATATTACCCTATATAATATTTAGTTCTAATAATATTTTATGAATTTATTTGGTGAATATAATTTATTTTCACCATCAGACGTTAGAGATTTTGATTTTTTGCACTTGCTTTATAATATTAATGTTGATCCCTATTATTTGATACCATGATCATAAATCATATAATATAACTTTTCCTACTGTGGATGGATCATAATTATTTATAAATTTATAATTACATTCAAGGAGTATTTTAGCAACGATATGTGAACACAAAATCGGTAATGAGCATATTTTTGTAATGTTTTTTGAAAAAATATTAGTTTATAAATAAAAAGTAAAATATTAATATAACCATTCCAGAAAAATAATTATTTAATAAGAAATCATTAAATTTAATAAATTTTTATAATCATTGTAGTATGGTAGTGAAGAAAGATGAAATTTTTTGTTCTATGAATGACATATTCCACACGTACATATTGACTGCATTTTCATTTTCTATTTAATGAAAAGAAGGTAGAAATTTATTTATATTTATAGAATTTTAATAATGATATAAATAAAATATTTATTCATTTAATACCAATTTTTAATTATCCATGTATTTTTTTTTTGAAAAATAAAACCCATTATTCCTAGAAGAGCTTTTCCATATGCAACATGAGTTTTTTTATTTTTACAATGAAAATGGAAAGGTATATTAGGATTATTACATCAGCAATTGTTTTATCACATTATTAATATTTATGTAATTATAATATAAAATAAAAAATATATTCAATAAGATTAAGAATAATAAGAAATTAAATATTGAAAATCAAGGAGAAAAAACTTATAATGAATAATTTGATTTATTCTTAGAAACCATCTACATAAAGAAGGTATTTGTGAAATATATTGTGACCAGAAGCTCTAGAATATGGGAGATAATAATTTTGGAAGGAAATTATTTATAATATAGAGGAAAATTATAATGTTTTATATTACATTAAAGGGGTATTAGAGAGTCCTTTTATAATATATGGTAAGTTCATTTTTGTAGATATAATCTTATTATATAAAAAATAAATAATTTTCTACGTGGAATATAAGGACCCGAAATTTAACTTTACAAATTCATGATTTAAGTTAATAATTCACATTGAGGATCTTTTCATGTTTATAGTTTTAGATAATTATGCCATAACATATAAATTATATCTCAAATAATAAAATGTATATACTTTTACTAATTGTCCATTTAATCATAAAATAAAAACTCGTGAAAAAAGTGTTAGGTCTAGTTCTATGTTTTAGACATCATGACATTTTCTTTTATCACATCCTTAACCCTATTAATTTTTAATTATTCTGAAAAACATTTTAAAAAACTTGTAATGAGAATAAAAATCTCATTAAGGATTATAAAATAAATAAAGAAAAACATATTTTATCAAATACATACAAAGAATAAGATCCTCAAAAAACCTCATGAAATAATAAGATTTATGAAAAAAACATGGAAATCATAAATCATAAGGTAAATTGTGGAATCCATATCATAATTACATTGTAGCTATCACAACTACATATGGAGTCACATTTGGAATACCCATCACAGTATATTACATAAATCTCTTTGGAGAAAAATTAATTTTTACCTCTGTCACATTACCCAATGCATTGGGGAGTTATCTCGGACTCACCTGACCTTGGTTTATCATGGAACCACCTGTATACATAAATAATTCCCATGAACCATAACGCATAAAACAATCATAAAAGAAATACATCATTTTTACATATCAATAACAATATATGATTTCAAGATATTGAAATAATAATTGATTTATCAAAACCATTTTCAATACCAAAATAAATAAAATTGTATACGGTATTTTTTTCTCTTAAAAACACAATGGTTTGTTAAGGAAGACAAAGATCATATAATACTCACGGCGGTGGAAAGTTCATTGTCATCGCTTATGTTAAAAATAAACATTATTTTTCTTCATTTAGTAAAATACCTCATAGAAAAAGATTACCCTTTAATGAAATGAAAAGTCGATGTGGTTTATAGCCCATATAAAATAAATTCATGTATAAAACAAATATGCCTCAATGAAAGGAGATTTGGATGAAGTCCCTTACCTCATGTCTGACTTGACAAAATCTTTCATTAATATCTTGAATAATAAACTAATGTTAATTTTTAGTTTCTTCCAAAACTTTTTCATGTTTATTATTCCTTTTAAATCATTTATTATGACATTATAAACATTATAAAATCATTTGAGTTAATAACGTTCAGTTTGTAGATATTTGCTACTTAATTCAAAAATGAAATTCTTATAATTACAAGTTGATCATGTGGTAAAAAGTATAGTATCCATAAAATTATATCCATTATTTACAAATCATATAAACTATATACTTACAATATATATTTATTTATAATTTCCCATATAATATGGATATACGAAAATGAAATGCACCGTTCATTGAGACGGTAAGACGTATGTACGCATGAACGCTACATTCATATCTTTTTTTATTATTTTTAAAGGAATGTTAACCAAATGATAAATAGGTATATTATAATTCCATTATAATATCATTTTTCTTTTATGTTACATATGTACATTAACACTATCCTTCATACGTTCTATGTATTGTATGAACAAGTCATATCACTTTGAGGGGGTGGTAGTCCGCATTTCCTCAAATGAAATTATCATATTTAACCATATGGAAACCAAAAAGGTATGATATAAATGCAAAATAAAAAATTATAGAGAATATATAAATATAATATATATCACATGTATATAGAGTTCCATCTTAATGGACACCATGAGAGGTGGTAGATGTTAATTGAACAACCATCATTTCGTGAGGCTGTAGTTCAATGTCCATAGAAACAATATGTTCGTATCCATTAGATGGAGGTGTTTGTAATTGTAGTTCTAATAATTCTCATATAAACAACCTATTATATTTAGGATACTGTTTTGGTTATAATATAATGGAATTAAAAGTGTGTAGGGGGATAGAGAAGTAAAATTAATGGAAATAACTTTAGATTAGTTGTTACGTTTATATCTGGTAACTCCCTTTAGTTAGAACCAAAAAGATTTATTAAATTTTCTTATGCCTAAGGTAAGACTTATAAGTGGAAGAGCGGTGTCTTTAGATCTTATTTGGGTAGATTTTGCAGGATACAAGGGTCTTGAGAGGTGTGAGTAATGTGTAAGAGGTGATGGCTTTTTATAAGGGTGATGAGGGGCTCTTTAAAAATGTTTGAAAATAATATTTTATTATATATGATTTTCAGTTTCTAAAGGTCCAAAACTTATTAAATTCAAATATAAGATGAATGTGATTCACAATATAATCATCCAACAAGAAATGGAATGGTTTTGGATATTTTTGTAATTTGAATAATCTTATTTATTTAAATCATTAATTAATGAGTTAAACACTGCTTCATTATTGTGTCAAAAATAATTTTATTAATTTATATATAAAATTATAAATAAAATACCATGATATAGAAAATTGTTTTAGATTTAAAAGTAATATGTATAGTCAAATATATAACTTATATAACCCTATGTAAAAATTGATTTAATAAATGATATATGTTTATGTAATTTGTTTCTTTACTTTAAATTATTATATATAAAGTGTCATTATCACTCCAATTTGGCTCCATGGGGTCCCAAAATTGACCCATGGATTTCCATGGTCAGACATGTATCAACTAATAGGATTAGTATAAATGTTAGGGTAATTTAATATTTTTATAATATTTTATTTTTACCCTTATTTAGGAGATGTACCATTTAACCATGGTAAATAAAATATTAGGTGATGTAAATATTCATAATGCCTAAAAATAAAACTTACATATTCACTGAATTTGGACCTCTTGATTCTAAAAATGTAACCCATTTTTATAAATTCAAAACACTAAAGTGGCATAAATTAATTTAAATTAATTTCCATTGTCAAAACTGAAAACATGTTTTTAAAAAATCATAACTATAAAAAGATTGACACTAGTTTATGTCCATTTTCAATGTGAAATTGCATTCGATAACAAAAATTGGATTAAATGGTAAAAACATAATCTAAATAAAATTTAAAACCAATTAAAAATAAAATCTAACCATTTAAATAAATTATATTAGAATACAATTTTGAATTAAAATATTGTATTTTTCACTATTCATTAAAAATGAACTTTATCAAAAAAATACCAAAAATTTACACAAAATAAATTTTAATGTTTTTATTCTAAAACATAATTTAATTTTATCAAATAAAAAATATAAATGTGAGAAAAACTATATTTTCAAAAGGTTCCACCCTTAAAAGGTGATAAATTGATCTTTTAAAAAATATTAGAGTATTTATGTTTACAATGAGATTCATTCACATTTTTACCCTATAACCTTTATTGGATAAATGTAATAACATTTAACAATCATATATAGTCGTATTGTAGTTTAGTTCTATTCATTCCCACCCAAAAAATGGATAGGGACTAACTACCATTTAAAATAATTTTATATTATTATTTTTTAGTATGACCCACAGTTGTGTGCAACGAAATATTTCAAAGAAACTTGTTGTTGCGTATTGGGTAAAAGATCAAACATATAATCCCCATTAAAGTAAAATTGATATTTAATTCACAAATTTTAATAAATATGAAAATATCATATCCTTTATTTTCTTGGGATGTTAAAACCTTCCCCATTTTTTAAATTTCATCCTCGCAATTTTATTCACATATCAAATAAATAGGGGTATTTATCTCTCATAGAATTTTCAGATTCCCACATTTTATCTTCAACCATTTGGTGTTTCCAAAACACTTTTACCTGATGTATTACCTTATTACGCAACACATTGTCTCTTCAATCATGATTTTGGACTGGTTTTTCCTCATAAGAAATATTCTCTTCCAACTGAACTACCTCAGGACTCAAAACATGATATGGATCTGGAATATAATTTCTCAAAATTGAAACATGAAAAACATTGTTTATCTAGGATAAAATGGTAGGTAAAGCCACTATGTAGGAAACTGATCCAAATTTTTTAGGATTTCACAGGGCCCAATGAACCTCAGACTCATCTTTCCCTTATTACCAAAACACATCACACTTTTACATAGAGAAAAATTGAGAAATACATGATCACCAACTGTAAAAGAAAGATCCTTCCTCTTGTTATCCGCATAACTTTTCTGCTTACTCTGAGCTATTCTCATGTTCTTCTAAATCAACTGATCTTTTTTCTGAAATATCATCTACCAATTTTGGTCTTATCAGTTTCATTTCACTTACATCACCCAAAAAGATATAGTTAGACACTACTTTTCCATATTAGGACTCAAATGAAGCCATATGTATAATGTAAAGAAAAGTGTTATTTTAAGAAAATTATACCAAAAGAATGTTATTGGTCTGAGATTCCCTCGTAATCCATTGAGCAATCACATAACATATCTTCCATTTTCTGAATTGTTCATTCTAGATTCCCATATAATTGAGGATGAAAAGTTGTAATAAAATTTAATTAAGTACCTAATGACTTTTGAAGGACTTTCCAAATGTTAGAAGTAAAACTGGGATTATGATCAGAAACAATAGAGAGGGGAACTCCATAAAACCTGACTATCACTTTAACATACAATCGAGAAGAGGTATCTAGAGATAGATTATCTAGAATATGAAGTAAATGAGAATATTTAGTCAACCAATCAAAAATAACCAATATTGCATTGTTACCTAGAGATGTCTTCGGTAACCCCACTACAAATTCCATGGACAAATTTTCCCATTTACACTCTAGCATCGATAAATACGGATGCATCCCTTTCGGTAACTACCTATCTTCTTTATCATGTTGACAAGTTAAACAATTCACTATAAAGTCAACTATATCTCTTTTTATTCCATTCCACTAGTAATACATCCTGAAGATCTATGTAAATCATAGTACTAACCGGATGAACTGAAAACGACGAACTATGATCTTCACATAACAAAACTTTCTTTAACTTTGAAGCACAAGCCACACATAATCTATTCCTAAACCTCAAAACACAATCGATATCAAGGTTAAATCCAGGTATCTTATCCTTATAAACCAACTCTATCATTTTATGTGACTCACTATCTTCCTTCTGCGATTACTTAATTCTATCTGATAGAGATGATTTCCCTAACACTTGAAACAAAATAAAGGAATTTCCTACACCAAAAAAATCTATTCCAATTTTCATTATATCGTTAATCAAAGTATATTGTTCCAAACATTACAAGGTTAATGTTGCATTACTTTTTTGACTCAAAGAATCAGCCACGTTATTTTCAATTTCTGGATGGTAATCAATCATGCAATCATAATCCATGATTAATTTCAGTCATATCCTTGATTTCAGGTTTAATTATTTCTAAGTGAATATATAATTTAAACACATTTGGTCAGTATATATTTTACATTTCACTCCATAAAAATGATTTCTGCAAATTTTTAATGCAAAAACAACAACATCTAATTCCATACCATGTGTATGGTAATTTTAATCATGAGGTTTCAAATCACATAAAGAATAAGTAATTACATGATCATTTTTTGTAATGACACAACCATATAATTGTTACAAAGAATCTCTATAGGAAACAAACATACCATTTCTTGAAGGCCATACCAAAACAGAAGCATTCCCCAAACTTCATTTCAATTCTTGAAATAATCATCACATTTTTTTGACCAGATGAACTTATAACCTTTTTGAGTTAACTTAGACATTGGACCAGATAACCATGAAAACTTCTAAAAAACCCTCGGGTAATAACCTGCTAAACCAAGAAAATAGTGGATCTCGATTATATTTGTCACTCTAGTCCATTCATCAAAAACTTTTTTTTAAAATGATAGACAGTTAAGCCATTTTTAAAAAAAATGTGACCATGGAATGATATTTTCTGTAACCAAAAATCAATATTGCTGAATTTCCGAAACAATTTATCTTTTTAATGTTTCCATGAAAACACTTAAATTACAGTCATGATCCTCTTTACTTTTAGAATAAACCAAAATATCATAAATTAACACAACCACAAACTTATCCAAGAACTCATAGAAAATTATATTCATTAGGTCTATGAATACAATAGGTTCATTTGTTATCCCAAAAGGCATAACCAAAAAAACATAATGTTCATATCTAATATGAAATGTAGTAATCAGAAGGTCAGTATCCTTTAGTTTCAACTGATGGTACCTGAAACTTAAGTCAATCTTCTAATAATACTGAGCTCCCTAGATCTGATCAAACAAATCATCAATATGAGGCAAAGGATACTTGTTCTTAACTATGATGTTAGTCAATGCTCTATAATCAATGCAAAGTCTCGTTGAACCATCTTTCTTTTTAACAAACAATAGAGAAGAACCCACTAGGGATGTACCAGGTCGAGTGAATCCTTTATCTAATAATCTTTGCAATTCCTTCTATAAATCTAAATGTTCAATTCAAGCCATTCAATAAGGGGGTTTTGAAATTGGCTTTGAATCAGTAACTAAGTCAACCATAAATTCTACATCCCAGTTCGCTATAATAATATGAAACTCATTAAGAATAATTAAAAGGTACTCATTTACCACTGGAACATCATTAATATGAATATTTTCTTTACTTTCAACAATATGTGCAATGTAACATTCATTTCCATCTGTTACTAGTTTCTCACCTTCCTGATATGTTATCAGAAGTCAAGTTTCATTCATGTACACAAACTCATAAACATTCTAAAAAGAATCCTCTTTAGATCTGCAGTCAATCATATAATGATAAATAGAAAGCCATTCCATACCCAAAATAACATCAAACTCTACTAGAGGAAAAACAATACAGTTTGTAGGTAGATTATTTCCTCACACAAGGAGAGGAAGGCTCTTTCAATTTCTTTTTATCTCAAAATTTTCCCCGGGTTTTTTACCATAAGTTCAAGATTCATATCTTGAGATGGATTTCACAATTTATGAGAATACATCTCTAAAATGAATTAATGTGTTGACCCTCAATCAAAAAACATGTTGGAGTAATCTAAACAAACAAACAATGTACCAAATAATACTTCATTTGATTGCCCAACATCTGCTGATGTCGTTGCAAAGGATTTCACCACCCCTTTGTTCTTGTAGTATATCTGTTTTCCCTCAGTTGAGTTCTTATTTAGACACTCATTTTCATAATAACCCATTTCATTCTACTTAAAAAAAATTACTGACTATAAATTATATTTTTTCTTACCATTACCCTGATCTTTTTCAGTGCAATTATGATCCTTATTTCCCATTTTACAACATCGGTAGCACTTACCAGAATTCAAAGGACATTCAACACCATGATTATTACGATAATTTTCACAAACTATAAACTTAAGATTCATACCATCATATGTTTTTGAGGATTTGTTCCCATTGTTCTGCCACATCGACCACATGTTCTATTTTTTTTTTCAAAGAACACCTGATAATCGACAAACTTAGTTTCCACCATCTTCGCCCATCATACAAGTTCATCCTAAATTTTGATATCATGAGAAGCTAAATCCCTTCGACACATTGGATTTTAATTCTATGTTAAAATAGTTGATTTTATTATGAGTATCTCATATGAAATTTGGATCATACATTTTGAGTTGAGTAATTTTTTCTTCATAATCTGACATTGAGTCATTATCATTCTTTAATTATATGAATTGTTATTCCAACCTAAGACAAACAACCCTAGGAAAATATTTCTCAATAAACATACCTTTTAATTCTGCCCAATCCAGAGCATAAATATCCTCACTATCCATGATATTTTCACTATCGACGACCACTGATTTGCTTCATGTTCAAAATAGTAAACAGATAGGCTATCCTTTTGATGTTATGAACAACCCATGACATCAAAAATCGTCTCCAGTAACTTAATCCACCCATCAACTAGTACAGGGTAAGATTCTTCTCTGAATGATGGGGGGTGCTACCTCATGGAATGCTTCACTATTAAAATTTCCACGGTGGTTGATCTGGATTATTTTGTGTATGGATAACACCACCATTTATAACCATATTCAATTATTCCATCAATACATCAAACCATTCTCTTCTGATTCCAACCATCACAAGATGTTGATTTGGAAGGTTGTCTTCCTCCTGATGTCATCCCGTCATAGCTACCCTATTTCCACTGTGGTAAACCATTATGAACACAAAAATATTGTAGGTGAAGAAAAATTTTAATCTATAAATGTAATGTCATTTAAATATTAACAAAAATTAACTTGTGGATATTAATTTAACAATATCCTCACTCCCAATGTTTTCTAAAATGACATCTGATACAAACTATAAAATCCTGGCCTTAAATATTACATAATCTTCAATTAAGTTAATAATTCACATTGAGGATCTTTTTAGGTTTAGAGTTATAGAGAACTAATCTATAAGATATAAATTATATCTGAAATATTAAAAAGTAGAATCTTCTACCCAATATCTATTTTTTTCATAAAATAAAAAATAATTAAAAAATAATTCATATCTAGTTCCATGTTCTTGATAGCATGAAATTTCCTTGATCCCATCCTTGACCCTATTTATCATTATTTCCTATGAAAAACATTTCAAAAAAACCTAGGATAAGAATAAATAGCTATGTAATGCTTTTAAAATAAAGAAAGAAACATTAGTCCATCAATTTATAATAAGCATAAGATCTTTAACATACCTCATGAAATCATGTGATTTATGAATAACACATAGAAATCATAAATCATAAAGGCAACTTGTGGCATCCATATCATACTTACATGGTATCTATCACAGCTACATAGGTACTGACATTTGGAATACCCATCACAATATATTCCCTAAATCTCTTAGGAAAATCATTAACATTTACCTCTATCATGTTACCCAATGAATTGGAGAACAATCTTGGGATCACCTGTCCAAGGTTTATCACAGAACCACCCATATATGTGAACAATACCTAAGAACTATTACACATAATATAAGCACAAATGAAAGACGCCATTTCCCCATTTCAATCACAATAGATCATTTCAAGATATTGAAATAATCAATTCTTTATAAAATTCATTTTCAATACCACAATTCATAAAAAGGTAATTTGTATTTATTATCCTTTCAAAATAACACTATGACTTATTACGGAAGCCCAATATCAAATAGTACTCATGGTGGTAGAAAGTTCATTGACACCGCATAAGTTAAAAAGAAAAATTCTTTTTTTGAATTTTGTAAAATGCCGCATAGAAAAAGATTACCTTTACATGAAATGAAAATTAAAAGTGTTTTATACTTAATATAAAATAATGTCATTTATAAAACAAAATATGCCTCAATGGAAGGAGATTGAGACAAGTACCCTACCTCGTGTCCGACATGACTCAATCGTTCATTAGTTTCTTGAATAATAATCTAAAGTTAATTGATAATTTCATCAGAACATTTTTCAATTTTATTATTCCTTTTATATTATTTATTACCAGGTTATAAATATTACATAATCATTTGAGTTATTAAGGGTCCTCTAAACGATATTTGGAACTTGAATAAAAAATGTACTTCTTATAATTACAAGTTCATCATGTGGTAAAAAGACCATTATCTCCAGAATGATATCCATGATTTAAATATCATATAAATAATATTTATCCAGTATACATATATTTATTATAGTCTATATCATTTGAATATATGAAAATGAAACGCACCATTCATGGAGATGGTAAGTCGTACGTACCCATGAATGCAACATTCATTTATTTATTTCATTTTTAGAGGAATGAAACCCAAATGATACATTGGTATATTATAATTCCAGTGTAATATCATATTTTATATACTTTAAATAATTTCATTTTCACCATAATTTATACATTTCATGTATGGTATTAATGTGTATTATCACTTTGAGGTGGTGGTAGTCTGCACATTCTCAAATGTAATTATCATATTTACCCATTATAGAAACCCTAAAGGTATGATATAAATTAAAAATACAGAAGCATAGATAAAATATAAATATAATATATATCACATGTAAATATAGTTCCATCTTAATGGCCACCATGAGATGTGGTGGGAGATAATTTAAGAATCATCGTTTCGTGAGGCAGTAGTTTATCATCCACAGAAACAGTGTGTTCTATCCATAAGATGGAGTTGTGTGTTACTATAGTTATAATACATCACATATAAACAACCTATTATATTTAGGATACTTTTTTGTTATAAAAGAAAGGAATAAAAATATTTAGGGAGTTAGAGAAGTAAAATAAAATAAAAGAACATAGGAGAAGACATTACCATTAAATCTGGTAATTCCCTTAGGTGTAAACTAAAGAGATTTTATGAAGTGCCTTATGTCTAAGATAAGGAATAAAGCTGGAAGAGAAGGATATTGAGAGCTTATTTGGGAAGTGGTTGGATGAGACAATTGTCTTTAGATACGAGAGTAATGGGTTAGAGGTGATGAATTCTTATAAGGGGTATGAGGGGCTCCTAAGGAAAGATTAAAAATATTATTTTATTATATAATTATATTCAGTGTCTAAAGGTCCAAATCATTTTAAATTAGAATCTTAGATGATTCTAGAAATAGAACAATAAAATAATAATTGGATAGGTTTTGGATATTGTATTAATTTTTATAATGTTATTTATTTAAATCATTCATTAATGAGGTAAACACAACATCATTATAGTGTGATAAAAAATATCTCTATTTGATGTTAAAAAATTATAATTAATATAACATGATATATGAATAATTTTTACCATGTAAATGAGTATTCATAGTCGAAGAAATAACTTGTATAACAACATTTAATAATTGGTTTACTGAAATATATATGTTTATGAAATTTTAGTATTAACATTAAATTATTTAACATAAAGTGTCATTATCACTCCCATGTGGCTCCATGGGGTCCCAAAATTGACCCAATGATACTCATGGTTGGGCATGTTTCCACCTATAGGATTAGGACACATGATAGGGTAATTTATTATTTATAAAATATTATATTTTTACCCTTATTGAATATATATACCTTTTAACCATGGTAAATAAAAAATTTACTAAAGTAAATATTCATAATGTCTAAAAATAAAAGATACAAATTTACACAATCTGGACCTCCTTATTCTAAAGATGGAATCCATTTTTCCAAATTAATAACACTGAAGTGGTAGAAATAAATTCAAAATTAATTCATGTTTTCACAACAAAAAAGCATGTTTTATGAAATAATAACTTTCAAAAGATTGACCCATGTTTATGTAACACCCCATGTTTTGTTTAAAAATTAATATAAATGCATGGAATGTTGATATAAGTAGATATTTTTAACTATCATTTAAAACATAACTTCTCCACGTCTATGTTATGAATTTCAAGAAACTGTCATCTACAATTGTGCTCAGTATGTTATTCAGAGTCTTTTGAAACCAACTTGTTTTCATGGTGAATAGTAACATACCTATATGAATAGTAATATGAAATTTAATATGACCCTAATGAATAGTAAGTTTTTTTATTTTATTAAGGCTTTTATAAAATATCACCTAGGTTATATTTTCATTGTGATATAGAAGTAGTCACAGAATTAGAATTGATAATTTATGAATTAAGTATGATTTTATTTAAAAATTAAATTAATAATATTTATAAAAAATTTTTCAAAGAAATTCTCTTCATTTTTGAAATCTACACAATGATAAATGGTTCGGGTGAATTTTGAGAATTTTTTTGAAACATTTGATTTTTCAATTAATACTAAAAAAATACAGTTTTTTGTTTCGGTGTGTTAATGACATCATTAATGATATAATGATGAAATAATAATTCTGGTCGACTTCTTTATAGTTAAATAAGATCTGATGTTTCCTAAGTGGCTTATACCATGGTCAAATACCATGGGCAAGGCCATGGTTTTGCAAATACCACCCATGAGATGTCCCTTGAAAATTATTAAAATATTCCGTAACTTTTCCTATAAATACCAACCCACTCCTTAATTAACGTAATTCAAAATTCTATATCAATGAAGATCTGGCCTCCTTAAATTCATATTAGTCCTCGTATGTTTTCTTGAATCCCCTGAGGTCCCAACCTTCATGTTTTAAGGGTTACTCTACAAGGTAAGAAAATTAACAATTTCTTTCTTATTTCAATTCATGTTCTCTTTTATGTGGTATAACATTCAAGTTTCTATAACATGTTTTTATTTACTTCTTATTATTGATATAATCTATATTATGATTAATTTCTCGTTGGGTGACCCTTTTCCCCTCTCTTTTTAATATTTTCTAAAACCATGTTGCGCAGCCATTAGGCTGACGAATTTTTGTAAGAGATTTATCACTTTTTCTTTTATTTTGAGTTCCTTCTGGATTATTTATTAATATCTCCTTACCCAATAGGCATGAAATCTCCAGAAATAATTTATATTCTGGATTTTATCATGTTTATGGAAAATTACTCATCATTGGTCTTCTCTTATCCCACTTATTTAAGGAATTAAAACATTCCCCGTTATGTGTCGAATTACCAACATCGTGGACGATGTGATTTCAATTTCCATTAATTATTTCAATTCTATTCATGAAACCATTTTTATGGTTGAACCAGGTTATAATATATGTTTTATGACTCAGAAATGGTTTTGGAATTATTTTTTACTCATGGTTCTAATTCATAAGACAAAATGAGGTTGTTATTATCAAAGAACCACTAAAATGATCTAAACAAACATGATTAATGGTTTAACTTATGAATCATCATCTTATTAAACATAAAAAGGATAAATGTTATAAATTATGGTACTGGAAATATGTAAATAAATTTTCATTCTAATTTTGGAATTATACTTCCAATCGACAAGAACATCCACCATGAACCAATCATGTAAATCATGTTATGAAATCACCCAAAAACGGTGCAAGGAGAAAAATACTAACAATTAAATGGTAAAATAATGTCATGAAATTGTAATATAATATGTTATAAACATGAAAATGTTTCTTTAAACTACTAATAAAAATATTTAAACAATTATACATGAAGTTTAAACTGCTTTGAAATAAGGCATACCCGAGGTAAGAGATTTCTTAACCTGATTTCGATTCATTGGGTTATCCTTCTACTTCATTATTTATGTTGTATTAAAATTTTTTATTTGATAAAGATTTTTTATATTACCACAAGTTATGTGTATATACATTTTATATACATATTCAATTAACTCTATTATGTCTCACTTCAATAATATGATGTTTCTAATGAAATTCTTACCCAGATTTCCATTCTTTGTGTTAACCTTCTACTTCATTATTTATGTGATGTGTAAATTTTTTGTGTGATGGGTTCTGTTTATATAATGTATTATTATGTGTAATTATAGTATATATGCATACTCCATCAACTCAATTATGTATCTCTTAAATTTAATTATATTTATAAGGATATTGTTTTTAAAATTCTGTTTTTAAATTCAATTTTATGAAATTCCAATGTAATGTTTTTATGGAATTATTCTTGCTGTATGATTATGTTTTGGTTCATGGTAATTACTTATTATGATGGTTGGGACCTATATCCCCCTCTAATACATTGGTTATGAGTAATTTGGAGGTTGTTCATATGGTTACTCCAAGTGTAACTACGATGGTTACGCAAATTAAGGTAGCCATGAGGGTAACAAATTATAAGGTAGAAAAGAACGGTTACAAAATTATCTAAGTAGTTCCCCAAGATACCTTTATGATTATATTTATGTTCTCATGTTTTGTGTGGATCTTTTGTATATCTCATGTTACACAATGTATGTATATATGGGTGACATGAATGTATTTCTAAAATGCTTTCATATGTTACGAGTATACATGGACTAATATGATCATTCCTTATTTTCCACCCCTTACTAAGATTTTGTTCTCATCCAATGTTTTTAAATTATTTTTACAAGTTTTTGGATGTGTAAGAAAATAAAGTAAGCCATGTTAAATGTTGAATAATTGTCAAGGAGTCTTGTTTTATGTTTTAATGTTTGATATTTTGAAAAAAATGGAAACTATTTTTATGGTATCCACTATATAATAATGTGTAATGTTATGAATGTATCATCCAAATTATCTAACGCTCTAAAAATTAAAAGTTAATCAATGTAAAAGGAAGTCTTTTTTTTACTAAATTCAAGATTATGTATTTTAAAAGGCATGTCCTTATAGTTGGTATCCGAGGATGGATTTGATAAATTTAAGGATTAGGGTGATGTTAATAGAATACCATAAATTATTTTAAATCTATGATTAATTTGAAATGTTTTAGAAATTAAAGATTACCATACTGATTCATCTAATATTTGTTTCTTCAGAATGGTTGTATGTAAAAGGAATATGGATTCTGAAGAGGAGAGGCCCCAACAGAATGACATCATTCTAGAAATACAGCCCGAAATGGTAGGGATCAGAACCAAGTAGTTTGTGACAGTTATGTCTCAGCTAACACAAGCAATAAATGGTGGTGTAATCCATGCAAGAGAACCAATAGGGGTACCACAATGGAACATGACAATAGTGTAACATTTTATGAGACAAAATCCTCCTGCATTCAATGGATCTTCTGACCTAATAGCAGCTGAAGGATGGATCAAATCCCTTGAAAAGATATTTGTTGTTTTGTGATGTTCAGATAATCAAAAGGAAAGTCATTCCATTTATCATTTTGAAGGGGAAGCTGATCAGTGGTGGTCAATGGTAAAGAATATTAGCGGTAGAGATGATTCTGATGCCATAGAGTGTGATAAATTTAAAATTATTTTCCTTGAAAAATATTTTCCTAAGGTGGTGTGTCTTAGAAGGGAGAAGAAAATCCTTGAATTGAAATAGAAGGAAAGAAGATTCAGTGGTTGTGTATGAAGTGAACTTCACCCGACTGGATCTGTATGCTGTAAATCGTTTTCTGGATCTTGATAGAGAAATCAGTCACTTTTACTCAAGACTGAAGCCAATGTTTTGAAGGGAGATGGCCTCCTATGAATTCAAAAGTTATGAGAAACTTATCCGATGTGCTGAGAGGGTAGAGATGAAGTTTTCTGATGATCATGTGCATTTTGGAAAAAAAGAGAGAAGAAGACGACTAGTTTTCAAGTAATGGGTAAGAATCAACTAATGAAATCTGATGGTATGAAATTCTAATTTCCAGTTTGTGAAAAGTGTGGAAACACCCTGAGGAATGTCTTAGAGAAACTGGGTAGTAGTATAATGTGGTAATTTTGGACATATAGCCCATATTTCAATGAAAATGATCATTATAATAATCATGATAAGTAGACTGTAAGGTGTTTTAAATGTGGTGAAATGGGTCATTAAGAAAATTCATGTCCAAAGAGAGATCTAAATGATGCAAAGAAGCCAGACTACAAGCAGAAAGGTGTAGTGAGATCCTTGATGAGTACGTCAGTAGATGTCGGGCCATATAACAAAGTTGTATCCGGTACATTGTTTGTTCAATCAGATTTTTCAAATTTTTCATTTTATATGGGGTCTACACATTCCTTCATCTCTGAGAAATTTTCTGTTAGATTGTAAATAACACCTTAACAAACAAGTCCCTAACATGTTTTTAAAACACCAGGGGAAAATGTTATAGAAAAGTGGAATTGTAAGAATCTTTCTCATGTGGTCTATGGAAATACATTACCTGTAAACCTTGTTGTTTTACCGTTAGTCGAGTTTGATGTTATTCTAGGAGAGGACTGGCTTTCTGATGATCATACTAAGATTGACAGTAGAGATAAAGAAGTTGTTTTTTTAGAAAGAGTTTTAGTTTTTATACAACAATGAACACATACAATTGATAACATATCAGGAAGCTGAGAAACTATTGAAATATAGAAATTATAGTTATCTTTCTCATATTGTGGAAAATAAGGGAACAATTCAAATTAATGATATACCAGTGGTAAATGAAAACTTTGATGTATTTCTTAATGAGTTACTGAGTGTAGTACTTGATCAAGAATTTGAATTCACAATTGACATAGTTCCTGATGCTAAGCCAATTTAAAAACCCCCACATTATATGGCTCTAATATAACTTCTTGAATTGAATAATCAGTTACAAGATTTGCATCACAAAGAATTAGTTCGTCCTACCACTTCACCGTGGGGATCCCATGTTTTTTTTGATAAATAGAAATATGGGTTCATGTGACTTTTCATTGAATATAGAGCTTTGAATAACATCACTATTAAAAACAAGTATCTTGTGCCTCATATCGATGACTTGTTTGATCATCTCCAGGGAGTTCATTACTTTTCCAAGAATAAATTGAGATCAGGATACCATCAGTTGAAGGTAAAGGAGGATGACATCTCGAAAACATCCTTTTTTACTAGATATGGGCATTATGAATTTGTTGTTATGCCATTTGGATTAACTAATGAACCTCATGTATTCATTAATCTTATGAATAGAGTATTCCCTGAGTTCTTGGATATGTTTGTTGTAGTATTTATTGATGACATTATAGTATTTTATAAGAATAAATAGGAGCATGAAAAACATCTAAGGGATGTTTTACAAACATTAAAATAAAATAAACTGTATGGAAAATTAAGAATGTTTGATTTTTGGTTGCAACAGATTTCTTTTCTTGGTCACATTGTAATTAATTATTGAATAATAGTTGATCCTACCAAAACAAAAGTAATTGATTAATGTCCAAGACCAAAAAATGTTATAGAGATTCGTAGTTTTCTTGGGTTAGCAGGTTATTATAGATGGTTTTCTAAGAAAATTTCATGGTTATGTATCCCGATTACTAAGTTAACACGGAAAGGTGTTAAATTTGTTTGGACAAAGGAATGTGATGTTTGTTTTCTGGAACCGAAGAGGAGATTGGTGAATTCTCCACCTTTGGCCTTACCGTCCCAAAATGGTGAGTTTGTCATCTATAGCCATGCTTCTTTGAAGGGACTTGGTTGTGTTTTGATGCAGAATGATCAGGTAATTGACTATGCATTGATAAAACTTAAACCTCATGAGCTAAATTATCCCACACATAATTTGGAATTGGAAACTGTGGGTTTTTCTATGAATATTTGGAGGCATCATCTATATAGAACCAAATGAAAAATATATACTGACTAGAAAGTTCAAAAGTATATATTCACTTAGAAGGAATTAAACATGAGGTAGAGAAGATAGATAGAAGTCATAAAGGATTATGACTGGATGATCAATTACCATCCCGAAAAAGAAAACAACGTGGAAGATTCCTTGAGTAAGAAACATCATGCATCATTAACCATGCTATGTTTGGAACATGATCCCTTCATTAATGATTTGATGAATTTTCGCTTAGATGTTATTGGTGCAGGGAATCTCTCTATTTTGTTTTATGTTTTAGTGCAGTCTTCATTGTCAGACGAAATTAACAAAGAGCAGAAAAAAGACTATGAGCTACATAAAAAGGTAGAATTGGTTAAAATGGGTAAGTTTCCAGAATTTAACCTTAATAAATATTGTGTTTTATGATTTGGAAAAAAGTTGTGTGTGCCTAGTGATTATCAGTTGAAGAAATATTTGGTTGTGAGAAGCTCATAGTTCTCCATTTTTTGTTCATCCTGACAGTACTAAGAAGTATAGAGACCATACAGGGTATTATTGGTGGGATGGAATGAAAGTAGATATTACTGATTTTACCCTGAAATGTTTGACATGTCAACATGTTAAAGCAGAGTGGCAATTACCGAAGGGGATGGTTCATCCTTTTCCAGTGTAAGAGTGGAAATGGGAGAATGTATCCATGGACTTTGTGGTGGGACTACCAGAGACTTCTCGAGGTAACAATGTGATTTGGGTTATTGTTGATCAGCTAACAAAGTCTGCACATTTTATTTATATTCGATATTCAATGACTTTGGATCGGATTTCTGGATTTTACATCAAGGATATTGTTAGGTTACATGGAGTTCCACTTTCCATTGTATCTGACCAAGATCATAGGTTCACTTCTAATTTTTGGAAGGATCTTCATAAGTCGTTGGGCACATAGTTAAATTTCAGTACAACTTTTCATCCCCAACCAGATGGGTAGTCAGAACGAATGATTAAAAATTTTGTTGATATGATTAGAGCTTGTTCAATAAGCTATCAGGGAAGTTGGGATCAACATATTTATTTAGTTGAGTTTTCTTATAATGACAGTTTTCATTCCAGTATTCCGATGGAACCTTTTTGAGGCCTTGTATGGGAAGCAGTGTCAGACTCTAGCTTTTTGGGATAAAGTCGGTGAAAGAATGTTTATGGGGCTAGAATTTGTAGAATAAGTGGCTGAGAAAGTGAAGATGGTGCAGCAGCACATGAGGACAGCTCAGATCAAGTAGAATAGTTATACAAATAACAGAAGGAAAGACTTCTCTTTTGAGGTAGGTGACCATGTTTTCCTTAAAATATCTCATTGTAAAAGTGTAACGCATTTCGGTAAGAAAGTGAAGCTATGTCCATGGTTCATTAATCCTTTTGAAATCTTGGAGAAATTTGGAATGGTTGCATACCACGTAGGTTTTCCTCTGAGCTTGTTCCAGGTACACAATTTTTTAATGTTTTGATGTTGAGAAAGTATGTGCCAGATTCATCACATGTCTTAATCCCAGAAGCAGTTCAGTTGGAAGAGAAACTTTAATTTGAAGAGAAACCGGTAAAAATTTTTGATCGAAGGTAACGAGTATTGAGTAATAAGTTAAACCACCAGGTAAAGGTTTTTTTTGAGAAAACACATTTTTCGAAGAAGCAACATGGGAGTCTGAAAATGCAATGAGGGAGAAATACCCTCAGTTTTTTAATAAGTAAATAAAATCGTGAGGACACAATTTCCAGAAGGTGGGGATAATGTAATACACCAAATTTTTCTAAAAATAAATATAAGTTCATGGAACTTTTTTTTAATTATATATTTGTAACTACCCTTTAAAACATAACTTTTCCACTTCTATGTTTTGAATTTCAAGAAACTGTCATCTACAGTTGTGCTCAGTATGTTATTTGGAGTCTTTTGGAAACGACTTGTTTTTTAGTGAATAGTAACATATCCATATGAATATTAATATGGCCCTAATAAAGAGTAAATTTTATTATTATTTTATTATTTATGGTGTTAAGATAATAGCATATAAGTTAATTTTTCATTGTGATATAGAAGTAGTTACAGAATTAGAATTTTTAATTTTTGAATTAAATATGATTTTATTTAAAAATTAAATTAATAATATTTAGGAAATTATTTTCAAAAAATGGATTTCATTTTTGAAATATACACATCGAAAAATGGGTAGGGTGAATTTTGGGAATTTCTCTGAAACAATTGATTTTATGGTGAATGGTAAAAAATACAGTTTTTAGTTTCTGTGTGTTAATGCATCATTAATTATATAATAATTATTTCATAAATCTGGTCAACTTGTGTATTGTTAAATAATATGTGAGGTGTCATAAGGGGCCTATACCGTTGGAAAATACCATGCGAAAGCCCATGGTTTTCCAAATACCACCCATGAGGTGTCCTTTGAAAATTATTAAAATATTCCCTTACTTTTACTATAAATACCAAACCACATCTTCATTGAAATCATCCAAAATTACTCCTCAACGAATATCTGGACTCCTTACCTTCATATTAGTCCTCCAAAGGTTTCCTCAAGAACCTATGGTCCCAACCATCGTGTTCTATGGGATACTCTGCAAAGTAAGAAAATTCTCAATTTCTTTCTTTTTCCATTCAAGTATTATTTTATGTGGTATTTCTTTCCTTATTCCATAACATGTTATTATTTCCTTATTATTCATGATATAATATATATTATTATTCATTTCTGGATGGGTGATCCCTATCCCCTATCTTTTTAATATTTTCTAAAACCATGTTGCAGAGACGTTTAGGCTGCCGAATTTTTGTAAGAGATTTCTCACTTTTCCTTTTATTTTGAGTTCCTTCCTGATTCATTCTTCATATATCCTTACCCAAGATCCATAAAATCTCATGAAATAATGAATATTATATATTTCATTATTTTTATAGATAATTCCTCATCATAATTATTCTCTTCTCCCGCTTATTTAAGTTATTAAAACAGTGTCTGTTATGTGTCTAATTACCGACATCGTGGATAATGTGATTTAAATTTCCATTAATTCATTAAAGTCTGGTCATGAAACGATTTATATGATTGATACAGGTAATAATATATGTTTTATGAATCACCCATGTTTCTGTAATTCTTTTGTACTCATTGTTCTAATTTATAAGACAAAATGGGGTTGTTATTGTCAAAGAACCACTAAAAATATCTAAACGAACATCATTAATGTTTTAACATATAAATCTTCGTCATATTAAACATAAAAAATGATAAATGGTTTAAATTATATTACTATAAATATCTAAATTCCTTTTTATTCCAATTCTGGAATTTCACTACCAATCGACAAGAACATCAACCATTAACCAATCATGGAAATCATGTTAAGAACTCACCCAAAAACAGTGCATGGAGAAAAATAATAATAATTAAAGGGTAAAATAATGTTATGAAATGATAATATAAGATGTTATAGAAATTAAAATTTTTCTGTAAACTAATTATAACACTATTTTAACCATTATACAGGATTTTTAAACATGTTTAAAGTAAGACATATTCAAGGTAAGGGATTTCTTAACCCGATTACCATTCACTGGTTTATCCTTCTACTTCATTGTTTATGTTGTATTAAAATTGTTTATTTGATGAAAATTGTTTATATTATCATGAGTTATTTGTATTTAATGTATATATACATATTCTATTCACTCGATTAGGTCTCACTTAAATTATATGATTTTTGTAAGGGAATTCTTAACCCGATTTCCATTCTTTGGGTTAACCTTCTAATTCATTATTTATATGCTCTTTAAATTGTTTGGGTGACAGGTTCTATTTATATTATGTTTTATTATGTTTATTTACATTATATATACATACTTCATCCACTCTATTACGTCTCTCTTCAATTTTATGATATTTATAAGGGGATATTTTTTAAAAAACCTCTTTTTTAAATTCAATTTTATGAAATTCCAAAGTAATGTTTTTATGGAATTATTCTTATTGTATGATTATGTTTTGGTTCTTGGTAATTATTGATGATAAAGGTAGGGACCTATATCTCCTTCCAATTCATTGGGTATTAGTATTTTGGAGGTCGTATGTTTGGTTACTCCAAGTGTAACTGTGATGCTTATAAAAAGTAATGTAGCCATGAGGGTTACAAATTATATGGTAGCCAAGAATAGTTACAAGATAATGCATGTAATGACCCAAGATACATTTATGATTATATTTATGTATTCATGTTTTTGGGGGATCCTGCATAAATCACATGTTATAAAAATTATGTATACATGGGTGTCAAGAATATCTTTTGAAAATGCTTTCATACGTTACGAGTATACATAGACTAATGTGATATTTCCATCTCTTCCATCCCTTACTGAGCTTTGGTTCTCATACCAAGTTTTTAAATTATTCTCACAGGTTAATGGATCTATAAGACAAGGAATGAAGCCAGGTTAAATGCTTAATAATTGTCATGGAGTCTTGTTTTATGTTTTAATGTTTTATATTTTAAAAAAATGGAAACTGTTGTTTTGGTATACAATCTATAATAATGTGTAATGTTATGAATGTATTTTCCGAATTCTCTGAAGCTCTAAACATGAAAATATCCTTAATGTAAAAGGATGTTTTTCTTGACTAAATTCAATATTTTGTATGTAAAAAGTCTGGGTCCTTATAGTTTATGTCCAATTTCAATGTTAAATTACATCCAATGAAAAAAATTGGATAAAATGGTAAAAAAATAATCTAATTACTCTTTAAAACCAATTAAAAAGATAATTTAACCATTTGAACAAATTATATTATAAGAAAATTTTGAATTAAAATATATTTTATTTCACTATTCATTAAGAAAATGAACTTTATCAAAAAATTAACAAAAATTTACCGAATGTAAATTTTTATGATCTGATTATAAAAATGAATTTTATTTTGTCAAACATAAAAAATAAATGTGAAGTAAACTAGATTTATGAAGGGTTCTCTTTTTAAAGGTAGCAAACTAACCTTTTAAAGAATATTTATGTATTTATGCTTAAAATTAAATTCATTAACATTTTATGCATCTAAATTTTACTGGATAAATGTATAAACATTAAAAAAATGTATATAATCATATTGTAGTTGTTTATATTCATTCCTACAAATACAATGTATAAGTATTAATTACCTTTTAAAATAATATTATACTATTATTTATTCTTATAACCCAAGGTTGTGTGCAATGAATGATTTCAAAGAAACCCATTGTTTCTTATCATGTATGCCCTCGAACATAGAATCCACTCTAAAGTAAAATTAATATTTAATTCAAAAATATTAATAAATATTAAAATATCACATACTTCATTTTGTTGGGATGTTACATAGAATATCGATCCAAAATGGAAAATAATGGAGGGTAGGATATGTTATGGTCAATAAATAACAGAGAAATTAATTTTTAGAAATTATTTATGACTTTTACTGTTTGATTACACCCTTTCTCCACTTTGTTTTTTACTGTGGTAACTAATGTTTACCTAAGTAATTTTTTTCACAACTAAAAATAAATTGGAATCTATTACATAATTTAGAAATTATTATTATAAATATTAAAACAATTTTATTTGATTTAATTTCTAAAACTAATAAAAATTATATCAAAAATAAAGTATGTTAATTCCAATTCGATAGTTTTAGAGAAACATATAATTTATGCACTTAAATGTGACAAATAGTTTTTGAAAATTTAATGTAATAATTTTTTATTTATAACTACACATATAAAATAAATATTTTTTCAATAAAAATGGTTTAATGAATTTTTTGTGATTCATATCTCCTAAATTTTTCATAAAAAACACTATATTATTAAAAATGGTATTATTTACAATTAATCAACAAATTAATTTTTAACTAAAATACCAAAAATATTTCTGAAATAGTATTGACATACTGACTCCAAAAATGGATTCATTATTTGTTGTTAAATTTATAAAATATAGTAATTTAAAATAAAAATGGAAGCCTAAAATATAATTGTTAGTCAGATTAGGATACTCAAAAAGTTGGCTAAATTGAGTTCCTATAAAAATATTTGTTAAAAATTTTATTTAAAATAATCCCCTAATTTAAAACATAACAAGCTAGTTAATCAATGTAGTGAATTTATAATAGTCTGATTATTCAATTAATTTCTCAGAATATTTATAATATCTCATTTGTAACAATATGAGATATTGATTAAAAATAAACTAATCTAATAAGAAAAAATAGTAATAAACACTGGCCAAGGCTAACTATCACATTGAAATGAAGTTTTCTAAATTAGAGATAAAAAAAGAGAAAACTATATTTGAAAAAACAACCAATTTAAAAAAGGTGGTTCTGTCTCAAGTCGAGACTTAGTTCTCTCTACTTGGTGATCACCTACCACCAAGAAATCTATATAGAAAATGGGTTCTGATTCATACCCTGAATTAGTGTTTACACAATAGTACATAGATTTTGCAGGTCACAAGACATCTACCAGAGTTCTACATTGGAACAAAAATACAACTGGGTCACATAAATCCTCTTCTAAAGTTCTTTTTGGAAAAAACAAGTGTATAAAGATATTTGTGTGAGGATATATAGTATTTTCCAGTTCGGTGTAGGAGGTCGTGTGTGTTTATAAACATATTCAAATAGTACTAAAATTTTTAATGAAAAGGTATATGACAAGGAAATAAATATTATATAGGGTTTAGAAGGATATGAGTGTTATTCAATTCTACTTTGAACTATATGATGTAACAGAGATGAAATTGGAGTCCACTTCTAGAAGTAGTCACTAAAAAAGAGTTTCCTGAAGCACTGTGTTCTATCATCTAGGATGATGAGATGTTCATCTCCTTCAGTTCAATTAAATATAGCAGAGAATTAATAATGTTGATGAACAATCACTCTATGGATCTTAGTAATAAGGAATGGAGTGTTCGTCGTGTGTTCTTACTTTTGGTATGTTCCTTGTGTGGATCTTTTGCTGTTTCTAATCATATTTTATTATTTATTTTTATTATTTTATCTCTTTCATGATCTATTCTTTGTATATATATTCTTTTAGCTAAAAAATGTGGATGTTTTTATGTAGATGTTGTACCTCGTAATTCTAGAATCCTAATTAAATATGTATGCAAAAATCATTAAATTAATCAGTCGCATTAAAACACTTAACATATAAATGATAAAAGTAATTTTAAATATAAGAAAAATTTAAAATGTCTTTTGGTGGGTCCCATTTATATATCTCATTCTATTGGTGACACATTCTAGTAGTTTGTCCTTATGTCAGTATTGATAAATTATTATATTAGTGTCTCAATCCTATGGTCTGTCCACGCATTAGTGAGCCCTTGTGTTAGTGGAACCATATATTGGTAGTATTATATGTCAGTAAGTCCTTTTGTCGGTATGTCCTTTCATAGGTATGTCCTTGCATCGGTATGTCCTTGCGTCATTAAGTCCATACACTGATAAGTCAATTGAGATATCTCTAACTCATCTGTTTTGTCAGTGTCAGCATGTCACACATGTAAAATGTATCAAATGGGATGATCATACAACATAAATATTCTCAGAATTTGATAAACCAAAATGTGATCACTGATAAAAATAATTAAACATATTAAAGATTAAATAAACACGAGTGAAATTATTATGCATGATTAATAGAATTTGATATGATTTGTGATTATTAAAATCATTAATACTAGAGAGGGAGGATAACTGTCTCTTATGGGCCAAAAATCTCCCCATTTTTAATGATCACAAATCATTTCATTATAAAGTACAATGTTTTGATTTTTAATATAATCATTCTACTTATAATCTCCCATTATTGATTAATTTTCTCAATATATAAGTAATGATTAGAGGTAAAATAAATATAAATGGAATTGAAAAATAAATCATAGTATAAAAAACTAATACCATTTCATCCCATATGTAATCATGAATAAGGAAAATAAAATAAATAATAGTGGTGTCGATAGTATAATAAATAAGGATAAGTGCAAAATTTTCTCCCCCTTTGGGGATTATCAAAATTTGTGAGGGTATCAAAGAGGGTTCTCCCCATTTTGATTCCAATCAAGAAGGAACCATGTAATATATGAATAATTCGTATTAGAGAAAAAATATTTAATATAAACATATTAAAGGAAAAATAAGTTAATTCCATTAATCAATGATGTACATTATATTACAGAAGTTTGTAAAAGACAACAAAAGAAAAATTAAACCAATATGTCATTTTAAAGGGATATTGTCCCTACTTCTTAGGATCAATTGGTTTTTCTTTCTCTTAGAGGTAATTATAAAAGGTCTAGTAGGTGGTGGATTTGAAACTGGAGGGTCTAAATAAATTATTAGAGGAGGTAGGATTACACCATCTAGAACATTAGGTATGTGGCTGGGATTGTGTTGTGACAACATCAGAGGCTGAATCTGCTCTTGGATCACATGGAAAATCTGATTAAATGCTTGATCAACTATTATCTAAGATGGATTCACTAATCCCATAGGTCCAATAGGTGTATAAACATGCTCCACAGTTGATTTACATTTCACATGAAGGTATGGATTCAACGTCTTGATGAAATCTTCAAAGTTTTCACCACCATACTTTATAGATTTCTCAACGTCATATTTATTCTCTAAGAATTTTTCCAAAAGAGGTGTGCAGTACTTCAATTTCAGGACTTGTTCTCTAAATTCTCCAGTAACAGCGGGTAAAGTAAAATTCTATTCCAAATACATAGTGTGACTTTTCAACTAGTTCTTGGATTAAATCTTCGATAAATATGAATTAACCCTTTTTCTATTCTCTTCCTAATTGGAAAATTCTTCTTGGTATAAAATCATACCATATCATGCACATGATTATTGTTGTGCTCAATTTTAGATATACATTGAAATAAATAAGAAAAAATAGAACATGAATCACTTCCTTAACAATATTTTTAGTTGAATAAATGTCCATGTAATGAGATGACTAACCAAATGTACATGGAAAATCAGGTGTGGTGGTATGATTGATCAAAGATTTATGAACAATTCAAAAATATCCTTTATACTCTGAGTTAAGATTATTTATTGCAAAGAAAAGCACAATCAGTTATTTTTTCATCATGGTAGTTTTTGAAATTATTGTTTTAGTTATTGTGATAATTTTGTGTTGAATTTAATTGACTAACTTATCTAAAATATTCACTGTATCAGGCCCACTCACACAAAACACTTAATCTAGAACAAGTACATCTTGCACAGACTTCTTCAAATCTTATTTGTATGATTTGAGATAGTTTAATTCATTACTTAGCTATGTTTTTTCTATTCAAGATTGTTGAATCTCATGGACCATATGAGATTGAACTGATACACTCACTTCTGAACAAATTTCATCCTAAAACTTTTTGAGGTCTTCTTTTGTGACTGAATCACTTGGAAGGGTCTCAAACATTGATTCTTCAGAAACATGTACAAACAACTCATCATCTATATTTTCATAATCCATATTAAGTGGTACATATATAGGATTCCTTGTCCATTTAGACATAACATCTTCATCTAAAGGAGTGAGGTTGTTAAGTCTAACTCTTACAGCTTGATAATCTTCATCTCTTTAATGTCTTCTAACATCATTACCCCCTTGAATATGTGTTATCCTTGAAATTAGATCAACTTAAGCATGATGTTTTCTTGTTTTATATACTAACTGAGGGGCATGGGATTCCCGAGCTTCCACTTCATCGAGAACTTCAGTATTAGATCATTCTTTAACAAAAACTATTGATGGTTCTGAAACAAAATTAAGAACCAAAGAATCAACCATCTCTGTATATCCACCTTAATCATCATCATGATGGTCACCATCACTCTCACAGCCTTCACCACAACCTTCATCATCATCATGTCCATTGGAAGTATCTTCACTTCCATTTCTATCAACATTACTTTCTCTAATTCCCTCTTCACTAACACTACCACTAGATCTACCTACATATTCTATGCTACCTAATAATAGTTTCTCCTCATCTACATTGGGACCAAGACTGGTTTCATTTGATGTTAAAGAATGTGTTGGACTTGGATGTTCTAAATAAAAACCATTATGAGATGCAGTGGTATTAGGATCACTCCTATCATTGATAGGTGACCCATGATCTCTGACTAATGTGACGTGCTCTTCTTTATCAACTAAAGAGTAAAAAAATTCTTCATCAGGTCCAAGACCAGGAAAAACTATATTCCTTGGCCTAGTCAGATGGTCCACTGGATTGAACGTAACATAAGTCTTATCTTCATCCTCATCCCATTATTTCGTCCATTGGTTCCAATTTATCATCATCAATTTATATATCTTTCTACCTAGTAGATCCCACTACTATCAGAATCAAATTCATCTCCTTCACTAATACATCCTTTTTCTTTTAACATGGTTGAGATTCACCTTGGATAAAATAGGGAATTTATTTTGCAATAAGACCTGATCATTTTAGTTAGGAGTAGAGAAAAGTTATCTACATTGATTTACCTTATTCCATTTTCTCAGTAGATAAATCATATAGTCATTTTGATAGTTTAGAGATGAAAAGTATCTATTACTGGGACATATCTGATTTGTATATACATCAACAAAATCCCCCACTCCTCATTTAACTATGTAGAAATGGGTCTCTTATGCTATTCATTGTTAGTATGTTTTTTTAGAGTTGTCTTAAATCATATAAAGTAACTATCAGGTGGAGAACTACCCTGATAATCATCAATCACACCATTAAGTGGTACCTTAAGAAATTAATCCCATTATCTAGATAAAAATAGATCCTCTTGCATTTTACAATGTACTAAATGCAGTAAACATCTTTACCTTATAGAAAAAACTCAACATTCAAATAAAAATTATGAACTAAATTCAGGTAGAAGGGCCATTAATTAATATGAGAACCACTCAGGCTATCCTAGATCCTATAAGACACTGAGAAAAAAATTATTTATTCCCAACTTCCATTATACAATAACCTTATTTTTGTGATTCACTACATGGTACACCATAACATGATTTATTGTTATTGAAGATTTTATTTACTCTCTTTTCTTTTTCGTAGCTGCATGTGACTCGTTGCATGAAACCCCATCAAGGGCACACTTCACATGCACCTTTTCAATAGTTTGTTTTGATGTTGGGAAGGTGAATGGTTAGTAGGTAGAGGGATAAATGTCTGACTGAGTCTAAGGGTTATGTCAGTAAAGCGGTTCAACTCAAATTTATATCATATAATGATTTTGAAATCCCAGAATCATGAAATCGTGATGTGGGTGCAACAAATTACCAAAACAACATCATTTTGGTAAAAACATAAAATGGATAAAAAATAGTGTGACATCTGTGTCAGCATAAAAGAATTTTCATAACACTAATGTTGTCTTCATGATAAGGCGAAGGAGACTACATGACAACTGTGTCAACATGAAAAATTTAGCTTTATAATGTTAGTGTCTTTATTAAATATTCACTTGAAATTATCAATGGAATAACAACATAAGGTCCTATAGATTGATACTTACTAACTCATGTCATATGTAGTTCATTCTTTTAGTGTTCAATGAAAAAGTGAAAATTCCAGTAAGCTGATTTTTTGTTCCAATGAACTCTAAAGCTATATATCCTTTTTGATAATGGATTCTCAAAAATTGATACCTTAAATTAATGTGGTTTGTCTTATAGTGTGAAACAAAATTCTAAGATAAATTGATAGAACTTAGGTTATCAAAATTTATAGGGAGATGTCTAAATTGGAATCCAGAATCTAGTAATGTGTGTTTCATCCACAATATTTGTGCACAAAAACAACCAGCATCTATGTATTCTACTTTAGCAGTAGATCATGCATCACATTTTAGTTTCTTACTGTACTATGAAACTAGATACTTTCCTAAAAAGCTATATTTTCCATATTATCACTTTTTTCTAACTGACATCCACCAATGTTAGCATTTGAATAACTCACTAAATCAAAATTAATTCCTCTATGATAGAATAGTATGAAATTGATTTTTTATATGAGGTATTTAAAAATAAATTTTATAGCCTTTAAATGAGACTGTTTTGGGTTTTCATGAAAATGTGCACACATTCACACATTAAACATTATACCAAGACTATTAGTAATTAAGTAGTGTAAACTTCCAATTATTCATCAATAAGTTGTTTGATCAATATATTTACTATCTTCATCAAGGTCTAACATACAACAGGTACTCATTGGAGTGTCAATACTTTTAGTGCATTCAAAGAAAAATATTTTTAAAATGTTCTTAGTATAAATACATTGATTCAAAATAATACCTCACATATTTTGAAATATTTTAAATCCAAGAATGAATTTTAGTTCACCCATTAATCTTATTTCAAATTAACATTTCATCATCTTTTAAAAACAAATACATAAATAGTTTTTAGATTATCCAAAAATAATATCATCAACATAATTTTTTTAAACTAAAAAATCATTGAAAATTAGTTTTATAAAAAGTATAGTATTATAAATACATTTTTTAAAACCTATAGAATCCCGGAAAGTGATGACCCTATCATACCAAGCTCATGGAGATTACATTAAAGTATATAAAGAATTAGTTAATTTAAAAACATTATTTGGAAAGTGGGGGGTTTTTAAAACTAGGGGTTGTCCAAACAATATATATTCAATTATATAACGATCTAAAAATTCACCATTGACGTGGATTTGATAATGTTTAAAATCTATATGTGATGAATATGAAATAAGGGTTATAATGTGCCTCATGTCTGGATACTAGTGAAGTAGTATCTTCAAAGTCAGTCCCTTGTTATTGACTCTATCCTTGTGCAACAAATATAGCTTTTTTTCTAACTATATTACAATATTCATCTATATTATTACTAATCCCCATTATTTTCATTTTGTAATAGTTTCATTGGTTATATATAAAATATTTCATAATTTTTTTCTTTCAAACTGATTTAACTCTTCTTGCATAGACATCCTCCAAAAATTAATCGTTTATTGAATAATTGATGTTCGTAAGTTTCTGTTTTGATAAGAAATCTTGATGGTAAACCTGATTTCTAAGAGAAACTCTAATTTTAGTTTCTTTGTCTAAATCTACAACTATATCATCTAAATGATGGTTCTTGAAAGTTATAATAGGTCTAGGAAAGTATGGTCTAGTGATTTCAAGTTCTTTATTAGGTATAGGTTCATCATGACTTGAATTTGGAGAATTTATAAAACTGGAAGTTTTAAAAGATTTCTTAACAAGATTTTCAGAATATTTAGTATTAATGTCTAGATTTGGCATATCATCCTCAATATTTACTATAGAGGTATTCGACTCATGTGTATCTATCTCATTAAACAATACATGTACAGATACATCCACACATTTGGTTCTTTTGTTGAATACTCTATAATCATTACTAGAAATGGAATATCATAGGAAAATTCCTTCGTCACTCTTAGAGGGATATTTTTACATATTATCCTTAGTGTTAAGAATATAGACTTTACAACAAAAAACTTTGTTGTAGTTAACCATGGGTTTTCTATAGTTACAGAACTCATATGTACTTCTCTTATGGATAGGTCCAATCAAGACTCTATTGATTATATTTCATGTTTTATTAACAACTTCTACCAAAAAGTATATAGGTTGGGCATACTCACAAATCATGGTTCTAGTAATTTCTTTTAGGGTTATATTTCTTCTTTGTAAAACTCAATTTTTTGGGGTATCCAAAGTGTAGATAATTTATGACTATAGCCAATTTGTGAGAAAAAAGTTTAAAACTATTGGTTGTCAAACACATAGCCATGACCATTTCTTAGGGTTTTAATTCTAATACAACTAATATTTTTTGCAGTACCAGCATAAATTGTGAAATGAGACCAAGATACACTTTTGTGGGCATAGAAAAAGGTCCACATGTATCTAGAGTAGTCATCTACAAGATCATAGACATAGTGTATCACACATAGAATTCAAACTCTAGATGGTCCAAATATGTCCATGTGAATCAACTAAATAGGTTCAGAATTCGATACATCTTTCTTTGGGTTGAATGAAATTTTTTATTGTTTACCCTTTTAGAAAGGATTATAGACTTTATCATTTGGAAACTCATGTTTTGGTAGATCCTTGGATAAGCCTTATATAGTAAGCCTTCCAGGTGAGTGTCTATTTTAGTTACCTAATATCCTATTCCAATTCCATGACTCTTTATGAAAAGATTTCAGACATGAAACATTTTGATTAATCAAGGCATATTAGTTAACAACATAAAAATTATCAATCCTAAAGGAAGAAAATACTAACTCATTTATAGAATTTCAAATAGTTCATAAAAAATTCTCAAATTTACCATTAAAACCATCCTCACATAACTGTGATTTACTATGTAGGATATATTTTGTTCCATCATGAAAAGGTACATATGAAATTAAAACTATGTTAGAGATACAAATCTGGACAAGGACAATGATTTTTACTTATTCATTGTCGCCAAATGGGACATATCCACCGTCAATAATTATCAAGTACTTGAAGGATGAATAATATCTTGTAATTTGTCTTGAACATCAACTATCCAAGAAACATAAGATTTTATAGGATCTCTTCAAATAGATTTCCTACAAAATCATATTAGACAAGAAAATATTTTGATACCTTGATTTGTTTCGGTCCAATAACATTAGTAATAAGAGATTTGGGAACCCACGTTTTCTTCATGGGTTTACAATAAGAATTATGTAAATTATTTTAATAATAGACATTATTTATTCCAAAAAAGCGGGAAATAGTAGAATATTTTTTCTATTTGGAACCTGTATTAATGTTTTTGATCTCTGTATAAAACTAGATTTTCGATATTTTGATACAAAAAGAGTTTTTTTATATTACACTTTCCTGGTTGGAATTCTATTCCAGTAGTATATTTAGGAGATACTATTTACTAATCATGTACATTAAGATTTATTTTCCAATTGTAAATATTTATAAATAATTATTTAATTACTCATTTGACAATTTAAGCTCATTCTTTCTGTAAGAAGTTGAGAATCATTTTCATTTTCTATATAATGTTTAGATTGATCTATGATAGTCAAAACATATTTTTTATTTAAGTATTTGTATTTATATTTTAGTTCAATAAATGTGTCCTCCAATAATTTTATATATTAAAAAATTTATTCACTTGTTATATTTTCAGATTCCTTTTCACCTCCAGAATTGTAACCATTAGGTTATATAGAATTTAATGTTACCTCAGATGTGTTTTTCATAAAAAACATATTTTCATTATTAGTATTTTCATCATGAGAGGATTATGAGTCACCCGAGTTATCCTCTGAAACATTCCATGCTGCCTTCATGGCCTTTTAATTCATTATGTTCTTCTAATCATACATTTTTTTGTTCTTTATCTTGGGACTATCATCCTTTACATGTCCATTTCTATTTCACTCATTACATATTATCTCATTTGATGTATCACCTCCTTTAAAATCCTTCATCCAATGAACTTTATGATCATACATTCATTTTTAGTTGGGATTTCTGAAGAATTCCTCATTTCTATAAAATATCTTAAACCTTATTTTTATTTGAGCCTTCTCTTCATCATTGACTATTGTTGATTGTTTGTCAATTGAAATTTTTGTTCCATTTTGAGTTTTTTCTTTCTGCTAGAATTTAGTATATTTGAAAGCAATAGATTTTACTTTGGGTCCATCATTATATTCATTATTTACTTTTATTTCTTCCTATACATCATCAACTTTCCTATCTGAATATTTATTGTAAATGTATAGAGGTTATAAGATTCTCTTATTGACACTGAAGTCCCTCTCTTTATTTCTGGAAAGCATCTATGTATTCTCATGAATTGCTCCATGGTTGTAACCTCTATTCCTAGAGTGATAATGGTGTTCAATATTTTATTAAACCTGATATACATGTTAGAAATATGCTTATTAGGCTTCATCTTAAATTCTTTATATTATATAGTATAAGTGTTGAGTCACATTTCATTAAGATTAGTAGTTCCTCCATTTAAAATAGCTAAAGTGTACCAAATTTTATAGGCAGATGTATAGAATCATATTCTATTAAACTCTTCATAACCTAGTGTTCAAAACAGAGCATGCGTAGATTCACAATTATTAATATAAGATGTCTTGTGGAATCACGCAAATTCTTCATAGAAATATTTGGTATTTTTTATTTTATTCTATAACTACCCAAATACAAAATCCCACACTTTCTAAATTCATTTTCATCTTATGTTTCCACTTCGAATAGTTTGTTCCATTAATATTGGGATGTTTTTTGTTTTCTAACATTCCAATCTATTATCCATACTAAAGAAAATATTGTTAAAGAGATACAAATTTTATAAGTAATTTTAATTCTGAAATAATTAAAAATAACTTACTCACAATTGAAAAGAATTGAAAAATCATGAGATATTTGAAAATAGCTGTTTTTCTTAGAAAAATACTTCCCCTAATACCAAATGATTGTCAGATTAGGACACAAAAGGTGGTTTGAATTGAGTTACTATAAAAAATAATGTTAAGATGTTTATCTAAAAGATTCAACCAATTTTAAATTTAACTTTCTAGTTAATCAATGTAGGGAAATTATAATAGTCTGATTGTTCAACCAATTTCTCAGAGGAATCATTATTTCAATGTTGAAGCATTATGAGATATTGAAATAACTTTTGAAACTAATATAATATTCCAACAATTGTTATAAACACTAGTCAGGAATATCTATCAAAGAAAAATTTATTTTTCTGAAATATAGATAAAACTAGAGAAAAATAAATTTGAAAATAAAATGAATATAAAACAAGATGTTTAGTTAAAGTTGATACATAGTCCTCACAACCTAGTGATCACCTGCCACTATGAAATCTATACATATAAAGGTTTTGATCCACAACCCAGATTGGGGTTTACAAAATAGTACATATACTATCCTGGTCACAAGATATCTACCATAGTTCTTTGGGGTAACAACAAACAACTAGGTCACACATGACCTCTTCCACATTTCGTGATGGGATAAACATGGGTAAAAAAATAGTTTTATAAGGATATCTAGTATCCTATAGTTCAGTACAGGTGACAGTCTGTGTTTTACTGAAAGAAGAATAGACTACCCAAAAATGTAATAAAAATTTACACAATAGTGCAATAAATATTATATAGGGTTTAAAAGGATTCATGTTTTATGTAATTCAGATATGGACTCTTTGATGTATCTGAGTTCATGCTGGAGTCATTTTCTGGAAGAAGACACTAAAACTGAGTGTTGTGGAGCAGTGTGTTATATATTCCTAGAAGATGAGATGTTCTTCTCCTTAGTTTTAGTTAAATTATATAGAGATGTTGGAACATTGATGAATAATAATTCTTTGGATCACAACAAGTAGGAATGAAACATTCCATGCATGTTCTTCTGTTCTCTATGTTGATTTTTTGGGTCTGTTGCAGTGTCTAATCATATCATCTTCCCTAAATTTAATATTGTATATATTTCATGTGAACTTCATTGTATATATATTCTTACATCCTGACAATGTGCATATTTTTATGTATATGTTTTACCTCACACATCTGAAATCCTCTTTTAAGATGTCTACAAAAGCAATAAATTAATCAGTTTCATTAAAACACTCAAAATGTGACTGTTAGAATTAATTTTAAGTCAAAGAAAATATAAACAGTCTATCAGTGAGTCCTATGTCAGTATCTCCTTCTATCAGTGACTAGTTCCATTAGTGTTTACTTATGTATGTATTAGTGACTCATTATATTGGTGTCTCCCTCTATCAGTCTTCCCATGAATCGGTGAGTCCTTACATCGGTAGAACCAGGTATCGGTTGGACCTTGCGTCAGTAAGTCCTTTCTTTAGTAATTACATCTATTGGTTTGTCCTTTCATTGATAAGTCAGTTGAGATATCGGTGACTCATCCCTTTTATCGGTCTCAGTCTGGCAAACATATAAAATATTTCAGCTTGGACTATATGACAACATAAATATTATCAGAATGTGTTAAACTTATATGTGATCATAGAAAATCATAATTATACATATTGAAAATTAAATAAATACGTGTGAAATAATTAGGCTTGATTAATAATATTTTATATCGTTTGTGATTATTAAAATAATTAAAGCTAGAGAGGTTGGCCAACTGTCTCCTATGTGCCAATAGAAAAGATAATTATTTCTAAAGGAAAATTACTTTTTAAAATATTTCATATTCTTAATTGTATTTAAAATCAATAATAAAATAATGTTTTTTTGAATTTATTATTCATGTAAACAATATGATTTACCATTATTTAACCATAATATATTCATTTTCATTAATCTAAATGCATAAAAAGTCAATTTTAGGAAAATATTTAAATATTCAGCATAAAATGATATTATTTGTTATTTAGACACTCTAATTGAATTTTATTAATGCATTCAAATTTATAATTTTTTTAATATTTATTAATACAAATATTTCATAATCCGATTTGAACTATTATTACCCTCTAATTTAATTATTACTTTAGAATGATTATATTTATATTACATAGATGTGTAGTTGATAAATTTAGTTCTTTGTTGTGTGTGTTCATATTTTTCAACATTGTATTTAATTAAGTAATAAAATGTGATAAAATATTAAGGTAGTAAATATTCCTACAATGGATAGGTATAGTGAGATTTCAAAACTCTAAAGGGCCTACAAAGATAAATATGTTTTTGGTGATATGTATTGGCAACAATGCATACATGAATTATCTTAACTTACTGTTCAGAGGCACCTAGGGGGAGGTGTGAAATCACTCGATTCCCTTTAATTTTTAATAATAATAATAATAATATTATTATTATTATTATTATTACCTTTATTATTATTAGGTAGATTGATCTCAATGCATGAGGTATTTTGTGGGCCGTTGAGTGGAACTTCTAGAAATAATACCTTTAAATGTTCTAGAAATTGATTATTTTGAGCATTAAAATTTTCATTGAGAAAGGAATTCTTTATCACAATTTAAAAATAATAATAAATAAGACCTTTATTAGTGTATTTTTTAGAACTAGTAAATATTATTTTTATAAATTGTAAATTTAGACTTGATAAAACCTATATTTATCAACGCAAACATTAGTGATTATAAAAGAGGTTCTATCAACACGTTAAAACATAAAGATAAATGACATTATCAACTACTACAAAGTGTTATAAGATATATATATATATATAACACTATAATAACAAATAAATATAAAACAATTAATTTAAAATAGATGCAATTTAATACTTCTATATAATTCATTATATATTTACATTTCACTATTATTTTAAAACAAATATATATTTAAATAATTATAGTACAATAAAAGTACATTTATGTATAATAAATTTTAAAAAAATAATTACATCTAAGAGAAAAAACACGCATTTTTTGATTTCTCTAATGAATAATATAACATCATAAAAAATAATAGTGTGTCTGTAACAGAAATAATTCTTAATTTAGTAATAATATATAAAAACCCAATTATAATTTTAATATTTAATAATATAGAGTAAATCTCAATTTGAATGATTTTTGGTTACTTCTTACATGTGACAGATGAATAATCGGTCATTGTTCTAAATTACTGTGTCAATCCAGGTCTGTTTTATTGGTTTTGACTATATGATGTGTTTTTTGAACAAAAATATCACGTTTAAGTGAAAACATGAACATTAATTCATACTAGACACACCATTTATCATAATGGTGCGAGGTGAATTAATATATATCATATTTTAATTATAAATATTTTTATAAAACTATCTATGAAATGAGAGCATGTTTTCATGGTTTTTTGTACGTGACACACATTTTGAAATAAATTATCACTTATAAATTAAAACATGCACTTTTAGTTATATAAACCACATTGTGTGTTAGATTAATATGGGTTCAATTCCAATAAATCATATATTAGTTTTTGATATTTGTTCAAAATTATCAATACGGTGTGAGGGATTTTTCTTAACTTCGTGTATACTATTTGCGTTTTGAACTAAAGTGTCACATTTAAATGAAATTGAATTATATCAGTTGTACTAGCCACATTGTGTATCAAGTTAAAATGTTTCTAATTTATACATGTTAGAAATGAACAATCAATAATTTTACTAATGTAAAAATACTCAATTAGGTTTTCTTGGTTTTGAGTATCAGATGTGTTTTTTACCTAAAATGTCACATATAAATGAATAAACACACTTTCAATAATGCTTCTCACAACATGTTTCATATTTTTATGAGGTTAATTCCTACAAATCATAATTTAATTATCGATTTTTATCAAAATGTATCGTGAAAATATTATTTGTTTACTCATCTTTTAGTGTATTATGTGTGTTTTGAAATGATACATCACTTGTAAAAGAAAACATGTTATTTATGTCATACTGAACACAATTTATGTCTAATTACTATGATATTAATTTATATATTTAAAAAATTTGTTATAAATACTTTTCCTAATGTATTGAAATAATCATAGAGGGATTTCTTCATTTTGAGTATGTGATAAGTGTTTTGAACAAAAATGTCACATTGAAATGAAAACATCCACATTTAGTCATACCAGCCACACTATGTGCTAGATCAATATTTGGTGAAAATCTAACATGTAAAAAAACTAGTTATTTTTTACCTAGAATATCAATATAATTTGAGTGTTTTTTCTCAGTTTGGAGTATGTAACACGTCTTCTAAAAAAAATTTACTTTTAAACCACAAAATCACACATCTAGTAATACTGATCACACTGTGTGTTAGATGGAAGTGAGATTAATTCATATGTAGAAAACAATTATGAACTGTTATTATAAATAATTAAGAAAATATAAGTTCCCGGTCTCAAATTTGAGTATGCATAATTTTTTTTAACTAAAATGTAAATTTTAAATAAAAACCACACCTTCATCCATATAGTCTCTCACCATGTATTAGATAAATATGAGGTTAATTCTTATAGGTCATGAATGAATAACCAACAAATTTATTAAATAATAATGATAATAAAAGGTCATTTTAATGGATTTGAGTGTGTGATTCATGTTTTGAACTAAAATGCTATTTTTAAATGAAAACATAATTTTTAAGTTATCTGGGCCCACAAAGTGGTAGAATATTATGTGGTTAATTTCTACATGTCACAAATGATTTATCAATAATTTCACTAAAATATTTAAGAAATTTTGAGTGTCATTTATTTATTTTAAGTATGTGACATGAATTTTGAACTAAAATTTCACTTTTACATTTATTACATTCACATTCAGTCATACCATCAATATTGTGTGCCAAATTGATATGTGATTAATTCCTACACATAAAAAAGAATTATGAATCATCATTATAAGTAATTAATACAATCAAAATTAGTTTTATTACTTTTCAATAAGTGATAGAAATTTTTATCTATAATGTATCTATTAAAGTAAAATATGAACATTTATTCAAAAGGAGATAAATGTGGGTCAGATTAAAAAAATATATCAACAATCAACTTCACATAAAATGAAATTTAGATATTTTTTTATGACTTCAAGATTTTATATATATTAATTTTAAATTATTTCTGATTCATATCCTTATATAAAACAAACCATATCATAAGGGTTGGTGCTATGCAAGCTGAAATATATGAATAACATATCGTATGACATTATTTTTGATAAAATTCCATAGAATTTGATGATGATGGAAACAAAATAGTCATATTTATGAATCATGACGTTTTATTTCTTTAATCATCATTAACTAGTCATTTACTAAGATGATGTGAATGGTAGTTTTATTCAGGCATTCATTTCAAGACTTGGGTGATAGTTAGAGTTTTTTTATGAATTAAATCATAAAATTTAATTTAATTAAATTAATTTCATAGAGAATTCTCAAGGGAATCTATAAGAACATATATCTACATGATGGGGGTGGTTTTTAATAATATATATTTTGATGAAAGTACCTCACCCTGAATCTATATTTCTTCTTCCACCTTTTTACCTATAAGATGCTAGAACACCCTAGTGATAAGAGGAATCCTGCCCAAACATCAGGTGATTGGGTTTCCCATGGAAAACTATAGAGGATGTATGTATTGTGTAAACCTATTGGTGATAATTATCTGAATAATTTGATTATTGTTAAATATTGTGTAGTAGTCGAAATGTTATAAAATATACATTCACATTTTCTTTATTTCCATTTTATGCATGATTTTATTTCTTTCAATTTTATGAATGATTTTGTAAAGTCCCAGAAATTTCAAGGAATTTTTTTTCTTAATTTCTTTGGAATTTTGCGAGTGCGCGGTTTCAGAAGGCACCTGATTCTGTGGCCCGGAGTTCCCGAAATGATCCGTCGAAGTTTTGTTAAACTTAAAATTAACGCGCGTAAACAGTTTTCCTGAAAAAGTGGAATAACTCTTGAACGGTTGCTCGAATCAAAAATCCGAGTGCACCGTTGGGATCACGATGGAGGGATTACCCTAGGTGCGACTTAAGATTAGTCAGTGTGGGCCACCTGTGAGAAATTCCAAAAATGGCATAACCGTAAATAAAATAATTAAATAAATTATTTTATTTTTCGAATGCTTATAACTCACAAACGGTAGCTTGGATTAAATATCTGAGACCACATATGGACTCGTGAGGTTTTGAATTATTTAAGCGAATACTAACTTTGGTCAGCGCGGGCCACCAGAAAAAGTTAGTTTTTTGCCGCAAATAAAATAATTAGGTAAAAATTATTTTTTTGAAAAATTCATAACTTCTAAACAGTAACTCGGATTGAAAATATGAGAGTATCGATGAGTTCGTTAGGGCGTGTTTTACTTAGGTAGAGCCTAACCTTACTGGGACGAGTCGAGGGTGACAGATAATAATTTTCCGATCTTTTTTTTGGGTACATTCAGTAAACGTATGTGCGGGTTTTTTTCTATCTTTTGAACCGATGCTCGGAATTGAAATCCGAGGGCACCAATGAACTCGCAGCGCCAGTAATTGTTTAAGGGAACCTTTACCATAGTTGTGTTTTGAGCGGGTTGAGGTTAAATATTTGGGAATGAGATTAAATCAAATAAAATTTGATGTGTACAAATGTTATTCAAGGTAAGTGGTTATTTTCAACAAAGGGGAAGTTAGAGGTGAGGCCCACACACACCTAACCTCCCATGGGAGAGTTTAGTGTGGTGGGGCCCACACGTGACCCAAACTCTTCACCTCCCCATAACTCACCCTTGTTAAATGCTTGGCAACTCTATTTTTCTTTTATTGAAGTGGAGCATCTCCACCTCCCATGCTTAAGCCAACTAAGATAATTAATAACCTTATTAATTATATTTGTCACACCTCTTTGACTTCTTTTGAAATGCTTGGAATCTTTTAAAAGAAGGGCACTTAATGAAATATGGGGTTGGCAATTGTTGTGTGGAGGATTGGAGAGCTCTAGAGTTTTTTTTGAAGAGGACCAACTCACGGAAGAAGAACGATCATTCCTTCATGACGAAGAACACTTCCTTGTTCTCCATCAAAGGAGGAGACACCGCTGTGGGGATTCTGCAGCGACAATGACTCTTCCTCCAATGACAACGGAATCAGCACCAATCTTCCACGACGTCCGATCATCGCAACGCTTGCCTCTTTCCGCAGCTCGACGACGTGCGACGTCTTTGCGAGGTAGGGGTTTTTTGTATAAAGTTTATATGTGAATTATACCCTCGTGCATGCGTATTTTAATTGCAGGTTGTTTGTATAATTTATCTTGAATAATTTAAACCCTTGTCATTGATGAGTTATGTATTGAGATTCTAAAGTGGAAGGTACGAGATTACGAACAAGCCCGGACCCTCCGCTGGTTGTTCTTTTGTGCGCGGGATGACGGGCGACGAAGAAACGGGCCGCAACTGCAATTTGAAGTCGTCGCAGTAATGAGCAGGTCTCGGGAGAGATGCAGGCGCAGACGGTTGGCGAATCGGACCACCGAAGCGCGTTCGGTGGTCCGCGGAAAGTGCTACCGACGTGCCATGTCGGGATGACGGATGTCCGAAGGCGACATATTTCTAGCAGAGGAAGCAGCCCCCGGGTTTGGAGGAGAAGAAAGCGTGAGAGTTTGGAAATGGAGAATGAATATTGGAGAGATAAAGAGATAAAGAGAAATAAATTAAAAGAAGACAAAAGAAATCAATAGGAATTGATGGGACGTAAAGGCATAGAGTAAAGGGAGGTGCAACTTTTGGGTGGTGCATGGATTTGAGTGTGTGGGATTTAAGGAATTAAATCAAAATAATAATAATAACAATATAATAATGTTGTTATTATTTTTGTTGGGAAAACTATATTTTGACGGTATCTTCCTCGTGCAACCTCGGTTTCACGAACCGTCAGCGGTAGTGTGACCCTGACTCCGAGACGGAATTTATGAGTCCAATATTGGATGTCTTTTTCGGGTTTTTGTATCGGGTACCCGAAGCGCTCGGAAAATAATAGATTTAATGTTATTATTAAATCTTCGACCTGCTATAACTCATGTGTGTGACGTCCGATTGGCTTGTCGTCAGCGGCGACGTGACCCTGTCTTTAAGATGGTCGATTCAAGTCTAATGTTGAATACTAAATTCTGGTTCGTGGCTCGGGCCCAAAAAACACCGAATAATAATAATAATATTATTATTATGGGATATTCTATCAGACATATCTCTCTAATACGATGTCGGAATGTCAAACCGTCTACGAGGTTGCGACCCTGGAATTAAGACGGATGTTTCAAAACCAATTTTGGATATTTAAGTCGAGGTCAAGGCGCAGGCCCCACGAGGCCCGGTTCGCGTGTGTTGCAGTGAAATGAAAATTTTTCACCGGCTATCCATTTTGGACCAATGGGTAGTCCATCCCGTGTGTTTTTCCGTATGGATCTCAATGGTTTGATTGGTTTGGTTGACCGATGTCACTTGAAGTATGGCCGGGTTGGTTCGAACCCGAATCCAACCGGGCCCTCGGAGCAGAAACACATATATCTTGAGCTCCGGACGTCCGATTGATGTGCCGTCGACTTTGTTGGATTCCTCTTGATGAGACGGATCTTTTGGCATACATCGCCTACGATTTGGACGCAGTTGGAGTATGACCAGGTTGGATTGTACCCGAAATCCAACCGGGCCACTGGAACGGAAAAACTGATAACCTTCAGACCGGACGTCCGTTTGACGAACCATCAGCGGTGTTGGTGATGACGTTGAGAAACGGTCCCTATGGGCATACCCTATGAGAGTTCGGGGTACAATTGAGATATGGTCGGGTTGGTTCGCACACAAAACCAACCGGCCCCTGGGACAAAAAGGCTAGTAACTCTCACACAAGGCGTCCGATTGACGCGCCGTCTGTTGCGTTGAGACCTCTATGACGAGGCGGTCCTTTGAGATACTTCATTGTGGGACTTTGAGATACGTGGAGTATCGACCTATAACTCATGGAGCGGACCCTCCCAGAGACGAGTGTGCGGAGTACGAAGACCGTGTAGCAGACTGAGACCTGAAGACTTCTTGACCGACTCGGCTCGGAGTGAGTCGACTAGCCCAGTGGAAGGAGCACTACTTTGTGAGGTGCAGACCCATGGCGGACGGAGAACTACCTGTGTGACAGTGCAGACCCGCGGTACTCGTCTGGAGAGTACCTCAGCAGGCTACTAGGGGGTGTGCACTACTGTTTTTGGGTGACATACCTCGGCGGGAAGCACTATTATGTTTGGGTGGCTGACCCGCAGTACTCGATAAGAGGAGTACCTCAGCAGTGTTAGGTTATTGAGTAGTACTTTGGAGTCGTGACAGGACCACTGTATAATCCAGAGACATAGCTCTTCAGCAATTACGGTTTCGATAATGAAAATTCAGGTTTGAGCTGAGTCTATGACTTTTGTGTTTACCTCATTATTGAGTTGGGTTACCTGATAACTAAGGTATATTTATGGGCATATACCTTGGTAGTGGTTATCCATTGATTCATAATCTTTTTGTTTCCTCATGATTGAGATGGGTTACTTGATAACTTGGGTATGTGTATGGGCATATACCTAGGTAGAGGTTATCTGTTGAGATCTTCTTTGTTGTTATCATTGTTGTATTTAGTGAGACCTTGAGGGTCTCGGGGTCCCTACTGAGTATCGATATACTCACCCCTGCACGGGATATGCCCACACCTCATTGTGTTGGTTGTAGACGACGGGCAGCGCAGACAGAGGCTGAGTGTTCGAGGACTGGACGGTTCCTGGAGGTGGACCGCACAACAAGACAGTATCTAGTGGTGGAATTCATGATGAGACGACACTCGGAGGAGGTTGACAGGTGAGAGCGTTGTGGAGGCTATCCATACCTACCCTTCAGGTAGGATCCTTGGTGAACGATCTAGGAGCTTCTTGTCACCTTTCGGCTGTTTTGTCTTTTTCTTTGTACTTTACAGTTGGGCTTGTATTTCCGGCCCCTTTACTTTCAGCACATCTTGTTTCAGTTTTACCTAGTGTTTTTCTTCCGCTTGTACTCTGTGGTGTTTTGTTTACTTGTATAAAGGTAATGCCTTCCCAGTTATCTGGATTTACGCCTTTGGTGCTGGTCGCCAGCCCCTGGCCTATGGAAGGTGGGATTGGGGTAGTCACGGAACGAGTCCCGAGGACGGGTTGTGACAAATTGGTATCAAAGGAGTCAGTTGTACCGCATGACATATAACTCTAATATTTTCTTTTCTGTTAAGCAATAGTGTTAAGGGTACCGAGTGTGGTCTTCAGTTTAGCGAGTCCAGTGTTGGTGCGGCGGCCGACGTATCCGTACACCAGGACCCTGACTACTGATTTCCGACATTGTGCACGAAAACACTGATTGCGTGTGTGTTTCCAAAAGTTTTAACGTCAGCTCAAACCAGGTCAGCTCACCAGGTATAAATCGTTGACCGTGTCGCATCTGTTCAGGATGTCTCCACGCACACAGTCAGTTGGAGTTCCGAGAGAGTACTTGATGACGGCTCACCGAGCGACGAGGCTCCGGTGCATGGCCCTTTTTACTATGTTGGCACCCTCGGGTGGTGTACCAGCAGCACCATGACCTATTGGGAAGTAGATTCCAACATCTATACTAGCGAATTGTGCACGCTGGCAGAGCGTGTTTCACGAGTTCCAGCAGTAGAGGCCTCTGAGGTTATGAGGTGAGGCAAATTCCCAGGCAGCAGAGCACTAGCTGGAGGCGATTGCTAGAGTTTTCCGCCTAACTGAGACACCAGTGGAGTGGATGGTATACTTGGCTACTAGTGTATTACAGTGAATGGCCATGAGGATAGTCCACATAGTGATGAGGCTTCGGTACGTGGACTGATTCCTGAGATAGTGCCTTCGGGTAGTGTTTCATCTATACATCACTACCTGTTGATCAGCAGTTACAACTGGCGGTACCAGTAGGTGAAACATGTAGGATTACTGCCTTAAACGTGTTCTAACATTAGATACCCTCATGTTATGAGGCAAACTAGACTCACAGGAGGCTGAGGACATGCTTGAGGAGGTGGCTGAAAGTTTTCTTGAGCTTATACAGCTTCGACAGGACGACGAGTCGATAGCTGAGTATTCATCGAGGCGTACCGATCGTTCTTAGTACTTGATGACTACGATATGATCAATGCTTTATATCTCAGACCTCAGAGAGAGTTGTGTTTAAAGGATAACCAAGTAAGCACTCTTTTCTCTATGAATTCCTATTTATGTTATGGTGCTAGAAAGAACCTTTGTGGTTGAATGTTCTTTGGCTGATCAGTTTTAGCCAGTGATTGTTTGCAGTGGGAAGATGCGAACTGGTTCCAGTCTACGAGACTTGGGCGTGAGAATGATTCAAAAAGATGAAATGTTAAGGATGGAAAAATCTACAGAGTAGCAGACGTGGAGGGAAAGGGAAGAGAGTAGCTGCACGTGGTCAAGGAGTGTGACCCAATGGATCTAAGAATGATTCGAGGGACAGTCTGTGTCCACTACTAGCTGTCGTAGTAACAGACGTTGATATGAATCATTCCTTCCTTACATGAATCTTGTCCCAGACCTAGATTTTCTGATTAAAACCGTAGACTTGACCCTCACACCTGGAGATAACTTTGGGAGAAGACTCGATAGTCACACATACACCGATGGTGTGATCTGACCCTTGAGGCGAGAGTCTCGGTTGGGACCTCTTGGTGGCAGCATCGAGGCCTTACAACGTAAGTTTGAGTATGGATTGGGAAATCACTGCTCATACTCAAATTTACGATATTAGGAAAATGATGGGATTGGTTTTTCTTGGTCGGCGAAAAGGAAACCCCGGCCAGCATAGGAACCTCCAGGAGAGCACATGGGAGAGGAAGGCTCAGATGTGTGCTCAGTAACACTTTTTGTTTCCCCTAGTATGTGTTGAAGCTTTACAGGGACGTAAATCCATGTGGTGGTAGTAATGTAAAGACCCAGAAATTTCAAGGATTTTTTTTTCTTAATTTCATTGAAATTTTTCGAGTGCGTGGTTTCAGACGACACCTGATTCTGAGGCCCGGAGTTCGTGGAATGATCCGTCGAATTTTTGTTAAACATAAAATTAACGCGCGTAAACAGTTTTCCTAAAAAAGTGGAATAACTCTTGAACGATTGCTCGGATCAGAAATCCGAGTGCATCGTTGCGCTCATGATGGAGGTATTACCCTAGGTGCGACTTAAGTTTAGTCGGTGCGGGCCTCCTGTGAGAAATTCAAAAAATGGCATACCCGTAAATAAAATAATTAAATAAATTATTTTATTTTTCGAATGCTTATAACTCACAAACGGTAGCTCGGATTAAAAATCTGAGACCACCGCTGGACTCCTGAGGTTTTGAATTATTTAAGTAGATACTAACTTTGGTTGGCGCAGGCCACCAGAAAAAGTTAGTTTTTTTCCACAAATATAATAATTAAGTGACAATTACTTTATTGTAAAATTCATAACTTCTAAATGGTAAGTCGGATTAAAAATCCGAGAGTATCGATGGGTTCGTTAGGGCATTTTTTACTAAGGCAGAGCCTAACCTCGACCGGCGCGGGTCGAGGGTGACTGATAATAATTTTCCAAACTTTTTTTCAGGTACGTTTAGTAAACGTACGTGCGGATTTTTTTCTATCTTTTGAACTGATGCTCGGAATTGAAATCTATGGGCACTGATGAACTCGCAGCGCCGGTAATTGCTTAAGGGAACCTTTACCATTGTTGTGTTTTGAGCAGGTTGAGGTTAAATATTTGGGAATGAGATTAAATCAAATAAAATTTGATGTGTACAAATTTTATTCAATGTAACTTGTTATTTTCAACAAAGGGCAAGTTAGAGGTGGGGCCCACACCCACCTAACCTCCCATGGGAGAGTTTAGTGTGGTGGGGGCCCACACGAGACCCTAACTCCTCACCTCCCCATAACTCACCCTTGTTAAATGCTTGGCAACTCCACTTTATCTTTTATTGAAGTGGAGCTTCTCCACCTCCCAAGCCTAAGCCAACTAAGATAATTAATAACCTTATAAATTATATTTGTCACACCTCTTTGACTTCTTTTTAAATGCTTGGAATCTTTTAAAATAAGGGATCTTAATGAAATATGGGGTTGTCAATTGTTGTGTGGAGGATTGGAGAGCTCTAGAGTTTTTTTTGAAGAGTACCAACTCACCGACGAAGAACGATCATTACTTAATGATGAAGAATGCTTCCCAGTTCTCCATCAAAGGAGGAGACACCGCAGTGGGGAATCCGCAACGACGACGACTCTTCCTCCAACGTCAACGGAATCGGCACCGATATTCCACGATGTCCGATCATCGCAACGCTTGCCTCTTTCCGCAGCTCGATGACGTGTGACGTCTTTGCGAGGTAGGGTTTTTTTTGCATAAAGTGTATATGTGAATTATACCCTCGTGCATGCGTATTTTAATTGCAGGGTGTTTGTGTAATTTATCATGAATAATTTAAACCCTTGTCATTGATGAGTTATGTATTGAGCTTCTAAAGTGGAGGGTACAGGCTTAAGAACAAGACCAGACCCTCCGCTGGTTGTTCTTTTGTGCGAGGGATGACGGGTGACGAAGAAACGGGTCGCAACGGCAATTTGAAGCCGTCGCAGTAAACAGCAGGTCCCGGGAGATACGCAGGCACAAACGGTAGGCGAATCGGACCACCGAAGCGCATTCGGTGGTCCGTGGAAAGTGCTGCCGACGTGCCATGCCAGGATGACGGATGTCTGAAGGCGACATATTTCTAGCAGAGGATGCAGCCCCCGGGTTTGGAGGAGAAGAAAGCGTGAGAGTTTGGGAATGGAGAATGAAAATTGGAGAGAGACGGAGATAAAGAGAAATAAATTAAAAGAAGACAAAAGAAATCAATAGGAATTGATGGGGCGTGAAGGCATGGAGTAAAGGGAGGTGCAACTTTGGGGTGGTGCGTTGATTTTAGTGTGTGGGATTTAAGGAATTAAATCAAAATAAAAATAATAAAAATATAATAATGTTCTTATTATTTTTGTTGGGAAAACTGTATTTTGACGGTATCTTCCTCGTGCGACCTCAGTTTCACAAACCATCATTGGTAGTGTGACCTTGACTCCGAGACGGAATTTATGAGTCCAATATTGGATTTCTTTTTCAGGTTTTTGGATCGGGTACCCGAAGCGCTCGGAAAATAATAGATTTAATGTTATTATTAAATTTTCGACCTGCTATAACTCATGCGTGCGACGTCCGATTGGCTTGCCGTTAGCGGCGATGTGACCCTGTCTTCAAGACGGTCGATTCAAGTCTAATGTTGAATACTAAATTCTGGTTCGTGGCTCGGGCCCAAGAAACACCGAATAATAATAATATTATTATTATTATTATGGGATATTGTATCGGACATATCTCTCTCATACGATGTCGGAATGTCAAACCGTCTGCGAGGTTGCGACCCTGGAATTAAGACGGATGTCTCAAAAACAATTTTGGATATTTATGTCGAGGTAAAGGCGTGGGCCCCACGAGGCCCGGTTCGCGTGTGTTGCGGTGAAATGCAACTTTTTCACCGGCTATCCATTTTGGACCAATGGGTAGTCAATATCGTGTGTTTTTTCGTATGGATAATAATGGTGTGATCGGTTTGGTTAGCTGGTGTCACTTGAAGTATGGCCGGGTTGGTTCGAACCCAAATCTAATTGGGCCCTCGGAGAAGAAACACTTATATCTTGAGCTCCGGACGGCTGATTGATGTGATGTCGACTTTGTTGGATTTCTCTTGATGAGAAGGAACTTTTGGCATAATTCTCCTGGGGTTTGGACGCAGTTGGAGTATGACCGGGTTGGATTGTACCCGAAATCCAACCGGGCCCCTGGAACAGAAAAGCTGATAACCTTCAGACCAGACGTCCGTTTGACAAACCATCAGCGGCGTTGGTGATCACGTTGATAAACGGTCGCTATGGGAATACCCTATCAGAGTTCGGGGTACAATTGAGATATGGTCGGGTTGGTTCGCACACTAAACCAACTGGGCCCCTGGGACGAAAAGGCTAGTAACTCACAGACCGGGCGTCCGATTAACGCGCCGTCTATTGCGTTGAGACCCTTATGATGAGGCGTTTCTTTGAGATACTTCTTCGTGGGACTTTGAGATACTTGGAGTATCGACCTGTAGCTCGTGGAGTGGACCCTCCCGTAGACGAGCGTGCGGAGTACGGAGACCGTGTAGCCGACTGAGACCTGACGACTGCTTGACCGACTCGACTTGGAGTGAGTCGACTAGCCCAGTGGACGGAGCACTACTTTGTGAGGTGCATACCCATGGTGGATGGAGCACTACCTGTGTGACAGTGCAGACCCGCGGTGCTCGTTCGGAGTATACCTCAGCAGGCTACTAGGGGGTGTGCACTACTGTGTTTGGGTGACATACCTCGGCGGGAAGCACTACTATGTTTGAGTGGATGACCCGTGGTACACGACAGGAAGAGTAACTCAGCCGTCTTCGGTTAGTGAGCAGTACCTTGGAGTCATGACAAGACCACTGTACACTCCAGAGATGGAGCTCTTCAGCAGTTACGGTTTCGATAATGAAAATCCTGGTTTGAGCTGAGTCTATGACCTTTGTGTTTATCTCATGATTGAGTTGGGTTACTTTATAACTAAGGTATATTTATGGGCATATACCTTGGTAGTGGTTATCCATTGATTCATAATCTTTGTGTTTCCTCATGATTGAGATGGGTTACTTGATAACGTGGGTATATGTATGGGCATATACCTAGTTAGAAGTTATCTGTTGAGATCTTCTTTGTTGTTATCTTTGTAGTATTTAGTGAGACCTTGAGGGTCTTGGGGTCCCTACTGAGTATTGATATACTCACCCCTGCATGGGATATGCCCGCACCTCGTTGTGTTGGTTGAAGACAACGGGCATCGCAGACAGAGGCCTAGTGTTCGAGGACTAGACGGTACCCGAAGGTGGACCTCACGACGAGAAAGTATCTAGTGGTGGACTTCACGATGAGACGACACTCGGAGGAGGTTGACGGGCGAGAGCATTGTAAAGGATATCTGTACCTACCATTCAGGTAGGATCCTTGGTGAACGATCCAGGAGCTTCTTGTCACCTTTCGGCTGTTTTGTCTTTTTCATTGTACTTTACAGTTGGGCTTGTATTTCTAGCCCCTTTACTTTCAGCACAGCTTGTTTTATTTTTTCCTAGTGTTTTTCTTCCGCTTGTACTCTATGGTGTTTTGTTTACTTTTATAAAGGCAATTCCTTCCCAGTTATCTGGATTTATGCCTTTGGTGCTAGTCGCCAGCCCCTGGCCTATGGAAGGCGGGCTTGGGGTAGTCACGGCATGGGCACCGAGGACGGGTCGTGACAGATTTTATTTATAATGAATGAAGATATTGGATTGGGGTTTCTTTAATCACATTCACTATGATTGAAAAGACTATTTAGACCCCTTGGAACCCAGAAAAAAATATTTAAAAATTTGAAAAAATCAAAATATGAAATTATATAGGATCCCAATATCATATTTATAACATTACTACTAAATCCTTTACTAAAAAAATATATTCCTTCTTATTCCTACATATATTGAAAAATTTTATATCTAAATTCAATCCCCAAACTTTAACTTAAAATAAAATGAAAATTAACCACACAAGTCATATATTAACCAAATCATCATCATCAATGATAAATTAAAAAATTACTAATGTTATAGGAAAACAATTCTTTATGACGTCTAGAGACATTCTAACACAATGTAAGCTATCGGGTCATTCGTAAAAAATTCCCTTTCCTTTTTTGATTATATGGACTGCTTACAATACTAATAGTTCTGAAAACATATCGATAAAAAATTGTAATTAAATTTTTTAAATGAAAATGTAAATACCTTTAAAAATATATCTACCAGGTAGTATGTTTATGAATGGAATATGTTATCTATCATAAATTTATAAATTCACTACCCTCAATCCATTTCATTCCTATTTATGAACTACTAAAACATTTAATAAAATATAATGTTCGTTTTGATATATATTAGTATATTGAAGTCTTATTATATATACACTAATAATTATCTAGTTGTATAATTCTATCAGCTTTTTGTGACCATTTATCATCCTCATACTATGGTTTTCATTATAAATAAACACCACCCTATCTTAAAAAATCATGTTAAAACAAATTATAAAATATATATTTTTTTTTTATTTTTAAAAAATTGAATTTATTGTATTAAAAATTCATAAGGGACGTCATGTGTTGTTTATTTGTCAAATATCCATGCTTCGTATCTAAAACACACATCATTAGTGTATATAAATTGATCCCAATGAATATCTAGTAATTCTTAAAAAATTAAAAGGAAAATAATAGAAAAAAAATGAAATTATAGTTAATATTATTAGAGTGTATATTTTTACCCTAGAACTATTGTTATTAAGAAGATCATATAAGTTTTTATTTTATTTTTAACCAATACAACAATTATGTGTTCTCATAATGAAATCTAATCTTTATATATTAATTTTTTTTAGAGAACACATGAAGGCTAATGAATCGAAATTTATATTCATAGGGTCTTCCCTTTACATTATTGTGATATATAATTATGTATAATATATGAATAGTTTTAAATGTTAATTAACCAAGTAGATCAATGATGGGAAAAATTAGGTAAATTAACCTTAGGTATAAAATCACAACTAAAGATCCCTACCATTCAATCTTGAGAAATTAATTTACATTATCTTGACCAATAATGATATTAATATATATATATATATAGACTTTGATATATAAATATATGTTACCAAATTTGTGTGTGTATAGTTGAAATTTTATTAATATATAATTATATATATGTGTGCGAAATATAACTGAACTATATATAATTTAATATACGTTATATATCTTTAGATAAATGAAAATATAAGTTATACATTTGGATAAAAAAATGTTATACCTATGATTATATAGTAACATTTATACTACTATATGTTACTTGTATTTGTATTGAATTATTTTATTAAATGTTACTGTATACTCTATTATATGTTATTAATTATATATTTTAGAATAAATTTATATATATGTTACTATACATTAAAATATTAATTACTAAATTTTTATTTATATGTTACACACACACATATATATTATCATAGGTAATATATTAATATTTAAATTAACACATCCATTAATATATAAATAAAAAATATATATAAACTAATATAAATATACTTATAAACAAAATCATTTATTATGTTACTATTAATATATCCTAAGCACTTCCCCAAATAAAATGTCAAAAGAGATGTTTATATATTCCTCTAATACTCCCCAATGTAATCCCTGTTTTTCTTTTAAAAAATATTATGGTAAGGATCAAACATCCGTACCCATGCCTTAACTGATCAATAATTCATAATTATATTTTAACATTTCTATTTGTATGTTTTTATATATTTATTTACATATGTCTATATCTAATTTATAGAAATAATTTTTTTATTGAAAGATAATATTATTATATATGAAATATTATAAATATAGATATACTTATAAATTTATATATTCATATATATATATATGTCATAATGACGATGATTTATTTAGTTATTATTAAATTATTATAACTCGTGTGTGCATTTTTATGTATGTATTTATGTGTGTGTGTGCGTGTGTGTGTAAGCATGTATGTATGTATGCATTTATATATCAATGTATGTGTATTGGTGTGTGTCGTAAATAACTTTTAATTTTTTATTTATTTCACCTATTATTAAAAAATTGGATTAATGTAAAACAGTGATACTTTAAAATGTTGCAATAAACTGTGCTAAAGTAGGCATGATTTTCAGAAAACATGGATAAAAAGTATGTCTAATTAGCAGATTTTTTGTAGTGAGTCCAAGCCATATCATTAAAAAGATATATTGCATCTTTATGAGCATATAATGTTAATAAATGTGGTAGTTAAATTGTTGGGGTAATGGTTTTCTCATTTGATTATTTTTTAGTTGATCCTTTATATTTTCTTTGCATGACCTTTTATTTCCCCTTGAATTCATTCTTTTGTAATATCATACCTCAGTTCAATCATTTTTCATTAATTTGATGTCTTTTACAATAGAAAAAATTTAAAATAACATACATCATTATCATCATTTATGATTATAAGATTAAATAACCATGTAATGAATGTTATTATTTATAAATCTTAAATTTGAAGATCAAGATTGGGGATGGGAATAGGTAGCTCGAGCTTCATCATTTGAGCTACATGAATCCATTCTCTCACATGATATTTTAGTAGTACTTTATTTTATAGAATATGTCTTTGAGGATGATTGTGGTACATATCACAACAAGGAAATGAGTGAGAGTTTACAGATATAAATCACAATCAATTTCATCATTCCTGATTCTAGAAAAAGTAATGTACCAGTAGTTATTTGATTCTAATTTTGCATAAAATTTTATAAAAAAATTGGATACCTTAGGTATTGAAGTCCTTTGAGGGGAGTAGAAATCCTCATTGTTTTTTTTTCGGTGGAGGGGTGGATCTTTGTTCTTTTTTTCTTTATGTTTTTGTTTATTTTTGATTATCCATTTAAATAAATTGGTTTATCAAAACAACCTTCCAAGGAATTTGTTTTGTTATAGAATCTATAAGGAACCAATCTGGGTCAATTTTTTTGTCCAACAGGATCGACATCCAGAAAGCATGAGGGACGTCTAAAATTATATTTGGATATCAAAAATAACTAGGATATAAAAAGTGACTAAGTGAAGATTATTTCACACTCAAAAACCATAAAAACAAAAAAAATCTTTATGAGAATATAACATTATCCTCCTATAGATTGGGTGTCTACGCCATCAAATAAAAAATTAAAAAATATAAACCATTACTAATTGAGAATAACTAAAAAAATCATAAAAATATACACGAAGAAACATCAAAATATAACTAATATATTAAATACTAGAACACACTTACATAAAATAGAGATCAGGAATATATCATAGGTCAAATTGGTGGTTATATTACCCAAATCCAGAAATACCACAATGAAAAAGAACCCAAAATTCTCAAACCATGCTAACTCTATGTATCCCATGGACAGTATTAACCCATATCATAGAAGGATAGTTAAGCACCCTAAATCCCTACTATGGGAGAAAATTCCATTACCTTTACCCATGTGAGACAAAACCAAACCCGCATACGTCTAAAAGAATTTACAAGGTCTAAGGAAAAGTGAGGCAACCAAAAAATTACATACCTGAATATTACATATTATTAATATAGGTTCTGGGCATAGTGGAAGCGCGTTAGTGGGTTTTCCCAACTTTAATTTAATGTTAAAGAACGTTCAATCTGAGATCAGTCATGATATAAAACGCCGAATATTCAGAATAGAATGAAGAACGAAAATAAAAGAAGAGTCACGGAACCATTGAGGTGGATCATCATATGTTGATTATAATTAATTTAATTAATGCATAAGAATTACCTCATTGGAATTCTTACTTCATTGATGTGTCCGGTCACGATTTGGTGATCCGTCATTGCGTCTTAGAATCCAAGTGTAGGATTCCTCTAGCGGTGATCCACACGTGTGTCACGTATCTCCGGATATCGCCAAAGGGATCTCCGGGTGCTAGCGCGGAAGAACCTCCACTTGCGATGTTTTCCTTCGACCACCTTGATCCGATGGAGGATCTTGCTCTCATAACATGAGGAAATTCTTGGTGGAAAGGGAATTATCTCCTGGCGTAAGAGTATTTCCAAATCCGTTGTGCACAACAATGGCTCTCCAAAATATTGGGGTTGCGAGGATATTTAGAATCAGCTTTGAGGTTAATAGAGTTATGACAATAAATAAACGCGTTACACGTTTTATTTATTTCATTAACTCTTATTGATAACCCCCATGTCGAATTATTAATTCCTTGGCATGCATCCACAATGATTATAATAAATATCATTTAATAAAACAATATTAAACCCTCAAAATCCCAACTGGAAAAACTATACGGCGTGTGATAATTAATACATGAAATGTACTTGTTTCCCATAAAACTACATGGCGTGTATATTTAATATACACGGCGTGTACTTTTATTTTCCATTTTTCTCCACCACATTTATTAAACCTTGAGTAATGACTATTTATTTCTTAAATAAATGTAACTTCATTACTCGCTAATAAATATATTATTTCATCCATAATATATTCTATCGAATAACTAGTGTCAAAATAAATGCTGTCAAACATCCTTAAATAATTATTAAACCACAGTAGGGAATAATATTTATTTAACTTGTTAAATTAATATTTAATTGAGATACATGGACACACTTAGTATGTGATCCTCTAGGTCTCTTTCTCAGTGGAATTAGGCTGAGCCTGCCTATAGTCCAAGGTTAGCGTCTATCAACAAGCCAAGGCACCCATAGAGAATGAAGTTAACGCCGCAATGATGTGTCACCTCCTATGAACGCTTACCGTGTAATATAATCCCTTTTTCTCGATATCTCCAATCAAGCGGGTTTCATGCTAGTGCCATCAACCCATGTGCTTGATTATTCATTCTTTAACTTTCCAGAATTGAACTTTCCCATATATTACCTTGGACATGGATTTATTTAAGTTATATCAATTCCATCAAAGGGCCTGAGATATCTACTTCCATTATGGAACAGAAGGGAAAATTTTTTCTCGCATTATCTATTAATGCAGCATTACTCGTGACTCACCCAACGTATCCTACCTCATTGAGAATAGTGTGTCATCACAGTTTTTGTCAATACATCTAAGTCTGCGAGTTGTAATACATATTAATAATATTCTTAATGTCTAAGGACCTATACACACGTCCGCAGATAGGAACATCCAATGACACTATGAAATGTGTATTTCCTACTGGCGGGTCTCGTTCTCATAATATCCTCTTAAATATTACCAAGGGCGCACACCATGAGAATGTGCCTCAAATTTTTATGAGTCCTCACCCCTAATGACGTGTATTATTTGTGTCCCTATAATAATATCATCTGGCCATAGAACATACATTCAAGAACAGTGTTATGGAACTTCCGGGTTCTCATCATAGCAGGGATCCGCTACCACACATTAATGCAACAGTTGTCCTTAAGACATTATCACATGATATGTCACACAGAAGAACAATCAATATGTGATAAGGCTTTTATTTAATGAATAAAGTACAAAGTAGTTGGTTCTATTCCACTAACACCAAAAGACTCCCACTTGGACTAGATCCAACTGCTAACAACCTTTAACCCGCTAGCTCTCACATGATATTCGTGCTTCTGCTGAGATAGGCCTTTAGTCATGGGTCCGCCATGTTCTCTTCCGTGGACACTCTTCTCACTGTAACTTCACCCCTTTGATAGAAATCCCACAATATGTGATAATTCCGGAGTATGTGCTTTGTCAGTTGATGTGACCTTGGTTCTTTTGCAAGATCCACCGATGTAGTATTATCACAATATAATGTAATGGTATATTTACTGATAGGCATCACATCAAGCTCCTCGACAATGTTTTGAATCCAGACGGCTTCCTTGGATGCATCAGAAGCTGCTATATACTCGGACTCCACTGGAGAATCAGTGACAACTGGCTACTTTGAACTCTTCCAACTCACATCTCATCCATTGAGACAGAAAACATATCCAGATTGCGAATTTAGATCATTCTGATCAGTTTGAAATCCAGCATTAGCATACCCTCTGATGAAAATCTACTCGTCTCCTCCATACACAAGAAACATATCTTTAGTTCTTTTCAAATACTTAAGGATAGTCGTAATAACAGTACAATGATGTTCTCCTGGATCTTCTCGGTATCTGACTACCATGCTCAGTGCATGCAACATCAAGCCTGGAACATAACATGGCATACATGATGGATCCTATAGCCAAAGCGTATGGGATCTTTCTCATCCTATCATTCTCCTGTTGTGTCTGGGGACACATTTTCTTTGAATGATGTAAGCCATATGACACTGGAACCAATAACCTCTTGGATTTTTCCATACTAAATCTCTTTAGTATCTAGTTAATGTATATACCCTAACTTAGTCCAAGCGTCCTCTTGTATTTGTCCCGAATGATCTTGATCCCTGGAATGTAGGCTGCTTCTCCTAAGTCCTTCATGGAGAAACACTTGTTCAACCAGTCCTTAACTGACTGTAAGGCTGGTATGTCGTTTCCAATAAGCAATATGTCATAAACATATACCACTAGGATGAAGACCGAATTCCCATTAAACCGCTTATGAACAAATGGCTCACATTCGTTATTAATGAAACCAAATTACTTTATGGCTTCATCAAATCGAATGTTCCATGACCTGGATGCTTGCATCAATCCATAAATGGATTTCTACAACTTGAAAACCCATTTGGCTTCACTTGGTATCACAAACCCTTCTGGTTGTGTCATATAGATATCTTCTTGAAGGTTCCCGTTAAGGAAGGCTGTTTTGACATCCATCTGCCAAATCTTGTAGTCATGGTAAACTGCTATGGAAAGTATGATTATTAGGGATTTAAACATGGAAACTGGCGATAAGGTTTCATCATAGACAATTCCATAATGCTATCTGAATCGTTTAGACACTATCCTTGCTTTATAGGTGCTAACTTGACCTTCTATGTCCAGATTTATTTTGAATACCCATTTGCATCCAACAGGCTTTACATCAACTGGCTCATCGACCAGAACTGAAACATGGTTCTGATACATGGGATCCATCTCAGAATTCATATCTTCTAGCCATATTTTAGCTTTTGAGCTTTCTACTGCTTCCTTGTAGGAGAGGGGTTCATCATTGTCCAATAATAATGATTCACCATCCTCGGTGACTAGGAAACTAAATCTCTCTGGTTCCCTTACCTCTCTTGAGCACCTACGCAATACCTGTGTTTCTGGAACCTCTTCCATCGGGACTTGTGGAACTTGTTCCTGTACCAACTCTTGTGTATCTTGATCATCAACTTCGTCGAAGTCAATCTTGCTCCCACTATCCTTCTTGACGATGTGCTCCCTCTCAAGAAAGACGTCTTTTCTAGCGATGATCAATTTCTTGTTTTGAGGGTTATATAGGTAATATCCTTCGTTTCCTTAGGATATCCTATAAAGAAACTCTTTGTTCCCCGGGGTGCTAGTTTGTTTCTTGAGAAGGCCTTAACAAACACCTCACATCTCCATACACGTGTGTGCGACAAAGTGGGTTATCTTCCATTCCATAACTCGGATGGAATTCTATTTGCTGCCTTAGTTGGTACTTGGTTTAATGTGTATGCTACGGTTTGTAATGCATATCCCCAAAAGGATAACAGAAGATCCACATGACTCATCATTGACATCACCATGTCCAATAAGGTGCAGTTCCTCCTTTCACTAACACCATTCTACTATGGTGTATAAGGAGGAGTGAGCCGAGATAGAATCCCAGACTTCTTACCAAGCTGATTCTCTACATCATTTATGAATTCCTAAAATTTCTCTAAGGACTCTGACTTATACCTCATTAAGTAGACATATCCATATCTATTCAAAACATCAGTAAAAGTAATGAAGTAAGAATATCAACCTCTAGATTCTACTGGAAATGGTCCACACACATCCATGTGTACCAATCCTCGAAGCTCTGTGGACCTTTCACCTTATCCACCAAAAGGTGGCTTGGTCATTTTTCCTTGTAAACAAGTGTGACATCTTTCAAGTGGTTTTAGCTTAGTAGAGTCTAAATATCCATCTTGGAAGAGCTTTGTCAAACGCTTCTCATTTACATGACCAAGGCGGTGATGCCATAACTGGGTGATGTATGGGTTATGTGAGTTTGTTTCTTTATCAATTTTCAACACTTAGTTTTCGTAATTCAATACATATAAACCATTATTTAAATGTGCCGTACCATAACATACATTGTTCTTATAAAAGAGACAACCCTTATTTCCAAATTTGAAAACAAATCCATCCATATCCAAACAAGATACAAAAATTATGTTTTTGGTAACACTAGGCACATAATAACAGTTAGGTAAAACCAAAAACATCCCAGACGACAATGAGAGGTGGTAGTCGTCAATAGCCAACACAGCCAGAATTGCGCCAATGGAAGCTCGAAGATCCACCTCTCCTATGGAGATCATTACAAATCTACTTGGTTCCTGCATTTGAATACAGATGTGAGCCCCAAAAGCTATATCTAATACCCAATGTGTAGAAATAGAAAGATTTCACTCGAAAACAAACACATCTTTAGCGTCCCCATGCTTCCGAGTACAATTCCTCTTCCAGTGGCCTTGCTTGCCATATTCAAAACACACCGCCTCGTGTTCCTTTCCCTACCTATGGATATTCCCCTTCTTGGGTGGACAATGCTCGGGGGCTTCAGACCATTTATAAGTATTTGGACCCTTTTCCTTGTCCTTCCTTTTCTTGTTCACCATATGGACCGCGGGCTTGTCATGCCCCAAGTCCTTATCTACCTGGTTAATCAAGGTCAGAATCTTCGGTAGACTCTTCTCATTGCCTCTCATTTTATAGTTCACAATTAAGCTAGAGAAGGTCTTGGGCAGTGATGAAAGGATGAGATCTGTACGTAACTCATCCGGGAATTTAATCCCTAAGATGTCCAGGCGTTCAATGTAGACAATAAGCTTGACTACATGAGGCCCAGCTTGTGCAGACTCTCCACGCTTCGTGGTAAACAAAGCATTGGAGATCTCACACCTCTCATGTATCACCTTCTCTTGTTAGTGATCTTTAAGGTGAGACATCATGCTATACACGCCCATGTTTTCATGTTGCTTCAAGAGCTCATTAGACATGGCCGATAGCATAAAACCCTGGACATCTGTGGAATCATCCATGTGTTTCATGTAGAGAGATAATTCCTCATCACTAGCCTCTTTCCTAGGCGCAACTGTAATAGGATCTTCCAGCACATATAATTTTCTTTTCGTGGCAAAGGTCGACGCGTAAACGCCTCTGCCACACTTGGAAATTTGTGCTGGTGAGAGGGTTTTCTTTTTTTGAGTATGGTGCGCAATGATATGTTTGAATTCATTTTCATTCCGTTTCTACAAATTAAGATGAGCAAACGGTTAGTACTTTATTACAAAAATTAGGGCAAAAAAATAAATTAATACTTATTAGTCTCCCACTATTTTATCACAATCTGATAGCCCTCACCATTGATTTTGAAATATTATGTTGCATGAATATTCTAGTGGCAAGGAACCATATTGCCCTTCGCATTACCCCAACTAGGGTTGGTAAATAAACTTGAAGGGTTTTAGGTAGGCATTCCAAATGCCAACTACATTAACTCGCAGCTCCTTGATCCGCTGAGTGGACTCCCCAATCCTGAAATCCTTTTGGATTTCCTCAACCTTTGCCTCTTGGTCACACTAAGTCCTACTGTGGCAGTCAACCCTTGATGTGAACCAAGTCAATTCAACCCAAAACCTTGAATTATAATTCTCCGATAATTGAAATCACCCCAAGTAGGGTTGGTCAAGCACTTTGAACTATAGTTTGATTCTAACCAAGATTATGGAAGGGTATGCAGACTTAAAATTTATTTTGAGGGATTTTATCCTTATACATAAATTTCCATTTTTTTATCTTTGATTACATTCTTTTTAATATTAAGTGGGATATACTGAAGTGATTAACCATTTCTAAGATAATATTTATGTATAAGCCGGTTCTATTTTAGTTCTATCTAGCATGCTTGTTTAATTAATTAATTGTGTGATCGTGACAACACACCCACAATAAATAAACCATGCAACTGGAAAAAATAAAATATATGGTATGATCGTGATCTTTTCTATTGGTTAGTTTATCTAACGGTTGGTAAAATAACCCAAGGCCTAGGGGAGAAACACCTTTAACCTTTTGGGTTTGTGTTTATAGCTTTCCACCTGTCCACCCTTGTATCTCCTTGGATTAGTTTCACCTCGGCTCCTGACTTGAGCCGCCTCCACTAGCTTGGGAGCTCAATCCATTACATATGCATTTATTTCACACGCATGTGAGGGGTAAAAGGGGTTTTTACATAAAAGAATCCATGGGCGCTCATGCCCTACATATTAATGAGGAGATGGCTCGCATGACAACAAATTTAGTTTAAATAAATAAATTAAAAGAAACCATTCACATAAAAAGGTCTCTGTCTAGCTCATGATCATCCATACATGAAATGATATTTATGCATAAATAAAACTAGCATTCAATTCTTTAATCATTCTTTTTTAAGATAAATCATGCTCGAATCAATTAATTATCTTTAATTAATCAATCCTTTTATCTTAAATCCCTTTTCCCAATTTCCTTGAGATTCTCATCCATCATAATTTGAAATAAATAAATTCATTTAAAATTATCCTTGTATGTAACTTGTACCTTAGAGGCAACCCGGTGAATTCCCATTTATTACGCATATGTTAAATTAAACACATATATATAAAACACCCATCACGTGTTGTGCCTTATCTTTACGCCTGCACCATGGTTCACGTCTCGAGGGTTTGTATAATATAATTATAAATTGTAATAAATCTGCGTAATTTGGGTGAGTACACATCATGTAGTTCCGACTACATGACGTGTACTTTTCTTCACCATCCATCCGAAGTACACGCCCATGGACAGGGCGTGTTAATGTACTTTGGAAATTTTCGGAGTACATGGCATGTACAGTGGGACACATGCTGTGTAGTTTCTACATTACACGGTTTCCAGCCGAGCAGGCCGTGTACGGAGTACACGACCCAACCCTAACCCGAAGGGACTACATGCCATGTTCATTGGACCAGACGGCGTGTATTCTGGAAACCGTGTGCCACCTATTTCTGGTCAACACACGGTGTCTTAAAATCTTAGAAAGAATCCAATTCTTGGCCTAATTTGGCAGATCAGTCAATGCATTGAACCTAGACTACATGACCTGTACTTACGAATACACACCGTGTATTCTGGTGTTATACGGCCAGAAACGTTTGGTTCCTCTGGATGATTTCCTCTATTTTATTTTAATCAAAATTAAAAGAAAAATTTGTTTCTGTGAGGTGAATGAGAAATGAGGGAGGAGGAATAGATCTCGATATTCATATTTCCAGAAGAATTAAACTTGAATTTAAATAACTAAATTATTAAATTCATAAATTACCAACAAAAAACTAAATAATTATAATCAACGATGTGACCCCTTTGATACCACTTCTAGGTTCCGGGCGTAGCGGAAGCGCGTTAGTGGGTTTGACTAACTTCAACTTAACGTTAAAAAACGTTCAATCCGAGATCCATCATGATATAAAATGCCGAATCTTCGGAATAGAATGAAGAATGAAAAGAAAAGAAGAGTCCCGGAACCCTTGAGGAGGATCATCAATTGTTGATTATAATTAATTTTATTAATGCATAAGAATTACCTCGTTGGAATTATTTTTTCATTGATGTGTCCGGTCACGATTCAGTGATCCGCCGTTGCATCGTATAATCTAAGTATAGGATTTCACTAGCGGTGATCCACACGTGTGTCACGTATCTACGGACGTCGCCGAAGGGATATCCGGGTGCTACCACGGAATAACCTTTGCTTGCGATGTCCGCCTTCGACTACCTTGATCCGGTGGATGATCTTGCTCTCGTAACATGAGGGCGTTCTTGGTTGAATGGGAATTCTCTCTTGGCTTGAGATTATTTTCAAATCCGTTGTGCACAACAATGGCTCTCTGAAATTTTGGGGTTGCGAGGATATTTATAATCGGGTTTGAGGTTAATAGAGTTATGACAATAAATAAACACGTTACTCAATTTATTTATTTCATTAACACTTACTGAAAACCCCCATGTCGAATTTTTAATTCCTTGACCTATGACCACACGGATTATAATAAATATAATTTAATAAAACAATATTAAATCCTCAATATACCAACTTGAAAAACTACACGATGTGTAATAATTAATACACGGAGGGTAATTGTTTTCCATACAACTACACGACATGTATATTTAATAAACACGGTGTGTACTTTTATTTTCCATTTTCTCCACCACATTTATTAGACTTTGAGTAATGAATATTTATTTCTAAAATAAATTTAACGGCATTACTCGCTAATAAATATATTATTTCGTCCACAATATATTCTCTTGAATAACTAGTGTCAACATAAATGTGATCAGACATACTTAAATAATTATTAAACCACAGTCGGGAATAATATTTATTTAACTTGTTAAATTAATATTTAACTGAGATACATGGACAAACTTAGTGTGTGACCCTCTACGCCACTTTCTCAGTGGCATTAGGCTGAGACTACCTAAAGTCCAAGGTTAGTGTCTAGCAACACTCCAAGGCACCCATAGAGAAAGAAGTTAACGCCACAATGACGTGTCACCTCCTATGAATGCTTACAGTGTAATATAATCCCTTTGTCTCGATATCTCTCATCAAGAGGGTTGCATGCTAGTGCCATCAACCCATGTGGTTGATTATTCCTCCTTTAACATCCCAGAATTGAACATACCCATACCTTACCATGGCCATGGATTTATTTAGGCTATATCAATTCCATCGAAGGGCCTGAGATATCTACTTCCATTATGGAACGGAAGTGAAAAATCCTTTCTCTCATTATCTCTTAATGCGGTATTACTCGTGACGCACCCAACATATCCTACCTCGCTGCGAATAGTGTGTCATCATAGTTTTCATCAATACATCTAAGTGCACAATTTGTAATACCCATTAATAATAATCTTAAAGTATAAGGACCTATACACACATCCGCATATAGGAACATCTAATGACACTATGAAATGTGGACTTCCGACTGGTGGGTCTCGTTCTCATAATATCCTCCTGGATATTAACAAGGGCACACACTATGAGAAGATGCCTCAATGTTTTATGAGTCCTCACCCCTAATGACCAGTATTATTTGTGTCCCTCAAATAATATCATCCGGCCATAGAACATACATTCATGAACATTGTTATGGTACATCCGGGTTCACATCATAGCAGGGATCCGCTATGACCCTTTAATGCAACAGCTATCCTTAGGACATTATCACATGACATTCCACGTAGAAGAATGATCAAGATGTGATAAGACTTTTATTTAATGAATAATGTACAAAGTAGTTGGTTCTAGACCACCAAATCCAACAATTAGATGAGTATTAATTACATATAATTTTGATCCATTTTATAAAAACAAATAATTATTTACTTTGGTTACTTAAACACATAAAAAAATGGTAAATAAAATATCTACATAATCTCACACTAAGTTTTGCACACCTATAACCCTTATTAGATATATCATACATAAAATGTTTCTTCAATTATCTATGAAAAGGAAACATTATAAAGTACGAGAATAGATTACAAGTAATGTTAAATAATAAACATATAAATCAATGGTAAATTTTAATCATAAAATTATCATAATGGTATGAGAACTTGATCTTAACATTTTAAAATAATTCACAACAAATTTATAGATCCTAATCAAGAGTCATAGAATAATTCCTAAAAGTCCATAAGGCATGAGTCATAAATGAGTAAAATAACATTATAAATTAGGGTATAAAATTGGGATAAGATGATTTCATAAAAGAGTGTCAGAATAATAATTATAGAAATCGTTTATTAAATATACCCACCAAGAAATCGTTTTTTTAACCCTAATCAGGAAATTGTTTTTTACTATTTATACTATTCATTTTGATCACAAATTGAAAGTGGAATCATTGATTTCAAAAAAAATTATTTTTAGAAATATATAAAGCATTTTATAAAATTTAATTATTATAAATAGTAAAAATTCATTTTTAAACAAACACATTATAGACCTAAAAATCCCCTTTTTGAAAAATATATTTTTTAACATAAAACATAATTTACATGCATTCTATTCCATGTAAAAACTTCGAAATTATTGTGAAAATATTTTATTGAATATATAATCAAAAAATTTAACCAAAATAATTAATCAATAAGGAATTATTTTATTTATTAAGATAATAATAAATTGTGCACATTAGAATATTTTAGGACAAATAACTCGGTATACCATTAAATGAATTTATCTTAATTGATATCCTTTAGATAAAAAATATATATATTATTATTAATTTATTCATATATATTTTCAATATATTTTATTTCAATTATTTTTCTGTTTTTATCTATTTAATGTTTACATAAAAATAGAAAACATGTAGGAAAATGAGTTTATTTGAAAAATGGGTCTTTTAATGATTAATTTAGTGCATATCAATATCTTTTTAACCTTATAAATATATTTCATAATGTGGTTAATCCTATTTATAATCTACAATATAATAGCTAGTTTATAATGGTGTACTATATCATAAGATAATATAGACTCTTCGTTTCATGTTACGTATGACAAAAAAATCTCATGTTTATTTCAAATGATGTAAATATAAAATACTGTGATCTTATATTATACCTCACATTAAATGAATTTCACCATAATAATTGCATCGTTCCAATATAAATTAATGATTATATATCTACTTCATCACATCATTTGGTTCACATGTAGCTTCCTAAAACCTATGATATCTCTATAAAACATTAAGCAGATGAGTATTATTATTTTATTGTAATTTTTCAAAAAATTCATGATTTGTATCAATTGTTCAACACATAAAAGATCGTGATCAAACAATACACCCTCTTAGATCATTAATTGTTAAGGATCATGTATATCCTTACCCATAAGTAATACATGAGATATATTCTGATGTTTAGAGATGTTAGGTGGATGTTTCATGTGATAAGAAACCATAATGATCAAAATAAAGAATCTCAAAAGGAATAATATATCTACAACTCATCATTAACATCTTTATGAATCATATACAATTATTCTATAGAAAAATTTAATTAAATTCCATCTCTCCAACATCAAATTCTATAACACTTCTATGATTGTAAGCATATATATTATGTTAACCCTAAGCTACCTTATTATATTATTGAATGGATATAATCATTTCTACTATTTCCTCAGCTAGATGGGGTCCCAATAGCTTTCATACTCCAAATTAATATAATAACAATAGATTTATGCACTTTTTTCAATATAGGGATTCACAAGGATCCTTCTTAATTATTGAGTGAAAGCTATTATTATAATAGAATTTTAAAATAGAAAGTTGATGATCCTGAACACCTTTGAAATACAGTGAAAAAGGTCTCAACATATCAATTAGGGTATGCTTCCTCCTCTCTGACTAAAGATCTATCTGATAATGATAATTTATAATAAAACAACACGATATCTATAGATTACTGAAGGATTCTCTAGAAATATGAATTTAAATTTTGATCATCATTAGGTATAATAGAATGTGTTTCTATAGGAAACCTAATCACTTATTCAATGTATATCCTATAAAACTGATCAATAGAGAAAAATTAAATTATTTTAATGAAATTTTTTGAATTCGCATGATGAGTAATTAAAACCCAAATACCCTTAGGCTTCTGTCTCTTGATAATTACTTTTTGACATACCAAGAATATTGATACATACTATGAAATATCACTCTTCATGTTGTCTAATGGAAATAGTCATGAAATCATTATACATATTCATAGTTATAGGATTAATAGATAATAATGAGCATTGTGATTATTCTAAAATCTCTTTCCTCATGTCTGGTGTTCATGGGACACATACTTAGTTCACAACCCTTGTCATTCAATCACAATCAAGGTTGAACTTGTTATAGAGTTTTATTAGTAAAAAATCCCATATCACTTTATTTTAGAAATCCTAATATGATTCATGTAAAATTTATTTTATGTATGTTTTTTTTAATTTTTTAATTTTTTTTGATAAATAAACATATGGTAACTGAAATACCAAGGATCAAAATGGATTTCCTAAAATATAGTGATCTAAATATCCAATTTTATATTACATCCAATGAATATATAATCACTATTGTGGTGCCAAACCAATTAATAGGTATATATTAAACGTTTAAGAGTCTATTAGAATTTGAAATGTAAGCTTCAGATACTACCATTGAAACTGATTACATGTTTGAGGAGTTAACCATTATTGTTTTTTAAAACTTTTCCTATAAAAAAGATATACCTTGAGAATTAAAAGAATATTCTATGTATTAATCATTTTGAAATATTCTATTTTTTGGAATATTTTAAATTTTATTTCTGTGTTCTCCGATGATCGGTGAAATTTCTCTGTCAAATTATTTCTTTTAAGATCTATCATTTTCTGAGGTTCTTCTTAAATATCAATTAATATTTCCCTTGAAATAATTATTCTTTTAATCAAACATGATTAATAGATTATGAGGATAGCATACTAAAAATAAATTAATATGATCAATTGATTACTTGGAAAAGAGGTTAGACCTCCCGTAATTATAGTGTGTAGAAGTTGGTCTACTATTGATAATAATAGTCAAGAGATTTAGGGGATAGGAAGATAGATTTTCTGATAGTTATAAAATCTGGGGTAGAATTCATGTGGTTCAATGTCAAGGATACCTTAGATCAGGTTTATATATTTACCATTCACATTGTTTCAAAAGATACTATGTAATAAATTTCTTTTTGAAAGAGTACATGGTTTTCTACTATCACCCACCAACCTAAATTTGGACAGACAACACCTGAGTGGAGAAACTACAAGACATCATTCACACCTCCCTATATACAAGATGCCACCGAAGAGTGGTGAGTCTCTAAGGGTACAGTGGGGAGACTATACACTATGAAATCCAAATTATACACCATATACATATATAAAACATAACATCCCATAATATCACTTTGTAATATAATGTAAACATAATGTAGTAATAAATCCCTCCCATTTCATATATATATGAAAAATATCTTCCCAATGTGGAAAAAATAACAAGAGTATAAAATGTGTAGGCATAAAAATAAAGAAACACGATATAATCCTTCACAGTCCATCCCAGTACCGCTATAATATCCATGATTCATACCTCAGTTATTTTCCATAGGATACATTCCCGTACGTGGATTCCAAATATTAATGTCTAAAAGATCGTTGATATTCCCTTGTAGGGTTTTCATAATAAAACACATTAGGACATGAATAATATATCCTTAACACAAGTGTACACGTATAATTGGGTCATGAAATGTTAAATTTAAATGTGGAAGAAATAATTAATAATCATATATTCACTTCTCTTGTACGAAAAATGTTACCCTTGGTCCCAACCATCAATTAGTAGGCTCTATATAGAAGGTATAGTTTTAATGGAACCCATAATTGTAGTTATCAACAAGGATAATAAGTATCTATATAAAGTTTTGAGGCCAACAAAATTGGTTGGTCCACACGGTGACCATTATTTATATCTATCATGGGTTAATCCATAAGACCACCGCAACCCAACCATTCATATGGAAATACCACACAACCATCAAAACATACTGCTACTAAAAATGGTTTAGTATTAATAATATCATGGCATGAACCTATATTTAGGTATAACATCGTCATCATCACATGTTGTTTGCACTCCCCCTTTAAGGGATAACCATACCAGGATGGGCCACCTATTTTGAGTACTAATAGTAATACCTCGAAAGTCATGATAGAAAAAAATATGAAAAATCATATAAATATAGAAGACAACACATCATCATGATAGATAGTAGCCATAAACAAGCACATACAATCAACATCAACCATGTCATTTAATGATAAATTATGATACTCTTATAATTAAGAATAATATATTTTTCTGACCGGTAACACATTGACACATGCAATCATAATCAAACATGGACATTCAAGATACACCAATGTAAGCTTTATCTCAAATTAACAAGGTCATATAAGGGATCTACATGGTAAATAACATACTACATCAATCTCGTTGATGATAATCACTAAGACCCATAACAAGACAATACCCAAGATATTCTTTTACACCAACTGGACTGGTCCCACCCATTAATGAACCTTATAGTAGATTATAAGTATATTTGAGAATGAGATTCAATTGAATTATAGGTAAATAATAATAATTCATTACCTCAAGGTTCAACCCACAGAACTAGATCTAAAATTTATTGAAGTAAAACCACATACACTCTTGACCTTCCATTATTTTAACAACTATCAATGAATTCATCATTATATGGAATATGAATCTATAGATCCCACCCCATTATATTAGATATCTTATTTTTATCAAGGAATTGTGGTTGAATCAAGAATAACCATGAAGAAAAAAGTATTTTCGATGAAATACCACAATCCCCAATCATTAATACACTTGGATCTATCTTTATGAATATTGGAAGGGGTTGAAGTCACAATGAGAGAACTATAGTGTCTCTAGATTTAATAGGCATACAATTAGGAAGAAGAATGGAAAAAAATTATGTGATTAATGATTATTGGAGAGGATTTATAGATCATTAATTCACATTAAAATGGTTTAGGCACATTGTTTTTCCTTACCCGTGCCAACTGTGTAAGGCTTGTGCCTCTCAAAGGAACACACATGGTCTGGTAAAACGTGCTACAAGAATGGTTTTATACTATATCCCAAGAATTACTGTTTTTTGGAAATGAATAATGGTTTTCTATAACCATGTACCAACCATGGTCTACCCACTATCCTTCTACCAACAAGCCACCAAATGTTTTAGGATGAAACGTAGTGTTTCATAAGAATAATTATACAGTTTTTCCTAACCATACACCAGCCATGAACACTTAAATTGGCCTGATAACTCTACAAAAAGAACTAGAAACCCAAAAAACAAATCATAATAAATTCATTGTTAAAAAATTATTGAATTAACTCACAAAACACCAGAAAAATTGGAGGCCAATATAATTTATTCTTCTAAAGACATATCATCCTTGAGATACATATCTAGTAATATTTCTTGAATAGCGTTTTCTACTATGACCAAAAATCAAATTCACACTCCCATGTATCTTTTTCGATATGTCAAGGAAGTAATATAATCTAGAGAAGAGAAATTGTCTCCATTAAAAGACCTTTTTACTCTGGTATATAACATACACTAGGTGTTCAATGAATGACGTATCATGCTTCAGTTCAATATCCTTGTAATCAATCACATGTATTAGATCAAGAATGTACCTTAATAGATGCAAAACTTGAAACAAATAGTCCACACACTTGTAGAAAAGAGGAATGACCAAATGATAATCCAAATTCTTGATATGCTGGAAAACAATGAATGGTCCAACCAATCTCAGTGTTGAATTTCCATTATTTCACAAATGATAATGTCTTAATTGAAGAGTCACCTATTAGAAAACCCTACCACCAATAATAAACTATAAAAGTTTCCTTCTCCAATCATCACATGATAATTTCCTTCTTTGAGTGGGGGTAAACTTCTTTGTTGTCAACTACACTCTCTTAAAGGTCTTATATACCATGCTTGATCCCACAACAGCTTCTTTACCTACCTCATGTTAACAAAACTATGAACAACATGACTGACCATAGAAAGCATCCAATGGTTTCTTCTAAATTTAATCCTTTAAGTTATTTTTATATGTGAATTCCACCAAGGCTAAATGATCATCTCAAGATTGATATAAATCTTGTATGCATTCCAAAAATATATCCTCTAAAATCAATATCATCCTCTCGGAATATAAATCAGTCTTCAGAGGATATGTTATACCCAATTTCAGTGGTGTACCCAAATACTTATATAAATCCTGAAAAACCATGATGTGAAACACATGGCCCTATTCAATACAATGATCAAGGGAACCCCATACAAGAATAAAATATCCTTTACATGTATCTTTTATATTTCATCTATATAATGGAAATCTTGGTTTAGATAAAAATGAGTGACATTCTTCAACTGATCAACTATCAAATAAACCACATGATAACCCCCTTGGGTTTTTGGGTAACCCTACTATGATTTTCGTAGTCATAACATCCAAATTCCACATTGTAACTATAATTTTCTAATGTAAAGAAAGAGAACGCTAATTCTTGGTCTTTATATTTGGATATGTAAACCATTGTACAACAAAAATATAGTTACCCACCTTTAATTACATTAATGTTACATCAATTTTAATATAAAAAACAATACAGTGATATAATCCATGATCTTAATGTTTACTATCTTGGTAAATTTTGGATCGTACATCACCATCACATAATAATACACAACCCTTATTTAGATAATTTTTAATTATCCTCATAAATGATATCATGTTATCATTAGTACATTTAATCACCTAAGTATATTCATCAAATAAATGGGTGAGATAAAATCATGGTAAGATGAGTAGTATCTTGGGAGGATAAGTAACATGAATCAATAGTACATGGGTGAGCATAATCAGTATCATCATATCATAAGCATAGGATCAAAATCATAATCACGAGGGAAACATTTGAAAAATGAATGTAATTTAGAATATGAATGTTAATGAAACATTATAACATAGTGTTAAATACCACACATATTTGTGAACCAATATAGCAACGTGTACAATCATAACATATGTGCATAAATCACCATATCATAATTGTGAAAAAATACATTATAATGTTCATATATAATACATATAATACCATGAGATATATGATATTACCCAATTCTTTAGAAGTATATAAAATTCAAGGACCGCCCTTCACATTATAGAATTATCATAATCAGACATGCCACATAAGATGATATCTTATAACAATCATATTAATGAAATAAACCATTAAAAATAAATGGGTTACATAATGGTTTTGTAACGAATTATTTTATAAAAAACTTTTTGGTTCCCAAAAAAATACGAGAGATTATACTTTTTCATAAAAAATAATTATTATTTGCAGAAAAAACAACTCAAGATGAGTCAATGAAGTATTTTGGAGAAATTAAGGTATTTATGATAAATATTATTATTGGGAATAGAATTAATTTTTATAATGTATAAACATGTATATCCTAAGAAAGAGAATGAAAAGAATATTTAAATGACATTTTAAAGATATTTGAGAAATATTCTTATTGAAAATTATGTGAAAGAGGCCATAAAAAAAATATAGGTAGGTGGGATTAGGAATCCCTTAATCTTATATCCTTCTCTCTTTATTAACATTTCCACATTTTGAGTAATAAAAATAGGTTAATTAAAACATGTAACTAAAAGTAAATTATTTTAATTTTATTAAAACTTGTTCAATTATGATAGTTTTATTTTAATCCTAAATTCGATTCGTAAAATGAGAAACTTTTTGAATTCATATATTCCTTAAAATATACAGTCTTGATTATATTTAATTGTCTTGATTATTTTCTATTTACACATTATTACGGTTAACTCAAAAATATTTGAATTACTTATATATATATTAAATAATTTATTATGATAATCCATAATTTTTGTGATAATTAGAGGGTTGTACACATCCTAATGTGTGGTTAACTAACCATTGATAAGACATTTTCTAAAAGGTGGAATGAGAAGTTTCAAATATAATTTCATTATAAATAAAACCATTTTAGTAAGTATAAATCATAAATAAAATTTTAACGTACTATTTAATTAATACTAAAATATATGGTTTTGAAAGCTATAGATACTAATATGAAGTGAATATGAAATAATAAAATTTGATGAAAACATGCCCTCTTAACGGTGTTACTTCATACCTATGAATCTTGAATACTTGAATTATTAGTCTTTATTTTCATTAAAATGTACTTAGGAATTATAATTTTCAAAAGGGTGAGAATTTTTGGAATATATTTTCCATTTGTGAGTGAGGGATGATTGGGTTTCCAAGGGTGGGGTGAGGCATTATGTATAAATAAGAACGGGGTATTTTAATGATAAAATATTAACTAAATTGGTGTATCCAACTAAAAATTTAAATATTAATATTTATGAAATTATGATATATATTTGAATAATATAACATAATTTTAGGTGTTTCAATCACATTATAATTCAAATATTTTAGTTTAAACAAAATAAATCGTGATAAATGAAAAATAAAATATTTAATGGGGTACTTTAGACATCATGACAATGGAAAATACTATCTAGTTTTGAAATATGAATTTTATAGACAATGAAACATATTAAACTATTTTTTGGAAATTCCTAAAATTATAAAATTGATTTCATCATTATTACATCATTAATGATGTAATTTAAAATGCATCAGTTAAAAAACATTTGTTTTACTATTCACTTAAAATGATGTATTTCAGACAATTACCAAAAAAATATCCATTATAAAATTTTAATTTTGTATGATAAATATGATAAATATTTAATAAAAATAATTTTTTAAAATTGGAAATTTTAATATAAAAAATATTATATTTATGAAGTACAAGAAATTGATGTTTATTAAAATAAATTTTTTATTTAATTTTAGTTTTTAATATTTATATATATTTATTGGAACTATAATATCTAAATTTTCTAAAATTCCTCATGATAAATATTATTTTTAATACATTTTATTATTTTGAGGTCATATTACTATTCTAATGGTTTGGTTACTCTTCCCAACTATCTTGTTAATATTCCCAATTATCATGTTAAGATTTCAACGATCCTATCACCTCCTATAAATATAAAAATATTCCTTCATTAAACATTCATTAAAATTAATCCCATATTTTTATATTTTCCTTTCATAAAATTTTAATAAGTTTACTAATATTAAATTTATTTTCAAAAGTGTTGATCATGGGGGTGATAATTCTTGTAAATTAGAATGATCCAAGTCTTCCCATTCTGCATTTTATTTTTAATATATTTCCATTTTTAATATTTATAAATATCATGCGTTTAATTATTACTAATGTTATGATCATTATTAATTAGATAAATTATTAGAGGTTTCTCTATGTTTTCCCTGTGGAAAATATAATACAAAACACATTTATTTTCGAACATATGTCACTGATATACTCTAGGTCATTATTAAAACCAAATATGTCCCTATTCATACCAGGGAACTAGAAATGACGTTATATTTCATGGTTTATATTCATTTATCCTTGATACACTACCTATTTTATGAAATGTAATTATCCTATCATATCCTCTTTCATCAATGATGGCGCAATAATCCACCCATGCCTGTTAATCATTTCATCATTATCTACTTACCATCCATGTATTGTGTCACTACATTCCAATAATTTTCACATCACTACAAATTTAGTATTTGAATCTTTTCCAGTATTCATTGGGTCCAATAATGAATACATGATGGCCAAGGGTGCACATGTTATGACACCATAACCCTCAAATCCGTATACAAGCCATTCTGTAATCAAACACACTAGAAAATATTCTTACAACAATTACTTCTCAACAATCTCTTATATGTATGTAATTTTACTACTATGATCATCTATAATGATATTAACTTTTCCTTGAGCCTAGAAAATCTCAAATTTATATGCCTGTAGATGTTCTACGCAATGTCTCTACCTCAAATTTGTATCCCACTAAGATAAGACATATTGGAACCTCTTATTGTCCATGTAAATAAAAAACATTCTGAAAGTGATAATGTCTCCAATTGATAAGGGTTTAGAACAAAAATTCGAACCCTAATTCATTCTTAAAGTAGTTCCACTCATGGGGTCATAGATGACATGACTAATACAAAACGACCTTATCCCTCTACACTATAATATCTCCCAACCAAACACACGAGGAAACATATTGGAATATGTGTCTAATCTTATGATTTTGAAGAATCAAATATAGAGTCATCAATAATATACTCTAAAAGTCAAGGAATGTATCCTCACTCTCATTAGTCAACTCAAACTTCACCACTTTATTGGTAAGCCCCATCATTAGTGCTAATATGAGTTAGAAAACCTAAATGAATCATCAATAATTTCCAACCTACCTGAGGAAACTTATAATATCAAAATCATTTGGATGGAGGGCCTAAGAAATCACCACTTCTACCTTCTCTAGTTCCTATGAAATTCATTACATAAAGATCACATGACTATGAAAACACCCATTTCATATCCATAAGTTACACATTGAATATTGGGTATAAATCTATTTCACATTGACATTAATCAAAATATACTAAAGGGTTAAAGAAAGTAACTCATTAGTCTATGAATTTATGTTGATATCATTAATTAATATCATGAAGAATGAGTTGAAATATGGGTTGAAGTTTAAGTTCATGATATCCATGACCACTACTATGTAATTATTCAACTTTAATGGAAAGAAGATATACCTATATAATCTATATCTACTTCGAAACTATATCATTGGAATATCCTCATATCTGATTGAAAACTGTTGGTATCCTGAAAGAAGATCATTCTTGGAGAACCACTTGTCTCTTTATAAATAATCAAATAAATCATCAATCCTTAGTTATGGATAATTATTCTTCATCATCCCAAAATTCACTTTCCTATAAGAAACATAGATCCATAGAATACCATGTAATTTTTTTAAATAATTTGGGAGTACCCCATAGTGATGTGTTCATTTTGAATAAATGCTTCATCTATAAGTCCTCTAGATGAATCTTAAGAACTCTCAACTCTGAAGAAACTATATGATAGGGAAAAATAAAAACATTACATTCTCCTAACATGAGTTCTATATGTATCTCATATTCTATATCACCAGGAATTCATAATAATTCATTTATAAATACATCCTTAAAGAGTTCCACAATTGGAGGAAAAGAAGAGTAATGTATACATGGTTCTATGGTAAACGATAATCCTTCTACCTAATCCATGATATCCCTAATATAGAAAATTTCAAGTCCCACTCTAATAGATTTAGTATCTCTCTCACTAGTCATAACCATATTCTATCCCATTAGTGAAATTAATATTACCCACATCCGATAACAGTTGATGTGAGCATGAAAGGAATTCAACTAGTCCATCCCAAAGACCACATCAAAACTAGTCATATCTGGATCTTGAATTCCCAAAAATATCCCTATGTAGAAATAACTATAGGATACTAAGGACATCTCTAGAGATGATCTTGTTTCTTCCCTATGGGTTTGTTGAGAAAAAATAAATTATAATTGAACTTAATCAGTATGTTAATCATTCAAACAAATTTAAAAGATATAAATGAATGAGATGTAATAATATAAAAAATAGTAGTATAAAGATAAGATGTTATCAAGACCGTACCTTAAATAGTCTATAGTCCCTCTCCTTGTTTTCAAGAACCATGTATATTATGTGAAATCATTCAAACTCCACTCCATAGCCCTAACCCAAAGTTTCCAGACTCTCATGAGTTAATGTCATCTAAAGAACATAAACCTGCTACTAATGAAACAAGGTGTACCCCTGAGTCACAACATGAACTGATCTTGCACCACTGTGGTAACATGAAATAAATGATTTAGAGAAGAAGATCTACAATTTGACTCTCTTTCCACACTATCAAGTCATGTTCATAGGTTCAGGAAAAAAGATATGGTAATATGGGCTATTTAATAGCTGAAACGGTAAATACATTATCCATTGGGAGATGGGGAAGCTACACATTTACAAACTATCATACCACTACCATGATACATGTATGGAGTATTCTTCTTCCTTTTTTCATAAGAGACAATTAGTACAGTAAAATGAGGTCCAACTGTTTGAGTCCCAAAGGATGGAAGAAAATAAAATACACAATCCACTATCAATCTCTTCTAAATTTTATAGGACATTATGAAAACCACTAAGAATTTATTTAGGTTGAAACCCCTAATTTTTTTTCACATATCCATACGAAGACCAATATCTAATATCCTAGCCCTTTATGACACATTCATGTCATAAAGGGTTGAAAAAGGATGTAGTTTTCTGAAACAAGATGAAATCATAGATACCATCATCAATCCCTTACGAACCACTATGAATACCTGAACATAGTCCAACTTCATCACACATATAAATAATTCCCCAGAGGAAAGGTCTTTTAAGTTCACAGATTTTAGACCGTTATGTATGATTTATATATTCATAACAAACCATAACCTCTTCACAGTTACCTAATGTATGATAGCATCCAACATTACATGATAGTCTACATGATCAATCATTTTCTCAATGATTTTAATATAGTCCTCAGCATATTGATGGCCTCTAAATCACTAGAAGGATGTAGGGTTCTAGGGATGAGTGTTTCTGAGCATAATTGAGCATTTTCTTGTAAAATCATCAACATTGAATAGAAAATATTATAAAGACAACTAGATTATGTAGAACTTATTTCTAAACAACTATAGTGGGCGAGGGAGTATCATCTCGTGTATCCTCCTATATAATCAACGGTGGAACAAGTGTTCATCTATAGCTACATCATTCTTGTTTTCAATGCCTAGAGGTCCCATAAACTATCTTTAAAGAGGAATTATATTAATTCCAACCAAATAAATAAAAATCCTATAATAATTCTGTTACGATAATAACCTATGAAAACTATTTCTTCAATAAGGGATTCTAGGGGAAGACGAATCTTAGGAGGCTACCCAAAACAACAAGTCCTAACTCTCATAGTTCTAACCTGAGATCAATCTGAGTCCTCCAGACCTACGTGTTAGTCGTAATAAAATATATAACATAACACCTTGTTTAAATTAAACTACGTAATTCCAAATTGGTATATCAAAATAGTAGATAATACAAATTTATCATTGATTAGATAAAAAAATAAAATATTTTTATTCTAGACCTATAATGTGTAAAACTACATGCATATATATATAAAATGTGATCCTATATGAATATTCATGATCGATGACCAAACCTAAATATGATTAAACTATAAAAACTATCCAATCATTGGTAACTCAGGCGTCTATTACACATGAGTTTGATTGGGCAATGATAACTCACATACCAATGTTTTACATAGCCTATCCTTCCACCATTAACCTAACATAAAGAGAAAGGGAACCACATAAATTTGATACCATTTTCTAATGATCCAACATAGATTTACTAAAAAAACACCCGTGTGGAGAAGCTACAAGTCATCATGTATGGATTTCTGTACCTAATAGGCTTTGGACTAATGTTGAGAATCTATGGGTGAAGTGGGGAGACTATGCCCTTGGTAATCAAAATGATACACCATAATAAAACCCAAAATGTAAAAAAATTTAATTTCAAGATAGAAGATAAATTTGACATAATTTAGTAACAAATACACCCCTTTTATACATATAAGTAAACTTGGATTAAAATATTGAATGAAAAACTAGAGTATTTAAGGTTTATAAAAATAAATAATGAAACACCGTAGAATCTTATAGAGTCCATCTCAGTAATACTACCCGCTCTATGCTCCATAACATATCTATCTATTTCAAGATCCCATCCCTTACCTTGATCCGTAATCAAGAATTCCTCATTCCCATTGAGAACATCATGTATAGGGGAAAAATAAAACTTTATAGGACACCACCAATGCATCACTAACATGAGTGTACATGTGAAACAGTTGTATTCCATGATAAATAAAAATGTAAAAACATGCATTAATAATAATATAGTGACCAATCTAGAGCTAACAACCCTACCATGAACCTATGAAATACCTATTATGGGTCTCTTCTAGAAGGATGGTATGAATGGATGTAATAATCATAGGTATCAATAATGATAATAAATTTCTCTGTGAAATTACAATTATAATGATTTAGTTCAGGCCACATGGACATCACACCCTATCTCCATAAAAGGTTATGCTATAATACCATCACATACTATCTATTTTTATGACCATGCCATATGTCTGTCACACCCTACTATACTGTGTTGGGTCTGGAATCAAAGAAATCATGCCCCTACCAAATGATCACGTCTATCATCATCATATATTCATATCGCGCACACTCCCCCTATAAGGGATAACCATACCGTGATAGTGCACTTATTCTGAGTACCAATAATAATACCTTGAAATACATAATAATTACACACAACATGGTAGTGAATATTAAACTAGAACATACCACATCATCATGAGATACATTCTCAATATACAAGATAATGTGATCAATATCAACCATGATCTAAAAAATCATATAAAAATAATCATGGCACCAAGTGTAAAATATTGGTCACATTGGAAATTAATGCACACAAATGTAGTCATAATCAAACATGGTCACCCAGCCTACAACAATGTAAGAATCATATTAATGAAATAAAGTTACAAATGGGCCATAAATGGCAAGGAACTCTATACCTCAAACTCGCTGATTATAATCTCCAACACCCATCGAGAGATGATACCCAAGTCATTATCGTTCACCAAGAAGATCGATTCACATATTAAGGACCCCTAGAACTCATTCCAAATCAATCATATCATGGTTCAAGATTGAGATTCATGGGAATTAATATTCATGTGAAATATTTATATACCTCTTTATTCTGATACCAACATTAGATCCAATATTGATCGAAGGAAATCTAAAGAGACTCTAGATCAAGCACTTTTTATTCAATGATCTTATACTTTTTCCTTAGATATAATCAAAATCCACAAATATAGCCATACATGTTTGGTTTTTACATCATAAGGTCTTCTATATAGTTTGGTAAACCACCCAGAAACTATGATTTTCAGCTCCGTACCGATCCACATAGTTTCTAGGGAGGGCCTCAAAATATTCCATAATGTGAACCAATCTGTCACCTCCCACTATCCCTCACAAAAAACCCACATAGTCTAATTGTACGAAACACACGATTCCTTATGAATAACCAAATGGTTTTCCCTAACATTATAAAAACTGTGCACCATTACAATTCCTAGAAACGCTATAAAACTAACTAAATAATCTTCTAACTCACCCAAGTAGTTCATAGTTAAAAAAAAGAATAAAGGATGACTTTGACTCATAACACACCTAAAAATCTATTTTTATTAAAGATAACCAATACTCCATGTTTTTATAAACTTTTATTGTATTCTATGCATGATTTTATTTAGTTGAATTTGTACTTCAATTATTTTAATACATATTATTTAAAGATTCACTATTTTATGTATTTAATCGGTAGTTCAAAATATTGATCACTTTAGTTTTTCAATCCTAATTGTTGGTCAATGTAGATTACTCAAGAAAGGGGGGGGGGGGGGGGGGTGAATTAAGTATCAATAAAAATATCTTGTTAAAAAGTAATACTAAAAAATTTTCCCCAAAAGGTTAAATATAGCCCAGTTAATCAAGGTTATATTGTTATTAGAGTTTGACTGTTTAAAAAACTTCTTAGAAGATTGATTAGTTCATAGTAATATAAATGTCAGTTATTATTATTATTATATGTGAAGCTATTCTAATAAGAAGAGACAATTAAAACTTCTTTCCAATATTTACTATCAATGTGAATTTATTGATTTTTGAATTATACAATAATGTCACAAAACATAGAATACTAAATTAAGCAGCACCGTGGATATGAAACAAGTGGTTCAGTCTCAAGATGAGAAATAATACACTCCACTTGGTGATCACATGCTACCATGCAGTTTATATAAATAAATTTGATCCACACCCTGGATCGGGGATAAAAAATAGTACACAGAACTTTCTAGGTCATACAGGGACCTCTTCAAAAGTTCTTTGTGGGAATGAAAAACCAGGTCACAAGAGGACCTCTTCCATACTCATCTGTGTGTATAAACATATAAAAACATTATTGAGTAAGGATATCTTGTATCCTTCAGTTTTATGTAGGAAACGGAGTGTGTGGTTATACAGATACACACACTACTATAAAGTTAATAAAAAGATACACAACAGAGCATAAATATTGAGATAGGATTAGAAGTGCTCTGAGTGTTAGTCATTATAGATCATGACATCTTGAGATGAAGTAGATATAGAAGTAAATTCCTCATATGGAAAACAGAGTGTTGCAAGTCAGATAGATCCTTCTTGTGGTATTCTTGAGGTTTGATAGTGAGAAGTTGTTCACGGTATTCCAGTATGCATTGTGTGTTATTCAGTAGTGTCGATTTGCATGAGGAAATTAATTCTTCAAGAATTCTCAAAGTGTATTCTTCTTTGTCGTGATCATGACCTTCTGCTTGTTTTACTTTTTATTAACATGCCACACTTCTGATTTTCCCTGGGCCGCATTACACTTTTATCTTGGAGTGAGTGTGTTTGAGCGGATATGTTGCATGTATTTTTCACCTCGTACCACGAACTATCAGATGAAATGTCTACAAGAAATATTAATTATTGACATGCATTTAAAATCTTCAAATATGACCGTTAGAGATTAAATTGAAGGAAGAAAAAACATATTACGAAATGGTGTCACAGTCTTTCTTGAAAATGATGTATCCTTCACACAGTGTATTGATCACAGTGTCTTGATTCCACGATGTCTTATTCACATTGTCCTGTTCACGGTGTCTTGTTCACGATGTCTCGATGTTATGGTGTCATTTCACGATGTATTGTTCATGGTGTCTCAAGGTCACAGTGTCTTGTTCACGGTGTCTTGTTCATGGTGTATTGTTGTCACGGTGTCTGCTTCTTCATGGTGTCTGTTTGTCATGGTGTCTACCTATTCAGGGCGTCTAGTTGTCACGGTGTCTGCTTGTTCATAGTGTCTCATGGTCACAATGTCTCATGGTTACTGTTTCTCATGTTCATGGTGTCTTAGTCATATACCAATATCCATATTCGAACTTAATAATTGATATTTATTGAATGAATTAGATGTAGTCATTTTTTCATAGAAATCATTAGAATGTGAATCAAATGATAGTGTATCATAACAAAACTGAGTTTATAACACTTAAGAGTTTTCCATAGCTTTTAATAAACAAATGTGCATTTTATGTGAGAAATATTACATAGAGTTAACGTGGTTTATAGACTGAATAGGATTTGTGATCATTAAAGCATGATTAATACACGAGGAGTCCAATAATCTCCCCTTTTTGATGATCAAAAACCATGTACATTTATAGTGTATATGTGTTCTCACTAAATAGTATGAATGTGAATATGAAGAGTGAGTGTTCTATTCTCCTATATATTTCTCATATATTTCTCCCATATATTATTCATATATTTTTCCCACATTTGTTTCCTATATATTTCTCATATTTGTTTCTCATATATTTCTCCCCCTTTTGGTATTATCAAAAAGTTGTAGGAATAAGAAATAAAAGAGAGACAAGCAAAGTGTATAATGTATCCGAGAAAATGAAGAGGGGAATTACAAAAAGTAAAGAAAATATAACAATATTACAATCAAAATATAGTAATCATCGTCCCTCTTCACTGGTTGGTCATCTCTTTGCCTTTAGCAGCAGCAGAAGAAGAGGAATCCATAGAAGTAGATGTTAAAGTAGATGAATTGAGTGAGATGGTTGATATAGAAGGTAAAGGAAGGCCTTCAATGATAGAGGGATCCAGGTTTGGTGAAGTAGAAGACCGAGGCAGTTATTGATCAAGGTTCACATGCCTAATCTGACTCCGTGCCTGACTGATAGACATAGAAGTGGAGGCTAGGGCAGAGGTGAATGTAGGAAAACCCAGTCTTACAGGTGCAGATACAAGAGAAACAATAGTTGTAATCTGTACATAAAGATAGAGCCTCAGAATCTTAATAAAATATATAGTGATATCTCCCCCATACTACATAGATTTATCGATGACATCTTTGCCTTCCATAAACATGTCCAACATACGAGTGAACTCTATGAGCTTTTGAACATGAGTCTGGAATGCTTGAGTAATAAGATAAATCCTCAGATTTTCTACAATATATTTGAAATGATTGGTCATGTTAGTCTATGAGAAGATATGTTTGAAGTAGAAATCCACTTTCATTGAAATTTCATTCTGAGCATCAATAGCAATTTTGGAATGGATTTAGACCAGATCATGAACATTGTCATTATTCATGATAACTTTAGATAGAAAATCATGTTTGAAACCACTATGAATAGTCCGAAGTTCATCTTTAACCACTGTTCTGAGAAGGTCTATGTCTAAGGATGATTGAGAAGATTTTCCAGACAACATAGAAGCACTGATAGTTGAGGTGAGAGATTTTAGTTGATTTAGATCTTTTTGATGGAACCCTGTATACTCACTCATTAGTGAGGTTGTTAAGAATAACCACAAGCTCTCACATTTATTTCACAATCTGTTTGTTTCTTTCTTCTACTTTTTCAACTATTGAAGAAAAATGAGGTTTAATATGATACGCAACATTCTATGAGGTTTGAGGAAATACAGTCTCTATAGGATGAGAAGCAAGCTATGATCTCGAATAAATCACATTCTTCATGTCCTCAATCATACCTCTTAGGGTCTTCACTTCATCACTAAGAAGTATGTTTTCAACTCTAACTTCCTGAATCACAATAAGCATTTTGGGTTGGATCTTCCAAATAACTATTTACAACAACAGTGAGAAATATTTCTCATTTAGATTGTTACAAGAGTAGGTTGGGAAATCAAGAGTTTTTTCACACCAAACAAAATGGTAGCTCCAAATTCTTTTAGATCATATTTACTCACTAAGGATGGTTGTGCTGGTGAAGGTTCAAAGATAGAGACTGATACGGGCTCATATACCATTTCAGGGGAAATATAAGAGACATATTTCAATTAAAACATAGTAGAAAGGTCAAGGCCTTTTATTGATACTTCCTTGGAGTCATTCACATCATAAAAAATGGGTAACCTACACCGAGTGTCTACAGGGTTGGAATCAATCGGGTTTGGTACTTAAAAAAGATTTCATATTTGGGGTTTGCTCCACCTCAACAGTTTCATCCTTCTTAGGACTGGGAGACTCATGTTCTTTCTATAATTAACCAAATTCATCTCTTAGATCCTCTCTCATTTCCTATCTAGAAAGCTGAAAACTAGCTCCATCCTTTCTTCATCCGAAGGAATGACTTTAGGACCAGATTGTTCAACTGGGTGTTCTTCAAGGTCATCTTCTTGCATAGAAGGTAATTCTTCTTCTATAGGTTCTTACATAGCACTCTTTTCTGTTTCTTTTATAGTAGATTCTATTTCATCCTCGGTTTGACCATCTAGATTAACAAAATATTTAGAATGTGGGACATTATGTTAACTTACTACATGAAGGACAAGAGTATTGTCTTCTTTATTAAAAACAATTTTCTTAGGAGGCACAACAACCACTTCTTCTTCTTCAGAATTCTCAACAACCTCATATAGTTCCAAACCAGGATTAGAAATATATTTTTGTCTTTAGGGATGTTCCACTGGATTGAACATTTCATATATCCTATCATTATCTCCCACCCATGACTTTTTCCAAGGATTCTAATGGATTTTCATCTTTTGATAATGACCCTTGAAAGTTATTACTCACAGTCATTGGTAACTTCTTCATTAGGTCCAACCATACCTTCGACATGAATCATGGCTGAGATAAGACGAGAATAAAAAAAGGAGGTTGACATGGATGTGGTTTTTATCTACTCACACATATGATGTATGATATACTTACAGAGGTTGATCTGATGCCCATTTTTCATAAGTTGAATTAGAAACACATCCTGATATTTTAGTACAACAAAATGAATTTTTGTAGGGATAGTCAAGTTATGTATAAACATAAACAGATGTCTTGATTATCCATCCAGGTCAGTAGCAATGGCTCTCCTCGGGGTTCCATTTCCTATTATTCTTTTCAAAGCATCTTCCAAAACCAAGAATTCACTAGAAGGTAGAGGTCCTCACTAATAGTCCCCATAGACACCTTCATGAGGTATCCTAAGGCATGAAACCCATAACATTAAAGATAATGATCATTTCTGTCCATTTATCCAGCTTCTAACAACATAACCATCTTCATAACCAAAGGGGAACTGCACATACTGATAAAATTGAGCCACTAATGTAGGGTAGATAGGTTTATCTTCCATCGAAAACCATTCTAACCATCCTTTCTCTTCTAAAATGTTCAAAACCAAAGACTTATTTGACAGAATCCACTTAGGGAATACCTTTTTCATGGGTACTACTACACGGTTCACCATATATGGATTTAGAGGACCTTTGGGTTCCAGCTTGGGAGCGATTTTCTTCTTCATTGAGCTACATTTATCAGGAGTCGAAGATGAAGGGAATTTCATACTGGGCATTCAAGAAATGTTCGAGAGAGAGAAGGATTGAAGAATTGAAGACGGGTTACAAATTGAGTGAATAAGAGAAATCTTGATTGATAGAAAAGTGAAAATTCATTTATTTTATCATTTAGGAATACCAAACATCACAAAAGTAAAACCGTGAAAAAATAAATTGGTGAAATGAATAATCACAATGATATTGATTTTAATTTGTAAATAATATTCATAAAGAATCATTATGGTGAGGCCATATCAGGTCTTTACGGTGAGACAGTCAAAGATCCTTACGGTGAGATAATGACTCATCCTTATGGCGTGACAATAAACAAGATCTTTTGGGCGAGACAGTAAACATGAACTTTACATTGAGATAGTAAACATGAACTTTACTGTGAGACAATAAACATGAACTTTACAATGAAATAGTAAACACAATATTTATGGGGAGAAATTAAACATGAAACAGTAAGATATAAAATAATATGAAATTTACTTAAGATTTATCATTACTAATTCTTTTATGATGTATTCTATTTCTTCAGAATTTAATGGTTTGGTAAGTATATCAGCAAGTTGATACTTAGTACAAATTAATTCCAATGTGATATCACCGTTTGGATAATTATCTCTCATAAAGTGATGACTTACATCAATATGATTTGTCCTAGAATGTGAAATATGATTTTTTGAAATGTTAATAGCACTTGTGTTGGCACAATTTAAAGGTTCATGCCGAAAATGATTTCCATAATCTAGTAATGCGTGTTTCATCCATAGTATTTGTGCATAACAACTGCAAGTAGCTATTTATTCAGTAGTAGATAATTAAATAGAATTTTTTTTCATACATCACCATGATACTAGTGACTTTCCAAAAAAGTGACAAGTTCTAGAGGTTCTTTTTATATCTAACTTACAGCCACCGAAGTCAGCATCTGAATAACTAACTAATTCAAATTATTTTCCTCTAGGATAGAATAGTCCTAGATTGGGTGTATGGTTGAGGTATTTGATAATTCACTTTACGACATTTAAATTAGATTCCTTAGGATTCTCATGAAAACGAGCACACATACACACTAAACATAATGTCAGTTCGAGTAGCACTTAAGTATAGTAAACATCCAATCATTTCTCTATAATTGGTTTGATCAACAGATTTTCCATCTTTATCAAGTTCTAATTTACAAGTGTTACTCATGGGAGTTTAACTATATTTAGTGTTATCCAATAAAAAACTTTTTAGAATATCATTAGTATATTTACTGTGAGATAAATTAATACCATCATTATTTTGAAATATTTGAAATCCCAGAAAAAATTTTAGTTCTCCCATTAAACTCATTTAAAATTAATTTTTCATCATTTTAGAAAAATATACACATAAAGAATTTCTTGATGATCCAACGATATTGTCAACTACATTGATTTGGACAACCAAAACATCATTAATTTTTTTTATAAACATGGAAGGATCAGCTATTCCTTTTGTAAAACCTTCGAAAATAAGAAAAGTTCTCAACGTACCATACCATGCTCTTGGATCTTGTTTTAAACCATATTAATCTTTTCATAATTTAAAAATATGATTTGGAAAATGGGGGTTTGTAAAACCAGGGGTTGTTCGAAAAATACATCTTTAGCTATATACTTATTTAAGAATGCACTCTTAACACCAATTTGATATATTTTGAAATTTAAATGTGTATCATAAGCATGAAAGATTATGATGGCTTCAATTCTAGATACTGGTGAAAAGGTCTCATCATACTCACTTCTTTCTTCTTAAATATAGCCTTGTACAAACAATCCACCCGTGTTTCTAACTATGTTACCTGCTTCATTTACCTTAACTCTAAATACACATTTAGTGAATATGGTGAATGTGTCCTTAGGTATTTCAATAGGTTTACAAACTTTTCCCCTTTTAAACTGATTATGTTCTTCTTGTATTGCCATCACCCAAAATTCATAAATGATAGCACCATTAATGTTTTTAGGATAAAGTTTTGACACGTTGACTTCTTGTTCAACCTGATTTCTAAGAGAAGCTCTAGTTTGAGTTCCATTGTATAGGTATACTACAATATCATCTAAACTATGGTTCTTAAGAGTTATAATATCTCTAGAAATGTAGGGACTAGTGATTTCTGGTTCATCCACAGGTTCATGATGATTGTGACTTGATTCTAAGAAATTTCTAGAAATGGATGTTTTTAAATATTTGTTCAAAGAACGGTTTTAGGATTTTGAATTAATGTTCATATTTGATAATCATCCTCCATGATCTCTAGAATGGTTTTTGGATTATGTGGATCTGCTTCATCATATTGGACACAGACAGATTTTCCACACATTTAGTTATTTTATTGAACACTCTATAAGCTTTACTAGACATGGAATATCATAAAATGATAACTTCATCACTCTTGGATGAAAATGTGTCAAACATGTCCTTAGTTTTAAGAATATAGACATTGCAACCAAAAGCATTGAAGTAGTTAACCATGGGTTTTTTATTATTCCACAACTCATAAAGATTCCTTTTAGGAATAGTTCTGATCAACACACAATTGATTATGTAGCATGATGTATTGACAGCATCAATCCAAAAATAAATAGGCAGGTTATATTCAATACGCTTTTTTCTAGAAATCTATTATAGGGTTTTATTTCTTCTTTGTGCAACTCCATTTTGGTTAGGTGTTCTAGGGGCAGAGAAATTGTGACTATAACTATTTTTTGATCAAAATGATTCAACTCTTGATTTTCAAAATCACGGATATGATCACTTCTTAAGGATTTAAATCTATGTCCACCATGATTTTCCACAGACTAGGCATATTTAGTAAAATAAGAGAAAGATTCAATTTTGTGAGCCATAAAGAAGGTCCAAGTATATCTCAAAACATCAAATACATGTATATAAACATTGTGCTCCCATTTAAACTAGAAACTCTAGATGGCCCAAACAAATCCATGTGAACTAGTTCAAGAGTTTGATAAGTTGACACTCCTTTATTTGGATTGACAGAAATTTTGTGTTTTTTTTCGTTTGATAGGGATAACACACATTGTCATTCAGAAACTCAAGTTTGGGCCAGTCTTTAACTAAACATTTTCTAGTTATCTTTCTAAGGGAGTGAATATTACAGTGTCTTAGTCTCTTATTCCAGATCCAAGACTCTTTATGAAATACACTTATGCATGAATGATTTTGAGAATCTATGGAATATATGTTAATAGAGTAAAAATATTTATTTCATAATGCAGAAAATACTAACTCATCTTTAGAAGTAAACAAATTGCAAGAATAATTTTCAAATTAACATGGAATCTATCATCACATAATTGTGAAATACTCAATAGATTATATTTTAATCCCTCAACAAAAGGTAATTTTGAAATTAAAACTGAGTTAGAGTTATAGATTTGTCCAAGGCCGATAATCAATCCTCTGGAATTGTCATCAAATGAGACATATCCTCCATCTATTTTTATTAGGTTCTTGATGCATGAGTAGTCTCCATTCATGTGTCTTGAACATCCATTATTCAAGAACTATAAAATTTTACAAGAACTCATAATGAAGATTTCCTACAAAAGGATTAAGCAAAAACATATTTTGGTATCCATACATGTTTGGGTTTAATAATATTAGTAATGAGTTATTTAGGAACCCATATCTACCTCATATGTTTCTTATAAGCATTAAGCCTTGTATATGAAATGTAAACTCTATTTGGTATAGAAAAACATGAAATAGTAGTAACTTTATCATAAATTGAATTTGCTGATTTGTGTCAATAACTGCAAGTAAAAATATATAACCTAGATTTAGAAACAAAATTTTTTCTACCAATATTTCTTTTTCCAGGTTGATAAAAATTTACGGTGTTATATTTAGGGGCCATTTTCTTACCTAGAATTTGAGTAAGTGTATTTTTACCATTGGTAAACTATTCTAGTTCATTCATCAATTGCTCATTATACATTATTAATTCATTGTTCTCTTTGAGCAGATGATCATTTTTCACTTTTTTAGTTGTGAGTTCAGATTAATTTGTCACAGAGAGAGAATAGGTTTTCTACAATTATTTATATTTTTCTTTTAGTTTATTGCATGTTTCTTCTTGAATTTCACAGTATTCAAATTGTTTTTCATTAGCTATATTTTCAGAGTCACTCTCAATGTTAGAGGAGAATGACTTTTGTACAAGAGTGTCCTGTGTTACCTTAGATGTGTTTGTCATAAAACACATATTGGTTTTGTTAGCCTGTTCATCATGTGATGTTTCTGATTTGCTTGAATTGTTTTAGAGGCACTCCATGTTGCTTTCATGGCCTTTTAATACTACCTAAACTTGTCCTCATATCACTTTTTTTACTTGATATTTGGACAGTCATCCTTGATATGTCTTTTGCGCTCACATTCATAGAAGAAAATCTCAATTAGTCTTGTCACTTATTTTCCATTCCTTCTTCCAACTTCCTTTTTGGTCATATTTTCCCTTGAAGTTTGGTTTTCAGAAAAAGTTCTTATTCATGTAAAATTTCTTGAATCTTCTTGATAATTGAGCCATCTCCTCATCACTTTCAGGTTATGATTCTTCACTACTGGATCTTTCTATAGAATCATTTGATTTCTCTTTTTCATTGTGTTTAGAGATTGTGGTCTTGAATGCAACTGATTTCCTCTTTGGTTATTCCTTCTCTTCCTTGTTGAAATTAAACTCTTCTTAATACATCATCAGTTTCCCAATGAGTTTTTTATAGGTATATTGAAAATGTTTCATGATTATCTAATAGAGACAGAGGTTCCTCTCTATCTATCAGGCAGACATTTAATAATTCTCGTGATCTGTTCCTTGGTAGTGCCTTGTCATTGAAGATAAATCATTGGGTTGACAATCTCATTGAACCTGAAATACATGTTAGAGATATGCTCATTGGGTATCATTTTAAGGTTATCATATTTAATATTATAAGTATTAATTATCATTTCCATTACACTAGATGTTCCTTCATCTGAGACAGACTGGGTAACCCAACATTCAAGGGCAGTTTCACAAGAAGAAATTCTATTGAATTCCTCATCTCCTAAGGAGTAGTATAATGCATTCATAGCTTTGCAATTGTTATTTTAGGAAGTTTTTTCATGTCTATCCTCTATGATTCAATTAGTATCAAGAATCTAATATTAATCAATAATGGAAGACCAAATTTATAATCCTATGCCCTCTAAATGAAATTTCATTTCAATTTTCCAATGAGTATAGTTCGCTCCATTAAATAATGGGGGTCTGTTGGTTGAAGAACCTTCTAATCTATTATCCATAATATAAAAATACTTTGAAAGAGCTAGAAATTTATAATTATTAGAAATTTATATATATTTAATGTGAAAATACATTCAAAGTTGAATAAGGATAAACAGAGTCTTAGTAAACAACATCTGAAACCAAATGTTGGTGAGAGTAGATTACTCAAGAAGGGGTGAATTGAGTATCTAAAAAAATTTCTGGTTAAAAGGAACTCTTAAAAAAGTTTCCCCAAAAGGTTAAATACAACTCAGTTAATCAAGTGTATACTGTTATATGATTTTGACTGTTTAAACAACTTCTTAGAAGATTGATCAGTTACGAATTATATTAATGTCAGTTATTAATATTACCTTTGATGTTATTCTAATAAGACAAGATAATTATAACTTCTTTTCAAGATTAACTATCAATGTGAATTTTTTGATTTTTGAATTATGCAGTAAAGCTGTAAAATAGAGAAGAATAAATTAAGAATCACAAGAGATATAAAACGAGTTGTTCAATCTCAAGCCATGACCTAATCAACTCAACCTGGTGATCACCTGCCACCAAGCGGTTTATATAAATAAACTTGATCCACACCTTGGATCAGGGTTAAACAACAGTACACCGGACTGTCCAGGTCGCACAGGGACCTCTTCCATAGTTCTTCGTGGGAACATTCAAATAGGACATGCATGGACCTCTTATACACTTATCAAAGGGTATACAAATATAAAAATATGTTTGAGTAAGGATATCTTATATCCTTCAGTTTCATGAAAGAGACATAGTGTGTAGTTATACAGATACACACACTGCTTGAATGTTAATAAAATGATACACAATAGAGCATAAATATTGATATAGGTTTAGAAGTGCTCTGTGAGTTAGTCTTTGAAATTATGGACTTCTTGAGATGAAGATAATAAAGAACTCATGTTCTCATATGGAAAAAAATGTGTCGAAAGTCAAACAGAATTGTCTTGTGTTCTTGGAGATGTTTGACAGTGCGGAGATGTTCTCGGGATTCCAGTATGCTTCGTGTGTTCTTCAGCACTGTTGAGCTTCATGAGGCAATTATTTCTTCAATATTTATCTAAGTGTATTATTCATTGCCGTTCACATGGACATTATCTTGTTTTACTTTTTATTATAGTTACAAACTTCTAAATTTTAATGGGTTTCATTACACTTTTATCTTCAAGTGCATGTGTTTGAGCTAACAAGTTGCATGTATTCTGCACCTCATACTATCAAATTAACTGTATATAAAGAGATATTAATTATGTTAGTGCATTTAAAATCTTCAAATATGAACATTAAATATTTTATTTATAGACAATAAAACATATTAAGAAACAGTGTAACATTGTGTCATGGAGGCAGTTATTAATATATTATGAGTGAAGTATGAAATGGGATTGTGATACCTAGAAAAGAAAATTTTGAGACACATTCACTTATATTTTTGGTAATCTTAATTAAAATAATTTCAATATTTTTTCTAACAATTTAAAAGGTGTAATTTCAAATATAAAATGTACGAATCAAAATCTGAGATTTTTAGAAGAAATCCATAAAAAATTATATCTATTTGGAAGAATGACGAATATGAATCTTGGACATTATTACTTCTTATATTATCATCAGAAATATTAGTAGGTCATTAATGATAAAAATTATTCATTAGAAATTATATTCTATGAATATAAGAAAGAAGGCCATATTAGATTTCAATGTATCAACTAAAGAATAAAAAAATAAATGTATGATGTAATTATAAAATAAAATTATTGAAAATATTTTGATCATTAGATACTTAAAACTCTAGTAGAAGGGATATAAATTTAGATAGCTCATTAGAATAAAGTAGAATAGAAATGATGAAAATAATCTATTACTACTCAAATATTATAAAATAATAAAAATTCTCAATTATAAATGTAACTATTGATTACATCAAAAATTAAAAAATTTATTCCAAATTTTCTTATAATACGAAAGATTATTATTTGATATCAATATAAGTGTAAAAATATGATCCATATAAAGTTGGGAATGTTAACTCATCCAAATTTATAGAAACATTACATAATATAGTTTAAATGGAATGATATGTTGCTCTTATGATTAATTAAAATAATAAGTTGAAATGTAATTATTAATTTCCTAAAGAAAAAATTATTAAAGATAAAAAATTATATTTGAAATTGACTTATAAAATTTCAAAACATTAAATTGAATTATATTCAAAAATAAATTCAATTTTTGATGATAATTTAGTTTTTTTAAAATTGGTAGATCATAAATCCCTCAAAGATAAACAAAATTTGGATGTTAAAATTATATATGATGTTTGTTGTTTAATAAAAAAATTTATCTAAATTTATCTTTGGCATAAAAAAATATTAATATTTATAATCAAATAGTACAATTTAGAACTATAAGTGGGATTTGTTTTATATATGATAAACCATATTTTCAATTAAACTAATATATAACTAAAATGAATCTTTTATAAATAATGTCATAGATGAGGTAACTGGGGTAAATATTTTTCTTTAAAAAAAGTTCTCTATTTTTGTGTTCACAAATTCTTTATTTTAGAAGAACTATTTGTAGTATGACCCAACAGATTAGGATAGATGTAGGTTCCTAGAATTTTATTTTCTAGAGTAACTAGACCGAAACATATGAGGGTAGAAAGAACATAATTTTATATTTTTTTAAAAAATATGCTTAGTAGTAGTGGTAAAAATGGTATTTGGATAGTGGATACTATCTATTTGTGATTAGTGACAAATAAAAATTTTGAAACATAAAAAAATTAATTAGTCTAAAACATACTTTTGTAGGAAATGCATACGGTGAGAATATCAGAATCCATAGTATTTATTTACTTGAAAAAAATTGTAATATTTTATATGTCATAGGACTTAAAGAACAACATTATAATCATAAGTCAATTATGTGATGAGGGATATACTATGATCTTAACCAATGAAAAATATATTTTTCAACTTTGAGAACATAAATTTATTTTTTATAAATATAGGAATGAAAATATTTACATAGTCACCTTAGAATAATTAATTCCTTAAAATTGACCTTTCTTAATTGATGTCGAATATTTATCATAGTTATGACATACAATACTAGGAAACTATTACTTATATATAGTACTAAAATTATCTAGGAAATGATATTATAGAGATCTACTTAAACATAAGTTTAATTTCACAAATGTCTATGATCATTGTAAATTTAGTATGAAATATAAGTCAACATTTAAATATAAAGTAAAGTCTCAACTATCTAAGATTTACAGTTAGAGAATATTGATCTTTATAGTCCTATAAAAACTATATATATTTGAAAAAAATACTATTTATATGTCTTGTTTGATGAATACACTATATTTACTTGAGTTTATTTTATTACATGAAAATATTAATATTTTAATCATTTTAGATAATTTCTTATCTACGCAAAAAACGAGAAAAACCTACATTTGGTTCCTATCTAGTGTGATCATGGTGGGGAGTTTGTTAATTCTAATTTTGAATCTTTTAATAGGTTAGAAGAAAATAATCATAATTTTTCTTTACTGAGAACGTGATTGAAAGAAAGAATTGTTGAATGAAGAAATATAATACATAAAAAATTTTGGCTTTTCAAAGTGAGTATTCTATTAATAGAAATTTTTGGAACTGGACTCTATGTACTGATTATTACACTATAAATCAGGTTTAACATAGAAATTTTATTAATAAAACTCATTATTGGTTATATACTTAATGAAATGAAAAAATTTATTGCTTCATAATTTTATGATGTAATGCAATTATCTTAAATACAAAATACCATTTTAATAAATTTGTTTCAGAATTAGATGAATGAATTTTGGGGGTTATTATAGAACAGTTAAGGCATAATATCATCTTCCAAAAAATAACTAATTTTGTTTAATAAAGGGATAATGTAATTGTTTTTTAAAATGATACTCGTGTTTTTGTAAAACCACCAAAAATTCAAAATATTGATGATATTTTTAAAATTTATTTTTTTAATAAATGATAATCTTAAACTACTAATTATAAATCCTTCAGAAGTAAGACCAATAGGTTTTTAATATCTGGAAGCAATATCAATATAATATGTACATACATTAGTTAATGGCCATCTTACTAGATTTATCAATGATTAATTAGTCTGAATGAATCATCCCCCTAACTATATTGTTGGAGAATAAATTCATCTAATTAACACTAAATGTTCCCTATGAAATCAATTTCCCCATCTTGATTTCCTGTCATAATTTCATCCAAAAATATAGTAGGATACTTTAGCTAATAAATGATTGATAATGTACATGCCAGAATAGTTTTATTAATTTTAATGGAACTGATTTTTTATCCTAGTTAAACTCCCTATAAATCTACTTGTAATTTGAGTAGAATGGGATTTGAGAAAAAATGGGCTAAAAATTCAACCATTATCAAAAAATAAGTAATAATATTTTATAAAGGTAATTAACAAGAACAAAATCATAGGGTATTGGGATTTTTTTTCACTAGTAGGAAGACTAGAATATATCTTCTTCTTATTATCCTTTTTATATCATCTTAATTTCAATTTCTTTTAAATGTATTTGAAAAGATCATTCAATAACGATTGTGTACATGTATCATTTTATGTTGAAAAACCACTTAGTTTTGAAGATACTAAATTTTCTGACCATGTATTTAAATATTACCAAGTATTAAATGTACTTTATCAACCCCTAAGAGATAGGTATGATATAAATACTTGATATTTGATTCAAAAAAAATTTACTAAAGGAAGTTTTCATCAAAACTATTTCACAAAGAAAATTATAAAAAACACCATTTCAGTTGAAATTTATGTTGATGATGTTTTTTTGGTTCATACCTAAAATATATTTCTAATATTTTTTCTAAACACATGAAAAATGAGTTTCAAATGAGGTTTATTAGAGAACAAAAGTTTTCAATGGGTTTCAAAATTTTAAAAAATCATATAGAATTGTTTCAACTCAACATAAATATAATAAATACTCACTCTATTTTTTTCAATTTGACATAGCATCAAAAAATAGTACCCATGTTTTAAATTTAGTCAAACATGATCTCCAAGAAACTAATAACTCGGTAGATCAAACACTTTGTTGAATTGTGATAGGATGCTTACTATATATTACTAAAATGTGACTAAAATTAATGTTTTAAGTATAGTTATGTGAGGTAATTCCAGATAAGATATGTAAAAAGTTATGTTCTCCCATTATGACGATGAAAAATATGAAGCACCCAACATTTAATGTGCTCAAGTATTGGGGATGTAACCCACACTCACATATTTGATGTTGAATTTTAATCAAAATAATATCCTTTTTGATAATACTAGTTCCATTTCCATATCTAAGAACCCAAAAACTAAGTCATGAGTAAAATATATAGATGAAAGATACCATATCGTAAGTGATCCATCACAAAATGATGTATTTTTCCGACATTATTAGAATAGAAAACAATCATTTTGATATTTTTAGTATATCCATTATTTCTTACTAATTCGAATTCATTAAAAAAAGCTAGGAATTATCTACCTTATGTGATCTTTAATCAAATTATTGGTCTATATATCTTCTTACATTAGAAACCCCTCGAGTAAAAAATTGGTGAAATTATTTTCAATTTATATAAATTACAATTTTATTTATATTAAAAAAAATAGCTTTTAAAAGAAATCTAAATTTTAAAACCTATATGATTTTCAAATGTGACATTATTTTTTTTTAAAAAAAAATCTATATTTGAAATTTAATTTTTTTTCAAAGATATTGTTTATGAGTTTTTTCTAAAATTCATACAATTTTGTTGATATACTCTTTCATGAAATACCCTTAAATTTGAATATCATCCATTATTCACATATGATAAATTTAATATGGTATTATATTTTCATCCATATATTTTAATCTTTTCCCTCGTTTCATTTATTTAACTTTAGAGGTTTTATTTTCAAAACATAATTTAATTAATTTTTATAGGGGCTTCAGATTTATTTTCAAAAAGGTAAATATTTCTTTTCCTTTAGTAAAATTAAAATTTTAATTCATAAAATAATCCCTATGAAATTTATTTTGGAATTTCATTATATACACACGTATTTTAAATATGTTCATATATCAATGTTAAATTTTTGATGAATGCAATCTTAAGTAATTATATATGAACTGAAATATTTATGGATTTCATATATAGTTTATCACTATTTAAATTTCTACATAAATGTATCTATTTAGATTTATGTTTCTAAAAGTCTATCTTAAAAAGAGCAGAAATCATCAGTAAAGATTCATGTATTTGATGATAAAATTGTAATAGCATCATATGAAACCAAATATATCTCCTCGATCATTGGGAAAGATGGTGAATTTCAAATTATGATAATAAATAATCTTATTTTTTATTACATGGAGGTAACTGATACGGTCCATAAGAATATTCTTGAAATCAATTTATAATATTGTTGTGTTAGAAAAAAAAGCATTGTCAAAATGGATCTGATGTATAATAATTCTATTATATCAACTATGGTAAACATTATTTTTCTATAAGATCTAAAGAGTTGTAAAATTCAAAAGGAAACCAAAACATACGATCATAAAATTATTATCTGAATAATATTTTAAATTTTACATTATATTTTTTTATTTATTTTATAATTTTTTTTGAAAAAAGTAAGTGGATAAATTTAATATTTTTTTGTTTTGTTTTTTCTATTTAATGGTTTTGAAGATTATTTGATTTTTTAAAAGGGGAGAAATTTAATATATTATTGTTCTATATTTATTCGAAAACATTGATTATTTCAAAGTGGGAAGTATCATTTTTTTCTCTAATAATGTTTGTTCAATATATTTGTCAAAAAAGGAGGATAAAATCTTTATAATAATGACTACATAAAGGTTTCTTATTAATTTTGGTTTTTCTTTCTATATTTTTTGTGTGTGTTTTGATTTCAAAAAATTAAAAAATTGTGGGGGAGTTTTTTAAAATAATTAGTCATCTATTTATTGATTTGGAAAATCAAAATATAGTTCATTAATATTTTATCTTACATAAGATTATGTTTAGGTACTAATGTTTTTTGTAGAATAAAATTCGTATAACTGAAATACCAAAACTTGAAACAAATTTATGATAATCTTATTATCTTAAGATCCAATGTCATATTACTTACACTAGAATTAAAATCACTATATTAGAGAAAAAATAAATTTTTTTTACATATTAAAATATATTGTTTTCAATAAAAGATGAAAAGTAATATACTACCAATTCCATTGCAACTAATCCTATGTTTAACAGAATTTGACTATTTCAGTTTATTATAATGTTACCCATTAGTAAAGACATACCTCGATAATCATAAATATATTAAATGTATAAATAATTATGAATGTTGTTTTTTTTAAATATTTGCAATTTTATTTTTCATAGTGAACTTTTGATCAGCGAAATTTTTCATTATGAGTGTTTCTACTAAGAGCTACTGTTTGCTGTGGATAATTATTTAAAGCTCATTGAGTCACTATTATAATCATTCTTTATTTTATCCTTCATTATATAGGGGTTATAGAGTTATGAAAACAAATAATATGATCGTATAATTGAGGTATTCCTTGGATAGAAATATAGATGCCTTGTAATTATGGTGTATGGGAAGTAGAGGTACTACTGATAGATATAGTCTAGGGCTTTTGGATTAATGAGGAGAACCATATGATTAGTAAAAAATAGACTATAACATATTAATAGTTTTATATCATGAGTACCATAGATCAAGTATATATATACCTTTGATTTATATTAATAACAGGATTTTAAAAAATATCATTTTAAAGGATTATTTTGTTTTCTAATGAATTTTTCAAGTTTTGTTTTTAAACATCAGTTGTATTCTTTTTAGAATTTTAGTTATTTTAGTTCATACATCAGTTGTTATAATACTATTTGTTTAATCATTTACTACATTAATTTTCTTATTTTTAAATATAGTTTACTTGATTGTCAATGTGATAATAACATTTCCATATAGTATATAATATAGTTTCTCTGTTGTCTAACTTAATTAGTATTTAAAAATTTAGGATAATATTTTATCTAATCATTATTCTAAAAACCAAATAAATTTAATAACTTAGATGAAACAAATTATATGTTTTTTATAACCAAAATTCACCGCCTCTTTTATTTTATTCTCCATCATATGTTGGGACAATATAACTTTTGAACATTTCGTTCAATATTTTAAAGTTCTACATCTTCTGTCTATGCCTCTATAATTTTCACATAGACATATGGTTGGAAGTAACTTGAGAAATATAATATTTCCCCCTTTCTTCAATATTTCAATGTCTAATATTTTCAGATCCCTATATATTGGATCTTTTGTGATAATCATCAAAGACAAGCTAGTACGATCTTTTCAACTCAAAAAACATCCACTATGTTCACTTTCATATGGTAATACTGCGTGGAGTAGTAATAATACGTAATCAACTATAAAAATCTTCTCCGATGCATATTCAATACTCTCTAGGCGAATATTTACATTAATATTTTATTATCAGTATGTATGAAACACTATTTTTTGCAAATACAACGCCATTATATATAAAATAATACTACAAATTCTATGTCAGGAGTTGGGAAATTTTACTAAAAAACCTTCAATTATTTAAGTTCCTAATCTTTCACAATGGTATTAAAAATAAGAAAAAAATCATAGCACCTTAATTGATGCATCACTATAAATCACAACCCCATCTCAACTAGAAGGTATTTTCAACATAGGTGCACCGACCAGTGTTCACATCAGTTCCTTAAATATTTATTCAAATTTATCAGTCAAAAGAAACTTGATTCCCTTTTATAATATAATATTATGTGGATTATATTGTTGTGAGAAATTATTCAAAAAGCATCAATAATATCCAGATAATCAAAGAAAAATAAGCATCTCACTCATAGTTATTGATCTAGTCCAATGTTCAATGACATTCATCTTGGTAGGATCTATTAATATACCCATTAATGTTATAATATACCGCAAGAATGATACTTTATATAACAAAAATAAAACCTTACTAAATTAATATATAATTTATCCTTGCTTTGGATATTCCATGCAATACAAAAATAATCCTCATGCTATTCCATTATCTTTGAAAATATAATAATATAATCTATAATGAAATCCATAAACTAATAAAATTAATATCTAAATACCTTATACATTAAATCCATGAAGATGTAGAAGAATTAGTAAGACCAAATAGAATCATTATAAATTCACATTGTCCATACCTTATTTGAAAGGATATATTGGGTAGGTATTTACTTATTACCCTGAATTCATAGTATATTAATCAAAGATCAATGTTGGAAAATATGTATCTCCTCATAATAATTCATAAAAATAATCAATACGTGGAATCATATACTTATTACTGATCACTTTGACATTAATCATGTGATATTAAATTTAGAGTCACAGTGATCCAGATTTCATATTAAAAACAAGAATATGTATACACCATGGTGACACACTTGGCTAGATAAATCACTCATAAATATTCGTCTTTAGTTATTTCATTAATTCCTATTACATAATTGGGGCCATTCTATATGGTTTATTTGAAATAAGTATAACACTAGGTATGAGTTCTATTTAAAATTAAACTTGATTATTCTGAGGAAGACTAGGAAACACTACTAGAATGTCATCAACAAACACCCTTACAGTAGGTATATATTTGATGTTTAGTTTCTCCTCAAACATTTTAGATAAATACCCCCTTGATTATAAATTAACACCCATACATTGGATGTGATTTCCATTAAAATTTCATATTTATCCTTGCATTGATAGATGAAAATATGTTGGTGTGGAATATAGAATTTGACTTCCCAGCCTCAATAATTGATATCGGATCTATATAAAGAAATGAATCCCATAACAAGAAATACATAAATTCAACATGATTGAGAATAAAAAGATTTGTAAGAATCATATTACCACAAATTTTAGTTATATACGAATCATAAACATGTTATGATATTATCACACCATTATGTTTTTCACTACTAATTCAACATCTAATCAATTATGAGGTAATTTTATACTCTTAAAAAGTATATCAGTTATAAAATATTGTGTAGATCCAAAATCAAATAATAGATTAATAGTTTTATAGTGGATGTTAAGTGTAACATTCACCACTAAATTCTAGTAACCCAAATCGACAATAGTGATCACATCATATTTTCCTTTGTCTATAGTATTAAGTAGTTGCTGATGCTGTTTATCATCATTACAACTCATATTATAGAATTACTTTTCATAATGCCTATATTCCATGCCTTTTAAACACTAGAGTGTGGGTTGGTTATTCAATGGATATTTCTCTACATTATTATCATTAGCTAACATCATTCCATCAATTTAACATTTTATTACCAAATGAACTTTCTATTACAAACACAAATCATTTACTAGTACCCTTAATATAATTAACACAATTTTTCTTTCCACGCTTATAGTATGAATGAAGAATCATGTACAGTCTCTATGGTTTTTTTAAAATATCTTTTAAAAATCATATTTATTTTCACAAAAAAACTATGAGATTAGTGGATGAATCAGATCTACATATATCCCTTGAGATCACATCAAATGATTTCTTCACAACTACTTATTCCAATTATGGATACCACCCTTTGAAGATTTCATTTTAAGACACTGAAGATTCAATCCATCATATTTTTAGGTTAGATAATAATACTAAAAGGGTAGCTCAAAAGACTTGTAAAATTTACGTCATAGGTACTGACTGATTCATTATCCATCTTCTTTAACTAATGGAACTACTTCTAAATTTTCAAACAAAAAATATGGGGAAAGTAATTTTTAGAAATTGACCATCTAAACTCATCCCAATCCATATATTCAATTCCTTCTTGTTGCATTATGTTCTGGATAACAGCCCAAAATTGATTTTATTAAACTTTTAAATGATAAGAATCTCAAATAAGTTTTCTATGATCCTTGATCTAGAGAAAGGAAAATATAATTTTGGTGTTATTTTTCTATTTACTAGTAACAAGAGGTTCACCATAACCACTAAAATAAGGTAGATATTTCCTAATTAATGACTCAACATAATATCATTCACTCAATTTTTTTAATTTGGAAGCTCATAATAATTTAATGGTTAACAAAATTGAATTTGTATAATAATGAGATTTTTCATTTGAGCTCCCATAACATTCAATTTCTAAGTAGGGGAAAAATCATAGTTTTTTTTGAAATTAACAACAACATGGTTCCTTCTGGTTTTATACAATCGCTACACCAAAAAAAGTATATTTTTATAAGAAATGATTTTTGTGAGAAAACATATAATCCTGAAAATAATTTATTTGGTATCTAAATCAAAAAAATATCATTCCATGATATATTTAATTTAACCTAGGTAATCTATGATCATTACTTATTCAAATCCTTAAAAATGGTTCATAATGAAAATATGAATAATCACAAGTATATACCACATGAGTGTCTATATGGGTGTTTATTATTATGGCCACTCACTATCCACCAGTGATGTTGAGTTAAAACCCAATTCAACCATTCTAGAGTTTTTACCCTTTGGTTAATCACTTTCATAACTAGAAGCAATTTCCATTATAGAGACATATATTTATTTTCTTGGAAAATCACACGTCATTATTTTCCATAACTAAATTTTATCCCATATTCATTTTCTTATCCTAAGTGTCATAACTAAATTTTTTACATCATAGTATATAAAAATAACTAAACCTTTCATTGATAACAATCTAGGTGACCCAAACATTACAAATATAAAAATTAAATATTATTTGAATAATATTGTTAGATATAATTAATATGAATTCCAGAACAATAGAATTTTATCATATTTGGATGCATCTAAACATAAAAAACGTGTAGATAAAGGATCTTCATAATTATCCTCTATGTAACTAACAACTAGAACACTTCATAGACATATCATACTAAAACAGATTCTTTATTTCATGGTTAAAATAGCACATAATAAAGGGTGAAGTAGGATTCTCAATTATGGTAAACAAGGGATATACTGATACTTTTTTAGAATAAAACCTTCATAAGGGTTCGAGATCATGATTTTAAAATTTCAAATTCATACCCATCAAATTCATATAAAATAAATAGGATTAATGAAAAAATTCATGCCACTTTATATTACATGAATCATAAATTAATAGAAGAATACGATCCATGAAAGCATAAAATTGGCATGAGATCAAGTCCTAAAGGAGTATAATAATATTTGGAATAATAATAATCATACAAATATTATGTCAAATCTTCCCACCAAGGAATTCAACACATGTTAGGCATGGGATAACCACTCATGTACCAGTTATGGGCTTAGGATAACCTATCATGTACCCATGTTGGGTTCGAGATAACAAAATGTGTACCCTATATTGGGACTAGGATAACCTCCAATATACCATTTTAGATCATAAAAAATTAATATCTTCTAAACAAAATGGAGGAATATAATTCACCAACCCTTTACATAATCATAATACCATTATATATATACCGAAATATCATGAAAACATTTATTATTTCATTATAGCTTAACCGATGGAAAATGAAATTAGATTTCATCAATAGTCCATATTTGTAATCATAAAAATCCTTATAAATAATAAGGATGGTAACATAGGATCATATCCCCAGTGATGTATATGTAACATCAAAGTATTTTATCATATATATAAAATTCATTCAAAATATCACTAGAATATTTAATAAGGAAAATTTCATTTTCATTTTGAAATAACTTATATAAAATCTAAATATTTCAAAAATAATAAGAAAAACATTCTCTTTGAAATCAAACATGGAAATGTTTAAGGGAATATTCAAATCATTTAGTGGTCATAATGGGAGGAATATTCATTCATGGATTTATATTAAGATAATGATTTTATTCACACATTGCGTAAAAGTACCATGTTCGAAAAAATAAAAGAAGATTCATTTTAAATATTTTTATAGCAAGAAAAATGATGGTAAAAATTAATTTTATCAATAATTTTATAATATTAAAAACATTATTGAAAATATTTTAATGAAAATATTAGCATGTATGAAAACGATACTTGTCCGAATAGAAAAATAGGAATGTTTTTTTAAGACAACTATTTCACAATTTTGACTACATAGAGACATAAAAATGAAATAAAAATATATTTTCTCTATAAATAAACATATGGGAATTAAATTAATAAAATTTTTAGTGAAATATCATATAATTTCATCATCATAAATTTAATCTTAAAGAGTCTTGGTATGAATGTCATTGTAATGAAAAACTCCTACCTCAAGTATGATTATCTACATAATACCAATAAAATCATGTATAATAAATGTAAATTTAATATAATTATATAAATATAACATATTAATACATATAATATCATAAATTAATCAAATATAACTTCTTATCACTTATTTATTAAAAATTCTTTATTGAAATCACTGTTCTGGGTACTAACTATTTCTTTTTTCATGCATGTTATGATTCAATTGTTATGGTCCTTTAATCATGATCATTATTACATCATATCAATATTTTAATAATGAAAGAAATATATAATATATTCATTATATATATATATATATATTTATAATCATATATAGAAGGTAGTGATATAAAATTGAATTACAATCTTCATGAAGATGGTAGTCCATACGTACGCATGAACATTGTTTTATTTATCATAAGAAATGAAGGAAAGAAGTATAAATATTATTTTATAATTATACAGTCATAATTTTATCATAAATATAGTATATAATTATTAAATAAATTATTATATATATCAATTTTAGTTAGTGATTGAATATGAATCATATCGCTACAATGAGCCAGTAGTCAACACATACGCACAAGCGATAATTTTATTTCCCATTTTATGTAAACGAGTTGAAAGATGGTTGTTATGTAATCATAATAACATATTAGTATACTTATTATAATTTATTTATCAATTTATTATTGATAAATAATATTTATAATTTGATGAAGAAGAAATAAATTGAAAGTATTAATTTAAGACAATTATATCTTCTTTGAGAGACCTCCTTCGACTTATTTTTAAAGCCATAAATAAAGGGTTTATGGGAATGATTGAGTATATATGATAAATTTAATTAATCATAGAAATTAATTTTTTATTATTGGATAATTTTTAATTTATTGTTTTTTGAATAAGTTAGGAAATTTGGTTCCCTTTTATAAGCAAGTGTGGGGACAGACATGGAATTACAAAAAATGATTAAATAAATTTATGTCAATTTCTTATTAAAGTGAAAAAATGGACAATTATTTAAATTATAAATAAAATAAAATATAAATACCTTCTAATTGTAAGAATTGTACATGTTTATTTGGAATTTGTAACGTTATATTTATGTTTAACCCATTGTAAACTCATTTTAACCCTAACCGTGGTAATAAATTTCTATTATTTATACTATTTATTATAATAAATATTAAAGTAGAACCACTACCAAATTTTTAATGATTAAAAAAATATATATTAATTTATCAAAATAAATTTCTATAATTAGAAAATAAACTTCCCTAAAAAAATGTGAAAAACATAATGAAAACCAATTCATGAGAAATGAATTTTTATAGAATAAAACTGAATTATATTTAATTCCTTCTTTTATAAGAACTATAAAAAAGACTGAGAAAAAATTTTATATAATATATAATCTATAAATTTCATTACAACCATAAATTAATAATAATTTATTTAATTTATTTTCATAAAAACACACCACACAAATACAAATAGTTTTATGAAAAAATATCTCTTTTTTACATTAAATGATTTTACCATTATTATAAACCTTTAAATAACAAATTTATTAATGATTATTCATTAATTTATATATATTATCAATATATTTTTTTGAAATAATATTTAAACAATGATCAATGTAATATTTTTAGATAAAAATACGTAACATGTAAAAAATAAATTTCTTCAAACATAAGTATTTTAATCATTAATTGAGCGATTAAAAATACATTTTTAACATTATAAAAATATTTCATGATGTGGTTAATTATATTGATACACTCCAATCCAATGTTTAGGTTATAAATGTATAATATATCATGGGTTCATTTATAGTATGAGTTGATTGTAAAGTATTCTATTGAATTTGTCCTGATACTTTAAAATGAAATAAATATTAAATATCGGGGTGTTACAGAAATGGTAGTATGACACAACCAGGAATATATATCACTTGTAATAATTAAAATACATATTTCTAGTTCAAAAAATTGTTCTTAAACCCATTTATTTGAATATAATTTTATAAATCCTTTGGTTTTTGAAACAGAAGTCCTAAATATGAATAACACAAGGGGTGTCATCGTAAAATACATTGGTTGGAAGTAAAAGATAACATGTATGCTCATAGTCAAATAGCCCATGATCATGACATAAAAGCGAAACGTAAAAAATAAAATTATAATCCCAATATGAGGGTTATTTTAAATATGAAAAATAAATGTTTAGAACTTGATCATGGAACACTGGTTGACAAATTCATACATAAACATGAATGACTGCTCAGTGTATTTCAAGGTCTCACCAAAAATTACCCCTAGCTAGATCACCCCAAAATAAAGGGAAACATACATTCTAAAACAAAACAACCAAGGTCTCCCATCATGTCATATAATCACAATCATAATATTAAATGATTCTCAAAATCATACTGAAATATTTCCAATAAAATAAACATTTAATGAAATTTTAAAATATCATTTTAGAAGTAGGATTTTCCTGAAAATATCTTCTCAAACACATTAGATACATAAAACAAATTTTAAAAGAAATCTCAATAGGATTCATCATGTTTAAAATAAGATATATGAATAATTATTTACACAAGTATAAAATATCTCATCAAATCAATCCAATCCCAATATAATTAAAAATAAATTAATAATTTTATACTAAAAAAGATTTGGATAGTTAGAGACACCGACATTATATTCTATTAAGAATTATCACCATCAAAAATAACTCTATGAGGGATGAATAGGGATCCTATATAACTTAAAATAAATAAATAAACCAAGATAATTCCTATTATTATAGCTCTATAGTCATTAGGGGCCAGATGGATGAGAAATAAATGAAAGAACATTTGATATGATGATTCACGAAGGGAGAAAACCAATAAAATATGACCCAACCTCATGATATTCACCCAAGCATCTAGGGAATGTGATATAGGAACCTGGGAGACATAATGATTAATTATTGGGGGCCTTGGTTTGAATGAGGGGATGATATAAGGGAGGATAACAATTAAAAATCAAGGGTTCTAAAAATATAAGATCTCAATTTTTTTTAATAAAATTGTGTAGGCCACAAGGTTTTTCTAAATGTGCTCAACCCATAAAATGATACTTATATATATAGATTGGGTTTCTTAGTAACTTGGGAGGTTCCACATGGTTTTAGAAACTAAATGGATACTATCTAAAATCGTACGGTTCCCCTATATTCCCTTCCATATGGTTAACAACATGGTTTGTACTAATTATTCACTATTAATGTACACAAGGATGTTTTCAATAAATTTTATATTTTTATGTCCCAAGAACTAAAAAATAAATTAAAATATAAAATAAAATAAGTTTATATTAAATACATACCAGTGACCTAGGGGGTTTTATAATTCTCCCCATTATGAAACATTCCACATCTAGAAATGTATTGAGGTTTATTTTCCCAAAAATATTGATCCTATTTATCTTTAACAATGGAAAAAAACTTCTATGTATCATGGATATCCATAACATTATTCAGAAATATATAGACTATAAAATGGTTTTGAACATGAATCATATTGACTGGGTGCTCCAGAATATGAATAGGATTCTCAACCACATAGGTTTCAGGTTCCAAGTCCAATACTTAGTACTCTACCACATGAGATGGGTCTAGATGAAACGTTTTTAGTTGGGAGACTTATAATATATTATTAATTGAGGTAATATATAATACCAAGTTCAATTAATTTTCCAACTTCTTGAGACACTCCATAATTTCAAAATTCCAAACATATCATGGTCTCAACAAAACTTTATTTCCTGATTTACGATGCCACGATTGAGTAAAAACTTAAAGAAACACTTTATCACCAACACCAAAACCTATAGGTAAATGGAATTGGTCAACACTATATTTCTGGAGTCTCTGGGTAGTTTCTAATATATTTTTAATTAGCTTAACCCAACTAATCATCTTCTAAACTATAATTGGTTAATATAATTAGTGGTCAGCCAACTCATAAAATCACAATGGGGAATGACATGAATGTATATAAATGGATTAAAATGGGGATATATTATCAATGATGGATAAATTTTATTGTGTGATAAATCAGATAAATATAATTATATTTCTTATGAGCCATAAAATTCAAGGATATAATGTCTAAATATGTATTCATGAATCTTGATATCACCCTCCATTTGACCATTCATACCTCATTTTAACTATGTACCCAAAGCCTCTAGTAGGCCAATCAAAAAATAGGATGTGAAATGTGGATCTTGTCACAAAACCATCACCGAAAATACATCTTGAAGGCCAATAACATTTTGAACATAAATATTCCAATAGTCTTCCACTTTATTTACTCTTTGACAGGAATACAAAGATCCCACATCATTATTCAGTCAATGATTACCCATATATAATTCCTCTGGCATAGATACTATGGAAATATGATAATAAAATATATTGATATTTACTCCATTTACACACCCATATTATTGTAGGATTCTAAAATAATATTCAATGATGTTGTTTATATTTTATTCTTTAACAAGTGGGCATCGAGATATGAAGTCTACCATTTTTCATTTCATCCTAGATATAAAATTTTAACATCCTAGGTAAATAAAGAATATTACTTTCTCATATTTATCCATATTTGTGAATAAAATATTAATATTCCTTTAAATGGGATGCTATGCTCGATGGCGTACCCAATACGCAACAATGAGTTTCTTTGAAATCTTACGTAGCACTCTAATAATAAAATAATATTATTTTAAATGGTAGTTAACACGTAGTTTTTGTATTGGAAAGAATGAATATAAATTAGTAAAATATGATTATTTATGTTTTTAAATGTTTTTACTTTTATCCAATAAAAGATAAAGCCTTAAAATTAGAAAGGAATTCAATATTAAGCCTAATTACTCTAATATTCACTAAAAGGTCGATTTATCGCCTTTTGATGGCGAAACCTCTTTAAAAATAGTTTTGGTCACTCTGGTACATTCTCTTGGAACAAATAAAATCTTTCTTTAGAATCGGGACATCAAAATTTACTTTTTGTAACTTTTTGGTATTTTTCTAATAAAGATCAATTTTTAATGGATAGTGAAAAATGTTGTATTTTAATTCAAAACCTCTTTCTAATATAATTTATTTATATGATAAGATAATTTTTATAATTGGTTTTAAAGTGTAATTATAATATATTTTTACCATTTAATCCAATGGTGGTAATTGAAATTAATATCACTTTGAAATTGGACTTAAACTAGTGTCAATCTTTTAATAGATATTGTTTCTTAAGAACACGCTATTTGTTTTGACAAAGGGAATTAATTATTAAATTAATTAATGCAACTTATAAGTTTTTAATTTTATAAAATATACATCATTTCTGAATTCGGAATATCAAATATATCTTAGAGAGAATTTTTGGTATTTTTCTGAAAAACATCAATTTTGATGAATAGTGAAACCACTAAGTGGTAGTTAAAAAACTGATTTTTCTTTTAAATGAAATTTTACCACTTCTGTGATTTGATTTTCAAAAATCCAACATACATGGTTTTCATTATGATATAAAATGTGGTTCATTGGGATTAAAATAATTTTTTAAATAGTAACTTTTAAGTTTTATTAATCGCGATTAAAGGTAATTAGTGTAATTTAAGTTAAAAATAATGTTTTAATATTATTAAATGACCTTGACACATGTCCTACCTTTATTTTATGAGTCATGGACGACCAATAAAATCCATGGGTCAACTTGGGGTCCCCATGGAGCCACTTTGGTTGGAAAATGAAATTAATTACTTTTTATTTAAAGTTAAAATTAAAATGTAACAAACATGTACTGTTTTACTAAAAAAATTACATGGGGTTATAAAAGTCATATTTTTTACTATAAATATTCATTATAAAGTTGAAAAGGTTTCCCACATCATGATATTTTTATATAATTTTTATACATTAAATAAATTAAATTATTTATGACACCATGATGATGCAGCAATTACCTCATTATTTAACGATTTAAATAAAATGAAAGGATAATGTAAAATCTAAGACCTAAACTTGTAAAAAACCTATTGGATGGGTGGATTTCGAACTATTATCACCTTATCCTCTAAATATATAATTTTGGGACCTTTAAAACCTGAAAATCATTTTATAATAAAGTAAAGGATTTTAAATTTCCAAGAGTGCCCCTCCTCTCCTCTTATAAAAGGCCCCCACCTGTACCACCTTACCCACACCTCTAAAGCCTTTGGCTCGGTCAAAACCTGCCCATTTAATCTCTCCACATCTCTCTATTCATCATTGAAGCCTCACCTTTTGCATAATTCTCTTCAATAAACCCTTTTGGTTCAAACCAAGAGGAGTTACCCGAATTGAAGATAATATCTTCACTTGTGTTCTTTTGTTTTATTTTTCTTATCCAACCCTCTAAAATATTTTTATTCCTTTGTTTTGTAACAAAAACAGTATCTTAAATATACTGGGATGTTTTTATGTGAAGTATTAGAGCTACACTTACACACACCTTTGTCTAATGGTTAAAGAACATATTGTTTTTGTGGATGGAGAATTTTTGCCTCACGAAACGATGACTGTTCAATCTTCTATTAACACCGTTCATGGTGGCCATTATGATGTCACCATATTTTATATATTATATATATGGTATTTATGTTTTTAATATGATTCTGAATTCAATATTTAAAACATTCCTTTATTCTTTTCATGTTGTGAAAATGCGATAATTTCATACGAGGAAGTGTGGACTACCGCCCCCTCAAGTGATGTGACTCGTTCATGCAATACATGGAATGTATAAAGAATGAAATTAACGAAAAAATGTGACCAATATAACATATATACTATAATTTAATTATAATATAAATATCTCTCGATTATTTTTAATTCCATTAATATGATAAATAAATGAAAGTAGCGTTAATTCATACGTATGGCTTACCGTCTCCATGAACGGTACATTTCATTTCTTATCTCCAAATGTTATGTACTATTATAATTACATATATATAATCTATATATATGACATATATTACATCTAAATGATTGATATCATTCTGGAATTATAATATATATATCTTTCATTTAGTTTTAATTCCGTTAATATGACAAAAAAATGAAGGTAGCGTTCATGCGTACATACGGCCTACCATCTCCATGAACGGTGAATTTCATTTTTATTATCTCCAAATGTTATGTAACAATATAAAATGAATATATGCTGGATATATATGATATTTAAATAAATAATACTATTCTGGAGATGATGTACTTATAACTACATGGAAAATTCTTTTCCAACAAGTTCAATTTTTACTCATGTGCCGAACATCGACAAATACATTTGATATGAACTCACATTATTAACAAATTATTATAACAATTTAATTTGTGATATGAACTGAATAATAATATTTAAAGGATTTCCTTAAGCAATTATAAATTGACCAAACTTTATTATTCAGGAATATATAGAAACGAACAAGACACGTTGGACTTGAGGTAAGGGATCCTACCCCTCTCTTTCTTTTTAAGTACACTCTTTTATGTCATTCCTTTTAAGCCCATATTTCTTATGATTGGTATGTTATTTTATATTAATATTACTGTAATTTTTATGTTCATATGAGAGAGACCCTATTTTCTTTCATCAATCCATTTTGGAAGTTTTGAGTGGCGCCGTTAGGCTGCCAAATTTTCGTAAGGGATCCGACCTCTCTCTTTCTTTTTAAGTACTCTCTTTTATGTCATTTCATTAAATATAATATTTCTTATGTTTGGGGATGTACATTAATATTAATAATACTGTAATTTTTATTTTCATATTATGAGAGACCCTATTTGATCTCATAAATCCTTTTTTGGATGTTTTAAGTGGCGTTGTTAGGCTGCCGAGTTTTCGTAAGGGGTTTTTCATATCACTTTTATTTCCATGACATTTATGTTATGTTTTCCACTATATCCTTTTATTGGTGTATGTAATTCCCATTAATATACTCTTTGTGTAGTATAATTCCATTTATGGGTATTTACATCTTCATTGTATGACCCTTCTTCCATGGGGTGTACGTTCTGAAAGCTACCCAACTCGGTAAGGGGACCTTTCACCCTCCTCTTTTTAAAATAATTATTTTGTTATGTCTATTAATTCACATAATATTATGTTGGTATATGTTCTTCTATATCCTTATTGATGTAAATTTTATGTCCAACTGGTGAGATACCATTTTCTCTCTCATCAACTCATTTTCTGAATTTTAAAGTGATGTCGTTAGGCTATCGGATTTCTGTAAGGGAACGTCTTATCCCACTTTCAATTATTTACGTTAAACCTCTAATTCTTGATTTTATTATGCCAAGAATATGTGTGGAATATCTATGAGGTAATTTCCACATACTTTTGTGTGGATATACTATTTCTCGACATAATCATCTCATTGAAAAATTCTTACGAACTTGTATGGGAAATCATAACTCAATCTCATTTCATTGAGTTAAATCTCTATGTCATTGGTTTTGATTTTCCGAGATTATGTTTGAATGACCTCTGATTGTTTTACACTTAATATCCACTTATATTTGGTGTATTCATATTTGTTACACATAATCATGTAATTGATTTATCCTTAATCTAAGGATACCGACTTTGTAAGGGACTTCGTCTCAATCTCCTTTCATTGAGGCATATTTTGTTTTATACAAAAAATCTTTTTTATATGGTGTATAAACCTCTTTGACTTCTACTTTTATTCAAAAGGAATCTTTTCTATATGAGGTGTTTTACTAAATGACAAAAAGTATGTTTCTTTTTAACATATGCGTTGACAATGATCTTTCCGTCACCGCAAGTATTATTTGATCATTGGCTTCCTCAACAAGCCGTTATATTTTTAAAAGTAAATAAATCCCATATAATATTTTTGGTATTAAAAATGGTTTTCATAATAGATTTGTTATGTCAAGATATTTATGTGATATATTGTGCTTGAATTGTGGAAATGTTATCTCTTCTTTATAATTGTTTATGTGTTATGATTTTATAATGGTACTTGGACATTTGATGGGTGGTTACGTGATAAACCATGTGACGGGTGGTGCCGTGAATACCAGGACAGGTGGTAACGTTATAACCCCCAATGCATTGGGTAAGGAAGTCGGCCGTATGACTATTCGATTAAGTGATATTTGTGGAAGTCAACCGTATGGTTATTCCATTTAATTATGTTTATGTCCCAAGTTACTTTTATATGTTATGTGTTCTTTATATGGGTTTTATGGTAATCTTTTGGTTACAAAAGGGTAAGTAATGATCTTTTATATAGTGAAGAGTTTTTACAACTTAATAACAGTGAAAAGTATTACTTTGATAAAGTATACATGGTTTACTTGTTGTTTTGAAAAAACTAACAGTTTTCATTCTTTATGTATCCCTTACTGAGATTTTTATGCTCACCCCAAGTTTTTTGGATATGTTTTTCATAGGTCATAATGTGGAATAAGGTCATGGATGGGATAATGGGAAAGTCATGCTATCTAAAAAAAGGAACTAGACATAACTCTTGTGTTCAAGAGTTTTTTATTTTGTGAAAAAAATGCAAGCTGAGTAGATGTGGCTACTTTGTAATCTTTGAGATGTAATAGTTATGTCCTAATTCTCTAAAACTCTAAGCCTGAAAATATCCTCAATGTGAATTATTCATTTAATTCAATAATATGTAAATTTTATGGTCTGGGCCTTATAGTTGGTATCAGAGGTCAGTTTAGATAACTTTAGAGGTTAGGGTATTCTCTAAGCATAAGTGACATTACCATAATGGATAGGATTACAGAAAGAGTCATATTTTTTAGATAAAGTGAATGAGTAAGTATATCTTAGTGTTTATCTTCCTCATTAGTACATGATGGTTTTGTTGATATAATCACACTGACATTTCGTTTTTTATTAAATGGATGGATATAGCAGGCACCAAAGTGACATTGGGTTTGACGGAAACTGTGGTGGTTCTCTTATTAAGAGACTGGATGAAATGGGGGATTCAATGATGAATATCGTGGTTTTTCTAAACCATCTATCAAGGAATCATGATCAACCACTTGAACCATGGTGAGTTCTCTAATGCATCATGTTTGAGATGACTAACTCGATTTGGAAGTTCAGGTAATAATTAGAAAGGTAACCATTAGGATTTATATGATCCTTACTTTTGAGGTAATTATGGGTTACTATATGTTATGATGGAATATGAACGGCATGAGATAAACTTGTGGTTAAATTATGTTCTGGTTATTTTTGAAGATTTTATCGTTTTTTGGTAATGTTATAAGAATTATATTGTTTTAGAAAAAGGACAACATGCAGACTGTGTGACAACCCGTCACGTCGGACCAAGCTATGAGAATCGAACCCACAATCAAAGTGTGACTGGTATTTAACACCTACCACTAGACTACGTGAAGTCCCTTTTTAGTTTGACTAATTATTTTTAGTTAGAATATTTTAGGAATCAAGAGTATGTTTATTTTGGGTTATATATGGAAATGATTAACCTATCATGGAGGATATGTGATTAGGTTAATTACTTTTCAATAAGAGACTTTAAGAGAAACTAATGTTATTTTGAGATAAATGTTACTTTGTACCTTGTAAGACTATGTGATTAAATCCTTCAAATATCTGGGTTTCAATCTTAGTTTGGTTTACTTTGAAGAATTTTATGGAAAATTTTTTATCGAATGGTCTTCATTGAACTTTGGTTTTGTTGGAAAAATTTTGGAGATTAAGAATAGATTTTCTTTTTATAAAGGATTATACTTTTGTGGATTATCTAATCTCGTACTAAAAATTTTGGTTTTGGTTTTTTTTCTAAAGATATGGGAAATATATAGTTCTCTTTTTTGTATTAGGTGATTCTCTAGAGGTTGATTATAGCGCTCTTAATGTGAACAATTCATCCTAAATGCTCGTATTTTGGAGAAATATGAGTTTGTGTAAGAAATCTAGTAAAAGTTGAAAGTCAACATTACAAGTAAGTATGTTTCATTATATTTTACTTACACTCATAAATAAATTCCTCAATGAAAAGTAACTTAAAAACAAAAATTTTGTCTGTTAACTTTTCCTACTGGGGAATCAAATACCATTTAACCGATCACCAGTTTGTGATTTTCTGGTTGTTAACTTTCTCCTAAACATGTTTTCTATCACTCTCCCTTATAAAATGACCCTTTGTTTTTTTCCTCCATATCCATGTTTTCCTACATGGAATCCTGGTATGGGTTAACTTGGGTGACCTTTTTTACTTCTCTTTCTTTATTTTAAAGTGATTGTTTTACCGACTCTTGTTCAGATGTGGGACTTTCAATGAAGCTTTCGAGCCTAATTTTAAAATTGTGAGGACGCAATTGCCAAAATGGTGGAAGGATGTAATAGCCCAGGTAAATAAAGAATATTAATTTTTTCATATTTATCCATATTTTTGAATAACATATTAATTTTACTTTAAAGGGCATTCTATTCTCGATGGCGTACCCAATATGCAACAATGAGTTTCTTTGAAATCTTACGTTGCACTCTAATAAAAAAATAATATTATTTTAAATGGTAGTTAACACGTAGATATTTTATTGGAAGGAATGGATATAAATAACTAAAATATGATTATTTATGTTTTTGAAATGTTTTTACAATTATCCAATAAAATATAAAATCTTAAAATAAGAAAGCAATTCAATCTTAAGCATAATTACTCTAATATTCACTAAAAGGTCGATTTATCGCCTTTTGATGGCGAACCCTATTTAAAAATAGTTTTAGTCACTCTTGTACATTCTCTTGGACCAAATAAAATCTTTATTTATAATCGGGACATCAAAATTTACTTTGTGCAACTTTTTGGTATTTTTTTGATAATGTTCAATTTTTAATGAATAGTGAAAAATGTTGTATTTTAATTCAAAACCGCTTTTTAATAAAATTTATTTATATGATTATATTATCTTTTGAATTGGTTTTAATGTTCAATTAGAATATATTTTTACCATTTAATCCAATGGTGGTCATCAGAATTAATATAACTTTGAAATTGGACTTAAACTAGTGTCAATCTTATAATTGATATTGTTCCATAAAAACAAGCAATTTGTTTTGACAACAGAAATTAATTATTAGATTAATTAATGCAACTATTAAGTTTTTAATTTTTTAAAATAGACATAATTTTTGAATTAGGAATATCAAATATAGCTTAGGGTGAATTTTTTGTATTTTTCTGGAAAACTTCAATTTTTATGAATAGTGAAACCACTAAGTGGTAGTTAAAAAACTGATTTTTCGTTTAAATGAAACTTTACCAATTATGTGATTTTATTTTCAAAAATCCAAAATATATGGTTGTCATTAGGATATAAAATTTGGTTCATTGGTATGAAAATAATTTTTTGGTGAAAAGTATCTTTTATGTTTTATTAATCGCGATTAAAGGTAATTAGTGTAATCTAAGGAAAAAATAATGTTTTAATAATATGAAATGACCTTGAAACATGTCCTACCATTATTGGATGATTCTTGGACGACCAATATAATCCATGGGTCAACATGGGAACCCCATAGAGCCACTTTGGTTGGAAAATGACATTAATAACTTTTTATTTAAAGTTAAAATTAAAATGTCACAAACATGTACTATTTTACTAAAAAAAATTACATGTGGTTATAGAAGTCATATTTTTGACTATAAATATTAATTACAAAGATGAAAAGATTTCCTAAATATTATATCTTTTAATAATTTTTAGTCATTAAATAAATTAAATTATTTATAACACCATGATGATGCAGTGATTACCTCATTGTTTAACGATTTAAATAAAATGAAAAGATAATGTAAATGCTAGGACCTAAACTTTTAAAAAATAACTATTTTATGGGTGGATTTAGAACTCTTATCACCTTATACTAGAAATATATAATTTTTGGATCTTTAAAATCCGAAAATCATTTTATAATAAAGTAAAGGATTATAACTTTCCAAGAGTGCCCCTCCTCTCCTCTTATAAAAGGCCCCACCTCTACCACCTTACCCACACCTCTCAAGCCTTTGGCTCATCCAAACCCTTCCCATTTAATCTCTACACATCCCTCTATTTATCATTGAAGCCTCACATTTGGTATAATGTTCTTCATTAAACCATTTTGGTTCAAACCAAGAGGAGTTACCCGATTTTAAGGTAATATCATCACTTGTGTTGTTTTGTTTTATTTTGCTTATCCAACCCTCTAAACTCTTTTTATTCCATTATTTTTTAACAACACCAGTATCTTAAATATACTGGGATGTTGTTATGTGAAGTATTTGATCTACACTTACACACACCTTAATCTAATGGTTATAGAACATACTGTTTCTGTGGATGGAGAATTTCTACCTCACGAAACGATGATTGTTCAATATTTTCTTAACACCTTTCATGGTGGCATTATGATGTCACTAAATTTTATATACGATATATATGGTAATTATGTTTTCTATATGCTTCTGAATTTTATATTTAAAACATGCCTTTATGCTTTTCATGTTGTGAAAATGCGATAATTTCATACGAGGAAGTGTGGACTACCGCCCCCACAAGTGATGTGACTCATTCATGCAATACATGGAATGTATAAACAATGAAATTAATGAACATATGTGACCTATATAACATATATATTATACTGGAATTATAATATATATATATCTCTCAATTATTTTTAATTCCATTAATATGTCAATGAAATGAATGTTGCGTTCATTCGTACATACGACTTACCGTCTCCAAGAACGGTACATTTCATTTATTATCTCCAAATGTTATGTACTATAATAAGTACATATATATATAATAGATATATATGTCATATATTACATTTAAATGATGGATATAATACTGGAATTATAATATATATATATATCTATCATTTAGTTTTAATTCCATTAATATGACAAAAAATGAAGGTAGCGTTCATGCGTACATATGGCCTACCGTCTCCATGAACGGTGCATTTAATTTTTATTATGTACAAATGTTATGTAATAGTAAAAAATTAATATATTCTTGATAGATATGATATTTAAATCATTAATAATATTCTGGAGATGATGTACTTATAACTACATGGAAAATTCTTTTCCAACAAGTTCAATTTTTACTCATATACCGAACATCGACAAAAACGTTTGATATGAACTCACAATATTAACCAATTATTATAAAATTTTAATATGTGATATGAACTAAATATTTATATTTAAAGGAGATCCTTAAGGAATTATAAATTGACCAAAGTTTATTATTCAGGAATATAGAGAAACGAACAAGACAAGTCAGACTTGAGGTAAGAGATCCTACCCCTCTCTTTCTTTTTAAGTACACTCTTTTATGTCATTACTTTTATGATCATATTTCTTATGATTGGGATGTTATTTTATATTAATGTTACTTTAGTTTTTATGTTCATATGAGTGAGACTGTATTTTCTCTCATCAATCCATTTTGGATGTTTTGAGTGGCGCCGTTAGGCTGCTAAATTTTCGTAAGGGATCCAACCTCTCTCTTTCTTTTTAAGTGCTCTCTTTTATGTAATTTATTTTAAGCTCATCCTTATTATGTTTTGGGATGTTATTTTACGTTACTCATACTGTAATTTTTATTTTCATATTATTAAAGACCCTATTTGATCTCATAAATCCATTTTTGGATGTTTTATGTGGCGTCGTTAGGCTGCCGTGTTTTCGTAAGGAATTTTTCATCACACTTTTATTCCCATGACATTTATGCTACGTTTTCCACTATTTCCATTGACTGGTGTATTTAATGATCATTATTATACTATTTGTGTAGTATAATTCCATTTATGGGTATTTACATCTTCATTGTATGACCCTTCTTCCATGGGGTGTACATTTCGAAAGTTACCCAACTCGGTAAGGGAACCTTTCACCCTCCTCTTTTTAAAAGACTTCTTTTGTTATGTATTTTAATTAACATACTATTATGTTGGGATATGTTCTTCTATATCCTTATTGATGTAAATTTTTTGTCCAAGTGATGAGATACCATTTTCTCTCTCATTAACTCATTTTCTGAATTTTAAAGTGACGCAGTTAGGCTGTCGGATTTCTGTAAGGGAACGTCTTAACCCACTTTCAATTATTTGGGTTAAACCACTAAATCTTGATTTTATTATGCCAAGATTATGTGTGGAATCTCTATTATGTAATTTCCACAAACCTTTGTGTGGATATACTATTTATCCACATAATCATCTCATTGATAAATTCTTACGAACTTGTATGGGAAATCATAACTCAATCTCATTTCATTGAGTTAAATATCTATGTCATTGGTTTTGTTTTTCAAAGATTATGTGTGAATGAATTCTAATTTTTTTACACTTAATATCCACTTATATTTTTTGTATTCATATTTGTTACACATAATCATGTAATTGATTTATCCTTAATCAAAGGATACCAACTTTGTAAGGGACATCGTCTCAATCTCCTTTCAATGAGGCGTATTTTGTTTTATACACAACTCTATTTTATACGGTGTATAAACCCCTTTTACTTCTAATTTTATTCGAAAGGAATGGTTTCTGTATGAGGAATTTTACTAAACAACAAAAAGTATGTTTCTTTTTAGCGTTTGTGGTGACAATGACCTTTCCACTACCGTGAGTATTATTCGATCATTGGTTTCCTCAACAAGCTGTTATATTTTTAAAAGTAAATAAATCCCATATAGTATTTTTGGTATTGAAAATGGTTTTGATAATAGATTTGTCATGTCAATATATTTAAGTGATATATTGTTCTTGAAATGTGTCAATGTTATCATTCCTTTACAGTTGTTTATGTGTTATGATTTCATAATGGTACTTGGACATTTGATGGGTGGTTACGTGATAAACCATAGGATGGGTGGTGTCGTGAATACCAGGATGGGTGGTTACATTATAAACTCCAATGCATTGGGTATGGAATTCATCCGTATGGCTATTCCATTAAGTGATATGTGTGGATGTCGACCGTATGGTTATTCCATTTAAGTATGTTTATGTCCCAAGTTACCTTTATATGTTATGTGTTCTTTATATGTGTTTAATGATAATATTTTGGTTACAAAAGGGTAAGTAATGATTTTTTATTCAGTGAAGAGTTTTTACTACATAATAAGGGTGAAACGCATTACTTTGATAAAGTATACATGGTTTACTTATTGTTTTGAAAAAACTAACAGTTTTCATTCTTTGTGTATCCCTTACTGATCTTTTTATGCTCACCCCAAGTTTTTTTGAAATGTTTTTCATAGGACGTAATGTGGAATAAGGTCAAGGATGGGATAAAGGGAAAGTCATGCTATCTAAGAGAAGGAACTATAAATGACTCTTGTGTTCAAGAGTTTTGATTTTTTGAAAAAAATGGAAGCTGAGTTTATGTGACTACATTGTAATCTTTGAGATGTAATAGTTATGTCCTAATTCTATAAAACTCTGAACCTGAAAAGATTTTCAATGTGAATTATTCATTTAATTCAATAATAAGTAATGTTTAAGGTAGGGCCCTTATAGAAATACTTATATTTCATTTTATAGAAAACATGGTATCCCCAAGATGAACTACCCAACTGAATCGATGACCACCACACGTCACTTCCTACCATAATACCCAAGGAACTACTTATTTATTCTATTAATAGGTTTATGTATTGGGAGACTAAGATATATTTATTGAGGTCTCCCCACAATTTAAAATCCCTCTAATATGATGATTGTATGGGTATTTATCCATCCCTTGATGTATCTAGTCATTAAAAGGGGAGGAAATGTATATATTTTTATATAACACTCTTTTGTCGTCCTCTTCCATTTATAGATGAAGATCAATAAAAAATCATATAACATCCCATTCTTCTTTATAATTTTTCTATACATGAGATGATTACATACTACGTAGCACATCAAAAACTGTATTCACTTTTCCAAGAGATTATGCCTTGTCAAAATCTAAATTTTGATTGTTCTCAACCCACCACCATTGACTAAATTTTATATCCCATTGGACAAATATAAACATCACCATTTTTATATCAGTATGCCATGAGCTTATCCCAAAATATATAGTTGCACCATTTTTTTATAAAATTCATCACCACCACAAATTCAGGATCCTAAATGGGGTTGTTCTATCCAAAAGAAAACATTTAACGTGGTCCATAAGCTACCACATGGAAATCTCGAATAACATGCACCCCAACACCATACATGTGGTGTCACAATACAAGATGTACCTCATGCCTGGTTCTGAGATGATCAAAATACAATATAACATAACCCTCATTTTGAAATCCTTAAAGGACACTAGTAATTTCCCACTCCATTCAAATTTAAGATACTTATGTGTTAGGGAAGTCAAAGGGGATTTTGGTTTTGTAAAATCCAACACAAATTGGTTTTAATATCCTACTACACCTAATAAAATGTTGATATAAAAAAAATATTTTGAAGATCAAAATATATATCATCTTGTATATTATTATAGGTCTACTAAAAATCCAATTTTTGATATCTGAAAAGCCATTTGTTTTACATCTTTTATTCAAAAATCGAATTTAGATGTTTTTATAGAGGTGTTGATCTTTCTAAGTCCCAATGATGACATCAAAATTCCCTTCATGCTCCTCCTATATCTTCGAATTGACCATGATATTTCAAATTAATACCACCATGAAGTATTCAAGATACTGATGGAAAAATTTATTCATCATAGAAATATATAACACAACATAAATATTGAGTCCAAACATTTTAACTAGCTACAGAAATAGATGATATCAAATCTAGAAGCTGGTCTTTAGAATGTCTTCCTCCCTCATCCTCATATGGTGATACCCCAACCACTTTTTGATATTTTAAATTCACAAAATACCATAATATTATCACAAAAATCATAGATCTATAAAAAAATACCTATTTTTGAACGTCAAATGATTTATATTTTGATGGTTAATGTAATGGAAAATTATTTTATTTTTAATATTTATGAAGATAACACATTATTCCCATAGGGACATGTCTGGTTGAGTGAACCAATCACTCTCAAGATATTATAACTAAATATTTATCTCTTTTAACTCACAAGGGGACACTCAATAAGATAGAACAGAGATGGTACCCACCAAGGGGAAAACATTGTGGGTGAACTGAACCTCATTCTTAGGAAGAAACCCAAACATATATGTACAGAAGACCCTAGGGTACCTATACACTATAAAAGGGAGTTTTTCAAATGAACCAGATTATATAGAATCTAAATTTATATTATACAATGAATAAAAAAGAGATTATACCCGTAAAACAATCAGATAATCTCTTCCCAAACTTGAATCCAACTCACCCCAAAAAAACATGATTGTTTCTATCAAAAGACATGATCACTGCCGTTTTGTGATAATAATCAATCTCAGAATTAATTATCACCATATAATACATACATAATGTAATATAAAATGTTTCTAGATCTATAAGTAAGAAATATCATACCACATTATCATTTAGTGAAGACCACATGGGACATATGGAATTTAAATCCTTACTCTTAGTTTAAAAACCATAGTAGAGATATTCGTGGAAAAAGAATAAACTCACATAGTAGTCTAAAGTAATTAATAAAATTATAAAAAAAATAATGTGAAACACTTATGTTAAATAATTCCAAGGCCCTTGATGAAGAAATAAAAACAATATATATGACAATCATTAGCCCCAAATCTGACTCCTATTGTTCTTGTTCTGTGGAATAAAAGTGCTTAAATTCAACCCCACAGTTAGGATTACAGGTGGAATGAGATTCCCCATTCAACTAGGATTGATATGCTACTCTATTTTACGTATCCTATTGAACATTGAAACCATTGGTATTAGTGGAACCAACATTACTTCCCACATGAGACTACCTAAAATATCATTGAAGAAGTTTTTAGAATCTACATTGGAATTAGGCCCTTGGGGTTTCAGAGAAGTAATAATTGGTATCCCAACCATTCCCTAATTGAAATCACACAATCAGTCATCACCCTGAGAGGGCCATTTTAATAGGATAAGATGGATGATACACACACCCACAACTACCCTTTTGTAACTCCTCTAGATTCCTCTTTTTTAATAGAATAAGAACTCTAGATCCCACAAACTGTATTAGGGGAACAAATTATACCATTCAACCGTATAAAATATGTATTGACCATAAAATCATTTTTAACAACTTCATGATTGGTTTAAAAGTACCAAACATTAATCCTGGACATAAATTCTAGCTTCATTCTCATCTTGAATCAGTGCACCCATAAATAGTCACTCTCTAGGGTCTCATGTGATAGAAGTACCATCTTATAAAACTGAGTGGAATAACCATTAAAATATAAAAAATCATGATGCATGATCATGAAATACATAGACGTATCCACATAAAATGTATCTTTATATAATCTATAGCTGAATATCTTATTTTACCCAGTCTTTGGAATATCTTCATAAATCCTAGCAAAAACAACTGAGCCCCACCACCTACAGCTCAACCCTTCCATCATTTAAGTAGTAAATCCCACCATTGCTGTGTTAGGAGTTTGTAGAATTTAGAATATATGAACAATATTTTCTAATCATTCTTCTTGTTTTAGGGATCCCATATAGCCCAAAAATATAGGTGGATTCTAAAACATAATATATTGGGAATGAGCTGTTGACAATAATTTCTTCATCTCTATACCTTGTCTATGATAATGAATGGTTATAATCAATAATTCAATGATATGGGAGTCTATAAGAAGAATAACTAGTGGATTATTCTCTATGGATTCCTCCAATCAAATTCTAAATGTTCTTTTGGGAGGCTTGTTCTGCAAATAGAAACACAATAATCTAATCAATAAATAATTAATTTAATAATTTACCAAAATAAAATAACTCTGGGAATCACCCAACACACCACAAAATAAATAATCCATATAAAAATAAATAAAATTACACATAGAAAAAATCAACCAAAACAAAATATTGAATACCCCAAATAACACTTGGTTCTTTATGAAAGAAATATTTTCCGTTACTCCCTTGAAACCTCACTCAAATCTCAATGGTCTTAATAAAAATTAATACACTATCCCAAATATTGAGAGGGTGATCTAATATTATTTTTTAATGATCAATAATAGGTTAACATTCCATATCACATAGGTTATCCCACCATAAGGCCCAAGTTGAATTCTCCTTTTCCTCAGACTAGTGACTAGCTCAAGGGTGTCACAACTTACCATGTAGGAATTATTTCCACCTCTAGAACAAAACAAAATCTCCATGTATTCTGCCAAGATATCGACATGACCCATCTAAATATTGGATCCACACACCATAAATTAAACATTTAAAATAAAATATGTAATTCATGGTGAGTATAAGAAGTAATATAAAAACCACATATCATAACAAAAATCATAATATAAGTAAGTCAGTCAGTTATATAAACACGAGAGTAAAATTTTATCACATAATGAATTTGTAATTTCCTAAAAAAATCATAAAATACCAAAATGTAGGGGAACCCAAAATATCAGAACCAATATAATATATTGTGGAAATTGGTCACCATGAACCAATGTCATATAATTATACATATCCATCTATAATCTATGCAATGAGACATATCACTATTACTTATAAAAATTCCTAAAAAAACAATATAAAAAATGACTAATGGAATATGTTGTGTGTGAGGAAAATTAGTTTAGGACACCAATATGATTCTATATATCTCCTTTCACAATAAAAACCAGTAATTCCAATTAGAAAATAATTTTTTTTTTGAAAACCATTTCATAGAAACAAATTTCATAAACGCTTAGGTATTGAAAGTCAATCCATAAATACAAATAAAATGGGGGTATATTGATAAAATTCAATCGAGGGTGTGAATTTATAAACTATATGTCCACAGTAAAACAAAACATAAGAATCATATAAAATAAAAAAAATTACAAACTCAAAAAATATGTGAAACAGATGGTAGCTCTAACATGCAGGATATAAGTGTCTGTGAATAAATAAAAAATCAATGGACAACCTAGATGATCATTAATATACAGAAAAACGGAGTCCATCATAAGGACACTGTGTAAATGAACACTCAATATACCAAACCTTGTGATATCGAGAGAATGATCCCAAAAACACAGAGCCAATGTCTCCTACGTTTACATATAATCACATTCACTGTTATCAAAGAATCTTGTAATCAAGTATTTAAGTTTCTAAAACATTATACATTTAAGTTATCTTTGAAATCTAATTTTATAATAAAAGCATATCTTTAAAACATTTTATAAAATAATTTGGATACATAATATTCATTTTCAAAGGAAACTCAATAGGAATCATCAGTTTTATAATACAATTTGAGAACAATGATAAATTCATGTGTAACATCCCTCATCAAAATAATTAAAAAATATTATTTACATAAAACAAAAATAAAACTTGAGAAATAAATGTATAGAAATGGAAAATTTAAAATATATAGATAACCCACCCTATATTAATTGAAATGTTGTCACCTTGAAAAAAGATCAATAGGAGAGACGAAGAGTGATCCTTAGTAACCTAAATTCCAAAGAAAATCATGAAAATCTCACCTAAACCCTAGGTATGATTCTCCATGGTAATTAGTCTTAGGGGGATGAGATGTAAATTAAACTACATGGGGGAAGATGAAGAAAGTAGTGGTATGTCTAATAAAATGTGACTTTACATCAAGATCACTACCCATGAATCCTTCATGATCCACCAAGGAACATGGGGGAAGAATGATTCATAGATTTGGGACCTTGTTCAAATAAAATAAGGAAATAAGGGAGGATTATGGTGACAAATCCATGAAGTTAAATATTTAAAATCCAATTTTGTTAATAAAATAAGAAAATCAGCATAGATATACTGCATGGTTTTTATAACCATGTGTTAACCATTTGGGGATATCCATATGAATATATTTGTTTTAATTGTTACTTAAGAGGCTCCACATGATTGTAAAACACTTGAACAATCATTATTAAATAGAACTACTCCCCTCTACTCCCAATCGCATTGTTAGCCACATATTTAGTGCTAACGATGCATCAACCGTTCAACCAATGGTGTTTTCCCCATATTTTTCATTTTCTCATCCAACCCCCAATAACTACAAAAAACATAAAATATTGAAAAATTATAATTTAAATACATGCCAATGGCATGATGGGTGTCAAAACTTCTATATACACCTTAATTTTTTTAATTTCATAATATTTATCCCCTCTTATAATTTCTTTCTCAAAGTATTATTAGGGGGTAACACATAAAATGTCACCTCAAACATAACCATAAAAATTTTGATGCTTGAAATATAACATTAGAAATCATTCATTATGTAGATTAAATGATGATTATTATGTCTAAACAAGATGGAATTATGGGAGAATAAGTATCCATTATTATGTAATATTATATTAGGGAGGGAGAAATTTTTATTATTTCATACCTATACATAATCCCCATATTTTCTGTGGGGTTCCATAAACCATTTGTATCTTTCTATTTACGTAATCCCACTTCCATAGTACATGATGTGGGAAGAAAGAGGATTTATAATTTTATTCACTAATATACAAATAAATGAAGGAATATAATAATTATTTTATTTCATATCATATAAAAGATTTACTATAGAATTTAAATACATAGCATTTTTTGTTCATGAAAAGGGTACTTCAACCCTACTTTATGATAAGAGTATATTGTTTTTTATGAATACTAATATTATTTATAAACGTTTTTAACTAAATATACAATTCTGAAATAATATGTTTAAGAAATATAATTTCAAATAATATAATACCAATTAAAAAGTATCTTTAATACATCCACCTCTTGATATCAAATGAAAGTATCCCGAAATTCCATTTTCATAATGTGTTTTAATAAATCTAGTGGCTGAGTTTTTACCTTCCCATTAGTATCCCTAAGTTAATATTTTATAAAAAGTGTTTCAAAAACTCATTGAACGTTTCTAATGACCATCGGTATTAATTTCACCAAAAATCTTTCTAAATTAAATTCACATAGTAAGGGATAATGAAAAGTAAATATGTATTTTATTATATTTATTTCTATAGAATAGATAACTTTTTCACAGTGTTACCCAATTATATCCCCAAATTATTACATTAAATGCATGAAAAAAATTATTTATTGTATCTGTATCAATATATGCATGAATTCGAGTGCTAAACCCAATAAAACTAATGAACTTAATGGGGTTAATATGATGACCATGTTCATTTATCCAACCTTTATTTTTTAACATTTACTTATCATCTTAATAATTTTTTCTAACAATATATAACACCATAATTCCTTTAATTTTTCAATCATATGTTATAAACCTTCTATAATTCTTCCAATTTCATCATTGCTAATAATTTCTTCCTCAGAATTTGTAGAATTATATAGGGACTCTATTTTTTTAATTTAAAACTCTGAAAAATATTAAGGAATATTTTCAGAGCCATGTGCTAGGATGGAGTGAGATTTCAAGTCCCAGTGAGCCTAAAATAATTGGATTAAAATACTAAATGTATTTATATCACGAACACACAACTTTTTAGTAAATAATTAAATTGATTATTTTTTTATTAAAAAACCTAATTAAAACCTCTATAAATACCCAATAATAATGATCATACATGGTTTAGGTGAATAACCCAATCTAGATATCAAATGAGGAGGTGAGTTTCCTTTATTGGAAGATCATCATCAAATGATGAATGATGACAGGATTGAGGTGGATCAAGAGGCAATGAATGCCGCAGATCTTCCTCAACACTGGAGAGAATATTATTCACCAATGATTTATCCATAATTGAGGAATTTAATTTCAATTCTGGTTTGAAACAATGAATAAATTTTTTTCTAAAAATGTTTTAATCATCATTTTATATTTGATTTATCTTCCATTTTCATGAGCCCAATTCTTGTAAAATAAAATTTCTATTTAATTTGTAGTTCTTTGCTATGAAATCCCATATAAAAATCCTAGATTCTATTATTATTTTCCAAAACAATATTGTTAAATTATTATATGACCAATGTTCTTATGCTTTTCTCCCACCCATTGTTCGTGTTATTCATCAGTAGACCATAGGATTATGATTTGACTATTTTGAGGTAGATTATAACATGATCAAACCCCAAAATTCTTTGTGGAAGTCCGCACAACAACCAGATCAGAGTTTTAAAGATGAACCAGGGAGGATTTTTGATCTTTGTGATGGATTCATGGATTTTGGATCCAAATTGGTGACAGGAGAGGCACATGAGGTATATGGGATGCATGACGTACAAGCATGAGTGCTCAGGATCGAATTTCTAGCCACCATATGGATAGAATTGACAATTGGTGGAAAACGCCACCTATTTATGGTGGTCAAACAGTTAGAATCACTAAATTGGTGATAGATCTAGAATCAAGATACTTAATCTTGACTTACTATGAAGATACTGACTAAATTGAATGTTCTTGGATGGACACACACCGTGTAGTCACCCATCTGTAGTAGAAAAGGTTTCATAAAAAATATAAGGATCACATGTTGGGCAGTTGGGCCACACCTAGTATCGCTCTCCTTTGGTTGCTTGGCCATGTGCTATATTCCCACAGCTAATTCCTAGTGTGTGAGGAAACACCATGTATATTAGGAGTACATGATAATATTCTGGTACCTTGGCATAGACAAGTACATGGCCAGGTAGAAAACACAACCTAGAAGACGCGGGCATGAACATGAGCACATAAGAAGAACCTTGGTGGACAGGACACAATGGGTTTTATCAGTACACACCATGTACAATGAAAGGGGTACTGAGAAATTTCCATAGGAAATACATCTATGTTGTGAGGCATGTTTACCCTCCTTGTGCACACACATACATATAGTGTACATCCATATACAAATTATTTCTCTCATATCTTTTTCGTTTGGACATGGATTTTGGATGAAAAGTAGCATATCCCGAGTCTCTTCCCTCATAGAATGTGATGGTACCTTCGTAGCATCATTTCATATATGATGATAGATATTATAAGTGAATGGATTCGTTAGGTGTTTCTCTATGATAGAAGTGATCAAGTAGTATCATCATAGAGTTCAGATAGAGATGATACTCCTCTATTTGGGAATGAGTCTTTTGTCCTTGGAGACAGTACTCCCCTATCGCACTAGAGAATGATTCTTTCATACTCTCTATTTGGATAGAGACAATACTCCCTTGTTTCATCATGGTGTGGGACCACTATCCACGAGGATGGTAATCCCCAATCGCACATGGGCATGGGTCCTCCATACACATGGTTCAGAAAAATATGGTACTCCCTTATTGCACTAGGGTTCAAGTCCTCTATCCCTGGATATAGTACACCTCTTTCTCACCCGGAAGAAAGTCCTCCATAATAATTTTTCATATTTATATGGTACTCCCCTATTCATGGAGAGGTTCCTCTATCTATTGTCAAAGTTCCCCCCAATTGTAATAGGGCGTGAGATACCCACAATCGTTATTCTAGACATAGATGTGGTGCCCCCTAAATGGGTGTGGGTCCTCTATCGATGGGGAAAATACTCCTCTATCTCACTATGGTGAGGGTCCCCTATATTATATAAATAGATATAGAGATGGTACTATCTTATATAGTTTATTTCCATAATCAATTGAGTGGAATCTACCAATTTTTCAAGAGTGTATGTTATCTATCATTTGGATATTGTGCTCCCTTGGGATATGGAGTAGTGGCGACATGTGGGGCATGCTGAAGAAATATTTGGATAGAAACCAGAGATGATGGGAACCAGTGATGAACCATTGAAGATATATGAAAACCCATCATTCCAGACGGGGGTGGGAGATAGAGATCCCATATTTCTATCATCTATTTTTCTTATAGGAGAATACATCTATGTTGTTTTGTTTCATTTCTGTCTTTCTCAAGGTTGATATATTTACTTATATCATATTTCATATTTCTCCTAATTTATTTTTTTGAAATTCGTTCTAGTCTACATGTAACACCCCAAGATTTCATAGTATGTTATTTTATTTAAAGTAATTCAATACCTTTCACTACAAGCAAGACCATGTTTGAGCTCCCCACGACTAAGAAAACTATGCATTAAACAAGTGGTTATGAATAGTATTAACCGAATTTTGAATTTTATATTCTTCATATAATTTCAGAATGCATATTTTTTGTTTCTTAGACATAATATATGAACAAATGTATTTCTCAGATAAAATAATTATTTTTCAAAAAATGAAATATTACCTACATTAAATGGAAAACCCTTTTTAAAACCAATATTTCACACATTCATATAATAAATTTATTGAAATTAAATTCTTCTATAGTATCAGGACATAAAAATTTATTTTGGATACATATTTGCTACTTTTCTGATAACTATAATATTTTGATGAATACTGAAAAAACTAAATTTTAATTGAAAAAAACCTTTTTAATCAAAATAATTTATGTTGTTAAATTATGAATATGAAAGGTTTGGATGTATAATTACATTATATTTTTATCATTTAATTCAATGTAGGTCATTATAATTAATTTTACATTTAAATTTGACAAAAACACATGTCAATCATCTGATAGTTTTTACGTTTTAAAAACCTTCTTTTTAGGTTTGATAATGGGAATTAATTTTAAATTAATTAAAGAAAGTTTTATGTTTTGAATTTAGTAAAATTGAATTCATTTTTTAATTAAGAATATCAAAATTATATTAAGATAAATTTTTAGAATTTTTCTTAAAACAATCAAATTTTTATGAATAGTGAAAAACAATATGTTATTATTTAAAACAAACTTTTTATATAAATAATTATTTATATTATTTAAATTTACAGTCAAAATAGATATATAATACCAATATATGTTCAATGTGATTAATTGGAGTCATTTTATAATAAAAGTCAATGTATAAATTTTAATTGAACTTTTTACCCCCTTTTACCCATCTTCTAGGAGCATTTGAAAATTTTCATAAAACATAATTTTACCGCTTATCTTAATTGAATTTCAAAAAACCAGGACACATGGTTAATATCATTAATAAAAATTTGGTTCAATAGGAAGAAAATAATTTTTGGTGAATAGTAACTTTTGACTTTTGTTAACCACAATTTAAATTAAATATTGTAATTAAAGGTAAAAATGATATTATTATTACCCAAAAACATTTAATAATTCAATTAGATAAATTTATTTAAACCCAAGACAACCTTAGGAATAAAATATGATCCTTTAGGTCCACTTGGATTAGTTTAAGACATTTATTATTATTTTATTTAACGAAGAGTAAAAAGTGTTAAATTGAAAGATTATTAAATAGACCATTTTTAATATAGGGTTATACATAAGATAAATTCGACTATAAATATTCATTAAGAATTTAAAAATATTTTAAAAAAATATTATAATAGGTATAATTTTTAGAGATTAAATAATTAATTTTATTTATGACATATTGATGATGGAGTAATTACCTTCTTAATTAAATATTAAAATAATATATATTATAAATATTAAAATAATTATAATTTAATGGTTTTGATGAGATAAATTAATTTTCAAGGTTAATATGACATGTTATGGTATATTAGATAAATTATTGTTGATGGGATGAGATTTTTATGAGTTTCACAAAAACAAAATACCAAATAGTGTCAAAATTGACATAAATTAGTTGTTAAAGAAAATACTATATTATTTGTTGATATAATATTCCTAAAAGTACAAGGTTCTAACAAATGGAATAGATATTATAATATATGTCATTAACAAACCTCTTTCGGTTCTCTTGGGTGTTTATAGTATGTTTATAAACAATATAGTGTAAGAATACAAGAAGACATGGTAAAAGTTAAGCTATTCAACTAAGAGTAATATCTGAAGGATAAGATTAAAATGGAAACCTAAACATTCCTAAAACAGATTGTTTTAGAGGATTTCAACTCATCCACACCTTTACTTCGAAATAAATCATTTTGGAGACATTAGAAACCCAAAATAAATTTACTATAAAATAAAAATTAAAGTTTTTCCTAAAATGACCCTCACCTCTCCTTTAAAAGGGTACTTCCCCTTCTCATAATTTCACACCTCCTAAGCCATTTAGATCGGCCAAACCAAGACCAAATTTCTTCCCAACATTAATAACTACAACCTTGATGCATTAATTTGATAAGAAAGCCATCTGAAGAATCTCTTTTGATCAACTCAAAAGGAAACACCCGAAGAAGAGGTTATAATTTAACCACCCTCTTTCACGTTCATTTCTTCTTCCACTTATTCTTTCTTTTTTTTCCATAAAAAAATAATAAATCCAGTACCTTCTACATACTATGATGTTATTATAAATATGGTATAGCAATATTCATTATTCTATCCATCCTATAAATGACAAAGTCACCATACGTGCGTACGTACAACTTACCGTTTCCAAGTCGTGGTGTATTTTGTTATTCAAACAATTAATTTTTTGGATGGATATAATAAGTAGTATAACTGATGTAAATAATAAATAATTTTTTTAATGATTATGTATATATGATATACCATCCAATTACATACGATTTCACCATCAATATGTTGATATTTTTGCTCGTGCGTACATACAGCTTACCGTCTCCACAGACTCACTGAGATTCATTTTTCATCGTAATCATTCAAGAATAAAAATCATTTTATGATTAAAAATAATATTTATGAACTTAATAACATTCTGTATATGAATCAAATACAACCAATACCTAACAAACACGACATACATTACAAAACATATAAAGGAAAAAAATTAGTTAACAACCAAAACAATGATACTTATGATCTAACATTAACAAAGAAATATTATAAGATAATATATGATATCATATTTTTGTATTTGGTTATTGAATAATATAATAAAAATTATTTAACCATTATACTAGAGGTTAACCTACCTTATACTAAGGAAAAGTACAAGGTAGGGGATTTCTTATCTCACTTTTAATTTCATGAGATTTCCATTGATCTCTACTTATTTGTTACATGTGGTGTATTATGTACTACCATTTGATATATATTATGATGATTATATTTATATAAATGATATTATATTATTCAATTTGTGGTTATTATCTTTTGGTCATATTACTCGATTTATTACAATGTGGTAATGGGTTTTCATCTCACTTTTATTCCTGTTATATTCATGCTATATTTTCCATAATTACCTTATGTGTGGTGTATGTACTATCCATGATTGTATTGTTTCTGTAATATAACATAATTTAGGGGTATTTTAATCAACATTGGACGATCCTTATTTCATGGGGTGTATGTTTTTTATGTTACCAAATCGGTAAGGGAATTTCAAATTTTAATTTCCACTCATTTGGTTTTATGAAAACATCATTGATTACTTTACACCAAGATTAGGTGTGAAATCACTATTTATTTAATTATGTAGTAATTTAAACTCAACGTTTTGTGGATATACCTTTGATACACATAATCAACCAATTGATAAATTCTCAATTCGTCGATATAAATTTGAAAAGAGTAATTTTAAATCAATTTTTATTCATTGAGTTAAACATAGAAGTCATTGGTATTGTTTTTACATGAATATGTGTGAATTTCCTATGATTGATTTACAATAAATATCCAATAATATTGAGTGTATTTATATTTTTCACACATAATTATTTCATTTATTTATCCTTAACCTATGAATACAGTCTTTATAAAATGAAATTATCTCAACATACATTCCATTCAGACTTCTTTGTTGTTATGCACCAATTCACTTTTATTTTGTGTATATAATTTACATTGACATAGTCTATCATGAATACATGTATTCTTATGATATTATAATTTTTTTATTACCTCAATTATTTTTATTCATGTGTCTCTCATTGTTTTAGAATCTCTAACTAAAATATCATTTTAAATGTTTTCAAAATAAATTATTCTAAGTCTTTCTCATTAATGTCCATGTTTTAAAAATTATTTTATGGGTTAATTCATATGTAAAATGAATTTTTTAAAATTAAAATTATTATTAAGAGTATAAAAGTGGTAAGAGACACTTCGATTCAAAAATATATTTTAAACAGCTTCTTCATAAAACATTTCATATTAGGAATGCATTGGACTTTGTAAGTGACGGATGGAGCCCATTATAGCTCTTCAATGCACCAGTAGGTCTCATTAGAAAAACTAGTGTCTTGGAACAAGGCCTTGAAAAAATCTTATTTGTTGTCTTGGCACAAGGCCTTGACTATGTGGTTATGAAGTCTGGAATTTTTCATTAAATCATTATGAAATTGGCTATTGATATCACATGTGATTATTCAACTATTATAATATCCATGTGAATATATAAATGGAATTATCTGAATTATCTATGTCATATTATACTGATGTTTATGTTTAAAAGTCTTGTGTTCTATTCTTATACATTTCCTTAAATGTTTATTCTTATTTATGACAGTTTGGGCTGTATTGTTATCCTTAATGAGCATCTGAATTCAACCCTTTCTTATGTTTTATTTTTCCTAGGATGCCAAGAATTATATTACGGTTAACCTGTAGGAATAGGCTAAGGAAAATAAGAGTGTTCAAAGGGGAAACAATGTTGTTGTTTTTTATTTCATGATGTAATGTAAAACTTATGTATGTATCAAGTACTTCCAAGGCTACTAAAATGATTGGTCAATCAGGACATTATTCCATTTATCATGCCAATGTTATGTAATAATACATTGATTCTAGGTAACTGTGGTTGGGGCATAACGGTTGGTATCATACAAATTTTAATACAAACCACAGAATCTAGATTTAGAAAAAAACTCTAATTTTGAAATAATACCCTATGATAGACCTTGAGGATCTGTATAAAAAACATCCAAAATTTTTTGTAGTGTTAATATTATGTGGGTTTTCAAAAAAATACATCCATGTCTAGATACGAGCAGTTAGCGGCTGCTTTGACAGAGATGTTCCTTGGAGTGAAACATCAACAAGGAGTTTTGGGCTTGACTCGGGGTATCCTGGTACATGACAAAGGGCCTTGATACACTCTTGTTTATGACACTCCTGGGGGATATTCTTAGGAAAATTCAAATTTTCTTTACAAACTGATTTGAAGGATTTTAATATAAGATGAGAATAAATAACCTTTTTTTAACCCTATGGTGTTTTCGATTGAAAATAAGGTGTTATGATATTCTCTAAATGATCTTATGACTCACACTATTCATTCTTGTGTTAGTCTTTGACTATATTCCATGGAATTCATTGTAACATTGAACATGATGTACAAGGTGGGAATGATGGGAGAAGTGAGCAACGAAATGAAATATTGATAGGTGAAATAGATATAATGTTCATGTCGAATCAGTTTTCCAAAAATGTGATCATCAACATATATATTTACCAGATCCCAGAATCAACAAATAAGAGAAAGGTGGTGAATGATTAGAGCTCCACTAATCGATACCTTGGAGAAAAGAATGCTCAATTTACATCATGTACGAAATGTGGAAGGAAAAACCTATAAAAGTGTCTCAATTGAACAAATAAATGATTTATGTGTGTGAAAGAAGAACATAAAGTCAATAATTTCTGTGGAAAATTTAAGAGTACTAGGGAATAAAATAAAAAATGATCCTAAGAATGAATTTACAGTCATTTTCTGTAAATGTAGGGGATATGGGAATTACCCGAGTGAATGCACTATTTTATAAGATAACCTCTTGGTTATAGAATAACCTATGTGGAAATAAATGGATGGCGAAATGTTTAAAAGTATTAGTGCTCTTTGATTACAGGATTACATTGGAAGTATTTTCTCTTATATGTGTAACCCAACAGTTTGTTATATGAAAATGATATTTTAGGATGAATTATCTTTCTTATTGTTGATATTTTTATAAATAACCATTTGGGTATATATGATCCTCGAATTTGAGGCAATTACATGTTATTAAAATTTGGGGTGAAATGTGAGGAATGAGATAACATATATGGTGAAATTATGCTGTTGTTATTTTGAGAAATTTATCTTTTTTTGGACATTTTTAAAATATAGTTTTTAAAAAGGAAAACATGCACACCGTGTAACGACCAGTCACATTGGAGAAAGCTATGGGAATCAAACCTACAACTAGAGAGTGATTGGGATTTATTTCCTACCATACAACTACATGAAGTCCCTAGTTTGTACGACTAATTCGTTTCAGTTAAATGATTTTATTGATCAATAATACATTGCATTGGGATCTTATGTCTTGTCAAAAAGATAACCTTTGTATAAGAAAATGATTTGGTGTCATGTAATTAATGTTATTTTTGAAGACATTCGCTATGTTGGGAACACTATATTCCTAAGAAAAATAGAATTATATGGGATTTCATTTTAGGAGTAATGGTGTATTTTTATCTACGTTTTTATTGTGGATTTATAGAGATTTTGGTTATATATGGATATGATTAACCTGTCATAGAGAATATATGATTAAGCTAATTACTTTTAAGTATGTGACTTTAAGAGTAGTCGATGCTATTTAGAGATACTATTTATTTTGGAAGACTATGTAACCAAATTCTACTATGTTTTGTGTTTCAATATTAGTTTGGGTTGTATTGAAGGATTTTAAGGACAATTTTTTATTGAATGATATTTATTGAACTTTGGGAATTGTTGGTTTATTTTTTTTAAATTAATATTAGTATTTCGTTCTCAAAAGGATTATACTTTTTGGGGATCATCTGATCTTGTACATACCATTTTGGTTTTGGTTAATCTCTTAAGTCAAGGTAAATATATATTTTATCATTTGTGTATCATGTGATTCTATAGAAGATTATTCTAGCACTTCAGTTGTGAGCAATTCAACTTCATTATTCATGATTTGAAAAAAAGACGAGTTATTGGTAAAAATTTATTAAATGATGAAACTTTACTTAAAAAGTAAGTATATATCTTTATGTTCTTAGTGAATATAATAAATTAATTAATTAAATTTATGAAATGGAACATAAAACAAACTTTTTTTTCCATTTATGTTTCCTACTAGGAAACTAATGACCATTTATCCCATCACATGTTTGTGGTTTTTTTATTGTTAACATTATCTAGATCATGTTTTCTATTAATATCCATTAAAACATAACACATAGTTTATCATCCATATACATATTTTCTTATAAGGATTCCTAGTTGGGTTATCTCAGGTGACCTTTCTACTTCTCTTTATTTCTTTTAATGTGATAGTATTATTGACTCTTATTCCCATGTGGGACTTTGAATGATGTTCTGAAGCCAAATTTTAAAATTTCAAGGACACAATTTCCAAAATGGGGGAAGAATGTAACACCCCAAGATTTCATAGTATGTTACTTTCTTTAAAGTAATTCAATTGCTTACGCTACATGAAAAACTGAGTTTGAGCGCACCATGACATACCAAACTAGATGCCCAAAAAGAGGTTATGAATAGTATTAAATTAATTTTGAATTTTATATTGTCCATATATTTTCAGAATCCATATAATGTGTTTCTTAGACATAATATATGAACAAATTCATTTTTTCGGATAAAACAAGTATTTTTTGAAAAATGAAATTTCACCGCCTTTTAATGGAAAACCTTTTTTATAACCAATATTTGACACTTTTATATATTCAATTTAGGAAATTAAATTCTTCTTTAGAAATGATACATAAAAATTTATTTTGGATAAATTATTGTTACCTTTATAATAAAATTCATATTTTGATGAATACTGAAAAATACTAAATTTTAATTGCAAATAACATTTTTTATCAAAATAATTTATAGTATTAAATTAATAATTTGAATGGTTTTAAAGTATAATTTGATTATATTTGTATCAATTAATACAATGTAGGTCATTATATGTAATTTCACATTTAAATTTGAGATAAAAACATGTCAATATTTTGATAGTATTTTACATTTGAAAAACCCACTTTTCGGTTTTGACAACAGGAATTAATTATAAATTAATTAAATAAAGTTTTATGTTTTGAATTTGGTAGAATAGAATTCATTTTAGAATGTTTTGATAAAGTAACCATTGGAGTCCTATGGATCACACCATTCATCAGATTGATGTGAGGCTGAATCATATAGACCCCAAATGACATATTTATTACTTTACTAATGTATCAAACCAATCATAAGTCATTTTCATGGTTTTTAGTATGCTAATTTTGTTTTTTACTAAAATTTATTATTAAAATAGAAGCATGAACTATGAGTTATTCTGGTCACAATATCTGTGTGATTTTTCTGAGACTAATTCCTACACATCAAAACATAAATATGTATCATTTTCTTAAATTACCAAGACAATCCGAGTTTATTTTCATGATTGTCAATGAGTCATATTTATGAAGAAAAAATGTCAATTTTAAACTGATAACAGACACTTCGATTTGTATCAGGAACATTATGTATTATATTGAGGTGAGGATTCTTAAAAAAATGACTTATGCATTGTTTTACTAAAGTATAAAAATAATGAAAATGTGTTGTCTTTTTTTTTTTGAGTATGTCAGTTGTCTTTTTTTACAAAAATTAATTTTATTTCTAAATAATAAGTCACGCCTGATGTTATACAGGTGAAACCATGCATGAAATTGTTGTAGAGATGATTCCTACACATTTCAAATGACTTATGGATCATTTTCAGTATTTTATTAAAACAAACCAAATGTTTTTTATTTGTTTTTATTAGTCCACTTTTTTTACTAAAATATTATTTTAATCTAGAAGAACGTAATTTTAGTCATAATTATCTCAACAACTGTTGGTTTTTTGTGAGACTAATTTCAATACATAAAAAATGAATTATGAACTATTTTACAAAACAATCATGTCAATATGAGTGTTTTATCATGGTTTTAAATGAGTGACATACTTTTGAACTAAAATAACAATTTTAAACTGATAATAGATACTTTGAGTCATATCAAGCATGTTGTGTATATAATGAGGTGAGAATAAATGAAAAACATAAAAAATTACTTAAATATTATTATCCTAAATAATAAAAATAATATGAATACATTTTTATAGTTTTGAGTACACCAACTATCCTTTAAAAAAAATTTAAAATCAATTTTAATTTAACAGATTCACTTTATGTCATACTGATCACACCATGCATCTGATTGGGATGTGGTCAATTCCAATACATCCCAAATGACTTATGGATCATATCACAAAAGTATCAAAACAATCCAAATTCATTCCCATGGATTTGATTATGTCACTATTCTATTTAACTAATATGTCATTTTAAATAGGAAACACACACCTTTAGTCATACAGGTCAAATCATGTCATGGTAGGAAATGAGACTAAGTCCTACACATTATAAATGAATTATGAATCCTTTTATAAAATTACATAGACAATCGATGATTTTTTTTCCCAGATTTTAGTGAGTGATGTTTTTTGAACATAAAATGTCAATTTTCTACTGATAAAAAACACTTTGAGTCATACTGTGTACATTGTTCATTGGATTGAGGTGCCATTGATTTTTACATGTAAAAAATGATTTATGAATTTTTTTCCTAATTTATCCAAGATAGTAATAAGTCAACGATAAACCACTTATCTTATTTTATTGGAAAATATTTAGTGTGTCTTGTTTTTAATTTTTTAAAGACACAGAACTCCATTATAAATTATGTACCCCTTTTTATAGTATTAAACATCAATATAGACCTTTATAGCATCAAGATTTTACCAAAATCTAGTGGATCCATTACGACATCAAATACTGTGATGTATATTAGTATACTCTTTTGAATATTTTATATAATTATGAACATTAACAAAAAATCATAATTATTTTTTCAGTAAAATGGGAATATCCCAATTGTCATAAATTTTTTATGGATAATTATTATGAGTTTCTAATTACTGAGATTTTGAAAATGTATAATTTTATATAATGAATGTTCATATGTATAATTAATGTTACTTATGTGGAATTCAAATGAATTTTGGGTGTTATATGATGCATCTAATTAATTATCAAAATGCATAAATAATTCCACCACCCACTAATGTTATACCACTATATTTTTATTTTCTAAAAATTAAAGATTCAATTGATAAAATATAGTATTTAATTATTTCTCTTGAGGGTATGTATCAAGATACCAGATTAAATTTCAAAGGGTTCTTCATTTAGATTTTTGGTGATTCATTATTTCATTTGAAGAAGGGTTTTCATTTTTGGGAATTTCATCATAAAGACATTTCTTTTCATTTGATGTCATGTTTCCTTTAATACCCTCCCTCCTCGATGATGATAATATTTTAATGGTGGCTATTCTCCAATTGTTCTCTCATGCACATGTTAGCATCATTGCATTATTACACACATATTAATTCAAAAATAAGAGTTGGATTCTATACCTATTTGATGATTGGAATGATGTTGGTTGACTCAAATGTGACTATTGGATCCACTACTAATACCTTTTCATTGTAGTGTAGATATGTCATGGGGAATTAATTGCATATGTTTTATGATTTTTTTTCAGTTTATTCATTATAATGTGTTTCTATCTCACTTCATTAACATATTATTTCACTTGGAATGTTCTAATAGAAATTTCATCCTATAATAATTAATTTCAAAAAATAAGTGGTGTTTATTTGGTATCTTAAAAACATCCCTACACATAATTTATAGTATAAAATCTCATAAACAAGTGGGGAAAAATATTTTTTCAATAAGACACATAAAACACATGGACGATGATTCTTATCTCATGTGAAACATGTTTTGAGCACATTAAAACAATTTCTCTAAAAAAACATGGCATGATCCGCGTTATTCTATATTTCACAATAATTTTATTATTTGTAAGACAGTATGTTGTCTATTGATTTGACTTGTTTTTTGTCTCGGTATTTGCCTCTGACTCCTCCCCCCTTGGTCTCTGAATCTATCTACAACTCTCATTCCACCTCCTCCTTCGTTATTTCCAAACAATTTTATTGTTTGAATGTGAGCGATTTTCAAAAAATTGATTTCATTTATTATATTTCTCCCTAAAAAATAGATCAAAAAAATATATAAGCATACTAAAAATATTTTTTCACACCCCAAATATATTTATAAGGTCATATCTTTTACTATATCACAAACATTGTAGGTAATCACCAAATGTTTCTTTCTCCACACATTTTGAATACATATACAACGCCCACTCACCCCTAAACAAATTTATTTCTTATTTTATGTTTGATGGTTGTTAAAATTAATGTTTGTACTAAGAAAAAGAGATAAAAAATGGTTAATAAATATTCTAAAAAAAATATTTACCATTAAAAATTAACTATTCAAGGATGCTAGTCTTTTCATGGATTATGATCCCTCTTATAAATTTTCAAACATAACTTCCAAAATAATTTCCATTATCTTTCTTCAGACACTACAAAAAATTGACCAAAATAATTATATTATTTTGAAATATGTTTTTATGGTTATATCATTCTCTATATTCATTAATTTTTTTATATTTGTAGTAATACATAATCTTTATATGTTAATACATCGACTTTATTCCATGATTTATCCTATATTTAAAAAATGCCATATTATAACAAAATTATTGTTAAAACAATGACTATGAACATAATTCAATGATTATCTTTAAAATGTGGATTTTGGTATGTTCAAAATTTATAATACACATAATATGTGGTCTGTTTGATAAACAATCATGCATTGTATCCAAAAAATAAATATATGGGGTATCCAGATTGACTATGATCAGCATCCAGTGCTGCCTAAAAAACAAAAAAAATGTAATGAATTTTTTTTAATATATTATTTGTGATAATATTGTTTATTTTTACCTCTACATCATAAGAATCAAAATGAGTTTGTCATTTTATATTTTTTCTCAAACTCTTTGAGTAGATCATATATTTTCTTCTCAATTTCTTTCATATACGAAGTATGTTTTTACATAGAAATGATACAAGGATTAATAATTCCAAATAATAAATTGAATGGTTTTCCCTTTAAATAGTTTTAATATAAACACCTGTAGAATATATAAATATATAGAAACTTTAATAAACATATTATCTCAATATTTTTATATACATGTTGTTAAAATGTAAATTATGTATGTATTCAAAACTGAGGCTCCTAGCTATTCATGCTTGAGAATATCATTTATACTCTCAAGACCAATAAAATATATCTTGATAAATCTATATATTCATTTTTAATATGGGATATATGTTATATATGTTTCTTTAAATGTGGTCTCTTCATGAAGATGAGATGATAATAAATGTTTCTCTGGAACTAGAGAGGAGAAGGTACATTAGAAAGGTTGTTTTTATTTCTTCTCAATTCACTAGACTTTATTGATCCATTCTTCCATATACCCATCGCTTTATATAAATATATAATATTATACCAAACATTATACCTCTTTCATTAACTTTTATAGTTTTTTCATATGAAAAAATGGTTAAATAAAAATATCATGTATTTTTATAATATTAGAAGGACATTCTAAGAAACCTCCAATTGAATAATTGATCTTTGGGATACTTAGAAAAACAAGTAGAACAGAAACCACAATTATCATGCAAAGATATAACTCAATACTCACTCTCATGTGATATTTTGGGAAGTTGTTCTGGTGTATCTTATCTATAGGGATATTACATATTTTTCCCCATACAAAAAGGTGATGCATGGGTGTTGGCAGATAAAAATCATATATAACTATACACTACATAATTTTTGTAATAAAAAGTTATGAAATGATTCTTCATTCAAATTTAAGATAAATAATAATGAATATTTTTATTACCTCAGGTATGATATGAAATTAAAGTGAAAGATTGTCCTTAAAGGTAGTGGGGTCATTAGGTTCATGTTCATATATTTGGTCCCCCGTCAGTTTTCTTTGATCATTTCTCCAACATTGGTTTTCCAAACTAGACTGGATAATAATATCTGGAAAATCATCTATTTGTGTATTAAATCCATTCACCATATTTTATGTAACTTATTGTTGTTTTATCTTATCGAAATATATTCATGGAGACATTCCAAAACTTAATCCTCTAACACGACTATATTGTTATGTCCCATTTAATGCTACTGATATTAGTTTTTCTTTCGGTATGATCTATACCGATTCTTGTGTCCATACTATATAAAAAATGTGAAAATAAATAGATATTTGTATGTAATAATATTATAATGAACTACGTATTTCTATTATTTCATACTTACACATTTATAACATACTTATTTTATGTTTTCATCAATTAGTTTACCCTCCTTAGTTATGCGAGCCTCCTTCCATAGTACATGATGTGGGACAAGAGTGGATTCATATTTTCATTCATCAATATACACAAGAGCACAGTAAAATATGTTGTTTAACATAACATAATTTTTTTATTGTGGATTTAATATACATTCCAATTTATTATCAAATAAATTATACAATATCTTTACATAGAGATTTTGGTGAATTGGATTTGAAGCACATTCATTATTTTCATTGTTATTTTTCTATTTCATAAAATAATTTTTTTGAATAAAATTAGATAAAATAAATAATTTAAATTAATATATTGTTGACTAAAATGAACCTAAAATGATTTCTTATTTGGAATACTGATGAAAGAAGCCCATGTTTCTATCTTTATAATGTGTTTATAACAAACTGGTGGGCGAAGCTTTACATTCTCTTCAACATCCCATAGATGTTACTTGGTAAGATGAGCCTGGAAGCCTCTATGGGCTTTTACTACATCCATTAAGACAAATATCTTATAAAAATAATCTAAAATAAATAACTCTTCAATGAATAATGAAAATTAGAAAAATGTTTCATTGTATAATATTTTTAAAAAATAACAAAATTATTTCATAATGTTAATATTATATCTTTACAAATGTTTTCCTTCATTACAGGATAATCCTAGTGCCACAAAAAAATATCAATCATCATATTCATCCTTATCGTGACACGAAAAAATAAAATGAACAATGTCTTTTGAGGTCAATAGGTTGGCCGTTTTGATTTCCACTAACCTATAACTTTATATACTTACTTTATACCTTGATAATATTATTCACCATTATGATAATGTCTCCTTGTTGTTTTTTCATCAAAATTATATTGATCCCCTAATAATTATGTAGTTTCATTGTCAATAGAGTGTTCTTTTACATGATTCGAAAAATTAACATGTGTGGAAGATATTTTCTCCATTATTAGTCAAACATTTATTTTTTCTTGTATAATAATAATGTAAAAACAGACACAGGTTTTGGGAAGGGACTTATTCATGCACTATTTTAAGCATGATCAAATCTTTCACAATGTATTCATAATATTTTCTCAAGATACTAGTGTGCATCCATTTTAAAAGAAATTGGTAATGAATTTAATACATTATTTAATACACTATGGAAGGTCTTGTCCTAGGAATTAATCCAAAAGTGAAAGTTATAGACAACTCTGATCCTCATCATATCCATCCCTTGAAAATTTAAATGTTTACATTTTTTTATTGAGACTCATACTCTATCATTTTTTGGACATGAAACTATATTACTTAAACAACTCAAAGCTGTAGTTTTCCCACATTGGGTACTAGTGATCATTTTGGGATACTACCACTTAGATTATTTCGAGAAATAGTGAAGAGATGGAGGATGAGTCTGAAGCAATAAAATTAAATAATTACTATTTAGAAGATGAAACTAGTGAGGATGACTGTTAACTCCTTCAAATTTTTTAGATTACCACATCTCAATTTTAAATTTAAATTCTGATTTCAATACCTTAAATGGTCATTGACACTACCATGATAGCATAAACTCATCCCCACTGAGTTGCACCGACTCTAATCTATGTAAAAAAATTTTTTCCTATGCCTGTATATATAATATAAGAACGCTATATTCATTGAGGTTCATGTGTTGGGTATGAGTATAAAATAATCTACTAATTACTAACAGATCCCCTAAAATATACAATAATGAATATATTAGAGTATATGTTCAATTGTATTAACACTCAAAATACATATGTAAGTCAATTCATTGAGTATAAACCCTTATACCATGATAATAAATTCTACCTACTTCATTTCATACTAGTGACTTATACTAATCTATTGTATGTTTATTACATGATTTTATTTGAAATTAAAATCATTTCACTAATTAGTGGTTATCATTTGAAACATGGCAGGAGAAAAAAATACTTATCTACATATGTAAATAATCACATCACATGTACCATGATATTCGACCATAGACCCCTAGAATATAATAATATCCCTTAGAGATAACCATAAAATGTATGTATTGCATCGAAATCATGAAATGTGTATTGAAAAATAAATTTTCCAAGGGAGTGCATTAAAAATATGGGTATCATATAACATAAATGGTTTCATTAGGAACAAACCACTCAATGGGTTCCAAAAGAAATTTGTTAAACATAACATCTGAAAACCCGTAAAAAATACAATAACACAAATTTCACATCACCCACACTCTAACCCTTGATAATTTACTTACATGTATATAGTAACTCACATTATAACATACCATATATATCCATCACATAATACCAATAATATTCCAATATACAATAAAAATTATTTTAATCACATACACACATGCATTTTTGTAGAAAAGTATTGTAATCATACATTGAGAGGTATATTAAAAATAATTTCAAATAATTTCAAGAAATTATTCAGAGAAAATATTATAAGGCAATATTTAAAAAAAAATAACAAAACATTAGTTTCATATTATGTTATATAAAATAATTTTCCAACCAATTCTATATATGACAATTTATTAGATAGGTAAACAATAAAAAATAGTTAAAAAATTAGAAAAGAAAGTATATAAAGATAAAAATTAAGACTTACTAAATAAAAGTCACATAATTTTTCGATTTCCTAAAATTCTAATGTCTATAAAAAATAATGTTATATTTTATAATAATTCATATAGTTCCCTCAGTAAAAAATATTATTTATAACTATTTATTGGTTCGTTTTACAATATATAGATGATTAAAACCATATTTGTGTATTATTATAGTAAAATAATATGAAGAATATATTTATCCAATATATATATATATATGATGAACCATTTCTTCTAAAAAATAAAAGGTTAAATACATATATAATAACTATAACTAATATGGTATCGTAAACATCAAATTTCTTAATCAAATAATGAAACATGAAAACCACTTAATTCTTACTATTATAGCACGTGTAATAAATAATAAATTATCATGATTATATATAAACTATGTTTTATTAAATATAATATAATTAAAAAAATTAATTATCATTAATTATGTTCAAAACCAAATTAAAACCCTTATCAATGGATTCATTTAATTAGTATTGAATCATTTAAATCATGAATAATATATTTAAATAGTTCAGAAACAATAAATACTCTATTTTCAATAAAATTCTCTAAAAAAATACATTATAAAATCTTTCGTATCCTACATGATCTAAATATTGTGGAATTAACATAGATAACACTAACTATAAAAGAAATCATGAAGAGATTTATATATTTAATGAGAAACTATTTGTTACATATATTTAGAATGAAGAACTACAAATAATGTTTTTTCAAAAAAAAAAATCTATGACTTATTATTTTCAAAATATATGATTATGAAATTTAGACACTAAACCAACTCATATTAAAAAATAACCTAAATAAGAAATTTATTATGGATTCTAATGTATTACAGTTCAAAAATATAATTATCCAAACACAAGTGTTCATTTTTATCACATTTATGAAAATAAAAAAAAATAAATTATAAAATAACATAAAATCAATTAATCAATGTTGAGAATAAATATTGGTTGATACATATTTTCATTGAAAACATTGCATAAAATTTTAATGCATATAATATTAACTTATGTATATAAATAAATATACATATCAATGTAGAATTATTATGAATGAATGTATAGAACATGAGAAATACAAATAATGATGGCCTACAGTAGTGTAGTTTCATGTAATTATAACCCTTGTATCATTAATAGTCATCACAAAGAGACTTGAATCCATGGAAAATTTACATGTATAATATTATCATTCCAACTAAAGATACCATGTCTAAATCAATAATCTGATCTATAATTTTTTTTTGGGAAACTCAAATGATTATAATAAATACAATTAAACTACGTATTACATAGGTAATTGGCCAATTGGTTATTGTTTGTGATTTGAATATTGTTGTAAAAATGAAAATTAAATTATAAAAATTGATGGGATTACACGCTTATCGATGGAAAATAATATTCTGAAAAAAAGTTATCTTACTCTATAACATAATATTTCATTCCATGGGAAGACGCAAAGACTATAATGATGGAAAGAATGATTCCACAAAATTATATGTGAAGCATTTGACCCATTTAAATTTCGATCACTATAAGATCCATTGTTTTAATAAGATATTTATGATATGTAGTGAATCTTTTGCGTAAGGGGATTGATCGGAGGGAATGTTTGGTGGAGAAATTTTAACAGTGGCGATGGTGACGTTGATAACACTAACAATGGAAAGATACATGAGTGAAGGTGGTGATTTGAATGAATGAAGATTAATTAGATACCCAAATCACTACTAGATTTATAGAAAAAGTGAAGTAGGGTTCATCATGGTTGGGAACACCATGAAAACACAAATTATGGAAGCCAAACAAGGAATCATTGAGATAGAAAAAGGTGAAAATAACAAACCATGGATTCTGGCCCAGATTCTTCTAAGAGAGCGTAGTGGAGGACTGCCAGAAGTATGGGAGTGTTGTGAGATATTGAAAATCGTGTTTGAGTCTATTGTGGTTAGGGTTATTTTACATATATCAGGGACACTATTATCAGTGCTTTCAAAAAGGAGCTGATAAATATACTTTTTATCGGTGATAAATTAATAGACACTGATAAATGGAATCTTTATCATCGTTAAAGATTCAATAATAAATGGAATCATTATTAATGATGAACCTTTAGTGAAAATAAAGAATTTATAATTATAATTAAAAATAAAAAACTATAAATATATAAATATAATTTTATATTTATTCATTATAATTTTGAAAATATTTAAATATATTATTTATTTATAATTACTTACATTCTTTTTTTAAAAATATTAAAATTTTTCTATTTATAATTATAAATATATAATTTTACAAATATAGTAAATGTAAATTTATAAATATATTTATAAATTGATATATTCTTTAATATATTTATAATTATTTACATATAATTATAAATATATTTAAGTCCTTATATATATTAATATTATATATATATATAATAAAAATAATTATAAATATAGTAAATATAATAAATATGTAAATATATTTATTATAATTTTAAAATAAAACAACACTAATGTCAGTATATTATATATATATATATATATTACAAACACACACACACACACATATATATATACCGAGAATGTCCATCTAGAAGCTAAGCTTCACGCCATTTACTAACAATAAAACAATTTGTACAAGGGAGATGGGCGGGGTCAAACAAATGAGATTGCCCTCAACTATCGAGAACTAAATTATAACTCATAATAAGATATATCATTCCCATAAATAAATTCATAAACACATTCTAATTCAGATTAGGGCTTACCCTGCTTGCGGATCGTAAGAATATCAGTATTGAACTTGCCTGACAACATCGAAGAAGATTGGGTAAACACAGTGCTAGGTGTGTTAGAGTAGTCCTTACTCAGCCTTCTCTTCGAGGGAGTAGGATTGAAGTGCATAAAATCATCTACCTTACCTTTTCCAAATAATAGTTCATCTTTAAAAGAGACAAGACCACAGCTGCCCCTTCCACCATATAATAAAAATATATAAATTCAATTATATATATAATACATAAATATAAAGATAAAGATTAATATAAATATAAATATAAATATAAATATAAATATAAATATAAATATAAATATAAATATAAATATAAATATAAATATAAATATAAATATAAATATAAATATAAATATAAATATTGTATATCCTTTATTTAAGTTATGTTATTAATATTATATAATTATTTAAATATATATAAGTACTTATTTATAATTATATAATTGTTTTAATTAAATGATATTTAATTTTTTATAATTATAAACTTATGAAATTATAAATACATAAATATGAATTTATAAATATATTTATTTATAAAACTTTACTTAGAAATATATTTTTGTCATTATTAATGGATTTATAATCAAAAATATGTGCATTTAAAAAATGAGTGAAATTGAACAATTAAAAATACTTACACAATAAAAATATTGAAAAAATGTATATAATATTTATTAATTAAATATAAATTAATTTAAAAATATGTGTATATATATAATAAAGAAGAATACATATTAAAAATACTAAAATATAGTAAATTAACCTATACAAATAAAAAATAAAAAATTATTAAATTATAAAAAATATTCAAATGAAATAAAAATACCTAAAAGTAATAATATTAGAAATAAATAATTAAAATAGATTTATTAATGAAATAATATATTAAATGTATCATGTTATAACGAAATTATAAAATAGACTAAAATTTGAATAAATTAAATAAATATTAGTTGTTTGTGAATCTATATAAGGTTTCATTAAATATGTAAATATTTGTGTCTATGTGTTGTATATAAAAATTCATTAATTGCATATATGTTTGTGAAAATGTAACAAAAAATTGATATATGTTACATTTTAAATTCAAACAATATATAACTATGTCCATTACTTAATACAGTTAGTAAGTATTTTTAATTAATATGAATTTTTAATTATAAACCTATTTTCCCAAAATACACGAGTTATTTAATGTAAGAATAAATATTTTGTATTGTATAAATCATATTTTTGGTAATATTATACATAATGATATATATATAAATATAAATGTGAATATTTTTTTATTTTGAATGTATTAATGAATAAATTTGTATGAAAAACATTAAAAATGAATAAGGAATTAATATGTTTTATATTATTAAATTTTATTCAATTTATATATATTCATATTTAATATATATTATTATTTCTATTTATAATTAAAATGCACACTCACACATATATTAATCTATTTAATTTTTGTTATTAATTGTTTTATTAAAAACGTTTTTAATAATTTTTTATATTTATTCATTTTTAAAAATTTTGAATGATTATTATAATTTATTCACTTTTAGTTTTATTTATTTATTAGTATTTATACATTTTACATATCTATATATAATATATATTATTTAATAATATTTATAATATATGTTTTTAAATTAAATTTATTCATTTTTATCTATAATTATTTATTTAATAAAACATTCAATATTTTATTTGATGAATTATTTAATTTTACATATCTATATATTTTAAATATATTGTTTAATAATATATATAATTTATATATATATGTATATTCATTTTATTAATTTTCAGCAATACTTATTTAGTTGATAAAACTGTAATTTTTTTTAATTTTATCAATTTTATTTTTTATTTGTTTAATTATTTCATTTTATTCTGGACCGTTATCAGTGATAAAAATACAGTACTGATAAATGGAACCATTATTCATCGATAAAAATAAAGCACTGATAAATGATACCTTTTATCAGTGTCACAAAATAGCGCTGATAAAGGTTACCCTTTGTCAGATCTTTTTTTAGCCCTAATAATGGGAATCTTTATCAACACTTTTTTCCAGCTCTAATAAAGGTCGATTATATTAAATTCAAATTTTTAATTAGTTTTTCTATCTAATGGTTTTCATACACGTGGAGAAATCAGTAAAAATGACTGGGTTGAGTCATATATAGCCGCTAGTAATGGAAAAGATTGAGCCACAACAGGCATACCCATGTCAGACTCATGAATGTGGTCATGAAGCTCAAAGATAACGTAGAGGACTTTGGTTTCTTGTAGATGGATTATTCAATTCATGTGATGGTTGAGGTCACATAGAATTTCATTTCCCCACTCAACGTGGAAGGGGGGGGGCAGAAAACTGATGGAACACCATAGAGGAGGCAACATCGTGATCATGGTTTTCCCAGCACTGGGCCAAGGTAGCCTCTAGAGAGGTGTCACTAGAATATGAAAAGGTGTATATTTTCATTTAGGATTTGTTGTTGGTGGACGATGTTATGATAAACTTCCACCACCACTTCCATGAGGCCGTCACCATGCTTTGGGAGCTAGCGATTGGGGTTGCAGGCATCTTCAGGCTATATAATCTTATGTCCCATTTTCTCATGAGAAGACTAGAGGTATAATATATGTTTTCTATACTCTTTAATTAGTAAAATTATACATAGGTGTGTGTAACTACTTCAGGTCCTTACTCCTGTTCTGAGAGTGTGAGCTCTATATTGAGACTTTAACCCTATAGGTTTGGATTGAGGTTCATACATGGAAGAATTCATTAGTATCAATTATCTATCATCATTTTGATCTATCATGTGGTGGAGAGAGTTTCTTGTGGTCCCTCATGCTCATCATTATGAAACCATATAATTTCATCTTAGGTACGAATGAGTTTTCTATGATCTGAGCTCATATTGACTCTCACACCAAATGAGTTAGATTCCTTCAGAAAAATAAGATGATATTCTCATTTTTGGTCAAGGGAGATCTCATGAAAGAGTGAGTGGTTCTTGTGAATAAGAATCTAAAACTCATTATCCACTAGTTATAAGTTTTATACTTTATCATAGTGGGCTCCTCAAGAACCTAGGTTTCTTTAGTTGTGGAGGATTATATGGATTTCTTCCCTATGTAAATTCTAACACTACCTCTAGTGTGAAAGATTGGGTTCTTCATCTAAATTCACCATGGTTCCACTCCAATATCTTTTTAGGAATATCTAAGGACGCGTAATGTGCATCACGATTTGATGGTGAAGTTGAAATAACTTCGAGATAAGGGTTTTATTAGACTTAGTTTGCCCCCCATGCATCTTTAGTTTTGTTCTTGAAAAATTTTTATGGGAGGTTATTGAATTTTCTTTATTATATTTGAATGAACTAGGAAAAATAATTAAAAATTATCACATTCCAATTATTGATGATATATTCCATCAGTTAGGAGCAGTGAGATGATTCTCCATGATAGAGCTTTGATCTGGCTACTTCCAATTGAGGGTCTATGAGGAATATATTCTTAATCGGGAATTCTAATTTCTCAACAAACATTATATGTTCTTTGTGATACCTATCATTGGGAATAATTCACCCACTATGTTTTTGGATTTGAAGAACTGGATATTCCATCCATTCATTGTCCAATTGGTGTTTTTATTCATTGATAACACACTCATCTACTCCACATCGGAGGAGGGGCATGCATGGCACTTCAGGATACTCCTAGAATTGCTTAGGGATCAATAAATTTATATTAATCTCAAAAAGTACTTATTATAGGTCCATGATCTTCTCTTTTTGGGGTATACCATTTTTATCAACGATTAATTGTGGACCGAGGGAATATTGATGTAGTGCTTTCTTATGAGCCCCCCAAGATCTTGTCTTAAGGGCATAGTTTTAATTTATTGGTGGGGTACAATAGGGGATTCATGGTAGAATTCTATAAGAATTTGGCCCCTATGACCTCCCTGATATTGAATTAAATGTTTTTTACTATCAATGTGTTGTGTCATAGAGTTTTTATGGATTTTCAGCTATGTATGACTAGTACTCATGTTTTAACACTATCATAATATGGTGTGGAGTACGTAGTGTATTGAGGTTCCAATTGAGTTGTGCTCGACTGCATGTTGATTTAGAGTAGGGTAGTGACCTCATATGTGTTGTGGTATTTGAGGCCCCATTAACATAACTACTTGACTCACAACTATGAGTTGTCTTTGGTATTTTTCACTTCGAGGATGTGGAGACACTATATTTTGGGAGAGAACTTTATTATATACTCAGACCATCAGAGTCTCATATTAATCTTCCCTGAGAGATATAAGAACATACGATATACGTGTTGGTTGGAGATGCTACAAGGCTATTACTTTGAAACAGTCTATACTCTTCGTGAGGACAACTTGGTGGTAGATATCATTAACAGGAAGTCCCATAATCATCTGGTGGAGGATGTGTCTTAGTAGTTAGATTACTTGTAGGTTCCCCAAGTGTAGAAGAGGGGTGCATCTTATCTTCAGTATATGGTGTTGACTCCACTTCTTCTCTAGTGCATGAGGGGGGCTTAGATAATAGGCATCTACTATGAGGCCCTTCATGAAAATTTATCCTCCATATATTTAATAGAAGGATTCTATGAATGAGTGAGTCACATAATCATTTTCTAAGGATTAATGATGGTTTTGATCAAATTATGAGAGGAGGGTATGATGGATTTTAAAACATCTATTTTTTATATATATCGGTGTATAAAAGATGTATAGAGTCAATCAGTGGTAGTTTTGGCGCTCTATCATGAGGAAAATATTTGATGATTTTGTCTCTCAATGTACCATAGGAATGTTGGTGAAGGTTGAGGAGAGGGTTCGAGAATGTTTTTGATGGTATCTTGAGATCTCCGAGTGGAAATTAGATTGAATATCCTTGAGATTTTTTATAGATATTCCATAGTTAGTGATATGACATGATTAAATTTGGGAAGTATTTGACTAACTTTCCATGTCAATTCACTTCCTTCCTTTGAGGGAAAATAGTATGGTGGAGAGTTTAGGGTCATTGTATGTGCATGTGATTTTCCATCGTCCTTGGGTCCCGTCGACCATTGTCTCTGACCATGATTCCGGGTTCATGTCATGACTGTGGGGAGGCATGCAGCAGGCATTTAGGGACCAATTGAGGATGAGTATGTCCATTCACCCCATGATTTATGGGTTGACAAAGCCCAATATCCTTGTGTTGGAGTATATGCTGAGGTATTATATGATATATTTTTTACAAAGAAATTAGGATCACTAATAACTAATAGAGATTTCTTATAATAATATCTGTCAATATATAATCAGAATGGAACCTTTCAAGGCCATATATGGGATACCATGAATGTAAAACTTTTTCTGGACTATGATCAATGAGAAATATATTATTAGGAAAAAAATAATGTAAGTGATGATGGAGATAATCCAGGTGATCCATGAGTGGAAGATGACAACCTAGAGCTAACAAATATCTTATTTAAATTGATTTCAAAGGCCCCACATATTTGATTAGGGAGACTAAATATTCCTAAGAGTTTCACTATGATGAGTAATATAGAGATTAGTATGGGGTTCCAATCTATCCATGAGGGTTATTGGGCTTTTTGAGATATAAAATGTGGTGAGCTTTCTTACCACCAAGACATATCCCTATAGTTAGAGTGGGTGTGTGATTTCTTCCTCATGTCATATATTATGACAATGATGAATGTGACTATAAATGGTATTGATAGGGGTGGGCTACAAATCATGGATGAATTATCCTTCAATGAGTACTTGGGGGTGATTGGGGATCTGTAGGAGAGGACCCTGTGTGGATGGAAAAATACCTTGGTTCGTGTGTTGTTGACTTATGCGAGTTTGTAAGAATGTACCTTGGTGTGGGAGAGCTATATGTAGGCTCATTATCCGCACATTTTTGTTTAGTTTGTTCTTTTTTAGGTATGAAATGTTTTGAATGAGGTAATAATGTAGAGACTCTATTTTTTTTGAATTTTACGGAGTTTAAAAATATTAAAGAATATATTTGGAGGTAGGTGCTTTGACGAAGAGATTTTCCATGGGTGGATAATTGAATAATTAATTTTATAAAATTATTAAATGTATTTATAACATGAATGATTTGTTTTTCATAAATAATGGAATATATCTAGAATGGTGTCCATAATGAAAATATCATACCATGGTTGAATTTGTAGCGTGGGGTTTACCATAGGTTCTACCTAATAATGGTCGGTGCTAGACGTCTTGTTGAGGTAATCATCGGAGTGTTTATTTAATTAAAATAAATAAATATATTAGTTCTCTATTTTGTTAAAAAAACAAATTAAATTCTCTATAATATCCTATCATGTTGATTTTATAAGGGTTAGATGTATAACCCATTCTTGATCATAGAGGAGGAGAGAATTATTCATTGGAAGATCATCATCGAATGACGATCAACGACTAAATCAGGGTTAATCGAGAGACAACGAACACAGCATATATTCCCCATTATTGGAAAACATGTTCTTCCCCAATGATTGATCCATAATTGAGGTATGTATTTTGAATTAATTTTTCATCCCTCGATTAAATTTTTGATCATTAATTTTAGAAATCTTTTGATGATCTATGATTTAGTTTCCATTCACAAGATACCAATTCTGGTAATTTAAAATATTGATTTAATTTTATCTTCTACACCATGAAATCACCACTAAAAACCATTATTCTATTATTTCTATCGAATAAATCATAGGAAATGATGATATTTAATATATTATTATGCATTTTCCCACCTGTTGGTTGAGTTTTTCATCATTTGACCATGGGGTCACGATTCAACTATTTCTGAGATGATTTGAGTGGAGATGAAACCCCTAGATCCTTAGTGGATGTGTGAAAAACATATCAGAGTATTATAGATGAATCAGAGAGGATTTAAGGTATTTTTAATGTTTTTATAGATCCAACATATAATGATGTGATAATATCGACATGGGAGGCATACAAGATGCATGATAGACCATCACAAGGGTTTGGGATCTAATTTTCAACCATTAGAGAGAAAAAATAGATGGACAAAGGCAAAACAAATGAGTTTTCGTCCATTGAAATGAAATAAATGTGGTGGATTACATGGATCTAGAATTGGAATGAAAGATCTAGAAATTCAGGGAAAATATTGACTACACAACATGTACTGAAATGAATATAAGCCATGTAGTCACTTGGATGTAGTAGTTAGGGTTTCAAGAAAAAGATAAGGATCAAAAACCATGTGGATGAGCCACAGGATGTGTGACACTCCCTGGGTAGCCCGGACATGTGCTAGATGTGAATTTCTAGTACCTCATTTGAGGGGACACGTTTTCTAGTCTGGGAGTACATGGCCATGTGACGGTACCAGAGCACGGTATGGTACATGACCAGGTAGACGATATGGCTTGAAATATATGTTCTTGACTATGAACACATAGGTAGGACTCAAGTAGCTAAGAAACATTGTGTGGTATCTATACACACCATTTATGGTGATATGTAAACCAAGTTGTGTCCATATGAGATAGGTTCTGATGATGAGGTGGGGTCACATGTCATGTGGAACCCCACACACGCCATGTAGTTACCTTTATAAATTATTTCTCTCATATATCCTTAATTTGGGCACAAATTTTGGACTATGAGTAGCATATCCAGAGTGTTATTCTACAAATAATGTTATAGTAGAATAGTTAGTGGATCTTGAGATGCGGTGTGAGATGTTCAATGTAACACCCGAGACTTTTATGAGAAATATTTTGTTTTTAAATAATCATAGGAATCTTTCACTACACACAACACTAGATTGACTTGCTTTACATGCAATTGCGGCCTTCCTCGATAGCTTGCGTCGTACGTAATAAGGAGTTTCACTAAACAACGATATTCTATTAAAATATTATTAAAACTAGCTGTTATGAATAGTAATAACCACTTTCTGAAATTTTATAAATTTTATTTTTCAAAATGGACATCATTTTTGGATTCAGAATATCGAAATTAGCCTAGGGTGAAAATTTGGTATTTTTCTGAAAACTTTCAATTTTTGATGAATAGTGAAACCACTAAGTGGTAGTTAAAAAAACTGAATTCTCCATAAAACATAATTTTACCGCTTCTGTGAGTGGAATTTCGAAAATCCGAGAGACACGGTTAATAGCAAGGACTAAAATATGGTTCAATGAGATGAAAATAATTTTTGGTGAATAGTAACTTTTTACTTTTTTTACCACGGTTAAAAGTAAATAGGGTAATTTAGGGTAAAAATGATATTATTATTACCTTAACACATGTCATAATTCTCTTGGATAAGTTTAATTAGACCAAAAACAACCTTAGGAATAAAATATGACCATTTAGGCCGACTTGGATTAGATTAGGACATTTATTAATTATTTATTTACAGAAGGGTTAGAATAGTCAAAATCAAAGCTTAATAAGTAAATCATTTTTAATATGGGGTTATACATAAGATAAATTCGACTATAAATATTCCATAGAAATATAAACAAATTTTATACATAATGGTATTTTATTTGTAATTTTTAGACATTAAATAATTTAATTTATTTATGACACAACGATGATGCAGTAATTATCTTATTAATAAAATATTGACATAATTGATGTTATAAATACCTAAATAAATTTAAATTGAGACTTTTTATGAACTACAAGAATTTTATAGGTTAATATGACCTTTTATTATTGATTTAATGAACTTGGTTCGAAAAAATAATTCTGTTATGATTTTCACAAAAATCAATTACTAAATAGTGTCAAAATTGACATAAAATAGTTTTTAAAACAAATATTATATTATTAATTGTTATTTTATTCCTAAAAATCTAAGGATCGGACATATGAGTTATATAAGGTTATATATATTAATAATAAACAACTTGGGGTTCGTTTGGCATGATATAGTACGTTTATTAACCTTATAGTGTAAGAAAACAAGAAGACATGGTAAAAGTTAAATTATCTAACATAAAGTTAAATCTAAATGATAAGTTTAAAATTGATACCTAAACTTGTCTAAATTCTATTGTATGAGAGGATTTCGACCCCTACCCACATTATCTTCGAAATATATCAATTTGGAGCTATTAATAACCGCATTTGACTTTATAATAAAATAATATTTTTAGTTATTCCAAAGGTGCCCCTCTCCTCCCTTATAAAAGGGAACCTCCTCCCTCTCTTCCTCACATCACTTTGATCCTTCAAGCTCGGCAGCCCCTACCAATTTATTCTCTCCACTTCCCTAGAGACATCCTAGAGGTCCTGGTCTTCTTCAAAGACCATGTTTAGTGCCCTAAAAGGAAGTCTCAAAGAAGCGCTTCAAAGAAGAGGTAATGTCCATTACCGATTATTTCATCTTTATTTCTTCTTCCACTTCTTCTTCATTAGTTGTTTCATTATGAAGAAATAACATCAGTATCACTCATATACTTATATGTTATTATAAGTATGAAACAACCCTATTTCACCATCTATCCATCCTACGGAAAACGGAATCACCGCGCGTGCGTACGTACGGAATACCGTCTCCACGCAGTGGTGTAATCTATTTTCCACCACCACCTTACATGGATGGGTATAATTTTTTAAATAATGACTATATATGATCATTGTAAAGATATACTGATTATGAAATAGTATAAATACACTCCAATATAATTCCACAATCATGGGAACGATATCATCACTCGTGCGTATGTACGGAATACCATCTCCACGATGTGATGCGACTCGTTCTACATGATCTTCATTGAATAATAATTATATAAATGAATTGAATGAATGAATATGATATATATTACACTAGTTCCATTCTGTAAATGAGGTATCTATAACCTAAAAAGAAAAATAAGAATTTATTCGACAAAACATGCATAAGAACAAAGTGTATTAAACACCCGAATAACAGTTAATAATGAAATATTACTAATAAGAAGCTAAGAATATGACCATATATGATATCATAAAAATAAGTATGATTCTGGAATAAGTCAATAAAATTATTTAAATAATTATACAGGAGGTTAGGACACTTACGAAGCAAATTGGACATAAGGTAAGGAAAATATCACAATATCATTTTTATCCGAGATTGTTTATACTTTGAAATTTACTGGGGTGTATTTTATCATCCACATCCATGTTTCCTCAATATGTATTATTTATATCCTTCTACAATAGTTAATATCCAATATTACCCTTTGGTGAGTTTTTAGTAAATGATATGAAAGGAATCTTTTGTCGTTTTTCGTACGACGTACTTTTTGACTTTTTCGACAAAAGTACGAGAAGAATGTTTTTTCTAACTTATACGACATGAATGGATTTTTTAAAAAAAATTTCCAAGAAGCTTCCTTTAAAAATTTTCATGTTTATTTTTAATCAACTTCTTTTTGTTTAGAATTGTATGACATTTAAATAATGGAAAATGTTTTGAAGTAGAAAGGATATTTTCCTCAAGAATGGAGTACAAGTGTTTTATCAAAATTATTTTCCATCTAAGCTAATAAAGGGTTCTGTTTCAGTCCCTATTATTACATTGATTTGATTTTTTTGTGATGGAATTATTTTTATGAATTCTTTTATCTTATATGAATTGTTTTATGATGTCATGATGTTTAAGATTCCCATTTTTATTACATGGGTTATGCTATGATGTATGGTTGATGATTTTGTGGCACACATAAGAATGGTATCATTATGAGATGGTTGGGACCCATATCTCCATCCAATGCATTGGGTAAAGATTTTATATCTCATGAGATAGACATGGCTGGAACGGAAGGTTATACCGGTTCAGTGAAACAGGACTGAAACGAGGAGTGAACTCAGTTCAGAAATGGACTTTGTCCACTAAGATATTCTTGGAAATGAGTCTTGACTAATAAGAAATGATTCTTTATGATTATGTGTGTATGCCAAAAAGTTTCATGTTTTACGTTATGATTATTGGGATTCCATTTCACTACTATGATTTATCCCATGTTATGAAATTATGCTCTCTTTTGCAGGTTAAGATTTCCAAAAGTTATGAATATGATGTGATTGATATTTCTTTTGTTTACCCTTACTGAGCATTTGAGCTCACTCTTTTGTATGTTTTCTTTACAAAGGTCAGGAAGAAGGTTATTAAGTAAGATACGCCAAAAGGGACTATAGATATGATGAAATTAATGAGAGACATTGTAGACGCTTTATGAACCAGTTGTTATGTTTCCCGGTTTCTATTGACACTATAACTATATAGTCCTTTCCTGGTTTTGTTATATGTTGTAATAAGTGTGCTTTAATTTCGAAGTAATAACAATGTATGTAAAGTATGGGTCATTATAGTTGGTATCAGAGGAAAGGTATAGTCAACCATTGGAAACTAGGATGTGAAAGCCTTAGTAAGAACCCTAAGGATAATTCTAATCATAGAACACAATCTTAGTGTTCTAGAGATGGTAATGAATAACCTAGGATAAGACCTTAAGTGTGAAATTTTATTCTTGATTATGTGGTTTTCCTATTATAATTTATGTTGCTCACACTATTCGTCTTGGTTTTAGTCAATGGTTGGAACCCTAAAGAACCGTGTTAATGCGGAATACGATGGGCAACGCAATGATTGTCCCCATGAGCAACCAAACATTATAGGAGCTAGAATGCAAAATCTTGTATCCATGCTCACACAACTTTCTCAAGCTATGAATCATGCAGGACTTCCAAACGAGCAAAGGAAGGAGAAACATTCTGTTGAATCCTTCATGAGGAAGCGTCCACCTTCTTTTAGTGGGTCTACAGATCCCTTAGTTTCTGAACAATGTATTAGTACTACTGAAAAGATATTTTTAGTTCTTCAATGTTTTGAACATGATAAAGTCATCCTAGCAGTTTATCATTTGGAAGGAGATGCTGATCAAAGGTGGAATCTTTTTAAGAATATGAGGCAAAGGGATGAAATTGAGTCCATGGAATGGGACGAGTTCAGGAACTTATTTTTCAATAAGTACTTCCATTGTATTCTCCGAACAAAGATGGAGAAGGTGTTTCTTGAACTGAAGTAAAAGGACAATGAATCAGTTGGTACCTATGAAGAAAATATTACAAGACTTGCAAGGTACGCTTCTGGTATTATTATCCAACCTGAGAGTAAGATCAATCGATTCTTTAGTGGCTTAAAAACAAGTCTTTGAAGGGCCTTAGCCATAAAGTACTTCAATAGATATGAGGAAATCGTTCGATGTGCTCTCAAAGTTGAGATGGAGAATGGAGTAACCCATCAGTCATATGGGTTTGATAAGAAGAGTAAAATGGAATTCAAAGGAAAATCTAAAGAGCACACTGAAAAGAAGATGAGCTTCCCCTTATGCTCAAAGTGTGGAATGAAACATGGAGGGAGTTGTCTTAAAGGGACAAGTAAATGTTTCAAATGTGGAATGGAAGGTCATCGGGCATTTGAATGCCACGATGATGGTAAGAAGATGTCTAATGATGCAAACAAAGGAAGGGATACACAGAATGAACCTACTACATTTCAATGTTTCAAGTGCAAGGAGATGGGGAATTATGCCAATAAATGCCCTAATCCAAGGGTTGATGATGATGGTCGACGTCAACAAACTCTTAAGGCTAAAGGAAAAGGAAAGTCACATGCAATTTCTATCAGCGATGTGGAGTACGATAACGATGTGGTGAAAGGTACACATACCATCCACTCTAAAGTAGAAAATGTTTTATTTGATTCTGGATCCACCCACTGTTTTATTTCTGATGAATTTTCTAAGGGTATCACCGTATTACCTCAATAATTAGATGTTGAGTTAGCTGTGACAACACCTAATGGCACAACAGTCGCACCAAAAGTATATAATTCATCCCCGATTGAAGTTTGTGGGAAAGTTCTTCCTGCAAATCTTGTTATCCTCCCTATAGTGGAATTTGATGTGATTCTTGGCATGGATTGGATTTCTTTATATGGAGCTCATATCAATTTCCAAAGAAGGGAAGTCACATTTCATATTCCAGATCAATCTATGATCGTCTATCGATGCAAGGATGAACATAACCTTCCAGTGGAAATTTATTCCATATTATGGGTCTTGATTCCACTAAATGAGGGTTATTTATCTCAAATGGTTGGTGAGAAACTCACTATTAATAATATGCCCATTGTACGAGTGTTTGATGATGTCTTTCCAGAGTAATTTCCAGGTCATCCACCAAATCGTGAAGTTGAGTTTTCAATAGAACTCGTACCAGGTGCATTGCCTATTTCAAAGACACGTTATATAATGGTCCCAATTGAGTTGCCGGAATTGAAGAAGTAACTCCAAGGGAATCTTGATAAGGGATTCATACACCCTAGTGCGTCACCTTGGGGAGCACCTGTTCTATTTGTTAAGAAGAAATATGGATCATTGAGACTCTGCATTGATTATCGAGAACTTAACAAGATCACTATCAAGAACAAATATCATCTCCCACACATTGATGACTTATTTGACCAACTACACGGAGCTCAATACTTTTCCAAGATTTATATTCGTTCAGAGTATCATCAATTAAGGGTCAAAAGGGAGGATATACCAATGATGGCTTTTCATACAAGGTATGGACACTATGAATTTATAGTGATGCCATTTGGTCTTAATAATTCCCATGCTATCTTAATGGATCTGATGAATATAGTCTTTAGATACTATCTTGATCAATTTGTGGTAGTCTTTATAGACGATATTCTTGTCTATTCAAAGAGAAAGGAAGAACATGAAGATCACTTGAGAATTATATTGAAGACCCTGAGAAAGGAGAAGCTTTATAGAAAATTTACCAAGTGTGAATTTTGGCTTCAAAAAGTTTCATTTTTGGGTCACATAATCTCAAAAGAGGGGATATCTGTGGATCCAGCAAAAAAGATGTTATCGAAAGATGGTCAAGACTAACAACAGTTACTGAGATCCGAATGTTTCTTGGTTTGGCTGGATATTATCTTCGTTTTGTGAATGATTTTTCACGATTATCTAATCCACTAACCAAGTTGATTCAGAAAGGAGTTAAGTTTGTCTGGACGGAGGAATGTGAAGAGAATTTCAAGGAGTTGAAAAGAAGGTTATCCAGTGCCCCTCTGCTCACACTGCCTTGTAGTGGAGAATGGTTTGTGTTCTATAGTGATGCATCCAAGAAGGGATTAGGGTGTGTTCTTATGCAAAATGATATGGTGATAGCTTATGGCTCACGACAGTTGAAAATCCATTAGAAAAATTACCCAACTCATGATTTGGAGTTAGCTGCGGTAATCTTTGCATTAAAGATTTGGAGGCATTATCTTTATGGAGAAAGGTGTGATATTTATACTGATCATAAAAGTTTAAAGTATATTTTCACACAAAAGGAGCTGAATATGCGCCAATGAAGATGGTTGGAGCTGATTAAGGATTACGACCGCTCAATTCATTACCACCCTGGGAAATAAAACAAGGTGGTAGATGCATTAAGTCGACAAGACCATGCCCGTTTATCCATGATGAGGATAAAAAAGATAAAATATTTAGGGATTTACAAAGGATGGATCTTAGAATTATAATGGAAAGGGAAAAATCGTATCTTTCTCAAATGAATGTTCAACCATCTATACATGTGAAGATTAAAGAGGCATAGAAAGAATATGTAGAGTTACAAGAGAAGGTGAGAAATATTCCTGAATTCAACCTTGATTGTGATGGGATAATAATGTTCAGGAATCGGGATTGTGTTCCTCCCATCCCTGAATTAAAGAAGGAGATGCTGGATGAGGCTCAGAGTTCTTTATTCTCTATTCATCCTGGAAGCACGAATATGTATAGGGACCTAAAAGAGTACTTTTGGTGGGATGGCATGAAAAGAGATGTTGCTGAATATGTCTCTCGATGCTTGGTTTGTCAGCAAGTTAAAGCTGAGAGAAAGAAGTCTAAGGGGATGTTACAACCATTACCCATACCTGAAGGGAAATGGGAAAACATAACTATGGACTTTTTCACAGGACTTCCTAAAACATCCAAAGGCAATAATTCTATCTGGGTAATAGTTGATCGTCTTACAAAGTCCTCACACTTCATTACTATTAGAGAGGATTTCTCTCTGGATCAGCTTTCCAGGATATATGTAATGGAAGTGGTAAGATTGCATGGAGTACCACTTTCTATTATATCTGATCGGGATCCGAGATTTACCTTGATGTTCTGGCTAAGTCTTCAGCATACTCTGGATACAGAGTTGAGTTTCAGCACTGCTTATCATCCTCAGACAGACGGTCAGTCTGAGAGAACAATTCAAACTCTAGAAGAGATGTTGAGATCTTTCTCTATGGATTTTAAAGGTGGTTGGGATCAACACCTACCTTTGGTATAATTTTCTTATAATAATAGCTTTCACTTTAGTATTCAGATGGCTCCTTATAAAGCTCTATATGGAAAGAAATGCTGGACTCCAACTTACTGGGATGATGTTGGGGAAAGAAAGCTATTAGGACCTGATCCTGTTGATGAGATGGCAGAAAAGGTCCGATCTATTCAACGACACATAAGAGTAGCTTAGAGTCGAAAGAAAAGTTATGTTGAGAACCGAAGAAAAGACCTAGAGTTTGAAGTGGGTGATAAAGTGTTCTTACGAATATCTCCCTGGAATAGGGTTATGAGATTTGGAAAGAAGGGGAAGTTGAGCCCTAGATATATCGGTCCTTTCGAAATACTGGATCATGTTGGAAAGGTTGATTACCGATTGTCGCTTCCACCGAATCTCTCTCAAGTTCACGAAGTGTTCCATGTATCTCTCTTGAGAAAGTACATACTTGATCCTTCACATGTACTCAGCTCAGTAGTTGTACCACTGGAGCAAGATCTTTCTTATGTAGAACAACCGATTGAGATTATAGATCCTGGCGAAAAAGTCCTACGAAACAAGACCACTCGCTTGGTAAAAGTTTTATGGAGGAACCACCAGTTAAAAGAAGCTACATGGGAGCTTGAGAATATGATGAGTGAGAGGTATCCTTATCTTTTTTACAAAGTGACGAATTTCAAGGGGAAAATTCATTTTAAGGGGGGTAGAATGTAACACCCGAGACATTTATGAGAAATATTTTGTTTTTAAATCATCAAAGGAATCTTTCACTACACACAACACTAGATTGACTTGCTTTACACGCAATCACGGCCTTCCTCGATAGCTTGTGTCGTACACAATACCGAGATTCACTAAACAACGATATGCTATTAAAATTTTATTAAAACTAGCCGTTATGAATAGTAATAACCACTTTTTGAAATTTTATAAATTTTATTTTTTAAAATGGACTTCATTTTTGGATTCGGAATATTGAAATTAGCCTAGGGTGAAATTTTGGTATTTTTCTGAAAAAATTCAATTTTTGATGAATAGTAAAACCACTATGTAGGAGTTAAAAAAACTGAATTCTTCATAAAACATAATTTTACCGCTTCTGTGAGTAGAATTTCGAAAATAAGAGATACATGGTTAATATCAAGGACTAAAATGTTGTTCAATGAGATGAAAATATTTTTTGTTGAATAGTATCTTTTTACTTTTTTTACCACGGTTAAAAGTAAATAGGGTAATTAAGGGTAAAAATGATATTATTATTACCTTCACACATGTCCTAATTCTATTGTATAAGTGTAATTCGACCAAAAACAACCTTATGAATAATATATTCCCATGTAGGCCCACTTGGAATGGATTAGGACATTTATTATTAATTTATTTAAAGAAGGGTTAAAATAGTTAAAACCAATGTTTAATAAGTAAATCATTTTTAATATGGGGTTATACATAAGATAAATTCGACTATAAATATTCAATAGAAATCTAACCCAATTTCCTATATAATGTTATTTTCTTTGTAACTTTTAGACATTATATATTTAATTTATTTATGACACAATGATGATGCTGAAATTATCTTATTAATGAAATATTGACATAATTGATGTTTTAAATACCCATATAAATGTAATTTGAGACTTATTATGAATTACACTAATTTTAAAGTTTAATAAGACATGTTAGTATTGATTTAATTAACTTTCTTCGAACTAATAATTCTGTTATTAGTTTCACAAAAAAACAATTACTAAATAGTGTCAAAATTGACATAAAATAGTTATCAAAACAAATATTATATTATTAATTGTTATTTTATTCCAAAAAATATAAGGTTTGGCCAAATGACTTAGATAAGGTTATAAATATTAATAATAAACAACTTGGGGTTCTTTTTTATTGATATAGTATGTTTACTAACCTTATAGTGTAAGAAAACAAGAAGACACCGTAAAAGTTTAATTATATAACTTAAAGTTAAATCTAAATGATAAGGTTAAAATTGATACCTAAACTTGTCTAAATTATACTGGATGAGAGGTTTTTGATCCCTACCCACCTTATTCTCGAAATAAATCAATTTGGAGCTATTAAAAACCGAATATGACTTTATAATAAAATATTTTTTTAGTTATTCCAAAGGTGCACCTCTCCCCCCTTATAAAAGTGAACCTCCTCCCTCTCTTCCTCACACCACATTGAGCCTTCAAGACCAGCCAAAACCTTCCAATTTCTTCTCTACACTTTTCTAGATACATCCTAGAGGCCCTGGTCTTCTTCAAAAGCCAATTTTAGTGCCCTAAAAGGAAGTCTCAAAGAAGCGCTTCAAAGAAGAGGTAATGTCCGTTACCGATTCTTTCATCTTTATTTCTTCTTCCACTTATTCATATTTAGTTGTTTCATTATGAAGTAATAACATCAGTATCACTCATATACTGATATGTTATTATAAGTATGAAACAACCCTATTTCACAATCTATCCATCCTACGGAAAACGAAATCACCGCGTGTGCGTATGTATGGAATACCATCTCCACGCCGTGGTGTAATCTATTTTCCACCACCACCTTACTTGGATGGGTATAATGGTGTAAATAATTACTATATATGATTATTGTAAAGGTATATTTATTCTGAAATAGTATATGAACACTCCAATACAATTCCACAATCATGGGAAAGATATCATCACTCGTGCGTACGTACGGAATACCGTCTCCACGATGTGATGTGACTCGTTCTACCTGATCTTCATTGCATAATGATTATATAAATTAATTGAATGAATGAATATGATATATATTACAAAATTTCCATTCTGTAAATGATGTATCTATAAACTAAAAATAAAAATAAGAATTTATTCGACAAAACACGCATAAGAACAATGTTTAATAAACACCCGAATAACAGGTAGTAATGAAATATTACTAATAAGAAGCTATGAATATGACCATATATGATATCATAAAAATATGTATGATTCTGGAATATGTCAATAACATTATTTAAATCATTATACTGGAGGTTCGGACACTTATGAAGCAAATTGGACCTATGGTAAGGAAAATATCACAATCTCATTTTTATCCGAGATTTTTTATACTTTGAAATTTACTGGGGTGTATTTTATCATCCACATCCATGTTTCCTCAATATGTAATATTTATGTCCTTCTACAATAGTTTATATCCATTTTTACCCTTCGGTAAGTTTTTAGTAAATGATATGTAAAGAATCTTTTGTTGTTTTTCGTACGAGGTGCTTTTTGACTTTTCCGACAAAAGTAAGAGAAGAATGTTTTTTTAACTTATACGGCATGAATGGATTTTTAAAACATTTTTTCCAAGAAGCTTCCTTTACAAATTTTCAAGTTTATTTTTAATCAACTTCTTTTAGTTTATAATTGTATGACATGTTAAGAAAGGAAAATGGTTTTGTAGTAGAAAGGATATTTTCCTCAAGAATGGAGTTCAAGTTTTTTATCAAAATTATTTTCCATCTAAGATAATAAAGGGTTCTGTTTCTATCCCTATTATTACATTGATTTGATTGTGTTGTGATGGAATTATATTTATGTATTCCTTTATCTTATATGAATTGTTTTATTATTTCATGATGTTTAAGATTCCCATTTTTATTAAATGGGTTATGCTATGATGTATGGTTTATGATTTTGTGGAACACATAAGAATGGTATCATTATGAGATGGGTGGGACCTATATATCCCTCCAATGAATTGGGTAAAGATTTTATATCTCATGAGATAGACATGGTTGGAACGGTAGGTTATACCGGTTCAGTGAAACAGGACTGAAACGAGGAGTGAACTCGGTTCAGAAATGGACTTTGTCCACTAAGATAGTCTTGGCAATGAGTCTTGACTAATAAGAAATGATTTTTTATGATTATGTGTGTATGACAAAAAGTTTCATGTTTTATGTTATGATTATTGGGATTTCATTTCACTACTATGATTTATCCCATGTTATGAAATTATGATCTCTTTTACAGGTTATGATTTCCAAAATTTATTAATATGATGTGATTGATATTTCATTTGTTTACCCTTACTGAGCATTTGAGCTCACCCTTTTGTATGATTTCTTTACGCAGGTCAGGAAGAAGGTTATTAAGTAAGATATGCCAAAAGGGACTATAGATATGATGAAATAAATGGGAGAAAGTGTAGATGCTTTATAAACTAGTTGTTTATGTTTCCCAGTTTCAAAAGACACTATACCTATACAGTCCTTTCCTGGGTTTGTTATTTGTTGTAATAAGTGTGCTTCAATTTCGAAGTAATAACAATGTATGTAAAGTGTGGTTCTTTATATTCAATGTATGATTCTTCTTTAGGAAATGATGGTCAATGGAAGTTATCAGGAAGGATTATAAGAATGTTCAGATACTGATGGTACCCATATTAATTGTACAGATTTTCTATCTATGGATATGGAACTCCCCTATCACACCGGGGTGAATGTACTCCGCAGTGTTTGTTTTAATAGATACAATACTACTCAATTGCATCAAGGCATGGGTCCTCTATCAATGGATATGGTACTCCCCTATCGTACTATGGTAAAAGTCCTCAATAATCATTGTTCAGATAAAGATTACACCACCCTATTTCAATAGGGAATGTGACCTCTTTCAATAGATATGGTACTCCCCTATTTTATGTGGGTGAAGGTACACCATACTCATTTTTCATATGTAAATGTTACTCCCCTATTCGGGGTTCAATTCCTCTATCCATGGTGATGGTACTCTGCTATCGTATCGGGGAATAGGTCCCTCATGCTCATTACTCTAGACATAGTTGTGGTACTCCCCTATATTGGAATATATAATCTATATATAGGGTTGGTACTCTCTTATCACACTAGGATACATTTACACCATAATCAACATGTAGATATAGTGATAGTAATCCCCAACATGGGAAAATACCCTCTATCTACCAAGTGGCATCACCCTAATATACAAGGACATAGGTTCTCTATATTTTATTGATTACATACCATAAGGATTTTGAGTAGTGGTGAGGTAGAATACATCCTTATGAACTATTTGGATTGAAATAAAAGATGATGGGGATAGATTATGAACCTTTATAGCTGAAGACTGACTCATTATCTTAAGTCGGGCTGTGAGATAGAGATACACTTTATCTCTCATCTAGGGTTCTTATATGTGTATATAACTATGATGTTCAGTTTCGTTTCTTTATTGATTAATGTTGAGTCGAATACTTCTATTGTTTATCATATTACTCTCTATTCATTTTTTGAGATTCCCTACTAGGTACGTATACAGTCACCCCTATATGGGTTTTCTGACAGCAGTTGTATCTTTTGAAGATGACAAAAATAATGATAGTGATTTAATAAGACCATAAGGATACTCTATTGAATTTTACACATGTGATGGGTAGGTCTTGAAGATCATGAGATGGGCTCTTTTAGATATTATATATTCTATTTTTCCAGTGTCGGTCATCTTTTTGGGGTCATCATGATTTTTTCCCTTTTCATTTTAGATTTCATTATTGTACTATTTTGTACTCCCTTAAGGGTAATACATGCATGTTTTTTTACTCTAGAACAGTGTGTATTTAAATATTACTTTTATATACTTATTTATATATACAGATGAGTGCTTTCATACAAGTAGCTTCTGGAAAGGCCTCACATTTTATTTATTCCTTCTTTGCACTTGTTGTCTTCCCCTAGTATATGGTGGAAGGATTGGGGTTGTGGTGCCCTTTTCTTCATCCACCCATATGGGCCCTAGAGGGTTAGGTTGTTACAAAATTGTAGGTGTAAACTCCATTATTATCATAAATAATTGAAAAATTAGTTTATATTACATAGATATAGTAGTGAACACTCAATATAATTTTGAAACACATATTATTTTAAAAAATCATTTAAACTCAACCTATAAATTAAAATTATTTCCCCATTAAAATTGAATGATATTTTTTACACTATCAAGATTCCAAATCTTATCGTCTTGGTCCCCTATGAAATACAATACAATGTTTATATTCTAACCAATATGAAATTATTGTGTTATCTCAATGAATGGTTATCCTAAATGAAATTTTTATTTATCCCTTTGATTGTTTTATTCAAAAACATAATAATTATATACCTTTTTCCAGTATAATATATGCTATTAAATAGTTTTACTTATCTTTTTTCCATTTTTAATGGTCTATCCAACCATTAACATCCCTTAAATCCATTATGAATGGTCCATCTATTCACCCTTATTTATTGAAATTAACTTTAATACATCCCAACTCGTCAATTTCATTTTCACTCCTATTATCAACTAATTTAAATTAAAAAATTGATACTTATAATGTCATATAATAAAACACCTAAAATTTTTCGATGACACAAATGTATGAAATATTCAGATAAATTGAATTTCTATTCATCATAACAGATACTATAATCACATCTGCCACAATGGTAACTATGATGTTTTTCATTATATTATGTTCAAAACTTTTCCTTTGTGTATAACTTTTAACTATTAATTACCTATACATTGTAATATAAGATATGAAGATTTCGTCCTATGGCTAGCCATCAATATCTTTTTGAAATTAAATTATGGATTTATAGACAACTCTATAAAAATAGAATATAAAAGCATCTTATAAACTATTAATTATGTTTATTTACATACATATAACAGTCCTCGGTCAATTCAAACACCTATGAACTACCTTTTGAGATTAAAAATATTAAATGATCATTAAAATATATATTAAATGTAAATGTGGTCCTACAATTACTCTGTAAAAGTAATTTTAAAGAAATCACTTCTAAAATTTCTTTCTCCCACAAGGAACATGATGTGAATTGATTTTTTTACCAATATTATCAACCTTAGATATATAGTTGATGAAAAATTCAATGGATTCAATAAATATATATCACAATTCAATAAATACATCTCATATAAATTGAGTTTTAATGTACCCTTTCATCAAATTTGTATACCATTAATTGGAGTACATCCATATGCAATGTACATGACAAGATAGTCTAATCTCTTTAATCAAGTAAATCATCAAGTTAACCATTATATAAAAGAATGATACCGGGAATAAAAATTATTATTAGAATAATATGTTAACAATTTCCTTTTACATAGAAGAAATTTTATAGTGTTTATAACTTTACAACATAAAATTTTGAAAAAGATGAGAATCCTAGATCATATGTTTCTGAAATATTTAAGTAGAACAAATATAAATCTATAATAATTAAATCTCACATAATAACATGATATTAATGTGATTTTAAACCCTTTAACACAAAATTAGGTATCAAAATAATTTTATTTATCTTTTTAAATACCCCCTAAATTATTACACCATTAAGGATGTTTAAAAACTGAAAACCTTATGTAATGGAATTATTGTAATAAATTAGAGGAAGAAAAGTATATATTTTACCCTTTCCTGGAACCAAATCATCACATATCCACACATTAATAAATTCCAAAAAATACATAATGTTTTCTTTTTGGTCTATTAAGTAATATTTCAATGACACTATCATATACATTTTTTATGTGTGTGAGATCAAGAAAATGTTTTCCAAAAAAATACAAAATAAGAATATAGAAAATTGATATAATTTTCCAACATGTCTTCTTGAGGGTTTCCAAAAAAAATTACCAAAAATGATGAAATGTCCTTTACTTACTCAACTTGTTCATCACCAATGTAATACCCCATATATATAATGGTTACAAAATAAAAGAGGAAAATGATTTTTTGATTTGGTGAATAATTTATTTTTAGAAATGATAATCAAGGTAGGGTTTCGAGAATTTTATTGACCGTAAATTCCATTTTTGGATAGGGTTTGAGGTTTTCTTAGTGACCGAAGTATTGGGATAGAATATAGAGGTGGAAGGGGTTATTGGGGTAGTTGAAAATTATCTAAAGTATCCATTCCTTTTTTGAATAAGGTGTTCATGACAATATGTTTTAGGGTCTGGGGAAAAGCAATTTCCTAATTTGTTCATGGAATGTACCACCTCTTCATGATGTGAAAGGGTGTCTGATATTTTTTTATTTAAAAGAGTGTTAATGAAATAAAACTTCATTAGATGATTTGAGTGTGTGAGAGGGGTCATAAAACATAGACTCAACTCTCCTTCTTCCCCCATCAATCTGAGATGATTCCTGGTGGTTAATGGTAGTGAATTAGAGGATGTCCTTTCTACCATTCTTGGTTTCCTTCATGGACAATATTTTTGTGATGTTTCATTTAGTGGTAAGGTATCTATAACACACCAATGTTTTCTTAGATAGATTAATTTAATGTCATTTATGACTTGTATTGTACACTACACCAAGATTATCTGGCGCTATACACAACATCGTATTAGCATTAAGTATACACAACTCTATTCTTGGCTTATGTGGCACAAAATTTCAAGTTTCTTTGATAGAATTTATTTCACGCAACACTAAGTAGAATTTTTTTTATTGTATAAATGAACAAATACTTGATTATATTATACGTAACTCCAATGTAAGTTTCACTACATGCAATACTGACTGGGATTGTGTTACATGCAAGAGAGACTTTCCTACATAGCTTGTATTGTGCGTAATACCATGTTACACAAAACAAAGATATGTTATTAAAATTTTAAATAACTAGCCATTATGAGTTGTATAAGCCAAATTTTTAATTTTATATAACATTAGCAGTTATCATGCTAATATTATAGAACATGATATGAGAAAAAAAACTAATTTTGGGAAAAAAGAAGTATTATTAAAAAAATACTGGTTTACCAGCTATTGATAGTGCACGTAATTTAAATCTAGTTTTTGACAAATTAATAAGTTCAATTTGAAAAAATAATTTTTTTTGGGATGTGGGTCATAAAAATTTACTTATAATGATTTTTTTATTTTTCTAGTAAAAATAAAATGTTAATAAATAGTGAGAAATACTATATTTTAACTCCAAACTACCTTTTTATCTAATTTATTTATATAGTGATATTATATTTATAATTGGTTTTAACGTGTAATTGGATCAAATTTTTATCATTTAATAAAATTTTATACATTAGAAGTAATTTCACTTTTAAATTGGGCATAAAATCATGTCAATCAGTTGATAGTTATAACTTCATAAAAACCCAGTTTTCTGTTTTAACCACAAGATTTAATTTTAAATTGATTAATGATTTTTTTTAAATTTAGAAAAATGGATTCAATATTTGGAATAAAAAGTTTCAACTTGTGTAAATATGCTCCATTTATGTTTTGAAATTAATAATAATATCATCATTATTTTTTTTCTATGGATAAAAGAGTAAATCTGGTAAATATGGGTTAAAAAAATATTAAAATACCCTAACACATTTTCAATTCATATTGGATAACATATTTCATACCGTAGGTATCCTTGGGTCGATATTGGGACCCCATGGATTCATTTGGATGTGAAAATGACATTATATTAGAATTAATTTAAATTTCTGTTAATTATAACCAAAATATATATTTTACTACATTGTTTATAATATATTCTTATATAAAAGATATATATGTCTATAGATAGTCATTATAAATATAAAAATAATTAAAAAATATTTTAAATTTATATTTAATTATTACACATTAGATAAATATATTTATTTATGACATAATTATGATGTAGTGATTATCACATTAATGAAAGATTTAAATAAATGTTTTTATAAATATTAAAATAAATTTAATAAGAACATTTTGATGTTATCAAAGATTTTTTTGGATGAAATTTACATATTTAGAATTATTTAATTTCTATGGTTTGAAGGAATAATGTTTTTAGGAATTATTTTAAAAATCTATGTATGAATAGTGTCCAAAATTGACATAATTCTTAACATATAACATAAAACAGTATATTAAATGATATTAATTTAATAAAAACATAAGATTAGTCCAAATGGTTAACATAAGTACAAATATGTCAAAAATAAATGTTTGTGGTTCGTTTTACATGATATGATTATTACATTAACCCACAATGTGTAATAACATTAAAACATGGTAAGATTAAAAAGGGATAAATAAGCTTTAAACCAAAAATATAAGGATAAACAAATATTCAAAACTAGTCTAAAAATTATTAGAATATGGGAATTAAAAACAAAATCATCTTATCTTTGAATTAAATATTTTTTTGACAATTTTTAATCAAAAATTAATTTATAATAAATTAATATTTTGACTGTTTCCTAAAGTTCCCCTCTACTCTCTTATAAAAGGGAGCCTCATCCCTCCCCTATTCACTACATTTTGAGCCATAAATCTTAAAAAACCCTACCAATTTCTATTTTAAACATTCCTAGTAACATTCTAGATTTTATGTTGATCTCAAGAGACCAACCCTAGTTCCCTAAGTGAAGATTTAAAGGAGGAACATTGAGGAAGTGGAAATTTCTTCTATCGATCCTTTCATATTTCGTTATTATTCTAATTCCTCTTAATTAGTGGTTTGATTATAAATTATTAACATCAGTATCACTAATATACTGATATTTCATTATAAATGTGAATCAACCATATTTCACCACCTATCGATCCTACAAAAAATGAAATCATCATGCATGTGTATGTATATCTTACTGTCTCCACACTGTGGTGTAATCTATTTTTACCTACCAGCTTACTTGGATTGATATAATGGTGGAAATATAATAGTACATATGATTATTATTACATTATACTAACTATGAGATATTATACAACATCCACTTAAATACCATTCAATAATTATAGAAATGACATCATCGCCCTTGCATACGTACGGCTTACCGTCCCCACGACGTGATGAGATTCATTCTGCATGTTATCCATTAAAAATGATTATAAATTTTATATAATAAATAATAATTAAATATATTAAATTTTAATTCTACTGTATTTATGTATAAATATATACATATTTCATTTAAATACTTCCATTCAATTAAACTAGGAAGTGAAAACAACGTTCATGTGTACGTACGACCTAACGTCTCTATAAACGATGTATTCCATTTCATTTAACTATCTATTATATATATATTTATATAAAGAATATTTATGATATAAAAATCATGTTAAACATTATAGAATTAAATAAATCATGATCTAAGTAATAATATCAAGAATAACAAGTCCCAACATGTATGATAAATAAAATGATTATAACCCAAAATGCTGATTCAGCATTGAATTGACAAATATACGTGTAATATAAAGTCATAAGTAAATAATATATGATATCATAAATATTATTAGCATTATATTAAAAGTTAATAATTTGTTTAGACCCAATATACGAGAGTTTCAGACATATATTGAAGAAATTAGACCTAAGGCAAGGTATAATTTTGAAATCTCATCTTTATTCGAGATTAGTTATAGGTAAGTATTTACTGAGGTTATATTTATAATCCATGTCCATGTTTTGTAAAAATTATTTCATAAAATGTTTATTATTTGTCTATGTTTTTTTGAATCCATTTTACCCATTTTTTTCTTTTACTACTCGGTATGGATGGAATCTTTCTTTTGTTTACTATACAAGGTATTTTTTGACATTTATGACAAAAGTATGAGGATATTCTTTATTTAACTTATAAAACATGAATGGATTTTTATGGTTTCATGACACATTAATTACATGATCTTTAATCTACACTATATCATGTAAATTTTCTACTAAATTAGTTTCTTTTAAAATAGTGCGGCATTTTGAGAAAAGAAAAGGTTTTTAAAGAAGAAAATATATTTTCCTCCATAATTATGTTCAATTGTTTTATCAAAATTATTTTCCATCTAAAATGATGATATTTAAATTGTTATAGGTTTATATACCTATTATTATTATTATATATCATCAATTATTGAATTATATTTTATATGGACAATGTTACGATGTAATGATGTTTAATAATCCCATTTTATTTCATAGGTTATTCTATGATGAATGGTTTATGTTTTTTTTGTCATATGTATGTATGATTTTTTTATGATATGGTGGGACCTATTTTTTAATCCAATGCATTGTGTAATGATTTATATCTCATGAGATAGACATGAATAGAATGGAAAGTAAATCCAGTTCAGTATTGTAGGACAGGAATGGAAAGTAAATCTTGTTCTGTAATATGTGGCTGAAACGACATGAAAACCGAGTTTGGTAATAAACTCTGTCCACTATGATGGTCTTGGAAACCCTTCCATGGATACATTAGAAATAATATTATTTCCTTATGAGTTTTCCACACTTTTATGTTTTATGCCAAATCTATTATATCATGGTTAATGTTCCTTTATGATCCTTGACTTATACAGTGCAATGATTTATTTCATGACTCAATATTATGATGTTTAAACTTTATTATCATGTTTTTACATTCAAGTATTTATATTATGTTTTATTTTCTCCATTATTACCCTTACTAAGAATTTTATATCACCTTTTCTATGTTTTGATTTCCCCATGACTTAATGAACGGTTTTTTGTAAGAAAACAAAAGGGGAAGGTATTTATTTGATAATTTGAAGATCATTCAACATGATTAGAAGATTTTGTTTTGAGTTTCCAAATACACAAAACTAATATAATCATTGGAAATCTGTTTGTGTCATGTATCTAGTATTCTGATAATTAAATGTAATGTCCATGTACGTCTAGCTTGGGTATCTACAGTCGGTATCAGAGTGAATACTTAGTCTACCTTTTGAAACTATGATGTAAAATATTTAGTGAGATACCTATAGATATTTCTAATGATGTTTCTTGGGATTCCCTAGTGAAAAGTCAAGAATAAGTTACAATCCTTGAGTTTTTGTGATAATCATTAATAAAATTGGAATAAAACAATGTATCATAGATTTAAATATTATAAGTAATTTACCTTATGTGTTTTTATCACTAATCTTTATTTATAAAACTTTTCTTTATTGTCTTAATCAATAGATAGAACTACATAGACCATGGTTAAACATTGAACTTTTAAGATGCAAAAATTATGGGAATAATTTTGATTGATTTAATAAGTAGAAATATCATGAAGATAACAATGACGATGGTACGAGTATTGGTCATACTACTCTTGTTAACGAGATTATAAATCACATGTGAAAGCTATGTGATGTTATTACATTATTTTTTAAATTAAACATAAGAACCGTGAAGTTGTGAAACCTTATAAAATGATTCATATTTTCATAAAGACAATGATTATGGATCCTGAGTAATTAATTAAGAATAAAGATGGATTACTGAGGAACATATGTTTTAGAATTCAAAGATTATGTTATATGAATCCTGAAATATATGAGTGTTTTCAGTATAAGTTTTTAAATAATTATTTTAAATGATATCTGGAATATTTCTAATGATCCAAAAAGAGATTTAGGGGTAAGATGATATACATAGAGAACACATGATTAAGGGAAAGACAAAAATAATTATGTTTTTTATGTTACGATAGTTATGTTTGGATAATGATATGTTGTATTTGAATAAGTAAATTAGATGATGCTAGATTTAGGGGAACTAAATATGAGGTTGTTTAAAATAGGTTTATGATATCATGAAATAAGTATTCATCTTTTTGGGACTTATGGAATTTATCGAATAAGTTTGGAATAAGGAAACACTCATGTTTTCAATAATAATATATGGTAATTTAGGTTATTTCCTTGACTCATGTGAATGCATGATGATGTCATTAAAATGATTAGAATGTGACTAACAATATATATATTGTTATTTATGGGAGATAAATGATGGTATTCACATTCTTGTTATATGACCTTTCATGTAATTTCTTCTATGTACTGTGTGATTGGACAAAAATATTTTGGATAATCCTGATGGATGAAATAGATTAAGTTGGAAATATTATAGTATTTTTTAAGGCTAAAACATTTTTTTAATATTATTTCGAGAATGTTATATATTATAGTTTTAGAAAAAGGACAACCCATAGGACGGGAAACAACCTATCACATCGGAAAAGTCTGTGGGAATCAAACCCACAACAAATGTGTCACAAGCCTCTATCCCATACCACTAGCCTCTAGGAAGTCCCTATTTAGTATTTTATTTAAGTGGTATGATCGATGATTTATAAGTCCATTTTTGGAACCATATACAATTAATCTCACCATAGATAGACTTATGCATATTTGATAACATGTTCTAACAATTTTGTAGAGATAGATGACATGATGTGTCATTCTTTCATATAATCTGCTATCACTTCAAAAATGAAAAATTAAACTTCATCATCATCATTATCATCTTGTATTATTATTAATAAGCACTTTTGAGGGAACATTGGAAAACTAGAATGTAAAGAAACATCATGAAATATCATAAGAAGTGGACGAATCTTCAAATTTCAATTTATGTCTTTTAGAGACCTTACCTCTGTGAAATCTCCAATGAATAGAGATATCCCACCTTTATGGTTCATCTTTGAGGTGGTCTTCAAAATAGATTTTCTTCTTGTAACAAGATTAAATAAGCTCCTCCACTGAGATCTTATTTCCATTAAATCCATGATCCAAGATACAGTGTTGTTTGTATATCAATGATTTTTTTGTGGAGGATAGATGAAACATGATGCCCTTATCAACCAACCTCTCAATGTCCTCTTGCGAAGAATCTACCTCTATATAACTATCTATGAATTATCTTTAAAAATGTTAGGATGTGGAAATTGTTCATAGAACGATCAATGTCGATATTATACAAAAATAAAGTAAGTATTTATTCTCTAGGAAAATTTATCAACATTAATAAAGGGATCAAGAAAACAAAAAATGTTATCCACGTACCATATTATCAGATGAACAATATGGTCCCTTAAATCATAAAAAATTTATGCCTTTCTAGTAGTTAAGTTTCTACAAACCTCATTATCTATCATTATCCATCCAAACTGGATGGTTAGATTTCTCTTCCATATCTATGTTGTCACTTTCCAACTATGTTCTAGTCTGTGGAAACCCAGTGATAAGTTACTTTTGGTGAATTTTATGTTTCTAACATTCTTTTTAAGATGATGTTTTAGAATCTCTTTTTATGACTTTGGTTTCTATGAATGAAAAATTCAAATAGAAACCCATTTATAACCCTAAATAATTTCTAGGGAGAAATTAATTTTAAGGGGGTAGAATGAAACACCTAGAGATTTTTTGAGATATATAATTTTATTGTCATTGATGATTTTCTTTTTACTCTACGGCAAGATTAGTTTGGGCTATATGAAACACTGTATTAGCTTGCAGTATATGAAACACTATTCATGGCTTCTATTTTACACAATTTCATGTTCCTTTGATAGAATTAATTTCTCACAACACTAAGTAAATATTTTTTTCACTGTATAAATGAAAATATCTTGGATAATGTTATACAAACCACCATAGGAATCTTTAACTACACACTACACTAACTTGGCTTCTGTAAAATGCAAGAGTAACCGTCCTCGATAGTACACATTGTACGCAATACTGAGTTTCATTAAATAATGATATGATTTTTGAATATTATATAACTATACATTATGAATATTATTATCCACATTTTGAATTTTATATAACATTAACATTCATCTTACCAATTTTATAGAACATGATATGAGATGAAAATTAATTTTTTAGATAAAAGAAGTATTTTTCAAAAAATACAATTGTACCACCTATGATGGAACACCCATTTTAAATTGTATTTTGAATGTTTTATATTTATATTTGACATGAAAAACATCTTTGGAAGAGGGACATTTTTTTTGAATTTTCGGTTTTATTCAAATAAAATTAAAATTTTAATGAAATGTGAAAAATAATGCATTTTAATTTGAAACTGACTCTTTATCAAATTTATTTAAATAGATAGATTATCTTTTTCAATTGTTATAAAGAATAATTGGATTATATATTTGTAATTTATTCTAATTTTTGTAATTGTATATATTTTGAAATTTAAATTGGACATAGAAAATGTCAATCTTTTGGTAGTAATTACTTCTTAAAAACTTACTTTTTGGGTTTGACATCGGTAATTTATTTTAAATTAATTACTGCATCATATGTGTTTTTAATTTTGAAAAATTGAATCCATATATGGAATCAAAAGGTTCAAATTGTGTAAATAGGTAGTTTTTTTGGAACTTATTTATAGTAACATCTATAATTATTTTATTTATCATGGTTAAAAGAGTAAATCTAGTAAATAAGGGTAAAATAAAATATTAAACTAACCTAACACATGTCCTAATACTCTTTTATGATATATTTCTGATCATGGTACTCCTGGAGTAGATTTTGGAACCCCAGGTATTCACTTGGACGTGATAATGAAATTTTATAAGAATTAATTTAATGTAATGATACTTATATCCTAAACCTGTGTCTTTTACTAAATCGATAATAATATGGGGTTATATAACTGATTTAAAAGTCTATATATATTAATTATAAATATATATCAATTTCAAACATTATACTATTTTATTTATAAATTTAATACTTTAGATAAATATATTTATTTATGACATAATTATGATGTAGTTATTATCTCATTAATGATGGATTCAAAAAAATGAATTTATAAATATTAAAATAAGTTTACATTTAACATTTTGAGGCCATAAACAAATTTTATTGATGAAATTGAAATATTATGGATGATTTAATGCCTTTGGTGTCATGTAATCATGTTTTCATGAATTTAAAAAAAAATCTAGTATGAATAGTGTCCCAAATTGACATAATTCATAACTTAAAACATAAAATAGCTTATTAAATGATATTAGATTCCTGAAAGTATGAGAAAAATAATAATGGTTAATAAAATCCATATATTTAATTAATAACTTTTTTGGGTCATTTTACATGATATGAAATTTACATTAACACACAATGTATAAAAACATGATATCACGGTAAGATTAAAAAGGATAAAATAATGGTTAAACCATAAAGATTAAAAAAATATTCAAAACATGTATAGAAATAATATAATGATGGTTATTCAACCCAAAATCATTTTATCTTTGAATTAAATATTATTTGGACCATGTTTAGTTGAAATTTAATTTATAGTGAACTAAAATTTGAAGAGTTTCCAAAAGTTCCCCTCTCAACTATTACAAAAGGGAACCTCCTACATCTCATCTTCACTCTATTTTGACCCATAATGCTCGACCAAAACATGAAAATTTATTTTCTAAACTTACCTAGTTACATTCTAGATTTTTTGGTCTTCTCAAAATAACAATTGTAGTGCCTTAAGAGGAAACAAAAAAGAGGCACATCAAGGAAGAGTTAATCTCTTCTTCCAATTTTTTCAAATTACATTCTTCTTCTAGTTCCTCTTAATTAGTTGTTTCATTATAATGTAATAACATAAGTATCACTCATATACTTATATGTTATTATATATATGAATCTATCCTATTTCAACTTATATCCAACCTATAAAAACTGAAATCAGCACGTGTGCGTACATACAACTTACTGTCTCCACACCCTGGTGTAATATGTTTTTCACCACCACCATACATGGATTGGTATAATGGTAAAAATAAAAACTATATATATGATAATTATTACATGATACTAATTTTGAGATATTATATACCACCCACTTTAATACCATTCAACAATTATTTGAATGATATCATTTCTCCTACATACGTACTCTTTAACGTCTCCACGACGCCATGAGATTCATTCTTCGTGTAAATAATTCAAGAATTATTATAAAATATATATAATAATTAATCATGAAATATATGACATAGCAATGCTTATGTTTATATACATCTTTTACTTACTTTCATTCAATTCAACAAGGAAACTAAAACAAAATTCATGTGTACGTAGGACCTATTGTCCCCATGGACGGTGTATTCCATTATATTTATCTATCTAATATATATATATATATACCTAATATATATTACATATAAATCATTTTTTTCATTTTTGATGTAAATTAATCATGATATATTTAATTATATAATGAATAAAAAATCCAAACACATAAAATAATTATTACCCAAAACGTTGTTTTAACATGGAATTGACAAACAAGTGAGTAATGTAAAGTCATAAGTAAATAATATCTGATATTATAAATTTTATTATGGTTCTTTTACAAGTTAATAATATATTTAATCACATTATACTAATTTTTCATACTCATACAAAAGAAATCAAACTGAAGGTTTGGGATTATTTTGAAATCTCATTTTATATGTGATTTCTTATAAATAATTATTTACTAGGGTTATATATACAAAAAATTTACATGTTGTGTAAATTTTTTTCCATAAAATTTTTACTATTATTATATGAATGTTTAAATTCATTTTTACCCATTTTTAAATTTTACTACATGGTATGTAAGTAGTCCTTCTTTTTTTAGCACACATGGTATTTTTTGACTTTTCCTACAAAAGTTTGAGGAGATTGTTTTTTAACTAATACGGAATGAATGAATTCTTACGAACTAATGACACATTATATCCAGGAAGATAACTATAAAATATAACATGTTTATTTTCAACTAAATTCTTTTATTTAAAAAAATCATGGCATTTTTAGAAAAGAATATGTTTTTGAACATGAAAGGATATTTTTCTTAAGAATTATGTTCATGTGTTTATGAAAATTATTTTCCATCTAAGTTGATGATTTTTAAATAGGGATATTTTTATATACATATTTTTAGTATGATTTTATTATTTTAATGATTGAATGATATTTTTTATTGATTAAGTTATGTGGTAATGATATTTAAGAAGCCCATTTTATTTCTTGTGTTATGCTGTGATGAATTGTCTATGTTCTTTGTGGAGCATATATGAATTATTTCATTGTGAGATGGGTGAGACCTATATATAATTTTAATTCATTACAAAAAGATTTATATATCATGATATAAACATTAATGGAATGTAAATTTAAACTGGTTTGGAAATACAGCGCTGGAATGGTATGTAAATATGTTTTAGCAATACATGGCTCGAACGTCATATAATCCCGATTTAGTAATGGACTATGTCCACTATGATGGTCTTGGAATCAACACCTAGGATAATATATAAATCATATTATATTCTTATTAGTTTTCCACAATTACATGTTATATTCAAATGTTATTCTACCGTTGTAAATGTTCTCTTATGATCAATAGATTAGGTATTGCAATGATTTATTTCATTACTCATGATTTTTAATGTTTAAGCACTATGTTCATTTTTTACATTAACATGTTTATGGTTTGTATTATATTCTACATGTTTACCCATATAGATATTTTTATCTCCTTCATTCTATGATTTCATTTTCCTAGGATATAAAGATATATTTTAGGTAGGAAAAAAATGGAATATCTTTATTGGAGATATTGAAGTCCTTTAACTAGGATTAAAAGACTTCTATTTCCATGTTTCCAAAGAAACTAAACTAATAAAATCCTTTGGAGTTTGTTTGTGTCATGTATTAAGTATTCTATGATATAAATTTAATGTTCATGTACATCAAGATCGGGTATCTATAGTGTCTATTCCATCAGAGCATGTTTGAATCTACCAAGGTGGATGGGGATTTCATAAATCCTAGAAATAAGATTTTCATGGATGATGTTTGTATGTGGTTGCATGATGTTTTGGATAAGGTGCATCATTTTTTGTAATTTTCTAAGGTTTTGGCTTAGTTTAATTTAATTTTTGGATGGTTTTAGTTCTAGTTGTTTGGGAATTTTTCAATAATGTTGTTTCGATTTCATTGAGGACGTTTCAAGAGTAGTTGATTTCTATTTTGGTTTGGTGTAAGCACTCAGTGATATTTCCATCGTTATTCATTTTTGGTTTAATTTTAATATTAATTAATGTTAATTTTTGTAATTAATGGTATGTCAGGACCTAGGTTCCGGTTGTTCTGGGGTTGAAAAACACCCCATAAATCCAATTTATAATGAGTAGTTGTTGATTGATGAGTTTTTAGGTAGTTAAGCCTAACTGGATTAAATTACATTTCATGTCTTGAGAATATTGATCAAGATGTTGATGCAAGTTTTTCTGGATCTCTATGAGAATGTATAAGTTAAAAATGGAAGGAATTGAGTTTGAATTATTTTATACCATATTCATTCCCAATATTATTTTCATTTATATATTTATTCTTGTCATGTGACATATAGTATTTATTCCCAGGGAGGATGGATTTTAAAATTAAATAGTCTGATTAATTATAATTAAATGATTATGAATGATTTGAAAAAATATCCTTGGCAACGAGTTTCCTTGGAAATTATCATAATAAAATTCAACAGAAATTGATGTGTTCTTAATTATGGAATATTCCTTGAGATGTTTAGAAATAATGGGTTCTTACTAAATTAAATGAGTGTGATGTTGTAGTTATAGTGTAGAGGGCCTTAGAGACCTCTAGGTAGATGTAAGTTATGGATTAAGGTGGTTATTATACGGATTGGAAATGTGTGATACCCTTCAAATACCTTATAGTATTTTAATAATTTATATGAATATATAATGATTGTTTATCTCCCACTAAGAAGTGATGATCAAGGGGAATGCTACCCATTGAGTTTGATGGATTGGTTTTGTGTTTATACTAATTTATCATGAGATAAAACGGGTATAAGGTAGATGAAATATCCCTTGTGATATTTTATAGTAGGAAAATGATGAGTTCATGATAATTTACAATGATCATGGATTTGTTTCACTCTATGAGGTGGGTTTTCATCTTAGAGAGGTGTCTGATGTTGAAGGACCCATATAACGGTTTCCTAAAAAATAAATGAACTAGGGGACCTCAATGGGTTTGCTAGCGAGATGTTTTCCAAATTGATAAGGTTTTATAATAATGTGTAGTAATGATTTGTAACAACGCCAAAATGTTTTCTAAAGAAGAAGCGTAATATCTTACTTAACATGCAACAATGATCTTTTAGATAATTTTGACATACTAAAAATTTATTTTTATTTTGATGTGACCTCTGTAACCTTTTTACAAAAATAGATGCTATTAACCTGATTAAATAAGTTATAAATTTATTTAACTATCTTACTTAATAATAAATTATTATTTAGTTTTAATAAAATAAGCACTCATTTTTTAGTGAAGTCATTAAATTCTTCGAAAAATACATTTTCATCCAAAATGAATTAATTGAATTTTTTGTCTGGAATATATAAGTATGTTATATCATTTTTAGAATTTTTACTTCCTTAAATTATAATATATTTTAAAATCGTCATATAAAAATTAACATTATCTGAAATTTTTGGATTTTTCTGAAATGATTGATTTTTCAATGAATCATGAAAATAGAAAATTTTCAAATACAATCATTTATTTTCATTAAATTAAGTAATTTAAATATCATATTATATATTTTAATTCGTTAAATATAATCCATTTTATTTAAAATATTCTAATTATTTACATTTTAATCATCAATATTCATGTTTATGATATAAGATTTTTTTTATTCTTAAAAATACACATTTTCAATAAAAAAATTCAACATTGTTTTATGCAGTTATATTGTAATTTATTTCATCCAATTATATTGAATCCTAAAAATGGATTCAATATTTTTGATCATGATAATAATTTTTTTAAATAGGTCCCTTTTTTTGTCACTATGAATAGTATCTCTAGTTAATATTTGTCACATTGGTATAGGTAAAATGGATACAACCGGGTTATAACTATGAGATGTTGTATAAAAATAAATACAAGACAATAATTTCTTTAGTTTTATGGGATAAATTGGTACATATAAGTAAAATATTCTAAAATAGGGAATTTTGGAAACATTTTCCCTTGAAAAGGAAATTTATCTTATTTTAACTAAAGAAAATTTCAAAATGTCACTATACAGAGTATACAATGAATAAGTTTTTTACATAAATATAAAATGAAGAAACTATAAATTTTAAATTTTCATTTTAAATATTATTTAATTTTTTATTATAGTAATTTATTTTTAATTTTTATAGATGACCAAATATATTAAATTCATATACAATGATGATACATTACATTTGAAAGAAGTAGAAAAATTATATTAAATAATTTTTTAAAATGAGAATCAAACATATTTTGGATTAATTTTGGTATAATATTAATTTTATGGTTAATAATAATTTATAAATTAATGTTAAATAGTTTACATTTGAATTCATTTGTTATCTTGATGCCATTAATGTCAAAATAAATGATTATTGTCAAAAATGAAAATAATGATATTTTATTAAAAGAATATTTTAAATATCATAATGATATTTTAAGAGGAAAATGAGGGTTATAAATGGTCAAATAAGTAATCCATTTTTCATGTATGATCCTTTTAGTTATTTATAATTATTATTATAAACTATTATGATTGAAAATGATTTTACTGTGGTTATAGTCAAAATGATATTATTGAGGGGTTAATCTAAACAAATAAGGGTTAAAATGAACTAATCACTTGTTAAAAGATAATTTAATTATTTTATGTATATATTCCCCTTATTTTCATGAAAAATGAGTCACTTAGAAGCTAATTTCTACTAAAAGGAGTTAATAATATATTTAAACATTGAAAAATTACAAGTGTTCTACTCAACTCAATTATAAAAGGGCAGTTCCTCCCCTCAATTATTCACACCTCTTGAGAAATCTACCTCAACCAAAACCTTCCTAAATATTTTAACAACATATTTATACAAATTCTATAGGTAATTTTCTTCCCAAATTACCCACCCATGGTATTTTAAGAAGGGATCTAAAGAAATTCTACAAAAGAATAGGTAATCATCTTTAACGACTATTTCATGATTATTTCTTCTTAAAATTATTATAAATATGTTTTCACCGTAAAGAAATAAAAAATATAGTATTATAAATAAACTCATATGAGTTTATGATTATAGGAAAATAATTTTACATCATTTTTTCATCTAAAAATTGCGAAAATATTGCACGTGCATATTCATCACTTACGCTCTCCATATAAAGGAGTAATTTGTTTTGCATCACCATATTAATTGGATGTTTATAAAGGTGAAAATAATGATAATATTTGATATTTATGACATAATTATGGTTCTGTATAAATTATAAATTGTTCTATTTTTTACATTCTATTAGTTGGGAAAAAAATCATATTTCATATGCGTATTTCTGGACAACCACATTCACAATGTGATCATATTTAGTTTTCATTTTTTCTATAAATGGATGGTAGTAAAGATTGATTTAATGAATATATAAGATATATATTTTTACTAATTATTATGAAAATAGTATTTAATATTTACATTTATTTTCATCCATCTATAAAAATGGGAAAATAGTATTCAAGCCTACGTACAACTTACTATCTCAATGAATGATGTAATTATTATTTCTAACTCCACATTTCATGTTTTATTCAATATAAGTATATAATAAATATAAATCATATTAAAATCATTATTATATTTCTGAATATTATGGATCTATGATCAATATACATGGTCCAAAATTTCAAAACTAATGCTTCTATGATATATGAAATAGTTTTCACCTTAAAATGATGATTTTAATGAAATTAATAATAAATGAGTTTCCAATATTTAAATGTTGATAATAAATTATATTATAATTATGTAAATTATTATTTTATAAAGTTAAAATAAATATAAATTAATTTAACAATATTCTAAAACTAATTATGAATAATAACATACTAGATGTAAGAGGGCTCCTTAAGTCAATTTCAATTAATTGGGTCATTTATCAACATTATTTAATAGGTTATGAAAGAATTATATGTTAATTGAATATGGATTTTACTATGTTTTGTTTCCACATGTTTTTATTTTTTTTTAATTTTTTAAAAAGGATAACATCTATGCTATTCTCCTTGTAAGGGGTTTTGTCTCAATATCGAATCCTTTATGGAAAATTTGTATCATTCATCTTTTTTCATTTATGTGGTGTATATAATACCGATATGTTTTATTTAAAAGGAGTATCTATTTATTCACAATGATTTAATTATCAATTAAATGTTAAAATTCATAGGGGTTATAATTTAAAATTTACCAAAGAGGTATGAATTTATTTTACAAGCACATTTGTTGGGATTGATTATATTTTCTCCTCAAAGGAATTTTTTAATATAAAATTTATAAACATCATTTGTTTTCTTATTCATATGATTTTAAAGAGTTCTCATGTTTTCTTCCATCATTTTACCAATTTAGATCTTAAATAAATCAAATAAATGTTTAAAATAATACTCAATCTTATATCACTTTTGATCTTATTTTATTTCATGCCCTTATTTTTTTATAATTTGTTTTCCACAATACCTTTTTATTCACTAAAATTATTTATTAACAATATTTTATGTTTTCCATGAATTTTTAAAATGTTTTAAATTAATCATTATATTTTTTTCTAAAAGTATCATTTTTTACATTATTTGAAAAAAGTCTAAATGGATGTTTTTTTATATACATTTTTAATTGACTTTACCACCAACATTACTATTTTTCAATATTTAGCTTCTTCTATTGAATCATTCAATTTCTTAAGAACCTCACTCATTATTCATTAAATTTTCATTAAATATAAACATTCCTTCTATCACGTATATGCATATTTTTTAAATATTATTCCATTTCTACATACATTGGTTTTCTATGAATGTAATTTTATTGAATAGGGAATGTAAATATTTTGTATTCCTTCCACAATATGGATATTTATCTATAATATTACTATTTATGAATTAGAATCATCATTCAATAGATGTAGAATTAATTTGAATTAGTATGTGAATGGTGGGGCCCGTTAGGTCCCCTCAAGGAATCGGTAGGTCTCATGAGAGAAACTAATTTTGGTATTTGGTGTATGCCATACCTTTCTATGTATGTTTTCTTCAAAAAAGTCCTTAAAAGTAAGATGATGATATCCCACCTTATGAAATCCATCATTACGACTCTTGTTATTTTTATCCATGTGATTATTTAAATATTTAGGATATCCATGGTTATGATTCAAGAGTAGGCGGATATTTATATGTTATTATTTGATAATCATTTATTCCTTTCATATTATTATTTATGCTCAAGTTAGGGACTAGATTAAATATATTTTTAGTCATTTAACTTTTTAAATAATTAATGAATTATATATTCTATCATATATTGCATTTTATTCATTCCATTTGTGATCCTTTATGCTGACATCTTTCTTATGTTTCCATTTCCATAGAATTCCATGATGTTTAGTATAAATGATATCAATGATATTTTTGAGAGAATAATGATGTTTTGAAAGAAAATACAATGTTTTATTTTTTTATCAAATGTATTGTGACATTCATGTATGTATCTCCTTTTACAAATAAACTATACTATTATATCCTATGGGATAATATCTCTTGTATATATTGACTATTTTAGAAAATAACAATTCTCTTTGGGCTAATGGAGTCAGTTTCATTATAATTAGTATATGAGTTAGATTATTAGAAATGTTGGGAACTAGATTTAAAATAAAATATATTAAGAAACATAACCCTATGACTTACGTTAAGGAAAATTATATGTATAGTTTAACATTCTATTTTTATCGATGAGATTATGTGTTTTTAATTGAAACAAATCCCTGTTTGGATATAACAAGTTCACATAGTTTTGGAATCGATGAATCTAGTGGTAATTACACTAAAATGAGTTGGTGAAATATACCTCATCTATAATTCTGGTGTACGGTGAGTGTTCTATTATAGTTCACCCAATATTAAACCATTGAAGGATATTATTGGGTTAACTAATATTCCTTTATATTCATTATAAAGGATTTGGATTGATTAAAATCAAGGATGACCTAGTTTAAATCAATTGAGTCATCGATTGGAAAATCGTGTTATGTGTTAGATAATCTACAAATTATATTCCATAATATCTCACCATGATTATTATTTTCACACTATGTTTTTTGGTTTTAGAAAATGTCTTAAACCAAGGGTATTCATGTTAATGTTGAATGAGAATAATAATCGAATTATTATCCTTAGATGAAAGGAAATTAGGTAATAATATTCTATTGAAACATTATGACTATTATAAATTATCTATCATGATATATGATTAACAATTTAAACATTTATGAGTTTCTTAACACATAAAAAAGATAATGATAGAGTTTTATTGACAATATTATGAATGATCCAGGTGAGAAAAAGGATTCAACATACTACATATCAATAATGTTAGAAGAGGCACTTAGGGAAATGTCTTAATGGATATGGAATATTATTTACATGTAAGGAAATCGAGAATTAAAAAATAAACTTCCCATTGAAATGTTTAGAGGACGAAAGCTCGGGATAAGGATTAACAAGGTCCTCTGAATGAAGTAATGTATAGTTACATGTTATATAGCTAAATATGAAGAATATATTAATATAAATATCAAAGGTATGAATTATTTTAGTAGATTCCCTTAAAATAAAATTTGATTATATTGATTGTTAGAAAATTTGAAATACTATTTACATTTTAAATTGTAGAAATTTTATAATATGGAATGAAACAACAATTCATGGATAGAATTTGATGAAATAAGTTGAATGATTATTGTACATATTTATTTGTATATAAAAATTATGATTTCTTGGTATTTATTAATTGTATTTTGAAATCTAATTATTATTATATTGATATGTATGGTACTAATGTGATGTAGAAGGGATAAAAATGAAAATTATTTGAAAATGCGATTAAAGATATTAAAGGCCTTAAGGGATAATATGATAGTTGACATTGAGGTAATTATATGAACATATGTTTTTTTAATGGATAATCATTGGATTCAAAATTGATTTGGTGACTAATTGATTAAATTTATTTTTGAAGAAGTTCGAAATATCTTGTTCGGTGAATATTATATAATTATTATAGGATGATATTATAGTTGAATGATAAATATTGAACTAATTTATGGATATATACATATTTTCTAGTGGTATTTTGGTGATTTAGGTTATTTTGGGAAACTCATAGTATATTTAATATTAATATTTGATCAATATTTTTTCTAGTGTTTTATGTGACATTATACGATACATTATGTTGTATTGATATAAATGTTTGATTGAATCATTATGATTTCAATATAATTAATTTAGTTATACATATTTTGGATTATAATTATAGTTATATATTTATGTAATAGATTATGTTATACATTAAGGGTTATTGTAGAGTTTTCAAGGATCATTACATTATATTTATCAATATTGGATAACTTATTCTAACTGTATTGTTTCGAGTAAATATATAATTAAATAAAGATTACATTTTCTTTATTTTATAGATATTATTAACCATTAAATGTTAATTTTTGTTCTTTAGGAACGAAAAATTAATCTTGAATATTAATTTCTTTGGATAGGAGATGAAGTGGAAATTCATCGAAGAAAAACCAAAAACAAAATTGTTCTTAAGAAATGGAAATAAATTAAGTAAGTTAAGTTTCTCATTTTCATAATATTGATTTTAAATGAATCCTTAACTATTAGTAAAATGATCTAGAAATAAAAAAATGCTTTTCTTTTTTCCTTTACTTATGATGAATTGATAGTCTTTTTATCCCCCCACTAAATTAAGGTTTTTTGGTCATTAAATTCCTCATGATCATATTATATGTCTCTCTCTATTAGTCCTTAGATGTTTGTTTTATCCTCTATGTCTATGTTTTTAAATTCCCCTGAATGTAATCTATATATGGGAATCAAAATATGTGTTATTTATATAACCTTCATCCTTCCCACATCCTTAAATAATTATAGTTATCTTTTTGTATGATGTGGGTTTTCAAATATTGAACCTTTTATGACCATGTTATTAAAATTATGTTTCTATTTATTTAGGGAGGATGGGTGATGTGGAATGTTATACACAAATTATTTGTTAAAATAATAATACGGTTTATAGTTTTCTTAATACAAAGCATAGAGATTTATGGAAATTGTGATATACTATAAAGAATATTATTATTTATATATTACCATTATAACATTGTGATTAAATTTGAGAGTATTAATATTTATAAACGAATTATAAAACAAATATTTAATGGTGTTACTCAATACTAATGTATTTATTAATTCTTATGAAATAAGAACTCATTTTTTAAATAAGCCATTTTTATGCTTTAAATTAAATTTTATTTAAAGGTTATTTTGTTTTATTTTGTGCATTGAAATTATCATATATTGATCAAAATATTATAAATTATATTTTATAAAATAAAAATCATTCTTGAAATAATCATATCAAAATTTAACTCTTGGTGGAATATTGGGATTTTTCTTAAATGATTGATTTTTTAGTGAATTGTGAAAATACTGATTTTTCAAATACCGTCATTTATTATCACAAATTAATTAATTTAAAAGTCATATTATATTTTGTATTTTGATATATATGATATATTTGATTTATATTTGTCTATTTGTTTCTATTTTAATGAAAAATATTCTTGATTTTGATCGAAGTTATTTAATATATGCATAAAAATATAAAATTTTAAAAAACTTTTTTCGTTGCATTGTAGGAATTTATATTATTTTTTTCTTATACCTAATGAGGACTAATCCTGATCAAATGGATACCATATTTTTAATCATGTGGTTCAAATTTGGTAAATATGTTCCATTTATTTTTTTCCATTTAAAATCGAAACTATTGTACACATTTGTTACATTGTAATGGTAAAACTAGTAAAATTGTGTTAAAACTCTGATAGAAGGTCTCAAAAGAAACCCAAAACATGAATTAATTTCATTTTATGGGAGAAATTAGACCATATAAATACCAAAATCTAATATATGGTATTTTTTTCCATTTTTTCTTGACAATGACATTAATATTATTTTTTGTGAAAAGAATTTAAAATATCAGTCTTTTGATTTTAATATCTCCAAAATATTTTACATAATGATAAAAAATATATAATTTTGATTCTTAATGTTTATTTTAAAAATTAAATTATTTTTTATATCTTATTAATTTACTTAAAATATTGATTGTTGAAATAATTAGCTTAAATTCATATATAATGATGATACAGTGCTTATGCAAGTAATAGAAAAATAAATTTCAATTATTTTAAAATGAATAAAATTGAATATATTGTTGATGATTTATGGTTTCAAATTAATTTAATTTTTAATAATACTATTTAATTTATTATAGATTTTATATTTGAATTAATTTTTTTTTGTGATGACTTTAATGTAAAATTAAATAAATAGAAAAAAATAACATTAATGATATTTTACAAAAATAAAATATTTTAAAAATAATTTTCTAAAGAAAATTAGGATGATAAATTTTATAAAATTAAATCCATATATGATTATTTATATATTTTTAACTTTATAAGTAAAATTATAACACTTTACGATTAAAAAATTTGTTATTGGGTTTTAGGTCAAAATATGTTTAACAAGGGTTAATATAAATAGAAAATGGTAAAATTAAAATAAAATCATGATTAAACCTCATTGGTTTTGTGTATTTAGATATTTTACATGTCAAATTTTAATATGATTTTCTTTGGTGGTGTTTTTCCAAGAAAGTGACTTAATAATATTTTAAAACATAGAAAAACAACATTTGCGCCACTAACATCAATTATAAAATTGAACCTCCTACCCTCAATTATTCTCTCTTTTTGAGACATATCCATATATACATTATAGAAGGAGTTCTATAATCAAAATACCAACCCAAGGGTCCTTAATAAGGGATCTGAAGGAAGGATACTAAAGAAGATGTAATCTTCTTTACTGACTCTTTAATGTGTATTTCTTCTTTTACTTACACTCAATCTGTTGTACCCATCATTAAATACTATATAAAATATAATAAATATAATTATATGTTATTATTATCATAATATCTCCATTATCTATCTCCTTCCTATCCTATGAAAAGTGAAAACATTGTTTAGGCTTACGTAGGACATATCGTCTCCAGATAGCGATGTAATTCATTTTTCATCACCATTTTAATTGGATTCTTATAGATAAAGAAATAATGATAATATATTATATTTATAACATAATTATTGTTCTTAAGGTATGATATATTATTTACCTTATTAAATATCAAACATTGCAAAATAACAACTTGTCACATCCATACATCAGGACTGCCACCTCAATGAAGCAATGTGATGTGTTTTCTAGTTCTTTTTTAGATAGATGATAATAAGGATAGATTTAATTAATTTATATGAGATATAAGATATAATAATTATTCAATAGATATTATTTATTCTGTATATTTATTTCATTCTATCTGTCAAAAAATGAAAACATCATTCATGAGTACCTACGACCTACCATCACAATTAACATTGCAATTCATTTTTCTATCTCCACATTTCATTGATGATTATAAAAATGAATATAATCATTATATGTCATATTTTTTCCATTATTATAGTTTAATATATTTTTTATATGTGTTCAATGTAAAATAAATGAAATTACTAAATTAAATCATCCATGAAAAAGAAAATAGTTAACACCCAAAAATGATTATTTTAAAGGAATTATAATAAATTGGTACTGAAATATTACTAGTGGAAAATATATGATGATAGAATTAAAACATTTCGAGTAATTAATTATAGTAAAATAAAATTTCTTATATTATAGGTTAAAATCACTTAAAAAAATCAGACCAGAGGTAAGGGGTTTCTCAAGATGATATTCTTTCATTAAGTTTCACATTTACTTCATTGAAAATGTTATTCCCAGATTGTGTGTAAAATGACCTATGATATTATTAATTTGTAGTACAATTTTTTTTTGTTTTTATTTTTTTCACTTATAATCACCTCAATGATTAATTCTATCTTCGATGATATGATAATTTCAAGGGATTTCACTTCAATTTACAGTCATTTTAGCCATATTTAGTAATGTAACCCTATTTACTTTTATGTTGTGTATATACGACCCGTTTTATTTATTTAAAAATATTATATATTTGTTCATGTTGATTAAATTTTCAATTCATTTTTAAACATTCAAAAGGATATAATATAAAAGTTAATAAAGTGGTAAGAATCTATTTTTAATTTTTTTTAGGATTTATAATTTTTTTCATTAAATGAATATTATAATATATCCTTCATTAACTACACCTATTTTCTTATCCTCTTGATTTTTATGGACATTCAATTTTTTCTTCCTAATTTTATGCTCTTGGGAACTTGAATCAAGAAAATAGAATTTTATAAGAAAAACTGATCTTATTTCTTTATTGATTGGGTATATTATTCTCCATTATCCACATTTTTTATAATTTTTTATAGAAAATTCCTACTTATTAAATGAAATTAATTTTTTAAAATTTTTAGTTTTCATTGACAGTAATGTTTTTCCAACAAAATAGTTTTCATGTGTTATTAAAGGATTATTTTCAACTTTCTTTATCAAAATTCAAACGAAATGATTCTTTTAGAATATAAAATATTAATAGACATTACCACTAACATAACTTTTTTTAATATTTATATTTTCAATAATATTTCAATGGGTTTAAAGATAAAATAATTTAATGAAAACTTATTTGAATTTTTCTATACCATTTTCTTTTATTCTCTAAAAACCTGAATTTATTATAAAACAAATTTATCTAATGAATCAATTGTCATCTTTTCTGTTTTCTAAATTATGCGTTAATTTACATTTTCTTGAAAAATTCACTTTCTTATGATCACCTTTCCTTTGAAATTTCATTTTTATTAAATATCTATATTCTTTGTATATAGTATATGATAATTTCCAAAAACCATGTATCATTTTAACATACAATTTTTTATTATGAATGTTATTTGATTTAATAGGGAAATGTTTATATTCTATAATATTTATTGAATATATATATTTTCTGATGAGCAATCTTATTTATGAATTAAATAAACCATTAAATATATAAGGAATGTGTAGGGTTAATATGTAATTGAATTAGCTTATTATATCCCCTTGATATATCAATAGGTCTCATGAGATAAACTAGTTTGGGTATTTAGCATTATCCTTACCTGTTTTCATATATTTTCCTGGTAAATGTCCTTAACAGTATGATTATTATGTCTATCATTTATCTATTCCATCAGAATAAAATTTTATATTATTATTATGTGATTAATTATATAGGTGAGATATCTATGTGTATGTTTCAAGCACATGTGATTATTTATATGGTTTTGTTTGATCACTATTTTTTCATGGAATATTATTGTTTATGATCATTTTATTGATTAAATGACACATGTTTTATGTTATTTACGTTTCAATGTTATTAATTCATTATTTATTATCATAAATATTTAGCTATATGAACTCCCATCAATTCGTTCCCATTTATTTTGTTTAATATTCCCTAGGATCCAAATATATTTACTATTAATAATATGAAAGGATATTCAAGAGCGAATAATGATGTTATCAATGAAAATGATGTTTTTTGTTTTTCATTTTCAAATTTAACTTGAGATTCAAATATACAACTTTTTTAATAAAAATACTAAACTATATTGTCATATAGGATGTGATTTCTTGTATCTAGTGACAATATAGTAAAATAATCATTGTGTATATGCTAATGGAGTGTGGTTTTTTAGATGATTATAGGTGTCGCCGGAGAACTGCAATTGATTCTTTGAGTCTATCATTTTTTTTGATGATTCAAGGTCATACACAAGTTATTCTAAACTCAATTTATAAGTTAGGTTGTAGTAGATTCCCAACTGAGAGAAACACAAATTACAAGTTTTTTTGGCTGGGGTGAACTACCCACCACGATTTTTATATAAATGAGATTCAGTAACTGTTCTCCTAGAATATTACCCATGAAAATGATGACTATAGAACACCTATGATTATCCCTTAAGGCTCAATGATGATTCCTGATGATTATATATCACTCAGGATTACCACCCAAGGATCGGTGATGATGCATTACAAATTTATTTCCTAGGATCTCGTATAAAATTCATAATTTGTAACTGATGATAATATATTGTCTGGGGTAATCACACTAAGTTTTGATAATTATGCCTTCTCCAAATATATTTCCCAAGGCCACCCCCTATGAATCGACTATTGTGCAAGATGCTCATAGATTCCATAGATATGCTCATTGGATATATGGATGATTCATGATACTATCAGATTTGTTGGGAATGATTCTTAGATATATAATTTATTCCTGATAATATATTTGCTTTTGTTCTATATTGGATGGAATGGTTTATAACATGTTTAAAAAAACCCTGACACTGGGTGAAATATGTTTGGGGTTGATATTGTGTTTCATATGAGAACCCTAGGATCGACAATGGTAATTTATTTATGATTTATAACCATTTATCTATTTTTTTATTAAGAGAATACCAAATGTGTAGGCTTTATTTACCAGTTATGTATTAGAAAACATTATTTGGGACCTATTGAGATTTACCAACACCATACTCATGTATCCATGGTACTTGATTAACATAGAATACCTCACATTTTTGTACGTTATATTCAATCAAAGTTCTGGAGTAGTTCGATCAATTCATATGGTTCATAAGAGATTATAATGTTTGATGATTTGAGGATTCTGGGTTGCTTTAGATCTATAATTTATTTTAAAAAAATTACATGTTCAATTCATGTGATCTCCCTAGTGGATGATCAATACTATTTTATTCTAGCATTTATGTGATTCAATATAATTGTATGCTTCAACATGTTAATTTTTCTAGAACTATTATTTTTTATTGACTTAGTGTACTATCATATTTAATATTAATGGATTAGGTTTGATTTATTGTTACCTATTATTTCACAATATAATATTTGGGTATATTATTCCCATGGTACAACCCTATACCCCACTACAACTCTTAATTCTATAATGTACAGGGTGACATGCCTAAGATCTCGATAGATACCCTTCTGGTTTGAGCACCGTACGGTGGTCTATGATCAAGAGAGGGATGGTAAAAACTTATATTGAAACATTATGTGACTGATATAATGTGTTTTATCAGTGTTATTTTATAACAATTTTGGGATACCATATACATGTGACAAAGGAATGTTTCATTTATTGTTATGAATATCGTACTACTATCTCATAAAGAACCTTCACAATAAAAAGTCCACGTTACCAGGTGCTTGAGTTTTTTTCTTAGTTTCTGAATTGACAGTTAGATGATATCCAAAAAGTTTAAAATACATAATTTTTTGCATCATTGGTATATTGTGAGTTTTTTTATCATTTCTTATTAAAAATAGTCTATGTTCATGCATTACATTCATCAAATAAGACTCACATGACCTATGAATGCTTTGAGGATTTTATCCTAGATGATGCAGGGTTATGTTGATTCTTATTTCATTAACAACTTATATGGTTTTACCATAAAACATAGAATGGAATTATAACTAACTAAATAATAATATATTTTTTATTCTGAGGATATTCCTTATTGAACTACATTGAGAAAATCTATGATAATGAATATATAGTCCTTCACTTTTAGAGATGTATAATTACAATTAGTTGGTCAGTACAAGAAATTTATTCTATGGGAATAAACCCCTTGTGGTTGATTACAGTAATTGTTTTATAAAATGTAGAAAATATGTAATGTTATTTAATGTTTCAATAATAACCTATATGGTCCTTTCCATATTATTTCATGGTTTCACTATAAATAATTTAACTGTGTGATCAAGGGTTACATTACATTGATCATGATAAGGATAATGTCTTTATATATATGTGGGTGTGTTTGTGTGTGTGTGATGGATGAGAATGTGATCCTCGAGGGGGTGAATCCCATATGAAGAGGCATTGTTTGGATCATAATAATATTTAGGATTGGTGTTGGTGTAGTTATTTATGTTGATTTCCAGTGTGAATTAGTTCCCTGGTAGGAGGGGAGTTTTAATGTGATGTTGGTGTTTATATATGTGGATGATATTGCAATATAGAGGTATAAGAATCATGTAAAAGATACTGGTGAGTATAATACCCAACATGCAGGGTTATTATTTAGCATGTTATTATATATATGGATATTTGAGACCCTAGATTTGGTATTTGGCAACATGAGTTGTTAGGTGATTATAGAGATGTGAACATAAATGTGTTTCCCATATGTTGTGATATTTATGAGATATGACCTATGGTTTTGGAAAGATAGCCTAGTGATTTCAATATACTTCTTAGGGTATAAAATATAGCAATTCTAATGAGATGATTTATTCTATGTGAGGGTAACTCAAGTGAGAAGTTATCTCAGGATTTTAATTTCCTTATAGGAGGGAACTCAGTATAGATTCTTTGAGTTTGAGATTAATGTGTGGGATTTACCAAGTATGGGATATAGGCATGTTGATTCGATGGATATTTTGGATATGGAAGGCGTGGGTATTTTTCTATTCCTTGTGACTAGAATAATAAAAATTTAACTTTATGTGGTTTACGAATGATTATGCCTTTGTTTTTCTCGAGGAAAGAACCTTGGGTTCTCATGATATGGTGTGAAAGTTCGACATCATTGGTAGGATTAGTAAGATAACATAAATTTTTTATTATTTGATATTTTATCAAGATCATGGTGACATCATGGATAGATGATCTAGGTTTTAGAAGACTCCAGGATTGGGGGAAAATTATGTGATAGACAAAAACATGGTTGGAGTTTTATATTTTGAAGAGGAGCACCTAGGGTGGTTTGGGATTGACATTATTGATATTCCTTTAGAATATTTGGTGACTGAGATGTGTGAGACTATGTGTGATTAAAGGAGAATCCTGGGACCAAGAGTTAGTTTTCTACGATATGGTATTACTCAAAAAAATGACTGTTCATTTTGAGTTGAGATCAAGGTACTGTGTGTATTTGTTACATGTAGTGGTGTTTGAATTTGGGATCATTTAGCAGTCGTGCATGGGATAAAGGGGAAGATATTTGATGATATTTCATGAGAATTATTTTATGAAATTTCTTATTAAATGATAAATATCACTCTATTGTAGAGGATACATCATAAATGGATTAGGTGTGGTGGTATGTTCGATCTAGGAGTGGATCTTGAATAGGTGTTTCCTTGGATTGATGAGTGTAGCTCGAGAGGATCAACATTCTTGTGATATTAGAACCTATAGAGGGTATCCTCTAGGAGTAGTATATGGTAATCTGTATGTCCGGGAGAGCATAATTCTATATTTTATGGTGTGAACCTCATCATGATTTTGAATTTAGAGAGTGCCCCTGATGACATTCCAATGATTTGGGAATATGAAAAAATTGATGCACATGATGGTGAGAGGTTATCAGTGAGACAACCACATATTGTCATTATAAATTGAAATATATATACCATGGACTATGGAAGCACTGTATTCATCTTGGAATGGTCACTATCATGGTGATACTGGTCTTTGAATGGTTGTGGTGGATTTTTTATATTGTTGAGTGAATTGATCAAATTTTATATAGTCCCTTTTTGAATACAAAATTTTAGGTTTGAATGAGGTACTATTTGGATTCAGTGAATTTTTATCGAGCATAGGATGATCTTAGTGTTGTATGAGGGTGATTTTGGGGGTGAAACCCGAATCCCTATGTAGTTTAGTGGTTGAACATCGATTCATGATGTGGTTTAGGGGGAGAATCTGATTCATTGTGTGATTCAGGGGTGAATCTTTTAATAAACAAAGTGAATCTGTCTTTTTAGATAAAAAAACTTTTGGAAGTAATTAAATCTAGTTCCATGGTTCATAGAATGATTTTATTCAGTATATTAGTGTTATTATAAGGTCTAGATTAGACCATTCGAGGAAAGAATTACATATGTGGGTCATGTTCATGGAAAATAGGGAATCCTCTAATGTGGTTAGTAATCTAAGGGGAGTGGTAGTACCTATTTTTGACTAGTGTTTTGATATATTTTTTATTATGAGATTGAATACACATGGATTAGGCTCTTAGACCCATAGAGAATGTTTTTATGTAGGATTTTCTAGTGGTGGAGAACACAGTGAATAGATACTAGTCGTTATGAGCTATGTTTTATAGGGGGAACACTATAATATTTGCGATGAGGTTATTTTTTTCATATTTGTTCCCTTATATAGATGAGTGTCATAGAGAACCATTGTATTATTTTAGTGATGGATATTATTGTTGGATCAATCACTGATTCAAAATGATCCATGTTTTGGAGTTATGAAATAGAAGGTTGTTCAACATTCTCAGAAAAAATGTGGATAATTGAGTGAGGCTTAGGGACCCATGTGGGCCAATTTTTTGCAATTAATGGTCTTTTATAATTCATGAGTATGAGAATTCATATGTTGGGGAGATTTTAATACATCATGTCCTGATAGGATACGGAATTCAAGATGAATATAACATTGAAATTGGGGGATAGTTAATTTTTTATATCGAGAAATAACTGGGATTCTGAAAATTTAAAATCCATAAGTTGTGTTTTTATTGGTTTTTATTTTTGGAGGGTTTCTAGTGTGATTAGTTAGATGTTAGAGGAGTAACAGCTAGCAAGGATGTTGAAAAACCACGGCACCATGCATTTACAGTATGAATTGGGTGTTTATTCCATGATGTTTTTTGGGAAGATATAACCCCTATCCATGGTTGTTCATAGAATCTACCATGGATTCATTCCATTAAAGGGAATCAATTTTTTTTTTGTTTAAAATGAAGGGATTGATCCTTTTTTCAGATGGGAAGGGAACATGGTGGATGAATGACATAACCTACCTGCTCTCCCCCATTTGATTAGGGATCATTACAAGTTGGTTTCAGTGGTGAATCTTGGTTAATCTATTACTCCATTATTAGTTTCCTTTATTAATGCTGATTTATTATGGTTTTTTAACAATCAAAACACTAGTAACTCAAAGTCGGTGTCTACTTTATTACATTCGCAGAAGATATAAGGGTTCACATAACTAATGATTAATTTGTTTTGTAGTATAAATGATCCAGATATATACATGATTCCCATATTACATTGGTAATATAAAATACATAGCATGAGAATCATTCTCGCATCCTTGATATTAATCATAATATACTTATTCATAATCTGAGGAAAGGAAAGAATATAAATAGTGTTCTTGAAGGATCTATAAGGATTACATAAAGTGGAATCTAACAAGAGTGAAGAAGTGATAATAAATATGTCATGGTAAATAACAAAAAACGTGTGACATCAAATCAATAACATGATCATGAAAATCATCCAAATATATTATCAATTCTGTAATCTCATGGATAATGATAAATTAATTTTCAATTATGAATGTGATTAATATTGGATGTTAGGATCCCATACATCTTGATATCATTACCATTAAGGAATTGAGATAACTTTGGTGAGTTGTTGGGTAAATATACAACAAAAATCCATTTAACTATTTTTTCCTACTTGTTTGTCTCGTGATACCAATTGATGCAACAAGTTGGTTTCTATAATAGGTCCCCACTCATAACATCATGTCCAGTTCATTCCTAATATGTAAAACATTCAGTTTAATACATAAACAATATTATTTATCATTAAATTTCCTTTCCGATTAAAGGATATGAAATATCAATATTTCCCCGGTTAATAAAAATAACTTTCACCAGGAAACATAGTATGTAGAAATGGTATATGATTTATAGAATATGAATATAGATGAAATAAATAATAAAGATATTTAATATAAGTGTAATTTCTAATGAATATTGATTTCGAGAATGTTAACATTTCAAGAGAATGATAATGACTTTAAAATCAATAAGAGATATAAGATGACCATCAATTCAATATAAATATGGGTTTTATAATAAAATTATATAATGTGGATAAATAAATAAATTAGAATTGGATCAAAAAAATATGATACGGTTAGATAGATTTATTTCTAAATCCCTTGAAAACATTTCGAATAATGTATATATCATAAAATCGTTTTGGCAGTGGAAAAGTTTGGTAACACCGTATACATTAAAATAACATTCCTCGTGATTTTATTGATAAAAAGGAAAATATGAACCTTTTATAAAATATTTTAAATATTTATTTAAATCCTTGTATAATGTATTGGATAACATAAAATTTAATAAATAATTTTAATAAATAAGAATGACTAATATATATAAAATTTTGAAAACATAGTCATAGAAAAATAATATAACAGATGAGATGAGAAATAAGATTAGATATTTCAGAATAAATTCTTACATATATGGTAACTTTTAAATTGAAACCCCTTAAAATATAAAACATTAATATAAAAATTAAATATAATTAAAGGATATTTATTCAAATTAGATACCTCAATGGGGAAGTATATACACCACATAAAAGTAAATAAGAACATAATACCAAATATGTCATAATAAAGTAGAAATTAACTTCCTTCAAAAGCGATCTACCCTCATGTATAATAAACATTAATTTATTGAAATTACTTTCCAAATTATTTTAAATGTTTAAATTTTTATATATCATACACTAATAATAGTCCAACTCACATTAATTAATCATTTATTATAAAATTTTTAATTTGCTAGTGTTAATTGTTTCAATCATTATGAAAATTTCAGTTAAGTCGTTCTGGTACATGTACATCGATTATGGTTGTACCATCTATAGAATCTAAATAAGGATATAAATATGATATATTTTCATTATAAATATATATATATATATTTATATTTATACATAGAATGATGATATAGAAAAATTAATTAAACCCTTTCTGGAGATGGTAGGCCATACGTACACATGAATGACATTTTTAATTTTCAAAGGATAAAACAAAAAAAATTAAATAATAATTAAACATATGAAAAGAATTATAATATATTATATATTAATTAAATATCTCATTATTACCATCCATATAAATCTCAAATGAAAAATGAATCACATAATTTCGTGGATGCGGTAATCGACACTTACGTAGGAGTGACGTTTTCATTTTTCAACTGATTGGTATGTTTGAAGTGTTGTATTCTATTATATTTCCAAAAGAAAAATTATTTCATAAATTTCGTATATAATAATTGGGGATATCTTTATAACCATTAATGTAATGTAGTTATGTAAAATTAATTACAATGCTATGTGCAGATGGTAAGTCATACATACACAAGAGTGTTGTTTTCAATTTTTATATGATTTTAAAAGGAAGAAAATGGTTAGTCCATAATCATAATAAATTCTTAGTATATTGATAATAAAATATATAATATTTTAGTTTTTTAAAAAAAATTATAATAATCATAATAAGAAATAAAATTGATAGAGTTGGTAAAGATGATTATATATTCTTCAATAAGCGTCCTTTAGTCCCATTATTAAGGACCCTTTGAAAGGTATTTTAGGAATAAAAACACATAAAATTGATGGATAAACAATTTTTTAATTGAATTTGGAAGGATATAATTGATAAAAATGAATAATTTTATTGTAATGAAAAAAGATAAGGGGTTTCCTTTTATAATTGAGGTGAGTGGTAGAAATGAAAATTTTCAATGTTTTAAAATAATATTTTGCCACATTATTGGGAAAATGGATCCAAAATTACTACTATAAAATTTTCATAAGGTTGTAATTTAAATAAAACCAATTAATGTGTTATAAAGGCATATTTAGGTTATTTTGACTCCTTTATTTTTGTTTAGACCCTTCGTTATACAATTTTAACCTTAACCGTAGTAACAAATTTTCAAATCCTAATGGGTTATAATTTTAAATATAAGTTAAAATATTTAAACTAAATAGATAATGGCTGATATTTTAGGTTATTTATGATACTAATTTTTATGTTTCTATATTTTTATGTTTTTTAAATAGTCTAATAAAATATTATTTTTCATCAAATATAATTATTTTAAATACTGACTATTCAATTAAGTTAAATTTATAGTCAATAAGAAAAATATAGAATTTAAATATAATAATTTTAAACATCAAAAATAAATTATTATTGACTATAAAATTCTTTTTGGAACATATTTAATCCCAAAATCATATGTTTTAACTATTTTAAATTATTTACTTTAATTTTTTCACTACTTGCCTAAGAACTATATCAATGTTTATAAGCCTTTTAGATAAATAAATAATCCATAAAAATTTTAAATAAATTAAAAATAAAAAAAATAATTTCATTAGACTAAAAATAACCTTTAATATTAGTTATGAACATTTTCTTATCCATTTGTGAACTTATAAGAGATGTTTAATGGAATAAGGGTGACATTTTTTATTTTTCCCTTACTGAAAATAATATAAATCTCATTATTAAATGAAAATGATACCAAAATTCCATATATAAGAATTTAGGATGGACATATTTGAATTAAGATCTTACATTTAGATGAAGGAATATATTTTAATAGATTTTTAAAGCCTTATCAGATTATTTTTTACAGTAATTACATAATTTACCCTTTGATGACATGATAAAATTTACCACAGTTACTATACATAATCCCTAAAAATAATAGAAAATTATTTATAAAATATTAACATACTGATTTAAAATACGGATCACATTTTATAAAATTCAATTCTAATAATATACACAAATTAATTTAAAAATAATCCCACAAAATGTGATGGAATGTGTTTTCTAAAAAATACTTTTTAATCCTAAAAACTGTCTTATATAAAAATCATGTAAAATTTTCATCCTAATGGATTTAATTATATTATTTTAAATAAAATTTAAATTATATAAATTTAATATAAAATTCCAAAATATAATGTCACTTTTTAATTAATTTTATCTAAATAAATGAAATGGATGTTTTATAATAATTGTCAGTTTTCACTATTTAAAGAAAAATCAATTTTTTTTTAAAAACCCAAAAAATAAACGTCATAAAATTCTAAATATATGGTTTATAAAATTATAAAAATATCTAATAATATTATTTTAATTTGTTTTTATTGTTGTTTTATACTCAGTGTTGCATGTAAAACAAGCTATCAATAAAATTATATTTGTTTAAAGAGAAATATATCATAAAATCTCAGAGTGATACATTCTACCCCTATAAGAACATCACTATTGAAATTTTGTCATATTGACACAAAAAAATAAGGATACTTATACTTCATTAAATCCTCACGTTCACATACAGCTTCCTCAACTTTATGTGTTTGCAGAAAACCTCGACCTGGTGAGTGTTCTTATTTTAATGAACATTCTCTCTATGATTCTGAATCTCTAACAGTTTTTCCACATCAGAGTGATCATGATATAGCTGTAGGACCTCTTATTTCAGTACATGTGAAAGATTTAGAACCTAAATCTTCATGTGATATACATGAAAAATGACATAAATTAGAGATGGATTTGGTGGAAGATTTCAAATAAAATATATTATGCCGATATGATTAATAATTTCAATAAGAAAAATATATCAACTGATCAGATTTCTATTCTTTCTAAATAACAAAACCTTCTCCACGGAAATATACATAAGAATACCTAGTCACTAACTTCAAACTCTATATGTCATTATTGATTGTCTATATTGTATTGTTGTCATTTTTGAGATTACCTTTTGTTTTCTTTAATGGATTTAACCATGTATAACATTTCCTTATATAGATAAGTTCACTATAAATTATTTTCTCTAACATTATCCCAACATTTTGGAGTTTGGAAGTATTTCATCAAAAGTAATCATATGTATCTATATGATGTATTGATTGAAAGAAATTTTTTTATAAAAAATCTAATAAGAATGGTTGTTATCCCAACCACCTTTGAAATCCATAGGGAAATATCTCAAAATCTTTACTAGAGATTGAATAGTCCTCACATACTGGCCTTCTGACTGACGATGATAATATAGTCTATAACTCAACTCTGTATCCTGATCATGTTGAATGATTCTCCAGAACATACAAGAAAACCTCATATCCTGGTTAGATATGATTACGGTGGGGATCCATTCAATATTAAAGAATCCTTAATTTATAACCATTTTAGATGATCTGGAATAAAATATTATCTAATGGTAAAAATATTTATTGATTTCATTAGGGTATTTACTACAATATAAATAAAAATTATACCCTTTATTAATTTTATTGAGTCCGATGATGAAATCTGTGGTAGTATTTTCCTATTTCAATCTAGCATGGGTAATGGTTGGAATATCTCCTTAGACTCCTTTCCCCTGGCCATAACTTGTCAATGCACTTGGAACTAGGATACATACTCTAGGCTATCACCTTTCATGTTATCCAAAAATAAATACTATTTCAAATATCTAAAAATCATCATACATCAAGGATTAATAGTGAATGGTTAATTATGAGCTTCATCCAGTAGCTCCTTTTTGAATTTCTGTATTTATGGGACACATACATTGTTTATGAATATTATCATTCCATCATTATCATGACAGAATTATAAAACATTTCTCACATTTTTTTTGTAATTCCACACCTTCCTTATTTTTCTTCTTAATATTCTCATGGATTTATGGTTGAACAAAAATCATAGAAAAATAAGATATATCCCCTTTCATTAATATTTCAAGATCAAACATCTATAAATCCTTAAATATTTGATCATTTTCAATCATCATCATGAAAAAACTTGCATGGTATTTCCAACATAGAGCATCGACCACATTATTCGCATTCCTAGTATGGTGATGTAATAATATGTCATAATCATTGATTAACTCTAACCATATTCACTTAAATATATTCAACTCTTTCAATGTAAATATTTTTTTCATGTGTTTATGATCAGTATATATATCACAAATTTTCCTATATATATAATGTCTCCAAATCATCAATGTAAAAATTACTTGTACTAATTCCAAAATATGTGTCAGCTAATTTTGCTCATGAATTTTCAATTAGTGAGACGAATAACGTAACATCCCAACTCAAATGATTATGCAAATAATAGCCATAGTGATAATCACATGGACTAAAGAGCTCCTCCCCATATACCATAGGCTATGGACTAGCATCAAGGGTCTAATGGTGGTATAGTGGGGAGACTATACCAAGGATATCAGAGTAGAAAAATGGTATTACAATAAAAAATAAACACATAGTAGCGGATTAAGTAAAAAAGAAATTTATAGAAGAAGAATATAAATAAAAGAACTTAATAAATATGTTAAAATTACAATATACAACAATTATTACAAGTCTATTTAATTTTATTATTAAAAGAAGAAATAAATACAACATACCGGTACAATGAAATATAGAGATAATAAAATAATTAAATCATAAAAGGAGATTCCCATGGGCATCCTATGAACTAACCCAGTCCTATGCTCTTAACTCCCATGTATAAGCATTAAAACATAAGAAAATAAAAAAGGATCATGGTCCTACAACCAAGGATATATGTTCAGGTTCCCCAATGAAATGAAATCCCAAACAGGGTGTGGGATAGACTTAGTAGGCCACAACCAATGGTTTCTAAAGTATAATCCCATTCATGTATATAAAATAAGTTGTTTTCATGTATCTAAAAATAAATCATCAATGGAGACTAAATTAATAAAATTCTAGATTACATAGGTTTCTCAAAGACACATGGCCAAATAAACATGCTTCAGCCAAAGCCAAACATATCTGAACAATGTGAAACCTGCACTAGTGGACAAGAGAAGGTGATAAATGAAACATTATGTGACTAGAATAGTAATATGGACTAAACCCAAGTGTATTGTTATTATTGGGTGATGCATCCCTTCAATGAAAAATATAATAACTAGTGGTATATTCTATAAATTCAACTAAAATTTTTAAATATACATTATTCTAGGGCCATCTATGTAGAATATGAAATAAGAACATGTTTATCGCTCCAGGAGTGATATGATGCTCACTACTGATGGAAAATTTTTAATGTGATCACTAGAAGGCCTCCTAAGTATCACTGCAGACCTAATGTGAGACAAAAACCTCTTATCCCACGTCTGGTATCACATATAGGGGACAAATTCTCACTCACAATTTATTACAACCTTTTCTCCGATGATTTCATCCAAGGTTCCTCTTTAAGGGTACCATCATCCCTCTTAATTAGGAAAAAAGAATTCATAGTCAGCCCATCCTAGAATACCATGATCTCCCCCAGCATTAACAAAATCTACCAGTGAAACTAATCACATGAACGATTAGTCCATCATTGTCATTACATGGAAGGAATCAAAATATCATTCAAAACATTATAATTCATTTAAAAAATTAAATTCAACACTATGAAATCCCATGAAGTAAGCATACCATAACATAGAACAATGAATCATTCTGAGGACCAAAAATATCTGTAATTTTATTTTAGAATTTAAAAAGGGATCACACGTAAACACAAAAAAAAACGAATATCAAAACAATTAATTAAAGAGGCTAACACATTAATTCAATATTAAAATTTAATTATTAAATGATAAATATCATGGTACTTGGTAGAACACTAGATCCATAAGGGATTGAAAATAATAGTTCATATACATCTATTTTATTTGAAGTCACTACACCTCATAGAAGGGTTTTATTATATTACATTCCATTTTCATTCAAACATCTCATATCATTAAATTTAAATTATTTATATACCTCTATTTAAATACTACAAATGATAAAAAGTCATAAGGTATCCAATTCAGTGGATGTTTAATGGAGGAATGATCACAATTCAACATATAAATAAACAAAATACCCAAAGGTGTGGCTTATGAATTTGGAAAACCAAGTTCAAAATGATCTATTTAGAGAGCCCAACCAAAGGGGTGGTTTGGGTTGAGGTTGTAACCATTAACATTATCAAGGATAATTTTGATGCTTCACTCTGCATCCTATACAATTAAACTCATGAAAAATTATAATATCAATTAGGCACTGTGTATGTTCGGTTAAAATGCATTCAACGGCATTTTATAATGTGATGAAAATTGAGGGAAACCTATAGACCACCCACCTCAAGCTAAGGATGATCTACTCGTCCAATATCAAGATCTGTTTTGGTTTGGTTTTTGAGAAATTGAAAAAGTATACATTTTATATAAAAATAGAGTTTGTGAGATTGAACCATCATAACATTTTTGAGAGGATATTAACTAAATAATGATTCAAAAGGAGTTTAGATCTTATTGATGTGGATCCAAAAAGAATGAAAAAATTAAATTTAGACATCTAATAGAAGATATATTTGAAATCCTAGGATATAGAGGGAAATAACTTGTCTACAGTAGAGGAAAAAATAATGATGAAATAATGATAAAATCATTAAGATCATTTTTTTAATTTGAGCCTCAAAACTATGTTGCATGATTTGGCCAAACAATGAACCAAACATGTGGCTCCCAAATCATAAGAACCCTACCATGCATGGTTATCCAACATATTTTGATTAACTATGCACCGACTTGTGATGATTGATGGAAGAATACTACCTAACTCACACTAACCATGTTCTCTAGGTGGACAGTTTGGGAAACTATGGATAAACCGTGTTCTTAACATCCTTCCACCTAGTTCCGGCCACCCAGTTATATATGAGGTGATGCAGAAAATTAGTAAAACTATACACCCTATTCAGACCACCTCTATTTGTGATTTCTAAGAACTGGTGCTCCCGATACAGAATGAGACACCTGAGGGATCCCTCGTGAATTTACCCAGGAATAAAGAAATATTTTTAAGTGGTCAAGCTCTCGAAATTTTATTTTGAATCTCTATTTAAGGAACAACCTATCTTGTAAATACAATAATTCAATTTCCCTTATAATTTTACCTTGACTAAAAACACATTTTGTTATAGATTCCCCATGTAAGAAATTTTCATCCCCAAGAAATATTGGAGAAACATAGAAAACATCACCCAACCTACAAGGGCCATGAATTCACATTCAATCAGTCATGATACATTTTACAATTCCCAACACAACTTCTTGCATTTACTTTGGCATTAAATTATGAGAACCTGTGCCATATCTCATTTCGAATTGAAACCCTGAAATGATGCACTCATGAGAATTTTTAACTACATACATGATCATGTTGTCATCTCTTTAACAATTAGTGTGATGGTTCTCACCACCACAAGTTCATAAAAAAATCGGCTAATTCCAAGACGTGACTCCTCTAACATAGTAATGTTCTACAATGCACATTTATATGTATTCTAAATATTATCTAAGAATGATTTTATTAAATGGATGAACCTAAATTCACCATACGTTATGTCACAGACCCCATTACAAGTGAAATTGTAAAATCATAATCAAACACAATAAAAATGGTCTTGCATGCTTTCACAGAAGACACTATAAAGACTTACACCACAACAACATTAACATGGTCCCATGTTTTGAACTAGATCCATATGGCCATACAATTTTAACTAGAAGGGGAATATGTTGAGACACCTCCGACTGGCCATATCCAAGATGCATGGAATAGATAGTCGTTGTATTTCAAACTGAAATACAATGCCTTATTATGATGAATATTTAGATTACAATGAGTGTGTTCGCTAAGGACCACAACCTACTACCAATTATTTTATTTGTTCAAACCAACACTGGAATGTTTAACTTGTCATGAAACCACATGAAATGGTGTGTGAACCAAATCTATCCCATTGGAGTAATCACCCTTTAGACATCAACCCGAAGCCCAATATAAGTATGTGATTACCTCAGATTAATTAAACTAGAGTCCATGTAACTAACTCAAGGTAGTCAATTCTCTATATTTTCAAGTGAGATATTGGAAAAAATCCATAACATTTAGATTAGATCATTGACTAAGCCTATAGTGTCCATGTGGTCATGTTTAGGGAAACATCTTCTGTCCAAGAGTCTGTTCAATTTATTTATACACAAGAACCTAGGTATCACTCAGTACTAACCATGTGTTAGTAAAAACCCTGAATCTAGAGTGTAACACTGAAATAAAATGTTTATGGAAATATAAATACATTTAATTTTTTTTCATGGTGTATAAACAATGATATCATTTTTCATCAAAGATGATATCAAGATAGGATACCTACTCATCTTTTAGCAGAATACACTAACAGGTTACCAATAATAATTGAGACACTTCCACCATATTAGGTCGAAGTGCCTAATACAGATCTAAACTAAACATCTAGAATGAATAATAGTCAAGACACTACTGGTCGAATTCATGAAAGATGTTTGGCCTCACCTTCCGATGAATCATTATTAAATGATCACCATCATTAACCACATGAGGCATCCAGTTATCACTCATGATTAACCATTGAATTATATCATTGACTAATGGTGTTTACAAAGGTTTCAAAAATAGAAAACCAATTTTTTTGTTCATTTCCATCTAAGAACTAACATAACCCCGTCTTACCAGCCTCAATAGAAAACAAGGGAAGCATTGACCTATCTTGAAGGAATTTATTGGGTTTGTGAAACTAATAAAAAATAATCCCTTGACTAGAATTGATGTGATGATCCCAACCATATGAGTGTCCTTATCGTCAAATTTTCTAAGAAGAGAATCTCGTCTCATGACATACGCTCTTCGACTTCTAACTTAGGGTCTTACAGGTTGTCGCCACATTTTAATAAGCATTAAACTGAATGGAAAGATAACCTTATCAATTATAAGCACACAATCCCATATTAAATGTGACACTAGTATAAAAATGGTCATTAACGTCGGGTTTTAACCGATGTCGGTGTCACCAACATAAAAATTATGACTTTTTATGTCAATTTTTGTAAACAGACGTGAAAAATGAATTACATTTGTCTTTTGGAATCAGTTTTGTAAAAAAAAGATTCCAAAAAACTATGTCATATTATTTTTGTCATTGGTTTTCATAAAAATGACACCAAAAATTAAAATAAAATAATTTTGGAGTCAGTTATTTAAGAAAACTGATGCCATAAATGAAAAAAATATTACTTGCATCGGTTTTGGAAAAAAACAGACTCTAGAAAGTAAATTTTTTTCATACATTTTATACCATTTATTAATATTCGATTTGGCAGGTTTTGGACCTAAAATGGAGTTACAGATCAAAAGTTATCACCTTCAGAAGTTGAACCTATCAAAGATTCGATTGATACAACTCGTTTCAAAGAAAACATGATAAACATAAAAAAAATAATATACGCTAAATGAAATAAAATAAGAATAATACTTCAAACACATTTCAATGGTTTTAGGGGCTTCCATTGAAATGATATGTTCTTTATCATCATATAACTTTTATTTATAAATGAGAATGAATTATCATTATAAGAAATACAATCGAGCTTTCTAGAAATGAAGGATAATAGTATTAATGAAATCTAATGAAATGAATATGTACCATGTTCAAATTAATGATTGAAGTCGCATTGAAAACATGATTGAATCAAAGATGTTGAAAATGATGAATGAAGGAGAAACCAGATATATATATAGTAGACAAAAATATTTTCAATTGTGTTGTATGAAAATGTAGGCGGGATTTTAAAATGTTAAACGCGCATTGTGAAAAATATTAAAATTATGATCCCGCGTTACTCTTTGGCGTCGGTTTTGTTTGAAACTGACGCTAAATAGGATTTAAATTGGCCTTTTTGTGTCATGTTTTTAGACAACCGATGCCAAAAATTTCAATCGATATCCCTTTTGGTGTCGGGTTTCAAAGAAACCGATGTGAAAATGTAAAAAAATACATTTTTCGCGTCAGTTTTTTAAAAAACCGATGCCAAAAGGTAAAAAAAATATATTTGGAGTCGGTTTTTTAACAAACTGATGATAATAATATTAATAAAACTTTTCTTGTCAGTTTTTTTAAAAACCAACGCAAAAAACAGAAAATAATTTTTCTGGCATTGGTTTTTAAATAAACTGACTTGAAAAAGTAAAAAAAATAAAAAATTGCATCGGTTTTTATGAAAATTGAGTCCAAAAAAAATTTAAAAAAATTACACTATTTTAGATTATTGGTTAATCTTTGATTTTAGTGGTCATGGAGCTAAAACGGAGTTAGGGATTAAAAGTTATGGCCTTTGAAATTTGACCTTCTTTAAGACTTTTCTTAGAGAAGGTCAACTTCTGACATGCATAACTTTTAATCCGTAACACTATTTTTGGTCTACAACCAGTCAAATCAAATCTCAGTGAATTATCTAAAATGTAATACATTTTTTTTTAAATTTTATGTCATTGGTTTTCATAAAAAACAATTCCAAAATATTATTTTTAGATTTTTGCGTCGATTTTTTTAAGAACTGATGCCAAGACAATTTGTTTTCTCTTTGGTGTCGGTTTTTAAAACAACCGACGCCAGACATTTACCAAAAAAATTATTTACATCGGTTTATGAGAAACCGACATCAAATTGGTGATGTTAAAAATCATTTTTCTACTAGTGTGAGCATATATGTGGAACCACTCCTGATCTATGCCTGCATGCACCATGAAATGAGTCATTAAGAACAAAATCCCAACTGAACTGATTACAATGTTAACACCTGATCCTCTATATGATGCCATCCAGTGCAAATAGAAAATTAAAAATCACAAAATTAGGGCCATCTTCAATAGGGGTACCCTATGAATGAAGATGATTATATCAAGGATTAAACAAGGACCACTGAACATACATGGTTTACTACTTGATTTAAAAATACAATGGGTACCACTTATATTGTTGCGTACTACCCGGAGATTACATGATCAAAAGAAAGATCCTTGAAACTATCCATATGTATATATACCATATGAATTTATGTATCTAATGGACTACACTAAATATTTATCTCAATATGAAAATATCTCATAAAACTTATAATACAATAGTTGACCTGTTGAGGCATCCAACATTGAGAAGAGAGAGGTGAAAGGTCACACAACCTACTACGTAGCTGACTATGCCCTTAGCAGTTCTATTATGCCATAACTATGAATTTAAAAATGCTAACACTTGAACAAAATATCATAACAACCAATGAACACCCATCAAAAATGGTGTTGTTTTAGAATATATGATCCCTACATGGGAATATGGAACCTAAAAAACCCTAAGAAAGGGAAACTCTTCAAAATGAACCAGTTATGGATTAAAATATCGTAGGGTGCTACAAAAAATAGTCTAGCCTTTTACCAAAACAGAAAGTATTGACCTACAAAGAGGTCATCCCTAAAAATATTTACTAGGCTCAAGGGCTTAACATTTCGATTTATACCTTTGAAGAAGGAGACTATAGATGATTCTCACACTCCATTTTATGGAAAACATATGAAACACTGATGTTACCCATACATGAGGGTTAAATATAATGTCACCACATATGGTTCTAGTTCAAGTCACTACCTTAGTTCATTTCCAACTATTTAATCACATTAATAGATCAATTTAATAACAAGGACTAGATAGTAAAACACTTATACAAGGTACATTTTTAGTATATCTATAATGAAAAATATACAAGATATATTAAACATCCCAATAAACACTAATCATCCAATAAACCTCTTTTCAAAAAAAGATATTTTTTATATAAACCCCAATTGTAAAAATCAATCTTCTGTTGTTATTATTTCACAATTGTATTAGTTAACGAAAATGTCAATTCAAATATATAGAGGAAAAAACCATTCAGGTAGCAATTAAATTTTAAATTAACAAATTCCTCACATAATGAAATTAAAAAATAGTGTTATCATATCACATAACATTAAAACACCCTCATGGGGCTAAGAACTGAGGCATAACAAAAAAAGGGAAAATAAATGTGTCTCATTAATCCTTTTTAGGATTAACTAAAATAAACCTAAGCATCTTAAGAATTTAAATTTGAAGCACCCTTAGTAGTTCATCTCTTATACAACATACCCTAATTGACCTTCTAGGGTCCATATTCGAATATAAATTTTTTTCCATCGGTCAGTATGCGTAATAAAAATATGTATTATCCCGAATAATTCACCAAATTCATATAAGATAAAATGAAACAACACTTATATTTACAGAAGATCATATAGAGGAAAATCATAACATATTGTTCCGTTTTCTTTGGTTACCACCCTCAATGTATATAGAATCCATGCACATTACAAGTTGCAGGTAGATCCCATCTAACTGAAAACATTTTATCTTGGATAATAATAAAATTGAGCATCGCAAATATTTATACAAAATTCAATAAATATATAATGTGCATCTGCAATTTTTCAATTATATGGGTAACACTATTCGAATTCATAAAGAACCCACTCACATCATGAGTTTGAAAATTTGGATCCCATTTAATTGATATGAATTTGTTTTGGACAGTTGAGAAATTAGAACAAATTTAACATTTAGGAAATAACAATTTTGTATATAAGTGCATCAATATTGTTCAATTATATGGGTCGTTTGTTCCTAATTTATAAATCTCCCATGTACCTTATAAATTGAAAACTAATAACCATTTATTCTCAACCTGTATTATTCATCCCATGATAACAACCCTAAAATCATTGATATTAAAAAATAATCATACTAATTATTCACCACAACATGTTAGGTAATCCAACATGCTAAAATAATAACCATTTATCCTATTAAGTATAAACATCTACGATAAAAATGGAATTCTACTATGTAAACAAGGCACACTCATACATGTTATACCATCAAGGGATTATAATAAAATCACATGATAATTCTAATATAACACATAAATAGGTGAAAATTAAATATGTCACTTAAACACCTAGCATGGAATATAAAAGGCTTTCTAACAAAGCATTCAAGGAATATTAATGAGTTTCAAAAAACGTGATATGAAATCTACATATAATGGCATATTAATGGCATGAGAATTCAATCTTTCCTATATGACTTATAAAATACTCCTTCCTTGACATACCTGGACATGTGTAAATTATAAATCTCATAGACTAGTAAGAAGTTGAATGTACTCTAATCCCTGAAGGATAAATCAAATCAAATGTAATGATGAACAACATGAACCATGATTCCAGTCATTGTCAATTTAACTTTTACCAACATGTGGTTTGATCACTCGCAAGGACAGATACTTACCAAGCACTACCACAATCCTAGTCTCCTATGTACATTTCCAAAATAGTACGATAAAGGAAAATAAGCTATAATAACACATTGTAACATCCTGACCTGACTGACTAAGTACACAATAGCCAGACTGGTTTCTACATTGCCTCAAGGGAACCTCCCTATATGTCATGGGATATCAACAAATAGTGAGGGTTTAATGGTTGTTTGATGGAGAGATTGTACCCTTGATATTAGAGTGAAAAACAAGTATAATAATAAATAAATAAATACATAGTACTAGAAGAAATATAAATAAATGAAAAGAAATAGAAGATAAAAAAATAATAAATATGGTAAAATGCAAATATATAATGATTCATGCATGTACATTTCTTGTGGGATGGGCCTACAGGTCATGTATTGGGTATGGTATGCCTCTGGGCCTTCAGGTCATGTATTGCGGGTTAGTCGGTCCTTGTTCCTTGGGCCTATGAGTTATGTACGGGTTCTCCTTCAACCCTTAAAAGGGGTATTATCCATAATAAAATAAAAATGAAGGCCTTCGAGCCATTCAGGGCATAAATAACTACAAAATGAACAGAATCCTTGAAGGGGATCCCCATGAGAAACCTAAGAACCAACTCAATCATGTAATCATAACTCTGAAGAACAAACATGACAAAAAAATAAAATAACCAAGGATACTGATCCTACATCTCAGGCGATATGATTGGGTACCCCATTGCAATGTCGGCTCGAACATGGTGTGAGATATCTTTAGTATTCCACCACCAATTGTGTCTAAATAATAACTTTTATTATGCATATAAAAAAATTAGTGTTCATATATCTGATAAAAAATAATAAAGGTGTAATAAATAAAAAAATCAAGTTGACGTAGGTTCCTTAAGGGATCCTGGCCGACTATACCTACTTTTTCCTAAGCCAAAAATTTATGAACCATGTGGAACCAAAACAAGGGTATAGGATAAGATGATAATTTTTTTTTCATAAAAATGGAATTGAAAGAGGGACTGATCCCAAGCATTTGATTTGAATTTAGTGATGCATCCCTTGAATGAAAATTATAATAACTAGTTTAATTTTCTATAAATGAAAGAACCAATTTTAAATAGAAGGAATGTTGGGGTCCTCTAAGGAGAACATTAACTAAGAAACTGTGTATCACCACAGGGGTTCTAGGATTCTCATTTCTAATAGTCTCCATCTAATACAACCCCTAGTAGGCCTAAAAATTATCACTCCTGGAATAATGTGAGACCACAACCCTAGAGCTCAGGCTTGGTATCTCACATATGGGACAATGTCTCACCCTCATCTTGGTAAAACCATTTCTCCAATGATCCCATATAATGTTCCTCCCATATTTAGCCTATATCACTCATAATGTGTCTTGAAGAACAGATGATTAACCTTTCCAGACATTCTAGGATCGCTCTTATTGTATACACAATTTTTCAGTAAACTTGTTCACAAGAGTGATGGATCTGTACTTGGAATTCCATTGATGGAACAAAAGTATCACTCATGAAAATAAAATTCATTTAAAAAATTATATTAAACACTAAAAATTACAAAAATTGGTAATTACATAACATAGATCAATGAATCATTCAAAGGAGCACACCTTGTTGGAATTCTAGTTTAGAAATTAAAAATAGAACAAATGTAATCATGCAAGATCACCTCTCAAAAAAATAATTAAATATTCCAATGCAATAAATCAAAATTATACAGGAATAATTAAATACTATATAGTAATGTACTTGGTAGAACATACATTCCACAAATGAATGCAAGAAATTTCTCATATACAACATTTATAATTAAAGACATCACACATCATTTTTTGGTTTTATTATAAAACATGGAATTATCATTCAAAAAATTAATTTCATTTAGTTTAAATAATTCAAATAATTAAATTTAAACAATTGAATTCATCACAATGGAAAAAGGAACCAATTTAGTGGTATTTTAATACAAGAATAATCCCATTTCAATATATAAATAAACAGCATGCCCAAATGGGATTCTTACACATAGGGAAGACTATGTTCGACATGATCTATTTAGAGAACTCACCTAGAGGGGTGGTTTGGGTAGATGAAGTAAGATAAAACTATATCAAGGAGGGTTTTGAGTCATTACTAGGTATGAAAAATAATTAAAGTCAATAAAATTATAATTTCTATGTGACATCGGGTATGTCCGATAAAGTGGAATACGATGAAATTTTATAAAGAGATAGAACATAAATATAAAATATATATACCACTTACCTAATTATTCGGAAAATATAATCTTCAAACATCTAGGATATAATTGGTATGGTTCAAGAGATATCTATGAAATAGATATTTGTCCTGAAAATAGGGAAATAAATCTTGCACCATGATAACTTTTTTGCGAGGAGATTAAAAGAAGAATGATATAAATGGAGTAACAGTCTTACTAATGTAGATCCTAAGAGACTTAAAATTATCAATTCATACATCTTATGAAGGGGATCTCTAAAATCCAAGGTGAGGCTTAAGGAGAATCCTATGACCTGGAGAGAGGGAGCTCATGTAGCTAGATAATAAGATGAAATGAAAAAATAAGCATAAAATGTTGAAAAGGAATATTGGTAAATTGACCCCCAAAAGCTGTGTCGCATGGTTTGGATGCATGGTTTTAACAAACAATGTTCCAACTATGTAGCTACCAATACTTTAGAACCCTACCCCCCATGATTTTCCAATGTGGTTTGACTAACCATGTGTCTAACATTCAATGAATAGTTCATGCATACATCGCATGTGGAATTAATCTTCAAGGATATAAGAATGGTTTGGGAAACTGTACATAGCCTATGAGCTTCACATATTCCCACATGGTTTAGGCCACACAGTTTATTGTTGGGGGTCGTAAGGTTTTATAAAAACAATTCACGCTATTCAGTCCACCCAAAATTTTTCTTTATGGGCCCCAACACTCTCAAAACTCAATGAGGAATCCAAGGGTCCCAAAGGTTCCTTAACCATATATAATAACAACACTCTAAATTGTTCCAACTCTTAGAATTTCATTCCTAAACATGGGTTAAATAACCTCCCATCCAGTAAATTGAATAATCCAAATTCCATTTGAATTTTCCCTTAGCTCAAAGACATGTCTTTACAAATATGCTATCTCAATATCATTGTACATGAGGAAATATCCCATTTCATTATTTTATACATCATTATATATCATAAATCCTTCTATACTGCAAGTTAGTGTATATATATTTACACTAACCAATTCTATCTTAAGTTCATTGAAAAAAATCCTCACATATACATATCTATAAGAATACAACCCCATTCAGATTTATCATGGTGAGTGGAAAATAATGTTATCATAAATATATCACAAAGCATCATAGGTATCTATCAAACCTAAGAAAACAATGTAACATTGTTATTTTTTTAGTGAAAGACATTTCTCAATAATATCCATATTTGAAAGGTTCATCAATATAACCTATTTTGAAATTCTATGACCCAATAATGATAATTTTATTATCCACAATTTATACTTGGTATATTCTGAATATTACTTATCATTCATTAGGGACATTAGTAAAACTCTAAAATATTCATTAGGCTCTTCTTTCTATTTCAATATATAATAATATCATCAATAAAGACTACAAAAAAGTGATTCTAGTAATGTTCAAAAACTATATTCATTAAATAAATAAATATTTTAGGAGAATTGTTAAGTCCAAGTTGCATTACTATAAATGTATAATTAAAATACCTCATATGAAATTCTATAAATGGTATATCCTCTTTCTTAACCCTTAGCTGATAATATAAAAATCAAAGATCGATCATTGAAAAATATTGAGGTCGTCATAATTGATCAAATAGATCAGCTATATAGGGTAGTGGATACTTGATCTTAATAGTATTGTTTTACGTTTTTGATAATCATTTAAAATATTCATTTATCCATATTTATTCTTAAGAAAAATAACATGTTCAACCCATGTTAAAGAAATATGACGAATGAATCCATTTTAAATGTTATCATATATATTATTATTCAATTCTTGAAACTCACTTAAGGAAATTCTATATAGAGAAGTTAAAATAGGTGTATTACTAGGTATGAGTTATATTGAAAACTCAGCAGTACGATTCAGGGGAAGAAAATGAATCTTCTTAAGAGATAGAACATCAAACTCACATATAATTGGCATATCCTCAATTTTGAGTTTCTCCTCAACCATATGAGATAAATATACCTCATTAATAGGTAGTAAAAATAATATATTATAATTAATTTCCATTGAGAGTTCAGGTTCATCACCCTATAGATATATTATTTTGGTTTATTAAAAAATAATAATGTAAATATGAAAATCCTAGAACATATTTTTGATATACATAATCTGTTTCTTATGAACCAAAATATTTGTAGTTATAATAATATATGGAGGAATTATTTATGAGGCTATCAATCATAGGTGAATCGTGTTATAGAACTACATGTTAATCTATACAAGAAATGTTATTCATCATATCCTAAGAGAGATAATATAATTTTGAAATGATCTACATATATCAAACACAAGATGTATTGGCTTTCAAAGTAGGGAAATTATGACATTGATTATGGGTGTTGATTCCCATTCTTCCTTTAGGTACTATTAGTAAAAAACGACACCCACATATTTATCCCCTAATCAACATAAATATTATGCCCAAAAATAAAAAATTACCCTAATGGTGAATGTTAACAAATACTATAATGGATTATCCTAATTATCATGTTAGTTATATTCATTCAAAATCTTGTTCCCAATGTTTTTATTAAACTTGATATGATACTAACTATTAAAACCGAAGCTCCAATACACATATCTGGTGTCTACATTATTTAATTGATTTAACATATGTTGGATCACATAACCAATGATCGATTTGTTAATAGCCTTGATAAACCAGATATGTTCATGATTCTAATATTACATTAGTAATATACAATACATATCAAAAGAAAAATTCTCTCATCCATGGTATTATTTACAATTTCTATATTCATATCTTGGGGAAGGAAAAAAAATAAATGGTGAGGTCATACACTCATTAGGGGTTATGTACAGTGGAATATATCTTTGAGTAAATGTTAAATAATAAATATGGAAAGGTTAATAATAGAATCATAATCCATTTATTCAAAAAATGTGAGAACGAAATGCATCCATAAATAATATCAATGTTGCAATCTAATGGATAACTATAAATGAATTATAAATGATGGAAATTCATAGTTTTGGATGTGAGGATCTCATACACATGATATCCTTTCCTTCAAGTCCTTGTTCTATGAAAATTTGATTGGTGGGTATGTATAAACCCAAACACCCATTTAATAAATTTGGCACTCTACTTTTTCTTCTGAGACCCATCAATACATCGAGTGGCTGTACATAATTGTCAATGAACCAACACTGCTTGTCCAATTTTTTTATCATATATTTAATGATAAGTTTAATTCATAAATAATATTCTATATCATCAAATATCCATTCCGAGTAAATGATATGGAATATAAATATTTCCTTTGTCAATAAAATAAATTTCAATGAAAAAAAAAATATTTAGAAATGATATGAGGTTTATGTAACATACATATCCATGATACAAAGAATATATATATTTAAGTAAAATTTATAGTTAAATATAAATTGACCATAAGAATGTGAATTTTTCAAGAGAAAGTTAATAAATACAAAACTAATAAGAGATATAATATAGCCATCAATTAATCAGAAATGTAGGTTTTTAATAAAATTTAATCCTATAGAGAAATAAGGAAAATATATTTGAAACATAAAATTATGATTTCATTAAATGTTTTCCCTTGTTAAACCATTTCAAAAATTTATAATAAGATAAATATCGTAAAAAAGTTATATAAACAGAAATGTCTGTTAATGTTGTATATATAAAAAAATATTTCATTTTAATTTTTATAAATAATGATAGAAATGAAACTTTTATAAAACATTATAAACATTACTATAAAAATATTTATAAAATCATGGATAACATGATATTTCCTTAATAATTTTGGTAAATAAAAAAACTTTTAAAAAAATTGAAAAAAATAATGACGTGGAAAAGAAATTTATCCAATTCAAAGAAAAATAATATAGTTTATTACATTATTCATGAATTTCCTAGATTCAATTGAAAAAGGTAAGATAAGTTGGAAGAAAATAGGGGAAAAAATTAAACATCTATAAAATTAGAATGTTGATTGAGTTTATGAAGGATTGATTATTGGATTCCTTCTATGAAAATAAAGATAATCCCAACCAAACGAGATTGTAAAATAAATCCTTACCACTTTGGTAACTGTTAAATTGTAATTGTTTGGAAAGATTAAATATAGATGTAAACATCCATAATAAATAATAATTATATAATAATTTTAAATATATAAAATTTTAAATTTATAAAAAAAACTAAAAGTATATAGGTGCATATTACCAAATATGTCTCAGTAGAGTGGAAATTGAGATGAAAACAACTACCACATATTTGTCTTTTATAAAAATATATCTAACATCCTATATAGTAAATTTGAATTTTTAAACATATATTCTAGATTCATTTACATTTTTAATATCATATATGGTAAATTGATATCTTTTCAAGAACCATTTATTAATAATTCCAAATTAAAATCATTTTTTCAGGGTGTTAAATGATTAATTCTATATTATAATTTCATTTTGGTAGTTCTAGTCCTTATACATTAATAGTTGTTCAATATTCTAAAAAATTTTAATCAAGATATTAAAATAATATATATTCATTATATATATATATTCATCTATATAAGGTGGATATAAAAAATTATTTGCACTATTCACGAAGAATATAGGTTACACATACGCATGAACAGTATTTCCACTTTTTAATGAATGGAAAGAAAGAATGGTAAATAATAATTAAACATACCATAATAATTAATATATCATTCATATCATTAATATTCATTAAATATATACTTATTAACATGTATGTAATGAATAAATTTATAATATATTAAATCTCTTTGTTGTGATGGTAGTCTGCACTTACACACGAGTGATATTTTCATTTCCCAGAAGATTGGAAATTAAGATGGAATATATTATATTATCATCCTAAAAGGATAATAATTTCACCGATATCATATATATATTAATTAGTTTTATACTTATAACTATCCATGTAAAGTGCCGATGAAAAATGAATTACATTGCATTGTGGAAACAATAAGATGTATATACGAACGATCATCATTTTCACATTTCATAGAATGTAAAACAGATGGGGAATAGTTTTACCACATTAATAATAATATAAAAATATATAATGATACTTGAGTCATTTTTTAGGATGAAACAACATATTTAGTTGAATATTAATAAAAAATTATCTTGAATGGGCTTATAAAGATGAGTATATCTCCTATTCTAGAATAACATTAAATCCCTTATTAAAGACTTATGGAATGAAATTTTAGGAAGAAAAAAACAATAATTCATGGATAGGTAATTTTAGAAAATATATAGTTATTGGTTGGTAGAGTTATATGGCTCATAGTGGTATAATAAAATGAGTGGAGTGATGTCCTTTTTAATTGAGGTGAGTTACACACTTGTAAATTTTCAATGTTTTAAAGTATTATTATGTCACATTATTTAAAAATGACACCAAAATGACTCATATTCTTATTTTAAAAGGATAAGGTCGAATTAAAACCAATAAATTATGTTTAGGAACGTATTTTTGGTACTTTTAATGATTATCGTTTTGTATAAAACCTTTGCTAAACAATTTTAACCTTAACCACAGTAAAAACTATTTTAATATAAAAGTCATATAATTTTACATTTAAGGATTTTTTTCAAATAAATGCAAATTATATTATATTTTAGACTATTTATGATCCTACATATCCTCTTGCAATACTTTTATGATTATTAAATAGTATAATAATTTATTATTTCTCATTTAATATAAATAATTATTTGACACCATTTAATTAATTGGATGTTGATATTAATTATAAAAATTAGTAATACATTATTATTAATTTTAAATTATTTTAAAGTCATAATTAAACAAAAAAATTATGTTTTAATGTTTGTAAAATTGTTTAAATTGATTTTCAAACATTTGCACAAGAAATGTGTCAGCATTTTATAAGAGTTTAAGGAATTTTTATAATCACTGTTAATTATACATTAATTGACACCATATTTCATTATTCATATCAACATAAACTATTAATATTATTTCTTGGCATATTTTAATCCCTATATGACTATATAAGAAAAATTTAGAGGAAAGAAGTGACATTAAGTATTTTTATTCACATAATATATTATAAATGTAATTGTCAAAATAATACAACACTAAAATGTAATGTATTCAATTCTATTACAATCATGGCTGAATTTTTCTCATCCAGTGATGTAATGGAAAATTTTGGATAGATTATAATCACCTTGTCACATAATTATTGACATTAATTACATGAATTACCATTTACCAACATGATAATGTTTACCAAAATTATTATTCATAATTCGTACAAATAAAATGAGTATATTTTCAAAATTTGAAACACCTGAATATAAATATGGTATAATATTTGGAAAATTCAATTCTTATAATTTTCAAAAATTAATTTAAAAATAAACCCTTAAAATGCGATGAAAAATAGTTTTCTATAAAAATGAATTTTAAAACTAAATATTGACTTATATTATAATAATTTAAAATACTGATCGAAATGGAATAAATTAAATTATTTAAAGTCAAATGGATATTATATATAATTAATAAAAAATACAAAATATAGTCATCATTTTTAAATTAATTGATTTAATGATAATAAAATACAATTTTACAAAAATATATATCTTTTACAATTCAATGAAACATAAATAATTTTAGAAAAATAAAAAAAATTCAACATAATCTAATACTGACATGCTTATATAAAAGAGTATAATACTATCACATAAAAAGAATTCAATAGTTTTTTGGTTTTTTTGAACTCATTCATTCATGTAAATTTAATTATCAAAGAAAAAATAATTATTTAAAGAGGAATATATCCTAAAATCTTGGTGTGTTATATTTAATTATGGGTTTCTATATCAATTCTTCTCACTCATGGGGTAATAAACCAAAAAGGATGAATATTTTATGTTTCATAGTAATAGGACATCCCAAGAATACTTTTTCAGTCACATACATGACGTTTCTATTTAGGAACATAGACATTTATATTTTCGATGTGTTTTGAATTAAATTATTTTAACTTGGAATTGGTTTTGGTTCTTATTGTTTACTATTTTCATAGGAAAAGAGTGGGGTGTGATTTAGACCTCTTGTGAGTGGTCGGTTATTGTTCGATGAGACAAGACCGCCCATTGATATTTTTTTAGTAATATCCCTATTTGGATTAATGATGAAATTTTTCAATATTAATTTTATTTCATGGACTAGGTTTGGTTTCATGCTATCAGTGGACCACAACCAATGGATTAAGGGAAAACTAGTGGTCACAACATGGTTGGTTATTATGAAGATAGGGATAATCAAATAATATTGTAAATTTAATTATAAATTGTGGATTTTATCATTTATTTTATAATTAATAAAAAAATCGTATAAATAATTATAATATAGTTTTTTCTTGGTACATGTTCTGAAGTGTTGATGTGATATTGGATGGATCATAGAAAGGATGGTCGATCATGATTTTGAAAACCCAATAGCTTGAGTTTGAGGTTGATTATTAATTTTACATTCCATATGGTATTTTAATTTATTTACTCATTCATTGCTTGTTATGTGTGGTCTCTTAACCATGATATGCTGACCATTAAAATAAAATTGATATTTTAATTAAAAATTAAATTCTTATGATTGAATCGAACAAACTGACATGGTCATTAGGGTTTTAAGATCATTATTTTTTTCCTCAACCACTAATGTCCAAGGCCGTAATTAAATAATATACCTTGGTATGATTAGACCCTATGTGGTTCCTTATAAATTTAATGAGTATGATACAATAGATCTAGTGTAGGATTATTTAAAGAGATATTGATAGAGGTGAGTGCGAGAGTGAGGTTCATGTTCTATGTATTAGTCATGTGAGAGACCCTTATGATACCTTATAAAAATGGGATAATTTAAATGAATATGGATATTATTTTCCTATTCCACTAAAAAATGATTCCTTGGGTGGGTAGAAGATGAAGATATTTATGGATGGGTTGAGAATTTAGATTAAACATGCATGACATGGAAATGGGATGGGCTAGAGGACATGTCCCTTTGGAAATTTATCTATGAATATAATGAGGCGTCAATGAGACATGATGATTTCAGGGGAAGTGATGACCTCTAATTGGAGGGTGCTGACCTAAGAGACGTGTTTGAGAAAATATCACCTTTATATGGGCATTCTTACTATGATGATAAAAAGGGGACCCTGATGGCTTCCTAGATGAGGTGTTGAAAATAGTGAGAAGACGTATATGGTAATGAAAAGTTAATATTGAGTGTGTCACCTCAAAACCCAAATCATTGATTTTGACAACTTATCTATGAAATTATGGATGTTCATGAACTAAACAGTCTGATATTGGTTTGTTGGATGGGTTGGCATAGATATTCATCCCATATAATTTAGTATTATGAGATGTTTATGGTGGTATTTGATTCCAACCCTGATGTATTGGACACATGATATTCCATGGGTGATCTATTGGGATCATTCATGTGATCTTAATGACTATGGGATACACATGATTAATCCTTGGGATTCAATAATGACACGTGATGTCTATGGGTCACTTAATATTACATCTTATGTATAGGTGATGATGCTTTATGACATTATTTATACAGCCCAACCCATGTAATATCTAGTTATACAACATGATATTAGATTACCTATGGTCACCCCCAAGGAATTGGTGATTATGAATTCTAATATTTGATTACATAGTGACACCCTAGAAGAATCAGTAGTGTTCTTAATACACATGGATGCCATGGATATGCTTCATGGATCTGTTGATGATGCCTGAAACCCCTATATTATTTAGAAATGATCCTAGATCAGACTATTATTCTTGGCGCCATATCTATACTAGGTAGGAATTTATTTTAATGGTCCTATGATATGTTCAGAGACGCCCTGGTAGTGGATGATGTTGGTTGGGAATTGATCCCAGATTTCATGTGAGAACTCATTGATCTAAAGTGGTTATTTTTATTATCTGTCAAACCGTTTTTCTATTTTAATATTTTTATCATATCACATGTGAAAACTAAATTTAATAGTTATATTTTTGAACACTTTGGTGGTGACCTGATAAGTTATAAGAAAACTTTTCTCAGTTGTCCATGGTGTTTTATTACCTGGGTAGACATCACTTATTACAAGTTAGGGTCAAGTAGAGGCTCGAAGTATTTAAATCAAGTGGGATAGCTCATATGATATTTGGATATTAGAGGAGGTGAATATTTGGTATGGTAGTAGATAAAAATTTTTAATTAATATTTACTTTGGTTTATACATGCGATCAGTCATATTATAGATCAATTTTTTTGTTGGCATGACAATGAGTAAGTATGACTATATGACACCACATGTAAATTTATTATCGAATTATTATTATTAGTTCTTTAGAATAATGTTATTTTTATTATTAATTTATATTATTTATATTATTTTAAACTATTATTTGAAAATATGGCATGGGGGTATATTATCCCCCATAGTAATACTATGGACCCCTACTATAAGTTGGTAGCCTTCAGCCAATGGGGAGGCATGCCTAGGGTCTTGGGGGTGACCCCGAAAATTTTTAAACTGTATAGTGGTAGAAAAATGGTATGGTATGTAATAATATATGAATGGAGAAGGTATTATAACTTCATCTATATTTCGATTCAATATGGTTTTCTATGATTAAAATCTATGTCATTAGATTAAAAATATACAAATTTTTAGAAACATTTTATTCATGGAATTTATCAACCTATCTAATTGTGTATCTACTTCCAAAATAGAAAACACAAACAATCCATTAATGTTATATCCTTAAAATTTTACATTATAAAAAAGTCATTTATCATCTGAAACGACATGATTCTCTTTGTCTAGTCATAATTTATATGGTCATCACGCAATATAACACCTAAATCTTGCATAAAATTTGTCTCTTCAATTAATAGAGCCCAATAATCATCAATATTATATCTTAGTTGTTTCTAGTCATGAATATATAGATAAAACACAATGTAATTTTGATATATTCGTAACCATGATTAAAATTTATCATTTAAAAATAGAAATGACTATAAACTACGATTATTACATTATATATAAACGGTCTTTATTTCTTCTATAAATAGAGTAATATGGATTCTCAGCTCATTTCCAAATTTTTTTGATACTCTTGATAAATTTTCTTCCATCGAGGAGAGTATACTAGGTGATGATGTTTAACATATTTAATTCATTATTTATATTCCATATCAATTTCAATATAGTCTCCTAGCCTCTATATAGTGGTCAAAACCATGAAATGATTAGCATATACCATTCAACTTTTGAAGGACTTGATTCATCTTTCTTGTACTAATACACACAACAACTATGACATTTTTTATGTTACTCAAGTTCCTTGAAAAACATTATAAATTTATTTGGATATACATGAATTTTTTCATATATCATACTCGTGAACATAACATTTGTTTAATGTCATTTGATCGAAAAGGAATCTCATTATCTTATAGAAATATATCATTCAAGAGGGAGAGAAGTTCTATAATGTTTGTGCCTCTATACCCATTTACATTATTAAAATTATAAATATGTGTTATGTCTTGAAATGTTGTATATTTAGTACATATAAAATACACTAGAATCCTAGATTATATCTTGGACTTACCGAACATCTTGAAACCATCATAGAATTCAACTTCAAATGTTTTTTTTTCATTTCCTCAATATGATATCCATCATCGTTTACAATTTTACTCGTATATAATAGTTCAAAACTGTAGTGTTATCCTAGTCACTAGATACATTAAATTATTCATAATTTTTAGTCCACCATTTATAACATCAATATATTATATGATATATTAAGTGTTCTTCCAACTCATCTAGATAAATTCATCTCGAAGAACAATATAATAAATATAGTAAAATGACTTGAGATGGGTCATTTTCATGGTCTATCGTGAACATGATAAACTCTTTAACCTCAAACTCATACTGTAATGTCATATGATTGTAATATTTCCTTTTTTTATTTATATTAATTCTATTTGGTTAAAAAACATCATATTTAATAAAATATAAGTAAATAAATTAAATGTATGCATATGTTGTATCATTTTTTATATATGTAAATTATATAATGAATAACATGAAAAACTATAAATAAAAATTATAATAATTACATACATTACATATATAATAGGATTACTGTAAATCTTATGTTTTATAGTACATCAAAAAAATATATACATATAATAAAATTCGATTATATAAAAATAATTTTAAAATATATAAATTATTTGTTCAAAAGGGGATTAAACAACAAATATATTGTTATAATTAGAGATTATAAACCCATCCAAAGATATCTATGTATAAATTATATGAAATAAATATAGAAAGAAATGATGAACTACTTTAAACAGTTATTACCTTTCACCATCAGGCCAATACATCTTCACTATAACATTCATATGGGTTTTATGGTGATCAATCAAGTTGGAAAAAAGAATTCCACCACTCTAGGTATACATGGGTCTCCATTAATCTCCAATTATATGAGAGGGATTGAACCTCATTCCATATTTTTATCACCTCATTGGGATAAAGAAGAATTAGAAAGAGGAATGGGATGATAAAGATGATTTTTTGAATATTGTGTAAGAACACTGAAAACCAATATGATCGCATGGAAGTGGTTATTATATAGTTTTGAGGATCCTCCTGAATTTTTTACATTTACTCATGTGTCGATAACTCATGAATATAAGACAATCCAACTATCCACGAATCTCACAGTTGTATGATTCTCCCTTTTGTCATGTCTCATGTAACAAGTCTTAATTTTAATGTCATGGAAGAAATATTTTCCTCTTTTGAGCGAAGGACACACAATATATAAAGTAGTTGAAATTTTATACATCATAATGTAATTATATATTATTATTTCTTATGTTGATTAAGGAATCTTTGTAAAATCATACTATGCCTTATGATATCCCATGTAGTTTGATATGCCTTAATTTGAAGTGACTTGTTTTCTTTAAACTATACCATACCATATGCCTATAACGTATTATATGACTCAATTATAACCGTTCCAGGAAATTGGTAAATACTCATTCCATACGATTGATTTTAAATCAATTAATATGATATCATATGTGATAATATATATATCATATATTTAAGGAATTAGGGAATATATCTCCTCCAATTTACTGCCTACACTAAAGCCAGCAACAATTTTTTCTATTCCACCATATATCATATCTTATATGATATCTTGTGAAATCATATTCAAATAATCTTTTAAATTTTCAAAAACACTTTTTGAATTGTATCATTAAATTCTCCTCAGATTCTAGTGACATTAGATTTCAGAATGTAATTATCTAAAAGAAATATTATTTCTATAACTTGTTCTAAATGAAATACCAAACTAAAATGATATGTTACATATGATATGAAAATTATTAAGTAAATTATAAGATGAATAAAACATATAGTAAATAAAATATATTAAAAAATCATGCATTTAGAGTATAAATAATTAATATGAGTCTCATTTTCAAATATTTTGTAAAATTAATTATAAATTAAATAAAACAAATGTAAATGATTATTATGATAATATATAAAATTATAATATATTAACTAATATATTGAAATTTGTTAAATTAAAATTTTTTATGGAATAACTTGAAGAAAAATTAATTTTCAAAAGGATATATTCCAATAAACGTTTTTTATTTATATTTTATGATATTATTAAAAAATTATTTTATAAATATTAGAATTTTAATTTCATAAAAATACCTTCATATTTGGGCCAGTCTTACAATCTACTTTAATATTGCAATAAAAGTGTATACTGAATCTCTAAAAGAACATAAATAATTATTACATGATAAATGAGTAAACAATTAATTATTTTTTAGTTATATAAAAATACATTAATTTTAATCTTATCTATTAGGATACGTACATTCATTTTTTTTAAAAATCATTGAAACATGCTCATCCTATATTTCATATTTAAATATAATAACCAAATATTATGTATTATTAAATTATAAAATTATTGATAACAATAAATAATCAATTCAATAATCTTTCAACATATGATAATGAAGAAATTTGGGATAAGAATAATGAACAACACCACAATTAAAAAACTAACTTAAAATGATCTAGATGACTCTAAACTGATTTTGAAATTATATGATAACTAACTAATACTATGGTAGAGAATAATTATAAATGAAGGTTAATAAAGATTATAGTTATGAATAGTGTAATGAATTTTCTTATTTACATTGTAATTTTTTATATATGTGACATTCAGTTACTTTTTTGATTGTATAGAATTAAGGTAAGGTGGTATTTTCTAAATTTATTTCCTTAAAAAATATATCTTATTGAGAAACATGGATTATTTAATATAGATAGATTAATTCATAATGAATTCCTTTTACAATATTCATGTAATTATTTTGTTGAATATCTATATCATTTTATTTCATTATTTGTTTTTCGATTCAAAATATATCAAGGATGCAAGGGTTTTTGTGAACTCAATTTCCCTTTAATAAGGTATGATCGTTTAAATGAACTTCATACATATAATTTGTCAATGGTCTACCATATAATAGTTTTACATTTTGATTCTTCTTATTTCTCCAGGGATTTTAATTTCCTTACAATATTTCTTTTAATGATTGATCCCTATATAAAAAATTGAGACTCTGTGTGGTTTATTTTTCTTGATTATCCATTCAATGATACATGTTTGATATTGTGCATCAACATCTCTATTATATGAAATATAAAATTACCATTTTATACGTTTTATTATGAATATTAATTTAATCATTTTATTTTAATAAGTTAATTATAATTATATCTTTTTAAAGTGGTTTTTAATAAATGTTACACAAACAGTAATGTTTTTTCCAATATTATTTTCAAATCATGATTTTTTACAGATAATATATATGGTGAATTTTTATTATTTTTAAACCCCTATAATTTTCATTTTTTATTAAGAAGGTTTTTCACATACCCCCAAAATTTAGTTTCAACTTGACTAATATTTTACCTAATGTGTTTCTTATAACTGAAACTGGATACATTTCATATTTTTAGTCAGAAATTACCATGTCTTCATGTCTGTATTCATTGTATTTTTTTAAATATCATTATCTTCACATAAATAAATTTCTATGGCTATTTTATTCTTCTTTTACCCTCATTAGAAAACTTCAATAAAATATTAACATTTTCTAAATGAGTTGTTTTAAACCAAATGTGAATAGAATATCCTATTATTGTTTTATGTGTGAACACATATTTCTATTTATATTTGATATCCTAGGAAAATTAATCTTCAAATTTTCATATTTTTTTAAAAAAATCATATCAATTTATTTTAATAAAAAACTTTTTAAAAAACGTTAATAATTTTTCATAGCTCCAATGAGATTTTATAATTCTCCCAAAAAGTTTTCTTCGCTTATATCAACATATATGAACATATTTTTTAATTGATCAATGATATTCTCCAAGTATTACAATATATATAATTCTATTGATGGACTATGAAATATTATATTATATTAGTGGGGTAATCTATCACCGCCTTTATCTTTACTAGCCTTCCACTATTAAAAGGAAGATTTTTTCCTTGAATTTTTTTCTTTCTGGATACCCTATTTTTAATTTCATGGATTTATGGGCATCCACCGAGATACAATACATCCAATTATTGGAGAAATCATTGAATAAACTATATGACCTTTAACTTTACTGTGTAAATAACATATAACTCATTATATTAATTTATGGGTATTTACATAAAAGTTACTTAATATCTTTATATACCCATTAATTTTCCATGGGACTATCATGTTATGATTATTGATGTAATTATTAATGATTCCATCACAAGATTACATTTGAAATGATTTAAAAACCCATTCTATTTTTATAGGGGTTTTTGATGTGTTGAATAAACATATTTTATTTCCATGGGTAGTTTATGATATGATAAATCATTGATTTATTATGGAACTCATTTGTATGGATCATAATAGTTGGGGTCCTATATCTCCTTCCAATTAATTATTTTAGGTTTTGTATATAATGAAATAACTATGGAAATCGAGTATGGAATTATTTCTCTCACAAGGAAACCAAGAAGATTTCCTAGTCCACTGAGTTATAAGAATTAGGTCTTGATGCCTCTTCCACTAAGAAATTTTTACAGTTGATTTTTTCCCCAATTTTTTTATTAATAATACTATGATATGTTTTTATGGGTTATGTATTTTACTTCATGTTTCAAAACGCTTAGTTTCATGTTTAATGTTATACAATGATTTATGGAATGAATCAAAACATTTGATATAATCATTATTGTGTTTGATTTTAGAAATTATATTTATTATATGTATACGATCATCTTATGCTCATTTATGATCATTTATTAATATCATTAATATTTTCTATTTATGAGCATTTGAGCTCACCCCTTCCTATGTTTGTATATTCTCTCAGTTATGAAAGGTAGTATTATATATGAATTTACTAGATGATAAAAATGTGTAAAGAATTTAGGGGAGATTTTGAAGTCACATTTTGGAAGAATTAGTTTCTTATTTAGTGGAAAAATTTCCATTTAATACAAATATCACAATTTCTAATAGTTAAATAATTGTACAAATACAAAAAAATCAAATACTAAAAACGTTCGAAGAATATAAATGTTAAAATATTTGTGTAATATATTTTAATTAAGGATGATTATGAATTACATTGTGTAATGTATGTTATTTTTAGTACCAGATATTTTTGTATGAATTTGGGGTGCCTCATGTAATACATAGTATGTTATACCTTGTGAATAATCCATCTAAAATAATTTTGGATTAACTCAAAAACACATTTAGAGTAGCTATATGAAAAAAATCAATTATCATTCAATAAAAAAAGTATGACCCCCTCTGGAATTATAGCATTGAAAATAAATATAAGTCCTGAGATCTATAAATGGATTAAAAGAGTGGACTAAATAAAATCAATTATTCCATTCATGTAATAAATATATATATTTAAATCACCATCAAACACGTTTATCATTATACATGTTTCCACCAACCATATATCATAATAGCATGATTTATCATATGTTCCCTTCATCCATTTCATAACCACGAGACACAATTTATCTCATTCCCATATATCCAACTTAGACATAATGAACTATATGAGTATATAATAACCTTGCAAATGAATACATCAAATTTTTTTCTCCTTAATAGTTCATCGTATCACATTCTACTCATCCTAAAAGATAGGGACATCATATTTACTATCTACGTGTGGATTCACACTCCCTAATCTATCTCAATTGATCTACCATATTCTATAATCTTCATATGAAAGGACAAATAAAATCTTATATGACCTCTATCTAATGTCTTAATCAGTGACTTACCCACCCACCCCTCATTAAATAAGTTTCAATGACCCGTATAAGAATGAAATCAAAAAATGAAGGTTCTCATGATAGGTATCTCTCTAACCTCAGTTATTGGGAACAAAATATGACTCATACACCCATAATACACCCAAAACATATTGGATGATACTCAACTTGGAATACTTTATGGATCATCCAATACACACAATAAAACATTTGTTAATATTTGTATCCCATTTACATATTCTATATCTCTATATAAAAATCATACCCTTATTATCCATAAATTTTCATCATAAACTATAAATCTACATGATAATAATTGGTTAGATATAAAGCAAATACATAATTTATGAGGTCAGTTGTTATTTTATTTAATGAAATATATATTTATAAATATATTTATACTACTGATAATAAATTACGATAAAATAAATATTAACTTTTATATGATATAATTAATATCCATGAAAATATATTAAAAAACATATCAAAACATGACATAAGCTCTAATATATCATTTTGTATATGACAAACTACCATATCATCCTTTTTCTTACCATAAATTTTATGGTAATGTTATGTTAGTAAAACTATATTCAAACCTCATCACATATCTATGTGAACACCTCATTAACTCCCCCACTAAACCATTTAGTGAAAAAATCTATGAGAAAAATACTGTTTGAATAAGGGCATTCTTTATGAATTGTATTCCTAATGTTTAACTCTTTATACATATTCAAAATTCTTAACTCTAAAACATAAAATGTCACAATGACCATGTTTTGGTGTATTTAAAAACCTTTATAAAACGATCATCATCATACTTAGAACCTAATCTATTAAAACTTTTCCTAGTATAATGAAGTAACTATTTAATTTACTACTAACTAGTGCATCCTAAAATACTTTAGGATAGTGTTACATTAACATTAATTTTGACAGGAATAACCCTTTTTAAAATAATGATTTTATATTTATAATACATAATTAATGTAAATCATTATTATTTTTATTATTGTTACATTTTTTAAACTAATTATGATATTTATTGAGTATAAGAAAATCTTTATACTAGTATAATCATTTATTAGTAAACTGAAATTTGCACTAAATCCAAATATACTCACAATAGAATCATATACTCTATACTCAATTTAGAATATTGTACTGAGATATGAATAATTATTTATAATTAGAAATTAACACTACTTTTTATTATATTTAGAATATTTATAAAATAAACATTGTTTTCATATCTTATATGGAACTATATGCATTTGTAAAACATCCTTCTCAAAATATGAATTTAAAAAAATATTTCACTAAGGGGTGTAAGGAATATCTTCCCTCGTATTTTGAAAAACATTTAGATATACACATTATTCAACATAAAAAATATTATATCCTTATTTCCTTTTCAAAACATGTTTTAGAATCTAGTTATTCACAAACCGTATATATAAAAATAATCATCACAATTTTTTCAAAAAAAATATATTTATTAATGATAATATTCTCTTTTATATTATAGAAATGAGATAAATATACACATACTTTTATGATCCATCTGATCATGATAAAATTTCATTACATTCAAATCCATGTTGAACTAGCTCTTTCTTTATTAATTGAATTAAAAATATATGATATATTAATTATTCCCATGATTTTTATTTCTAATATACTATAAACATTTTCAAAGAATAAAATTTGTATCATAATACATTCAAAAATAATGAATTTATTTCTACAACAATGATACCCAACATTGAAACTCTATAGAGATTTATAAACCCTTTCAGATAAACCAAAAAATTACATCTTATGGGATCATCAATCTTCCTTCCTAATAAATTATTATTTTGTTGACTTTTCTTATTAATTTAATCATCATTTAACACTCCAAATAAATTTTATCTTCTAGTTTGAACTTTAAACTATCAGTACTATCCACACAACACCATGAATTTAGACAAAATTTACCCAGTTCATATATTTTATACAAATGAGAACATAGGCTAAAAATTTCTTCAACCAATTCATCTTGTCATAATATATCTATAGATGTCAAATTTAATTAATTCATTATCCATGAAAAACCTTACATAAATTCATAGTCTAACTATGTCACTGGTCTGTGAAGGAATTTTTATGTCTTGTTAATAAATTGTACGACATTGTGGAATGAATATTTTTGTGGTGATTGTATTGTGACCCTATATTTCACAATTAAGGGGACTATGAAACCAGTTCATCTATAAGGGGAAGCTATAAATGAGGTTCAGAGCAGTGAGATTTAACCATGTCATTGCTATCTAGATATAGATGTTTGAGAGGTTGTGGCATTACCATTGGTATCTGGCCCATGCATCCATGCATGGTATATCTAGACGAGCAATGATAAGAAGGTGGAATTTGGTCATTATTTTATTGATTCTAGGTAGGGGATTTTCTTTGTAGACATGAATGAGTAGTTTTTGGCATTGAACTCATGGATTGTAGAGTAATGGTTGTTGTTTTATATCTTTTTTGTCAAGTTGGGTTCCCCCTAATCCCTTAAAAGGGGGTTATGTTAATACAAAATAATAATTTTCAATCAGTTAGTATTTCCCTATGTTTTTAAATTATAAAACCATGTTCAATATCGTATGTGATATGCAACACCGAACCCAAAGAGACAATGATTATTTAAATATTTTTTTTAACCAAGCTATTATATTTGTGGATATGAATATTAATAAATACATTATGATATATATTTATATATATTTCATAGATATATTGTTATATTCTTTTTTATAGTCATTCATTTTCTTGGTATTGTCCTTCTGTTCTTCAAAACATATATTTATCAATAATGAGTTTTATTTATTTTTATGAAAAAATTATAATTATTCTCTAGAACATTTATAAAATTTATTTGATAATATGACCTCCATTTTTATAATATCATATCAAAATTAAATAATTGTTAATTTGTTTTTAAAAAAAATATAGATTTTTATTGAATAGTGAATAATGCATTTTTAAGTAAATTTTTTATTTATTTCGATGAATTAATTAATAAAAAAATAAAATTATTTATTTAATTTTTTAAGGGGACATAAATATTATTTAGATATAATTAATTAATTAATTACATTTAAATCATATTTATTCTAGATTTTATAATAAGTTTAGTTTTTGGAAACAAAACATATTCTTCCGAATTTTTTTTAAAAGCATAATGTTTCGACATTTTAGTTAATTAAAATTACCCATAAATACTAATAAACTAAATGAAACATTAATATTGTATATCAATCTTTATTAATTTAAATTTATATGATGAATATTACTAGTTATAAAATAAAAGTAAAATCATTTTTTCCTTAAAGAAATATATTTTTCAAAAATCCTTTTTCCATCATGGTTGTGGGTTTTATATTACTTTAAATTATTCCACATATATGAATTGATTTTAAAAAACATTATCCCATATTTTTAATAAGAATTACTATTATTAGGTAATATGGTTAACTAAATTTTTGAACTATACGAATTGAAAATGTATTAAATATTTTTTATAATATTAAAATGAAAATAGTTTAATTAAATGTATAAATAATTTAAAAATTACATGAAACAAAATAATTCTAATAGTATAAATATTTAAATTTCATTTTCATTTAAATAATGATTATTTTTATTTCTTTTTTTAATTTATAAATAATTAAATAATCAGTTTGATAAAAATTATATTTTGATATGATTTCATTTTTAATTACTTGGAAATTTCAATTAAGGTATTACCTTAAACAAATTAATTTATTTTTTAAATAAATTATATGTTCAGATGTATTATTAGTTATAAAATTAATTAATAGTATAATTTTAATGACGTCAAATGTAATTCCTACAATTGTTTGAAAACTATTATTGTTAAAAGACCTAGCATTTCTCAAAAATGTCGATTCTATTTTAAATGACAAAAATTATATATTTAAAAACATATATTTGATAAAATGAATATTTTTATGTAATCAGTTCAATGAAATTATACTATGGTTAATTTTTGATAATATTTTATGATTGTCAAATTTATGGGTTAAAAATAAATATAGTATAATTATAAGATGTGCATTACGATATCATAATGACAAAAAATGATTTCATTAATAATATATAAGGTATAAAATACAAAATATATGTTTCCCATTTAAATTAATGTCATTTGTAGGTTTTTTATTAACATTATAAATCCTTTATGAAACCTCAAAAACTGATAATATATTTTAATGTTTTAAAATCATACTTTAATGATGGTACTCATATCCACATTAAGAAGGTAATTATTTGGATATGTTAAATCAATGAACAAGTATTATAATGAAAACCACTCCCATTTGGTATAAAAAATGTGTATAAACCATGGTATTGGTTGTGGTATTTATTTTTTTATTATATAGAGTCCAAAACCTATGTTTGGAAAATAGTAAAAAAATCTCATCACATTTCCTACATAAACCCACACAAGATTCTTTTCCTATCCACTAAAAAAACATTATAACGCATTCTTAATCAGACCTCCTATATCTATAATCCTATCAAGGTTCATCCATTCGCTAGAAAAACTCCTCCCTAGAATTTTTAATCACCCTCTCGAGTTATGAAATCATCCGCTCTATTTTTTATTCAAGAACCCGTTTTATGTTACACCTCTTAATTCTAATTTCTATATTATTTGGAAGGTTTTTACAAATATATATTACTCAACATTTCATTTAGATGTTTTTATATACCCATTTTAATCCCAAAATCCATCCCATGAAAATTTATGTACAACCATTATCATAACTAAATTTAGTGTCGGATGTCTCCCTCTTCATTTCAATTCTAGCACCTTCTTTGTAATTGGTTTTTCTAACATAAAATGGGTTATTTTTTCATGTCATTATAATTATCCCTATACAATCCAATTTATTTCATAAAAATTATAGATAATTTATCAACTATCATTTTAGTGTTTATAAATCCTTTACCCAATAGAAATTTACCACATGATTTCTCTCTTTGATTTTCCATTTCAAAACCTTCTTTGAAATTATATTTTGGAAACACAATTTTTTATGTCTTAATGTATTAATAATATTAAATTTACTATATAATTGATTCAATAATAACTACATTCCATTTATCACCTCTCAATATAGTGTTTACCGAAGTCATTACTGAACATCCCATGTAAATAATGGATATGATATTTTCATATTTATTAATATTTTTTAATTAAATATTAAATTTACATTAAAGGGGATTCTATTTTTTATGGCTTACCCAAAATGAAATAATGGGTTTATCCAATGTATTATGTTACACACATTATTGATTCATACTGAACAAAATATAATAATATAATATTATTATTTTAAATGGTAGTTAACGCCTAGCTGTTGTATTGGTAGGAATGAATAAAACTAAATATGATATGATTATACATGTTTTTTAAATGTCTTTACATTTACCAAATAAAATTTAGTGGTATAAAATGATAATTAATCATATTTTAAGAATGAAAAACTCTAATATTTTTAAAAGTTTATTTACAACCCTTTGATAACAAACACCATTTAAATTTAGTTTTTTTCAGGTTTATATATTTTATTAGAAAAAATATAATTTTTCTTTAGAATCGGGACATCACAATTTACTTGGGTTGAAATTTTTGTATTTTTCGGATAATGATCATTTTTAATGAATAGTGAAAAATACTGCATTTTAATTCAATACCGCCTTTTAATATAATATATTTATATGGTTAGATTATTTTTTTAATTGTATTTAAAGAGTAATTAGATTATACGTTCACCTTATAATCCAATTTTTTAAATTTTAAGTAATTTTACTTTGATATTGGACATAAAAAATTACCAATCTTTTGATAGTTATTATTTCATAAAAAAATGATTTTTGGTTTTGACTAAGAGAATTAATTTTAAACTAACTTATAAAACTTCTCTATTTTTAATTTAAAACAATTGATACCATATTTGGAATTATTAGTTAAAAATTTTTAAATAGAAAACTTTTATTTTTAGACATTATGAATAGAAATTTTAGTAAATATTTTATTTACCATGGTCAATGGGTAAATCTTGAAATTAATGGTAAGAAATAATATTATAATAATATTAAATTATCCTAAAACATGTCATAATTCCAATGGATGACACATTTATGACCATGGGAATCCTTGGGTAGGTTTTGGGACCCAATTGGGACACTTGTATGTGAAAATGTAACTTTTTATAAATTCATTTAAGGTTAATTAAAATGTAACATAATTGTAAATTTCATACAAAAAAAATTTAAATAATAGGTTATATATGTGATATGTTCAGCAATAAATAGTAATTAGAAATCTAAAACGATTTAATAAATTAAGGTATTTTATTTTTAAATTTTAGACATAAAATAAAAAAGCTTATTTATGACATAATGATGATGTAATGATTAACTCATTAGTGAAAGATTTAAATAAATGAGAATATAAATATTAAAATAAAATTATTATGAAAATATATATGTCATCCAAGAATTTAATGGATAATAATGACTTGTTATATTTGAATTAAAGAGGTTTGTTTTCAAAGAATCAAGTGGTTATAGATTTTTTAATCGTCTTGATATGTATAGTTTATAAATTAATATAAATGAGTTTTTAAAACAATTTATATTTTATTAAATGATAAAATAATCCTAAAAATAAAATGTTCTTATAAATAACATATATGATGTTACATATTTAATTAATTATCCATTTTTGGTTTCACATAATTTTATAGTAAATATATTAACCATATAGTATTAATATATAAAAGGACGTGGAAAAAGATAAATAAGTAAAAAAATTGTTTAAATAAAAAATAATTAGGATATAAAAATATTTAAAACCAATAAAATAATTGTTTGAGGATTTTATTTTGACTTATATTCACCTTATCAACTAATTAAATAATTTTTGGAGCCTTTGAAACCGAAAATCATTTTATAATAAAATAATATTTACAAACATTCCAAAAGCGCCCCTCCTCGCCCTTATAAAAAGCCATCACCTCTAAATCTTACTCACACCTCTAAAGCCCCCTTGGATCATCCAAAATCTGCCAAAACAAGATTCTAAATTTCCTATATTACACCTATAAAATTTAACTTAGGTGGAAGGAACTTCAACTATGTGTTTTGGTTCAAACCAAAGAGAGTTTCCAAATTTATAGGTTACCTCTTCTCTCATGTTCTATTCTATTATTTTCCTTCTCTAACCACTAAACACAATGTATATCACTATTTTATAACAACAAAATTATCTTAAATATACTAGGATATTGTTATGAGATGGATTCTAACTACAATTCCACACACCTCCATCTAATGGAAACAAATATACTCTTTTTGTGGACAACGAACTACTGCCTCATGAAATGATTATTGTTCAATTATCTCTTACCACCTCTTAAGGTTTCCATTAATATAGAACTATATTTATATGTGAAATATATTATATTTTTATTATATTTATTCTTATGTATTTTTCATTTATATTATACCTTTATGGTTTCCATAATTTGTAAAGATGATAATTTAATTTGAGATAGTGCGGACTACCACCCCCTCAAAGTGATGTGACTCGTTCATGACATATGAGGATTGTATAAAGGATGGAGTTACTGAAATTATATATGATATTATAAAATGATTTTAATATACTAATTTATCATTAGTTTTCAATTCCATTTACTAAAAAATAGAAATGAAAGTAGCATTCATGCGTACGTACGACTTACCGTCTTCATGAAGGGTACATTTATTTTCTTATCTCCAAATGTTAAGTAATATTAATAATAATATATATATATTGTACATATATGATATATATGATATGTCAGTCATGAATTTAAATTCAGATATAATGTAATTTTGAATACATGAACAAATTTTAATTATAAGAAGTTCATTTTTGACTCACGTACCAAATATCCACAAAACAACTATGATTAACAAAAATGATTATGTAATGTTTATATAGTTGTAATAATTAATATAAAATTAATAATAAATTTGAAAAAAATTCTTAAGAAATTTTAAATTAACATCAGTTTATTATTCAGGTTCTTAATGAATGAACAAGTCTTGTTGAATACGAGGTAAGGGGTCTTCTTAACTCAATTTCTGTTCTTTGGGTTGATCTTATACTTCTTAATTATTTCATGCTATGATTACGTGAGAAATAAATTATGTTATAGTATCTTTTATATATACATTCCACATGTTTACTTATATAGAATACACATAATCAATCTGTTCTATTTACAAAATGATTTTTTATAAGGGAACCTTTCAACATTTTATTTTATTCAAAGGCCTATTTAATATTATGTATTTTAAATTTTAATTTTCAAATGTTGGGATATGTTATTATATATCATTATTGTTTTACATTTTATGTCCATGTGATGATAGACCCTTTTCTCTCTCATCAACTCATTTTCTGAAATTTTATGTGACGCTGTTAGGCTACCGAATTTTCATAAGGGACTTTATCTCAATCTTCTTTCATTAAGGCAAATTTAGATTTATACAGGATTTGATTTTATACATAGTAGAAACCCCTTTAAAATTTAATTTAATATAATTTGATTTTTTTTTCTACAAAGTGTTTTACAAAATTAAAAAAATAATTTTTTTAATGTACGCGATGACAATGACCATTCTGCTATCGCGAGCATTATTTCATATTTATCTTCCTTAACAAGCGGAAATATTTTTAAAAGGAAAACAAATAACATATAATCTTTTCTAAAAATTTGTTTTCAAAAATGGTTTTGAGAGTGGATATATTATTTAAATATATTTAAATTTCATATTGTAATTTCAATGTGGAAATGTTATCTTTCATTTATACTTGTGTTACATATTATGATTATGTTATGGGTTTTAGAAATTGTTAACGTATACAGGTGGTTCCGTCATAATCCAAGAATGGGTGAGACTGAGATTTCTCTCCAATGCATTGGGTAACATGACTGGGGAAAACAATAAGGTTTCACCTAATAGAATTAAGGAATTTATTGTGATAGGTATTCCAAACATAAATCCCTACGTAGCTGAAAAGAAACAATGTAGGTTTCATATGGATGCGAGAAGTTTCATTTATGATTTATGGTTTCTATGTGTTATTAATAAATATTATGATTTCATGAGTTTTTTTAAAGATATGATTTATTGTATGTATTGACAGTCTAATGATTTCATTATTTATTTTATAACCCTTAATGAGCTTTTTATGCCCATCGAAAGGTTTTGAAATATTTTTCACATGGTATAAGTCATGGTGAGAGAATGTAATAATTGAATAAGTTTTATATCAAGAAAATAATTCATGTTTTCTGTTAATAATTATTATTTCCTGAAACAATGGGTACAGATTAGAAGTTTCTACCTTATAATATTTGATATGTAATATAATATATATGTCCTAATTCACTAAAACTCTAAAAATGAAATGATCCTCAATTTTAATTATTAACTTATTTCATGATTATGTAATGTTTAAGGTTAGGTCCTTATAGTTGGTTTGAAAGGTAGGATTAGAAAACTTTAAGATTTAAGATATTGTTAAATTAATTTAGGTTAAGACTGAAATGTTATAACATTTATAGATTACCATGTTGCTTTACCTATGATATTTCATTGTTTAGAATGGTTTTTCGTAGAGGAAACTGGGATGTTGTGATGGGAAGGAATACAGAGAGAAATTACAATCCTATTCAGCATCCTTAGATTGTCGGAATCAGAATTTAATTTTTAGTTGCAGTGATGGCTCAGTTGACTTAGGTGATAAATTTTGGTTGTGTTTATTGATTATATTTTGTTTTCATTCAAAAGTAAATATGAACATGAATGTCATTTGAGTGTTTTATAGAAAAAATTAAAATAAAACAAATTTTATGGTAAATTTAGAAAGTCTGAGTTTTGGTTACAAAAAGTTCCATTCCTTGGTAACATTGTTTAAATAAATTGCATAAATGTTGATCCTACTATAAAAATGTTATTGATGAATAGACAATACCTACAAATATAACTGAGATTCATAGTTTTCTTGCTTTGGCAGGATATTAAAAAAGGTCTGTTGAGAATTCTTCACCGTCATCTAGCCCACTGGCTATGTAAACTCGAAAATGTGTTAGGTTTATCTGGACAAAATAACGTGATGATTGTTTTCTGGAATTGAAATGAAAATTTTTGAATGGTATAGTATTTGATTTACCTTCCAAAGATGGTGATTTTGTTATCTATAGTGGTACTTGGTTGAAAGGATATGGTTGTGTCCTAATGCAGAATGATTAGGTAATTACTTATGCTTTACGTCAGTTGAAACCTCATTAGTTAAATTACCACACACATGATTTGTAATTAGTTTATGTTTATTTTTACATTAAAAATTTGGAGGCATCATATGTATGGAGTAAAATATTAAATATATAATGACCAAATAAATTTGGAGTATATATTCATTCATAAATAATTGAACATGAGATAGAAATGATGGCTGGAATTAATCAATTATTATGATAGTATAATTCATTACAATCCATAAAAGGAAAATAAAGTGGTTGATTCTTTGAGTAAAAAAATTAATGCTATATTAACCATGTTGCGTTTGTAATAAGATCCTTTGATTAATGATTTTGTAAACATTGGAATTAAAGTTGTTTGTGCAGGAAATTCCCCTGTTTTGTTTCAAGTGTTAGTGAAATCATCTATAGATGATAGAATAATACAAGCGCAGAAAGATGAAAGTGAGTTCAAAAAGAGGTATAATTGTTTAGAAGGGTATGTTTCCTAAATTTAATATTGATAATTATTGTATTTTGAGATTTGGGAAGAATTTATTTATGAAGTGTGATTCATAGTTCAAGATAGGGTAAATATGTGAAGCTCATATTTCTCTATTTTTAGTTAATCCTGCTAGTACTAAGATGTACAACGATATTTGAGTGTATTACTGGTGGGATGTAATGAAAACAAATATTCCTAACTTCAATATGAAGTGTATGATTTTCAAGAGGTTTATGTATAGTGATAGTTACTGAAATGGTTGCTTTAGCCATTACCTGTGCCAGAGCAGAAATAAGAAAATATATCTATGGACTTCATTATGGGGATACATAAGACATCTAGAGGTAACAACAGAATATGGGTTATAGTTGATTAATTGAATAAATCTTCTCATTTCCCTCTTATTAGAGATAGTCTGTCTGAAGATCAATTTTCGCGATTATATGTTAAAGAGATAGTTGGGATATATGTATTTCCATATATACATTGTATCTAATAATGAGCTGAGGTTCACTTATAACTTTTGGAAATACCTTCACAAATCTTTTGGTACTGAGTATAATTTTAGTACAGATTTTCATCCTTAATCAGATGCGTAGTCATAACATACAATTCCGACATTTGAAGATTTGCTACATGCGTCTTCAAAGGATTACCAGGGACATTGCGACCAAAATATTTCTTTGGTTGAGTTTTCATATAATAGAAGTATTAATTCCTTTATACATATAGATCCAATTGATGAATTATATAGAAAGCGGTGTCGAACTCAATCTTTTTGGGATGAAGTATGTGAAATGAAGTTGATGGGATAAGAATTGGTAGAAGATATGGCCGAAAAAGTTCAATTGATTAAGAATTACATTAGAATAACTCAATGTAGGGGGAAAAGATATACAGAAAAGAATAAGAAGGATATTTTTGTAGGAAGGTGATCCGGACATTATCAATTTTTCTCCATATAAATGTACGATGTGTTTTCTCAAGAAGGTAAAGTTGTGTCCAGGGTTCATTAGAACCTATGAAATATGAGAGAAAGTTATATCAGTTATCTGAAGAGTGTATTTACCTAAAAAAAATTTCTAGGTACATAAGTTTTTTCATGTTTAAATGTTGAAAAACTGTATTCCAAAGCTATATCTTATTTTGATTATAGAGGTAGTTCAGTTGGAAGATAATATTTCTTACAAGGAACAAACGGTTCAGATTTATGACTAAAGATAGAAAGTGTTGCGAAATAAGGCAATCCATTGGGTAATGGTTTTGTGGAAAACTCATATGGTCTAAGAGGAAATGTGGGAATCTCAAAATGATATGGGGAATAAATACCCCTATTTATTTGATAACTGAATAAAATTGTGAGGAAACAATTTCTAAAAGGGGGAATGATGTAACATATAGGTAAATAAAGGATATTATATTTTCATATTTATTATTATTTGGGAATTAAATATTTATTTTACTTTTTAGGGGGTTCTATGTTCGATGGCATACTTGACACACAACAATGGGTTTCTCTGAAGTCTTATGTTTCACACAATGTTGAGTCATACAGAAAAAATATAATAATATATTATTATTCAATTAAAGGGTAGTTAACGCCTAGTCGTTGTATGGAAGAGAATGAATAGAACTAACTACAATATAATTATACATTTTTTTCAATGTCTTTACATTTCTTCATTAAATATTAGAGGCCAGAAAAGAGAATGAATGTGATTTTAAGCATAAATAACTCAAATATTATTAAATGTCGTTTTAAAGCCTTTAGATAGTGAACCCATTTTAAATCTTGGTTAGGTCACTTTTATATGTTCAATTTGACAAAATAAAATTCTTCTTTAGAATGGATACAACAATAATTACATTGGATGATATTTTTTTATTTTTCTGATAATGATCGTTTTTTAACGAGTAGTGAAAATACTAAATTTTAATTGAAAAATACCTTTTAATATAATGTATTTATATGGATTGATTAATTTTATAATTGGTTGTAAAGTGTAATTAGATTATATTTTTACCATTTAGTCCAATGTTTTCTATTTAAAGTAATTTTAATTTGATATTTGATATAAAAAAATGTCAAACTTTTGATAGTTATTATTTCTTACAAAAACGCTTTTTCGTTTTGACAACGGGAATTGATATTAAATAGATTTATAAAACATATTTGTTTTGAATTTGAAAAAATGGATTCCATTTTTGGAATCTGGAGGTCCAAATCGTATAAATAGTTATTTTTTATTTTTAGAAATTTCGAACAGTAATATCAGTAAATATTTTATTTACCATGGTTGAAGGGTAAATATTGTAAATAAGGGTTAAAACTAAAATTATAATAATATTAAATTACCATAACATGTGTGGTAATATTATTTGGTGATTCATTCCAATCCATGGGTATCCTTGGGTTGATTTTGGGACCTCATGGATCCACTTGTATGTGAAAATTACACTTTATATTAATTAATTTAATGTTATAAAAAATGTAACATAAAAATATATCTCTTAGTAAAAAAAATTTTATAATGGGATATATAAGTGATATTTTCTACTATAAATAGTAATTAGAAAGCTAAAAAATTTCATACATCATGGTATTTTATTTAAATTTTTTAGCCATCAAATAAATAAATTTATTTATGAGAAAATGATGATATAATGATTACCTCATTGATGAATGATTTAAACAAATGAGATTATAAATGTTAAAATAAATTTATATTCTAAATTATTTATGTCATCCACAAATTTTAGGGATAATAATGTATTGTTATATTTGAATTAATGATTTTATTTTAAATAATCATGTTGTTATATATTTTTTAAATGTCTAGATATGAATATTATATAAATCGATATATATGACTTTTTAAAACAGTTAATATTTTATTAAATGAAAAAAAAATCCTATAAATATAATATTCTTCCAACATACATATATTACACTAAAAATGTCAGGAATGATCCATTTTGGGCCTCTTGGAATTTATAGTAAATATACTAACCATATAGTATTTATATATAATATGACATGGTAAAAGTTAAATAAGTTAATAGAGGGTTAAATTAAAACGATAAGGATTAAAAATTATCCAAAAACTATGGAATTATTATTGGATGATTTTATTTCTACTTATATTCACCTTATCATTGAACTAAATATGTTATTTTCCTTTTGATACTGAAAATCATTTTATAATAAAATAATATTTTCAAATGTTCTTAAAGAGCTCCTCTTTCCTCTTATAAAATGCCATCAACTATAACTATTACTCACAACCCTCAAGCCCCCTAGATCATCCAAAATATATCCAAATAATCTTCCAACATGTCTATCTTCCACTTAGTAGCCTTAACATAGGATAAAATCACTTCAAGAAAGAATTTTGGTTCAAACTGAAGGGAGTTACCCAATTTAAATGTAGCGCCTTCTCTTAAGTTCTTTTCTTTTATTTTCCTTCTCCAACCCCCTAAACAATATTTATTCAATTATTTCATAACAAAAACAGTGTCCTCCATATACTAGGATGTTTTTATGAGAATTATTCGATCTATTATTTCACACACCTCTATCTAATGGATACGAACATACTTTTTCTTTGGACGATGAACTATTGCCTCCCAAAACAATGAATTTTCAATGTTATCCTACCTCTAATTATAGTGGCCATTAAGTTGGAACTGTATTTATATATAATATATATAATATTGATATTTTCTCTATTATTCTTTATTTTTCATTTATATAATACCTTTATTGTTTCCATAATGGGTAAATATGATAATTTCATTTGAGGAAGTACAAACTACCACCCCCTCGATGTGATAAGACTCATTCATGACATACATGCAATGTATATAAGATGCAGTTACTGAAATATTATATGATATTATAATGGAATTATAATATAACTATGTATCATTATGTTTTCATTCCATTAAATAAGAAAATAGAAATGAAAGTAGCATTCATTTGTACGTACCACTCATTGTCTCCATGAACGTTGCATTTCATTTCTTATATCTAAATGTTATGTACTATTATAAATACATATATATATATATATTGGATATATATGATATATATGATATCTAAATAATCAATATCAATTTTTAGATAATGTACATTTGACAATATGGACAACTTGTAATTATTTTAAGTTTATTTTTTACTCAAGTACCACATATCGACAAAACGACCCTTATTAACATACATGATTATGAAATTTTTATAACATGGTAATAAGTATTTTAAAATGAATTTTAAACAGGAAAAAATTTCTTAAGTAACTATAAATTAACTTTTGTTTATTATTTAGGATATTAAAGAATGAACAAGTCATATTGGGCATGAGGTAAGGAAACTTCTTATCCCAATTTCAAATATTTAGGTTGACCTTCTACTTCTTGATTATCTCATACTTCGATTATATGAGAAATAAAATTTGTTATCTTATCTTTCATTTATACTTTGCATATGTGTATTTATAGATAATACACATAATCGATCTACTTTATTTAAAAATTTATCTTTTTAAGGGAACCTTTCACCATTTTCTTTTTGTCAAAGACATATTTTACGTTATGTATTTAAATTTCAATTTTCAAATGTTAGGATTTGTTATTATATATCTATATTGTTATAAATTTTATGTACATTTGATGAGTGGACATTTTCTCTTTCATCAACTAATTTTATTAATTTTTAATTGATGCCATTAGGCTGATGAATTTTCATAAGGGACTTCGTCTCAATCCTATTTCATTAAGGCATGTTTTGATTTATACACAACATGATTTTATAAGGTGTATAATACCCATTTACTTTTAATTTAATTTAAAGGAATATTTTTTATGATATGTTTTACTAATTGAAAAGTATAATGTTTCTTTTTTATGTATGTGATGACAATGACCTTCCTGCCACCATGAGTATTATTTCATATTTGGATTCCTTAACAAGATGAAATTATTTTTAAGGTTAAATAAATACTACATACTTTTTTTATGTATTTTGGTTTTGAAAGTGGTTTTGAGAATTGATTTATAATATAAATATATTGATATGATATATTATGATTGAAATATTGAAATGTTATCTTTCCTTTATGATTGTGTTATGAGTTATTTTTATGTTATACTTCTTGGTAATTGATTACGTATATGGGTGGTTTCGTGATAAACCTAGGGTGGGTGAGACCGAGATATCTCTTGAATACATTGGGTAACATGACGAAGGTAAATATTAATGTTTCTCTTGAGTGATTTAGGGAATGTAATTTGATGGAAATTCCAAACGTAACTCCCCATGTAGTTTTGAAATCTATAATGTATGTTTGATATAGTTTCCACAAGTTACCATTTTGATATATGATTTTTATATGTTATTGATAAATCGTATGATTTCATGAGATGTGTAAAAGAGATTTTGTATTATATGTATTTATAGAATAATGATTTATTTCATTCTTTTATCTCCCTTATTATGTTTTTTATGCATATCCCACATTTTTTTTAAAAAATTAGATGGTATAAGGAAAGGTAATAGAAAAGAAGAATTCAAGAATATTTATATCATGAAATGAGATATGTATCTCTTTTAATAATGTTTAATTTATTAACAAAATGGATACTAATTAGAAGTGTCTACTTTGTAATATTTTTGATGTAATATAAGAGTTATGGCATAACTCTCTGAAACTTTAATCCTAAAAAGACACTCAATGAGAATTACTAACTTTATTAAAGATTATATAATGTTTAGGGTTGGGGCCTTATAATTTACATGATGATAATTATTAAGGGATCTCCTACTATTATCTTTATTTATAAAGAACCACTTTTATGTTATGCATCTTCGTTTCCATTTTTTGGGTATGATATTTTTTCCATAGAACCCTATAACTATACTTCTTCTTTCGATGTGATTATATAACCCTTTCACTCTCATTAATCCCTCCTATGTACTATTAATTACACCCATTACCAAGATAAATTTAGTAGGGCATCTCCCTCTCTTCGTTTTATTTGAGAATCTATTTTTTGTTATACCTATAAATTTACATTTATTTATTCTAGGATATATTATCCAATATCCCCAAAACATTAAATTTATGTATAAATTACAAGAGACACATCTTTCTCCCATTAATCCCTCCCAATGAACCTTAATGTTCACCAGTTACTAAGAAAAAATTTAGTAATGGATCTCCCACTATTCGTTTTATTCAGACACCTTTTTTATGTTATGCCTATTCATTACCATTTATTCATGTTTCAGTATATTTTTTATATCCCCCTTACTACCAATTTTATTTCCATATGATAATATAACCCTTTAAATCTCATTAAACCCTCCCATGAACCTTTTTGTACACATGTTAAGCTACTAAAATTTTCCTGTGATTTATTATAACAAAAGAGAGGGATGAATCCCTCATCATTCCAATTAAATCTCATTTATTATGTTAAGGATTTAGAATTATAATTGGTTATGTTTTCATGAAATTAAAAGGTTATATTATTTTACACTTGATGTTTTTTGAAGGAGGTATTATTTACACCTCTCTTTATAGTGTTTACCTATGTAGTTGTTATGCTGAGATCCTCTCTTTACACCTTTTATTCAAGAATATTCATTATATTATACCTTTTATCTCCATTTAATAATTCTAGTATATATTCTACCTTATCCACCATACTACCCCAATGATGTCTAAATGAAGAGAGACCCGTTTCTTTTTCATCAATGCCTCCCATGAGCATTTATACACCCATGTTATGATAATAAAATTTCATCACGATTTCTCATGCCTAAAAATTATGTAGTGAATAGTCATAAACATTTCCTATCAAGGTTGTTTACCTTTGTGAACTTATAATTCTTTTATTTGAGACATTCATGTTTTTATTCCACACTCCATAATCATGGAAGGAAATGTGTTGAAAAATAATTCCAGGTTTTTTGATCAATGTGGAACACTTATGTATATGAATGAACTGAAAGTGACTGGGCTAGCCAAAATTAAATAACAATCCAATGGATAGAATAATGATTCAGTCACATCATACATAATGAAATGTATTAGGAATTCAACCTAAATAAACATGGGAATTTTTTTGTCATGATGTCATTGAAGATATCCTAGTCTTATGTTTATGATGCCATGTTTAATGTTGATTCCACATTTCCCTTTATTCTTTTATCATGTTATATCATGCTTCATTGTTCATGTTTGTGATTATCACCACCTTTATTTCTCATTGATATGCACATTTTATATCTTTTAATATTTTATTCATGTAATTCCATGTTTTATTCAATTATAAGGATTTCTAGCTCACCCATTTATTATGTATGTCCACAGGTTATCCCATGAATTTTTAAGTACAATAAAATATTATGATCATGTTATGAATGTTTTTAATAATGGTGATGCATTCTCTAATTTAAGTTGTTCTATAGTGTACATAATTCCCAAAGAAACTATAATTCTTGATCATCAGGGTTGTAGTATGTGTAATATTATTTAATAAATCATTAATTATTTTGTAATAAATAGTAGGGTAATCATAGTTGGTATAAAATGAAAAGTTTAGTTATGTTTGGGAATGGGAATGAATTTCTCTATAGAAATCCTAAAAGATATGAATAAATAAAATAATACATCACTAATTTTCTTAATTTATAGAGTAAGTAGTTAATCATGAAAATACATCTTGGAATTGATACTATAAGTGGATGTGGCATTGTCATAGATGTGCCAAGTGGTAAAACATGAAAACACCAGATTGAGCTAGACTTGATTTGGAACTAGTGCCGACAATGGGCCATGATGGACACTTAGTTTGACACTCTTAAGGGATATTATTTATTAAATTTAAAATCTCATTTTGAACTATTTTTAGTGGAAGAATAATTCCAATAATATTCTATTTTAAGAAATATATCATTGATAACATATATTGAATCCTTGAAATTTATAAGTTCAGGAAATACATGTCATTTATAATATATAAATTCAATGTTATTTTATTATTGTTTATCTGTTAAATAGTTTGAAATTACAAATTAAAATTTTCCTCTTTATTCTAGTCAATAGATAGTAATATAAAGAACCGAGTTAACAGCCAATGTGAAGGTAAATGTGATGATTTATGAAATGAGATAGTATTGGTATAATTGAGTTATGTTGCAGAAGTAGTATATCAACAAAATTATGTATATAGAAAACATTAAACATATTAGAATTGATCAAAAATATTTTGTCTTTGATAACATGAAACATATGATGAATAATACTAATAACCTACAGTGGTTATTTACTGATAAATTGAAATTTTGTAAACCCATGAATGAGGGATTGATAAACATTAAAATATGTTTGATGTTGTGACAAAACTAATGGGTGTTGGGATGATATGTATAAGTATTACCATTTAAATCATTGATACTACTATTGTTGATTTTTATGAGGGATGTTTACCATCCATAATTATATTTTGGGAAAACCTTTCAGAAGATCAAATATTCTTATTTGGAGGTGGTTAATGATATTTCATGATATGATTTTTCTAGTTAAGGATTAAATAACCATTTTTATTATTTGAGAAGAATTCTACTATTTTTATGGATGTATAATATGAAAATAATTAGATAACCTTTGAGGTTAAAGAATTCATTATTTTTGTGCCTATCAGTGTTATATATTAATTTAAGTAATGATATATGTTAAACCATTTGGACAATTTGAGAAATTTTGGAGATTAATGTATTATTTCGTTTTTTATTTTTAGTATTTTCTTTATTTATGATACCATTTTGGATTTAGTATATATAAGAATAATATCTTGTTATTCTTTAGTAGATTATGTGATTTGTTATATTCTTTTTCTAACGTTTCAGGCCTAATTTTTGACTTCCCATCATTTGGAAAGAAATATGAGATTATAGTATAAATTAACTAAAGGATGAAACTACACTTTTCAAGAAATTATATTCTATAATTCTCCTAGTATAAATGATAATGGAATTCCAAAAATCTAGGAAAATAATATTGAATAATTTTTTTTTCATATTGGGATCAAATATGAGTAATTGGTGGTGCTTTTTACTCATCAATGATTTATGGTTTTTTAGTCATAATTCAAAGAGAATTATTTATTTATTATTGGTTTTCATTTATATGTATATGTTTTAATTTCCCAATAATTTTATCCTACATGGAAACTCATTTATGTTCTAAAATTCATACATTCCATTTCATTCCTTTCAAGAGGATGTTCTATTAAATCTTTTTTACATTGTGTTTCTTTAATTATGATATTTTCAAGTGTAAAATAATTTTGTAAAAAGAACAAGTTTTATTATTGTGGATTTTTTCTAATATGTGGAATATTGTAACACCTTAATTTTTTAAATGTGGAAACTGTGTTCGATATCCTATGAACAACGTAACACTAAAACCAAATGAACAATGATTATTAAACTATTACCTTTTTAAACTAGCCATTAGGTTTGCATATATGTATATAATTAACTAATTTATGAAAGATATAAATATAAAGTTTTTAAATATGATGATAAATTCTTAGTAAATAATCAATAAAAAATTTGTAATTTCTTCTTTCATCAAACAAGGATTTCATCAAGAATATTTTTTTTTATTATAAATTATTATAATTATTATCTAAAATATTTAGAATATTTATTTGATAAAATAAACTCCATTTTTGATAGCATCATATCAAAATTTATTTAGGGTGAAAATTTTGGATATTTCAGAATATATAAATTTTCAATAAATTCTCAATAATACCATTTTATCTAAAATTTTCATTTTTTTGCTGAAAAAATTAATTTATAAGTGGAATTATTAAATTAATAAATTTTAAAGTTTAAAATTAAATTTTTTTTTATATTTTATTCAATTAATTACATAGAAATCATATTTTTACCATATTTTAGTATAAGTTTATTTTTATGATTAAAAACAGATTCTTTTCATTAAACTATTTTAAAATTCATGATGTTCATCTATTATAATAAATTAAAATAAAATGTAATGTGAAATTATCTAAATATAATATTTAGATTATATATGTATCATTATGAATTTAAATTCATATAATGAAGATTTCTAGTTATAGAGTTAAAGTATAATCATATTTTCTATAAGAAAATGTATTTTTTTGAAACTACTTTCCTTGATGCTTGATGGTTTAATATTAAATTATATTCATCAAAATATGTGAATTTATTTTGATAAAATGCATTAAATATTTGGAATCATCATAATAAATATATCATAATATGGTTAACTTATTTTTTGAACAATATAAATTGTAATTGCAGTAAATATTATTAGCACAGTAAAAGATAAATATGTTAATTCAGTGTACACACAATTTAAAAAAGACCCATTAAATAACCACAATAGTAAGATTATTGATATTTATTTTTCATTGAATATATTATTATATTTATTTTCTATTATTTTTTTACTTTAGAAATTTTGAATTAATCATTTTGAAACAAATTATATTTTGATACGACTATATTTTTTATTAATATGAAAATTTAATTAAGACATTCCTCTTGAAAAAATAATCGATTTTTGAAATATATTAATTTTTAATAAAATATTATTATTGATAAATTTAATTTATAATATACTTTTTAAGTTATCCAATGAAATTTTTATTATGGTTCAAATAGTGTTTTTGTCGAAAAACCAAGTATTTTTTAATAAATGTAGATTTTATTTTAAATGTGAAAATTCATATATTTAGAAAATTATTTTTATAAAAAGAATATAATTTTTGGATTCATCGTATCAAATTTATCATATGGTGAATTTCATAATTTTATTGTATAGTCAAACTTTCGGGTAAAAATTAAATACTGTATAAATGTACGTTGTGTAATATAACACTATAATGACCCAAAATGATGTAATAAATAATATATAAGGTATCCAAGACCAAATATATTTCCCCCATTATAATAATATTATTTTGAGGTAATTTATTTTATTGTTTAATGAATTTATGAATCCTCAAAAACCTATAATATATTTTATGATTCTAAAATCATTTCTTTAATGACATGACTCACATCCACATCATCAAGGGTATTATTGTTATAAGAATATCCATCTACCTTATAAAATAAGTAACATCAATCCCCATTGGATGAAACCAAAGGAAAAAATAGGGTAATGTTTCTCGTTTTGATAATTTTTTTGTAAAGAGTCCAAAACCTATGTTTGGGAAATAATAAATAACTCTCGTCTCTTTTCTTATATAAACCCAATAAACATCCCACTCCTCTCAAATAAAAAACTGTAGATCACATCCTTAGTCTTCCAAAATCTCTCTATATTCCTTCCAAGGTTCCCACATGCTCTCAAGAATCTCCACCCATGAATATGGAATCACCCTCTCAAGGTAAGGGATCATCCACACACCTTTTTATTCAAGCACCTCTTTCATGGTATGCCTCTTAGTTACCATTTATTCTAATTTTAGTATTATTTTTTGCATCCCTATTACTTATCATTTTGTTTAATTATTATAATAGTCCCATCTCACTATCATAAATACCTCCCATTAACCTTTATTTACACCCATTACCATGCTAAAATTCAGTTAGGGAACACTCTCTATTCATTTCAATTTAAGAACCTTATTTCTAATTTTCCTTATGAATCTCAAATGGGTTATATTTTAATATACTTATAATTATCCATATAATTTAAAATTTATTTCATAACAGTGATATATCATTTATCCCCTATCATTATAGTATTTACCTGAGTTGTTACAGTGCCCAAATTTTGTAAGATATTTCTCTCTTCTCAATTTCATTAAAGAACATTCTTCGTTATTATCGTTTTTAATCTCAATTGGTTTACTTGTAATATAATTATAATGATTCCTCTAATATCCAATTAATTCTATAATAATTATATACCTTTCATCTCCTCTCATTATAATATTTTCCTAAGTCATTACCATGATGAAATTTATAAATGTATTTCTACTCTACTTTATTTTAATGAACCTCTTTCAGGTTATGGATCCTAGTTTACAAGTGAGCTTATTTTGGTATATTTAACTAAAACCATATTACCACCATTTTTTATTTACTTGTGATGAGATAAACCTTTCAGTCTCATCAATCCCTCCCATTATCCTTTATGTACACCCATTACAATACTGAAATCTAGTAAAGGATCTCCATATCATCATTTTACTCCAGTAACTATTCTATGTAATGCTTCGTAATTTATATTTTTTCATGTTGGTATAACTTATTACATATCCCCATTATTTTAAATTTATTGAATAAATAATTAAAAACCCATTTAACTCTCATTAATACCACACATGAACTTTTGTATCCACTTGTTACCATGCCTGAATTTAGTAAGGGATCCCCCTCTTTTTTTTCAAGCACCCCTTTTATGTAACGCCACTTCATAAAAATTTGTTCTTGTTTGGGTAAATTTTTATACACCCCATTACTAATATTTTTATCTCCATATGATGATAGACCCCTTACTCTCTCATTATACCTTCACATGAACCTTTATATACCACTATTATAAAACCGAAATTCTATGGTGTTTTCCCTACCAAATGTGAGGGACCTCTACCTATTAATTAAAATCCAAGACCTTATATTATGTTTATACTTTCAATATTAATTGGTTAAGTTATCATGACAAAAAATATCCATCTACTATATAGTTTATGTTTTTTTAATGAGATATCATTTTCCCCCTCATTATAGAGTGTACCTAAGTCGTTTCTTGGACGATATCATATCCTTCTCCCCATTTTTCAAAAATACTCAATTTATTATTCCATTTATCACCATTTTTTCTTATTTGTATATATTCTGCCATACCCTCATTACAGCTCCTAAGATGTGTAAATGATGACAGATCCCTTTAACTCTCATTAATCCTTCCCATTAACATTTATACACCCCTATTTTTCTGCTGAAATGTCACTATAATTTCCCATTCCAAGAAATTGTATAGTGAATACCTATACCCATTTCATATATAGGGTGATCACCTTGTCTCAAATATTAATATTTTATTGATTACATTAATTTATATATTACAAAATTTTTAATCTTGGAATAAAATGTTAATAAAAATTATACCATGTTGTATGATTTATATGGAACACTTATGCATGTGAATGAAATAAAAGTGACGGGTGTTCCGAGAATTATAGAGTGCTCCAATTCATTAGATAATGTTTCTCCCTCATGAGAGGCCATTAAAGGGATTAAGGATTAAAAATAATCCATCGTGGGACTTCTTCCATCATTATGTCTTGGTAGTTATCCTAGACCTATGATTACCATTCCATGTTTATATTGGATTCCTCATTTCCAAGGTTGCATTTATGTTATCATGCTATATCATGCCTCATTGTTCATGTTTATGATTTTCACCACTTTTATATATCTTTGAAATTTCTATTGTATAACATGTAATAATTTCATCATGTTGTTCCATGTTTATTCATATACCAGTCTTTTTAGATCACTTGTTTCTTATTTATTTCTCTAGGTTATACCATGAAGTATTAAATATGATAGAATAATATGATCATTTTATGTTTATTTTAAATAACTGAGTTGTATTCCCTATTTTATGTTGTTATTTAATGTACCTATTTCCAAAATACACTATATTTATTGATATTATGGGCTATATTATGTATAATATCATGTAATAAATATTGAATTAATGTTTTATAAAGAATAGGGTTATCATAGTATACTAAATCATATTCATTATAAAAGATTAAAATTACATAGTTCATTTTTCATTTAATCTTTTTGAAAAAAAGTGTATCATTTAATTCTTCATAAGAATCTTGATTCACCTATTGGATAATTTAAACGATTGGTTACTAAGTATTATTCATTTTTGAAAAATAAAAATATACTTTATACTTAAGAATATTTTTCAGATACCATTATTAATATTTTCCTACACTAATCTTGTCTTTACTGAATGATTAATATTAAACTATATTTAGATGAAGTTGATTCTATTTTATAAAATAAAATCATTTCTCATATGAGTATCAAGTTCTATTACCATTTAACAACTACTTTCACCATATCATCTTTCACTGAAAATATTACCACCTTTAAATATATCATACCCATTAGTAGGAAAAGATTCAAATCTCACTAAACATGTAGTCCACATTTTAATTCCTCTCACAACATAGCTACATAAGTAGGGTATCATCCAAATAATATCATATATTACTATTATATATCTATGTTTGTAACCCTTTACCCAAACCATTATATTGACAATCCAAACCCTATTACATTGTTATCCTAACATTTAGGGTTTCTTATATATGAATAATATAAAAATAATGCCAATATTAGGATAAAAAATACAATATATGGGAACCCTTATTCTGAATAACCTACCAAAGTATGATACATTTTCTCCCATTACATTATTTCCTTATAATAAATAATCCATAGAAACCTTACTTTGTTAGAACCTATCCAATTGCATGATTGAGGTTTTGATAATTTCTATTTTTAAATGAAACTAACATTTAGTTTTGTAAAGTTATTTTGTCTCACCATATTATCCCTTATTATTCCTTTTGTGTAAACATTATTCTAATGATTTAGTTTTATAACACCATTCCAACCACTAAATAATTATTTTTAAACACTATCGAGGAGTAACTCCTTACACAACCAACGGTTTGTGTAACCCAAAAGTAGAATCCATAGATACTTCCACATATCAAAATTCATAATCCAAATATTGTATAAGTAATTTTCATGAAAATTATTATATTTATATGTTATTGAAAATATCTACATGAGTAAGCGTAAATCCATATATAATAAAACAAATCATTTGTAGAATAAGGAACAAAACCTTCATTCTAGTGGAAAGTCTTTCCCAATGACTCTCTACATGGGGATACTTTACTAAAGTAATAATTCATTTCATCATAACACTAACACCTAATATGTATAAAATACATTCAATAGCTAAATTAAATCTCTTAACATCAATTACTAAAAGTGATCATGTTATATGGAAAAAAATATTATGTTGACTTACATAGCTTATAATGCAAGTATTGTCAATTTATAAGATGTTTTTTACGTCTTCAAATACAAAGAGTCATATATTCAAAATATATAAACATTATATATTAATAAATAATAAAGAATGTAGTGACTCTTAATAAAATGAACGCTAAAAATATTTAAAAATATATAATAACATATAATATTTTAAAAAAGTACAACTAAAAATACCATATAATTTTAGATTTATTCATTATGTAATTTCTATAATTTTAAATATAAACTATATATATTCCATTCAAAATATGAACTATTCATGTTATGTATTATATGGAATTTTTTTAAAATGTATGATATCTTTTTGAATTATAAACATTTTTTAATTCAATTTATATGTACAATATTAAAAAAATCTAAACATTATCTACTTAAACATAATTTAATACTTGATAACATCAACCCTAAAAACACTTTTGATGTTGTTTAAATAATTCCCCAAAATAAGGAATCCATTTAATTTAAAGAATCCAAATTAATTATAATGATTACAAAACATTAAAATATACACACTATATATTTAGACCTTATTTTGTAATGTATAAACTCTTTATAAATTACCCATTATATTTTATATGTATGTACTTTATTTATACTTACCCAGAATGTTATATAATTTTATAAAAGGTAGTTAATAATATATAATAATATTTTAGGATTATTAATTATTAAAAATTTCACAAACAATTTTAAAATATGTATAATATATTTATAAATAATTAATTTTTAAAATCTTAATAAATTGAAAAATATTACTAAAATTTACATTTTCATTACTTATAATTAATGTATAATTAATTAATTCAATCTATAATCAAAGGTAAATAAATATTCAATCGTTATTTATAATAATATTATATTATTTACATGCTATTTTAGAATACAAATGATTGTCTGGGTGTCCCAAAATAGTTTATCACTATCAGTCATAATTTATGATTTAAAACAATTTAACTTCCTATAACACCCATTGATTTATGGATATATTTTTTAATAACATGCATCGTATAATATTTATAATATGTTTCTATATTTTTCAACTAGAAAGAGTGAAATCTTATTCTATGAATGGAATGAGAAATACACTATTACTAGAAAAAAATACACATGCATCAATTATGTTGTAGCTTTTTACATCCCATATCGCACACTATGATATAAAACCAATAAAACATTTCAATATAACATACTATATGATTGGAAATCAATACAAATTACTTTAGTGAGAAACTACACTTTATAAATGATTTCACAAATATAATGAAATTGAAGGATCTAATACCACTACTTGGATTCAAAGGGGACTAAACGAAACTTTTTTAATCTATTGGAGTGATTAAAAACCCATCCCATGATTTACCGACCAATTTAAAATAAAATAATCACAAATTTAAATAAAAATTTGATTTAAACTATGCATACCATTCACCATTAGACCACCACATCTTCTCCATCACCTTCTTATAAGGTTTTGAGGATGCTCCTCAAGTTGTATCATTTACTTGCACATTTATAATGCTTGAGTAAATAATAATTCAAATGATCCACACATCTCATGTATGTATGAGTCTCCCTACCATTAAATCTAATGTAATGAGTCTTAATTATAGAATCATTGATGAGTTATTCTTCTTATATGATTGAATTCCACACCCTGCATGAATTGTATAGAATACAATATGACTCGAGCAAATCGCATATTATGATTTTTGAGGTCAATGAATCTAATGACATGAAATATTATTTTCAACAGTGAATTACAATACCCAAATTACAATGATAAGAAAAACTAGGTAGTGTAATAGTATTTCTAAACCATACTAAATCATATTCCCATATTTTATTATATTCTTACCCCATTACTATTCCATGCACATGGGAAAACTCATATCATAAGATTGGTTCTCAATATTTAAATACATTATCCTATGTGTAAATATATATATCTGAAATTTATGGATATAGGGTATATATATCCTTTAATATATACACACCCACACATATATTGACAAATTAAATATTTTTGTGTAAATATATGTAAATCATCTATTCTATTTTACATTTAATGAGGGTAGGTAACAAATTTTTTGTCAATATACAGTTCCTTTCCATATAATGATTAAGTTAATTATTATTTTTCATCTCATAGTAGATTTATACCAATGGGTGAGGTTACCTACTATTTATCACCCTATAGTTTTCATTAACTAGACTGAGAGATTACTTATTATTTAGTAGCTAAAATATGATTTCCTATTGTAATAAAGGTTTCATATCATTCAAGGGATTGTATTGGATTTCCACATAAGGGAAAAGATACCTATAATTTTTTTATTTCCCTCTAATAGGGATGATATTTATTGTTTTTTTATAATCCTACCACCAAAGGTATCCCTCCAAGGCCAATAATGATGACTCTTGAAGCCGACCTTTGGGAGGCCACAAGTTGTCTATTAGCATTGAGGGTATATCATAAAAAATTAATCTGAGGAATTACCCACTAATGAGATCATATGGAATGAGAGATAAGATGAAAATTCCAAAAAACTAGAGATAATAAATTAAATATCCCAACATATGAATGTAATGTCATTCAACTGGAACAAATTCATAAGAAAACTCTATGAAGTAAAATTAAATCACAAAAGGGACCTTGATCCTAAATAGTTACTGAACTCCCTGAGCTAGTAATGTCTAATCCAATCACCAACCATCTTCCATTGAATTGTAAAATCGTTTATATAGATGTAGGTTGAGAATAATAGGTATTATCCGTAGGATCCTCCTAGAGCCTCTCATGTAAAATTGAAGAAAGAATACTAAATCCCACAGAATAAACAATGGAACTAAATCATCCCCTTATAAGGTATTTTATGTTCCCAAACTAAGTATGGGACTCTCACCAATTATCACAAAAATGTAATAATATAATATCCAGCATAATATCAATGTGAATGACACCACTACAACTTCCCCACTAGTTTTCTTATTTGCCCCAACATTGTACATCAAAGTACATATCACACAAATAAGACACGTGTATAAAAGGTATTTATATAATAACTTTCACTTCTTACAACCCATAATCACATCATAAAAAACTCATATCCATATAGTAAACGAAAAGTTTTTTAAGACCCACCACTACCCAAACACTGTGTACTACACATGATAACATTACAAGATTTATAAAATAAAGCTATAATAATCTTTTGGATACCATACCTAGAGGTACATGTGTGTGAAATAAACACATGTCATTACCTCCCTCTACCCATAAATACTATAAGTTAACCTTTTTTCATTACAACATGTAACACACCACATAGAAGAAAAAAATAAAGAGGGGCGGTGGTCAACCATCTATACTCAACAACCTGAATGATGGGGGAAAACACCCCCATGAAGTCAAATAGGGATTGGTTTCCCTACCGTTATGGGTATGGTATAATATGAAATAACCCAACATAAGGAATATATAGATCACATAAACCACACTATGTGAAACTACATACCCTTAGCCTCAACTGTAGTTATCGTCTCTCAGATACTCTACTGACGCCACTAAGGACTAGATATCCTATTAACAAACAAACATTCGTAGTGACTTTCATGTAATTATTTATGTTATAAATATCATATTTAAATTAATTACCAATAAACTATCTAATGTAGGCCATTGAAATACCAACCCCGTGGGTTAAATAATTAATTATTCATTACCATTTAATAATTCTTGGAACTTTAGCACTCATTCCTAGATACCATAAAATATGAATAAACCTAGTTCAAAAAACTGCATCATGAAATAGGGAAGGGAATGAAGAAACAAGAAACCCAACCATCCAAAATTAATTGAAAATTCATTAAAAAGAACTAAATTGATGTTTTTAGTGAAAAAAGAGAGATCCTTACTTTTACATGATCTATCAGTCCTGATACCATCCCTGAAACTTCAATACATATCACCATTTATCTCGCTATCTCAGGAGCTAATTGTTACCACAACCCTATGTAACCCTAATAATATATTTCCAAACCACTATCCATCTCATGGTCATGTAATATTGAATGGTCAGGACACATAACTAGATCTATCACCTATGGGAACAGGTAAACAAAAAAGTAGTCAATAGTGTATCTTGGAAATAAAACCAAGTAATCATGCCTTTATAAGAAAATAGCATCACTCATACCAAAACATTTTTCTATAAATAATTACCAACTTTTTATTTTCTTGGATTAACTGATTTATTTATCAAAGGTTACAATAACATTCAACATAAGGTTTCAAATTTCAATATATAAAAAATTATTTAAAAATTATTTAAGTGTCACTCCAATATCTATCAACTATAATGAATAATTACAATAATTAAACATCATATTTTATCATTTAGTAAACGATAATTACCATATATATGTTCCTTATCTAATTTCCGAGCATTAAAAACATTATAATCCAAAGAGAAAAATAAATATAGAACACATTAAAAAAATAAAGAGGAAAACTATTAACACGACATAAAAATGTGTTATAAGTACAACCCAAAAATATTTATTTCTTTAAATATAAATCAATATTTATTTTGGTTAATCAAAAAATTACAAAACAAGATAGATCAAGATTAATTTAAAATTTCACTTAATGAAATATAATACATGAATTCCCTAGATCAAGGATTTCAATGTTCTGTGAACAAGAATAGACCTACTAGCATAGACATCTGATAAACTATTTCGTGATAATTTTATATCCCTTTAAGGATGCTAGACTGAAAACATGCTAAAAAATGAAATAACTACAAGAAATTTAAGGTGATAAGTTACATAGGATGGAATGATAGAACGAGATTAAAAAATTGAATGAAAAAGAAACCATAAGATAAATAAGAAAACTCACCTCAAATCACCACGGATTGAACATGGGAATCTATGGATTAATACCATTTGAAAGGGTAAAATAACTCAAAAATATCACCTCTGGTGACATAGGGTTAGGAGGAACATTGTGTATTTTTTGGGAAATTTAGGGTTAGATAGGATTTATAGGCACTCTTCTATATGCACATTCAGGGTTTGAAGGGTCCCTTAATGTAGTGAATGGGTCATGATTAAGGCTCAGTGAAGCACATTTTTACTAGATTATAAGAATCCCTGAACAAAATCAAATTATAAAATAAATGTTCACATCATGAGTTTTTGGAGATGGATTCACCAAACCTAAACCATTATCCATTTATAGAATGATCTGATGGTTCACATCATGAATCAAACCTTTTTAATTTTCATTTCATGTCCTATGAAAAAACATTGTAACCATGAAAGGCCCTCTCCCATCATGAATAATAATTCATGATTTAAATTACCCCTATAAACTATTTCAATCTCCCTAACTCCATAAAAATACTCAATGAATCTTCCATGAATCTCAATCTATGAAAGCACAGAAATGAATGGATAGGAAAGGATCATGACCTAACATAAGATACCCCTCAAAAAATTATCTCACGTGAAAATTTAAACCCAAACTTGAAGATAACAGAAGGAAAAAGTTCGTCCGAACAATCACGCAAAGCGATACATCATAATAATCACTTCCTATAAGGATTGAATAAATCCCACATAGATAAAAAATGTTAAATACTATGAAAAACGATTCAAAACTCCCCCCTTTGTTAGATAAATCTCAATGATGGGAATGGTTAATACAAGGAATTATGAAGAAAAATCCATTTCATATGATCGATAAATATCAACATCTTTGCAATAGAAGATAATTAAAACACTCATGATACTAAGAACATATTTTCAATTCACTTCTCCAGGTACTATCCTCCATGCCACCATGTGTTCATAGGAAAAAACGTAGGGTAATGAAATGCCTGTGATACCCCTTATCCAAGTGTTCTTAGATCTCCATGGGCTTCTTCTCAATTGTCACATCATCATCCATGCGCATCACACCCCATTCTATGACATATGAATCATCATGAAGATAATGGAAAAACTACAATTCATGAGATACATAATGAATCCAAAACATCTATGCGGGAAGTGACATATTTTATGTGATAAATAAAACAAGTTCCAAAAACTCAAATGTGTTGAGTGGATCATTTTCCATTCCCTTCTCATCTTGTTTTTGATAATCACATCTTTCCATTTTGTTATTAGTAATCAGTTTTCTAGTCTGTATGAGTAATTTATAACTGAAATAGATGTGGTTGGATTATTAATCAATTTTTCCATTATAAAGATAAAAACATTATGTTCATTTTAATTTTTTATGTTGAATTCTAAATCAGTTTGTTGGAAAGTGAAAAATTATATAATATATTATATGTGTTCAGTGACATTGCAGTTTATAATTTTTAGGGTCCTCTATATTTAAATTATTTATCATGATATAATGATAATATTTTATTGTGAAAATTTTCAATTTGGATATCCAATAGATTTACCTAAATTTAATTCATCCATGAGTAAATCTAAAATTATTTCTTGTGTGCTATAAAAATTTACCAAAGTTACTTAAACATTTCAAGAACTCTAATATATATATATATTTTTCTAGATATAGTTTCTCAAATCTTAAATGATCTAAAATTATAAAAAGATTATGTAACATGAAGATCTGAATATCCCATACATTTATCTTGATTTTGTTAATTTAAATTGAAGGATAACAATATTAGCGTGATGCTCAAAAAAATATTAGAAGTTCTAGTAAATTTCTACTAAGATGCATTTTTTAAAATTATATTTTACATTTAATAATGAATTATTTTGGTTTCTATATAGTTTGGATTGAGTTTAATTTTTATACATTTAAAAATTTATTGAAATTAACTGAATACAATTCATCTAAGAAGGATGCAGAATTTATAATTAAATGAATCTAATAAACTAGATATATTTTAAATGTGGGGTGTATAGATTTTAATTTGGTTTCATCCCGGAATTAGTATCCCTATGTAATAATAACCATACTTTTTATTTTAATGTATGGATTAAGAACACAATATTTTAAAAATTATCCATATATTTCATTTGATGATCCCTACGTTTCTATCGAATCTGAAACATACATTGCTTTTACCAAAGTGGATCACAACTTACAATATATTTCTGAATATTTATATTTACATATTCATCCTGATATATTATTGAACCAATAAGTTTAGATAAAGTGTTTCAGAATAAAAAACACCATTTCAGTACACTATGAACAGAAATGAGAATGTGTCACCTTGTTGAAGCTCATATACGCAAATGTTGTGAATAATATATTTTTGATCATAATATTTATGATGAGCTTGTTGAATAAAATAAATATAATAGAAACCCTCACTACATTAGCTTTACATATTAATCAATACTTCATTGGTGGAACTCGAACACCAGTTTTTACTTTTGAAATAGTATTCATATAGATCTCAGAATATCTCCTTGAAAAAAATCATCTACCTTGAATGCATCACAACTATATGAAGTAAATTCTAATATTTTGTACACCATTTATATGATATATACTTGAGGAAGATATTGAAATGCTTTTCTATTTATAACTGAAGAATATTATTGAATCCATAAATCTTCACTACATGGAAATGAAGTTAGAAATATTTATTCTGTTCACCTCATTCAATCACCGTAGTGACACAAACTAGAGGTCGGTGCATGGATTTATATAATTGATTTAGAGGTATTGTAATGATATCTATAAAGTACATTATCTAGAATATTTTAAAATCAATATACTTAATAAATGAGATTTTACTATGTTTAGCTATATTTCATTCATGTGAACATGGAAGCTGGATATTTCATGCACTGTTACTCATGAATAAGACCGCATGATTATAGATTATCATAAAATTTGAGAATAAAAATTAATTTTAAATTTTCACCAATATAATTAATAAATTTATTTCAATCAATACATTAAAGATAATATAATTAATATTTATCAGATATTATGGAAAAAAAACTAATTATATTCAATATATTTTTGGATGTTTCATAAGAGAATAAGGTACTCTTTTTTTGATATTTTCATCTGCTACTTTTTTATACGAATTATTTATGGCTGTTTATATGTTGGAAAATTTCTAAAAAAGCATATGGATTATAATAAATGTGTTTGCAATTATTTTGGTTTAAAATTTTAAAAAAATGACAATATTTTTTTAATATATTTTTCTAGATAAGTTGTTGGACTCTTATTTTTTTAAATAAAAATATTTAACTTTTCTTATGTGCATTGATACAAGATAGAATGGAATATTTTTCCTTATTTTAAAAGGATATTTTAATGGGTATTTTAATATGTTTCAGAGTATCATTCAATAAGGATGATATAACCACCAAAGAGTTTAAATTTATTTAATTTTGAATATTATTTTCAATTGAAAGTAGTGAAAATATGCTTTTATATTCTTAAAAATATTTTTATACACTCTTATCTCAATTTATTATGAATTCATAAAGGAAGAGGATCTATTTGAACTCCTATATTTTATACTTTATATAGAAGTAATTATATGGTAGGATAAAAATTAAATAATTGAAGAATAAGGTATTCATGAATTTGTCTATTCTATTACGTGTGTTTAAATAAGAATAATTTTGAAATATGTTGAAGATTTTATTACTATTAATATTTGATTATAGAATCCAGTTTACCATTAGTGAATTTATTTTCTATTTTTTATTGAATATTATATACATCAGTCATTTGTCGCTACAACTATACACCAAATCTACTTCAATGATATAAATATCATCTTATTCTACAAAAGTTTAGATTTGTTGTACTCAGTCAAGCTGGAGTGTGAGATTCTCATTCTAAACTGTGGTATCTCAAGTTCACAAAAAACATGAATTATTTTAATGTTTCAACTGATTGAACTATATTTTATATATCCTTTGATAAAAGGACATTCTTTGTTAAAAACAATTTGATTATGGGGAGATCATTGGTAGAGTGAAGTTTGCAATTTCTATGCCCAAAACCACTATAAATCATCATTTTCTACTGTTTCATTTATTTATTTTCACCTACATAAATTGCCTTTAATATAGAAAGATATGATCAATATAACACAAGGGGGTATTTTTAATTTGTCAAGTTTTGTAAAATGATCCAACTTACCCCCTATTATGTCCTTGTCACCATCATTACAAACCAATAACTGGTGTTAATGATAGGGATCCTTTGGAAAATTTTGAAAATTTATTTTCAGATTTACAAGATTGAGTTAATGATCTAGATGAACACTCATTTCAATGGTTTAGCTTAGAGAATTTATGTAGATGATACATGATTTTTATTTTAATAATGATAATTATGGTGGCAAGAAAGATCACATTATTTTATATTTGAAGAATCCTTGATTTACCATGTTTTTGAAACTTACGAAACAATAAATGATTTCTGTAGGTGAACCTGATAAATTATTGTTCTACTTATGTGGATAATTTTTTACTAAATTCATTGGATATTAATGATATTATTTTTTTATTAGGAACTGGCGAACAGAATCATGTTTCTCAATGTTATGCAACATCGGAAATGTGGTTGAAAAATTTTGCTTCCTATAACAAAACCAATAATTTTCCAAAACTAAAATTCGATAAAATTATGATGATAGAAGAATAAAATATATCTTAGATGAATAAGACACTGAATTAAATCTACAATGATATTACTACCTTGGTATCTTCAATTACAGAATCATATATGTTCGTAAATTTACTTATAGTAGTAGATTTTAGGTGTAAGAGAATATTTTCTACTATTAGACAATCTATACAACTTAATGATTTAAAAATGATATTATTGATTTCAACAATGATAATATACAAAAATGAGATGCAAGATGAATCTGAAGATCATATATCCATAAAAAAGGAAAATTTTTCAATCAATATTTAGAATTATGAATTTTCTAATTAGATTATATTATTTTGGGTGAAAGTGATTATCTATCATATCATGTCAAAAATTTGGAAAGCTATACACCAAGAGAAATACTAAATTAATGTGGAAAAAATTGAATAAAGTTAGATGCAACAAATTTAAAAAAGAATTTTCATTTGAGATCACGATTTCATTTTCTTAATTCCCAAAGGATTTTGATTATAAATTAAATGTATTGAAATCCATTAATTATACATTAATTCCATCTAATAACTAATGTGATGAATCTAAATAAAACTATGATGTTATGCATCAAAAAATATGAGGTAAATTAATGTATTATGGATCACGTGCAATAGCTACAATCATCTTTCTCTCAGAGTTCCAAGTATGAAAATCATAATATTAATGAATAGATTAAAGATTACTATATGCTTCAATATAAATTTTAATCCTTAAAGAATGTTCACAAATTACTAATAAAATCATTTGATATTATTTTATTAGAAAATATAGATTGACTAAGATGATTTTGTATTTAGGATGTAATTCTTCCTATCATTCTACTGATTGGTATGAAAATAAAATTAATGAATTATTGGATGAGATTTAATCCTTAAAAAATTTCTAGCATGTTTATCAAGTGTGAGAATTATTAAATTCAAATTCCAAGTGAGAATAAAATTAATAAAGGTAGATCTATAAATTGTTATAATGTTGAAAAGACTAAATTATATAGGAATTAAATTTTCACTCACTCAAAATGAAAAAGAATGTCTTCTATTATATGATTTCATTATTGTATTGATGGAAATTATAATAACTGATGATATTTAAGAAAGCATCAATTTTCAGGTGTTAATAATGTTAATGTTTCAAAATTTATCAAAATATAAATATGAAATTTCAACTCAAAATAAATTGATTTAGGTATCTAAGTCATTTTCTTCTAAGAGAAATGGATCCAAAATCCTATAGGTACCAAAAGACAGTTGTATTTGATATTTTGCAGGCTTATGTCACTGGATTTCATTATATATCAGTAAGAGGATATTTGAAAAATATAGATATTTCTTATATTTATATTTCTTAATTTATTTTGGAATTGTAATTATTTTAAAATTATTTTCTAACTTTTGTGTGATTTATTATATTTAAGGAATTCTCCTTAAATATAGAATATTAAAATTCCAAAAGTAACCCATTGTTATTTTTAAATGAATTAACTATTTTATATATGGGGGGTTTCAATATTTTATCTTTTAACCCTTTACATTTGATTAATTTAATTCATTACCTTTTATATATGTTTTCACACAATTATTTTATGCATTCAATTAATTTCTTAAATTATTTTGTTAACTTCATGTTTGATCATTTAAATTTATGTTGGAATGATTTAATATATTACAATTTATCTTTATTTTAAGAATAGGTTTACATTTTTATTATTTAAATTAATTACATGGGCTAAATTGATCTACTATTTTATATGAAAAAATATTTTATTATTAGATTAAAATTATTTTTTTATGAATGGAATCTGAAAAAAAATATATTAAAATTATTTAAAAATATCATATTTTATTTGAGTGAATATCATTAATATTTATACTCAGTATAAAGGGGAGTTATTTTACATTTTTGAGTATGTGTTTAAATTTATCATTATTATGGAATGAATTAAGTTTTTTGACACATATTATATATTTTTTATAATCTATTTTTTTTTATTTCAATAATATTTTACATGTTTTCATGGCTTGTTGAGAATAACATTTTATATTTTTGAAGGAATCATGAATTGAGGGGGAGTTTATATAGATTAATGTATTTATAATGTATTATATTTTTAATTCTATTCACATTATCTATCATTTTTATACTTAAAAACTGGGGATATAAGGTTTACATTTTGTAATTATTCAACAGTGGGTGATTTTTTAGGGGCTCTTTGTTCATTCCATTGTTATAATTGTTTTGATAATTACAATAACTGATTTGTTTACTAACGATTTTTTTATTCTATGTGTTTAAATTATATCTGAATAATATTGATCATTATCTCACACTATTTATTATTTGGGAAATATATGATGATTGAATTCATTTTATCTATTTATTTATTATGCTAGATCAATTTTTTTCAATTGAGGAAAATTCTCCAAATTTTTTATAAGTATTCAGTGACATTGTAATTTTTTAGTTTATGGTAACCTTTATATTGTAATTATATATCAAGATACAATTATCATATTTTCAGGAAAATTTTCCCTTTGGTTATCTAAGATATTTATATATATTTCCATCTTCTATAAGAAATAATGAAATGATTTCTTGTGATATATAAAAATTAACTGATGATTCTACATAATTTCTGGGACTCTACAGTCTATAGATTTTGATTGATATAGTTATTCAATTTGGACATGAGATAAAAATATCAAAATAAATTAAAAGTTGGTGGGATGGGTTGACAATACATTTGTATTAATTTTTAAAAATTATGAGGAAAGATAAAAATGGTTGGTTTGATGCTAAATTAAATAACCAAAATTCTATGACATTTCTCCCAAGATGCAATTGTTCAAATTATATTTTTCCTCTAATTTACAGGGATATTGGGAGAAATGAAATTTATATTTAGGAGAATCTTAATCCATTTGAATTTTCATTAAATTAATTAAATATAAATCTTTTTTGGTTGATACTAAATCAATTAATTAAATCCTATAAAATCAATGAAAATTTTAATTATGGAATGTACAGATTTGAAGAAGGTTTCATCCCTTTGATGGAATTCATACTTTCGAATCCCTATATTAGAATAAATCTACATTTATGTGGAATTTAATGTTGTGGAAACAATCTTTTATGGAAAATGATCACTATATTGACTATGTTGATATAAATATTTTCAATGAAGTTGAACCACATGTTGTTACATCCAAATTGGATCTTAACCAACTATATATTGCTTAAAATCTAAATTGGAATATTATGAATCATATATTGAAGAACCATGAAGATAATATATACCATTTTGAAAAACAAAACACCATTTCTGTGCAGCATGGACTAATCTATAAACATCCCACATTTGTAATGATTGTATACACATATTTTGTGAATATTATATTTTTGGATCATAAAATTTATATAGATCTTGTTATGGTATATGAATAGAGTTGAAGAAAACTCAATCCATACATGTACTATACCTCGTGATCTGCACTTGTCTAGTGCAACTCGAACAAAATTTTTCACATTTGAACCCACATGCATGTAGATCTCAGAAACATTCCTGAAACTGATCATTGAACTGAAATTCCTCACAACTACATGTAGTAAATTATAGTATTCTATAAAACATAGCTACAAAATATTCTGAAAGAAGATAGTGACAAAACAATTTATTGGTAAATAAACTATTGGAATTAAGAAACATCACTTCAATTCCTTTAAATGGAGTTAGAAATATTTATTCATTCTTCTCAATGCATTCACTATATTGAATCAAACTGGAGGATTGTGTGTTGCCTTACAAACATGAGTTGGAGGTACATTAATAATAACTTTCCAATATTGGACTTGATCACTTTAAAACTATGAATAATGGATAAATGGATGTTCCTTGTGTTTATCTACAACCATTTCCTTCCAACATGATGACTATAGATTACATGATATACTCTCATAAAGAAGATGACATCATTTTATATTAATAAAAAATATGAGAATATCGATTATTTGGATATTTTTAAATATATAATTTATGATGTTATTTCAATAATTTTTTTAGAATAATTCATTATTTATTTATTAGAAATATCATAATAATAAAATACTAATATTCTTATTATTTGGGATATTTTAAATGTTAATATGGTACTTTTGATTTTGATATTTTTATCTACTTATTTTATATTTGGATTACTCCTACTAGATTATTAGTTGGAAAATTTCTCATAAAACATAAATATTTTGATCGAAGTGTTTTTGAATATTTTGGAACAAAATTTAGAAAGGTAAATAATTGTATTATTTAAACATATTTTTCAATGAAATTAGAGGAATCCGTGTTATTCAAATTTAAATATTTGAATTTGATTATAGATATTAATAAAAGATCTCAAAAATTATTACAACCATTTTAAATTAATATTGTAATGGGTATTTAGAATATTTAATGGAGGATCAGTCAACTAAGATTCTAGAGTATTATCAGTCTAAATTTATTTGACTGGGTTTTTTAAATTTATTTTTAAAACAAAATAATTGAATGGTTCAATGATCTTCTGGGAGATATTTATGAAAACTCACAAGTAAATTTATTTTAAATTTTAGAAGGAGGTCTAACCGCTAAAACTTCTATATATTTAATTATTTTTATATAAATAGTTCTCCAGAAGGTTCAAAATTTGTTAAAAAATTAGAATGAAAATGGTAATTTTTTACACTATTGATTCTATTTAGAGAAGTATAATGTTGCATGAAATTGATGATTTTTTCCAGCTATTATTTTTATATGGATGTATGCATGAAATTGATGATTTTATTTCCAACTAAAATTTACTAAGATCATCTACATCTATATGTTGTGGCTAAAAATATGCACTGAAGTTGTTTCAACAATATACATCTCATATCTATCTGGTGAAGTGTTGATCACGTGTACGTAGTGATGGTGGAATGTTAGATTATCATATAGTTCTATATTTTTTAAGATTTCCTGTAAAAGAACCTAACTTTTTGTATAATTTTAACTGCTTTCACCTAATTTTCATGGTCTTTTTGTATTATAAACTACTTAGTTAAAATCACCAAACTCAAAGAGAATGCAATAGTAGAGTAGACGAGATGATTTATTTATCCCAAAACACTTTAAATAACTATTTCTAGTTATTTAATTAATTTATTTTCAACTATATCACACTTAATTAACAAAGAATGATTAGATATCACTAATTCAAGAGGGGTGTTTTAAATTTTTTATGATTTTTAAATGAACAAAATTACCCATATTGTGTCTTCATCATCATTATTCTGAACAGACAAAAAGGCCCACCAATGCTAGGAAAAATTTTACTCCCTTGATCATACCATAACTACCCACAACAAGGTGTCAACATCATGAACACAAGATCTCTAATGTCTAACTCAAGAGGTCTCCTCCAATGTTCCAAATAAGACTTCTAGTAGTCATGTTGGACCTTCATCTACTCAAAAATCACTTTAACCACTACTATAGTTCTTCTCACTTGTTATATCCCAAGAATTTCTAACTCTATGACCCTAGTCCAACATAGTATAGAATAACAAGGTAGGTCAAACAAAGACTCAAAAATATCTATACTAATGGTTTAGTGAAACCATTTATTGTAATATAAAATTACCAAGAGAATTTTCTCCACCCATGAACCTCTAAAATATAGGAAGCAATCCGGAGTCATTACATCAATAGTTCGTATGGTCCACCATATATGACCTTCTATCTATGGATGAAAATTAGTGAGTAGGAAAAACCTATAGAAAAAATCATGATAAAGACCTCTATACAACCTAGAGGTTAATATATGATTGTGATTAGATATGGTATTCCTCACAACAATACGAATCCTAAATACTACCTCTAGATTCTTCCTTGACAAAATATCTATTAATATCGACTCCTTAATCACTAATAAGTGAATTTATTTTTTCATAGTATCCACTACTACCCATATAACATCATATCCCCCATAAGAATAGGGTATATAAGTGGAACTCTCTATCAAAATATCCTTTAATTTCTGCTAATGAACAACTTAAATGTAGAGAAAACCAATGAGAACACAGTGTTCAGATTTCACCTTATGAAAGAATAAACATCAGGACCTAAACTATGTAACTAATTTCCTCAACCCAGTTTACCAAAATTGAAAACTCATAAAACAATACATCTTCCTCATTCCAAGATTTACTACTATGGCGAGGGTATGAAATCCATAGAGAAACACTTCACACATTATCTGTAGAATTAGAATCCTCTAATAAATCAACAATCAGTTCTAATCATCTTTAGACCATCCATCAAGGTTGTCAACATAAAAAAATTATCCCATGAAACATCCACCTTAGAATCTTCTAGCTAAGTATAATTAACCTACTACACCAAATAAGACTCTACCATTATTTAATTGAGGAATCATCTACCACTAGAATCTCCCATAACAAGATTCGTAATGCAATGATGTTCTTTCATTATCCAATAATACTCAGACTCACACATTGAATCACTGAATTACATCCTAAATTGCGCATTAACAATAATATTGTCCCTTCTATGTGTATAAGAAATAAAAATTTAGTAGTATTTCATGAATTAAATCCACCAATTATGTATCATGTTTAGGTCATACTAAGGGAATATGTACCTCACACTATTTTGATCAGTGAAAACTAAAAAAATCCCAGATGAAATATTCACCCCAAAACACTATGGAAAACTAATCCATGACCTACTCAATATGTTAAGAGGAATAGTGAAATTATAGGAGTTGTAACTTCCATGTACCATAGGAAAAATACACTCATTTCTACACTAGAACACTTCTCAATTTGAGTTTTGAATCTTCACAACAAACCTCATATAAATGTCCATGTTTGGGAAAACAAACTACTTTCTCATTATATACTGAAATTTATCATTACACTTTTCATTCAAACATAATTCCTAATCCCTTCTAGAAAAATATGTTATAGGGGTCACAATTCCAGAAACTTCATGTATGAACCTCTTATAATAGCCAATAATACAAAGGAAACTCTTCACTTCTGTAATATTTTTGGTGATTTCCTAATAAATGACCACCTTGATCTTCAAAGGATCCTTGGATACACTATGTTGGGACCAATTATATCCTAATTAATATACATTATGATCCCATAACTCACAATTTTATAGCTTCATGAATATATATTGATGATGAAGAACTCCAAAAAAACTACAAATGTGTAGCATGACCCTCCTCACACATCAAGTATACAAGGATATTGTCGATGAAAACCACTATAAACCGGTCATGAAACTCACTGAACACAAAATTAATCAATACCATTAATATAATTGGATAATGTTTCCCGTATAATGACACTAAAATGAACTCATCATTCCCATAAATGAATCTTAATGTTGTATTTATAATATCTTCATCCTTTACCCGCATCTGATGATATCCTGACCATAGACTGATCATCAAGAACCAAAAAATCCCTTCTACCAATAAAATAAATCATCAATATATGGAATAAGTTAGTTATTATGAAAAAACACATGATTAAATAGATGATAATAGATTCATAGTCACAAACTACCACCAAACATCCTTTCATACAAAATTAGGTCACCCCATGGTGACACATTTGGTCAAATAAAACATCACAACAAGATATCGTCTATAAATATATCCAAAATTCCCAAAACCCTACACATGTCATTATTTACATATAAATTATGAATATTGAATCATATAGATGTATATAGATCCCAAACATTATCTCCCATTGAGGTGGTTTCACCACAACCACTGTAGAAAAGACACCAGGGTACTATTCCACTAGACTTAGAAAACTACCAATTGAAATTTTAATGAAAATGGATAAACTAATATATCAAGGAATATAATAAATGAAAATTCCTATGACCCATATATGGACCTCACTCTCCAACGAACACGAAATAATCTCTATCAGAATAATATAACAAAATACGCTCCCGGAATCAGTACATATAGCCTACATTGAATAAAACTAGTCTACATTGAAGTATATTTTATATGAATGTATCCAAAAACATAGGATGACTCTAAAAGAGTAGTTCTAACCCAACACTATTTCATATTCTCTATTGAAATCATATAAATTTGATTTACCTCCAACTAGCTTAGTTAAAACCAAAGAATTGGAAGCCTCTCCATGTGAAGTACCAAAGCACGAACTAGGGAAGGGGAAATGAATGATTATGTTTCTGTTGAATCAAAAGATTCATGAAAAAAAGTACAAATTAAGAAAATAATACCTCAAAAAACATCAGAATCTCCTTGAACTAAAAAATCTATAGCATTACCCTAACAATGAAATATCTGACACTATTGAAGACCACCTCTATGGTTGTGTTATACTCTCTAAAGAAGTAGAGAATCACAAAGTTTTCATCTAACATTATGGTCTCCCCTCCACTGATCATAGGCTATAACACCCAACTGATAGATATTCATATGGTATAGCTACATCAGAGGAACTTGAAGAAGACAACCAACCATATGATATCTTATAAAAATATTCAACCTATCATGTTACTAATAACCACAACCTCTAACAGAAAAAATATATTTTATCCATTGGAAGTGTCTTGAGTGCCACCACCCATATTAAAACAGGATGAAGGGGGCTAGGAACTACCCCTAGATATTTGAAAATTCTTCTATATAGGAAACATGGAACCCTAGAATAATGATATTCTATCTGAAAATTATTCTGCTACTGGGATGCCTTTTTCCCCTGACGATAGTATGATTCAGAGGCAGTCTTTGGTCCCAAATCTTAACCGCTTTTAAGGGCTATAGTGTGAGGATGAGGTGCAAGAGCCCATGATTAAAAATGTAGGATGTGTTATACCTGCCGAGCAGGCGCAGAATAAGGTGCTGGCCGCTGCCACTGGACATGGTGGGGGGATCTCCCAAAGTGATTCTCTAGTGGTTGATACTACTGTGATGAATTTGAGCTGTGTTGGGAATGGTTGTGATGAGGTGAACGATTTGTTGGATGCGAGTAATGTGGAGGCTGGGGATGTCACTGCTGAAGTTGGGCAGGGGAAGATAGATGAGAAGGGGGTGCAGGACAGAAGGAAGGTGGTGGCCGAGCAGTCGGGGGAGTCCGCGGAAGGGATAATGTCTGAAAAAGAGGATGGTGATGAACAAGTTTTTGCGTCCTCTCCCAGCCAGGTGAAAATGGTGGCTGAACAGGGGAAAAGGGCTTTTCAGGGACTGGAAAACAAGCCCTCTTTCCAGGGGGTCCTTTTTGTCTAGGTCTTCTAGAACCTACGGTGGTCCCTGGAATGCTGCTTTGGGGGTGGTGGAGGAGCAGGAGGCAACATATCTTTTGGAGCAAGTTACTGATCAGGGGAGAATGCCTAAGGAAGGGAATGTGTGTGGCCAAGGGGAGGGGGCTAGAACAGGGGATGATCACAAACAAGGAGAAGCTACTGCAACAGAGGAAATGATAGGGCTGGCCATGTAGGTGCATGAAGAGTCCTTGGCTGATAGGTCTGTCTGTTTGGACTTGCATGATGTTGGGGGACGGTACTGCCTAGGGAGGATGGGCAAGGACTGCTGGATTCTGTTGTTGGGAGTGAAGAATTACATTCCTTAATGGCTCCGAGCTTGATGCAGCATGATGATTTTGTTTAGTGCCCTCTAAATCAGGAAGAATCCTTTATCCCGGATCAAGAACGTGATCATGGCATGGAGGTGGGGAAGTATTTCAATGAGATCGAGCAGGTGAAAAGTGATGGTTCCACCTATGCCTCCTCGAAGAGGAGGGTGAAGAGGGACTACTCCACCCTCCCCAGACCCCTGGCTACACGGGCATCATCAAAGGCGGTTAAGCTAAAAATCATAGTTTATCATCAGGAGAAGCAGTGTTCCCTAGAACAAGAAAAAAGAAGGGAGGAGTTTCTAATTCTCCTTACTTTTAATGAGGAAGACGAGTCAGGGTGGGATGACTCTGACTCCTGATTTGATGATGAGGCCTCTGGATATGTTGTGGATGGTGACCCTTGCAATGAGGCTTTTGTTTCGGACTTTGGTGGTGATGTTGACTGATTTTATTTCTTCTTGGTCTTTTCTTTTCTCGTTTTAGATTTCTCTTTTTTTGTGTCTTTGCATTTTGGTTTGTAAGGGTTTTTGGTGTAGGTCATTTGACCCCTTCCCTCCCTTGTCTGCTGTGTCTCTTTTCTTTCTAATAAATTGGGGGGGCGGAAATAGCCCGACCCTCACATCTTCCTTGCCACTAAAAAACATCTTATCTCTCCATCACCGTAATATAAATAGATAGCATAAGTGGGTGACCTGGAACTGGATATATGGATGAAAATATCCCTCAAAATTCCTTCCTTGACATCCTTATTAGGAATTGGTTCTAATGAATACCAAATAAAGTTTCTAAAATGTATCCCAAACACTAGTATTGTAGATAATTCGTATCGAATGGTAAACAACTCATGGTATCTATAATCCATTGAATTAAATGAAAAAAATTCAACAAAGAAATAATCATAGAAACCCCCCCCCATAAAGAAAACTCCATATTTTTTATTCCCAGAGAATAAGAAACACTAATTCATGTCTACCCCAAGAAACATAACTACCATAAATGAAATTCAATGCTCTTTATGAGGTTGGTTCTAATATAATTCTATCACCATCACCTCCAACCAATCACCTATCAGAAATTACAAAATTGATCCATCATAATTTTACTCAATCTGGCATTGATACTCTTAGAGTGTCTTCTTCCAAATGCTTTCAACATTAACCTAATGTTTATGTTCACATGTAGTCATTCCATAAAAATAATAAATGATTAGGGAAACAAAATCATAGAATAATAAATCTTTCATATTAATTAATTAATGATCAAACTAACCACGTGGTGAACCCAATTCAAATAAAGTAACAAACAAGAATGATGCATGGTCTTTTCATAGGACTCTATCTAGTGACTAGTATCACATCACTTAGTAGGAATAGTAAACATGAGGGTATGTGATTCAAATCATATGGGGACTACACTATGCTCATTTGAGAATATTTCCTTACCAACCCATGTATTCATTATTTTTTTAATACCTTCAATCTAAATCATATATCTCAACCATCAGTTGATGCCACTCTTTCATGACCCCTCCCCCCATAGTTACCCCTTTTGGGAAGGAAATTATGTAAGAGTTATAATGATGCCTAAATATTTATGCAAATAGGATATGGGTTGATGACTAAAACTGATGGTATATCATACATAAAAATATGAGGCATTACACACTAATAAGAACATGTGTAATAATAGATAATATAAAAACACCAAAAAACTCTTTATAATAAATAAAAAATTCTAACTGATGCATGAAATTTCATTCAAACTGAAAAATTAGGAATGGAATCTATATGTATTGTATGAAAATCGTGGTATTGACCTCTAATCCCAAATAGATCCAGAATAACTATGTGATCTAGTAATTCCTATCCTAATCACCAACTAGCTCCTCCATAATTGAAAAATAGTTTATATAGACATAAGGTGATATAAAAGGTACAATTAGAAGGATCTTCTCTAGATCCTGTCATGAAATAGTGATGAATGAATTAAAAATTACAGGGAATAAATAGTGAAACTATGTCATCAACTAATTAGGTTTGCTAAATTCCCAACCTCACAATTTATCTCTCTCTATTTATCAAATATATGTAAAAATATAATATCCAACATAATATAAATATTAAGGTACTCCACTGCCACATGATTATTGGGTTTCTACTCTATTAGAATGCCACATGCCCTAAATCATCTCTCTCTAATAAGATAAAAGCATGAAAGGATTATATATAATAACCAAACAGATCATATGTCTCATAATCCAATCATCAAGATCCTCACCTATAGATATTATATGAGTTGTTTTCATGGAGCTATTAAAATTGTTACACCGTGTCACACACCTCAATCCCTTATATCCAATACACATAATGCCTATAAGAATCCATTAGATACTATATCTAGAGGTACTTGTGTGTGAAATAACCAAAATCCATTACAACCCACTACACACATATAAAATATAGTTACTTTAATTTCTTACCATAAAGTAATAAGTATAGGAGTATAGATTGGGGATAGATGGGGAAGTTAGATATCCATACTAACCAACCTAGATATTAGCAAAATCACCCCAAAGAGTCAAAAGGCTGTCAGTCACACTAGTGAAATGGGTGGGGTGGCATATGAGATCACAAAACATTATGATTATATATAGCTCAAAAGCCACAATATTGGAATCTACTAGGACTAAACCTCATTTGGATCTATACTCCCTTGGATAACCAGTTGCCACAATTAATGAAAAGATATCTTATAAGAACACAAACATTTCATGAGTGATTCATATAATTATTCAGGTTAAAAAAACTATCATTAAATTAATTACCAAACAATAATCTTATGTAAACCACCAAACTACCAATCCCACATGGATAAATCTTTTATTATTCATTATCATTCCATAATTCTAGGTACAATAGGAAAAAGCATAATAAACCATAAAAAATTCCTAAATCAATCCCACTACCATCCCTAAAACCTCTATTAATAACAAAGCAACCTATATTTCAGTGAAAAATAATTGAAATTCCATATTCATACCACTATATCTATCTGACTGCCATCCCTAAAGCCTCAATTAAGAACAACATTTTTCCTACAATCTCATTTACCAACCACCGCTATAACTACAAACACCCCTGCCTATTTCATTCTTCACCACCAGCCATCCCAGGTTCACATAATGTTTCATAGAAAGACCCATCCACCAGAAGTAATATAAAAGGTAGAATTAAAACAAAACAAAATTATCAATAAGGAAACAAAGACAATTCAAAAAAGGAATCCAACCTAGATATAAATAATATTGTACTCACCCCCTGATGATTATATTTAACAAACAATTTTTTTCACAATTTTGGATTATTCTATTAATTTATCACAAGTTACGGCCATAGGAAACCTAAGACATTATCTATCAATAGCTATAAAATGATCTAAACATTCCTTATTCGAAACTCTAATTTTTGTTATTTATAATGAAATTTGATAACAATTAAATATGTTTATTTATTATTTATTCATTGATAATTAGAATCATTTTGTTCATTATCCAATTTTAATTTGTAACAAACATACCCAACCAAAGCACCAAGAAATAATAGCACAAAATATAGAAAATAATTCAGTAATACCTCAATATAGCGCAAACATATATGATGACTGCAACCCAAAAACAATTATTTATTTTAATATTTTTTTTCTTATTAAGTTATGAATTCAATTTTCATTATTTATAAAGTTTAATTATATTAATAAAACATTTAAATTTATTATTGAGTCATTGAGAATTAGCATCCTTTTGTTCATTATCCAATTTGAAAGTGTAACAAACATGCTAAACCAATGTATCACTAAAAATAACACCCAATATAAAGAATTATTATTCAAACTATCAACATATAATAAACACATGTGATTGATACAACCAAAATCAAATGTATCCATTAATTATGGTTTAATATTAATTATGGTATGGATCTATTTTACATCATTTAGAAAAAATAATGGTAAAAGTTAAACTTTTTTCTTTATTATTATGACATTGATAATTATTGGGGTTATGTTCGTTATCCAATTTACATGTGTAACAAACAAGTTAAACCAAACCAATAACCAAATATAGAACATAAAGTGTAAAATAAATAGGTAAACCGTCAACATATCATAAACATATTTAATCGCTACAACCCATATCCAATCCTTTCCTTAATTTTAGTATAGTATTTATTAAGGTTAATCCCATTATTATTCAATGAGATGAAGCATGGTAACATAAATATTTCATATAAAATAATAGAATCATTGAATCTTTTTCTCAACTCCCTACAACATATTCTTAAACATGAAAGTAACAACTAGAATAGACAACTGATCAACTCTCCCTCAAGGATTATACAACCCTTCAATAATGTCATGCCATAAATGTTCCAACAAATATAAATAAAATCCATCATAATAAAAGAGATAATCATTCATAGCATGGAAAGGTAGAATGGGAGGAAACAAAACCAAACAGGGAAAATCATTAAGAGAAATTGGGAAACACTTATTGGATCACTACATGTTGAACACAAGAATATGGGGATCAATCCAAATCGAAATGGATTTGAAACACCCAATTAGAGAACCATTGGAAGACTAGGGTTGGGAGACATTCCATGGGTATTTGGGGAAATGATGGGTGTGATAGGATTTATTAGTAATATTACCAATGAACAATAACAATATGTAGAGTAAATATATATCATGAATGGTATGGGTTCAAGGCTTATCAAAAAAATGCATCATCCAGATCCTAAAAACCTTGGATAGATTCACATCATAAACTACATGTTCACATTGAGAGTTGTCAGGGATAGATTCACCAAACTGGATGCTTTATCCGTTCATTTTGGGGTTTGATGGTTCACATCACGAATCAAAAATTCTTATGTTCCCATACTAAGGTCGTGAATAACCATTCGACCATTAACCACTCTTTTTTTGGGAAAAAAAATCACAGTGTGTATTCCCTTTGTTAGTAGATTTCATCTCCCCTACTCCACCATATTGACTCTAAGATTTTACCATGTAACTCAAACTCTAGAAACATGTGAAGTACCAAGCTAGAAAGGTTAAAAACCTTACAATTATGATTTATATGTTTGTTATAAATATCACTCGAAGTTGGTATGGTTAGATTTATTGGTGGAAAAGTAAGAAAAACATACGTAACATTGATTTGATACAATATTTTACATTAATTGATTGGTTTGTGTTGATGCTATTAGTGTTATACGTTCCTTTTAATGTGAAATATTGTACATGAACGTCTTAAATACCCACTGATGACATAATTCCATTATGACACCATGAAAAGTGGTTGGAGGTGCTTTGTGGAAATACTATTGAGTCATTAAAACTCACAACATTCAATCAAACCACAATGCATATTCTAATGTCCATTCCATGAAAGTACAATGGTACGTTCAAGGGGGATTTAAAACAATAATAATAATATTATATAAATCCTAATGGAAGAAGATTATTCACATATTTGTGTTTATAGTGTGATTTCATTATTATGTATCATGGCATGTATAATTATCATCCACTTAGTAGTTTTCTTGGGTTGTATATCAAATATTTCATTTCCTTGTATATATTCCTATGGAAGGTAAATGTATGATAAGTGTATTATTAATTATTATTCTGTTTGGTTATATATACATTTATTGATCTATTTGAAGGATAATTTATTATTTATATTTTGGTTTTTATCTTTAACATAAATTACACCATAAAATTATTTGGATGCCCTAATCATTAGCTTGATAGTGGAATTTTCTAGCTTATTGTCATATTTTTTAATAATTTTTTTTCTTAGTTGTGAATTTATCATTATGTTTATGTATTTTTTGAATTTATTAATGTTTATTATTATAAAAATAAATTATAATGGTATTGGGAATTTACTGTGATACATGACAATTTTTTAAAATTTAATGAAAAATATTAATTTTCAAAATATTGATGCATAACATAAATAGATGTTTCAAATTTATCATTGAACCTCTTTCTATTATTGTTTTATTTTATTATTATTAGTATTATATATATGATAAATATTATATATAAGATAATATACATATTTAAACCATTTTATTAGAATATAAAACTATAGTATACTATAAATATAAATTGAAATATAACCTATTTTTAATATATAAATATATAAATTTGTACACACATGCAAACAACTGTATATACATTTTTACACATTAAAAAATAGGAACAACACATACACAAAATTGTGTGTTTGTGTGTGTGTTTACATATAAAAAAAATTATACATGTGATTAGGAAAAGAACAACTAAATATAGTGGTTCAAAACCCATTGGGCACAAGACTGCAACAGTACTGTAGTGGTTCTATAGTAGTAGAGGTACTGTAGAAACGATAGACTCTATAGATGCTACGATTACTATGTGGTACTGTAGCAGTGCAAGTATTGTACAAGTACTATTCACAGAATGAGGATTGGGACAAAAACATTTGGGCTGATGGGATATGTAATGGGCTACATACCCCACTTGGCCTTCAGGATTTGTAATGGGTCTCCCTCTACCTAGTCAAAAGAGGACTTTTATATTCATTAATAATATAAATGAGGCTTCAGCCCCAACCATTAAATAAGACTAGGGTTCAAATGAATCAAAGTATATATATATATATTCACATATACACACACACACACGAATAGATATATAGATTTACATATTTTAATAATGAGGGATCATGTGTATTTATAGAATAAAATATGAATAACAACAAAAAAATCAGGGAAAACTCATACAAGATCCATTAAGAAATCCTTAAAAATAATATGTTAATAGAAAACCTTTGGTTTTGAGGGGCGATTCATCCAAAAATTTCAACAGTTGCAGTGTTAGTGTTATGGTTGTGTGAAGTTGTTGAATGGTGGTTTACATTCTTTAGGGGGGGGGGGCTTACTTGAGATTAATGAAAAACAAAGATAAATGTAACATTTTTTAGGATAAAATGATGAAAACTCATATTGAAATATTTTAGTGGGGGTAAATGGGTGTTATTATTAGTGCTAAAACCCCATTTGATAATGAGATGTTTTTTTCCTTTGATTTAGTACTGATAAAGGAAGAGTTGATGAGCAGTAAATATAATGTTGACTGACACCTCATACGCAAAAAATAAATTTTCAAAATTTAAAACTAAAAATTACATTTAAAAGGTAAAATAAATTATTTATTATAAAAAAAATTTATTTAAATTTAGAAAAATACTTCATAATGAAAATGAAAAAATTAAAAAAATTATGTTAAAAAAATATTAAAAACAAATACATAATATTCATTATATAATTGATAAAAATATTATATCTGAATAAATATTAATGTATAAATGAATAAATAATTAAAATCACATTTAAATTCAAAAATTATTTTAAATTACTAATTTAAAATGAATATATATTAATTATAAATAGTTTAAAATAAATAAGATAAAATTAAAATGAATAAATATTGTTTATAAAAATACAATATATATTTAAATGTTTAAATATTAATAAAAAATGTATAAATAAATAATAAAAAGCTAATCAATAATAAAAATATAATATTAATTAATTTTATAATTGAGTAAATATTCAAAATAAATAAATCATAAAAACTGAATAAATTACAAGATATTAAATATGATTAAATATTAAAAATATATAAATAATATTAAATGATTATATATTATGAAATTATGTTAAAAAAATATTAAATAAAAAGGCACAAATATTAAAAATTTATTAATTTTTAATTATATTAAAAATTAAAACAGAAAATTTTAAAAATGAATTATATTAAAAAGTACATTTAATTACATATGATTTAAACGAATAAATAATAATTTAATTATGATTTAATTATTAAAATAACTAAATAAAAATTTATAAAAAATAAAAATTAATTATAGAAATTATAAGATAATTTTAAAATATAAATATTATCAAATAAAATTATATCATTAAATATTAAAAATTGAATAAATTAGAAAAATATTTAATGAATATATTTGTAATATTTATTAATATTAAAAATTATTAAATTATAAAAATTAAAAAAATTATTAACAGTAATAATGAATAATTATTATTAAATGAGTAAATATATAAAATTAATTAAATTTAAAAAATAAAAAATAAAAAATACTAAAAATATTTAAAAAATTAAAAAATTGTTTTAATTATATAAATTTAAAAAATATTGAAATGAATAAATAAGAAAATATAAATGAATAAAAATTAATAATTTAATTTAAATATAATAAATTTACAATAAATTATTAATTATATATAAGTATGTAATATTAATTATTTATATATATAATATTTTTAATAATTGTATTTAAATTTTTTTAATATTATGAAAAAAATTTACCAATTATATAAGTGAAGAAATATTTTATATTATAATAATGTATAATTACAGACATTTATATAAATATGTGTTTATATATATATATATATTAAAATACTGACATATAGATGATTATTTATAGTATATTATTTATTAATATTAAATTCTCTGTTAAATATGTTTAAAATAATACTATGTTATTATCATTTTAAGAATATATATATATATATATATACATATTAACAATGGATATAGAGAACCCTCCATTTGGAAGGCTGACACTAGTGACATGAGAGATTCCTCGCATTAGGAAGGACAAACAATATGCTTATATCAACCAAAAAGAGGAAGGCCACAGTGTGTGGAAGACCTGCATCCATGGGGATCATCGGGGATTGGCTGTGGGAATGTGATTAAAACCCGATGGATTATGTTAGGTGTGGGAACCTTGGATGGTGAGGATGAATTTGGTTAGGGCTGGATAAAAGTGAGTATGTGAATGAGGCTGCAAGTTTATGGGAATTTGGCCCAAAGTGGGCTCATTTCATCATCTCAAATCCTGCAAAATAATTGATCACCTCATAATGTGCTGGGATGATGACTGTTGGTATTTTTCCACATAGCACAATCGGGTAAGTGGATAAGATGAAGGGTATGGCAGTCTTGCCAAAAAAGTGTTGTGGTGTATGCTCTCCCTCTCTCCAATCAACCAGATTCCCAATTTTATGTTTTTAATATTATAATATATATTAAAAAATAATAATTTTTATATATTTTAAACTCAAGATATTTTTAAATGAAATTATATTTTTCCTCTATAAAAAAATGATTATGCACATTTTAAAATTGATAAAATATATATGTTTTCAGTTTTATTATTATTCGAACAAAGTTAACATATTTTATTTAATATTTTTATGTGCATGCATGCCTTTAAAATTTGTTAGATATTAATGATTTATTAATGTTTTCAAGGCAGTAATATTTTTTAAATTAAAGAATTATTTTTTAAAAAAAAACTGTGTTACGTTTTTTAAAGAATAACTAAAAAACTATAGGATAAAAAATATATTTTTAATCATTTATGTGAAAATTAATAAATTTAATTTGATATTTTTAAATTCATAATTTTTTTAAGTGCATAAAATAATATTGATTTTATTTTATTTTAAATACAATTATTTTTGTAAATGAAATGAAACTATTGTGTAAAAAAATGTTTTATGAAATTTTAAAAAGTCAATAATTTATCATTAAAATTTAGTTTTTATAATTATTTTTTTAAAACTAATTAATTTTCTTTAATATTTTTAAATTCATGAAATTTTATTAATTGTATAAGAAATAATTTTTAAAAATGATTAAATAATTATTATTTTACTAATCATCATAGAAATATTTTGGTTATTAATAGAAATGTGTTACTTAGAAAAATTTAAAAACTACAATTTAAGTAATAAAAACCATAGAATGGTTTATCGTAAAAAATTCATAAAACTTATAGAAGGATATTTCTAAGAAATTACTCTAGAGATTTTCATTGAATAACATAAATAAAACGTAAACTAAAATTTTCAAATGATAAATTTATCACTTGAGTTATTTAGTAAAAGAATTTTCATTGATGATTAGTGTAAATTTCTAGAATATGCATTCATAAATGGTTATTTATAAAATATTTTTAAATATAATGTATCATAGATAATTTATATTTTATATCATTACATTTATTATAAATATGTTTTTAAAAAATTAAAATTTATTAATATAATTTTTGGTTTTACAAATATATAATTTTATTTTATTATGAAACTTCTACTCAAACATCCATTAGAACTTCCACTATATCTTCCATTGGATCATCTAGTTTAACATATACTTAATTGATTTTTAATTTTTTAAAATAAAAATTTCTTCAAAAATATACTAAATTTCACTTATAAATTCATTTATTATAAAATTTGATTTAGTTATAAATTCATATTTTGTTTACATTTTTGTTCATATAAAGTATGAATTTGTAATTGATAAATTATATAATATTTATAAAAATTATGTAACAAAGATAATAAATTTTTTATATAATTGACTTTATGGTAAATATATTTCCTAAAATTAAATATTTGTTAATATTTTTTTATTTTATAAAATTATATTTTTATTGTATTGTGAAACTTCTACTAGAACCTCTATTGGAACTTCTACTATAACTTCCACTGAAAACATCCACTCCAACATCCTCATAACAGATTTATAATTTTTATTAGCATAGATAGTGAATAAAATAAATTACCTATATTAGATAAACTTGCATTTAATATAAATATATTTATTACAATTTAATTTTTATTAATATATTCTATAGTTTTATAAATTTATACAACTATTTTATTGTGGAAATTCCGTTGGAACATCAATTAGAAATTCAACTAGAACGTCCACTGTAACATCCACTATAACTTCCACAGGAACATCCATTAGAACTTCCTATTAATAGATTTATAATTTTTATTAGTATATATGTTGAATAAAATATATTACATATATTATATATAATATAATTTAATATAAATTTTTTTATTTAATTTTTTTATTAATATATTCTATAGTTTAATAAAAATATTCTTATGTTGTATTGTAGAACAACTATTGGAACTTCAATTGGATATTTTTCTAGAACCTTTATGTGAACCTCCACTAGAACCTCCACTGGAACATCCACTAGAACTTCCTCTTTATATAATTATAATTATTATTAGTATAAGTGTTGAATAAAATATATTATATATATTGTATATAATTTCATTTAATATACATATATTTATAAAATTTAATTTTTATAAATATATTATTTAATTTTATAAATATATATTTTTGTTATATTATGGAACCTCCATTAGAACATCAATTGAAAATTCCACTAGAACTTCCACATAAAACTACACTTAATAGATTTATAATTATAATTAGTATATATTTTAAATAAAATAAACTACACATATTACAAAAAACTATATTTAATATCAATATATTTATTAATATTTATTTATTATTAATAAAATATATTATTTTATAAATATTAACTTTTGTAGTATTGGGGAACATCCATTGGAACATGAATTGAAAATTCCACTAGAACTTCCACTGGAACGTCTGTAGCAACTTCCTCTGGATAGATTTTTTGTTTTTATTAGAATATATGAACTTTAAATTATATTTCATATATTATATTTACTTTCATTTAATATTAATATATTTATTTAAATTTAATTTTCATTAATATATTTTATAGTTTTATACATATATACTTTTGTTTTATTGTGGGACATCGATTGGAACTTTAATTTGAAATTCCACTAGAACGTCCACTAGAATTGCCTCTTAACAAATTTATAAAATTTATATATACAGATGTCGTATAAAATTTATATCATATATTATACATAACTTCATTTAATATAAATATATTTATTAAAATTTTATTTTTATTATTATATTATATAGTTTAATAAGTATATAATGTTATTGGGTTGTGGAACATCCATTGGATCATCAATTGGAAATTCCACATGATCATCCGTTTGAACATCCACTAAAACATCATCTTAATAGATTAATAAATGATTATTATATAGATGTTAAATAAAATTTATTACATATATTATATATAATTTCATTTAATATAAATATATTTATTCAAAATTCTTTTTTAGGAATATATTAAATAGTTTTATAAATATATACATTTTTTGTATTATGGAACATCCATTAGAACTTTCATTAGACTATCCATAGGAACTTCAACTATATTTCCATTCAAACATCTACTAGAAAATCTGTTGGAAATTCCATTCGAACACTTAATTAATTTATAAGTGTTATTTATATATATTTTGTAAAAATATATTTCATATAACATATAAGTGCATTTTTTATGAATTTTCTTTAATATATACATTTTAGTTACATTTTCATTCATGTATTATATATATATATATTTAAATATAAAAATATATTTTTTATATAATATATGAAAAAAATTAATATATATTTTATAAAAATAAATTTAATATAAATAAATTTATTAAAATTTAATTTTTATTAATATTTTTTTAGTTTTATAAATATATCCTACTGGTGTTTTCTGAATCTTACACTAGAGAATCTTGTGGAATAGTTAAAAGATTTATAATTGTTATTTAAAATAATTTTATAAAACAATATATGTCATATGACTTATAATTGCATTTATTATGAATTTTCATAGATATATACATTTTGTTTACAATTTTATTTATTATTTTATATATATATTTTAAAATGGTAAATCTTATTGTTTTTATAAAATACCTATAAAAAGTTGTTACACATTATCTATAATTTCATTTAATATAAATACATTTATTAAAATTTAATTTATAATTTACCTTTTATATTTTTTTATAATAGAAATCCCTCATTGAAATTTTTCGATTTAAATAAAACTGTGTGTTTTTTCATTTAATTTGTATTTTTTATTTTTAGTTCCATTATAAAATATATTATTTTTATTTCATTAAAAAATTACTTCATAAAAATGCATATACATTTAAAAAATAACGAGTTTCACTTTATTTATGAAAATTATATTCTTTCCAAAAAATATTTCTATAAAAACATTTACTGTAATAATTGTTTGTAAGAATTTTCTAAGTAAAAATTTTAAATTTCTCTCATAAAAAAATATTTTTAAAACTTCTAAATATTAATAGTTTTTTACAAAATTATTTAAGAAATAATGTTTTTAAAATAGAAATTTGTTGGATTTTTATATTTATCAATGTCATTATTTTTTTTATAAATTGATATATTTTAATAAGTAATTTATACCAAAATTTTTTATATCTAATATTTTTTTCTAATATTATTATGTTTTTTACCAACTTATTTTATGTTTTTTATATCAAAATTTTTTATATTTTTTTAAAAGTATTTATTTTTAATTTATAGCGTTTTGACAACATTTTAAATATCATTTTATTTTTCAGCAATTTGGTTTCTTAATATTTTTTCTTGATACATTTTTTGCATGTTTACTTAATGATTTAAATTTTTTTTATGTATTATATTTCTATGAAAATAATTATAATAGAGGGTAAAAACTGGTTTGTATAAAAATTATAACAACAACATTTTTTTATTTCCTTTGAATCCAATGGAAATTTTATTCCTAGTGGACATGGAAGAATATTTCCATAACTGGATATTTTAGTTATACAGGGAAATAGAGACACTATTGGTCCCAAAGTTGGATTTTAAATTTGATATAAGGTGTTTTTCCTGCAATCATAGTGTTTGGCTTAGACTACCCTTGTGTACTTGTACTTTTTCTTATCTCCTTGTGTTTTTCTTATACATTTCTTTCTGTAATAAATTTTTGGGTCAAGGGTTTCTGCTTCCTAAGTCCATCTCTAAGCTGTGTTGGATATTTAATAATTAAATATTTTTTATTAACTATATAAAAATCATAAATGTATAAATACTTTTCACAACATATTAATAATAATAAAACTGAAATTTAGAAGTAAATTTTTAATAATTATATTTATATATATTTAAATCATCTAATATATAAATATGTTATTATTAATTAGTATACATGTATATTATTTTATTTTATAGAAATATAATGATTTATTAATTAAAAATAAAATTATTTATTTTTATATAAATGAATGAATATTTTTCCAAATACTAATTTTATTATATATATTTATAATTATATCCACAAACTATATATTTAAATATCAAATATATCTATGTGATTAGTCTATTACAATTCATTTTTAATTTTTTAATCCATTTAATTAAATTAGGGATAATAGTTTTATTAATGTATGAATTCATGGTGATGGTTATATGTATTCTAACTATTATATATAAATATATATATATATATATATTAAAAATATTTTTTCATGATCTGTCCTAGAGGGGCATGTTCAATGACTACCCCAAGGACTCCTTCAATAGTCCAGGGGCTGGTGACTAACACAGAGTAGGCATATCCCACAAATGAGAGGGATTAGGCTATGTACCTGTACACAGACACACACACATCTTCAAGCTCAAAATACTGAAGAGGAAAAAAACTATGTAAACAAATGAATGCAAACCACTATATCCCAACCAACAATGTACGACCAAAAATTAAACTAGTGTAAAGTACAACTAGGACAAAATACAAGCCCACCAAAAATAAAGAGTATGTTGCACACGGTCCTGAAGCTCATCTATAGAAAACCCTACCTGAAGGGTAGGTACAACAACAATTTCTTTAATTCGTAAGAAAACACCTCAACTACCTGGTCTCTATCTAAGAGACACCTATTCCTAGTCTACCTCGGTCTCTATCAAAACATTTATTTTCTTTTACAAGACACAACACGTGTGGAAAAACCTCATGCAGGAATGATTAAAAAAACACTCCGTAGAATACCCCGATAAAAACAGTAAAAGACCACAGAGGAAACATAATAAAGAAGATACCATGAAAAAATAACACAAAGGGAAAACACCACTAAGAAGATGTATTCATCTCAACATAGGTATGCGACTATAACAAAAATAACAAGAACATACAGATATACTCGTAAAGGATTCCATGAGGAAAGGTCACATCCACTTCAAACTACACAATACCATTCATAGCACGATCATTATTGGGAGATGTCACTCCTCATGATATAGATAGAAGCACGTAAAAAATTTCTACACAAAGTTCCCACGATAACACTTTGGTCATGATAAGATACATAGTTTCCCCAAAACATCCATCCTCACTGAGATATGGAGTTCTGATAAGACGCTTATAATCGATAACACATGGAGTGTCAGTAACATTAGTAGTATCGATAAGTTTTGAAACCCCCATGTCATGTAGTCCACAAGTCACAATAAAAAATCAACCACTAAAAATTTACTGATGCACACTCATGAGGTCCATTCATTTATAAAAAAATTAATATTATCTTGATACACAGATAGGGGGTCCTCCAAACCTAAGGATCGCTGTGGGGGACTTCTCTCCATACTGGAAACACAATCCTTGATAGTGGATAAGATCCCGTGTAAATATTGGTCACACCTTGTCCAAAAAATCTATCTAAGGTACACTAATGATTTTTGGCGACAAATTGTCCCCCCTGGTGTGATAAAAACACATACTTGCTGAGTCAACAGTTTAAGCGGGGCTAAGACAAATCACTTCAGAATACGGGTCATCCTCGATGACGGGAACGAAAGCCTGTATCAAATCCTCAAATGAAAAGACCAAGGGTATGATCTTGAAATCTATTGATCCAACTGAAACCCCACCAAACAATATCAATTGGGTCTCCTTGTCTAAAGTGTCCCAACACCACGCATGTCTCATCATTTAGATGTTCCGTTTGAAAGACATTGCCATTTTTTTAAGAAATGCATGATCTGGGTCCGGTCCAGTTCTGACCTGACACTGCAGACCCAACCCGGCCTAAACCGGCCTAACCCAATGGATTTGGTCCACTGGGATGTAGGACTATTGGACCGCTAGACTATTGAGTCTAGCCCGCTGGGCTATTGGTTCAGCCTAACTCACATGATTCCAGCCCACGTTTGTGGGTCGGTTGTGTTGCACTAGACACAGTCCGTTGGACTGCTTGCCTCTTCTTGGTCAATGAGGTGCTACCACGTCAGCATGATGTACTACTTTTCCATCATGGGCTCCTCAAAACCAAGGCTCTATTGTGGTTCTTATGGTCTCTTCCACTGTAATGCGCTGGTTTCCTCTTCTGTGGGCCACCGGTTCTCCTCTAGTGCACCGTTTTTCAAAACATAGTCATGTATTCAATCCTCTGGTTGCATTATTCATCACTCTGGTCTTTGATTGATGTAGTGATCTTTTCCTAATAAAATCTACTCATATGGAGTTATGTCTCGAATCACTTCAATTGGTCTCGTTTCATCAATGTCACACCTCCATCATGCCATGTCAATCCCATTGATGCAATATCAAATCCTTGAACCAAGGATCGAGTGCACAATGACCGATCAATCGCAATATGTTGTGGCACAGCTGGAATAAATAAATCCCAAAATGAATGGATAATAGGGGAATAAATTCATAAATCAACCAAGAGTAACAAACTCTGAACAATTTTCATGTCTATCGTGGTTCATTAAAGATAAAATGACAATTCAAATCCAATAAATAATCACAAGTTCATTCTCCCATCAAAACCCAACAAAGGTAAATTCCATCCTACAACAATGATCGATCCATAGGCTAACATATTTTATGATTAGTACAAATTCATTGTGTAATTCATGAATGAGGAAAATAAATCAAATCACGAATTCCATATCTCGATTTGGTTTGATTGCACACAAAGAATGGCTGATGCATCATTGTTTTGGGTGAGGATCCTTTGAATATGAGGTTCTTCATTGATTTTGGATCCATGATCTGCTAAAATTTGTAGAGATTTCTTTGTTTCATTAACTCAGAATAATTACATGGTTATGATGATTACAATTAATGAAATGTAAAATTTATATTAAAATAAAATGTGTCGTTGCATGAATAATAAAATATTTGGATTAAAATATTCTAATGACATTTACATCCAAAAAATATCTTTCACAACTGGCCTGTACCAACCATTGTTTGGCCTCGCCTAAGGAAAACAACCTATTAATATCACAACATTGGTATATGATTTCTAATATGAGTTTCCATTTATGAGTTTATAGTTTTTTAAATGTAAAATAGGTTTATTTATTTATATGATTTATGGTTATTCCCTTTTCTGGTTTTCCACTAAAGGCTCGTGATGACTAAATTTAAGTCACACTAGGGGTAAAGTCACTTCTCTAAGCTCAATGGTTCCCTGAGACTTATGATCTGATAACCTATATAAAAGTTATTTCACCTTTTCATAAAAGGCGGGCATGCATGATATTAAACACATAAAAATTATCAGTGAATTATTCTGTGCACAGCGGGCCTCAAAATTGTATATTGCCTCAGTGTTTGTCATTGGAATTTTGACAAATAGTTTTTAAAAATAAATTTTGTAAAATCCAAGTAATTACATTATCTCCAAATTAGGGTTTTACATCCATAAAATAAAAAATAATGGGATTCTCATACAATTGATGGTATGGAACACGAATCTGAGCATTCTACTCCCATGTTCACTCCTGGAGATTCATGTACCACCATATAACACACACCAGAGAAATCAATCTCCCACAAAATATCCTATTTTGTCGATCCATGACCTTTATCTGGTTCTTAGAAAACTTTTCCCAAGTCAATGACATGCGACGAATCAAACATGTATGTCCTTAGCATAGACTCATCTAAGAAATCATGTACATTGTCTAACTATGGGGGTATAGCGAAGCGGTATGCCACCTCTCCAACTCTACATAGTATCATGAAAGGGTTAATGAACTTTTGAGAAAACTTGTCATCTCGACCAAATTATATGTATCCATTGTCAAGGAGAGGCCCAAAGGAACACATGGTCCCCCTCCTCAAACTAGAAATGGATTTTTCGCTTATTAGCATATGATTTTTGATGGCTCTATGCAGTCTTCATTCTATCCTAGATGACTCGAAATTTTTATGTAGTTTCTTGTACCAACTCTGGGACCATGAGTAATGGCTCTCTTGGGTCATTCCAACAATGTGGTGACCTATAGGGTTGCATGTACCAAGGCTAGAATGGTGCCATACTGATGGTGTAGGGGTAGCTATTTTTGTACTAAAACTCTACCAGAGGTAGGAGATACTCCAAACACGGTCCAATACTTAACATGCAAGATCATAGCATGTTCTCTTGATCATCAATGTCCCTCTGAGTCTGGTTTTCAACCTATGAGTGAAACATTGTTCTCAAGCATAAATGAGTCCCAAAGGGCACATATAATCCCTTCCACAACTAGGATGTGAAGAAAGCAACAAAATTTGTAATAATCATCAATGGAACTCTACGAAGTCGAACTATCTCTTGCATGTAGAGGCGTCTCAATCATTCTACTGAACTCTAGTCCCAGATATGTAGGAAGTGGGATGACTTGGTGAGTTGTTCAATGATCTCCCAACTGGTATCTTTCCACCTAGATTTATGTGGTAACCCTATCATTAATTCATTTGTTAATCTATTCCATTTCCATTCTAACACCTCATGGAATTGAGTCGAACCTACTGGAACCTAATCCTTAACATTCATTTTTCGACAAGTAAGGCATTATGACACAAACTCTACTACTACCTACTTCATCCCCTGCCAACAAACTTACATTAGTGGTTCTGGTACATCATTTTCACACCTGGATGAACCTCTAATGGGGATGCAAGAAACTCTCTAAGAACCTCAAATCACAATTCCACTGGAAACATTAGGCATCCTCTGAAAAGAATAATGTTCTCCCCACCTTTTGAATATCCATAAGGGGCATGTGCTATAGACGTTTGAGCACATAGTGCCACACATTTGATATTCCTATGTTATGCCTCCATGACTATTCGGTAGAATGGTGGGGTGAAAAACATTGAATATAGATAATCTATTCTATCTCAATCCACAAAGGATATCTACAATGAGACCAACTTATATAATTAATCGTTCGGTAACTACAAGCTAGATCCCTTTTTGAGAGAGTCTTCTACCACGTTCCCCTTCAGAAGAGTATATAAAATATCCAATTCATAGTCCTGGAGGATCTCTAGCCATCACCTCTATCTCATGTTCCAATCATTCTAAGAGAATTTATACTTGGGAATCTTATGGTTGAAGTAGAAGCTAAACTGCGTACCCACCGGGTAGTGTCACAACATCTTCAATGTGAAGACTACAGCTAACTCTAGATAATTGGTCACATAATTCTACCTAGTTGATTTCAACGGGAATGAACCATAGGCAATCACTTCTTGCTGCTGCATCAGGACTCAACCACGCTTGGTTCCTGATGCATCACATAACACTATAACTCCCTCCTCTAGAAACCATAAGAGGGGATCACTCGTTAAACTCTACCTCAAGATTCCCTGTATCTATTGCAACTATAGTATTTGAGATGATAGGACTACAATAAACAAAGAAAACTTATGTCTGCCTAGGGTGAAACACTGCGCCTCAAAAATCCCTTCCGATACATGTCCTCTAACTACCCAATTATCTGATGAAGCTCTATAGGAACCATCTGAAATGCTGGTGTAAATATAGGTATCATCCTAGGGTGTAGATAAACGTAAAATTATATATCTCGATGGTTAGGTAATCTTGGAACATATTTATGGATGAAATCATTATATTTCACTACTAATACAGGAAACTAAGGACTCAAGACATACACTACACTAAAGTTTAGGAACGAAACCTGATGAGTAATATGTTGCACCCAACTATGGATGAGTCCATCCTGAGCTGCTAGGACTTTCCTTCACCGATAAAAAGGGAAATTTGGTTCTATTATCATGGATGAGCCACACCCTTTTCCTAAAATTATCAATTTGTGCGTCAAATTTGGCTACTAATCCTTACCGAGAATGACATCGTAAGGCCTTGACACTGCTACTAAGAGATCCCAACTGAAACTCTCCCTTTAAGCATCAGGTCACACAGTCAGCACTAGTGTGTGATCATTGGGTCTCCTCTAGTAAGATTCTCGAAATGTGAGTGTCAATTGACCAGTTTAACTAGAATATATATGTATAAAACAAGAAAATTGAGTGTATAGGAAAACACTAGCACATGTGTCTATCTACATGAGCTAAAGTAGATAGACATAGATAGTACCTTGAACAATTCTTGGAGTCCTGGGGCCATAAGCCTCGACCGCCTACAATTTTATCCTCTCATATCACCTATATTCCAAAATCTATTATATTCCACCTAGGGGTGATAGTTATAACACATCAAATTATTGGACACCTCCTACTACTTCCACATCCCATGTCCGTCGATCGACAGATCTCTCTGGTCCTACCATTGTCTCTACAATGGTGGTTCATCAACTGCCTCTCTAAATGTAGCACGAATAGTGGGTAAATCACATATGGAATGTCTCTTCCCATGATTAGCATTGAAATTACTCTTTTTTTGGGAACTAGAATGCCCCTGGAACCATTGACGAATCCTCTAGTTCTATAGCCTACGTTGGGAACCTGCTATCGGTAGGTCATACTGACCCTGGATCCCAGATGATCACTACCAAAGAAGCATATGATATGAGTTCATACCATGTATTTAATCATCCAGTGACGAAAAGATCTCAAAATGACTCATTCTAGCATGCTTCATCATCCTAAATAACTAGAGGTGGGTCTATAAACTGATCAATAGAAGAATGCACTGACAAATGACCTTCCTAAAGAAAAAATTCTCTGTCACTGACTCCCCATAGGGAGGCCTCATCAAACATTGGATAAAACCCCCAATACTACCATAGAAACCATACTAGATAGCATTGTGAATATGTCCTATAATAAAAAAATATGTGTCCTGGTTAAAAATGAATACATGGAAAGCCGACCCAATAAGGGAATGCAAAACACAACCCACTCATATATGATGCATGTACAATTATTTTTTCCCTTAAACAACTGTTTTAATGTACCTAGTAAAAAAGTGGGTGTCTAGAGTGTTGGTGTATGGATACGTCAGACACCGCACCAACACTGGAGTCCCTAACCTAATAACTATGCTCAAAACACTTAACACTATTTCTCGAAACAAATCTCATAGAATCATAGTCCTAAAGTAGAACTGATCTGCTCCGATAACACTCTATTACAATTTTTACTACAGGTTCCCATGTCATGACTACCCTAATACAGCCTCCAATAGGCCAGGGGCTGGTGACTGTCACTGAGTATACATATCCCACAAATGGGTGGAATTTTTCCAAGTACTTATACACATGAACACTCCTCCAAGCCTAAAATACTGATAAGTAAAAACACTATGTAATCAATTGCATAAAACCCCCATATTGCAAACAAGAGTGTATACCAAGAAATTAATTTGTATTGAAGTGCATCTATGCCGGAATAGAATCCCACCATAAAGAAAGAGTATTTGTTATATGATCTAAAAGCTCTTTACCAGAAAACTCTACCTGAAGGGTAGGTACATGAGAAATTGTCTGAAGCCGCAATAGCACCCTCCACTGTCTGATCTCTATCAAAGAAAAACCTAATCCTGGTCCACCTCAGACTCCGTCACATCATCGATGGTCTACAAAATACAAGACATGTGCAAGAAAATCCCATGTATGGGTGAGTAAAAAAATACTCATTAGGACACTTTTTAAAAAATGTAAAAGACTAGAGAGGAAGCATCATGAAAAATATACGACGGCAAAAGGCCTCAAAGAAAAAACCCCACTAAGAATATATAGTCATCTCATCATAGGAATATTTATATATCATATATAACAATAAAATCCATGTATACTTGAAAAATGATTCCAAGACAAATGGTATCATCTACTGCTAGATATATGGTTAATTTCATAGCACACTCATTCTGGGAGATTTCCCCCAATGAGCTATAGAAAGAAGAAAAATTAACTAGTATAACAAATGTAACCAAGAGAACACGAGGGTCTCAACAAGTATCAATGTTTCCCGAAGAAATCTAGTCTCTCTATGACACAGAGTTTTCAATAACATTGAGTGTTTCAATATCACAAGGATTGTCAGTAACACATAGATTGTTAGTAACACATATAGTGTCGATATGTCATGAAACCAAAAAGTAATGTAGTCACCAAGTCACAACAAAACATAAACCACTAAAAACTGCATGAATAAAACACATCAAGTCTAATATCATAGAACATAATGAATCTGATTTTGATACATAGATTGGGGGTCCTTCATGGCCAGGGTTCACAGGGGGGACTTCTCTACCTACAAGACACATCATACAAGATAGGGGATATGTGCTGAAGTCAATATTGGAAAAAAAACATATCTAAAACCGTTATATAAGGTTCCTAAAGTTAGGTGAGGTTAAAATGGGCCTCTGGGTTTGATACATTATGCATCACGTTGATTCAAATTTCGATTTTGGGATAAATAAACTCACTTCAGAATACGAGCCATTATCAATGATGAGAACATGATCATGCATCAAAACCTCATAGGAAAATACCAATGGTACACTCTCAACCTCTTCTGATCTAATTAAAACCCCCCAAAAATCCATCTCAAAAGGACTACCCAGTCTCAAGTGTCCCAATTCTCTAATTGGATTGTCAAGTTAATACTCTGTTGGAATGATATGCCCCTTTCAGTGAAAAAGGCCTAATATGGGTCCGACCGGGCCCGCATACCAACCTGGCCAGGTCTCGCTGACCCGACCTAGCTCAGTTCACCTAACTTGTTCGGGTCTCACCCAACATGTTGGGCCACTCTGTCTAGCCAATAGGTCTTCCTGAGTGGCCCAGCTCACCAGATTCTTCCCACGCACGCAGTCTATGTTTGGTTCACCATACGTGGTCTACCAGTCTATGTGCCTCCACTTATTCAACATTGAATTTCCATGTTCAACGTGGTGGTCCACATCTCTACATACCCTATTGTTTTTCCACCACAGGCTTATCCAAATAATTTCTCGGCCGCATATCATACGGCCACCATAGCCACAACGTGCTTCCTCCCTCATATGAATGTTGGTACCAATCACTGGTGTCGGAATTTCATGGCCCCTCCATGGGCCAATAGTTCTCCTATGGTTCTTTTTTTTCAAAAAGTAAGAATGATTTTGATCCTTAGGTCATGTTTTTCATTTCCATGGGCATTGATCGACATTTCGACCCCTTCTGAAAAAATGTAACTCAAACTATTATATCTCCCAAACCACTTCAATCCATCTAGTACCATCGTTTTCACACCATTATCATGCCATGATGATCTCAGATCTGTGATATTTGATATTTGTGACAAGGATCGGTTGAGAACTGATCGATTGATCACAACATGTCATGTAGTGGTCCAAATGAAGAATGATCATGAAGAATTAATGATATTGGATGAAAAACATCAATCAACCAAGAGTAACAAAGAAAGATCAATTTTCATTTGAATTGTGGTTATTTTCTGTTAGAATGATATTCCAAATCCAATAAATAATCACTGGATCATTCTCTTATCAAATCACTGTAAAAGTAAATCCCATCCCACAAAATACCACAATTCAAGGACCAATATATTCATTGATTGGTCCGTATTTGTCATGAAATTCATGAACTGGGAAAAGAAATAAAATAAAAAACACCCTACCTCAATTCGGTTCAATAAGTAATAAAGAATGGTCACCATATCTTCGTCATGGGTGAATATCCTTCAAATCCAAGGTTCTTCATTGATCAATGTTAAATTTTCCAGCATCGTTCATTGAGATAACTTCTTCTCTTTTTCTAAGAGGAATTTGAGGGTTATAGTGATGACCTCGAATATTTTAAAAAATTCATATATAAATAAAACAAGTAGTTGTGTCATTAATAAAATATTTTCATTAAAATATAATAATTTCGTTTATGTCCAAAATATATCTCTCGACACCAGACTGGGCTGACCAATGTTAGGCCTCACATAGAAAAACACCCCCTAATGAAATCAATGGTGGTCTTAGATTTCTAATCCAAGCTACTTTTTATGAGTTATTAGGTTCTTAAAAAATGAACTTAATTTTTTTTTACTGTTACGTCCTTTTTGGGGTTTTCCACTAAAGACCCACACCAACTAAAGTTAAGTCACGCCTAGGGTAACGTTACAACTCTAAGTTCAATGGTACCCTTAGAGTTTTGATTGAAACACCAATTTAAAAGTTGTTAATCTTTTTTATAACATTCTCACACTCATTCTATAAAAACATACAATTTTTCTACGAATAATTCCAGGCACACTAGGCCTCAGAATCGCACACCGCCATAATGTCTGGTCTCGTAATTTTACAAGTAAATTTTTAAAAATTAATTCAGGAAAAATTGAGGCATTAAATTTATTACTCTTTTGACTAAAATTCGTGTGGTTGTATGTATGTATATATATACTACAATAAGATGATAATTGAATCCCCAAATTTTATTTTCTGGTAATATATTTATATATTTTTATTCATAAAAAAATAAACACACACATACATATACATATATACACATATATAAACATTAATACACAAAAATACACATACAATTACAAAATCATAAATACAAATAAATTCGTATAGGCAAGTAACACCATGTTATGTTTTTTAGATACTCTTTAATTTCTGCTTTTTTTATCATCATTGAATGGGGGTGTTTGTGGGATTTTCAGGGATGGAGAGATATTTGAGGATAAAATAAACTAAAGTTTTAGGAAGTATGCTTTTTTGAATAAATGGAGTATTGATATAAATGTGTTAATTTATTTGAGGGGTTTTCCCAATGTTTGGATAATGTCCCCGATGTTTTTGTGTTTTTCTACAGAGACTAGCCTATTAGTAGTTTGTTGGGTGATTACACACCATGTAAATAAATTACACACCATGAAAGAGTTAATAGGAAGATTTGGAGAATCTGGTTTAGGGTGTGATGTTTACATGCTATGTGTTTGTAGTTAACATCATGAAATTACAAAAATTGGGTTTTTATAAAATGGAAAAACTTCTTGGTGTGCTATTTTAAATTCATTCTGGTGATAAAAGGCCTTCAGTTGAATTATGTTTTGTTCTGCAACTGCTTTTTCTATGACATCGCGCTCCACCCCAATAATTGTTATCAAAGGAGGTTCACGTTTTTTACATGAGTTGAAACAGATGTAGTGATGGAGTCAAAATGAGGAGTTTGTCAGAGATCAGAAAAGATGAAAATTATAATGGGTCCAATGAATCATGATATTGTCGACCTATATGATCCGATGTAGATGAATATCTAACCAAGGTGGAGTTGATGTGACAAATCTTATTGTGGATGAGTTGATTATGGTGGTGATGACAATATAGCTGACGGTAATGGTGGGGATGACGATAGAGTATTCAAATTTTAAATCATGGTGTATATTGTTGAGATATTTTTGTATATAATAATTTGAATATAAGGGATAAAATATTTTGATATGGAAAAAAGAGATATATTGGAATAGATATGAAAAATAAATATGTTTATTATCATTAAGAGGGGTGGTTCACGCCTCTAAATGTATATATATATGGACATGATAGTGAAGAAGAAGGAGGGTAAGATAGATTTAGCTTCCTAGAGATAATAAAGAAGAGGCTAACTCTTTTGGTAGCTCATTCATAGATGTGATGAAGAGAACAACGTGCAATTATGGCGAGAGAATTGTCAACGGCCTGAGGCAAAGAGAATCTAGATGGTGCGAGGTATCAAAAGTCATATAGGATGAAGTGATCAAGTAGTGTGTCCTAGTTTTTGTGATCAGTGGTTCATAAAAATGATATGATAATGGGTGTGGGCACATTGTAAAGACGACTTTGGGTGTGGTGTGAAAATCCATCGGGTGAGTGCGTCAAAAATCCTTTAGGTGTAAAATACATCGGGTGTTGTGTAAACTTCCTTCGAGTTATAAGAGGCCTTCAGGTGAATTATGTGGTTTTATATAACTACATCCATTGTAGTGTCACTATTCACCACCAATAACTCCCTCTAGTGACCATGATCTCACCCTAGGATAATTTTGAGATATCAGCTTCTTATATATCATTCGTTCGATGATCGATCATTTGGGTCTATGTGGTGCACCTTGCCGAGTAAGCATTAATTTTTGTTCTTCATTCCTTTGGTCCAAACCACTATGTTGTCTATGTTTATGGTTCATATTCATGATGAAATATAGTTTTCTGTTTATAATTTATAGTTTCCAATCATTCTTTATTTTTTTTAAGGCTGATATCATGGTTTCCAATCAACGGTTATGAATGAAGCTAGGTTTTTAGCATTTTGATGTAGATGTTTCAATAAAATGTGTTAAATAATTGAGTTACTTATCATTCATGATAAATTCATTTTCATTGTTCATTTAATAAAAGAGTTATGTTATTTCAAATGATTTTTTGGAATAATAATTGTTTTTAAAGGGTTTTTTCTTAAGAAATGGATCTGTTTTGATTTAGAGATTGTTTTTTAAACACTAAACTATATTTTCATAGATTTGAAATTGTTTTTTCAACTATTATCATGGATTTAAAAGATATTTTGACTAGATTGAAACTATGGGGACCTTTGGTGGATTTGAAAATAGACATAGGAAACCTTAGTGTGTGTGGAACCACTAGTGGTTGTTTTTATTGATATCAATAGACCATGGTAGGGCTCGATATCAATTGGATCCATAGTCTATCATGGTTTAGGTTCTCTTCTATCTAGAACATATTTTAATTATATTCTAGAGAAAAATTTATAGAGTGATTTGTTATTTACATATTTTTATCTCATGATGGTTTTTATCATGGATATTTTCTCATAGTTCTTTATATGAGGTTGTATCACATTTAATTGAATGAGTGTATTTCATGGATATGTTTTTTACTTTAATACATTATGACACATTTATATTAATTCCTATTTATAACTTCTACTTTTCTTATTAATATCATTGAGAATATTAAAGGATTTCATGAAAATCCAATGAGAAAATGGTTTTAAAATGGATTGGATTTATGAAGATGCATTATACAACTATTTTTGTTATAAAAGATATAACTATTGAAATCCTAAAAATATAACTTGTATTTACGATTTAGTTGTACACTAGATGTATTTTTCTCACACCCTACTTTTTCCTTTGGTAATTTTAGTTATTGCATTACCGAAAACATGTAAAGGAAAGGGAACCTTGAAACATATCAACCTCAACTTTTGTCTTATCCTTCATTTAGGGGTGTTTTAGAGGTCAATGTTGGTATTTGGTATGTTTTCATACTATTTGGTTGAGATTTTCTCATCTTGTATTGTATGAATTTTGTTAGTATAATTTTTTCATCCACTTTTACAATGGGTTTTTATGTTTTTTGTTATATTGAAGACTATATTCATTCATCTATATTTTACCACATCATGTGAGAGCTGACTCAAGTGTATGGTTTTTTTAACGTGGGCTGGTATGTTAGAATTCAATATCATAGGGAAGGCTCAGCCTGAAGTGTGTTATTATGTTATTATTTTTCTTCCATTGATAGACAGGAGTTTGAACGCTTTGAATTCAGATTGTATGTGTTGAAAAGTGGTTTTTCCAACTCACTATTGTGTTTAAACCCGAGATACCATGGGCAGATGGAGAATTTTTCAAGGATTGAGACATAGATTTTGTGGCCATTTGAATGAAATTTATGAGGATTTTATTTAAATTGATATATTTACATTACATAATTTCATTCATTGATATAATTTATAATTTATTTAAATTATCAATATTTTAAGTAATTAGATTGAATTTTGGAATTGGTCCTTTAATTTTAGAATTTGGTCATGATCTAAATGGTTATTATCTGATGTTTATTATATATTTCCATTGAGAATAGTTCATCTAAATCCAAGAGAGGAAGCTAGAGGATTGGTTTCATTGGAAAATCCTCTAGTGGAACATTATTTTATAGAAGAAATAACCTAAACAATTTAGACAATAGATCAGTTTGGTATTGATATCCTAGGAAGTGTGTTGGATCATTTCTATGAGTTTACAAAGAATCATAAAAAAATATTTGATTGTGTCAATGGATCACAATAAATTGAAATATGGCTTGAGTATATTGATAGGATCTTCATCTTCTTATATAATTTTGATGTATCAAAGGTGGGGTTTTCCAAAAACATGCTCATGGAATGAGGAATGATATGGTGGGAATCTATTTTGATAACATTTTTGCATGATTTAATTACCTGGGACAATTTAGGTAAAATATTTAATCAGTAGTTTCTCCATGAGATGTTACCTGTGAGAATGACAAGAGAGTTTCCGACGATAGATCAAGGTGAGCATACCTTTCTGGAGTACTCTACCCATTTTTCTGATCATGTGCATCTAGAATAAGATCTTTTCACTGATGAGTACCTAAATTCTAATAGTATTGAGTTAGGATTGGTTCTTGATATTTGATCAATGATGATTATCATGTTCTGTTTGAAATTTTTGGAGGTATTTGAAAAATCATATTTTTCCAAGGAAAAAATATATGGGAAGACCATTCTGGGTGGAGGTGTAGTTAGTGATTTTGTTATACAGGGTGTATATTTTGTCCAAAGAAGAAATTACAAATGGTAATTAGTTTATAGTCAGGCTATATATGAGGAATTATTTAGGATAAAGGCATATTGTTATCTATTAGTGCGGGATTCCTAGATATACCGACATGAATTCTCTTGAGACTCCCAAGACATGTCATCCTAATGGATGATCTAGTCATCTAAAATGATTTTGTGACATGATATCCCAAGAATATAAGGTCAGATATATATTATCTAAGGGTTCTCAATTTCATGAATATTCATTCAAGGGTGGGGCATTCTATCCTTAGGATTAGTTGGTGTCAATGTAGCTACAAAATCATAGAGAGGGGATGAGGCCAGACATCATTATGTAGTATAGTACCCACCAGAGTAATCAATATTAGGGACAAATATTGTTAGAGGTAGGGTGTTTATTCCCACTTCTATGGTTTTATATATATTTTGATATATGTGTTACTCTATCTTTCATATCACCAATGTTAGTTAACTTTTTTGGATTGAATTAGGAAATTATTCCATATTTTTTGGATATTTCCATAGCTTTGGGAATGAGGTATGAACAAGGATTTATATTCACCGCGTGTTGGGTGATGATAACTGAATTTCAGGTGTTATGGAAATTTTCATTTCCTAATATAGAAATATTTGACTTGATTATCGACATGGATTGGATGATCAGTGTTAAATATTAGATAGAATTTTATCAGTGGTTGGTACATCTTTAATATACTAATGGTGTCACTCATGTTTCTCTAAGGGAGTGGGACACTTGATTGGGAAGGGTATGGCCTATTATTCATTGTTCTAGGGTATAATCATTCTAGTTGTTAGTGATGATTCTTGATGTTTTTGACACTTTATTGGGTATTCATCTTCCAATAGTTTTTTGTCCATAACCTAATGTATTTTCATTTGTTTGATCAAGTTTACCACTATATAGAGAGTTCGGGTTTACTGTTGACATGATCCTTGCTATGATTCCCATTTCAATGAAATATTATCTAATGGATCCTGCTGTGTTGGGGTAACTTAAGGTAAAATGTGAGGACCTACTGAATTATGGATTTATTTATCCTAGAGTGTCACCATGGGATCTTTATATCCTCTTCTCTAAGAAGGTAGACAAGTATCAAATAATTCTTATTGACTATCAGAAGTTGAATCAGGCAATAATTAGTAACAAATATCTTTTTCATAGAATTGATAATGTTTCTTAAAATATTAGAGTGGAATGTTGGTTTTCAAAGCATAACCTTCAATTGGGGTACCACTAGGGGAGTGTAATAGAATACAATATACCAAAGATAATTTTTGGATATCAGCTAGGGAATTTTGAGTTTTTTGTTATTGAATTTAGTCAGAATAATGATCCTATGGTGTTTATGGCTTTGATGAACCAAATATATCAATGGTTTTTGGAATTGTTTATTTTTTTCAAGGATGATATATTGGGGTACTCAAAAATAAAGGTTTATAAGTACCATTTTAATATAATTCTATGAACCATCATAGAATGTTATCAATATAGTAAACCATTCTAATGTGAGTTTTCGATTTCAGAAGTGAAATTTCAAGAGCATGTGATATCTGAGATGGGCGTCTCATTAGATCATATAATAGATACCATATGTTAAGTCCTAGGAAAATCCTAGAAATGTAATTGTGATCCAAAGATTCTGGGTTTAGCTGTCTACTATAGAAGGTTGGTTCAGTATTTCTCTTACATCGCATCTTCGATGTCTACTTTAACCCATAATGGTGTAATATTTTAGAGTAAAAATAATTGTTAGAAATATTTTGATGAGATGAAGGAGAGGTTGACTTTAAAAGTAGTTTTCATTGTTTTCTAACTATGATTGGGTTATGATGACTTTGATGATGCTTCTAGTGTTGTTTTGGGATGTGCCTTGATGTAGGGGAAATATCTGGTGGCCTTTGGATCATGACAATTACATCCCAATGAGAAAAAATACCCAAAAAATGATCTTGAGTTGGAATCAGTTATGCTTGAACTCAAAATTTGGTGAAACTACCATTATGGGTATAAGTTTGTTGTGTATTCTGATCTTAATAATGTGTGATATATTTTTACTCAGAGGGATCTGAATTCAAACTAGAGGATTTGGTTCGAGTACATTGATACATTTTATTGTGATATTACGTATGCACATGTGAAAGAAAATGTGGTGTCCGATGAGTTGAGTATAAAATTACCGACTCATGTAATGAAGGAATCAATGGAAAAATAGCCTCTGATGAGTTTTATTATTGAGATGAGATTAGGTATAAAAGAGGTTTGTGGAGAGGTGTTATTAGATTTTATGAAAGAAAACTCATCTTTTTGATGAGAGAGTTCAACTTAAAAAGGTGATAGGAACTGAGTTCCAATTCTAATGTAAATGAATTTATGGTGGGGAGACCTCAGGTGAGTGATATAAATCACACACTATAACTATTGACTTCTGTAGTAGGTTGGATGTCCCATTTTCTCAGATGGAGTAGTTGAGTGATAGTGTAAATATTTATTGTGGGTTCTTTAAACCATGTTCTACCATGTTATATCACAACATGAGACATTGGTATTGGTGGCTTAGGATGAATCCATTTATGGTATATTTTATATTGTGGTGTATTACAAATCATAATATTAACGTGACACACTGGAGACCTGCTAGTTTATTAAATCCCTTACCCATTTTGGTATGGAATTATGATTAGATTTAATGTATTTCATCATTTGTGTGCCAAATATTACTCAGGGGAAGGATGTGATTTGGGTGATCATTGATGGGCTCAGTAAATCAGTGCATTATCAACCTATTATGGAGATGATGAATGTTGAAAAACATAGGGAATTGTAAATCAAATAGATTGTGAGAATTCACGAGGATCCCTCTATTGTTTTATCTTATCGGGACCCACGACTCATGTTCTTGTTTTTTGGAATGGTTTGAAATAGGGGATGGGTTCCAAGATTATATTGAGTATGAATTATCATTCGAAGATGGGAAGAGATATAGAGGGATATCTAGGTATTTGAGGATATTCTTCTGGAATGTGTTCTAGATTTTGGAGGATATTGGGAAACAAATTTGTCTCTGGTCTGCTTTTCCATTAATAATAGTTATCAAGCATCAATAATGATGCCTCCTTATGAGGATTTATATATATGTCCAGGTGGATCACCATTGTAATGTATAGAGTTAGTAGATAGTTCATTGGTTGGATCGATTATTATTTTGGAGACAATAAATATGGGGCAGTTGACTTGGAGGAGATTGATCATGGTACTATATAACCAAAAAAATATCTAGATGATTATCATTTGGTGGTAATGTTTTAGGATAATGATAATGTATTTATTAAATTTTCATCGTTCATGGGACATCATTAGTTAGGTAGGAAGGGTAACTTGGAACTGAGTTTTTTGGGGCCTTTTGAGATCAATTGATGACTGAAAAAGGTGGCATATCAGTTAGACTTTCATTATAGTTTTATTCTAACCATGATTTGTTTCATGTTTATTGGTTAATAAAATATATACCAGATCCTTCCCATATGATTGGATGGGAGGATGTTGATCTGGTGACTAAAACCACAATGATTGAGTGACCACTTCAGATTATGTATCATTGTGGGACTGTACTATACGGTAAAATGATTCCTTGGGTGTGGGTACAATAGAGTTGTGGAAGGGATAACTATGAGACATGGGAGAGTTAATTGTTTATAAGGCATTTACAGAAATAATTTTTAGATATTCTAGGAATTCGAGGGATTTCTAGGGGTTGAAAACATTTATGGTTGGGAGATTATAACATCCCATTATGCTTTTCAGGTACTCCTATGTTCATTCCTTGTTTACCATACTTGTTTGGATAGTTTTGTAGGATTCTCAGGGATGGTGAGTCTTTTATAAGAAAAATGACCTAATGTTTAATGATATACGTTTTTTTGAATTACTGGAGTATGGGCATAAATGTGTTATTGTATTTGAGGGGCTCTCCCAAATCTCAACGATTTGTCCAGGTTCTTTGGGGATTTTTCTAGTGAAACAAGCATGTTCATAGATTGATGGAAGATTAAACACTATGTAAATGTATTAAATGACTTGTAATGGTCTTTGGAATTATTCCATGAATTTGGTTCAGGGCATGAAGTTAACATGCTATATGTTTGTAGTTCACATCATGAAATGTCTAAAATCCAGTTTTTATAAATATGCAATTCATTTTCTAGAATTTTCAGCCTTCATGAAATTCATATGAATTAATTGGATTACACAACATGTAAATCTCATGGATTAGGTATTTAGGGAACATTATGGGTGTTTATTCTTTCATTCAACTAGTAGCCTCCCTCTCTGTCAACCTGGAGCCCACCCTATGAGATTTTGGATACTTCAACTCCTCTTGGATCAGTTGTTCAATGATTGATCATCAAGGATTTCATGTTGTGCCTCTGTAGGTAAGAGTTCCATCTAGTTCTTCAGTAATTTGGTTGTGTTCTCTATGTTGGATGCATTTATGCTTTTTATTGAATATCAAATGGTGTTTTCAATCAATCATTTGTATTTTGTTGTTTTTCTTTGACTTTGGAAGGCCAATCTATTTATTTCCAATCACCATTATTGATGTTTCCTTGCGTCATACCATTCTGAGGTAGGTGTATCTATACAACGGGTCAATTAGATGATGTTATTAAATTTCATGAAAATTTTATTTAGGTGGTTCATTGAAAAGAAGTGATTTTATTTTCAAAGGATTTCACAGAAAGATAATTGTGTTTAAAGGGGATTACATTAAAAATATATTTGTTCTAATATTGAAATGGGATTTCAAACATTGAATAATATTGTGTTTTCATTGAAAATATTTTATAAATTTTAAGTATGGTTTAAAAATTTATTTTGAAAATCATGACACTTTGGAAACCACGGGTGCATCAGGAAATAGGCATAGGAAAACATATTTTGTATGGAACCACTAGTGGCTGTTTTTTTGATACCAGCTGACTGTGGAAGAAGTCGATAAAGGCTAGATCCAATGCCTTCCCTTATTTAGGATCTATTATTTTTATTATTTATTTACCTCTATAGTAGTGCCCAAATGATATTGTTGTTTTTATTTATTTATTTTTATCGTTTGATGGTTTTTATCATGTATTTTTTGTCACATGTTTATATATCTGGTTGTATCACATATTATCAAAAGATGATTTTTCAGGGATATGTGTTTACATTCTTACCTTATTATTTATGTATATCTATTCTAGATTTATCACTTCTAATTTTCATATTTAAGGATTTGATAATAAGAAAGTGATTTATAAAAAAACAATGGAAAAAAAATTTACAAATGGATTGGAGTTATGAATATTCTTTATTAAACAATTTTTTTAGGATAAAACTATTGCATTCTTGATATTATACCTTTTATAGAATATATGGTGGTATCCCACTAGGCATTCTTCCTATATAATAGTTTTTATAGGAGGTTGTAAATGTTTTGTTATAGGATATAGGTAAAGGTAAGGGTGTAACACCCTGAGATTTTATGAAAAATATTCTTTTAATTTCATTAATGTCTTGTGTTGTATGCTACACCAAGATTGCCTTGATCTATACGCAACACTTTATTAGCTTGCAGTATACACAACACTATTCTTGGATCGTGTTCCACACAATTTTGATAATAGTTATTCTACGCAACATTGAGTATATATATATATTCAATGTATAAATGAAATATGGTTGGATTATGTTATACGAAACAATGAAGGATTCTTTTACAACACGCAACCCTGACTTGGCTTGCATTACACGCAATCATTACTTTCCTCGATAGCGTGTGTTGTACGCAATACCGTGTTTTACTAAACAACGATATATTATTATAATATTATTATGAACTAGCCGTTATGAATAGTATTAACTAAATTTATAATTTTATAACATTATTATTCATCTTACACATTTTCTAGAACATGGTATAAGAACAAAATAAATTTTTCGGGTAAAATAAGTATTTTTCCAAAAATGCAGTCTTGCTGTCTTTTGATGGTGCACCCACATTGAATCTAGTTTTTGACATGTTTATAAGTTCAATTTGACAAAATGAAATTCTTCTTTGTAATAAAGAAATAAAAATATACTTTGGATAAGTTTTTCATATTATTCTGGTAACTTTTATATTTTGATGAATAGTAAAAACACGCTATATTTTAATAAAAAACAACTTTTTTCATCGTAATAATTTATATAGTTAAATTATAATATTTAATGGTTTTAATGTATAAATAGAATATATTTTTACCATTTAATATAATTTATATCATTAGCATTGATTTTACATTGAATTCGTAGGTTAAATCAATTCAATCTTTTGCAATGTTTTAAACAAAAACACGTTTTCATTCGACAACGGGATTAATTTTAATTTATTTTCTGCAACTTCTGTGTATTGAATTTGAAAAAATGCATTCCATATTTGGAATCAGTGGGTCCAAATTATGTTAATAGACTACTTTTTATTTTTGGGAATTATGAATAATAACTACGGTAAATTTTATTTACCATAGTTAAATGTAAATCGGGTAATTAAGGGTAAATATAATATTATAAAATTATCTTAAAACATGCCAAAATTCTATTTTATGGATAAAAGTAAACCCATATCAACTAAGGGTAAGATTAGATTCATTTTATGGACTTTTGACCATGAAAATAATTTAATTATTATTAAAACCAAAGAAAGTTACAACATGTCACTCTCTTAAATCTTATAAGTATAATAATTTTAATTTACTGATAAACATCATAAAACTTCTAAAATTAATTGTCTCCAGAAATATAATAAATTTATCTACATCATGATAATTTATTTAGAATTTTTAGGGATTAAATAATTGTATTTAATGGTGATACATTAATGATAAAGAAAGTATTTATAAAGTGGAAAATAAGTAATATAGTTTTTATTGAAATAATAATACCCATTAAAAGGCCCACAAACCTGACGAAAACATATTGGTAGTGTATATATATACACCTTAATCATCCAATGACCTAATATATAACCTTTTGGATCCTTATAAAATTGATTATGACAGTTATATTATTTAATTTTAAAGGATGCCAAAGTTGTCACCTTCATAATTTAATAAATATAACAATTTAAATGTTGTGATTTTAAGATGATAAATTCAAGTAAAAGTCTTATTGTTAAAGTTAATAGATTTATCCTAATCATAGGATTTTATTTTAAATTTTTTGCAACAAATAAGTAAATTAAATAATTATACAAAAATTTTGTAGTAATTATTTTATTAAGAGATAAACCAAATAAATGGTTTTAATAATATTAAAATAAATATTATATGAACTATTTAATGTGATATACTAATTTTATTAAAACATATGACCTATTATGAATCTATTAAAGCTTTTATTTCGAACATATCTTCTGTATATATTTTATTTAAATTCAAATAAATGAATAGTGTCAAAATTGACACTATTGTTATTTTATAAAAATAACATATTATAAAATTGTTTAAAAATCAGAAAATTATTTAAAAATTATAAATTTAAATTTATATGGTCTATAATTTTATAAAGTAAACAATTATGGAAAATTAAAAACAAATAAGTAATTATTTGTTATAATTTATAATTTAGAATTTTATTACGACAAATAAACTTATATAGATTAAATAAAGAATAAATCAAAATTATAAGGTTTAAAATAAGATCCAAACATGTCTAAATTTTATTGGTTGATGAGATTAAAACCCTATCTCATATATTCTTAGAATAAGAGTCGTTTTTGGAGGTTTTTATGTGGGGTTAGATTTATTATAAATTAATATTTTTTAAGAATTCCAAAGGTGCCCCTCTCCTCCCTTATAAAAGGGCACCTCCTCCCTCTCCTCCTCACACCAATTTGAGCCTTCAAACTCGGCCAACCCCTGCCAAATTATCTTATCAGATTCCCTAGAAACATCCTAGAGGTTCTTTTCTACTTTAAAGACCAATCATAGTGCCCTAAGAGGATGTTTCAAAGAGGCGTATCGAAGAAGAGTTAATTTCTTCTCCCGGTTATTTCAAGCTTCTTTCTTCTTCAACTTCTTCTCATTTAGTTGTTTCATTATAAATTAATAAAATAAGTATCACTAATATACTTATTTTTTTATTATAAATATGAAACAACCCCATTTCACCTTCTATCCATCCCACGGAAAACAAAATCACCGCGCGTGCGTACGTACGGAATACCGTCTCCACGCCGTGGTGTAATCTGTTTTTCCACCAACAGCTTACATGGATGGGTATAATGGTGTAAAGAATAACTATAAATAGTTATTATAACATCATACTGATTTTTAAATATTGTATCATCCACTCCAATTCAATTCAATAATTATGGAAACGATATCATTGCTCGTGCGTACGTACGGACTACCGTCTCCACGACGCGATGAGATTCATTCTCCATGATAACCATTTAAAAATGATTATAAAGTATATATAAGATATAATAATATATGAAATTATAAATCTACTAGATTTATGTATATATGTATGTCATATACTTAATTCCAGTCAACTCAATAAGGAAACGAAAACAGCGTTCATGCGTACGTACGACCTACCGTCTCCATGAACGATGTATTTCTTTCCATCTATCGATCTATTATATATATGTATATTCTGAATATATATTATATATAAATCTTTTTTTATATTATGTAATTATGTAATCGTGATCTAAGTAATCATATGAATAATTAAAAGTCAAAACACGGACGACAAATGAAACAATTTTACCCAAAACACTCTTTAACATGGAATTTACCAAAGAACGGGTAATGTAAAGTCATATGTGACCCATATATGATATCATAACAATGAATATGATTCTGTAATAAGTCAATGACATTATTTAAATCATTATACAGGTGGTTCAGATACATATGAAGCATATCAGACATAAGGTAAGGGATAAATTTTGCAAATCTCATTTTTATCCGATATTGCTTATTCGTAAGTATTTACTGGGGTTATTTCTATCATCCATGTCCATGTTTTTTAAAAGTGTTTTCATGTATTTTTAAATTAATTTTTACCCATTTTTTGACTTTTTGACTTTTACTACATGTTATGTAAGGAAGCTTTCTTTTATTTACGTTACGAGGTACTTTTTTGACTTTTTCGACAAAAGTACGAGAAGAATGTTTTTTTAACTTATACGGCATGAAAGGATTTTTACAATTTCATAAAGCCATATTTTCATGAAGAATTCTCCAAAATATTTCATTACAATTTTTAAAAAAATCTCTTTCTTTTAAAATTTCTTGACGTTTTGTGAAAAGAAATTGATTTTGAAGAAGAAGGATATTTTCTTCAAGAATTCATTTCAAGTATTTTATCAAAAACATTTTTCATCTAAGATGACACTATTTCATATGTGTATGTTTCAAGTACCATGTCTCCATGATATAAATGGTTTCACTTTTCTTGTTATGAAATGATATCCATTTCTTTTATATGGATTATGTGATGATGGAATGATTTTTATGAAACCCATTTTGTTTTTTGGGTTATTATGAATGATGTATGTTTTTTTGTGGAAAAAGTAAGAATGATTTCATTATGAGATGGGTGGGACCTATATCTCCCTCAAATGCATTGGGTAATAATTTTATATCTCATGAGATATACATGGTTGGAACGGTAATTTAATCTGGTTTAGTGTTACAGGACTGAAACGAGGAGTGAACTCGATTCAGAATGGGACTTTGTCCACTAAGATGGTCTTGGCAGCAATGCCTTGGCTACTATGGAAATCATTACATGTTCTTAATGGATGCCACAATTACATGTTTTATTACCATGCTATTTTATCATTGTTTATGTTCCATTATTATCTATGCCTTATGTACTTCCATGTTTTATGTCGTTGCTCAAGATTTTAATGTTTAAACATTATGTTCATGTTTTTTAGTTCCAATGTATATGGTATGTTTTATTTTAACCATGATTACCCTTACTGAGCATTTGAGCTCACCCTTTTTATGTTTTATTTTTCCTCAGGATCAAAAGAAATGTTTTAGGTCCGGAAAAAAAGTGGAAGATCTTTATGAGATGTTGAAGGTCTTTCACCACGATTAAAAGATCGCGTTCCAAGATTCCAAAGACACTAAAATATTACGGTCCTTGTGTGTATGTTTTTGTTATGTATTAAGTATTTAGCAAAAGTAATGTAATGTCCATGTACCTCAAGCATAGGGTCTCTACAGTTGGTATCAGAGGAAAGTTTGCATCAACCTTTGGAAACTAGGATGCGAGAACGTTATTGAGATCCCTAGAGATATTTCTAAGTTATGTCGAGGGATGTACCTAAGGATAAGAATACGTTTAGGATATAGTCCTAGAACTATGGTAACGATCTTATAATTTAACCTAAGATGTTAGATATTGAGGGTGATCCCCCTTTACTATGTTGTTTTCCCTAGCATTATTTTTGCCTCTCACACTATTTTTTTTGGGTTTTAGAAAATGGCTGGAAAAAGGAAGATTCATGATAATGGAGGATATGATGGACAATGGAATGATTTTCTTCATGAGAAACCAAATGAAATGGGATCTAGAAGTCCAAACATCGTTATTATGCCTAATCAGCAATCTCATAATATGATCAATAATCTCAACTTTGGTAAGCTTCTCGACTCAGATAATAAGAGAAAGATGGAGTTTCATGATGATCATAGAGGAAAGAAAGTTCAATTTCCCTCATGTAAATCATTTGGGAAGAGGCATCAGGGAGATTGTTTCAAAGGAACTGGAAGATGCTTTGGGTGTGGAAAAGAAGGACACAAATCCAGTAAGTGCAAAGGAAAAGGGTCAGTTAACACCATGGACAAGGATAATGGTAGTTCTACGACATCAACAATGATTAGATGTTTTAAATGTTGAATGTACGGTAATTATGTAAACCAATTCCCTAATGGAAAATCTCATGAAGAGAATTAGAATGGTCATATGGGTAGTATTTATGTGGATGATGATGAGGAGACTACAAATGATATATGAGCTGAAAGAAGTGTTGAAGCTCAGTTGGTTGTTTTAGAAGGTAGTGGAATGATTGTATGTTTATCGAGAGTTATGTTGTATAGTTAATGGTACTATGGAATAAAGAATCATCTAAGGATTGTTACACTATTGTTTTTCCTAAATGTATTTGAAAGTATATGTTGAATAGTACCAGTAACCATGGAATGTTATTTAGATATTTTTGTAAAGTAGATGATATGCACATAATGAAGGAATAAGAAGATAATGAAATGTTTGATTGTATTCATGAGCTCATGATTGATATAAGGACTAAGTGATATCATGGTTTGAGTATATAGAATTTTTAGGATGTTGGTATGTGGAAAGTTTTAACTTTTAACTGAATTCATGTTTTCACTAAGGTTCAATGGGAATTCATTTTTCAAGAGAATAAATGATTAAGGCCTTCGAACATTTGTAATGTGACCAACAAGACATATCTTATGATATATGGGGATCAACGATGGTATTAACATGCTTCTTATATGAAATCTCTGGTAATCGTTTTCACTATAATATGACAATGGACTGCAATATTATGGATAAGCCTAAAGATTGGAATGGATTATGTTGGACATAAGTTAGTATTGATTAAGGATAGAACCTTTTTTCGATATTATTGACAGGATGATATAGTAATGTAGTTTTAGAAAATAGACAACCTGCAGGACGGGCGACATCCCATCGCGTCAGACAAGGATGTGGTAATCGATCCCACAACCGAAGTGCGACTGGCCTTTATCGCCTACCACTGGCCTACAGGGAGTCCCTGGTTAGTAGAAACTAGTTTTATTTTATTAATCAGTATGATATAAGAAGTATAAGTTCATTTTTGGAACCATATACGATTAATCTAACCATAAGATAGACTTATTACTTTTGCTAACATTTTGTTTGAAAGATATGGAATGACCCATCATTCTATCACATGATTTGCTAACACATCACGAATAACAAATTCAACTTCATTTCTTTAAGGGATGAAATGGAAATTGTCAATCCATGAACAACAGTGAGATTGTACCAAAATCATGCAAGTATTTCTTTTAATTCATCAAATTTAGGGAAATGATCTTGAAAACCAAAAATGTTGTCCTAGTTCCCTTATATCCGATGAATCATATGGTACCTTAGATCATCAAAAATCAATTGCTTTGTGATTGTTGGATTTTTCATATACATGTTCTCTACCACACTCCATCAGAACTTGATGGTTAGATTTTTCTTCCATATCCATATTTTCACCTATGTTCTCTTACATGGAAAGTCAGTGATGAGTTAATTTGGGTAACCGTTACATTTCATTCATTAGTTTTTAAATCCATGTTTTGGTATTCCTTTTTACGATGTGGGTTTCTATTGAACAAACTTTCGAGTAGTAAACCATTTATAACCCCGATGAATTTCGAGTGCGAAATTCATTTTAAGGGGGGTAGAATGTAACACCCCAAGATTTTATGAAAAATAATCTTTTAATTTCATTAATTTATTGTGTTGTATACTACACCAAGATTACCTTGCGCTATATGCAACACAATATTAGCTTACAGTATACGCAACACTATTCTTGGATCGTGTTACACACAATTTTGATAATAGTTATTATACAAAATATTGAATATGATTCTATAATAATTCAATGACATTATTTAAATCATTATATAGGAGGTTCGGATACATAAGAAGCATATCAGACATAAGGTAAGGGATAAATTTTGCAAATCTCATTTTTATCCGAGATTGCTTATTCGTAAGTATTTACTGGGGTTATTTCTATCATCCATGACCATGTTTTATAAAAGTGTTTTCGTGTATTTTTAAAGTCATTTACACCCATTTTTTAATTTTTGACTTTTACTACATGTTATGTAAGGAATCATTCATTTGTTTACGTTACGAGGTACTTTTTTGACTTTCTCGACAAAAGTACGAGAAGAATGTTTTTTTATCTTATACGACATGAAAGGATTTTTACGGTTTCATAAAGCCTTATTTTCATGAATCTTCCTCCCAAATATTTCATTACTGTTTTCAACAAAATCTCTTTCTTTTAAAATTGCATGACGTTTTGTGAAAAGAAATTGATTTTGAAGAAGAAAGGATATTTTCCTCAAGAATTTATTTTAAGTATTTTATCAAAACCATTTTTCATCTAAGATGACATTATATCATATGTGTATGTTTCAAGTATCATGTCTCTATGATTTAAATGTTTTCACTTTTCTTATTATGAAATGATATCTATTTCTTTTATATGGATTATGGGATGATGGAATTATGTTTTTGAAACCCATTTTGTTTATTGGGTTATTATGAATGATGTATGTTTTTTGTGGCACAAGTAAGAATGATTTAATGATGAGATGGGTGGGACCTATATCTCCCTCCAATGAATTGGGTAAAGATTTTATATCTCATGATATAGACATGGCTGGAAAGGTAAGTTAATCCGGTTCAATGTTACAGGACTGAAACGAGGAGTGAACTCGATTCAGAATGGGACTTTGTCCACTAAGATGGTCTTGACCGTAATGCCTTGGCTACTATGGAAATCATTACATGTGCTTAATGGATGCCACAATTACATGTTTTATTCCCATGCTATTTTATCATGGCTTATATTTCATTATGATCTATGCTTTATGTACTTCCATGTTTTATGTTGTTGCTCATGATTTTAATGTTTAAACTTTATGTACATGTTTTTTTAGTTCCAATGTATATGGTATGTTTTATTTTATCCATGCTTACCCTTACTGAGCATTTGAGCGCACCCTTTTTATGTTTTATTTTCCCCTAGGATCAAAAGAAAGGTTTAAGGTCAGGAAAAAAAAGTTGGATATATTTATGAGATGTTGAAGATCTTTCACCACGATTATAAGATTACGTTCCAAGTTTCCAAAGACACTAAACTATTACGGTCCTTGTGTGTCTGTTTTTATTATTTAATAAGAATTCCGCAAAAGTAATGTAATGTCCAGGTACGTAAAGCTTAGGGTCTCTACAAAGGGAATCTTTTACCTTGTCAAATTATCTATCTTCGCTTCCTTTATAATGAGGTGGTTTGGAGGTGAATATTGGTTCCATGATTTTTTTCATACATTTTGGTTTAGTAAACTTTTATAAGTCCTTGAACTTAAACATTACATAATCATGTGTTTAAGTAACAAATAACACATTCATTCACATTGAGGATCTTTTCAGGTTAAGAGTTTTAGATAATTAGAACATAACTCATACATAAGAAAATCCTAAAATTCAATGTGATCACTTCTTATTTATATCCATTTCTCCCATATTATAAAAATTTAATAATATAGAATTATCTCTTTTCATGGGAAGTCATCACAAATTTTAACATGATCACTTAATTTCCCTTAACCATCCATAAAACCGATAAAAATTGTTTACAAAATTTTGCATGAGCACACATGTTTAGTAACAGGTTGAAAAGTAAAGGATACCATTAGTTTAGTAAAGACATGAAAACCCATGAAATACACATTTTTTTTGAAAACATATCATGTTATCCATAAATGGATATATCATTCCTTTTAAAAAATCATATATTTTGGCTTTTGAAAATAATTTATTTACATGAATAGTTGTTAGAAATCATAGATAATTCATGTAGGTAACATGGGACATTATATATTAGAATCTTCATAGAGACCGTAAAAACCCTTAAAAATGCAACAACTACATAAAACATTATGATATAATTTTCCATATAATATAATCATTACCCAATGCATTACTATGATATTGGGGAACACCAATAATTTATGATAAAATGGGCTCAACCAAAGCTATATCGGCGCACCCATATTATATATTATCCATGAACAACAACATGAAAAAAATAACATCATTATTTGAAAAAACTCCTTTAAAATCATATGAAAGTCACTTTCATATAACAAAATAAAATTTTCATTCAAAATCACATTTTCATTAAAAAATACACCTATACTCTGAAAAAATAATTTCAATTCCAAAATAACCCAAAAAATGGAAGATGCTTTTAAAATTATGAAAAATTTTAATCTTTCAAAGTAATATAGAAATGAAATATCAATCACAATGGTAGGAAAAGTCATTATCACCGTTCAATTTAAAATAAGTAAGAATATTCCTTTTTAAAACCATTAATGTAATGTAAATGATAAATAAAATTAAATTTCAAAATATTTTAATACCATAAGAAAAAATTACAATTATGATTTTATAAAACATGGATATATAATTAAAAGTTAGTCTTAAGGATATCCTTAAAAGATTTTTTTTGATGAAAATACTTTTATCACTTGAGTTACACTTGAATCATATTCCCAATAAAATATGAAAATAAAAAAATTAATTATCATGAAAACAGTAAAATTATATATATATAATGTCAATGTGGAATTATATAACCCTTATAAAATCTTAATGGTACAATACAACAATAATTTCCTAAAATAAAAGAAATTGAGATGATTTTTTTTATAAATGAATATAACATTAATGATAAAGATCAGTAGAAGTACATGTGGAAATCCATAAAGGGAAATTGTCCAACCAGAGCTGGAAAGTATTGAATGGGCCTAAGGCCGCTAGCTGATGGGCCGTGTTGTTACCTTCCCTTTTGATGAAAAAGAAGGTGCATAAATAGAAGAATTTGTGAAGTGATATAATTCTCCTAATTATAATTCCAAAAAAACTCGAGTCTACCTTCGTTGTGATTAATAGCATCGATTACGCTAAGACAGTCAGACTCAATGATGATATCACCCCATCAACATTCTCTAGCGAGCATCAAACCAGCAAGGCTTCCTTGGATTTATTTATATCCAAATTAAGGCTTCTATATAGATTGTGGGGTAGTTTAGAACTTATTTTGGAAGGTATTTTTTTGAAAAAAATTGTTTCATATGAGTGAATATAGTATCATATGTGGAGGCCTTTTATAAGGTTGGTGAGTGGAAAACTTGTAAATTTTTTAAAAAGGGAACTACACCCACAAATTATCATTTGAGGCTGATACAATAATTAATTTAAATTTATAATATATGTTATAAGTTCAAAATATGGCTAGTAAATGGTTTATTGAAGAATTTATAGGTCATTTGGCCCCTTGTTCAATTTTTTGTCACATGATAATTCTTTTTTTTACCTTAATTGTGGTGATTAATGATAATTATTTTTAATTACCACATTGGCCAAACATTAATTGGAACATAATTTAAATTACAATTTTTTAAGATTAAAAGAATGAGAAAATTATTTCTAAATTAAATCAACATTACTGGAAACAATAATTTTAATATTGACCTCACAGTCGTTCAGAGACAATGGTTTTTTAAGAATATTTTTCACCAAAAAAAGTGTTTATCTTAACTCAATGACTAATAATAATAATATTATGAAAATAAATTAATATTAAATAATATATACTATATAAATAATTTAAAAAATTACCCATTATTTATTATTTTAATCAATTAATAAGGTGAACCATTATGCATTTTAAAATAGTCATTATAAAAACTCATCTTTAAACCTAAAACAATCACATATAAAAAATGAATATAAATTTTATTGGAAAGACATATATCCATTAAATATATCATAATCAAGAGTTAGTAAAATTTTAAGCATATTTCAAACATATTGGGAGTCTCAATTTAATTAATTAATTAGAAATATATTATTTTTTTTACAATAATCAATATTTTTAACTATACATTGAAAAAAAAATATTTTCTAAAATATCACCAAAAGTAAAATTTTATATTATTATTTAATAAATGGTATTCATTTTATCAACTTAAAATTATAAAAAATGGAAATTAAGTTTTAAAATAAAATCTTATAATAAAAGTTTTAAATTAAAACAGTTTCATTTTTGAATAAAAATTACATTATATTTTTATGACCAATATTACTATCTAATTCATATTAATAAGAAAAAAATGTTTAATTATATAATTACATGGGTTTTTACATCCTTCCACCATTTTATAAATTATGTCCTTGAAATATTATTCAATTATTAAATAAGGTGGGATATCATTCCCTCATAACATTTTCAAATTCATATGTTGCCTCTTCAACCATATGGTTTTTCCCCAAAACATTTACATTGTTAATCTTTTTATTCCATAACAGTTGGACTCTATGGCCATGAACCTGAAATGGAAATTCCTCACATGAAATATTCACTTCTAACTGAACTACGTTATGGCTTAAAACACGACATGTATCCAGAACATATTTCCATAATATTGAAAAATAAAATATGTTGTGTACGTTACATAAAGTCATGCGTAATACCTCTTGGTGGGAAATTGATCCAAATTGCTATAGGATTTCATTTGGGAAAACAAACCATGGACTCAGATTCCCCTTCTAACCAAAAACAGATCACACTTTTCCACAGATAAAATTTTTGTAGGACATGATCACCTACATCAAAATAAATTTATTTCCTCCAGTTATCCACATAAATTTTCTAAGGACTCTAATATGTCCTCGTGTGTCACTGAATAAACTAAAATTTCTCTTTTTTTTCCTCAACCTACTCAGTTCTGATCAAATTTTTTGCTCATGCATCACCCCAAAATGCATGTTTCTGAAACCACATTATATATAACTAGCACTCACCCGTGCTATTTCACGGCTCATCCGATTACTAGGTTTTTATTTTAATAAGAGATTAATATTTAGAAACATTCAGAAGAAATAATAATGTTGAAAAAAAATTAATTAGAAAGTAATGTTGTATGATATTGAAATAGGAGTTCTTATTATACTGATATTTCAAAATGTACCTATTATTTCTTTTGAGTTGTACTGAAACTAAAGGAACTCATCTATCCATATCAATGATATAACATACCTCATGATTCTATGTAAATCTCAAAACATCATGCCAAAACATCACAATACAGTCGACATTGGAATGATGATAATCATTGGGAGGAATCATTGAAAAGTAATATCCATTAAATAACTACCCACAAGATGAAATGAATGAATGGAAAAGACAACACACTCCAATTGATGAACATCAGAAATCTACAATATGAAAAAGACCATGTAGATCCACCATTTGAAAACACCATTTGGAACCACCCTATGGATATCATAATTTGTCTCCTAAATCCATATTTAAAACATCCAAACATCGTACCTACTAAATAATATTAGCAAAAAAATAACCATCAATATCACTTATCATAACACAACACCATTTCATTTATAAATTTATAAACAAACCTATAATATAATTTCAGTTTTTTGATGATATTCACTATATCAGTCCAAAATGACTTGTTATGATGTATATAGCAAAAATTAGTGATTATTCCATTATATCTTGAGTAATATTTATGAAATAATAATCAATTGTAATCATTAATTTTCAAACAAAAACTTTACGTATGGTTATCAATATAAATAATTTTATAATCATTGAGATGGCTGGTCGAATGTACTCATGATTGACGTTCCCATTTTTCATTTTTCAAATTTAGCAAGTCATGTAATTTATATATTGCATTGCCTAATGATTTTCTGTTGATTTTTATAATTTTCCATGTTTTGATATTATATTATTCAATTAATATGATTAATATTTTGATCACTCTGTCCAGTGATTCTAGTGAGCATTATTTATCACTAAGATCACTGAAAATGCACCTGATTTGGGTGAACAAATTAAAATAGATGGTGAAATTATTTCCATCATTATTCGTAATTTGACAATCAATTTCCCACCATTTATTAATTTCTAATTATATAAATTATTCTTTTAGTAACTAATAGTGGGATTATATCCCTCATTAAATTTTTCTACTATCTAATATATAATGATTTTTCTCAATGGATTCAGGAAGTTGTAGTGATTGTGTAGTTCTATTATCTAGGTAAGATCTTGTGCATGGTCAAGTGGAAGATTTCACAATTATTTCTTTCCTGAAACTTCTTTCCGGTAGAAATAGATGATCAGTTGTAATAAATGAAGATATAGGGAATAGTAAATATGGCTTCCATCTAATTCACCAGAGGTTGCTACTTTCCACGTCTCAAGGCCTAGCTTTTGTTCCCCTAGAATTTTTCTCTCTTCTCGGCTCTTGTTAATGCAGAAAAAAAAGATCACCCAATTTCCTTTTTAGGGTTCTTCAAGCTCATGGATACTGAGGCTGAGAAGGATATATTATGGAGGAACACAAGGAAGTGAAAGTGAGCTTGCAACCATTGTACTATTCGATGAATGGAATTTTCATGCATCCTGACTTCTTAAAGAATGTAGTTAAATTAGAAATGATATTGGATTCTAGGAAATCATCATGGTTTTATCCTTGTGGGGCTTCAAAACATACTTGAATACGAATAACATGAATATGGAACCGTGGTGAAATAAATCCTCGGGAACACTGGGACATGTTATTACAAGGATGTGAAGTATTATGATAAATATATTGACCTCAAGCATGTCCTCGAGCTCTCGATGATCAGAAGTGAAATAGTGAAAATATCTAAAGCTATTATAGATTTGAAGCTGTTAAAGAGGGCATCAAGTGGGAAATCAATGTAGTGTTCCAAAAATCTACTAAGCATTGAGAACAAATTACTTTAGGTTTCATCAGAAATTCTGCAAGCATAGGGGGGAATTTGGTAATGGCACAAAGGAACCATTATCCCTCAGATATTGCTATAGTATTTTTTTCTATGGATTTTATGGTTAACATTTTGGATGGAAATAAACATGAGAAACATATATTGGAAGAAATATTAAAATGGCCTCCATTGGATTCCAGAAGTATTCTTTTAACTGTGAAGATCCCAGCCTAGAGACTACCAAGATGAAAAACTAAAACAACATTTCTCTTTCACATAGACATGTTAACTAAAAACAATGTACTAAATGGAATAGATGAATAAGAAAATATGTGGACACCAGTGATCATAATTATGAAATATTACAGAATGGAAAAGTCGATTTAACACCCAGTAAATTATATAAAATAATCATGTGTAAAAGTTCCTAATCATAATTTCCGGGCATCACTCTCTATTGGAAACCGATCATGTTCAACTGAAGCAACCTCCTCCCCGCCTCCTTGCCAAAGACGTCGGTGATTTATCTCCTTGACGGCCAACAAGTTGAATAACTGTTAATTTTTTTTGCATTGTTTCAAAAACTACTTGCTTGGTGGACTGGTGGAATCTCCATTCCTTAGGTTTTTGTGGTTTGTTTGTGCTATGGAAGAAAAAACCCAAAATGATTAGAATGCTCCAAAAATGGGCGAGAATCTTGAAATCATGTGAATCTTGTAATCATAAGTAAATTAGCGAATAATAAAGCAATGAACCTTTAAAAACTTATACCTTCTCTTTGTGGAAAGCCTCCAAGCATAGATTCATATATAGAATAAAATATGTAGTAGCTAAAAATAGAAAGAATCAATAGAAATAGGATCTAATAATTATTCATATAACACTATATATTCTTATATGAACATTAATTGGTTGTCATGGCTCTTCAGTTTGATGAAAATATCCTTGATGTCATCTATTTCCATGAATTATTTCTCTTAAATCTCATTTCCAACATACCAGGTTCCAAATTGTTCTGGGAATATATACCTAAAAGAAAAAAAATGTGATGCAAGAAGACATGATATTTCAAAAATAAGGTATATCAATAAAAGGATGATAGAAGAAGTTTTGAGTGACCTGAAATATGATTAGGGTATCAATAGTTTTGGATGGGTTGACAAAAAATAAAATGATTTTTGTCCCCTGGGCTAGGAAGGAACTAATTTTTCCACATTGTATGATCTAGTTATTTTTATAGAGGCTATAAGATAACATATGTCCTTCCAAAGGTCCCATCTCTTGATATAATAGTTATAGTCCTAGATGACAGAGATCACATTCCATGCCTTCAAAGAAAAGGCTGAATGTAAGATGCTCTAGTCCAATATGAGGAATATGAATCGTAGTGTCAATTCTTTTGAGTACCCAAAATGTTTCAACAAATGCAATCATGATATTGTGCTCTACCATTTCAAATCCAAGGTTATTGAATATTTCAGGTAGTACCATAGGTTATACAAGTATAGTAAGCAATGGTTTATTCTTTTAATGAAGTGCCTCTGGATGGAGAAATTTACTAGGTTGTTCAACCATTAGAAATTATATAAAGGAATAATCATTTGGATAGATAATTACACTTGGTTAGGTGAACCTGTGGGAAATAGCAGTAACCAGAATCCTCCTCCAAAATTCATTTACTTTTTCAAGAGAGGGAGCATTATTTCCAAAGTAAGGTATGTCATCAGGTGTCTTTAGTTGAGCTAGTGCAACATCGACTTCCTCTACCTCATCTAAGGTTTTCCTCTTATAATCATTCACAAAGGAGACCTGTGTGATTGGGGTTTCCCCATGCTGAGCTAGGTCCTTCTTAGAGGTAGTTTGAAAAGGGGAATTCTATTTACCAATAGATAGATCCTACTCTCGGAAGCACCTTGCAAGAGGTGCAGTCCAATGGAGTGAATTGTTACTTGTTACACTACTATAGTATCCTCAATGGGTTAGAACATAACAACTATAGCCACCACAAAAATCCCCTTTCTGGGTTCAAATTTTGGTGTGGCATCCATGCCGTTTCGACTTTCTACTTTCCGGTGCACGTATCCTCAGAGTGAACCTCCATGTTGCAAGTCGTGCAAGGAGGAACGATCAATTTCTCCGAGGACCCTTACAAAGTGGCCATATAATGCCTTCTCAGTCTACTGTTCTAGTGTGATAGGAACAATAAAGGAATAAGTAATGCCACTGAGAATTCTCAGATTCAAGTTGATCCAATTAAGTCCATGGATGCGAACTCAAAAACGATCCACCATTTTTTTCATCTCATCCAAATGGATTATGAAGAAGAAGTGTCCACTTTGAGAGGTCATTAAGCTTCCATGGATTCTCCCCCTCAAGATGAATAATCTAGGTGATAGATATCATTAAGATCTAGAAACACTCTGAGATTGCTTCTTACATTTCAGTAACATGTCCAATAACACCCTTCTTAATAATCATTCTCGTGGATGGATCATTCAAATCACAAAAAGAGCAGTGATATCTGATTTCAATTTCTTGACAAATGAATTAGCTTCCTTAGCTTGGGATCTACCATTTCCCTCCAAACCTCTACACTTTAGAGTGTTTCTAGGTGATAATAGATTCTTATGGGCAGCGAAGGATTCATCATCACATGGGTTATGATCACGGGATGCCTTCTTCAAATCTGGGATTCCGGAATCACCTCCTTGATAAAGGCCAACTTCTAAAATCCATATATAAAATAAATATATAATAAATATAAAATTAAAACAGAATCAACTGATAGCAGGTCATAGCAGATCATATCAACCCACCAAAACCAAACATTGAATTTCATAAGAAAAATCACAAAAGGTCTTAATAGAGTCAAATAATGCTAACTAAAATTAACAGGAAATGCGTAAATACCTTATTCAGAACGACATGTGAATACTTTAAAAATCCCTATTGATTCTTAAAATCTAATTAAATAACTGAACCTAGACAATGAAAACACACAGTGTTTACCAAAAAGACATAAAATGCCTAAATTGACCTAACATGGTCACACCATATCCCATACGCTGACGGAATGTATCTTTATCATCATGCGAGTATCACTGTAGATCCACATGACATTCCTTCAGAAGGAAAACCATATGGAGTTCAAACAAAATGAGTAGTGTGTCACTAAATACTAATATTAGGAAACACCATATGATCAATTGTTGAAACAGTAAACAAATAAGCCTCTATCATCAGAGAAATCATACACTATAATGCCTATATATAAAAATATGAACATTTAGTGAAATTATGCATAGAAAAATAATACCATGATTATGAAAAGGCATTTAATACATGGATACAAAATGCAGTGGGTGAATTACCTTCTATTTTTAAGAGTTTTTATGTCACTTAAATATGTTATTGGAAAATGAATTTAATGCATGGGGTGGCTAAAAAATATATAGTTTTGTCAAAATAGGATATTTTAGTGAAATTATAATCGAATATTCTTTCATGTGAGGTGAACATAAAAATAGAGAGTCAAGAAAACATTGATTTTTTTAATAGTGACAATTAAGTGAACAAATATAGCTATACGAAACTTTCTAATAGACTCGTGAATTTGTAGCAACCCACAAAATATAGACCTAATCTAGAGGTGTATGTAGCTGCTCACTCACAATTATCATGTAATGCCCATGCAAAATATCTAATTTTAAATTACATTTGCATCGACTAAAAAATAAAACCCATTGGCCTAAAAAATTAATGTATAATATACATTAACGATAAAATGGACACTACCCATTTGATAGAAGTAATCAAGCATGAATGAAAGTACGGTGTCAGATCGTTTTTTCCATCCCCAATAGCATTTCAATTGAGATGAATACACTTCATCTTATCTATCACTACAATGAAATATGGAAAAGGCACATGCACACTAATTTACATCATATAAGTAAGAATATAAAATACAATTAATAATTTATGGTAATTAGGGAAATTATGGATCTATACGATGTTTGAAAAGATAATGAAAACTGCTTATAAGAGTCAAAATACAGACATATATTTGAAAATGAAAAGGGGTGAAAATTATCACTATGTTTGGAAATATAAAACATTGATCACAATCCTACTTGGTCTAAAGACTTTTCATGGTGTATTACTACAACTTTGGAAATTTTTGTGCATTCCTATATCTAATTTGATTTTCATTTCACTAAATGTGTGGCACCTTCACTCAAAAATTCTGTTGAAAATATAGAATCATTCAAAATTTGATTAATGAATTTGGAAGTAAACAATTATCAGTTCAAAATAAATAAAAAATAACCCATTGAATTAGAATATTTAAAATTCAATCAATTAACAGTAATGAAATTGAAATTCTTATTGTAGTTATATACCATCACAACAAAAAGGAATCCCACGGATAAAGAAGAACTTGAAACATATTAACATCCCTATCAATAATAGAAACCTGCTGAAGTGGTGAAGGATTAAGCCAAGTTGTGAAGTAATGGTTGCTAGTTGGACTCCATGAAGCAAGAAACATGAATAAGTACCAAAAACAAATTAACATCAACAACTACAAAGGGTATAACTCTAAGTATGAACTGTTCCTCCATGCCTCGTGAGGTATCACATATAGGGTTTCCCATGAAGGAGATCATGCAGGATATGGTTAGATCTTGGAACTCTGGAGATGAAGGCAACCGTATTATTGGACGGAGGTAACAAGGGGTTCGCTGGAGTATGACAAGGTAGATCAGAACTATGGAAGACGACCTTGACAATGAGGCATGGTAGTGGTGGACTTGGCTGAATCGGGGAGCACCAGGATGGTGGATGTAACGCCCCGACTCCAGTGACCCAGATTCGGTGCATTATTTTAATACATTGGCATGATTACAAGGTACCAAGTCCCAAAGAACCGATCAGTTTAGCAGTCTTGGAAAATAGATTACATACATGAATGTTACATTACACTTCATAACATACAAAACAACACAAATAATTCTTTAGGAATGAAATTATTCTCTTGTCTTAACCCTGCATATCAATCACATTACACTTCTTGGAATCCTGGGAAAAATAAAACATATAAAGGGGTGAGCTCAAATGCTCAGTAAGGGTATGCAATACAGTGGAAACATTCAAAAATAAGCATAAAAATTTAAGGAAATGTATAAAACTAAAACTAAAGCCTTTTAAAAATGAACATCAACATAATATGGTAGAAATAAAATGAAATAATGCCATTTACGTATTCACATGGATATTCTACTAATCAAATAATCACATGCAATATCACTAACCACTTTCATAATGATGGAATGCATAATTATGAACTTTAATTTCTTTATAAAGGCATCGTGCTAAGTCCTAGGGGCTAACTATAACCAAAACCCAACCCGGAGTGCCTCTAAGAACCGGACACCAACCCAGAGTGCCTCTAACAACCGGACACCAACCCGAAGTGCCTCTAATAACCGGACACCAACCCGGAGTGTCTCTAATAACCCGACACCAACCCGGAGTGCCTCTAATAACCAGACACCAACCCGGAGTGACTATAATAACTGGACACCTACCTGGAGTGCCTTTAATAACCGGACACCAACCTAGAGGGCTTACTTTTAACGGTTCCCAACCCGGAACATAGTAGTCCAAAACATTCATCTTATGAAGAGGATGAAATATAACATAAACATTCGTATGAAAACTAATATACAAAATGTCAAAACATTAATCATAAACCATTATTGGAATAAAAATAACTCATCCATAGTCAAAAATATCACAATACCTTAAATATAATATGGATGATTTGTATCATAATAAATCAACTTGAAACAAGTTTAAAATTTATCAAAGGATGTTGACATACCTGAAATCAATACTATTTGAGAGAAATATCTCTTTTTTTGAAATCATTTAAAAGTCGCTTAATTATAGAGAAAACCTTTATTTTGAAAATACCTTTATAATCATTTGAAGGAAGCTTCAATGGTGTAATAACGGCGGAGAATAACTGCACCCGCCGTATAAGTTAAAAAAAGACATTCTTACCTTAATTTTGTCAAATGGTTAAAAAGTACCTCGTTTGGAAAACGATGGAAAGATTCCTTTATAAACCTCTTATAAAAAGTCAAACAAGAGTATAAATTACATTAACCCATATTCTTGTAAATCGTAAAAAAAATTGAAATACATTTTTAAGAAACATGGTTGTGGATGATAAAGAAATCCCAGTAGATTATTATGTTTAAACAACCTCAGATAATGAAGAGATTGCGAAATAAACCCTTACCAATTTTGTAACTTACGAAACATAAAACCCATGAAAGAGGTATCATAAAATGAATATTTAAAAACATATAAATTAAATTGTATTATAAAAAGAATATAGTTATGTGCAGTACATACATCACACAAAAGATAATAGTGGCAATATGGCATGAATCTCACGGGAATAAGGAGTGAGATGAAAACCCCTTACCTTGTATTTTTCCTTGGTTGGGGGTAGTTTAACCTCCTATATAATGGTGAAATAATTGTTATTAAATTATACAAGAATCATATACATTAATATGATATCATATATGATCTTTTAACATTTATTTGTTAATGATATCTTAGTATTATCGTTGATTCGGGTGTTAACTTAGTCATTTTCTTTTATATGTTTTGTTACGTAAGCCATGTTTGTAATGGATAGGTTGTATATTAATCATATCTATAATTATATCAAGCCCTTAGATACTATTATTAATCATCAAATGAGAATTATTCTTGAATGGATACAATGGAGAATGAATCTCATCGCATTCGTGGAGACGGTAGTCCGTAAGTACGCACGAGCGACAATATCATTCTTTTGATATTAGAATAATATATAATTGGATGATATATCATATATACCGAATAATTATAATTTTATATTTATTATTTACATGAATTACATGTCATTATTATACCCATCCAAATAATAATTTATTGAATAACAATTACACCATGACGTGGAGACGGTAAGCCGTACGTATGCACGTATGGTGACATGTTATTCAATGGATGGATAGAATACTGAATATGGTTGTACCATATTTATAATAACATCATAGTATATATATATGATAATGGAGTTATTATTTTAGAATGGTAAAAACAAAGGAAGAAGAAGTGGAAGAAGAAAGGAACTTGGAAAAGGGTGGTGAAATCATTACCTCTTCTTCCGGTTCTTCCTTTTGATTTGATTAAAAGGGCTCCTTAGGTTGGCTTTATGATCCAACTAAGGCATATAGGTTGTAGTGAGGGAAGTTGGGAGAGTATTTGGGCATAGTTTGGCCGATCAAAAAGGCTTTGAAGGTGTGATGTAATGAGAAGGAGGAGTTCCCTTTTATAAGAGGGGTGAGGGGCACCTTTGGAAAAGCTAGAAATATTAATTTATAATAAATTCATATTCGGTTTCTAATGGCTCCAAAGTTGATTATTTAAAGTTTAAGGTGGGGATGGGTCGAAGAAAACTCAAACAATAGAATTTAGACAGGTTGGGTCATTATATTAACCTTATCTTTAAGTATTAGCTCTTAGTTAATTAGTTTCACTTTTACAATGTCTCTTTGTATTTTTATATTATATAGTTAATTAACGTAATATAGACATCCAAGCGACCCCCAAGTGATCCTTTAATTATATACCTATCATGATATAAGTCTCTTGGCCGAAAATAATATTTTTAGGAATTTAATATCAATTAATAATATAATATTTGTTTTTAAAACGTTTTTATTTCAATTTTGACACTATTCAATAGTTGATTTTTGTGAAACTCATAACAGAATGATTACTTCGAAAAAAAGTCAATTAAATAAATAATAATATGTCATATTATCCTAGAAAATTAGGGTAATTCCTTAAAAGTCTTAAATTATATTTATTTGGGTATTTATAATATCAATTATTTTAATTTTTCACTATTATGGTAATTACTACATCATCATTGTGTCATAAATATATTAAATTATTTAATGTCTAAAAATTATAAATAAACTATCATTATTTTTGGAAATCTTATTATATTTCTAATGAATATTTACAATCGAATTTAGCTTATGTATTACCCTATATTAAAAAATGTTTAGTAAAGAAACATTGATTTTAACTCTTTTAACTCTTCCTTGAATTAAATAATAATAAATGTCCTAATCTAATCCAAGTGGACCTAAATGATAATATTTTATTTCTAACATTGTTTTCGGTCGAGATAATCTTTTCCAATAGAATTAGGACATGTGTTAGGGTAATATTAATATCATTTTTACCCTTAATTACCCTATTTACTTTTAACCGTTGTAAATAAAAGTAAAAAGTTACTATTCACCAAAAATTATTTTCATCTCATTGAACCACATTTTACTTCTTGATATTAACTGTGTCTCTCGGATTTTTGAAATTCCATTCACAGAAGCAGTAAAATTATGTTTTATGAAAAATTCAGTTTTTTTTAACTACCACTTAGTAGTTTCACTATTCATCAAAAATTGAAGTTTTTCAGAAAAATGCCAAAAATTTCACCCTAAGCTATAATTGATATTCCGAATTAAAAAATGATTTCTATTTTTAAAAATTCCAAACATATAAGTTGCATTAATTAATTTTATAATTAATTTCCACTGTCACAACAAATAGCGTGTGTTTGAGAATCAATATTTATCAAAAGATTGACAATTGTTTAGGTCCAATTTCAAAGTGAAATTAATTCTAATGAACACCATTGGATAAAATGGTAAAAATATATTATAATTATAATTTAAAACCACTAAAATTAATAATTTATTACTATTAATTATTTTGATTAAAAAATTTGTTTTTAATTAAAATTTAGTAATTTTCACTATTCATCAAAATATTAAATTTTTCCGAAAATTACCAAAATTTCTCCCTAGGCTAATTTTGATATTTCGATTCCAAAAATGAAGTCCATTTTGAGAGATAGAATTTATAAAATTTCCAAAAGTAGGTATTACTATTCATAACGGGTAGTTTTATTAGTTGTGGTGTGTTAGAACTCGATGTTGCGTACAACACACGCTATCGCATTATTAAAAGAGAAGCGTACCATAGATTCTTGGGGTGTTACATTCTCTCCTCCTTCAATAAATTTCATCCTCGCAATTTGAAATTGTTCTTTGTAAATAAAAGGTTGAATATAGAAAATATATTTGTAGGAAAACCCACATCAGAAATTGGGTTGATAAAATTTAGTCTTAATAAGAGGTAAAGAGAAATGAAAGGGTCACCACCAAATTATGATCCCTATTCAGAGAACATTGGTGGAAATTAGAGACATATAATTGAAGGAAAACGTAAATATTTATAGGTAGTGAATGAGTTCATCAATCACAAACAAGTGTAAAATTGAGGGCCTTAAATTCATCAATCTGTGATGATTTAAAATACCATCGGTTCAGCAAAACAATTGGTATTAGGATAACACATTTTTATGATTTAAGATCACTTCTCTAAAGTATAAGAATTAATTTCTTCATTGAATAAGATAAAAAGAAGAAAAATATATGCTTGACAAGTAGAGTATCAACCTTTAACTAAGTTCTACCACAAACTCGTCTTTCACTTTAAAACTTAATAGTACTTAAAAATAATATTCTATTTATCCAATTTGTATAGGGTTAAAAATGATTCTATAATTCATCTAGAAGAACCATTAAAAAACAAAATTATTCAATTCAGGACATCACGTGGGTCAGTGGTAGGTGATACACCCTTGTCTCCCTTCGGTTGTGGGTTCAAGTCTCACGGCCTTGCTGGACGCGATGGGTTGCCGCCCGACCTTCGGGTTCTCCTTTTATGGAAATCCAAAATAATACAAACTAGAACTATTCAAAATACTTCAGTCCAAAATTTATAAGGAAGGTAAACAGAATAATGATCCTTTTTTCCTTGTAATAACATGTGAACACCTTCATCATGTATTCTTTAAAAACACTGCAACATCCTGAATTACCATAAAACCTTATTGATTACATTCATGATCCCTAATTCCATAAAGAAAAATATATATACTCCTTCAATCCAAAAATGTTTTAAACCCCAACAATGATGGAATATACAAATCATTAATCAGCTTCAAGGTAGTCAAGAATATCCAATATAATTTATCCAAATTAATCATGTATTATTCTAAAATCACTACCTTGGTATCAAAACCATATTATGGTTTATCTTTCTCTCAACCATATATTTTCCAAAAATTTAACCTCCTATTGATTCACTTTTCTTTGTTCCACAAAATCTCACGTCTTTAATGAAATAGTACTACAGTACAATCCATATATACTACATAATTATTATAAGAAGTAAATTGTTGACACAACAATCCAATGAAATACTCAACATAAGAATTCTAATCATTCCTCTTCATCTGTGGAAGTATCATAACTTGATTATTATCCAATGGCATCATTTGTGGCATAGTCTGATGACTGGGACACAGGTTCGTGTAGTGTCCAAACTCCTTGAAAATGAAGCATTGTACATTTGAAACCATTTCCTTACCCTTGTAGTCACGTACTTTGTGACCTTTTTCTCCACACATATAAAAAACTCCCATTCCATTCAAGAAAGTTCCAGGGTGTTTCTTCCCACAGTTATCATATATGGGAAAATTCTTCTTTTCCCACTTCCCTTTATCCATCTTTCTCTCTTCCATCATTTTTTCTCTTGCTTCCCTTCAAATCCATAGGACTCAGTAAACTCATTACTTATCTTATCAACACATGATATTATTTCTTCATATGATGATAATAGATGGGAGACTATTTCTCTTATAAATTCTGGATTAAGAGCATGAAAGATACGATCCTTCTTTCTCTTTGGATCATGTGCATTGTTGGAGTTCTCATTCCTTCTATTGGGTGCTATTTCTAAATAATGGCATACACTAGATAAGATTATGAATAAAAATACTTAATCCCAAACTTGTAAAACACATAACATAAATTGAATAGTTTATTGATATAATCCATAATCATGAAAAAAAATTCATTGAGGAAGTATATACTCATAACCCCTTCATAATGTTTTGTAAAGAAAATGAGAGTTATCCTAAGCATCTACCCCAGGTGTGTCGTAACCAAGAGTGCAGCAAGGCCCGTTGTCATGCACCAGTTCCCGTTCGAGTTTAGCTCAAAGTCGTGTTTTCGGGTTTTACCCCTACGTACATTTGTGAAAGAGCCGCCTCTACCTGCTTGTATCCAGACAGAGATTTATTTCTTGGAAAACTCACAAAATCTCTACAATACCAAAATTATAAGAAGTTCTTATATACTAATCCTCAAATTCTATCTTAGGGCTATGTGCTCTAATCAGAGTTTATCTAAATCTAAATTCCAAGGTTATTGCTAAACTTCCTCTGATACCAACTGCAACGCCCCGACCCCAGTGACCCAGAGTCGGTGCATTATTTTAATACATTGGGATGATTACAAGGAACCAAGTCCAGAAGAACCGATCAGTTTAACAGTCTTGGAAAATAGATTACAAACATGAATGTTACATTACACTTCATAACATACAAAACAACACAAATAATTCTTTATAAATGCCATTATTCCCTTGTCTTAACCCTACATATCAATCACATTACAATTCATGGAATCCTAGGAAAAATAAAACATAGAAAGGGGTGAGCTCAAATGCTCAGTAAGGGTAATAAATACAGTGGAAACATTCAAAAATAATCATAAACATTTAAGGCAATGTATAAAACTAAAACAAAAGCCTTTTAAACTTGAACTTCAGCATAATATGGCAGAAATAAAATGAAATAATGCCATTTAATTATTTACATGGATATTATACTAATCGAATAATCTCATGAAATATCACTAACCAATTTCATAATGATGAAATGCATAATTTTGAACATTAATTTCATTATCAAGGCCTCGTGCTAAGGCCTAGGGGCTAACTATAACCGGAACCCAACCCGGAGTGCCTCTAATAACAGGAAACCAACTCGGAGTGCCTTTAATAACCAGACACCAACCCGGAGTGCCTCTAATAACTGGACACCAACCCGGAGTGCCACTAATAACCGGACACCAAACTGGAGGGCTTACTTTTACCGGTCCCCGACCCAGAACATACTAGTCCAACACATTCATCTTAAGAAGAGGATGAAATAAAACATAAACATTCGTATTAAAACTAACATACAAAATGTCACAAAATTAATCATAAACCATTATTGGCATAAAAATAACTCAGCCATAGACAAAAATATCACAAAACCATAAATACAATATGGATGATTTGTATCATAATAAATCAACTTGAAACAAGTTTAAAATTTATCAAAGGATGTTGACATAGATGAAATCAATACTATTTGAGAGAAATATCTCTTTTTCTGAAATCATTTAAAAGTCTCATAATTATAGAGAAAACCTTTATTTTGAGAATATCTTTATAATCTTGTGAAGGAAGCTTCAAAGGTGTAATAACGGCAGAGAATAACCGTACCCATCATAGAAGTTAAAAAAATACATTCTTACCTTAATTTTTTCAAAAGGTTAAAAAGGACCTTTTTTGGAAAACGACGGAAAGATCCCATTATAAACCTCTAATAAAAAGTCAAAAAAGGTTATAAATGACTTTAACACATATTCGTGTAAATAGTAAAAATGTTATGAAATACATTTTTCAGAAACATGGATTTGGATGATAAAGAAATCCGAGTAGATTATTATGTGTAAACAACCTCGGATAATGAAGAGATTGCGAAATAAACCCTTACCAATTTGGTAACTTATGAAACATACAACCCATGAAAAAGGTATCATAAAATGAATATGTAAATAAATATAAATTAAAGTGTATTACAAAAAGAATACAATTATGGGCAGTACATACACCACACAAAAGGTAATAGTGGCAATATGGCATGAATCTCATGGGAATAAGGAGTGAGATGAAAACCCCTTACCTTATACATTTCCTTGGTTGGGGTTAGGTTAACCTCCTGTCTAATGGTGAAATAATTGTAATTAAATTATTCATGAATCATGTACATTAATATGATATCATATATGATCTTTTATCATTGATTTGTTAATAATATCATAGTATTATCGTTGTTTCGGGTGATAACTTACTCGTTTTCTTTTATATGTTTTGTTACGTAAGACATATTTGTAATGGATAGGTTGTATCTTAATCATATCCAGAATGATATCAAGCCCTTAGATACTATTATTAATCATCAAATGAGAATTATACTTGAATGGATATGATGGAGAATGAATCTCTTCGCATTCGTGGAGACGGTAGTCCGTACGTACGCACGTGCAACAATATCATTCTTTTGATATTAAAATAATATATAATTGGATGGTATATCATATATACAGAATAATTATCATGTTATATTTATTATTTACATGAATTACACATCATTATTATACCCATCCAAATAATAATTTATTGAATAACAATTACATCATGACGTGGAGACGGTAAGCCGTACGTACGCACGTATGGTGACATGTTATTCAAAGGATGGATAGAATACTGAATATGGTTGTACCATATTTATAATAACATCATAGTATATATATATGATACTGGATTTATTATTTTAGAATGGTAAAAACAATGGATGAAGGAGTGTAAGAAGAAAGGAACTTGGAAAAGGGTGGTGAAATCATTACCTCTTCTTCGAGTTCTTCCTTTTGATTTGATCAAAAGGGCCCCATTATGTTGGCTTTTCGATCAAACTAAGGCCTCTAGGTTGTATTGAGGGAATTTGGTAGAGTATTTGGGAAGAGTTTGGATGATCCAAAAGGCTTTGAAGGTGTGTAGTAATGAGAAGGAGGAGTGCGCTTTTATAAGAGGGGTGAGGGGCCCCTTTGGAAAAGTTAGAAATATTAATTTATAATAAATTTCTATTCGGTTTTTAATGTCTCCAAAGATGATTATTTATAAGTTAAGGTGAGGATGGGTTTCAAACCAATCATCCAATAGAATTTAGACAGGTTTGGGTCATTATATTAACCTTATCTTTAAGTATTAACTCTTAGTTAATTAGTTTCTCTTTTACAATGTCTCTTTGTATTTTTATATTATATAGTTAATAAACTTACTATATACATCCTAGAGACCCCCAAATGGTCCATTAATTATATACCTATCATGATATAAGTCTCTTGTCCGAACCTTATATTTTTAGGAATTTAATAATAATTAATAATATAATATTTGTTTAAAAAACTCTTTTATGTCAATTTTGACACTATTCAATAGTTGATTTTTGTGAAACTCATAACAGAATGATTACTTAGAAAAAAGTCAATGAAATCAATCCTAATATGTCATATTATCCTATAAAATTAGTTTAATTCATTAAAAGTCTTCAATTATATTTATTTGGGTATTTATAATATCAATTATTTTAATGTTTTACTATTATGGTAATTATTGCATCATCATTGTGTCATAAATTGTTTAAATTATTTAATGTGTAAAAATTATAAATAAAATATCATTATGTATTAAATATTATTATATTTCAAATAAATATTTACAATCGAATTTATCTTATGAATAACCCTATATTAAAAATGTTTTAGTAAATACACTTTGATTTTAACTCTTTTAACTCTTCTTTGAATTAAATAATAATAAATGACCTAATCTAATCCAAGCGGACCTAAATGATAATATTTTATTCCTAAGGTTGTTTTTGGACGAGATACACTTTTCCAATAGAATTAGGACATGTGTTAGGGTAATATTAATATCATTTTTACCCTTAATTACCCTATTTACTTTTAACCGTGGTAAATAAAAGTAAAAAGTTACTATTCACCAAGAATTATTTTCATCTCATTGAACCACATTTTACTTCTTGATATTAACTGTGTCTCTCGAATTTTCGAAATTCCATTCATATAAGTGGTAAAATTATGTTTTATGAAAAATTTAGTTTTTTTTAACTACTACTTAGTAGTTTCAGTATTCATCAAAAATTGAAGTTTTTCATAACAATGTCAAAATTTCACACTAAGCTGTAATTGATATTCCGAATTCAAAAATGATTTCGATTTTAAAAAATTCCAATCATATAAGTTTCATTAATTAATTTTATAATTAATTCCCGCTGTCACAACAAATAGCGTGTTTTTAAAAATCAATATATATCAAAAGATTGTCAATTGTTTAGGTCCAATTTCAAAGTGAAATTAATTCTAATGAACACCATTGGATAAAATGGTAAAAATATATTCTAATTATTCTTTAAAACCACTCAAATTAATAATTTAGTTCTGTTAATTATTTTGATTAAAAAAGTTGTTTCTTACTAAAATTTACTAATTTTCACTATTCATCAAAATATTAAAGTTATCTGAAAAGTACCAAAATTTCACCCTAGGCTAATTTTGATATTCTGAATCCAAAAATGAAGTCCATTTTGAGATATATAATTTATAAAATTTCAAAAATTAGTTATTACTATTCATAATGGTTAGTTTTATTGGTTGTGGTGTGTTAGAACTCGATGTTGCGTACAACACACGCTATCGCATTATTCAAAGAGAATCATACCGTAGAAGCTTGGGGTGTTATAGTGGACTCATCTGAAGGTTGGGTACGGCGGAGTTCTGGGGAACAGACGGCCATTAGCAGGGATCCTCCGTGAGCGGGGTGCATCCACATATAAGTTCGGGGAATGTGGCAGCGGTCGCTGCTATAGAATCGGAGGAGACAGAGGATCCTGATGCGAAGCAGATGGAGGAGGAGGTGGAGAAGATGGAGGCAGCAAGGGTTGTTCTGGAGAGGGAGCCAATGGGAGAGGAATGAAACCTAGTTCTAAAGGAAGGAACCGATAGTAGGATCACTGAAACCCTAGAAAGATGATGATTGCCAGAGATGGGAGGAATTGATTTTCAGCGGTAAATCTGGGATAGAGGAATCACAGTTGTATAGCAGATTCGGGAATGGGAGCATATGATGACTTCCAGGGATGGGGAATATGTGGAGATAGATATATGGATCCAAGAGTGAGATGGGAAGGTAGCTGAATGGCGGTGATAGGGTGATGAGGTGACGATGGTGTTACCAGAGTACCATGATCGGGGAAGCCAGAGGTTGGAGAAGGAGGGATGCAGATTGCGGGTTGATCGGGCGAGGGAGGATGACAGAGGCGGGTGTTGTGGGAAATCTCTATCGTGACCCTATAAACATTCTGTGGGAGTGGGATTGGGAGGCACAACAAATATGAGGTAGCGTACGGTGGGGCGACATGGGTAACTGGAGAGAGGAAATTTATAGAAAATATGATGTGGAGGCATGGGTGATGGACATGTGGCAATGGAGAATAACGAAGATTAGTATATATATATATGTATCAAATGGTGCCATCAATATATAGAATTGAAAACTATTTTTTAATAAAACTGAACAAAACAAAGAAGTTGATCACAACTTCCATGGAAATCCATTAAGAATGAATGAATCATATCTTATAGGGTTTAACTATTCCACATTGAATCTCAATCAGATTGAGGATAAAAAGTCATACTAAAATTTGATTTAGTACCCAATGAATTTTGAAGTCCATCAAAATATTATATGTGGACCTTGGATCATGGTATGATACAATGGAGATAAGAACTCTATTGTACCTTTATATCACTTTTATATATATTCTAGATGGTTTATATAAATTCATTTTATCGTGAATGTGATGAAAATTGAAATATTTAAATAGTAATCAAAACTAAACCGAATAGAATTTTTACCTTTATATGTCTTTAGAAATACTACCATGGAATCCATTGAATTACTCTCATATTTCCACTAGGGAACTAAATAATGATAAAGAATCTCCTTGGTATTTTTCATCATTCATTAACATACTAAAATTTTAAAAACTTCATGGATTGTTCAGTAATATGTCTTCTCATTCCATCCCCCCAGAAATACGTTTTACGGTCTCTATACATCTTAGTGCTTCCTAGGTGAATGAAAAACATAGAACTATGTGTTTCTGTCAACAAAACTTTCCTCAATATGTAATATCATTGTACACAAAAGAATTTTTAATATCCTAAAATACCTTCTTCATCAATATTAAAATCAGTAAAATTTCACTTGTTAACAGAATCTAACTTTTCATGCAAATATTTTTCCACCTCATAAAATATATTAATTATTTATAACAATGTCAGGTACACTGAAACCTAATAAAAAGATATAAGGTCCCTAAATCCACAACTTATAGGCCAAAATTTATAAAATAATTTTAAAAAAGGTCATATTTCAAGCATTACATGGTTAATTTATCTTTTCTTCTTAAAATCATAGAATAAATATTTTTTTTCTTTTCCATGATGGTAATGAATTTTGAAATCATAATCCTTGGTTAGTTTTAGCCATTTTCTCTATATGATTTTTAATTATTTCTGTGTTAATATTTATTTCAATCTTTTTGATCAGTATATATATCACACATTAATCCATACCTCCAAATTTTTATATCAATAACCAAAACAAAATCTTCCAAATCATGTGTAGGGAAATTTAACTAATTAGGTTTCAACTGACATGAAACATAAGAAATTACCAGATCATTTTTCATTTGAAAAAAAACCAATTTATTTCAATGAAACATCACTATAGATGAAAAATTAATCATTTTAGGAAGGTAGGTCCAAAACTGGGGAATTCACTAATAATATTTTTTCAGTTCTTAATCACAATCATCACATTATTCTATCTATAGTAACTTAAGTTATTATCGAGTTAACTTAGTCAGTGGTCTAGAAAAATATGAAAATATTTAAAAACCCCTAGTATTACCCCATTAATCCAATAAAACAGTGAATCATGCTGATATTTATGGTTCCTAGCCATTATTCAAAAACATTTTTTATCAGGGTCAATTGTTATGCTATCTTTACGAACAATATGTCCCAGGAATGAATTTGTTTGCAACAAAAATTCACAAAAGCTAATTTCCCATATAATTTTTTCCTTTTTAGGTTTTAAAAATAACCTTTACGTTACATTCATCTTTCTCTTGAATTTTATAACACAATAATATGACATAAATAATGATAACCATATACTTGTCCATGAACTAATTAAAAATTCCATTCATCAGATCCATGAATTAATAGTTTAATTAGATAACCGAAATAACAAAACTACAAATTTATAGTTCATTTGTCTTGTATGAAACACAATATTCTGAATGTCTTCTTCCATCACTTTCATCTAATGGTACCCTAAAATTAGGTCAACATTCAACAAATAATGTGATAGGTGGATATGACCAAAAAAATAATTAATATGAGGTAAATGGTAATTGTTATTAACACCTATGTTATTCAAGGATGTATAATAAATTAAAATTCTGGTTGAACCTTGTTTATTTTCAACAAAACATAAAGGAGAATCCCATGGTAATGTGCTAGGATAGATGAATCCATTATCTAATATCTCTTATAATGTTTTCCAATTCTAAAATTTCCACAAAAGATATTCAATAAGGGAGTATAAAAATAAGCTTAGCATCAGGTACAAAGTAAGTAATAAGCTCAACCTCTTGATTAGAAATAAATCTAGGAAAATGATCCAAAAAACATCAATGTATTCATTTACTTCCATCACATCCCAAATTTTAATAATTTATTTATTTTCAAAAATATGAGCTAGGTAACTTTCAATTCAATCTCTAATAAATTTCTCATCTTTTTAGAATGTTCTGAAAGGAATGAAATCATTAAACACAACATTATTAGCTCGTAAATATACCTTAGGATGATAAATTGAAATCTATACATACCAAGAATTATATAAAACAATACCATGTATATTTCAACATGATATGAAGGAAATACTATCCCACTCATAACAATATTACTATTGCGTAAAACATTGGCTACATTAATACTGCCACCTAGAGTTTTCACAAAAAAGTTCTATCATACATTATTCAGGTCATATTATTAATTTACAAGAAAATTTCACAAAAATTAAATAAATAAAAGAACCATTTTCACATAAGGTATATGTATAATTCAAATAAATAATTTACATATTTGTCACCACTTAATTGGATGGACCAAAATAGACTGTTTTAGTATAAAATGAACACTCTACACCTTTCTATTTCCGATTAGGAAAACTTTAATCTTGTGAAAAATACATTAGAAAAACATTAGTATAATGAACTAACTAATTATAACTAAAAAACATTTCCATTGGTTATATATAAATTACCCCATTATTTGATTCTTTTAGATTCCTTTCTAGGCATTTGTGGTCCATGTGGCCAAACATTCCACATTAGTAATAATTCCCTAATGTCATATGACATTCATTAGGTTAATTTTTTCCACACATACCACAAGATGGAATATTAATTTTCTTACTTCTAATTTTTTTTATGAATGTTTCAACATCATGTAGCATCCTAATTGATTGCTATTTTCAACATCAAGAGGCATATAAGAGTCAAAAACCTAAATTTCAACCTTTTCAACAAAAGGAACAAATTTCTCATAGATTTTAACTTTCTCACATGACCAACGATCTTTGTATACATGGTTTAAATCTTTACTAAACAATATAAATATTGACATTAGTATCCTGAATAAAATCCAATGCATACCTATATAATCATTTTATTTTTTCCACATATAATGCTATGAAATCATTATCCTTTTTCCTTAGATACAATCTTATTTATCCATATAGAGTCAAAGAACCATTGTGAAATATTTACCAATGAAAATATACTTGAATGTTTCCAATTACATGGTATCAAGATCATTTTCTCTTTGGAATTCTTAACTAAATACGAGACAATTTAAGATTTTTTTGAATAACCATTTGAGAGAAACTGAGTACCCTAAAATATTACATGCAAGGCCATGTATCAAACCTCAATGGAAATTACTAATCCATTCCAAAAAAAAAGTAATTAAAATATTTGAATTAATCACACTATATAATCTCCAAGTAATTGAGGTTACCTGCATGTCTGGTTTTTCATTGATGCAACCCTCATAGGGTTAGTCCAACATGTCCCAGGTATGAATATAGTCCTCCAAACTATTTTCCCCATGTTGATTCCATGAGCTAATATCTATCCTTGATTACATAACCAATCAACATGCTCATCATAAATATACACATGAATTGACCTCACATACATTCTCTCAACATCATCATTTGAAATTTTTATATCAAAATATTCCTTTGAAATCTATTTATTAGAATGTAATAGAATAATCATGTGATAATCAACCATATTTATTTACTTATATACCACATAAACCTCAGGATACAACAGTAGTTCAAGTTATTATAACCTGGTCGTATTAGGCTCCTCGACCCTGTCCAATGAAACCACCACCTCATCACTAGATGGTAATGTTGGCATCCCTAGAATATATTTACACAATATATTTTGGTCTAGCCTTACCTCATCCTCTTTAGAGGAAGACTTCTATAACTGCATATCTTTATAACGTTTTCCATCTAATTGATAATTCATCGATTTTTAAGGTACGAATAATCCTTATGTGCCTTAGTATTTTTACCAACATTTACTAGAGAGTAACCAACATCAATGATCTCTTGCTTCCCTTTCGATAGACTATTTTGAAGTAATGTTGGGTGATGCTCAAAATCCCCATATTTTAAATGAAAATGGTGACCCACAACTAGAAGTTTCCCATTTTTTATGACTGTTTCACCAGGGGTCGACCCATATTAATTGAATTTTGTTATTTGACCATTGTACACCCCCTAGTTCCTCTGTGTATGAAACTTTATCATATACATTGAAATTCTTGTTCTATAAATTAACAAACTTATTACCTGTTGGAGGAATGTTTACATTGGACTAACAAGATCCATGTCCCTGGATGGATGATGATATAGGAATCTGGCCACCTAAATCAACCCCCAAATCCCCCTTCACAACTACTAAAGTTGAAATGTTCTTTCCACCATCAACATAATCAAAAATAGGCCATTCATGTGTGGTAAAATACATAGTATACACATATGATATCACAATATCATTACGCATTTCCCAAAATTCAGAAACATATGTTATAGAATCCATTCCTTGCCCAACTATAGCAGGCCTTCAAGCCTATTACATATGACCCATATGACCATAGGAGGGGTATAAATCAATCCCAAAATCATATCAAACCCACTATTTGAACCAAGATTTATTATTGATCTCAATCTACACAAAGTATATTAATGGTTTGGAAAAATTAATTCCCAAATTGATATATAATAAATTTTTTTGTAAAAGGGATTGTGATTGACTTTGAAAATATAAGAACCTTCTAACTAGGTTTCCAAGCATCGAGAGAACATAGGGGTTTTGAAACAAAAGCGGGAGGATTGGAATTCATATCAATTTTAGTGTTATAGGAGGATCCCATATCACATGGTAGTTGAATAAATAATGAAAGAGAAAGAACTCGTCACCATTGAAGGATATTTTTTTTTGGTCTAGTTAGTGATATGGTCTTGCACATTCTCAAAACTGATAAGAAGATGTCATAGGTCCAGTAGCCTAACAACAAACCTTGTGTTTCAAACCCCATAAATCAACGAAAATGTTGTAGAATTCATCGACTAATGGTTGATTATGACTAAAACGATCCACATGTAAGTTCCTATATATGCCTAATTCCTCAATGAACTCCTGAAAAAATAATGATAGCTTATGGAAGAATGAGAAAAAAGAGGGGACATTGGGGTAGAGTTCACTGGGAGGGAAGGGAAGAAGCCTTCCCATATTTGTAAGTGGATAGAATGGAAGTGGAAGATACGAGCCTAAGTGACCCCTACCACTATCAAGAGGGGGAGTTATTACATAAAGGATTTGGATTCCAAAACATGGAAGACCTATGAAATGGTGGTGTGATCAGGTTATTATTCTTACCTAAATACTGCCATCAACCATCTTCACCTTATAAAAAATAACTATAAAGGTTAAATTTTTATGTTATGAACATATCATGACATTGAATATCTTTTCCAAATAATTGATCCATCCTTTATCTATCACATTCGTAGATGATCCACTAAATAACATGGTTTGTTTCTTTATGAAGTGATTTATAATATGCATGTTATTTCATGGTTGATTAGGTTCATATCTGGCATGGATACCACCACCATTTATTTTCTAATTCAACTGATCCATAACAATAACAAACTATTTTTTTCAATTCCGTCCATCTCAAGGTAGTGATTTGGAAGGATATATTCCTCTTAGTTAGTTACCACTTCAAATTCCATATTTCCTATATGGGAAACCATTATAAACAGACATAATTTATTCTATGTAACATGGTAAACATTAAATTATATATAATTTTAACATGATCGTAAGGTAAAATCATTCAAGGAAACACTATTAATATTAATTTAATCTGTAAGGATATCTAAATTGGCCATTGATACCAACCATAATTAAATAGACTTAAACATTACATAATCTTGATTTTATGTCAAGAATTTTACTTTATTTAAAAGTAAGGATATTTTTAGGTCTATATTTTTTTAGAATTAGGCCAAAAACCATACCCAAAAATCCCAAAAATTATAATGTGAACACTATTCATTAGTATTCATTTGTCCAATAAAATAAATCATTTAAAATTTTAAATGATCATTTTTTAAAAAAACTCATCACTTATTTCAAAATGTCCTATTTTTTTCCATTACCTATCCTTAAACATTATTGAAAAATTTTAAAAAATTTTGATAAACAAATAAAATCATCAATTAATAAAAAATAAGGGATAATTTTATTTCAGTAAGAACATGAAAACCTATGAAAATTCATTTTTTTGAAAAAATAACATAATTTCCATAAAGGGAAATATCATTTCATTAAAATGATCATTTATTTTAGCTTTTGAAAATAAATTATTTCAATGAAAACTCATTAAAAAGCATGGAAAAGTTATGTAGGTACCTTCGGATGTCATATCATATAACCCTTCCAGAACCCTTACAAATTTGAATAATAATTAGGCTAACGTCCGATATTATTATTTAGAGAATATATCATCAACAATTGAATTTGAGAGATATTTAAGTGAAACCATCATTTAAACTATAACGACATCACCTAGAGCTATTTTGGTGCACCCATATTATATAATGTACAATAAACACAACATGAAATAAAATACTTCATCATTTGAAAAACTATTTTAAACTCATATGAAAATAACTTTCAGATTTTAAAATACCATTTCCCTTCAAAACCCCATTTTTAATAAAAAATACACAATTTTATTGAAAACCTTTTTCCAATAACCAAATAACCAAAAAATCAGAAATATGGTTTTATATTTAATAAAACATGAATTCTAGTAATGTATGATAGAAATTGAATAACAGTCACAATGGTAAGAGAATTCATTTTCATCTTTCCATTTAGAACATATAAGAAAGATTATGGTTGAAAACATGTAAAGAAAAGAAAAGGATACATAAAATTTAATTTATAAATATTTAATTTCCATATAGAAACATTTAAAATTTCTTTTTATAAACATGGATATGGAAGAGGAATATACTTTGAAAAAAAATCTAAAAAAGGGGATTTTTTCCAATAAAAGACACTTATAACTTAGGAAACACTTGAATCATAACCCCAATAAAATAGTTACCCTAAAAATAGTAATTATCCTGATAATAGATAAATTATAAATACAAAAATTCAATTTTGATTTATATTCACCTTATAAAAGATAAAAGGTGAATAACATCCTGAATTTCCTCAAAAAAAGAAATTGATATGAAGTACCTTACCTTTAGTCTGACTTGTCACGTGTATCTCTATATTTTTGAATAATGAACTTTTGTTAATTATTTTTATACTTGTGAACTTTTTTCATGCTAATTATTACTTTTATTTCTCCTATTAACATGTAATTTAGAATTACATAATCAATTAAGTTGAAGTTGGTTGTTTTGACCATATTCAGTTTATGTGTCAAAAAATACATTGATAGATTGATTATGGTTAAAGGGGACATTATTTAAACATAAATAGACTAATAATCATGAATTAGTATTCATATTAATATTTAAATTATTCTTTTAATACTATTAATGTAATATAGTTATGAAGAATGAACCAACATTACAATCATGGAGATGGTAGGACGTGCGTAATCATGAGTAACGTTTCCATTTTCCAATGATAACTATGGAAAGTGGTAGGTAATAATTTATCTTTATAGAGTGATAATTATATCATAAAAACCATATTATTTAATTATATAAACTTATATATATAATTTATTTAATGTATAATGAATCATATCAATTTGAGGTGGTGGTAGTCCACATGTCCACGAACGATGTTATCGATTTTTCAGTGTGTGAAATGGTAGGAATACAATTATATATTATAATTAATGAAATATAATTATGTAATGAATAATATAATTATTTAAATTATATAATATATTTTCCATATATTTTCCATTATTACCATACTTGTAACATGTTGGTGAAAAACAATTCACATTGCTTCATGAGGCGGTAGCCCACCGTACACTGATCAACGTAATCATATACCCAATGGTATGGATTTTAAAAGGTTGTATATGATATATTGATTAAAAAGGTATAATTATTTTATAAATATAATAAATATCATATATAAACTTTATTTCTATATCTTTTCTCAACCATGAGAGGTGTCAATGGAAAAATGAACTACCTCATTTCGTGAGGCACTAGTTCAATATAGACATGAATGATGACTTTATAACCCATTTAATGGATGTGTACGTGGGGTTTTGTTGTAAACATAACATAAAAACATATCAATATATTTAGGATACATTTTAAATTATAAAATCTTGTAACTACAAGAATTTATTGGTGTTAGGATATAAATTAAGAAAAATGCATGTTGATGAACGTTGCCTCTTCTTCGTGTAACTCCTTTTGGTTTTCACCCATGGACTTACTTTAATGGATTTATGCTCAATGTAAGGATTATAGGATGAGGGGAGGGAAGTGAATATGTGGTTTTGGTAGTAACATTCCTAGAAAAAGGGCCTGACAGGGGTGTAGTGATGAAGAGGCACAGAGTCCTTTTATAAGGGAGGTAAGTGGTAGACTTGCAAATTTTTTAAATAGGGAATTCCACCTAAATGTTTTCCCATTAATGTTTCTAAAATAATGAACCTTAATAGATAATATAAGATATATGATATAAATATTGATTTAAAAAGCATTTTTGATAGATTTTATGTCATCTGGACCCTTAATTTTATAGAAGAGCCCCGTGGTAATTCTTAAAATTACTTTAGTCATTGTGATTAATTTTAATTAATTTCATTAATAACATTTGTAAAAAAATTTTGTTATTATTATACGATATAAAGTATAATAATAAAAAATATATAATAAATTTTTATAAATTCCATTCACATAAGTGAAAATATTAATTCTAATAATAATCCCGCAGTTTCTGTGAGATAACGATTTTTTAAGTAGTGTATTTATTTTAAAAATGATTATTGTATACTAACTATAAGAATAATAATAATCATTGTATGAAAATAGATTAATATTTACTGATATGTATTATATAATTTTAATTTAAAAAATACACCATCAGGTATTTTTTTAATTAATTAAAAAGGTGAAACATTATGCATTCTAAAATAGTTATTAGAAAAACCCATCATTAAACCCAAAAGAAAAACTTATATTAAAAACCAATATAAAATTGATTCAAAAGTAATTAAGTGGATAAAATATGTCGTAAATAATACTGAGGTTACTTGTATACATATTAAATCATATTGATACTCTTAAATTACTTATTTTATTAAAAAGATCTGTATTTCTATAAAAATTCATATTGATCAATTTTCAATGAAAAACCAATATATTATGAAAAATTGAAAAATTTCACCGAAAGTAAATTTTGAAATTATGATTTCAAAAATGATACTAATTTCTTATGAAAACAAATTATCAAATATATAAATTACATTTTATGTAAAATTTATATAATACAAGTGTTTAATTAAATTAATTTATTTTTTGATTTGAAATGATTATTATTTTTATAAATAATATTAATATCTAATTCATATTAATAAGTTTGAAAATTATTTATTCGATCAATACCTTGGTTCAATTTTTTTGGTTTTATAGATTTTTCCCAACTTGTACTTTGGTTTCATTCCTTGTTTCATTATATTCATGATTGGTTTTATTTATCTTCATTTCACCACACCATGTGATGGTCAGCATGGGTGTATTGTTTGGTTGACCTGGGTTGGTCTGTTATAAGAGACATGAATAAACATATATACATTTACACACACGTACACATACAATCACATATAGAAATAGATACACACACACAAATGAACACATATTAAAACACACATACTTAAACATAAAAATGCATACATACACATACATAGACATACACATACATGAATACATTCATTCACACATACAAACACATACACATGCATGCATACATCTATAGACAGACACACATGAACACACATCCAAAAACATAAACATGCATATACATGCATACACATACATACAAATTAACGTTCATATACAAATAAAAATACACTTACACATAGATACACATAGATAGAATATGAATTTTCAGATGTGGGTGGTGATGGTTTAAAAAATAATATGTTCCACATTACACCAACTGAAGGCAGAGTAGACCATTTTTAGAGAATAAGTAATTAGAATGGAAAGAGTTATATCGTTAATGTAGATGGTTTTATTATGTCATTCAATGAAGACAAGAATATAGAAACATTACTTCGGGTTATAGAACACTGTGATTAATAAGTAAATTAGTAAGTAAAAATAGGACATCAACTCAGTTGAAATTTAACTATGATCTCCTCCATTGGTTATATTGATTCTAACGTTGATTTTTATGATTTTCTTCATCATCTGGCCTCTATAGTCCTATTTTTTCTCAGAAAGGAATATTGAAGGTTCTATCGTATTTCAAGAAAACACAAAGGTGAAGGATTCATGTGAAATATCTAAAATTTTATAAAGGAAATATTACAATAATATCATCTAATGGTTTTAAAAATAAAGAGATCTCTTCCGAAAAGTTGTCAACATAAAATGGATCATCCAAGGACAAGGTTTGTTGGGATGAGGGATTTTTTATAAAATTTGAAAAACCCACTACATAAAATCTATATTGGAAAAGTGATGATATATCCTAGTAATTTGGTTTGGTTCCTCATTTAGATCTGGTTTCATTTGGGGGTAATATCAAGGAGACATAAGGCATATGTTTGTTTTATTTATCTAGTTTTTCCTGAACCAAGGTTTTCCTCTACCAAAAATATTTATTTTAAATCATTTTAATTTCAAAAAAATAAATAACAACACATACATAAATAAATAAATTCATATATATAAATGAACATATATACACACACAACCAAACAGAAACACACATACACATACATAGATACACATATAGATTCCCACAAACACACAACCCCCCCCCCCACACCCACACACAGGCACACACGCACACAGACACAAGCATACACACACATACATGCTCATAAACATACACAGACATAGATGTACACATAAATCTAGATACATACTCATAAAAAACACACATAAAGACATATACATATATACACATGCATACATGTAGATGTACATTTATACACAAACCTAAACATACATAAAAATGAAAATATACATACATACACACTGACATACACATAATAATACAAATGTAGTGATAAATTCACATACACATAAACATATAGATACATATATAGAAACATAATCATACACATACCATTACATATACTAACTTACCTACCTAAAAACACACACACACACATATATATACAACCACATACAAACATACGAACACACATACACATATACATAAATACTCACATACTCATATTCATATAGGGACACACACACACACATGCATGCACATACATACACATAATAGACATAAATATACATACAAACACACACACACACACACATACATACATCCTTACAAACACAGACATGCATATACATAAGAATACATACACATAAAAACATATATATAAACAAGAATATACATACATATATACACATACACAGACACACACAAACACACACACAAAGATACACCTACATAGAAGTATATACAAAAATATATAGATACATATACATAAATATACATATTCACATACACATATATAAACATAACATGAATGATAATTTTCTAAAAAAAGGTTATAGTGAGTCAACGTTATTTGATGCTCCTCCCCCACAGTGAAGATATAGTTCATCGTTTTTATCGAATGGGAAATCGAAAGGATAAGATTGACCCCGATGACACTTTTAGATTAATAGTGTTCTATTTAAATAATATGAGGCCATTAAATATTTAGGTGGGGTTGTAGTGAACCATGATTAATAGTTCCATTAGAAAAGAGAAACATGGAATGATATTATATAAAAAATATAAAATCTCTCTCATTAACTCCAATCATTCTAATCAATCATCAAATTATTATTCTCCTCATCTGATTTCTATTGTCCTATTAGTGTCTGAGATGAATGTTCAATGTCGTGTCATTCGTCAAGAGATAATATAAGGTAAGGGTTCATTTTATATCTCTAAAAGGTTTTCTATGAAATATTATAACATCCACGTTTTGTGGATTTATATGAATTCTGGTATACTCACAAATTATACCATTGTAATTTTTTTTAAATAGAACATGGTTTTGTGGTGGTGAATATTTATTATAAATTCAAAAGTCCCAATTTCTTAAAATTCAGTTTTTAAATTTAAATATCTTCTATAGGAATTACATTTTGATTCTCATTGAGATAAAATTTCCATCAAGGGTAATAAAAATGGTACATAAGGTCGTTTTTCTATTCCATTAGATCTTTTTTATTATACCACTGTTTTAATACACCAAAATTGAAGCATTTAATACATTGTTATAATAAAAAAACATACACAATACATACTAATAAATATAAATTCAGAAATATACATACATAAAAATATATTGAAAACAAAACACATGCACACAAACACATGAATTGTAACACCCAATGTCACTCTAAAATTTATTTATATTAATTATTTTATTACGTTCTAGGATAATTTAAAATTTTATTTGTTTTTGACAACATTTTTTGTTTTTCTGTTTGTTTTGCTTCTATGAATAGTTTGACCTACACAATTTTGGAAGAATTATTCTACTGTAATGAAATATATACTTTATGAGTTTATTTTATCTTCACATGGTTAGTTATTCAAGGGTATTTCATGGTTGATCCAAAACTATGTGAAGAACATTGGAAACCATGTGGGTGCATGGATTTATTGAGGTGATGGATCACAACTTCTGTATAACTAGTATTAAATGTGTAACAAGTATAAGTGAGTGATATAAAATTTAACATTGATATTATGTATGTTTTGTGAATACTTAGTAATCCATATAGATAAAATAGGGTGAAGGTGTTCTGTTTCTATTGTGTAGCCTGCTGAGATGGCACACAGTTTTCTAAATTGTGTTTCCAAACCATGTGAGATACCGAAAATCACATAAATTTGAGTCTCCAAAAATTACCAACTATATTTATTGGGGTGTTACCACTCCTCCATCCATATTCTCAATTCAATTCCCTCTAGAACATTGGAGGTATCCCCAACCTCCCTAAATCCTAATTTATAGAATTCCCATCATCAATTTCAAGTGGATTTGAGAAGGTAATGCCATTATATTCATTATATACCTTATACTTGTGGGTCAGATTCCTATAATATTAAATTTCTCACAATTTAGTGAAACCTAGGTTCTTAATATGAAAAATTTATGGTTTATGTTGGATTATTTATGGTTGGTATTTTTATGGATATTTCATAGGATTCATTGAGGTTTTTTGGAGTGTTCCCCGTAATATGAAATGAATTTTGACATAGAATATATTGAAAGGAGGTAAGTCTGTATGTTCATTTTTTTAAAATTACATTACATTTAATTTTTTTCTTTATTATTATATTATTTAAATAATTATTTCAATATGTTAATTAGAATGTATTCTATAATTGTTTAAATGAGTCTCTTAATTTGAATAACCTTTTTCTTCGATTTTCAAGTCATACATGGAACACTAAGCACTATGATAATGGTGAATTTTTAAAGTGAACGGAAATGATAAAAAAAATTTCACCACTTTTGGTTCAGGAATTATATTGTAATGTGGTGTTTGAGATTTTGGGTATTTTAAATGAAAAAAGTGAAATTGGTTCTTAAAAATACTTTAAATGTTTTTGACGAATTGTTTAGGAAATATTTTTTAAATTGATTTAAACAATTTGATTTTAAAAATTTGATTGAAATGGGATTTGTAAAAAACTATAAATAAGTTGGAATCTTGATTCATTTCCGATGTAGATATGTTGTACACATTTGAATGGTTTTCCCAAATAATTTGTGTGTTTGTGAGAGATACCCTCTTGAGTCGCTTGTTAAATTGTGGCCTCTAAAGGGGATAATAAAATTTATTATGGTTTATATTATGGCCTATAGGTATTATTTAATGTTATTTGAATGATATGTGAATGAGGCTATTTATTATGGGGGTATAGGAGGCGATATGTGATTTACTCCTTTTGATACATTGATTCATGTGATTTCTCACGTATACATGGTTGACATGCATGATGATTCATGTAATTTTAGTGATGGATTATATATAGATACTTTCTACTACTAATTTTATATACTATATCCACTATGGTATATAATGGCCACAAGGGAGTTTAATCAGTGATTATAGTTAAGGGAAAGGTTTTTGTCACATATGTAAGAATGCATCTACAGGACTGCAGATGATTCTGAACTGAGTTTGTTTAAGGTGTCCTTATGATATAATTAGGAATTTACAATTACTAAATGATAAATCCCCCATATGGAATATACCCTTTTCATGTTATCTTATATCATTGGCACACATGAAACCATTTCATTCCGCTTTATTTCACTCTTCCCTTTTTCTGCATTTTTTCATGGTATTATATAATCTAGTTATTGTATTTTAATTATTTTTATGGAAATTTTGTAATGTTTTTGAAAAGGGTTTGGCTTATAAAGTGATATAAAAAATGGGGTTTAAAATGATATTTTAATAAAAAGGGGAAGAGGCTTGAAAATGGTTTCAATGTGATTATTTTCATTTAGGAAAGGGAATGAATATTTTATAAAAACATTTGAATGTGTTATTGAATTATGTATATTTATAACTAAAAAACTATTTTTATATTGTATTTAAAAATAGATTAAAATAAAATGAAATTTTTAGAGAAATTTCATGAACTCTATAGTGATTTTCTATTGGGATCAATTTCATCACACACTACATAAACAATTCGATGTATGAAGCTATTGTGGATTATTTTCAGGTAACATAGCCTTGGTATCCTGGTTCATGGTTTTGTGTTTTATAGTATGATTAGATTGATATATTGAGAGTGAAAATGTTTCACATGGATATCATGACATTGTCTTGGTTTGGGTTCTCATTTAGTTTCATTTTTTGATGTATATTTATGGGGATATGGTCTATATTATGCTTATTTTATTTATACATTTCATCTATTGATGAATGCTATAAAAATTGTCTTTATTGTTTGGATTATGGAATATCTCCTTCTATTTTGTGATTACTCATATTTTATGGTTTATTTTGATTCATTTATTATTATCAAGGCTGAAATAATTTCCAACAGTTATGATATGAGGACCTATAACTAGTTTGAAGATTAGGTAAACAATGAGCATGCCTCAGGTTTTTCATGGGATTTGATGAGTTATTTTTTGATGGATATCACTGTTTTGTTCATAAAAATGATTTATTAAAGAACACTGACATTTTATTTAATTTATTAATAGGTAGTATAGAGATTGGGATCATATTTGGGACTCAAGAGGTAGGTGTTGGGGAGAGTGTAATGAATAGTTTATTTCAATGAACCTTGAGGATCCATGGGTGTTCAGGACTTGATTCATAATTTTGAGTTTTATTTTGGAATAATTTGATGGATTTGTATATTTTTTATGATCTTTTGATCCTTAATGGTTTTATTTTTGATTTTTGGTGTCACCTTGTTGTTTGGTGGCTAAAGTGGTAAGAGAAAAAGGGTTTTTTTGATTATCCCACAATATCTAGAAAATAATGAAATGTATTTATAGATGGTTAAAGAAACATTACTGTTCTTATTTAATGTATGGGGCATGGTTTACAACCACCTTCCACAAAACCATGAACAATAAATTTTTTCACTAGTATTTCCCCCCCATTGTCTTCCATGATGACTCTAATAGTGTTCACCATTGGTTCTATATTTACTATGGGTGTTTGAAGAGTAATATTGATATTGAGTGTGGTTTTGATTAAATTTTGTCCATGGTTTCTTGGTTTTCTCCTTTAGTAATTTTCTATTATGATTATTTTAAATGATTTTATGTGATGTTTAGTTTCTTGAGACATGTTTTATAATGGATATAAAAAATAAATATAGTTTTAGTTGTAAAATATTGGTTTTTATTTTAGAATTTTGATTTAATATTCAGTTTTATTTTATTTGAAATGGGGTTAATAGAGTTTTTTTTAATAAAAATGGTTTTTTGTTTACAAATTGGAATTAGGGAAATATTTTTTTAAAATAGAAATTTAAAAATTTGTAGTTGAATATTTTTTCCTAGGTAATCGATTTAAAAAATAAAAAATGGAAATTATATCATAATTAAAGTGGATTTAATACATGTGTGTTTTTTTGATTTAAAATTAAATTTTGGGACATAATTGTAATGATAATTTTTTTGTATCATGGTTTGGAAAAGAGTTTACAATGGTTGTTGAAAAATAAAACATAATCTATGTAAAATGTTATTCTTAATGATTTAAATAAATTATTTTTACATGAAAGTGAATTTTTTTTAAAATGATGTTTTATTAAAAATATTTAACTGAGATGAAGAGTTTTTAAGGATTTTTTGTTTTGAGGAATAATGATTTTAGATATCTATACATTTTGTAATGTGGTTATTCGAGTAAGTGGGTGATTTTGATTTTCACCTTTATATTGGGATAGTTTGATTTGATTGTGAATCTAAAATATTTGGGGTTCATTTTTCATGATAGTTTCTCCATGCCTCCTATAATGTTATTAGAGAAATATTGGGATTTTTACTTATTTATAGGTGTAATTGTCAAAGTTAGTGGCTCATCCAAGAATCTATGTGGATTGGTGGACATGAGATCATTTTGGTTCAAGAATTTTTTGGGTTAAAATACTTGTTCTGATTTGGTAGTGTATTTTCTAGTGGAGTAGATGTTTGTTTATAAAACATAAAGGGTTTACTCTTAGTTAGTTCAATTTGGTTTATAACCTTGTTGATATTTCTTTTAGGTTTTATATTTGGAGTTTGGGTGTTTTTCATAGGTGATAGTTTTTTAGTAATGTTCTTTTTAGTTTCTACAAAGGATTTATCAGTCTTACAATAGTAAATAGTGATGGATGTTGGATATTTTCACAGGACTTCTACCTTTTTTATATGGTTTTTGTTTTTTTTGGGAAAGAATTATTGTTTTTGGTTTCCTCTCCTTATTGTTTTATGTGTTTTCATATGATATTTATGTTTTGAGGTCAGTTTCTTGATGGGTTGGAAAAGGGTGTCCTTTGGTTTGATTCTTAGGTTGGGACCAATGATACAATCATGTAGTTGAGTACGAATTAGTGAAATATTTATTCGGTTCACCAAGGTATAGTGTTACATTATTGAAGACAAAATTTACTTGTTTAGTACAACAACCCTTGGTCTAGAACTTATGTTGTTCCATGTTATGGTTTTTTTAGGACTTGTTCTTAAGGGGTTTTGTGGTCGAGGTGCATTTTTCATTTTTTAATGTATTCTAGATATTTTGTTTTCTTTCAGATGTTCTTTTTTATGGCTATAGATCTGATTATTTGGGTTTTGGTAGTGGATTTTTGGAATTGGGTGATCCTTGAAGAAGAATTATTGAATATGATGTTTCATTTTGGTGGTATGTTCTACTCTATTTACACCATTTATAGGATTTACATATTGTGGGAAGACATTTTCTTAGTCTATGGTCATCTTAATATTTTGTCTTGTATTTTTATTTTGGATGTGTTTGAAAATTTTCAAGAAGATTATGGATATGATCTGTTATATTAGAAGAATTATGGTGTTTGATGGTTTTTTATCTTATGTTATCTCTTGGAGATTCACTGCCCAACTCATCTCATTCCACATGGTGTGCTTTTGTCTTGTTTTCAGTTAGATTCACCCTTCATATGTACTTTTTTTTGGAATATTGTATCATAGTGATAATAATGTAATAACTAGTGTCATTAACCAAGCTGGGTCGACCCCGAACCAATCACCTAGGATAGCTCGAGAAAAGGCCCGAGGGATATTTTGGATCCTTTTGTGCAGACAACTAATGTCCTGGCATCAATAAGGAACCGACTGAATGATTTCTACCAATATAAATAAATAGAACAATGGAAAAAATGGATAATCCTAATAAATAAATAAAATAACAACATTTAAAAACATTATACAACAATTTAAAATACCATAAACTATATAATAAATCCAAAAATTGAACTTAACAACAACAAAATATTTATGTAACCCTAAGGGTCAATCTAAAATCCCAATTTAGAATTGCCCATGATGATTTAATCAATGTTGGATCATACACCAAAAACAAAAGGCAAGAATGAACTATAGGTGTGAATATTATAACTCAGTAGGTGTGCCCAAATAATCTATTTTTAATGCACTTCTTTTAAATAAAATATACATCAACTTCAAGTTTGAAATATAATATACAATTTTTTTCACACACACATTATCATTAAATGAAAACAAGGTCCATTTCAATTTTTCATTTGAAACCAAATCTCTTCTCATAGGGAACCATTTCCACATTAGAGAAGAACAATAATTTTTTAACATAAAAATAGAGGAATGGAATTTAAAACATATTTAGAAAATTTTTCTATAAAACATTGAAAACCAATAAATTAGTTTTAAGATTGTGGTGTACCAATCAAAAAAGAAACAATAATTATCACATAATAGGGAAATGGGAAAAGAGTACATTTGAGTAACCAACAAGGAAGAATCTCAACCATCCACTCTAAAGAAATAAGTTATTGAATACATGGGATAACCTAGGAGCTCCGTACATAATCTTGAACATTATTTACATCTGAGTCATCCAAATAGAATACCTCTGTTGATAACATGAGTCCACCTATATGATCAATCACACCCTACATGGTCTACCGAAGGGAATTATCCTATAATAATAAAACAAAACATATCCCTTATTATGGGAAACTAGAAAGTGTATAATCATATGACTGTGAAACAACTGTTGACTAAAAATATTATAGATATGCCAGGTTCCCAGGCCATAAAAAGAGGGGGTGATCCAATTTTTCCTACCATGAATCCAATCACACACACATAAATAAATATATATATATATATATATATATATCATAAGTAGTTCATCGAACATGTAACCCCCGATTCACCCCCAAAAACTTTATCTTTCCTTTATACTATCCAGTCATAAGGCATCCTCTTAGTATACCAAGGAATAATAAATATCCAAGGAGTGTTTTGGATATCATCCACTATAATAAAAAACAAAACTAGGACTCAAGAACCCTTTGATAAATAATTCATTTCCAAGAACTAAATAGACCTTTACAAAAAGGATAAAAACCAACATTCTCCTTTTCACAAACATTTATAGAATTCCATTTAAACACTAAAACTACCATTTTAGACCAAATCCACTTTAATAAAAATTCAAAACTGGAAGAATACCATTATCACATGTCAAACCATTTTCAAGGAAGTAAAAAAACACCAATTTCATGTCTAAACCATTTGGAAATACATTTAAAAATCCAAACCACTATTTTATATGTCACAAAAACATTTTAAAATCCAAACCACGCTTCAAAGATCTCAAATCTCATTAAAACTCCTACCATGAATTTTATTAAACACTTGGTGGGCAACAAATAATAGAAAAATGGAATATACATAAAATAAATTATTAAATCCACCACATTTAATATCAAAAAATTATTCCAAACATCACACATCACTATTTAACATATAAGAAAGGTGATAAAACTAATAAAACAATGATTATTAAATTTAATGGGAAAGTAAAAGGGTATAACATCCTGCAATAACATGCTCTTGAACAATTCCATCTGAAATGGCTCCCCAATAGTTTAAAGAAGCAAGAAAATACAAAAGTAACCCTAATAAGTAAAAAAACACAATTTGACACCACCCTAGGTATCCAAATCATCCAAACGTAGTCACTATGGTTAGAGAAGAAAGGGTAATATTAATAAAACTAATGTTTATAGAGATAGGATTGATAACCTTTCAGTATTGGTGTATAATCACCAAGAAACCACCTTAAACCCATCTTGGAGTGGCATAGAAGAGCAAAAAACACTATGGGAAGGGTCTTGGTCATAAGATTATAATGGGATAGGCCAAGGGAAGAAAACCAACTTAAAAATAAAGATAAAATCTCAATAATAACCTTTACTAAGTGGGTTGCACAGTTATATCTCATTTTTTAATAAACCATGCGAAAACTGTGCAATTCCTTAATGACTAGTGTTGCATGGGATGCACACTTAGGCTGCATGGTAAGTATTATTAGGAGCCATAATTGTGATAGTTGTGAATACATTGGATGCATTTTTAATCTAACCATGCTTCCTAACCATGAATCCTAGATAAAGGCCCCCAAAAATTACCCCTTTCACAGAAAAAATCATTTAACTAAAGGAGATAACTGATTCACCAAACAAAACCCATATAGATGTGACACTTGGGGTAACACAAACCCCCCAAAATTTCATTTAATCACCAAATATTACACACGAACCATGAATAAGGACAAATACTACCCAAAAATTCTATAACCCAAAATTTAAATCAAGAACACCAGAATCACAAAATCAAAACCAAGGAAAATAAAGTAAATCAAACGAAAAGACGAAACATAATGACCAAGGTATGATACCCAGTGTCACTATATCATTTATTTATATAAATTATTTTATTTCATTTAGTGTATATTTGTATTTTAATATGTTTTTAGATTAATTTTTTGTTATTCTGGATTTTTTCCTTCAGTGCATGATTTTCCCCATGATGTTTAATGGAAAACGTGTAATGAAACATATAAAGCATCATTCTAAATTTATATTAAAAATAAAAAACTTTACCTATAAAGTATATCATGGTTGAGAATAAACCATATGAGGCCTAGTGTAAACTGTGTTGGTCCCCATTTTCAAAGAGTTGATGGCACACAAAATTTTCACAATAAATTATAATAGAGTGTTATAAAATTTAATAAAGCTATTCTGAATGGTTAGTCAATTATTATTAATATGTTTGGATAAAATATATGAAGGTGTTTTATATCTCTAGTGAATGATTCTTTTTTTCCAATGGTATTCCAAACTTGGTGTCCTAACCATGAGGGTTTCCCATTATTACTTGAATAAGAATTTTATAAAATCCCCTAATTGATTTAAAGGGGTGTTTCCACAGTTCATTTCATATTATCATTTCAATAGCCTTCGGAACATAGAAGGGAGTATTTCTGTTCCCCCTTCATGATTTTTATCTCCCTCTCTCATCTATTTCAAATCTATTTCTAATGGTAAATGCCTCCTCTTCCTTATTTCCTTCTTCTTTCTCCCCTCCTCTTCCTCATCTCTCCAACTTCTCCTTCTTCCAAAAAACCTTGGGAATACCCTTATCAAATTTATGTTCTATGATGAATTAACCCTGTGTGTTTTGTTTTTTTATCCATTTTATAGGATTCATGATGTATTTGTTGAGTTTTTACACTATATATGAAGACTATAAACAAGATTGTCATTGAATAAATTTATGTGTTATTTTTTTAAATGGCATGTCATTTGAGGGTTGAGATTTCTAAATGATTTTATTGATTAAATTTTTGTCTGTATGATAGTTTAGAAGGATTCCTTAATGATTTTAATTTTATTTCTAATTAGTAAAATGATTTTACATGGAATTTCATGTGGATCATGAAATTCCATGATTTATAAAAATATTGAATGTGTATTTCTTATAAAAAGTGATGTTTAAAAATTCATTGACACTATTTGGGTCATGAATTAAATTGGAAAGTATTGTTCAATATTTTATGTATTTTTAATGAAAAATATAATTTTGTTATAAAATGGATTTTCAATGACTTCAAATAATTTCTTTGGATGGTACTGGAAATTAATTTCAACTATTTGATTTTAAATAATTATTTGAAATCTAATTTCAATAAAACTACAAATGAATGGTAATCCCAATTCTCTTCCATTATATTATCTTTTGGAACTTTTTAATGAATTTTTTAAATAGTGCATAGGTTTTTATGTCCCACTTGAGCCCCTTGTTAATAAATGTCCCCCCGATGGGGATATTTACTATTATTGTGTTATGGATTGTGGCATGAGGGGAATACATTATCGTGAATTGAATGATATGTTATCGAGGATGTTTCATATAAAGGTATATGAGGTGATTTTATATTTATTGATTTTGTTTCATTTATTCTTATGATTTCTCACCACCCATTGATTTACATGCATGAGTATCCCAGTAATATTAATGAGGGATGGGAGATGGTTACAATATAGTCCCAGTTAGATCATATTGATCCACTATGGTATGAAAATGTCACATCGGAGTTCAACCGGTGAGGCTAGTTGAGGGTAAGTGATTGGTTATATACATATGAATGAATCGATATGCATACAAATGGTTCTAAACAGAGTACATCTATGTCTAACTCACAAGATATTTAGGAATAGACCATGTTTACTTGGTGATTCTCCTTTTGTGACTTCCCCTTTTTGCATTCCCTTGTTTAATTTACACACATGACACCATGTACCTCCCATTCCCACACTCTTCATTTTTTTACATCGTTTCATGGAATTATATTAATTTGTTCACTTATTGGTATTGTTTTGATTATTTTTTTAATGTTTCCAAAAAGGGAGTGTTTATAAAGTAACATAAAAAGTTGTTTTGATTTTTTTTTATAAAAAGGGATCGAGGTCCAAAAATTCATTTCTATGTTATTGTTTTAATTTAACAAAAAAAATTAGATTTTATAAAATCATATGAATGTTTTAAGGTATTTTTTTTATATGTATGTCAAAAACCAATTTTTAATTTAATTTCCAAACTAGTGTAAATTGAAATGTTATTTGTAAGGAAATTGCCTGATCTCTATGGTGATTACATATAGGGTTTGGTTTCACTCACACCCTACATTCACCATTTCGTATACGAAGTTTTTATTGTGTATTTTTAGGTTCCTTGGACTTGGTTTTCCAGTTCATGTGTTCATATTGTCTAGGATGGTTAGCTTGGGACATGGAGAGTGAAAAAGGGTTACATGGAGATCATGATAATGTCTTGTTTTGGGTTTTATTTTTATTTAATGCTTGGATGCATATGTATTGTACTATTTTTTATATATTTTTGAGTTTATTTATTCATTTATTTAGGTGATGTATGAGATACTGCTTCACTTGGTTGTTTTGATAATTGAATATCTTCTTATTTATGCTTCTTACTCCAATTAAATGGTTTATTTTGATTCATTTATTATTATCATGGTAGAAATCATTCCTAGTGGTTTTATTTTTAGATCCCAACACTAGTTTCTAGTCTAGGTTGATTCGGAACATGACTCATGTATGTCACGAGTTTGTACGTGTATTCGATGAGTGGATTTACTTGGATGGTTCATGGAAAACATACCCATATACACACTTACACAAACACACACATGCACATACATACATAAACTTGAACACAGTCACACTTTATCACATACACACACACACACATATATACATATATACATACAAACATCCATAAATACAAACATACATACAAATATATATTTTATATACCAAAATATAATGACCAACCATTTTTCCAGCACCTTAAACATTCCAGGCCATATTAAACAAGATTGATATCCCAACACCAACACTTATATATATATATTAATATAAATGTACTTAAATAACTATAAGTTCATTTATACATTTTAATAATTATTTTAAAAAATAATATATATAATATTTACATAAATATTTTTAATGCATTTAAATAAATTATTTAATATAATAATATATTAATATAAATTCTATAACTTTTTTTCATATAACTAATGAAAATATGGCTCATAATAAAAATTTATTTAATTATGAAAAATATATTAAAATATATATTTATATGTAAATATTTATTAATATATTTATTTATTTATTTTATATAAATAATGAGACATATATATAGGTAAACACCGGCACATAAATATAAATATATATGTATATTTTAAAAATATAATTTTTGTGTAAATACATAAATTTTGATATAAACTACGTCTAAGGTATTTATATATTTATTTAGATAGTTCATTAAACTATATATATATTTTAATTATTATTATATATATAATTATAAATAAGTGTAAAAGAATAAAAAAGTATAAATGATCAAATATATATACAAATTGTATATAAATATGTATATATTAATAGACCATATTTATAAATATATAAATATGTATATATAAAATATATTATGTAAGGTGTTATTTATCAGTGTTATTTAGCAATGCTAAAGGACTCATTTTGATGATTGTTAAATATATATATAATAAATTTTATTTATTTATTTTTTTAATATTTTATAATTGAATCTTTTTTACCATTTTAAATATATATTCATTTAACGTAATTTATTAATTTTAGTATTAATATATTTATTGTAATTTTTACATTTTTAATATTTATTCATATTTTAATATTTATTTATAGATTTATATTTTGTATTAATTAATAAATTTAGTATATTATCAATATTTATATACATAATAATTTTTATTACTTTATTTATTCAATTATAAATTATTTAAAATTAATTTGTAAATTATTATATATATTTTCTATTTAAATTTAATTTTTAATATTTATTCAATTTAAATATTTTTGGTAATTTTTATATAATTTATATAGTTTAATTATTTATTTTAATTTTTTTTCAATTTTAAAAATTTTAAATACTTATTTATTTAATTATCACTAAATTTTGAACTAATAAAGAACACCAATTATCAGTATTATGAAATCATTGGTAAATGGTTACCATTATTTGAACTAATAAAGAAAGTAATAAAGGATGAACTTTTACCTATACATTTTTAGCACTAATAATAGTTTCCTTAATCAGTAATTTTTTAGCACTGATAAAAATGATCCCTTAATCAATTTTCTCTAGAATTGATAAATAACAATTCTTTATTTCACACATAACTTAATAGTATTTCTTTATGAAACTGTCATGTTTGTGTTTCCTCACGTTCTTTATTTTCATAGTTTCATTTTTATTTCCTGGTCCCATATTAATCTAATATAAAGTAATATGTTGATATGTGGCTATTCAAAAAATAACCACAAAAAATGTAACATCTAGTAAATTTGTAACTATTTTATTCCTCTTTGTTTCAAAAAAATATGATGCAATTATCGTTGGGAAACATAATTCAAGTACCAAAAACGGTGCTCGATGAACCTATTCAAGGGGGCTCTATGCATCAATGTTTTTTAGCACTTCTATAACCAATCATGATGTTCTTCCAAACTCACCATGATGTTATGGACATCTAGTTTCTAATTGGTTATGTAAAATATTGTAAATGGACCCCTTGTTTGTTTCATCCTTGGCTATTATATGTGTAGAATATATTTCATTATCTTTCATAGGTGAAGCCCAAACATAGGAGGGATTTTGAAAGTATAAGTATGGATTTGTAGTAGTTTTCTGAAGCATTTAAATCTTCCATAATGTCTAATTAATGTAGGCATTCAGATGGATTCCACAATCATTCCATGACACAAAGAGATTATTTTATATAGGGAAAGTCCTTATGAGATTCGTGTGAGCGAAATAGTGGTATGAGGATATTTTCTAAACTATTTTTAATCAGTAATAAAAGATAATTTTAATTACCATTCACTTTTTAGTGATTAGAGAATCATAAGGAAGTAGTTTTTAAGACACTGGATTCGAAACAATCATCAAAGAAGGTTTTGTAGTGGTTAGAAAATTGAAGTTTCTCAGATTCATTTATTTAACGTATAGTCTTTAATATTTCATTGATATTAGTAATGTCATGAAAATGATACGAAAAAAAGCTAGCAATAGATTAATATACGTGGTCACAATTTGGGACCACTTAAGGTTCTACAGTTCCCCCATTTAAGAGAAAAATATATTGCTCCAATTTTATAATACATTTCTATTGACCTATTTAGTAACTTCTCTATTATTAATTATTATTTTCATTATAGAATTTAATTGACACTTCATCATTGATCATTATCAACCATTTAATGGTGGGATCATTTATAGGAAGAATGATCATGTTGACTTAGATAAACCAGTCTATTTAGATGTATTGAAGATAATACCTCCTAACTGAGAAAATTTATTTGACCCCATGAAGAAAAAGGTGTTTAATCATATCACGACTCACATATTTAATACATGATTATTCCATAATTTCTATGAAAAAAATAAAAATCAATAAAAAAAAATTATGTGTCTATTTTTATTGTAAAATTGGTTTTTTAAAACATAGATACATATATAAATTTAAAAATTATTTTACTAATCCTACACAGCCCTCCTAATGTCTTTAATAATCATCTTAATAAATTAAATCATCTTGGTAAAAATGTCAATGATATGGTAAGCTAAAATCCAAGTAAGGGGTTAGACATTAGAAAGGAAACGAGACAGGAATAATTTCAATAAACAGGTTAGAAGAATAAAAATCATCTTATCATAACCATAATATCATTATAATAATCATATGGAAATAATTTTAATATGACATGAAATTTGTCGCATGTAACACCTTGACCCCCGACGCTCAGAGCTACTGCCTTACTTTACTGCGTGGACGTGATTACAAAGAATAAAATCCTAAAGTAATGATCAGCTTATCAGTTTTAGAATATAGATTACATAAATTATTGAAATATTACATTGTTAATAAAAAAACATAATTCATAAAAAAATAAAATTCTCAGTGTTCTTGAAACTCATTCGAATAATTCATCTTCATACCTTGTAGAAAAGAAATAAATAATGCTGAGCTCAGATGCTCAACAAGGGTAAGAATACAATAGAATTAATCATTAATCAGTAAATAATAATCTATATAGAATACTTAAAAACTAATGACACATGCCTTGTGACCAATAAACTAAGAATAAAATGCATCCACATATTTTTTTCATAGTGTAAATCCTCTGTATAAGAATTACTAAAATGAAGGAAATTCATAATTATCGTAATACATGTATTTGGAACGAGAAACAATATATTTTGAATATTTATCCTCAATATATTTTATTTCTATGGGTATAAACCTTTATGAATCTTCTTGGAATCAAAATCGAAGGGTTTGTCGCCAACTAATTTCATCTCATGAGACTATTGATGCGTTAGGGGGCCTCCATTAACCTGTCCACAACCTGTATAGCTATAATTAACCGGTCAACAACCTATAGTGATTTAATTAACTATTCCCAAAAACATGTCTTGAATTTCAAAATCATTTCTCATATATTTAGTAATGGATTTTAATTTCAAAACAATGTTCCAGATCAAATATCTATATTGAGTAAGGGAATCATATTTATCAATATTTCTATAGTAAATCAAAAAACATCCAACATAAATAAAAAATGTAAAAAATGTATATGGATTAAAAATAATAATATAAATTATATAATAATATGTGTATCACAAATAACTATATTTTATAGAAAAATTAATTACAAGAAAGTGATTATTTTGGGAGAATGTTAACAATCACAAAAGAATGTTATATTGTAAGATAACTTTTTCTAGTTGGAAATTTCCACGTTAAAACACTAGAATGAGATAATTAAAATAAAAAACATATATAAAATAAATAGAAAAGAATTAATGTTATAATATATAAAAATGGGTAGTATATACACCACACAAAAATATGTAATTGGAGAATATGCCATTTGTCACATCGATGTAAAAAGTGAAATTGAAATCCCTTACATTACACATTGTTTCTGTTACATGCTCTTTAACATATTGTATAATGGGTTTAATAATTTAATTAACATAATAAATAACCATATTTAAATTAATTACTATATATATTACTTTAATAACACATTATAACAAATTTATTAATAATATTTCATCATTTTCATCATTTTGGGTGTTAATTGCCATGTTTTCGAGTATGTTTTGACTTCAAATTTTTTTTGTTTCAATTAAATATATAAGTATTTAATATATTTTTTTAAAAAAATTATATAAAAATTATATATATTTAGAATATATTTATTTAGAGTAGTCCGTAAAAGTTAGTGGTAGGAGATGAAATGCACTGTTCTTGGAAATGATAGGTCGTGCGAATGCATGAACGCTGCATCTATTTAATTATTGTATTTAAAATTTATATTATCAGAAAAATATAATATTTATGTCATATATTTCATATATTTATATTAAAATCATTCTGGACACATTCGATTTGTAGAGTGAATGAATAACATCTCTTTGAGGAGGCAGCAGTCCACAAATCTACAAATAAAGTTATCATATAACCACAAATTTGAAAGTATAAAGGTATGTTCTATATAAACTTTAAATAATAATAAATACAGAATATATACCATATATATCATATATAAACTATAAATACATCATTATTGACAACCATTAATGATGGAAAATGACGAACACATGATATCAGTTCGTGAGGCGGTAGTCTGCCGTACACACCAACGATGAATGTGTATCCAATTTTATAGAAGGGTGTAAAAGCTTTAGTAATAAAATTATTATAAAAACATATAAGTGTATTTAGGATATGTAAATTAATATATAATCAATATATAAATGAATAAATGATGTGGTGGAGAAAAAATAAAACAAACAATTTCTTTAAAAAATTACCTCTTTTTCAGGTAACTCTATTTGGCTTATACCGAAAGGATTTCATGGTTTTATTTTTTCCAAAATTTAGACATATTTTATCAGGGTATGTATATTGGGAGAATATGTATTCATGTTTTTGATGATACAAAGTCTTTAATAGGTGTGAATAAGTGAGGGGATGAGCCCCTTTTATTGTGTATGAAGAGAGGAATTCTTGTGAAAATAAAAAGGTATACTAAATTGAGAGGTCTAAATTATATAATCTTCCTAAAATAATAGTCAAAATTATAAAAAGAAATATTATATGGTATATATATGACCATTAAATCAATTTTTGACATGTTTTGTGGTGATTTTGGCCTTTATGTTTAAGGTTCATAACCTTTTAGGTAGATTTTTTTATCTTAATCATTGTAAATAATTTTGATTTAATTCACTAATATTTTTCATCAAAAAATAATTTTACCTTATTATAGATTATAAATTATTAATTTAATCCATTTTTTCAAATTTCAATTCCAAATTTGTACAAATTAATTTGAAATTTATCCTGTAGACTGGACAAAAATGTGGGTTTAGATACTGAATATGATTAAAAGATTGAAATGTTTCTATATGCTAATTCGATGTGAAATTTTTACTAATTACCCAAATAAGATAGAGGGATGTATAATTGATCTATATATAATTTTAAACCAACTAATAAATTAATTTATCCATTTAAAAAAAATTAGCCGAAAAATCAGTTTTCAATTAAAATTCAATATTTTTCACTCTTCATCATTAAATAAAACTTCACAAAAAAATAACCCTAGACTACTTTTTAATTTCGCGATATATGTAGTGAATTTTATTTTGACAAAAAAAATATATGGAATTTAAATAATTTAGTTTTAAAATATGTGTGTCAATAACTGATGCCATCATTATCTTTAAAAAAATATGATTTTTACTCATAAAATATGATTTTATCTTATCTTATGTGTATCAATACAATTTGATTAATGTAAAGAATATTTAATTTGAATACATAATATATAAATTTAATTAATATAATTAATTAATAGTAATTAATTTAATTTATTAAGACAATTTTATTGGGATCATTACATAGTTTTTATTTAAAAATTTCCTATTCAATTGATTTTCATATTTATTTAAAATTACTTGGTAATAAATGATTTATAATATATATTCTTATACGTTATTTAATCCAATTCATAAAAACAAATTAAATGGTTGTGTTATGTCTTATTATATTAAATAATAATATATAATTATATATTTTTATTCATAAAAACCACAGTATTGCATGTTACATAAGTCTTCGATGTAAGTCATTATTGCATGTAACACTGGGTAACCAAAATTTTATGTGTAGATAAATATAAAATTTAGGTTTCATGTAACATAATATTATCTTGGTGTGGTGAATAACGAAATATTTCTTAAAATTATATTTATTTTAAAAGGATAATATTAATTGTAAAGTATTGAGGTATTAAATTATCTCTACATTAAATAAATTACATCCTCACAATTAAAATTTTATCTTGTTAATAAAGGGATTTATATTTGAAAATAATATTTTTGAAAACCCCACATTGTAATTAGGTTTAACAACACATATTCTTAATAATATAGAAATGAAAATAAGATGGTCACTATGAAACTCTACTTTTTAAATTGGAGAACGTAAGTGAAAACCAAGACATGGAAGTGAAATAGAACTATCAAGTTCAATTAGAGGGTGATAGAAAAATTTTATCAGAATAAATTATGTATTTTAGTGATTATTAATTACACAAAACCTAAAACCACATAGGTCTAAAAAAGGTTATTTATGTCCAAAAATGGATGATAAGATGACAATATTTTTGTTTAAATAGGATTTTTTCTAGAGTTGAAGAATTATTTTTCTCTCTAAGAATATAATTAAATATACTTACTTGATAAAATTTTATAAGAACAATCTTATCCTTTGATAATTACATTAACTATTTTTAATTTTAGTCATAGAATAGGTTGGATCATTTGGTGACATAATACAATAATTTATGGATCCTCATCCAAAGATAAACTTGAACCATTTCATATGTGGTTAAATATTACAACATATTATGATCTAATACTTTAGAAGTAAGGTAATTGAATTTACAAAATTATCTTTTCAAACAAGATGAAGTAGACCATAACAATCAAATACTAGACATGTGAATACCTTCATCATGATTTATATTAAAATTTTGTAATAACATGAGTTACCATAATCATTTTTGAAAAAATGTATTCTTCTTTATTACTTATGTAATGAATGGATTATTAGGTATATTACTTAAATATAGAAATGTTTTAAGCTACTTAAATGGTGGAATAAACTACTTTTTCAACAAACCATTTATCAATTATATGATTGGCCTTACTATCACATTTAATTTATCCAAATAAATCATATATTTTTTCCAACATGATAATATTAGTATTAGGAATATATTAAGGGTCATATTTACATCAACCATATATTTTCAAAGAAGTTATTATTGTTACCAAATCATTTTTCTTGGAAATTTTTAATTTTTAAAAAATTCTCTTAATTACATAATGAAATATTATAGCAGAACAATCCTTACATAGTAAATAATTCTTATTACCAGTACATTACATATAAAATATTCATATTATATAATTATTGATTCTATAAAGAGGCATATTTATCATTCATTTTCATTTGTGGAAGTAGTAGAATAATGACCTTGATCTGTTAGTCACTTTTAGGATATATTAATATAATTATTGGGACATAAAGTTTTGCAATGTCATATCTTCTTTTAGTATAAGAATTTAATATTGGTCACCTTTTTCTTTATCTCAAAATCAAAATAATTTTGCAATTTGTCTCTAAACAATAAGTAGACTATCATTCATTTTAATAAAGTACAAGGGTGTTTCAGTCCACAATTATCAGAAGTGGGAAAATAATTTTTTCTCTTCATTAATTTTCCAAATTGTTTTCCCAACTATAATAATATTCTTGTGTGTCCCTATGAATCCATAATACATAGAGAATTATTTTCTTCTATCATTAGCACATTAGTTTTTATCCTCATTTGATTAGAATGTTTGGGAGGACTTTTCCCTTGGAAATAATGGCTCTATACCCTAAAATATATTATACTTCTTACTATTTAGATCATGTTCATTGGTGAGGATCACATTAAATCTTCTATGTTACATCTATAAATAAATACATACACAAAATTATATCATATAATTATGAAACATATTGTATTGTACCAAACCATGTAAAATACATAACGTAAATTGAAAAATTTATACATAACTAATATCATAATCATAAACATGGGTTCTTTGGGATGTTCTTACTTACTTATCCTAAATTTATATTATAGGGTTGTGTTTTATAATTTATGTTTTTATAAATCTAGTTCCCAATATTTCTACTAAACCTTCCATTGATACCCATGGTAATTCCTCAACACCTAAATCCCAAATATGGTGCGTTACTTTTTTACATTAGCATGATTACAAGCAATCAAATACTAAAGGATATATTAGATTATATGTTTAGGAATCCAGATTTTGAACATGATACCCATTTCACATTGAAATTTAAAAAACCTAATTGATAATGAAATAAAATTATAAACATCCTTGAAACTCATTTCAAAAAGTCATCTTCATACCCAGTTGAAGGAAAAAAATTTGGGTTGAGATCAGATGCTTGGTAAGGGTAAGTGTACATCATAATTACTAATGAATCAATAAATAATAACAAATATGTTAATGTAAATTATGGAACCCAGATTCCATTTTATCGATATACTACTATTAAAATGTATCTATTTATTTTTTTCAAAGTGAAATTCCTCTAGATAATAATAAATAAAATGATGGGAATGCTTAAATTATCATCCTTCATGTATCTGGAACATGAAAAAGTATAAAATAAATATAAATACTAAAGAGTATTTAATTTTTCGGATATAAACCCATTTGATTCTTCTTGTAATCAAACTCAAAGGGTTTTTTCCAACTGATTTTGTCCCATGAGAATTCTAATTCATCGTAGGGATTGCATTAACCAATCACAACCCATAGATCTTGTATTAACTGGTTTGCAACTAATATGGATTGAATTTATGAGTCCAAAACCCATGTATTATATTTCAAAATAAACCATCATATATCAAATAATAAATTAAAATTCATAAACTAAATACCTTATCAAATATCTTTATTGATTAAAAGAAAACTTATCATTCGATATTTAACAGTAAATCAAATAACATTCAATATAAAAAACATATGTAAAAATTTTATAAAGTTTAGAAAATAATAATATACAATATAAAATAATATTTATATCCCAAATAATTATAATTTAAAATGAATATTAAATTCAATAAAGTGTTTTTATTGAGATAATGTTAATAATCTTAAAAGAATGTGAGATTGTAAGAAAACATTTACCAGTTTGAATTTTTTTAAACCACCTTGGATGAGATAATTCAAAGTAAAACCTTTAATAAAATTAATATAAAATGATTAATGATATCATATATAAAAATGGGAAGTAGATACACCAAAAAAATATATAAGTGGTGAATATGACATTTATCTCAATGATGTAAAAAAGTGAGATGAAAATCCCTCACCATATAATATATTTCAGATGAATAATCATTAAAATCTTTTATAATACTTTTAATAATAATATTACCCTATAAAATATAAAAATTAATATTATTTATAGCGTATATAGTCCTTTTACAACATATTATAACACATTAATTAACAATCGTTCGTCATTTTCATCATTTCTGGTTTTAATTTCTTTAAAGTTGAAGTAAGTTCTGAGTAGTAATTTTATTATTATTACATAAATAATGATTTTATAAAATAAATAATTTAATACATGATTTAAATATTATATATATATTCATTATATATTTTTTAGTCCAGAAAAATTTGACATAAGAAATGAAATGCACAGTTCATGGAGACGGTAAGTTGTAAATGCGCATGAATGCTACATCCATTTAATTGTCTAATTAAAATAGTATGTTACATATATATTTATAACATAATTAAAGTATAATATGTATGTAATAACTTTGAAATATTTTTATTAGAATCATATTTAATACATTCTATATATAGTGTCACTGAATCACATTGGTCTGAGGAGACAATAGTCCATATGTCAACAAAGGAAGTCGTCGTATTCCCACAAAATGGAAATCGTAAATTTGTCTGTTATATTATAATATAAAAATCATATATAAATAATAAATATCATAAATATCATACATAAACCATATATAAATCATTATTCCCAAGCATAAAAGGTGTTATGTGGAAGAATTAATGACATTGGTTCGCGAGATTGTAGTCCACTGTACAAATGAACGATGATTGTGTATCACATTTGATGGATTTCTGTCAAATTGTAGTTAGTAACATTAAGAAAAAAACCATTAGTATATTTAGGATATATATTTTATTATATAATCAAGATATAGGAATAATTGAATTTGTGGATAATGAAATAAAATAAATGTGCCCATTGGGAAATGATACCTCTTCTTCAAGTAACTTCTTTTGGTTTATACCAAAAGTATTCCTTGGTTAACATTATTCATAACCTGATGATATAGGATGTGTGGAGGTATTTATTGAAATGATATGTGAAATTATTTTTTTATAAAAATCTATTTAGAGGTGTGAATATTTGTGGGGAGTGAGTGAATTTTTATAGTGGAGGAGGAGTGACGTTCTTCTAAATATAAAAGAGAAAGACTTTTTAGAAGTCTCTCTTAAATCATGTGCCTCCAATAAAGATTGAAATTTTATAAAATAGATTATATGGTTTATATATTTGCATAAAATAGTTATTGTACATGTTTTTAGGTCATTGTTTCAATTATGATCATGGTTTACTCCCTTATTAGATAAGTTTTCTCTTAATCACTATAAATAATTTTAATTTATTTCAAAAAAAATTGGTAAAGAACTAAATTTACCTTATTATAAATTATAAATTAATATTTTTTTGAAAAAAATATTCCATTTATGGAAATTATTATCACATATGTTTTATAAAATAATTTAAAATTAATCCTGTATATGAAAAGAAAAATCAGAGTTTCAAAGTAAAAATGTTCAAAATGATAAAATGTTTTTATTTATAATTTCAATATGGAATTTGTTAAAATTATCCAAATATAATTAATGTATTTATAATAGATCTTAATATTAAAAAAACAACTAAAAATATAGTTTAATTATATAAATTAACTGGATGAAAATTTAGTTTTTCATTAAAATTTACTATTTTTCACTATTCATCAAAAAATGAAACTTCTCAAAGAAATTAAAAATTTCTCATTAATATAAGTTAAAAAAATTTCAAAAAAGTATATTATTTTTACTTTTAAAATTTATAAAATTTCCATAATTTGTTCTTCAAATAGGTAAACCGTTAAAAGGTGGAAACATTGCATTAAGAAAAATATAATTTCTTTATTCATTAAATTGTATTTGTTATTATCTTATGCCTATCAAACCTATTAAATGAAAATAAAAACTATTTTATTGAAAATAATATATATATATATATATATATATATATCATTACTATAATTCAATATTAGCGAGGAATCTAATTCATTATAACAATGTTCCTTTAGGAACATAATGATAGTGTTTATAAAAACATTGCCTTCATATTCAATTAGTTTTTGTATTCATTTATAATTAAATGGTCATTAATTAATTATGTTGTAAATTATTATAAGTCAGTTAATCATATTCATAAATTCTAATTTAAAGGTAAGGTTATATCTAGTTATATTATATAATAATTTATTAAAAATATATTGTTGTTTGGAAAAACTCGGTTTGGTGTGTTACACATGCTATCAAAGAAATTCATTATTGTGTGTAATGGAACATAAAATCAGTCCTCCAAGTGGTTAAAGATGAACATTATGTTTTTACAACATTATCTTAAATTTTTGTTTCATGTAACTAAATATAGGAAAAAAATTAAATTATTTCTAAAATGAAAATATTGTAAAGTATTGGGGTGTTACATCGCCTGCGTAATAATTAAACATCATAACATTTTAGAAAAATTTATTTACATTATACACAAAAAATTAATATGAACAAAGATTACATCACATTTAATCATTATATAGGTACAGTGATTACTAAATTATTAAAAGGAATATTTTTTCTCCTATGGTATATTACATTAGCCAACTCATTGGAGGTATATATACTTATAGTCTCCCCGGTCCCACCATAATATCATCTTAATCATATATTTGAGATAGATTTGAAACATATAAAATTATAACATGAAACAAACCTATGAAAAAATAATGTGGTTCAAAATAATTTTATAATTTATATATAGATTAATAAACATGATGTTTTCTAAAAATATATGGGAAAAAACCCTTGGAATTTAAAGAGTGTAATCTTCAAATAAGAGATTATAGATCACGAAGACAACAAAATAAACATAAGAATTGTTAAGGACATACATTGTGAATAATGTAATTATCAATAATCATTGAGTAATGTCTTAACGATCCTATCAACTATTTAAAATAATTACTATCACATAAAAAATAAAAGTAAATCAAAATAATTTAGAAGATATTTTAGAATAATCATAATGATATGTGGAAGGAAAAAATACACACAAAAGAGAATGGTACAGGTGAGAGTCCCTTCACCATATGTACCATTTTGTTTCATTATTTATATTGTATGTATTTAAATATAAATAAAAAATTTTATAACCATAAATTATTTTATTATTTATTAATTAAAATCATTTGTGCTTTATTATTATTATTTTTAAGGGCCCAATTATTGATGATATGTTTATTTGAATTTTCTTTTTTTATTTCAATTTCATGGTTTAAAAGAATTATTATTTATGAATATCTCAAAGTATCCTCATAAGCATAAAAATACAAGAAATTATATATATATATATATATATAAGATAAATTTGTTAAAATAACTATAAAAAATGTTGGTGATAAAAATGGAATTGAAAGTATCATTATAGGTGATTTTCTACCCATTGACAATACTTTTTTAAAGACACAGAGGGAGATAAATTTGGTATACATATATTATAAATAATGTTTTTAATGTAGATATATATATTATTAAAAAATAAGTATTTAATTATTTGTTATTTGGTTTTAATAGCTTTAAGAAAATAAAATAATTAAATAGGAGAATTTAAAGTGGAAACAAATAAAATCATATTACTTTTTCATTACCAATTATTATTTTTTCTATGGGAATAAGGCCCTCAGATATTAATGGTTCATGATATTATATTGTTTCTAATGATAATATTGTTATTTTTAGATGGTAATATGGTTGATATTGGGATCTGAGGGTGATTTGGGAATTAATCTTTTAAGGGGGTGATATGGGGTATTAATACATGAGGATGAGGTGTATTTTGAGTAAATATAGTGAATAATTTTTTTTTACCAAAGTAAAAGTTTTAAAAGTGGTCTAATTTTTGAATAATATATTTTTAATAATTTATTATTAATATAGTTTTAAACACTCAAATTACATAATTTAATATTTTTATACCAAATAAAAGAAAAAATTGAATAAAAATATTTTGATTGTATACATTGTGTTTTAAAAAATTTGTAACAACTTATTTGGTTTATAAATTATTTTTATTGATTTTAATTGTCTAAATTTTCTGTATTTAACTATTTTATGTTTATAAATATTTTTTTTACAATTTTTAGATCAATATTATGTAATAAAACATTTTGTATTTGAAAAAAAAATTCTATACATCTTGAAATAGATATTTTTAGAAAAAATTTCTAAATAAATTACTCATTGGTAATTTTGAATCATTGATTATAAAAAATGAATTTATTTTATGAAATTAATTTTCAATCTTATTTAATTTTAATATTTAAAAATCTTAATATTAAACGAGGGTTTTATAAAAAAAATTAAAATATACTTTATTATACATATACATTTATAATTTTGTTGAGAATCCTAACTTGAATATTTATGTTATAAATTTATAATTTTAATAATCAATTAATGTATTCATATTAAATACTAGTTACAATAATTTACTATTATAGTAGTTATGTTAATAGTTTACCTTTGTAGTTACAATTCTAATGGTCATGTCAATATTTCAACATTCATATTACCTTAATATAACATAAAAATACCTCTTACTTAATTCAATAATCATTAAATTAAAATAACTTTAAGTTTCTATATATCCATTTAAAATTTAAAATTATTTTTATAATGTTTTTTTCCATTTAAAATTTTGTTTGCAAGAATGATTATTCACAATGACCAAGACCCGGTGGATTATAAAATACTACTAATGATGTTTAATTGTTTTTTATTATCCAATTGCAATTTTCTAATTTTTATAGGGGATATTTATTATCTTTACATAATATTATATATATAATGTATATATTAGTGAGGTTATTTTATTACATCATTCATGTTTTTAATATTATAACATATTCCCAAATATGAGATATATATATTTATAAAGAATATTTTGTATAGAAAAATATTTTTTGATACATTATTCCCCAGATTATAAATTGCATCATCCAAATTACATCTCACCTCCTCATTCAAGAATATTTAATCACACTTTTATTTCATTTCATCATTAGGTTCCCTTGATTCATATTTATACTTATGATTTTTCTAAATTACATTGATAAGGTGGTGTATCTTATTATATAGAAATTTTTTTCTATTGTCCAAAATCTTCACTAGTTTCTCCTCATAATAATGGTCATTATCATATAGTACCACCTATTAATTTATTATATGTGAGGGATTTATTGTTTACTTACTTATGAGGGATACATTGAACACATTGTAGCATCCCATGCCCATGTATTCCAAAGCTACTATTTTCTTTATTTAATTGGCATAAGATACATAGAATCATATCCTAATGGACCGTATAGTTTATTAGACTTGGTAAACAAGAAAAAAATTGAAATTCATGTTATATTTTAAAACATAAATAAAAATGTATTTTCTTTGAGAATTACATTATTCTCATCAGCATATTCCGATATATCAATCCAAAAATTCTTCATGGTATACAAGGGAATATAAAACATAACAAATAGGTGTTCTCAGATTCTTCATAGGTGTAATCATATAGTAGAAGTTATGAATAAATATCAAATAATCAATATAGAAAGGTAAATAGAACAAACATAATCTATTTAATCAATATCTTCAGAATAATATAGAAGGAATAAAATATTATCATATAATTTCATTTAAATATTCATGTGATCCTAAAACCTAATTATGGATATTCTATTTAATCAATTAATCACATAGATTATCAATAACTAAATTCATTATAATGGAATGCATAATGTTGTGCATCTAAAACATACCAAAAAGGATTGTGCCAAGAGATATATTATTATATAGGATTGTTCCATGAAATATAATACTATCGAGGCTTATGAAAGGCCATCTAACTCCATTGAGTCTTTTTCCAAGAAAATTATATAAATGATCAAGTCCTCACTAATACAATATCTAATTTGTCTCTTCAGACCTACATATTAATCATGGGGTTATTGTGGCCCCCAGCCATCAGTTACTAAGTCCAATGTCTTCTTCATATGGAAGGGTTCAATTATAATAAACATAAAATTTAATATTTAAACTAGTATATTAAATGTAAATACTTTCCCCAATCAATAAAAAAATCATATATCATCCGGAGTAAAATGAATGGTATTAATAATGTATATCCCAAATCAATATGATCATAAACCATCCAAAAAAATAAAATATGATGGTATTATTAGATTATATCCCTGTTAATGTATAATTTATATCATTGAATGTATTCTTATATGGAAAATGATTTTGAAATATCACTTGAAATATTTATTGAGAAAAATATCATTTCTTTGAAAATCACTATTTTTATTTTGAAACAAAAAACAAGAAAAATATTACCCCATTAAATTTCATTAATAATTTATTTTAAAAACGAATAATTTAAAAAATATTACAGAACAAATTTTTAACAAACCTTCTAAATTTTCAATTTAATCTTCAATGAAACGATAGTCATGATGGTGGGTAATTTGGTACATGATGTATAAGTGAAAAAGAATATTTATTTCACTTTGAATATGATAGAAAATTTTCTTATTCCAAAAACTACATAAATATTCCCTTAAAAGATGTATTTTTAAAGTCAATAATGGGTTAAAATTTCATTAAAAATAATTTTCATAATTCTAAAAAAAATTTAAAAAAAAATTTAGAAAACATGGTTTTGGAAGTAAATGATTTTAAACCAATGGGAAAAATGAAGTCGAATATTATTAATCATTTTAATGATCAATTTGTGGAAGAAATTGAACTATTAATTGAAAAATTAAATGAATAAAAAAAATTTAAAAAAAATTATGATTTTAAGATAGATATATCAAACAATTACCCCATGAGTGACTTAAGTAAGAACAATCCCAAAAAAATGATGAGGTTGTGAAATAACCCCTTACCACATTGGTAAAATTTGAATCATAATTCCCATGAAAGAATTAAATTTAAATGAAACTTTAAATACCATTAATATAAATTAATTAATTATATAAAATACAAAAAAAGGAATTATATTCATCTCACAGGACAAATAAGTTTTGAATATATTATATGCCTCACGAAAGTATAAGTGAGACGGGAAACCCATCAATTACAGTTATTTTGGGTTAAACATACTTCAACCATGAGTATAGTGGTTTTAAAAATTTTATATATGATTTAAGAAACATATTAATATTTATAATATCATATGTGATCCTTATATAACATCCTATAAACTGTATGTTAATAATTTATCAATATTCTCGTTGTTTCATGTGTTAATTGTCTTTTTTCCCCAGAGAATTTTTTAATAAAAGATCCAAATCTTCTATATATTATATAGTTACCTATTCAATAAAATAATAATCATAGAAGAATAATAATATTTATAAATCCATTATAATTTTAAAAAAATCGTCAAATATGGTTATCATAAAATGAAGATCATTACAATCCTGGAGATGGTAGGTTGTATAAACTCGTGGGCAACATTTACATTTTTCAATGATCATTATGGAATGTAGTTATGAAATATTCTACATTTACATAATTATAATAATATAATTTATACCATATTACTTATTTAAATATACTTATATATATATACATCATTCATTTTGTGTGGTGATGAAAGAGAGTCACGTTGTATTGTGGAGGTGGTAGTCCACATGTACAAAAACAATGTTATCCTATTAAGTGTATAATAGAAAATGATATTTTATATTTTCATAATGTTAAATATTTAATTAATATCATATTTATTTCATTTAAATTACATATATTCATTAAAATATTATTTATTACCATCTATGTAAAGGGTTGGTGAAAAACGATTTACATCGCTTTGTGAGGATGTAGTCTCCCATATAAACGAGGGATGTTATTATATCACATATGAAAGGGAAATTAAAAAGGAATATATGATATAATTTATCTTGAGTTATAATTATGTTATAAATTTTATTTATATTGTTTATATCTGTAATCATACCATTCCATGATAGGTGATATTGAAAAAAATGAATGACGTTGGTTACTTAGGCAGTACTCCTTCGAACAGAAGAAAAATTATTTTGTAAGACATTTAATAAAAGTGGGGATGGTTGTAGGTCATGAACATATTATGAAAACATCATAGTATATGTATAAGAATTTTATTATTATACCATCATGGTCTAATTATAATTTAATTAATTGAAGGAATAAATAAACAAAAAATGCTTGTTGAACAACCTTATCTCTTCTTTGTGTAGCCTCGTTATGTTTTAACCAAACCATTCCAATGTTCATTTAGGATAAAAATAATTATTTTATAATAACGTGAGTGAATTTGGGAATTAAATTTGGTAGTTAATGTCTTAAAGAAAAGGTTTTAATTTTTTAATAAAAGTGGATAGGGAGTGGCCTTTTATACATGAGGTGAGTCACATACTTGAATTTGTTGGAAATAAAAAGTTTTACCAACTTTTTGACCTTAAAAAATGTTAAAAAATGGATTTTTCTAGATAAATATACATTCTAATGTCTAAATATTTTGATAAAATATATTTTACACATGTTGTTTTGGTTAATTTTACTATTATCTCTTTATTTTAACACCTATGTAAATCTATTTTTACCTTAAAATGGATAATTTATTTTTTACTATTTCCATTATTTTTTTGGTAAAAAATTGATTTGATATTATTAGAAAATATGTATTATTATTATTAAAAATATTCAGTCCATTTTTATAATTTTTATTCACATATGTTACAAAATACGATTGAAAATTAATCCTATATACATGATGAGAAATCAGGTTTTCATTGAGAAAATGTTCTAAAATTTATAATGTTTTTACATCGAATCTAAATATGAAAATTATTAAAATAAACTAAATTTTGTTAATAGATATATAATTTAACAATGTTTATTTAAAACCACTTCAAATATAATTAAATAGTTTTTTAAAAAATGAAAATAAAAGGTAGTTTTCAATTAAAATTAAATATTTTCCAATATTTATTAAAAAATAAACCATTTCTTAGAAACCAAAAAAAAAATTCCGAACATAATTTTGAAATTATTACATAAAAACAAAAGTTTATTTGATAAAATCATTTTCATAAATGTGTTTGAAATGAATTTCAAATAATGTTTGAAATGTGCGACTAAACTGCCTTTTGGAAAAAAATAATGTTTTTAGAAAAAATTTAGTTTCTAAAATCATTATTATTTGATTTATAATCAATAGATCACCATACATTTAATTAATTATTTTATATAATTACTACCCACAAACATAATGACTTGTTTTGAATAATATACCATATTATGGTTTATCTTAACTCAGGGTTGCGTGTTCCGCAATATATAAGAGAGATAAACTTTATTTATAATGAAATATTTCATAAAGTACCATGTGTTTTCATTGAGGATTTTCTCGCTGCATCAAGTCATAGACACAATAATAAAAAACTCTTACATTGAAATATTTTGGTGCTATAATATCTCCACCATAGATAAATTATTTCCTCATAATTGATCTTAATAAACAAGGGTTTTACATTTGGAAATGAAGTTATTGAAAAACCCACATAGTAAAATGGTTAGAGAATCATTTTAGTAAGAGAGAGAAATATGTATAAATTTAATCTAGAATAATACATATCTTGGTTTCAATATAGGATAACAACAATGGTAAATGAAATCATAGACATGGAATAAAATCAAAAATATTTATAAAGATCGATAGAGGCCATTGATCACAAGATATTGATTGATAAATAGAGAGGTAATGAACTCAGAACCATAAATATGTGATTTTTTTAAACAGATGTATAATTTATCAGATATTAAGTAAATTGAGTAATATTTGTTTCAAGATCCTTTTCTAATAATTTAATAATTGTTTTTCCATATAATTCTATAAATATTTTCACTTAATTATTTTATTTCTATTTAATTTAAAAAAATTCATTATTTGGTTGTGTATCAATAAATTTCGAACCCATCTCTTAATCCATGAAATGAATATCAGAAAATAAATTTTCTTTGAATGAACCACTAAAATTCACTTTTAATGTGTCATAATATCCACAATAAATTGATAATTCATTACATCGATGTTTAATTATTTTTATGACTAAATGGGTAGGAAATTTAATCCAATATGAATGAATCTACATAGGGCGGAGTAATCCATTAATCAATGAAACCTCATACATATATATATTTAAACAATTTCATAAATGGTTAACTTGAGGGACATTCATAAATAAAATGATTCATAAATTGAGAAATTAGGTTACTGGATTTCCAAAATGAACTTATCATTAATCAGTTCATAATTAGTTAGTACTATCTCATTTAATTTATCCATATTAATTATCTATTTATCCAAAAAAAAACATTTATCTCAAAATTAGTTACATATTATGGTTTATTTTTCACATAATCATGTGTTTTCCATTATGTTTGACTTGAAATTGAATCATTTTTATTGGTCAATGGTACCATTAAACAGACGATTTCGAGTCCTTAATGAAAACATACATCCATACAGTCTTTATATGTTTCTAGAATTTCATTAATAATATAATTTTACAAAATACTTATTAGATCCAAATACAAAAGAACAGAAATAATTCAACATTGTCTATAGTAATAGCATAATCATTACCCTGACCTCTTAGCCCTTTTTTAGGTATTTTCACTTGATGATTTTATAATTCATTTATTTAGTGTTCCATATACTTCAAGTGTAATAATTGGACATTGGGAGATTATTTCAATCCCTTAAAATCAAAATTTGGTTGGTATTTTGATCCCCACTTGATGAAAAACCCCATTTTCTTTTATGTACAATGTTTTCACCATCTACATGTATCATATGCTGGAAAATACTTATTTCCATTCTACCCTTTATACATATTTATCTCTACTATATTCATCATCTACAAAATACCTTAAAATATATAATACATAGATAATTATATATCTATATTTATTGCACATGATATTTTTTCCTCTTATGATTATAATATTGGGTATACTAGTACACATTAGATGATTTCCATAATCCCATAAAATAAATGGTTAATAATTATTGTTGGATTACATATATAGTCTACAACATTAATTGATAAACATGTAAATTTTTATTCAAACATATAAACATCTTCCTCTTATTTATTTCATAGAATCATGAACTATAATTCCATAGATGTTTGATTCACATGAGGAAAGTTTTTTTCTAATAATTTTACATTGAAATCCATCCACTCCTTGCATGATATTTCCTCATCAACCATAGTGTTTTGAACCAATGACCACCATTTATTTAAATATACCAAGAGACGATAAATTTCCATAATAACTTTCTCTATATAACTACATCCTGAAGTGAGAAATAACTTCGATATAGAAATTATCCATTGATCAGATGAAAATGGATTTTTTTCCCAATTGAATGATGGGGTTTTATGATGCACTAAGCGGTCTAACATTACTAAATTTCATGGGGGATCAGAAGGAATCTTTATAAATAGAACATTATTTCTCATAATTGGAGCCAACTACCCCAATACTGTTATAATTAGATCATTTTGAGATATCGTTCAAGCTCCAACATCATTTTCTTACCCACGAGAGAAATTCCCTAAAGGATTATATGCATTGATATAGTTCCCATTATTCATGTTAGGTGAAATTAAAAAAAAACAGAATACAATATATTAGATCAAAAAATTACTAAAAATAATGTGTAATACAAAAACTAGGGAACTCATTTACATAAATTGAAATTTTAAGGCATATAAAATATCATAATCAAAAACACAGTTTTGTTGGGTATATATTTATTTTTAAATCCATCATAATGGTTTGTAATGAAAATGTGAATTATCTTATGCGTAACCTACAAAAGTTCAAACCATGGGAATAATAACTACATTTTTTTGTACAAGGTAAAGATCGGGTCAAGCTTGATGTGACACATTTTGACGCTATTACCCCTAAGCACATCAGTTCCAGAACTTCATCATTTTGTATTATCATGATAGGGTTGTTATTTCATGGAAAACCCATGTAATCTATTCTTTAACCATATAGTATGATTGTACTGTATTCATATCCTCAAAATATACTATAGGGTTAGGTTCCCTAATATATGTTTTCCTAAATATTTCTCTAATGGTTTCTAATAAAATTAATTTGATACTATCTTTTACTACACTGACCCCAGTAGACTATATTTGGTATATTCTTAATTAAAATGGAATAAGATTAAAATTATCGCAGACTGAAGGGACATATATAGTATAATTATTGTTAAAATAGATTTATACCTGAAATTCACATAATATTTTAGATCAAAAAATACAAAAAAAAATATTCTATTTAATAATTCAATTATTACCCTTAGAGTATCTCGAAATATCAATCAAAAAATACATTCTCCTATCCAAGAGAAAATAAATCATATTAAAGATGTGAGATTAAATTCTTAGTGTGGGTAGAAATGTAACCAATGTTATGAATAATGAAGGAACAATCAATTTGGTGAGGTAAATATCTATCAATAATTAAATTTAATCAATAACATGAGTTTAAAAATTAATGAATAAAATATGAATAAATAATGGTATGTAAATAATAACAAGATCTTTTTTCTTTACCTTGATTATTATAACTAATTGAATAATCTCATTGAACATTAATATCTGAATTCATAATGTTGGAATGCATAATGATGGACATCTAAAAATATTGTCGAGAATAGTTACAAGAAATTTAAAACCATCAAGACTTGTTCTGATACATCAATTTACATTGAGGCTTGTATCCAAGACATCTAATATAATTTATTATTGTTCCCAGAAAAATATAAAAATTGGTAAGGCCTTAGCCAAAACCACATCCAGTTTGTCTGATGAGACCTACCAATATATTAAGGGGCCATCATGGGCCCCACTCATCGCATATAAAGTCCAATGAATTTTTCATATTAAATGTGGGAACAATAATTCAAAAAAATTAATATTTTAACTATAATATTAAATTTAAATACATTCCTAAATTAATAAACATAATCATAAACCATTCAGAGTAAAATTTATGGTATCAAAATTATACATCCCTAGTGGAACAAATCGTAAACCACCTAGAGAAATAATAAGGATGGTATAATTAGATTATACACCAATTAAATAATTATTAACATTAAATAATTCCTTACTATATGGAAAATGGTTTGGAAATATCACCTAGAACATTTCTTTAGGAAAATAACCATTATTTAAAAATCACTTTTTTATTTTAAAACTTGAAAAATATTAAACTTTTATCAAAATAAATTTCATCGAAAATTGCTTTTAAAAATAAAAATTTATAGAATATTAGAGAAAAAATAAATTAAAAATAACATTTTAAACATTAAAAGTTTTCTTTAATGAAATTATTTTCGTGATGATGGGTAATTCTGTACTTTACATATGGGTTTAAATAAAGATAATTTTTTTACTGAAAAAATGTTAAGAGAGTGATTCACTCAAAAAATTAGAGGAAGATCCCTTAAAAACAATTTTTTGTAAAACATAAAACATGGGTAAATATTTGTCTAATAAATATTTTTGATAATTCCAAAAAAATTGAAAACTTTTTAAGAAAACATGGTTTTGGATGAAAATAGATTTTTGATCATATAGTGAAATGTAGTAAAATTTTAATAAAAATAATTTCATAATAATTTTATGTCTTAAAGAGTGGAAAATGGTACTATTACATAAACAATTTCATGAATAACCCAATAATAAGTAAATATAGTAATTTTAAGATATAAATATCAAATAATTACCATATGATAGACTTAATTAAATACAATCTTCAATAATGAGCGGATTGTGAAATAAACCCTTACCAATTTGGTAAATTTTGAAAAAAAATATTATTGAAAGAAATAAATTCAAATTAAACATTAAATAACATTTTGATAAATTAATTCATGGTATGACATAAAAAAATTGTACTATATACACCACAAAATGGAAATAAGTGGTGAATATGGCCTATGTCTAATCAAAGGAAAACTGAGATGAGAAACCATTAACTTTTGCTTCCTTTTGGATGAACATAATTTTACCTAACATATAATGGATTTAAACATGTAATTAACTTATTATTAAACTATATTAATATTTATAATATCTTATGTTATCCTTTTATAAGATCTTATCATCCATTCTTTAATAATATTTCATTTTCCTATTTGTTTTAGGTTTTAGTTGTCTGGTTTTATCATGCATATTTTGTTATGAGATATCATGTTCCTCTACATTGTATATAATTACATGCCCTCATAATTAATAATAATGAGATATTTATGATATTTAAACATCAATTATAATTTTTTTTAAAAATCATGAAATACGGTTATGAAAATGAAAATCGTTGTAGTCATTGAGATGGTAGGTCGTACGTATGTGTGAGAAACATTTACATATTTCAATAAAAATTATGGAAATAAGTTATATAATATTTTGTATAAAAATAATTATAATAAATTCATATATATCATATTATTTAATTAAATATTCCTATATATATCATCTATGCAGTATGGTGATTAAAGAGAGTCACGTCGCTTCATGAAGTCGGTATTCCACATGTACATGATTGATGTTATCCTTTTTCAATTTGGAAAAGAAAAAGATATATTTTAACACACTCGGATTTCATATTATGTTATCTCATTAATGTAATTCAATAGCTTTCACTACACATAACATGGAGTTCGAGAGCTCCATATCTAACCAAACTAGTCGTTCAAAAAGAGGTTATCAATAATAATAGCTGAAGTTTTAATCTTATGTACTCTTTATAATTTTAACATACATATTATGTGTTTCATAGGGATAATATAAGAAAAAATTCATTTTTTCAGCTAAAAGAAATATTAAAAAAAAGAAATTTTACCGGATTTTAATGGAGAACCTTTTTTATAACAAATATTTTACATTTTTATATATTCAATATAATGAAATTAAATTCTTATATATAATCAAGATATAAAAAAATTAGTTTGGATAAATTTGTGCTACCTTTCTGATAACTTTCATATTTTTATGAATAGTGAAAATACTAAGTTTTAATTGAAAACAACTTTTTTAATCGAAATATTTTATAGTGTTAAATTATGCATTTTAGTGGTTTTAAAGTATCTTTAGATTATATTTATATAATTTAATATAAATTAGGTCATCATATATGATTTCATAATTAAATAGGATATAAACCAGTGATAATCTTTTGATAGTTATTATTTCTTAAAAACACGGTTTTTGTTTTGACAACAGGAATTAATTTTAAATTAATTTATGCGACTTCTTTGAATTGAATTTGAAAAAATGGATACCATATTTGGAATCAGGAGGTCCAAATTTTGAAAATAGGATACTTTTATTTTTAGATATTATGTATATTTATTTTAGTAAATATTTTATTTACATTTGTTAAAAGGTAAATCTTGAAAATAAGGGTAAAAAATATTGTTATAATAATATTAAATAATCCTAACATGTGTCCAATTCCTATTGGTTTATACATTTCTGACAATTGGAATCTTTATGTCGATTTTGAGACCACTTGAAGCCACTTGAGAGTGATAATGACACTTTATATTAATTAATTTAAAGTAAAGACAAAAATGGTATAAACATATATCTTTTAGGGAGACAATTTTTACAAGGTGTTATATAAGTTATACTTTCGAATATAAATATTCAATAGAAATATAGTATAATTTCATAAAAAAGGATATTTTATTAATTATTTTATAACATTAAATAATAAAAATTATTTTATGAACCAATGGTGATGAAGTAATTATCTTATTAATGAAAAATTAAAATAAATGGTATTATAAATATGAAAATTAAATTAAATTCAATGTTTTTATGAAATACATGAATTATATAGCTTATTATTACATGTTAGGAGTGATTCAATGTATCCTGTTATATGTAATCAAGTTGTGATGATTTTCACAAAAACCAAATACTAAATTGTGTCAAAATTGACATAATTGTGTTTTTTAAAAAAATAGTATATTATACATTGATATACTATACATAAAAATATATGGTACGTAAAAAAGACATAGATAAGGTTATATATATTAATAATGAACCACTTGGGGTTCTCTTGGCTTATTATTGTATGTTTATTAACTATATAATATAAAAATACGAAGAGACATGGTAAATGTCAAACTTTTTAACTATGAGTTAAATAAAAAAGATAAGGTTAATATGAGGACCTACCCCTTTCTAAAACCTATTGGTTATTAATTTTTCAAACCATACCGACCTTATCCTTGAAATAAATCATTTTGGAGCCATTATAAACAAAAAATTAGTTTATTATAAAGTAACATTTCAAGTATTTCCTAAAGTGACCCCCACCTCTCTTATAAAAGGGAACTTCCCCTTCTCTTAATTTCACATCTCTAAAGCCATTTGGCACGAAACAAACCTTCCCAAACATCCTTCTAACATTCATGCCTTCATTCTGGAGGCATTTTGATGGTTATAAAGCCAACCTAAGGATCCATTTTGATCAAATAAAATGGAAGATCCCGAAGAAGTGGTAAATATTTAATCTACTCTTTCATGTTCTTTTCTTCTTAAACTTCATCTTTCATTTTTGCTTCAATTATAAAGTAATAACTACAGTATATTCTATATATTGTGATGTTATTATAAAAATTATAGAACAATATTAATTATTTTATCCATCATATTAATGAAAAAAGTCTCCATATGTGCGTACGTACGACTTATCGTATCCACGTCATGGTGTAGTTTGTTATTCAAACACATCATTATTTGGAAGGATATATGAATGAGTATAACTGATTTAAATAATAAATTCAACATTATAATGATTATTTATATATGATATACCATCCAATTACATACTATTTCACCATAAATGCTATTATATTGTCACTCATGTGTACATACGGATTATCGTCTCCTTGAATGCGACTAGATCCATTACCCATCGTAATCATTTAATAATAATTTTAATTTTTTGATTAAAAATAATTTTTCTGAACATAAATTCATTATTTATATTAATCAAATACATTATATACATAACATACATTGAAAATGTAACCCAACATATAAAGTAAAACAAAATACTTAATACCCGAAATGATTATACTAGTGAAATATTATAAACAAATCTGTATTTGATGATCATATATGATATCATATTTTTTATACGGTTCTTGTAAAATTTAATAACAAAATTTTAACTATTTTACATGAGGTTAATATACCATATACTAAGGAAAAGTACAAGGTAAGGGTTAATTTCACTATCGTGTTATTATCCGAGGTTGTTTTTACATAAGTATCAACTTGGAATATTTATTATCCATATCCATGTTATATAAAATAGTTTTTGAAAAGTTTATTTTTAAGGGACACTTTTTCTAGAACATCATTTTAAATGTTTTAAAATTTTATTATTCTAAACCATTATCATTAAATTCCATGTTTCTAAAATGGTTTTCAGGATTTCTTTATATGGACATGAATGTTTTAAAATGTTAATTCCATTCAAAATTTTGAACATGGTATGGGACACTTTGATACAAAACTATATTTTAAATTAATTCACTTAAAAATTATGTGACTTTTAAATGATTTCATGAAAAGGAGATATTTCTCTCAAATATTTTTACTGGTCATTTTCAACTATGTCAACATCATTTACAGCATATTATTCTTTATTGAGGTTGATTTATTATGTTACAGATCTTCGATATATTATTGTAGGTTTTTTGGTATGTTTGACTATGGATGTGTTATTTTTATTACATTAATGGTTTATAGATAAAGTATTGACATTTCGTATGATAGTTTTAAAATGAATGTTTATGTTACGTTTAATCCTTTTCATATGAGAAATAGATTGGACATAGTAAATGACAGGTGGACCCCACTATAGCTTCTCGATGCAACGATAGGTCTCATGAGTAAAACACGTTTCTTGGTATAAGGTCTTGAAAAAATCTTATTTATAGTCTTGGAACAAGGCCTTGACTATTTTTTTATGATGTTTAAAATTATGCATTCCATCATTATGAAATTGGCTATTTATATTTCATTTGATTTTTCGACAGGTAGAATATCCTTGCGAATAAGTAAATGGAATTAGTTGATTTATATTTACCATATTATGCTGAATATTAAGATTAAAAGGCTTATGTTTTAGTCTTATTAATTTACTTAAATGTTTATTATAATTTATGAATGTTTATGCTATATTGTTATCCCTACTGAGTAACTGAGCTCACCCCTTTCTTTATTATATTTTTTCCAGGATGTGAGGAGGTATAATATGACTGACCTGTAGGGATATTATAAGAGATATGAATGTGGTAAATGGAGACAATATTGTTTTTGTAATTCATTTTATATTTTAATGTAACGTTCATATATGCAATCTATTTTCCAAGATAGCTAAACAAATCAGTCCTTTAGGACTTAATTCCTTATAATCATGACAATGTATTAAAATAATTTGCCGACTCTGGGTAACTAGGATCGGGGTGTTACAATTGGTATGAGGGGAAGTATATTACAATCCTTGGAAACTAGATTTAGAAAAACTCTATTAGAGAACACGACCCTAAGATAAATATTGAGGATTTGTATAGACAAACTTCCTTAAATTTTGGTACTGTAGAGATTTTGTGAGATTTCCAAGCAATACATCACTGTCTGGATAGGAGCAGGTAGACGTGTCTCCGGCACCAATGTATCTCGGGGTAAATCCCGAAAACACCACTTTGAGCTAGACTTGAACGAGAACTACTTCACGACAATGAGCCTTGTTTCACTCTTGGTTACGAAACTCCTAAAGGATATGATTAGAATAATGAATATTTTCATTACAATCTATTATGAATGAATTAAGAAATAAGTACTTCCTCAAATAAAACATTTTATAATTATAAATTATATGTATAATATTTTCAATTTACTTTATGTATTTTAAATGTTTTTAATTATACATTGTGAATCATAAAATATCCTTGTGTATTTCATTGTTTAGAAATTCCACCTTGTAGGATCAATGTGAATTCCATGAATAAGCATGATCGAATGATTAAGAATGATCATATCATTCTTGGTATTAATCCAACATTTAAAAGAGAAATATTCTCCCAAATATTCTAATCATATTAAGAAATAATATCATGTTTTTATAAGATATGTAAGGAATTCTTGTATTTATATGGATTTGAAGGGTAGCAAGAGAAGAAAATGATGTAAAAGATAAATATTGATAAAGGGAAGATGGGGATAAAGGATTTTCCCATATGTGAAAACTGCGGAAAGAGTCACATTGGTAAATTCATTAAGGGAATGGTAGTTTGTTATAATTATGGACAAAAAGGACACCATGTACACCATTCCAAGGGTAAGAAAAAGATTTCAAATGTATAATTCTTCATCTTCAAGTAGTTGGTACACTACGCAAAACAATGTCCCAATCATCATAGTATACCCCAAATAAAGATATTGGATATTAATAATGTTATGATACTACCAAAGATGAAGGGGAATGATTATATTTTTTAGGTTATTATTAATGTATTGTGTCATTTGAGTATTGTATTAATGATGTACATGTTATAATAATTATATAGTATAAAATTATTATACTTTATAACTATTTAATTAAACACATGAGATTGTGTGGAACCAAGAAATGTGACTCAATAGTATGTTATATTTTTTGGAAAATATATGGTTGAGAGAAATATAAACCATAATATAGTTTTTATGATAATGTAGTTACTTTTGAATAATATTTTATTGATTTGGATAAATTATATTCTATATTCTTGACTACCATGAAACTAATTAATGATTTTCATGTTCCATCATTGTTGGAGTTTACAACATTTTTGGATAGAAGGACTATATCCAATATTATATAAGTAATAAGAGAGCATGAATGTAATCAATAAATTTTTATGGTAATTCATGTTGTTATAGTGTTTTAAAAGAATACATGATTAAGGTATTCACATGTTATTACATGGGGAAAATGATCATCATTGGGTTTACCTTCCTTACAAATTTCGGACTGTGATTTTGGACAGAAGTATTTGGGAAAGACTATATTTTGGAATCGATTAAGTTTGACATTGGATATTATTGTTAAGGTTAAATTATTTCTTGAGATTATTTCAGTATTGTCATAAAAATTCAACCTAGTGGTCGGGCGACAACCCATCACGTCCAACAAGGCCAGGCGAATTGAACACACAACCTAAGGGTGACAAGGGTGAATAACCTACCACTGGCCTACGTTATAGCATCCCGTCTTTTTATCACATATACGTTCATTACATTTTACAAAACCGAGGATCTTTAAAGTTTAGTGTCTTGGAAACCAGGAACATAAAACATGAAAAGAACAAAAACACTCTTCTTAAACACTTGAAAGGATTCTCCTTAAGTTCATCCTATGTTCATTACTGAATCTCATAACCTGGGACATAAATCAAAAGAAAGGGTGAGCAGAAATCCCAGTAAGGGAAACAAGAGAAACATTTTACATGTGAACTTGAGATACTTCAATAAGGACATGAAAAGAAATTTAAAGAATGAGAAAGAAAAAATGAGATACATCAAAAAAACATTTTTCATAACATGAAGATGTGGCTGCAACATTTAATATTGACAATAGTTTCGTTTCACCAAGGTCCATCCCCAAGGTGTCGTTAAAAATTACCAAGGTTATTCACCATGGCGTCGTTAAAAATGGTCATCTCTAGAGATTATGTCTTTACCCAATGCATTGGAGCGCTATCAGGGCGCACCCTTAAATTTTCCTTTATAATCATGTGAGCCACATATATCATCATCAAACATTTCATAAATAACCCATATAGCATAAAATAAATGGGTTTCATTTCATAATCATAACATTTTAAAAACTGCTTTAAAGACATGATCTTTACGTCACTTTAAAACCCACAGAAAAGGAAGGTGGGTCTCATGTATGTAAATCCCAGAATTTAAAATAGACATTTTGGAATATATGTGAATACCCCTTTAGAAGAAAGAGCTTTGAGTATTCACTTAATAATATAAATGAACTTTAGAAAAAGAGAGAGACATTTTGAGACGGAAATTCTGCAGCATAACGGCTATGTTACGAGGTTTTAGAACACATTAAAAAGAGAGGGAAAATGGGTCAAACATTCATAAATGACCCATAAAACAGTAGATGGATAGAATAAGAAGGATAAATGATCATGGTAATGAAATTTCAAGGACATACCATTTGAAATGAAAAACATGGAAGGAAGACAAAAATTAGATTTCTCTTATGAAAGTTCGGCAGCCTAACGGCGTTACTTAAACATAAAAATACTGAATTGAAGAGATCAAATGGGGTCTCTCATCATATGAACATAAGAGTCCAGTATGATAGATATAGATATCATACCCAAAAATAACAAAAAGGAACTTGAAATAATTGACATGAAAGTAGAACTTCAAAACGAGAAGGGTGAAGAACCACTTAAAAATTCGGCAGCCTAACGGCGCCACTTAAAACTTCAAAATACTGAATTGAAAAGATCAAATGGGGTCTCTCATCATATGATCATAAAATATCAGTATGATAAATTTATAGATCATACCCACACATAATAAAAAAGAACTTGAAATACTTTACATGAAAATAGATCTTGAAAAATGAGAAGGGAGAAAGAATCCGTTACAAATATTTCGGCAGCCTAACGGCGCCACTTAAAACTTCATAAAATGAAATAATTAGAGTAATAGGGGATCTCTCATTATATTAACATGAAAAGGGCAGTAAGAGGAGTATAAAAGAACATCCTCCAACATAAGAACATGGAGCATAAAAGGAATGACATAAAAGAGATTACTTGAAATGAAAGAGAGAGGTCGGATCCCTTACCTTAAAATGTAACTCTTAAACCTCAAAGGATGGGACCTTGAGGGCTTGGGGGAACCTTTGGAGGACTCCTTGGGAGGTAAATAGACCATAAATTCGTTGGGAATGAGTAGGGAGTCGAATGGATGATAGGAGGGCTTGGTATTTATAGGGAAAATGAGGGGACAAGGCATTAATGGCCAAGGGACACCTCACATGTGCTTTTCTCAAACCCATGTGCTCTCCCTTGGCATTTATCATGGAGTTAGGCCACATGGGGCCCCCAAAACAATAATTCATCACCCTTGACCGGCCAACCCTTAAAAGATCTCATGACATCATCATGACACAATTATGATGTCATTAAACATACCGAAACCCTAAAACTGCATTTTTACTATTCACTGAAAAATTCATCTTTCTCAGAAAAATCCCAAACTTTCACCTTAACTAAATATCTATTCCCTAATTACATTTATGAACTCCATTTTATAAAAATAATTTTCTAAATATTTTTAATTCAATTTTTAAATAAATTCACTATTCACCGAAAATTCATTTTTTTCAGAAAAATCCCCAAAAATTACCTTAACATAATATCGATGCTCTGAGTTCAAAAATGAAATCCATTTTCTAAAAATATTTTTCTAAATATTTTTAATTAATTTTTTAATTAAAAAACACTATTCACCTGAAAAATCTAATACTTGAATAATAATTAATGAAACCGTTATTTAACCATTTTATTGAATCACATTACTTAATGAAGGTGCCTAGATTATTTTAAAACTTTCTTTAAGTGAGATTCCTAATCCATTTGGTCACATTACTAATCCTAAGCGTAAAATCACTATTCACAATTTACTATTCATAAAAAATCATGTTGATCTTATTAGACTCTAAATTTTGTACTGGACATAATTGTAGAAGACCATTTTTTGAAAATCATTACAAATTTTTAATTATTTAAGGTTTACACAACCATTTTTAAAATATCCTTTTTCTAAAATTCATCAAAAATATGCATACTATATTTATCCGATCATTTCAAAATTCATAAACTTTATTATAAGAAGAAATCCCAATTTTTATTTAAAACAAGGATTACACAAGGCAGTTACGGTCTCATTACATAGCCCTTTATAATACCAGCATAGGACCTAAGAGTAAGGTGTGCTAGGGTGATAGAATCTTGGGGCGGCTCAGTCAACATTGTCCGAGTAGTAATTTCTATCAGTTTGAACTTCTCACGAAGGCGATTCCGTTCTAGCTTCGCATGATGATGCTCGGCTTGGATTTGATCAAGAGAAAAGCCCAATGGTGCTACCTCCTTCCCAAGCTCTGTTAGATGGGCTTCGATCGGTCCAAGACGACTAGGTGAGGCCATCAAATCTTCTTTCTATAATAATTAACCAAGATTACTTGTATTTAGAGACAATAATCAAAACATTTTGTTCACAGTGGTCATATTGACCGATGGTCATATAACAATCAAAACCCAATGGTCTCATTTTAATTATAATCATGTTTTTCAAATAAAACATTTTTGTTGAGTATAAAAATAAAATAAAATAACACATGAAATTAGGAAACAAGATTTATTCAAAATTTCGGGCCGTTACAATCTTCCCCCTTTAAGAAATTGCGTCCTCGCAATTTTTTTTTAAAATGGGTTTTTGAAATTTCATTGAAAGTCCCACATCGGAAAAAGAGTCAGTAACACTATTACTTTAAAAGAAATAAAAGGGAGTACAAAGGCCACCCGAGTTTACTCATACTAGGATTCCATGTAGGAAACATGGACATGGAGGAGAAAACAAAGGGTCACGTTCTGAGGGAGAGTGATAGAGAACATGATTAAGAGAAAGTTAACCATAAGAAAATCCCAAACTTATGATGTGTGTAAGCGGTCTTTGATTAACTAGTAGGAAACGTAAACCAACAACGTTTTTGTTTTACGTTCCTTTTGATAACTTTGAGGAATTCATTTACAACATAGAACAAAAGCATAAGGAAATATATCTACCTTCATGTAGAGTTTCATACTTTAATAAGTTTCTACCAAAACTAATCTTTTCTTCAAACGATGAGCATTCAAAACTACTTGGTCTCATCAAAACACAAGAATCATCTTCTAGAGAATCACATAATACACAAAAGATCAACTATCTATTTCTTCTATCTTTAAACATTATCCCAAAAATAGAAAGAGTAAGGTAAAAAAAACTCTTCAAAAAGAAATAATCCCATAGGAATGGAAACTACTTTTAAATCTTCAAGTTCCATGGTACTACCCAAAGTTCATCATAGTCCATTCCGTAAATAATGGTCCTTAAGATTCCTCAAAATAAACCAAACTACGATTGAAACCCAAATACAAGAAAGATTTGATAACATATTCTTCCAAAATAAACTTCATTGTTCAACTCCAAACAACATCAACCACTCCTAACATCTTATAACAAAAGTATCTAACCTAAACATATATTACCCAAGATAGGTTAATCATTCCCGTAAGTAACCTAAATTACTATAAGGCCACCTTAAATTCATTGATTCTTCAAAATATAAGTCAACCTTACTCCTCAATGAAAAAACCATAGTAATCTGTTTACCTTGATCATATATGGTCCTCAAAATAGTGAACGTCTTCCAAAATAATAATCATCTCTTAATCCCCTAATCATCTCTGTCGTATTAATACGGCAATCGTAGCATTTACTATCACATTGGTTGTTGGGACATGTTCTTCCATTTCCCTCCATTAACTAAGAAAAGAAGCTATAGTTAGGGGCTTAAATACTTAGCCAATAATCATGAAAAGAAACTTAAAGCATCTAAGGATAACATGTAGAAGTAAAGTATACCCTAACTTGTGATCCCCTAGGTTCCATTCTAGGTTATCCATGATCATATATTCTTATGTGAATATTTATTTTATTTTATCTTTGTTCCTTTAACAATGGTTCATACTAAGCTTATGGATTTACCAAAGAATATCCCCCGGGAGTGTCGTAACCAAGAGTGCAGCAAGGCCCGTTGTCGTGTACCAGTTCCCGTTCGAGTCTAGCTCAAAGCGGTGTTTTCGGGTTTTACCCCTATGTACATCTGCACCAGAGCCACCTCTACCTGCTCGTATCCAGACAGGGATGTATTTGCTTGGAAACCCCTTACTCAATACTCACCAAAATACCAGGAATATTTTCTATATTTAAACTTTTATATAGGGTTCTTCCTAGTGTTTTCATATCCTAATTTCCACAAATAACTAAACCATCCTTTGATACCAACTATAGCATCCCGTCTTTTTATCACATAAACGTTCATTACATTTTACAAAACCGAGGATCTTTAAGGATTAGTGTCTTGGAAACCAGGAACATCAAACATGAAAAGAACAAAAACACCCTTCTTAAACACTTGAAAGGCTTCTCCTTAAGTTCATCCTAGGTTCATTACTGCATCTCATAACCTGGGGACATACATCAAAAGAAAGGGTGAGCAGAAAGCCCAGTAAGGGAAACAAGAGAAACATTTTACATGTGAAGTTGAGATACTTCAATAAGGACATGAAAAGAAATTTAAGGAATGAGAAAGAAAAAATGAGATACATCAAAAAAAACATTTTTCATAACTTGAAGATGTGGCTGCAACATTTAATATTGACAATCGTTTCGTTTCACCAAGGTCCATCCCCAAGGTGTCGTTAAAAATTACCAAGGTTATTCACCATGGCGTCGTTAAAAATGGTCATCTCTAGAGATTAAGTCTTTACCCAATGCATTGGAGCGCTATCAGGGCGCACCCTTACATTTTCCTTTATTATCATGTGAGCCACATATATCATCATCAAACAATTCATAAATACCCCATATAGCATAAAATAAATGGGTTTCATTTCATAATCATAACATTTTAAAAACTGCTTTAAAGACATGATCTTTACGTCACTTTAAAACCCACAGAAAAGGAAGGTGGGTCTCATGTATGTAAATCCCAGAATTTGAAATAGACATTTTGGAATATATGTGAATACCCCTTTAGAAGAAAGATCTTGGATTATTCACTTAATAATATAAAATAACTTTAGAAAAAGAGAGAGACATTTTGAGACGGAAATTCTGCAGCATAACGGCAATGTTACGAGGTTTTAGAACACATTAAAAAGAGAGGGAAAATGGGTCAAACATTAATAAATGACCCATAAAACAGTATATGGACAGAATAAGAAAGATACATGATCATGGTAATGAAATTTCAAGGACATACCATTTGAAATGAAAAACATGGAAGGAAGACAAAAATTAGATTTCTCTTATGAAAGTTCGGCAGCCTAACGGCGTTACTTAAACATAAAAATACTGAATTGAAGAGATCAAATGGGGTCTCTAATCATATGAACATAAGAGTCCAGTATGATAGATATAGAGATCATACCCCAAAATAACAAAAAGGAACTTGAAAGAATTGACATGAAAGTAGAACTTCAAAACGAGAAGGGTGAAGAACCACTTAAAAATTCGGCAGCCTAACGGCGCCACTTAAAACTTCAAAATACTGAATTGAAAAGATCAAATGGGGTATCTCATCATATGATCATAAAAGATCAGTATGATAAATTTATAGATCATACCCCAACATAATAAAAAGGAACTTGAAATACATTACATGAAAATAGATCTTGAAAAATGAGAAGGGAGAAAGAATCCGTTACAAAAATTTCGGCAGCCTAACGGCGCCACTTAAAACTTCATAAAATGAAATAATTAGAGTAAGAGGGGATCTCTCATTATATTAACATGAAAAGGTCAGTAAGAGGAGTATAAAATAACATCCTCCAACATAAGAACATGGAGCATAAAAAGAATGACATAAAAGAGATTACTTGAAATGAAAGAGAGAGGTCGGATCCCTTACCTTAAAATGTAACTCTTAAACCTCAAAGGTTGGGACCTTGAGGGCTTGGGGGAACCTTGGGAGGACTCCTTGGGAGGTAATGAGACCATAAATTCGTTGGGAATGAGTAGGGAGTCGAATGGATGAGAGGAGGGCTTGGTATTTATAGGGAAAATGAGGGGACAAGGCATTAATGGCCAAGGGACACCTCACATGTGCTTTTCTCAAACCCATGTGCTCTCCCTTGGCATTTATCATGGAGTTAGGCCACATGGGTCCCCCAAAACAATATTTAATCACCCTTGACCGGCCAACCCTGAAAAGATCTCATGACATCATCATGACACAATTATGATGTCATTAAACATACCGAAACCCTAAAACTGCATTTTTACTATTCACTGAAAAATTCATCTTTCTCAGAAAAATCCCAAACTTTCACCTTAACTAAATATCGATTCTCTAATTACATTTATGAACTCCATTTTATAAAAATAATTTTCTAAATATTTTTAATTCAATTTTTAAATAAATTCACTATTCACCGAAAATTCATTTTTTTCAGAAAAATCCCCAAAAATTACCTTAACATAATATCGATGCTCTGAGTTCAAAAATGAAATCCATTTTCTAAAAATAATTTTCTAAATATTTTTAATTAATTTTTTAATTAAAAAACACTATTCACCCGAAAAAACTAATACTTGAATAATAATTAATGAAACTGTTATTTAACCATTTTATTGAATCACATTACTTAATCAAGGTGCCTAGATTATTTTAAAACTTTCTTTAAGTGAGATTACTAATCCATTTGGTCACATTACTAATCCTAAGCGTAAAATCACTATTCACAATTTACTATTCATCAAAAATCAAGTTGATCTTATTAGACTCTAAATTTTTTACTGGACATAATTGTAGAAGACCATTTTTTGAAAATCATTACAAATTTTTAATTATTTAAGGTTTACACAACAATTTTTAAAATATCCTTTTTCTAAAATTAATCAAAAATATGCATACTATATTTATCCGGTCATTTCAAAATTCATAAACTTCATTATAAGAAGAAATCACAATTTTTATTTAAAACAAGGATTACACAAGGCAGTTACGGTCTCATTACATAGCCCCTTATAATACCAGCATAGGCCCTAAGAGTAAGGTGTGCTAGGGTGATAGAATCTTGGGGCGGCTCAGTCAACATTGCCCGAGTAGTAATTTCTATCAGTTTGAACTTCTCAAGAAGGTGATTCCGTTCTAGCTTCGCATGATGAAGCTCGGCTTGGATTTGATCCAGAGCAAAGCCCAATGGTGCTACCTCCTTCCCAAGCTCTGTTAGATGGGCTTCGATCGGTCCAAGACTACTAGGTGAGGCCATCAAATCTTCTTTCTATAATAATTAACCAAGATTACTTGTATTTAGAGACAATAATCAAAACATTTTGTTCACAGTGGTCATATTGACCGATGGTCATATAACAATCAAAACCCAATGATCTCATTTTAATTATAATCATGTTTATCAAATAAAACATTTTTGTTGAGTATAAAAATAAAATAAAATAACACATGAAATTAGGAAACAAGATTTATTCAAAATTTCGGGCCGTTACATACGTGATGTCCTATTTTGTATAATGTTATTTTTTAAATAGTCTTACAAATGAATTATAAATTGATTATTTTTTTAATCCCATTTTATTAGGATAAATTGATTTTTTTTAATTGTATTATCTTTTGGAGTTAAAGATGAGTTTGTGGTAGGAATTAATCTAAGGATGAAACTCTACTTGTCATGTACATTTTTTCAACTTATTAAATGAATAAATTAATTATTAAGAATTAATAAAGGTATCTTAAAACAAAAAATATATTATCTTAATACCTTATGTTTTATTGACCTAATGATATTTTAAATTATCATAGATTTGCGGCTTTGAGGCCCTCAAATTCACACTTGATTGTGATTGATGACCTCAATCACTCCTTATAAATATTAAATGTTTCCCTCCAATTATGTTTCTTAAATTTCCACCATAGTTCTCTTAATCGAGATCATAATTTGGTGGTAACTTTTTAATTTGATTTCCCACTTATTAAGACTATGTTTTATTGACCCAATTTTCGATGGGGGTTTTCCACAAAGGTATTTTTTTATTATTAACCTTTTATTTTTGAAAAAAAATTTCAAATTGTAGGGATGAAATTAATTTAAAGAGGGGAGAATTTAACACCCTATGATTTCATACTATGTTATCTCATTAAAGTAATTCAATAGCTAGAGCTACACGTAGCACCGAGTCTAAGCGCATCACAACTAACCAAACTAGCCGTTCAAAAAGCGGTAATAAATAGCACAAACATAATTTTGAATCTTATATACTCCATATAATTTTAATATCCATATTAAGTTTTTCTTAGAAAAAATATACTACCAAATTCATGTTTTCAAATAAAAGAATCATTTTTCAAAAAATGAAATTTTACATCCTTTAAATGGTCAACCTTTTTTAGAAATAATATTTGACACTATAATATATTCAATTTAATGAAATTAAATTATTTTTTAGAATCAGGACATAAAATTTATTTTGGATAAATTAGTCATACTTTTCTAATGACATTCATATTTTGAAGAATAGTTAAAAATACAATATTTAAATTGAAAATAACTTTTTAAATAATAATAATTTATAGTAGTAAATTGTAAATTTGAGTAGTTTTAAAGTATAACTAGATTAAATTTTTGTTATTTAATATAATTTAGGTCATTTGATGTCATTTCACATTTAAACTGGACATAAATAGGTGTTAATATTTTTCTAGTTATTATTTCTTAAAAACATGCTTTTTTAGACAATTGGAATTAATTTTAAATTAATTTATGCCACTTCATTATTTTGAATTTGGAAAAATAAATTACATATTTGGAATCAGGTTTTCCAAATTGTGTGAATATGTAACCTTTATTTTTAGAAATTGTGAATATTTTCTATAGTAAATATTTTATTTACCATGGTTAAATGGAAAATATGGTTAAGAAGTGTAAACAAATATTATTATAATATTATTAAATTATCCTAACATGTGCCATATTCCAATTGGTTGATATATTTTCGACCATGGTAATCCCTGGGTAGATTCTGGGACTACTTGGAGATGCATGAGAGTGATAATGACACATAATATTAATTGATTTAAAGTAATGACAAATATGACATAAACATATATCTTTTAGTAAACCAATTTTTACACAGTGTATATAAGTTATATTTTCAACAATAAATATTAATTAAAAAGATAAAACAATTTAATACATAATTTTATTTTATTTATAATTTTTATACATTAAATAATTAAATTTATTTGTGAGTCAATGATGATGTAGTAATTACCTTATTAATGAATGAATCAAGTAAATGGTATTATAAATATTAAAATAAAAAAACTTCAAAAAATTTAATACATACAAGAGTTTTATAGATTTATATTACATGTTAGTGTTGATTCAATGTATCTTCTTATAAGTAATCAAGTTGTGATGATTTTTACAAAAACCAAATACTTAATACTGTCAAAATTGACATAATTGAGTTCTTAAAACAAATACTATATTATTAATTGATATAATTTTCCTAAGAATATAATTTTTTTCCAAAGGACTTATATAAAGTTATATATATTAATAATGAACCACATGGTGTTATCTTGTCTTTTTATTAAATTTTTATTATCATAAATTATAAAAATACAAAGAGACATGGAAAATGTCAAAGTATTTAACTAAGAATTAAATCACAAAGATAAAGGTAATATGATGAATTAAACCTATATAAAATATATATTTGTTTTGAATTTTTTTAGATCCATAAACACCTTAACCTATAAATAATTCATTTTTGAACCATTAGAAACCGAAAATTATTTTATTATAAAATAATATTTCAATCTTTTTCTAAAGTGACACTCACCTCTCTTATAAATGGGCACTTACCCTTCTCTTCATTTCACATTTCCAAAGCCATTTTTCTCGGCCAGACCCTACCCAAATATACTCCAAAAATTTCTCCCTTCATCCTAGAGGACTTCATTTGTTCATAAATCTAACATAAGGATCCCTTTTGAACAAATCAAATGGAATAACCTGAAGAAGAGGTAAATATTTCATCACATCTTTCAAGTTATTTTCTTCCTCCACTTCCTCTTTCATTCTTGTTTCAATTATAAAATAATGAACAGAGTAAATTTTTTTAAGATGATATTATAAAAATGGTACAAACATATTCATTATTCTATCTATCATATGAATGAGAAAGTCACCATATGTGCGTACGTATAGCTAACCGTCTCTACGTCGTGGTGTAGTTGGTTTTTCAAACACTTCATTATTTAGATGTGTATAATAATGAGTATAAATGATGTAAATAGTAAAACTAAAATGTTAATGATTATGTATATATTATATAACATCAAATTACATATGATTTCACCATCAATATAATGATATTTTCACTCATGCGTACGTACAGATTACTGTCTCCATGAACGCGATGAGATTAATTCCCCATTGCAATCATTCAAGAATAATTTTGATTTTATGATTATAAATAATTTTTATAAACATAATATAATTAAGTATATGAATCATATACATCTTATCCATAATAAACATTGCTTACATAACCAATCATATAATGGAAAACAAACGAGTCAACAAACGAAATGATGATACTATTGAAATATTATTAACCAAAAATATTAGAAGATCATATATGATATCATATTTATGTATATGGTTATTTTATAATCTAATAACAATGTTTCAACTATTATATAAGAGTTTAATATACCATTTACTAAGGAAAAGTACAAAATAAGGGTTAATTTCACAATCTCTTTATTATCTGAGGTTGTTTTTACATAAGTATATACTATGACATATTTTTTATCCATGTCCATGATTCATAAAAGAGTTTTAAAATTGATTATTTTTAAGGTAATATTTTAAAAAAACATCATTCTAAATGTTTTAATGATTTATTCTTTTAATCTTAAGTCATTAATGTCCCTGTTTGTTAAATGGTTTTAAAATTTTATTTATATAGACATGAATGTTTTAAAATGATAATTCCATTCAAAATTTTGAAAGTGTTATTGGATACTTTGATTCAAAACAATATATTAAATTACTTCCTATATAAATTATGTGACTTTTAAATGATTTCAAGAAAAAGGTATATTTCTCTCCGGGATTTTTACTAATCATTTTCCACTATGTCAATATCCTTTATGGTATATTATTGTTGATTAAGGTTGATTTATTTTGATACTAATCATCTATATTTTATAGAAGGTTTTGTGATATGTTTTAATGTAGATGTTTTATTTTTATACCATTCATGGTTTATGGATAATGTATTGATATTTAATATTATAGTTTTAATATAAATGATTATGTTATGTTTAAACCTTTTTATATGAGGAATGCATTGGACTTAGTAAGTGACGGGTGGAGCCTGCTATAGATCCTCGATTCATATGTAGGTCTCATGTGACAAACTAGTGTCTTGGCATAAGGCCTTGACAAAATCTTATTTTTAGTCTTGGCACAATTCCATGACTATGTGGTTATGAAGTCTATAATTATGCATCATAATATTATGAAATTGGATATTGATATTGCATGTGATTATTTGACTAGTATAATATTCATGTGAATAAGTAAATGCAATTATTTTATTTATATTTTCCATATTATGTTGAAGTGTAAGTTTAAAAGCTTTTGGTTTAATCTTATATATTTAATTAAATGTTTATGCGTATTTTTTAATGTTACCACTATACTATTATCCTTACTGAGTATCTAAGCTCACCCCTCTCTATGTTTTACTTTTCCCAGGATGTGAAGAAGTATAATATGACTGACCTGGAGGGATAGTCTAAGATATATTAACGAGTTAAATGGATATAATATTTTATTTGTTTTTTTATTTTATAACATAATTTAACATTCATGTATTTTAAAAATTTTCTAGGACTATTAAACTGATCGGTCCTTCGGGACTGGATTCCTTGTAATCATGCCAATGTATTAAAATAATGAACTGACTCTGGGAAACTGGGGTCGGGGCGTTACATATATTATATTTTAAGAAATATAAATATGTGTATAATATCATAATTATTTAAATAATGTTTTATATATTAATTAAAAATGTATTTATTGTCTTCTAGGAGAAGATTTAGCGAATAATGAATCTCATTGCTTCACGTTGCGGTAGTTCACCATACAATTGAGCAACGCTATCATATCTATTATGGAATGTAGAGTAGGAAATATATATATTATATAACGACTCAAGAGGAATAAATAAATTATAAATATCAAAAATATAATTTATATACATTGTCATACCAAAATGTGAGAGGTGGTAATGAATAAATGAATGACATTGGTTCTCATGGCAGTAGTCTACCGCACACACAAATGATGATTTCATAAGAAATTTATTGGCAGTGTTTATTTTTCTAGGTAAATAACATATTTTAATATAATATAATTATATTGAAGATACTGAGGTTGTTATATCATAATTATTTGATACTAATTCAAGGAGTTGTTAGAAGAAATGAAATAAAAATGCTTATTTAAGAATATTACCTCTTCTTCAGGTAACCTCATTTGGATTTCACCAAAACCTAACTTGATGGGATTTAATCCATAAATAATTATTCAAAAATCATTATAGGATAGTTGGGAATTTTTTTCTATAAAATTATGAACCAATTAGGTTTGAATGTGCAATGAACAGTGGAGAGAGATTTATCTTTTATAAATGATGTGTGTGACAAACTTGTAATTTTGTGAACGGAAAATATGTACCAAAATTTATTACCTAAAAAATGGGATCCAAATAGATTATTATCTATAAATATACATTATTGGGTGTAAATAGGGATTGAAAATTGTTTTTAGTCAATTTTGTTTGGTCAATTAACTCTTATTTTTTTTAGTTTAACCCCAGAGTAAATTGATTTTTACCTTAACTGTGACAATTAATTTTTAGTTTTTACAATATTAATTTTGGTCAAAATATTAGTTGAATTTATTCTAAAATAAAAATTATTCTTTTTAAAAAAAATGGAATCAATATTTTCCAATTAAATTCTTGTATTCAGAAAAAGGTTATTTAAAATCAGTATCACGGTTTTGATGAGAAAGCGAGTTTTCCATGGGAGAATTTTCATTAAATTTCAATGTTTTTATATCCAAATTAAAAATTATTATAATTATAATGAACTAAATTAAATTAATAAATATATAATTTAACTAATTTAACTTTAAAAAACGTAATTTAACATTTTAATAAATTTAAAAAAAAAGATAGTTTTTATTTAAAATTTACTATTTACACTATTTATTAAAAAAATAAAACATTTTAGAAAAATTTCAATCATTAAACTGATGACTAATATTATATTATGAATTAAAAAAATTTAATTTTGTTTATCAAAAAATTTTGTAGTTTAGTTAGAAACTAATTTTAAATTATGCGTGAAACTCAAAACTAAACAACCTCTTAGAAAAAATTTCTTTTATATCAAATAACTCTAAATTTATTTATAATAAATAGGAAAAAAATTAATAATTTAGTTATTAATAATTTTACCAACAGAAATAACAGGTAGATTATAAATTTATACCATAGTATGGTTCATTTTGACTTAGTGTTGTGTGTTCCTCAAACAATCAAAGTGATTAAATTTATTTAAAAATAAATATTTCAAAAAGTCTCATGTTTTATATTTTATTATTATATTTTGGTCTTGGGTGTCATAAAATCTATTGAAACAATGATATTAATTTAAAATATTTGGGTGTTACACATCATTCACTTATGTCTGGTATGGTGGAATTTCTTGTGATAGGCTCTTACTCCCTTGAAATAAAGGATCTAAAATGTGATAATTTACCTAGGGTTTATATTTCCCTTCTTTAAAAACATCATGAATTTATTTTTAGGAGATATTAAAAGGTACATTTCTCTCCAACCTAATTCTCTAAGTCTCATATAATTATTTTTAGTGTAACTCTTATATCAACTGTAACATCCCCAAATGATAAAGGGTTAAATGACTAATTGATATGACTCATGTCAATAAGATGCACCATCCTTTTCGGGAGCCTGTCTGATTAGAACTCCACAGTTAAGCGTGCTTGGCCTGGAATAGTGATCAGGATGGGTGACCTTCTGGGAAGTTTTTCAGAGTGTGTGAGTGAGGAAAAAGCACACTGGAAAGGATATGTGTTGGCATGTGGGGACTGTCATTAGTCAGATGACCCGTTCGGGCATGTGGGTGGACCCTGGGGTGTGCCCCGCGTGTCTGCGGGGAAACTGTTGGTACCTGGTGGGACAGGACCCAACGACCATTTTAAGGCGGGGTGGTTGTGCTGTCACCGGGACCCGGTTGTCACATTTGGTATCAGAGGAAGAACCCAAACTTAAGTGTGTGGTGCACTGCCTGGGTTGAGATGTAGGGCCCACAATGAGGGAGTTGTGTTCTAAAGGGGGGGGGGGTGATTGTAACATCCCCAAATGATAATGGGTTAAATGACTAATTGATATGACCCTTGTCAACAAGGAGCACCTTCCTTTTCGGGAGCCTTTCTGATTAGAACTCCACAGTTAAGCGTGCTAGGCCTGGAGTAGTGATTAGGATGGGTGACCTTCTGGGAAGTTTTTCTCAGGGTGTGTGTGAGTGAGGACAAAGCACACTGGAAAGGACATGTGTAGGCTTGTGGAGACTGTCATTAGTCAGATGACCCATTCGGGCATGTGGGTGGACCCTGGGGTGGGCCCCGCGTGTCTGCGGGGCAACTGGTGGTACCTGGTGGGCCAGGACCCGACGTCCAGGTTAAGGCGGAGGGTGTGTGTGAGTGAGGACAAAGCACACTGGAAAGGACATGTGTAGGCTTGTGGAGACTGTCATTAGTCAGATGACCCATTCGGGCATGTGGGTGGACCCTGGGGTGGGCCCCGCGTGTCTGCGGGGCAACTGGTGGTACCTGGTGGGCTAGTACCCGACGTCCAGGTTAAGGCGGGGTGGATGTGATGTCACCGGGAACCGGTTGTCACATTTGGTATCAGAGGAGGAACCCATCCTTAAGTGCGTGGTGCACTGCCCGGGTTGAGATGTAGGGCCCACAATGAGGGAGTTGTGCTCTAAGAGGGTGGGGGGTGATTGTACCATCCCCAAATGATAAAGGGTTAAATGACTAATTGATATGACTCATGTCAACAAGGTGCACCTTCCTTTTCGAGAGCCTGTCGGATTAGAACTCCACAGTTAAGCGTGCTCGGTCTGGAGTAGTTATCAGGATGGGTGACCTTCTGGGATGTTTTTCTCAGGGTGTGTGTGAGTGAGGACAAAGCACACTGGAAAGGACATGTGTAGGCTTGTGGGGACTGTCATTAGTCAGATGACCCATTCAGGCATGTGGGTGGACCATGGGGTGGGCCCCGCGTGTCTACGGGGCAACTGGTGGTACTTGGTGGGCTAGGACCCGACGGCCATGTTATGGCGGGGTGGATGTGATGTCACAGGGACCCAGTTGTAACATTTGGTGGCGACCAGATCTGGTTCGTGGCAAGATGGTTTCAAAGGATGTTAATGTTTTGGGTTATATTATTATTTTGGGATGAGTCGGGATAGACAAGAGCTAGGACTGTCGGGGCTCGGGGTTTTGGTTGTGAGTAGCGTGTCTTGCCCGCACCTCTCATGGAAGACCCTGAGTCACTAGGGGTGTTGGAATTTAAAGATTGACTTCACTTCCAGGTGAGACGTGTGGGCTACAGACCACATGTGGACATCATGCAGATGTTGAGTAGTTTTTTATTTTATTACTAAAATGTGTTTAGATTATTTATATTTGATTTATTTGATTAAAATTTTCAGAATTGTAGTAATGATTATTATTTTGTGACTATTAAATGTTGTAGCAACATGCCTCCCTGGAAAGCTCTCACGCACCCATGGGAGGAAGCCAGAGAGAGTTCTCCCACACCAATTGATCAGAGGCCAGTCGAGGTCGTGGTCTGGGCTGTCCAGGATCTAGGATATGGACCATCTCCAGTTCCAGCTCCTATTAGAGAGGATGAGACTGGTCCTAGAAAGGACAAGGCCCAGGAGTTCCTGAAAAATAAGCCACCAACCTTCCGAGACAGCTCAGAACCCCAAGAAGCAGAGGAATGGCTCGAGAAGATCGAGGGTATGTTTGAGTTACTGGAAACACCTGAGGAGATCAGAGTGAAGTGAGCCTCCTTTATGTTGGAGGTTCCCACCTGTAAATGGTGGGAGTCTGTGCTTCAGGATGGTAAGAATGAGCAAATGCGCTAGGGAGATTTCAAGGCTGTCTTCAATGAACAGAACTACCCTGAGGTGTTGGCTTATGCCAGGTCTAGAGAGTTCATGGAACTTGTTCAGGGAAATCTATCTGTGATGGAGTATGCCAACCGTTTCACTGAGTTGGTTCGGTATGCTCCAGAAATTGTCTCTAATGAGCAAGTGAAGGCCTAGAGGTTTGAGAAAGGCTTGAGACAAGAGATATACTCTTAGGTGTTCTTGTTTAAGTCGAGGACCTATGCTGAGGTCGTTGATTGGTCGTGCATGGTGGAGATTGATCGAAAAGGTAGGTCTGGTTTCTGTGGTTCGATATCAGAAGTGGGAAGTGGAAGCTCCTCAGAGAAGAAAAGGAAGCGAGAGGATCATGTGAATAAAAGAGGAGGTAGTTTAGGGAACTCTTCCAGGAAGTTTTCATCAGCGGCTTCTGATGCGAGATCGGTCATGTGTCACCAGTGTGGGAAGCCCGGGCACATCTACCCAGCATGCCCTCATCCTCTAAAGACCTATTTCTAGTGTGAAGGTATGGGACACATGCAACACTTTTGCGGGATAGCGCATCCACTTCAAAGTGGGGCAGGATCCGTGCCTCCCAGAGGAGTGCCAGCACAGTCTGTGCCATCGAGGACAGGGGGATCTTGATTTGGCAGCCGTGGTTTTAGGGCTGGGTCATCTTCTGGGTAGAGCCAGTTCAGGGCACAGCCATAGACTAGCGGTCATCTTCATGAAGAGACTGGACATATCCACGTGGTGGATCAGGCAGCAGCAGGATCATAGGCGGGACCGTCGACTATTCGAGGTACCGTTTTGATTTCATCTTCTATAGCTGCTACTCTTTTTGATACTGGTTCCTCTGTTTCATTCATTTCTTCCCGATTTGTGGAAATTCTGAATTTTCGAACTGATTTGATGTCATTCTCAATGGAGTTGGTGACACCGTTGGGAAAGAAGAAGGAGCAGGGTCTCAGGTGCCCATCATGTGTGCTTTCTGTGCCAGGGGACGAGATGCAATGGGACCTCTTTGTCTTAGATATGAACCTTTTTGATGTCATACTCAGGATGGATTGGCTAGTACACATCCAGGCACACATCGATTGCTACACACGGCATGTGAGTTTCACAGCACCTGATGGGAGTCGTCATGTTTTTCATGGAGAATGGGATCCACGATCAAGTCGCATAGGTCCTCCACTCCCAGAGTTGGGAAGTTTTATCTTCTAGTTATCTTTTCTTGTTCTAGAGGATGGTATTTCCCTTGAAGGTTCACTACCTCATGTAGTGAATGGGTTTCCCGAGGTATTCCCTGATGATTTTTCAGGTTTTCCCCCGGAGCGGGATGTGGAGTTTTCGATTGATATGGCACCGGGAACACAACCGATATATCTTCCCTCTTATCTCATTGCCCACAAAGATTTGAGGGAATTAAAGGTACAGCTGGATGACTTAAAATAAAAAGGATTCAATCGCCCAAGCATCTCTCCTTGGGACGCTCCTGTGTTGTTTGCAAAAAGGCTGATGGATCCCTCCGGTTGTGCATTGACTACCGGAAGCTGAATAATGTAACAATTAAAAACAAATACCCTATGCCCAGAATAGATGATTTGTTTGATTAATTTAAGGGGGAAAAGTGGTTCTCAAAGATAGACCTGCGTTCAGGGTATCATCAACTCAGGGTGAAGGAGTAAGATATCCCTAAGCCTTGCGAAGCAGGTACATCCACTTTGAGTATTTGGTCATGCCCTTCGGATTTACCAATCCTCCAATGGTATTTATGGAACTTATGAATAGGGTGTTCCATTAGTATCTCTATTACTTTGTTGTGGTGTTCGTGGATGCCATTCTGGTATACTCTTGATCTGAAGAGGAACACGAACATCACTTGAGGATCGTTTTGGGTAAATTAAGGGATCACCGCCTCTATGTAAAGTTGTCAAATTGCACATTCTGGATCAGGGAGGTGAGATTTCTCGAACATGTGATCTCAGAGCATGGAGTTTCAGTGGACCCTGAGAAGATTAGTGTGGTTATGTCATGGGAGCAGCTGTAAAATGTGTTCAAGATCATAATTTTCCTTGGCCTGGCTGGTTATTATAGGCGATTCATTCGGGATTTCTCTCAGCTTGCTTCACCGATGACTGCCCTCACCTGGTAAGGGGTGAAGTTTGTTTGGGGTCCAGAATGTCAGGCATCATTCGAGGAGCTGAAGAGGTGATTGACTACTGCCCCCATGCTGATTTTTCCAGAGGTTGGAAAGGTATATGTGGTTTATTGTGATGCTTCAGGTATTGGTCTTGGGTGCGTGCTTATGCAGGATGATCATGTGGTGGCGTGTGGCTCTCGCCAACTCCAGCCACACGAAAAGAAGTACCCAACCCATGACTTGGATTTGGCAGCAGTGATTCATGAATTGAAGAAATGGTGTTACTACCTCTTTGGGGAGAAGTTTGTGGTATATTCTGATAACAAAATATTGGCTTATATCTTCTCACAGAAGGAACTCAACTTGAGGTTGCATCGCTGGATTGAGTACTTACAAGGGTTTGAATTTGACATTGCCTATACCCAAGTTATGGGTACTGTAGTGGCCGACGCCTTAAGTAGAAGGGTTCTAGTGCAGGCTTTGAGGAAGTCCAGTGATGGGTGGACATTGATGGGGATCTTTTCTCAGATGCATGTGGAGACCAATGAACACAGTGGAGGGGCATTTTTGACGAGCGTCCAGTTGACTCCTTCTCTATTGGAGTTGATTTAATGGGAACAGCCCAGTGATGAGCTTTGTCAGTGGTCGAAGCAGTTTCTTCATGGTGTGGAGACATCCTCTGATTGGTCGTCGTCTCCCAAGGGAATCTTGTGCTTTAAGGGCCGTTCAGTAGTGCCGTTATCTCTACAGAAGGTGGTGATGCAGAATAGCCACCAGTCTCAGTGGGCTATCCATCCGGGTTCCACTAAGATGTATTATGATGTCCATTGGCAGTTTTGGTGGCCTGGTATGAGATGGGACATAGCGGACATTGTGTCGAGATGCTACACATGCCAGCAGGTGAAAGCAGAGCACCAAAGGCCCTCCGGTTTTCTCCAACCACTACCCATTCTTACCTGGAAGTGGGAAGAGGTTGCCATGGACTTCATTGTTGGATTGCCTCATACACCTCGAGGTAATAATGCCATTTGGGTGGTGATTGAGCGTCTAACCAAATCAGCCCAATTTATTCTGATAAAAGATACAACTAAAGTAGATGAGTTGGGAAATTTGTATCTTCAGAATGTGGTGAGACTCCATGGTATACCATCAGCTGTTTTCTCAGATAGAGACCCCCGCATCACTTCTCAGTTTTGGGAAGGCCTTCAGAAGGCCTTGGGGTCCCAGATTAAGATGAGCACAGCATACCATCCGTAGACGGATGGTCAGACAGAGCGGGCGAATCAGATTTTGGAGGACATGATTCGTGCATGTATCCAAGACTTTGGAGGTTATTAGGATACCCATTTGGGATTGGTTGATTTGTCTTATAATAACAGTTACCAATCCTCATTTCGAATGGCTCCTTTTGAGGCGCTCTATGGTCGGCCTTGTCGGACCCCCCTCTGTTGGGATGAGGTAGGCGAGACCTCACTACTCGGGACGAGTATGGTGCAGGAGACATTTGAGAAGGTAAAATTAATCAGGAAACATTTATTGATAGCTCAGAGTCGTCATAAATCATATTCTAACTGGAGGCGTCGAGACCTAGAGTTTTCTGTGGGTGACATAGTATTCTTGAAGGTGGCCCCTCATCTGGGCCATTGTCGATTGGGGAAGCAAGGTAAGCTGACTCCGTGTTATGTCGGGCCATTTGAGGTCATCGAGCGTATTGACAAGGTGGCATACAGGTTGTCCTTACCTTCTCATTTGACGTCCATCCATGATGTCTTCCATGTTTCTTAGTTGAAGAAATACTACCCGGATCCGTCCCATGTGTTGATTTGGGAATAACTAGAGATAGAGCCTGACTTGTCTATTGTTGAGAGGCTAGTGAAAGTAGTGGACTCCCAAGAGAAGATACTTCGAGGGAATTATATTCCATTAGTCTGGGTTCTATGGCATCATGGAAATGATACACATGAGACATGGGAGCGAAAGTCGTGGGTTGAGAAAGAGTACTCGTTCTTGTTTTCCAATCAAGCCTTATGTTGACTTTATAGGGCGGAAATTCCTTCATGGTGGGGAGAATTGTCACATACATGACATATTTTAAAGGTATTTTTCATTTAAGTTACATCCTAGCTTTTTTTTGTGGTTTTCCAGGCATTTTTTAAGGAAATAGTGGATTTCCAAAATTTGGGCTAACCTGTGAGCCCATTTCCAGTTTTGAAAGTAAATTTTGTTTCTTTAATAACTCCTTATTTTTTAAACTTTTTAACCCATTAAACTTTCAAAATGACCTTAATTTAAATATTAAAACCAGAAAAGAATTTTGGGCCCCATAAAAATTCACTATCATATTGGATTTGGGTGATCAAATTAGGTATTGGGCCAACCCGAAAGCCCATTTCCAGTTTTAAAATTGTTTTGTAATTATTTCATAAAATATTCATGTTTTATAATTTATCGGTGATTCCACCTCTCACACGTTCCCATGGAATCTAGACTCACCCCCATATTCTGTGTTTCCTCTTTGGAGCTCAGATTCATCGCGATTTTGGGCCGAACTTCTGAATCTCTAAAAAACGTCCATATTTCTCAAGTAAGTTGGTTCTCTTACTTATTCCTCCCTTCTTCTTAGGGTTTCTTATTTTTTTATTGAATCCCCAAATTTCCATAAGATGGGGATCGTACCTAGGGTTTTATTTTTGAGGTTCTTGGTCCAATCCTATGGTTTTAGGTTCAATCTTACTCCCTTGTGGTGTGGCGGAGGTGCGGTTGAAGTGACACACAAGGATTTGGGGGTTTTGACTCTTTTGGTAAGTGATTTCATATGTAGGTGTTGTATAATGAGTTGGATTTCTATATTTCTGTTTCCATTATGTTTCCCATTCAGTATTTGGATTGCAAAAATTGATTTGGGTATCATTTTAAAAGCAGTTGATTTTTAAGTGCAAATTTTGTGTGAAAATGGGTGTTTTACATGTGCAGCCCATGTTGTGCCTCTTGGTGTTGTTTTATAATTCAGGGGTTGGATATATAAAAAAAATTTTATGCTTAAATTTATGTTTTGGTATAATATTGGTCTCCATTTGGTTTTAAATGTGGTATTTTAGATGAATTTAATGTCAAAATTTGATTACTTTTCATGAAATTGTTTTATGGAAATTATAAGTGATTTATTGAGTTATACAAAAGGTGCAAAGAATGTGTACCTATGGTTTTGAATATGTGTGACCATAACTGATATTTATATGTGAAAATTTATTTTGGTAGCAAGTGGTGACTATTTGAGCACAATACCAGAAACCCAGGTAACTAGGTGGGCTAACGAGTACTTGTATGCTAGTGAACGGAGGGGTTTTGACCATGGTTCACATAGAAAGTATGACATGGATAACACTAAAAAACTATTATGGAGATGATTAGAGACCACTAGGTTATGGGTATGAACCCTACTAGTGGCTCATGCACGAGAACGAATTTCACCATGGTTACTTTCACCGAGGTACGAGGTACTTGGGGCTCACAACAAACTAGTACCTATGGGTTTTCCTATGCTTGGTGCTCGTGGCCTTTTTGGAATTTATACTTTCTTTATGTTATTTTGTAATGTGAAAACCAGTAGCTTGAATGTTTTATTCAAATTAACTCATTCTTTAATGTTATCCCCATTGAATGGTATTTTCTTTTCAAATTTGCACTTTTAGAAATAAATGCTACCATTATCTATTTATAACTCTTGCAAGCCTTTTATTTTATAATGCCTATCACTTGGAATCCTTGGGTGATATCCTATTGAGCATAGTCTCACACCCTACTTACACCTTTTTGTGTATGTAGACTTGACCGTGTTTGACACAGGCAAAGGCAAGGCCTTGGGCGATGGCGGTTCAGGTTGCTAGTTTCCCTCGATGATGCGGTGTTGTGGAGACGGCTTGTGGGTGATGACCCCTTGTCGTGTGGAGTCTCATGGGATGTTTTCTGAAACTTTTATGTAACTTTGGACCTCTTGTGTCTTGTTTAAACCCATATACTGAGTTCTGAATTTTTATCAAGTCCTGTTTGGCATAATTTTTCAGATTTGGTTTGTTGGTTGTTTTTGGTTATTTTATGAACCCAAACTCGGGTAAATCATTCACAAATGAATTTTTATGATACCTGGGCACTTGTGCTAGCCTGTGGGGATTGGGAATGCCCTTTGGGTCTTTCCATGAGCCGATTTTGGTTCCGGTTTGATTGCGACCAGATTCGGTTCGTGACATCAACTATGATAATCTTTAATACACTATAGAATGGATTGAACATTCTGTATTATCTCTTTCACATGATTATGTCCTATCACCATATATTCACCAACATCATCCTAGATTGATGTAGTTTTGCATAAATTCCCATAGAGATATTTCTATGAGGATATCTAAATACTTTATTGGAAGCTATTATTAGACAATAACTCAATCAAGTTAAGATGTTGATCCCAAAATCCATTATAGTTCATCATGAAATAAAATAGCATGTATATGTGTGTCGAACGGTATATAGATTAAACATCCATCATGGGTTGATAGTTTTTTTAGATAAACTCAATATTCCTGTAATATGTTTTACTCCTCCATCCCATAGAGGTTAATCATGGATCACAATTAGATATGATCAAAATTGGTATCCCATTCAACCTCACCACTACCTTTATGTATAAATTGGAATGTTTATATTATGAAATATATTACCAAATAGTGACAAAGATTGTAGTTATAGTTTGTAGATCCACCAATAATGATATGTTGTTATTTCATTTAGATGTATTTATGGGATATATAACAAAATCAATTGTTATATTCTATAATTTTCCTATTAATATAGGTAATGGTTTTTTCATATCATTAGTATCATGACACTCTTCCTTAACATTATAATATTCCAAGCACATTGAAAAATTGATAGAAGTCCCTTTAATTATTTATCCCACCAAATGTGCACTCAATGATTTATATAAATCATGGTACATCCATAATGGATTGAGAAAATTTAATTATATACATTATATTATATATCATACTTTGTCTCATGTTATGACACAACATAGAGTCTAGTTCTAAATTGAATTAATCCAAATTTTTCAATGTTTAATTCATGGATCTTACCATCTTATGCTATAATTACTTTCCTTTTAATCTCCAAATCTTCCCAATATGCTTTTTATATTGGTTCCTTTCGATGAAGAGCATCATAGAACTTTTTCTCATTTCTATGATGGATGTGTATTGTGATGTAATTGTCCGTGATTAACTCCAATCATATTTGTTTATTCAAGTTTAGATAATTATGTGTAAATAGAGAAATATGCTTTTGTGATTAGTACATAACTCAAATTTCCCTCTCTAGAGGTAATAGATCCATATAGTTAATGTATGCATATTATATTTTCTAAATAAAGACAACATTGGATGTAGTTATTTATTTGATAATTAATTTTCATAAGCTATCTACATTAATTTTTTTGTTTTCATGAGTATTCATCCAAATCCTTTATTTAAAGAATAACAATATATCCAAAAGCCTTATCAAGTTAAAGGTAGTTTTAGTACATGTTTAGTGACTAAAAATTCCTTAATATACATAAAATTTATTCAAGTTTTACTATCCGAACATAATTTTATCACTTATGTGTTTACTTAGTTACTTGGAAGACAATAGTTAATTTTTTTGCAAATAATCCATAGTACCCAGCTAATCAAAAATGACTACAGATATTTACGACACTCATTGGTGTCATAAATTCATTAATTACTATTGTAGTTTATCAGACTATATAAATTCCTTCTCTTATAACAGAATACCCCATGAATGTGACTTAATAAATCCAATAGTCGCACTTTATAAATGAAGTACAAAATTTTCACTTTCTTATACTCTTCAACATTATATTTAGATAATATACATTTTCATCTATAATAAATGGGAATATTTGAATAACATCAATAAATAAAAACAAAAATTTATCAATTTATTATCTAAAGACACTATTCATCATGTACTTAAATATTATTGGGCTATTTGTTTGTCCAAATAGATTAACATTATAATAACAATTTTTATATATTATGAGAAAACATATTTTAAATATATTTTCCATTCAACATTGTGTGGTGATTTCTATAATGAATATCATCCTTTTTAAGTGTTGATATTATTGAAGTTGGTAAAAATATATTCATTCTATGGAAGTGGATACTTATTATTTATACTAATCTTGTTTATCTCTTAAAAATTTATGGAGAACTATATTGACCAATCAATCTTATTGAAAAAGATTATAGTTTCACCCCAAGGTGATGTACTGAGGCATATGAATACTTTTACCAAATGATATTATATCATCTTCTTTAAATCATTTAGAATTATTGGAGTTATCATATAGGGTATCATATATACAAGTGTAATACTAGGTATGAGTTATATTGAGAAGTCTTCCTCATGGTCTAAGGGAATTCCATGAAATTCATTATGGAATACATCATTATATTACCTAAAACGAGTCACATATTTAAGGTTTTTGTTTTCCATTGTATCACCCATTTTTGAATGGTATGTTTCTTTATAAGGTATCAAAACCCATAAAATTAATGGGTTTAAAAATGGGGAAATTATTTTCTTTTGATCTGTATAGGATTACGGGATGCTTTGGGATATGAAAATATATTTTCTATTCCGGAAAATTTCTTTGATCTCAATATAATGAGATTGAATCTATTTTTAGTATAATGTAAAACTCCACTAAAAGAATAACTATATGATTTTTAGAGATAATATTTCTATATAAATTAACATGTGTAGAGTAAAAAACATGGGTTACAATGATCACACCACTGTGTTTTTTCATACATATGTTTACATCAATGATTTTATATGTGCATTCAAATGTTATTGAAATTTTATAGGATATAATGGAATGTGTAGAATGTAAATAAATAAAAAATTCACCATTTACAAGTGGAAAGTAAGTTTAACTTTCAACAAATTATTATATTAATCTATATCTGGGATGATGGTTGGATACTGAATCCCTTACTCCTTGGATTTAGAGGTTATTAAAAATTATTTCCCAATTATATCCTTAGTTTGAGGATCATTAATGGATAGTACCCAAGCTACTTTTGGTTGATGTTTTGAACCATAGGGGTTCATTGGAATGTTCCATCCATTAATCCATTATATTGGGTTGATTCTTTATTTAACCTCTATATTTATCATCTTGGTTCCCTCCTTTTAAACCCATGACTAATTTCATCATTCCATTTTGAAAATTTATATGATTCTATATTATATGTCTTTAACATATGGGTAATTGAATATTCTTTCTTCATTTTTCATTTTATCCTCTATTTTGAAACACCATCCTTTATATACATTATCTATATCCATGGGAGAAATATCCAAACTCTATATCAACATTGATAACACTCTGAAACACTTCTTCATAACTCTCAATGTATTTTATTTCCAAATATTATTTGATATTACATTTTAAACAACTAATGAATTTACCTATTTTTTTATAATGGTTTGTAAGAAAACTAGACACACAGCTTTTAATACAAATAAAATTCTCTTTATATGTTACAATATATTCTTTCTCATTTTACATAGTCTCTATCAATTCTCTCTCCATATTTTTATAAAGAATTCAAGGAAAACACATGTTATAAATATTTATTGAACTAATATCACCATATTACGTTATCTTAAGACTTATTCATTTTATTATTGATCATTTAACTCAATTTATTATTTTTTTTCTTTTAAATAGTTGATGATTAGTGTAACATTCTCCATAAAAAAAATTAATGAATCATGAAAAATATTGTTTTTCAAGTATTTGATCAATTGTTATACAAAAAAATTATCATAATATCTACTAAATGAATGGGGTATTTTTCATATAATAGAATCAATGGGGAATCTCTATTTATTAGGTGAATGTATAGCTTATAGATATTTCAGGTTGTTATTCAAAAATTTTAGAGAACTGGTTAAGTAACTCCATCATGTTTTGACCTCCATCTATTATTACATTATAATTTTTTAGATAAATATTTTATTCTACATCACATTAGTTTTTGGATTAGTTTTTCCTGGTCACCATCATTTTCTAATATATAAATGGTTAAAATGAAAACATATGTCAATAAAACATGGAAACAAAATTTATTCAAATGAGGAAATAAATGTTTTATCTTAACTTGTGATATTTATTATTTTAACATATATTTTGTTTTACCAAGAAAATAAAAAAATTAACTAATCTATTCTAGAAAATTAAATATGGAAACCTGTATCTTTTAGAAATTATTATTAAATCATTTTTGAAATAAACATTTATAATGATTCAACTCAAAAAATGAATTGCTTTAGTGTTTTTGGAAAATTAAATTAAAAAATATTAAGGCCTATAAAACATTAAACTTTATTTAAATCTTTTTTTATTCTCCTCCTAATGTTTTTCATAATCAATTTAGTATAAATAATCAATTTAGGGAATACATCAATGTAATGGTGATATAAAATCCTTATAATGGGAGGGAGAATAGGAAATACAAGATATTGGGATTTATATAATTTTACAAGCTCATAATAAATCATTAAAATTCATTTTAACCCCATCCCACATATCACTCATATATAGATAAATGAAACACATGTTAAATAAATGAAAACTAGAAGTGAAGAAACTCTGTACCCTATAATCCTTTCACCATTGAGCCATTTATGGATCAAAAATGTCAAAATAAGTGGTTGATGATTAGAAAAATAGTTGAAATGTATATATAAAATGATGATAAATCTATGGTCCATGTGGGTCATTTTTTATATTAATAGGATTCATCACCCACCATGATAATCTAGTTCCTCGAGTTTCTAAAGAGGTAGAAGAATGATATCCCAAGGTTGTGGGGAGTCTTGGTCGAGTATAATGAATGTGAAAAGACAACATTAATCACATAGAGGAGGTATGTATAAATACCTCAGGACACTTCTCTACTGATACTTTCATTTACTCTTATTTTATAATGCTTAATTAAAGGTAAAAATCATTTTTTAAAATAATTCATAGACTCAAGAATATAAATATGATCCATTACATAACTTTTTTAATATACTAAAATTTCATGGTAAAATAGTTTTTTTATTTAGTATATAACTTGCATTCCCCCCACCCCCATTTTTGTATCCTTTTGTATAGAAAGTGGTCTAAAAGTTTGTTTCATAGAGGTTTGAGGATTATTGGATTGTATAATGGTTGAAATAGGGTTACCAGCTAGCTGGTGGAGCCTGAATTTGAGAAACTTTTAAGTTAATTTTCATCATTTCTAAAAATCTAATTATTAATCTTACGATATCCCAAATTGTTCCCTATTATTACTACAACCACCTAATGATATAACCAGAGGTTCTATAAGCATCCTAATAACCTCTTCTAAGATGATTGAAGTCTAGATTGAATTGGGGAATAATTTGATGTTAGATATATCCATTATAAATAGAAATCTCAGTTATTATTTTGATTTTAACATATATTTAAGAAATTTGGGATATATATATATGTACCTACACTGAGATCCAATATGAAATTATTTCTTAGTTTCTAGAATATTATTCGATCATGAGATTTGATGGCCCCTATTTGATTGACATTGGGCCTATTATTGATTTATAATCAATTTTTTAATGTTTATGTGGATTTCAAGACATTCAATGAATATTTATAGCATTAAAAATATAAAAACTATATGATAGATAATTATATTTTTTTCAATGTAACATCGATGTTTCGATTTGTTTTTGGAGTCATTCCTCGATGGATATTTTGACTCGGATTCATCACAATAATGGTAGGAATTTATTTCAATATTTTGAATTGTATACAATATTCCTAACAATATGATATCAATTTTTTGTGTGAATGTACCTATGTTTTATATATCTCACAATTGTGTGTGTGTTTAACCATTGAGACCCATGTTTTATTTCTATCACATGTGTGTATGGATATTGATGCACATTCTTAATATGATTCTTTGTACCACTTTTTTTTATTCCTTGTTGTGTTTGAATGTATAGAAATTGGGGTTTTTTATATAGGTATAAAAATAAAGGTGGAGAATTATGGCTTAGTTATCCCTTATATGGTGAGTGTGTGATTCATGTAAGGATAAAAACAAAGGACTAATACATAATAAATGGTAGTAATGGCCTTAATGTCTGACACGAGGAACAATCCAGCTATAAATATCATGTGTGATAACCCATGATAGAGATTTGTCTTGATGAAATTGTGGAACATATTGAGAATAAATTTCCATGAAAATTATCATAGATATATTAGGTCTCTTTGTGGTTGAACCATAATCCTGAATTATGTTATTTTCATTCTTCGAGCATGGTGCCAAAGCAGGTATGGTTGGAGTTCATAGAGTCTTGGTTAGTGCATGATCACATGACACATTATTTATTGTTTATTTATTATATATTTCATTATTATCATGTAATACACATATTATTCATGTGAAATATTGGTAAGGACACATTGGTAGTGTCTTACATGGTTTATTATCTGACCCTACATGGGAATATTGATGTGCACTTAATCTTCATGATCAGGAATCTAGGGAAGGAAAGAGCCTGATGATATAGATCTATGGTTATATAGCCTGGGGTTCAGAGTGAGTAATAGTATAGACTCCATGGTGTTTTTTTAGTGTTTTAATTTAGTTTATGTTTATTATTATACTTGGGTTTTACCCTCAAAATTGGTGGTCCATGAGTTATAACTTGTATGACTTTATGTGACATCCTTCATAACATTTTTTTGTTTATTTGTGTTATATATATTTCATTATTTATAGTGATGGTTATACTTACTAAGGGTATAAAATCCCCATATAACATTATACCATCACTATTATTCATAGGCCTCTTGTATAAGGTTATGCACACATGAGTTCATGAGGACCATCATCTCAATCCCATTGAATTGATTTGGGGTGTTACAAAATAGAATAGAAGGCCTATAGTTTCTGTTATTTTATTTTTGATTTATGATCGAATGAAGATAGGTTTTTTGGAACATGGGTAGGGTAGTTTCCATGTCCAAAGTTATCTCTTGTGTAATAGACCTTTGAGTTATAGGTGATAGGATTGTTGGTATAGTTATTTGGGGATTTTGTGCATTCATCGATCATAAATAAGAATGTAGAATAATATTTCAAATAGATATCTCTTGTGTGATGCATAATAGTTCATTAATTAAATTCCATGATTCTTTCCTAGTTATATAATATATCTATACTCTATGATTTTCAACATATCTGTTTTTCGATTAGTTTGTTTAACATCATCATGCCATTATATTTTGTATTAAATATGAATGTGACTAATGTTTAGGTTTGGAGTAATAAGATTGCGCCCCACGTAGAATTAGGAGGGTTATACTAAGAGTGTGGTTATCTAATAGGATATGAATTTCTTTATAAATCCCATATGTGTGAAATGTAATTGATTATTTTTTTAATGAAAGAAATATTATACAGGTGTTCTTATTATTTGTTTGGAATTTAAAAAAAATTCCATCTTGGAGACCCCTGAATTATCCTATAAGATAGGACGTTCCCACTCTACAACAAGATATGAAAATGCGTGCACCATAGCACACTCCCACACATTCTACTATGGTTTAGGATGAAAACCTATCCCATCATAGAGACTTACATATTATGCCTACTTTTAGTAAGAGGGTAATTGAGTATGATGGTTGATTATAGATTAGAATTTTAGCTACAACTTCCACCAATATTCAATTGTGATAGGGGTCCCCAAAATACTAAGTAATGTATATATACCATTTATTAAATCATTGACCACATAGAGAATCTAGAGGATACTAATGTGAGGCTAGAAGAATTTATGATTCTATAATCAACCAAGTGATGGTGGAGTGTTATAGGGTAGGCATGCTGGTGTGAGGTTCTTACATGGTAGATATTCAAGTAGATTTTTTTCAAGGAAGTGATTCCCAATACAATGATTCTAGACTAAGAACAATATTTTGTTGATCAAGAATATGGGTCAATTTTAGTCTCTATTTAATCAAATAATATTATGTATTTTTTTCTTTTTGGTCCAATTTTGGTTGGGAGTGATGACTAGATGGATTGGAAGTTTGATATTGCAATCTGTATAGAGAGTAGACGATAACTTAGTGTCTTTAACCTAATGATGTATGTTGAGGTAATTCACCCAATCCTGAATTATTAGAATGTTCCATATGTAGATAAGATTACATGATTTCTTCTATACTATACTGAAACAATGACCACACATTTCCATTCTACGATGAGGTGATCCTCTGGTAGTAGTAAGATGATGGATGTGGAGGTATAATAGGTTTGAATATGGGTGTATAAGGGTATATATTCTCTTACTCCTTCTATTAGAGGTGATAGAGTGTTAATAATCAAATAAAACGCCACAGACCATAGATTAGAATCCATGGATGTGGAAATATGGATCATATTCAACAATTTTGTTCAATGGAGTTGCAAACAGTATCTTACAGGGATTCTGGGAAGACATGGGTTATGACCCATGGATCTGGCACAGGCCCTCAGTAGAAGACCTTGCACTATAGTCTTTAGTGAACTAGATGAGTTTTTTACCTTAGGGGTAGGCCTGTGGGGCTGATGAAATTAAAGTGTATGGAGTGTATCGGGTTTCATCTAGTAGAAGATAATGATTTTATACCATTTGAGGTATGATTCTAATTATAATTAAACTTTCAAATAAAATGATTGGTTTCGAGATTACCATTTTTTCATATTTTTCTCAAGTTGTTGATTCATTAAAAATTATAGTTATGTTATCTTTGGGTTTTCTCTCTAATAAAACACAATTGGTAATGAAATTAAAATTTCCCTTGTGATGTCTGTAGTGTCTGATTGTTGTTTATATCTAAAAATATCTATAGGAAGTCATTATTTTGGTGATGAATAGTATCAATGTGATCTTAAAAATGGTATGGTTGAACATTTATCGAGATTATATCTACTATTAGCGGAGACATATATTATTAACCACACCTATAAGAGGGATAATACTCTTAACCGGTTAGTGGGATCTTAGAGAAGGCAATATGGGAATGGGAAAAAGCTAAATTGGAGATATCAGGTTATTAGTAGAAGAATTGAATTTACTAATGGTTCTATAGTAATACCCACTATGTTACCTCCAATAGATAAACATTATTGGGTTGTTTTCTGAGATTAATTCTCTATCCTTCCTCAAAAAAATGTAATTTCATTTAAGATAGTGCTTATGGATAGGATGATAATAATATCTATCCATTCGTATCATATCATTACAACATTAATCTCCTTTAGCAGCGGTCTTTTAGTGATGGTTTACAAAACGTACTTTAAACCTTTTGTTAAAAAGGTTGAGCGACAGTTTATTAAAAACCACTATGAAACCCATTTATTTTTTCATAACAGCGACACTGCCCCCCCCCCCCACCTGAGCCGAAGCTATTATCCCCCCGACCTCGCAACTTTTATTCCCCTGATAAGCCCAAACCCTAGCTCCACTCCCCTCCTGTGCCACTGGTGACCTCTTCATCGGTCGCTGCTAACCCCCCTTCTCCACCCAACACATGAGACACATGTTTCTCCCCCAACCCCATCAAAATCAGACCATATGTCAGATCTCCTCCCCTACCACCAGTGGTTTGCTCATATTTAGGTATGTTATTTTGTGTAATGGTTTGAGGAATCTTGTGGAGGAAAAATGCATAAGGTTTTATGTAGTTTCATTATTATTTATTCATTGACATAATTTATTTTGGTTTATCATCATATTTGGATGAATTCATTTAATGAATTGACATCATATATTATGTTTTTGTTTAGAAAAGAGCTCAGAGGTCTTCCAAGAGTGATCCATACCCCATTGCGTGATGATATAGGGAGGATAAATAATTCTCCCTAATGTATGACTAATTGGATTAATATGGATTAATTATCTTAATTAATTATTATAGCTTTATAATATATGTTGTAATTTTAGGAGTTAGGGGATTGAGATGTTGTTGGTTCCAAGAGATGGATTTTATAAAGATTGAATGAGATTTTTTAAAGGGATAACTCTATGGTTAAGGTAGTTTATGACTTATATTACCATAGGATATGGTTATGCATTTATTTTTTGGATTGAAATTTCATGTAGGTGGGTATGTTATATGAATGGGATCCATGAGTTATTTACCATATCAGACATGAGTATAGAGATTCATGTTGGATTCATAGAATTCCCTTTAGTATGATGCATTTATTATACAACCGTTGGTGGCTATGTTATATATGTGAGAGGATTAACTATAGGGAAATTAAAACCCTAATAGGATGTCTATCATGTATTTATCGGTCAAGTTATCTATAAAGGTCTTGTTTTAGGTAATTCATTATCTCGAAAAGAAATTTCTAGGGGTGAGGCAGTGGGATGCTGTGGTATTGGTCATATATGGTATGATATTATATGAGAACAAATGAATGACCCAGTATGGAACCATTTTAGGTTCCTTTGATCGATGAGAAATCAATATGGACTATATGGATGATGATAGTTTCTCCAAAACATAGGAGTAGGGAATGTGGCCCTTGATAGACATTTACCCCTTAGGTCGGGGTGAGATACCTAAGGAATGGAACCGTAAGTGGCGTCTTTATCATCCACATTAATCAATTTGCATAATATCAATATAACATCAAAATTAGATTCATCATGTCAATAACTACTTACGAATCACATTGAATCCATACTAATGATAGTAAGGGAATAACTACTTCATCTTCTAAATTTTTCTACTTATTAGTGGTCTAATTCTACTAAATTTAGAGCTTGATATCCCTTGTGATAAAATAGATTCAAAATGACATCATTGATTCTATTAGTTAAGTCATGGAAACCTCTTTTTATTATACAATAATCACTTTTTTATGTCATTATAGATTCAACAAGTGACATTACTTCATCATGAAACTTTTAGATCAAGTTTTTATAAAACAAAAGTGGTTTATTAACACCACTTGCTGAGTCATGATCAGCCATGACACGTTTTGATCATATTTTATATCAAATAAGACTTGAAATATCTATTACATAACTTATTTCATACATTTTTTGGATTTAATTAGATCTTCCTCTAGTTGAATAACATGTACTTTATTAGAACATCCACCCCATGGATCATATCTCCCTCTAAATACTGGGCCACATAAAACAATGGTTAGAATTATTTAATTTAATGGGAGATGGGAACCTCCTACTATCTTGAGTTTATTAATGTTGTTGGAATTTGTTCACTCAACCTAATCACCCAATTTATGTCTAATCCTTTGTTGTGGTACTACATTATATGAGACCAATAGTGGGTGATTTACCAAATGTATTGATATAGGAAAACCATTTGTAACATATTTATATATTTTTTTGACTAGTATATATGAATCTCTTTCCCTATTTAGTAATAGTTATGTGTTTTAATTTTTATAAATATTGTGTAGGCACATTGTGATATACATGGAAAAAAGATGTATCACATTACCGAGGAACACACATCCGTATATTAAGGGTTTGAATGAGTTATTAGATTTTTCAATTTACAATCGATCCGTTGAAGGGAGAATAAGATGTCGATGTCCCAAATGTAAATTTATAAGATGATTGAAGAGAGATGAATTTTATGGAAATTTAATATTGAAGAAATTCCTAGGTCAATATTTGCGTTAGATTTGGCATGGAAAATCGAATGTTACATAAAGGTTGAGCACTGATGTTAATCCATAGAATGACCTCCCATATTTGTCAACAATGGAAAATGAAATGCAAAACCTTATAAATGATTCATTTATCATTAAAAAAGACCACCATCAACATCAAAACATATCAGAACAACCACATGAGGGTGCTACAAATAGCAACAAGACAAGTGATGTTTTTGAGACTGTAAGAAAACCATATCAAGATTATAAAATATCAGTGGATCATCCTCTTGATTATGTGGAGAATAATGTAATAAAAAACTTCACTGAGGAAAATTTGTTCCTTCATTTAGTGTACGCTGGAAATCAAGAGTTGTATAGTGGATGTTTGAAATATTCAAAACTCTCTTTTATACTGAAGTTGTACCATATCAAATGTCTATGTCAAATTACAAATAAGGCAATGTCCATGATATTGGAATTGTTGAGTGATGCATTTCATGAAGCAAACATCCTCGAGTATTTTTATAATATGAAAAAAATTGTTGATATGATTGTTTTGAATTATACAAAAATACATCTGTGTCCCAATGATTGTATGCTTTATTGGCGAGAGGATTCAGATAGACAGGATTGAAAAAAAATTCTTCTTCTAGATGGTAGTCAATGTGTAACACCACGATATTTTATGAGATATATTATTTTTAATTTTTTTGATGTCTTATATTATACACTACACTAAGATTAGATTGTACTATACGCAATACCGTATTATCTTGCAGTATACACAACACTATTTTTGGCTCACGTTACACACAATGTCAAGTTCGTTTTGTGGAAATTATTCTACACAACATTAAGTATAGATTTTGTTTAACGTTTAAATAAATTATGTTTTAATTATGTTATACGCAACACAAAACGGAGCTGTCACTACAAGTAGCCCTAACTTGGCTTGCATTACATGAAATCAAGACCTTCCTCGATAGCGTGTGTAGTACGCAATACAGACTTTAACTAAATGAGATATTATTATAATATTATTCTGAACTAGAAGTTATGAATAGTAACACCCACTTTTTAAAATTTTATTAATTTTATCTTTAAAAATGGACTTCATTTTTGGATTCATAATATCAAAATGAGCCTATGGTGAATTTTTGGTATTTTTCTGAAAACATTCAATTTTGATGAATAGTGAAAACACTGGGTGACTAATTAAAAACCGTCATTTTATTTAAAAAATTATTTAATTTATTTAAATAATTTTTTGGTAAAAATTGATACATAATACCTATATATTTTCAATGTAATTCATTGGAGTCATTTTATAATAATTTTAGATATATAAAATTTTTACTGAACTTTTCACCGTCTTTTACCCACCTCCTAGGAGAATTTCAAAATTTACTTAAAACTTAATTTTACCACTTCTATGAGTGGAATTTCAAAAATCCAAGAGACATGGTAAATATAAATGAGTTAAATATGGTTCAACAAGATAAAAATAATTTTTGGTGAATAGTTACTTTTTTCTTTTATTTACCATGATTAAATGTAAATAGGGTAATTAAGGGTAAAAATGATATTATTATTGTAACATACCAAGTAAGTAATGAATAATAGATTTTTTATCTATGTCTATTAGTGAATTAGATAGTGTTTTAGAGGCTTAAAATGAAAATAAATCCAATCTTAAGAATGGAATACACTAATATTTTTAAATGATTGTTTTACTGCCTTTTGATGGGAACCCATTTTTTTAATCTATCTTTTGACAATATTATAAGCTATGTTTGTCAAAATAAACTTATTATTTATTATTGGGACATCAAAATTTACTTTGTGTGAATTTTTGGTATTTTTCTGATAAAGTTCATTTTTTTTTGAATAGTGAAAATGTTGTATTTTAATTCAAAACCTCTTTTTAATCTAATTTATTTATATGATTATATTATCTTTTGAATTGGTTTTGAAGTGAAATTAGAATATATTTTTAACATTTAATCTGATGGTGGTCAGTGGAATCAATTTCACTTTAAAATTGGACTTAAACTAGTGTCAATCTTTTGATACTTATTGTTTCATAAAAACACGCTATTTGTCATGACAGCGGGAATTAATTATTAAATTAATTAATGTAACTTATATGATTTGATTTTTATAAAATAGACATAATTTTTGAATTCAGAATATCAAATATAGATTAGGGTGAATTTTTGTTAATTTTATGAAAAACTTCAATTTTTGATGAATAGTGAAATCACTAAGTGGTACTTATAAAAACTGATTTTCTGTTTAAATGAAATTTTTCCATCTTTGGGATTTGAATTTCAAAAATCTGACATACATGGTTGTCATTAATAAGTAAAATGTGGTTCAATGGTATTAAAATAATTTTTTGGTGAATAGTAACTAATTAAGTTTTTAATTGCGATTAGGGGTAATTAGTGTAGTTTAAGGTAAAAATGACGTTTTAATAATATGAGATGAGCTTGACACATGTACTACCCTAATTGGATGTGTCATGGCCGACCGAGAAAATATTTGGGTCATCTTGGGGACCCCATGGAGCCGCTTTGGTTGGGAAATGACATAAATAACTTTTTATTTAATGTTAAAGTAAAAATGACACAAACATGAGTTATTTTACTAAAACAATTTTTACATGGGGTTCTAAAAGTCCGATGTTTGATTATAAATATTCATTGGAAATATAAAAATATTTCCTACATCATGATATTTGTTTTATAATTTTTAGACATTATATATATTAAATTATTTATGACATCATGATGATGCAATGATTACCTCATTAATAAAGGATTTAAATAAAATGAAAAGATAATGTAAAATCTATGACCTACACATGTCCAAAACCTATTGGATGGATGTATTTCGAACCCTTATCACCTTAACCTCTAATTATATCAATGTGGGACCTTTTTAATCCTAAACCCATTTTAAAATAAAGTAACATTTCTTTACTTTCCAAGAGTGCCCCTCCTCTCCTCTTATAAATGGCCCCCACCTCTACCTCCTTACGCACACTTCCAAAGCCTTTGGCTCGGCCAAAACCTGCCCATTTTCTCTCTCCACATCCCTCTATTACTCCTTGAAGCCTCACATTGGGCATAAGTCTTCTCAAGGAAGCCTTTGAGCTCAAACCAAAGGGAGTTACCCGATTTTAAGGTAATGTCTTCACTTGAGTCCTTTTGTTTTTTTGCTTCTCCAACCTCCTAAACTCTTTTTATTAATTTATTTTGTAACAACTCCAGTATCATAAATATACTAGAATTTTGTTATAACAAGGATTCGAGCTACACTTACACACACCTACATCTAATGGTTAAAGAACATACTGTTTTCGTGGATGACGAATTTCTGCCTCCCGAAATGATGATTGTTCAACATTATTTTAACACCTTCAAAGGTGGCCATTAAGATGACACTATATTTATATATGATATATAATATTTTTATGTTTTCCTTATGCTTCTGTATTTTTCATTTTGGGCATACCTTTATGGTTTCCATTATGGGTAAACGTGATATCTTCATTTAAGGATGTGCGGACTACCGCCCCCTCGAAGTGATTTGATTCGTTAATACCATATGTGGGACGTATAAAGGATGAAGTTATGATATTATATATGGTATTAAACTGGAATTATAATATACCTTTATATCATTATGATTCCATTCTATAAAAATACGAAATAGAAATGAAAGTAGCGTTCATGCGTACGTACGGCTTACCGTCTCCATGAACGGTGCATTTAATTTCTTACCTCTAAATGATTATGTAATATTATAAATTCATGCATGTACTGGATATATATGACATATATGATATCTACATCATTAATACCATTCTGGATTTAATGGATACATGAACAACTTGTAATTATAAAGGGTTTATTTTTGACTCAAGTACCAATGATCGTTAAAACGACCATTATTAACTAAAATAATTACATAGTGTTCATGACAAAGAAATAAGTGATATAAAAGAATAATGAACTTGAAAAAGGTTCTTAAACAAGTAGAAATTAACTCATGTTTATTATTCAGGATATTAAAGAATGATCGAGTCATGTCGGACCCAAGGTATGGGACTTCGTCTCAATCTCCTTTCATTGAAGCATATTTTGTTTTATACACTACCTTATTTTATACGGTTTATAAACCCCATTGACTTTTACATTTATTCAAAATGAATCTCTTTTATACGAAGTGTTTACTAAATTAAAAAAGTGATTTTTTTGTCGTACGTATGCGGCGACAATGACTTCTTCACCGCCATGACCATTATTTGAGTTTCGGCTTCCTCTCAAGCCATACCTTTTTTAAAGAAAAATAAATACCATGTTTTATTTTTCTTTTCTTTTGGTAATGAAAGTGGTTTTCATAATGTTTTTATATCAGTGTGTTGTATTGATATCGTGTGATTGAAAGGTGGAAAAGTTACATTTCCTTTTATGCATGTTTTATGTGATACGATTATGTTGAGGTTCTTGGGAATTGTTATGAAGACGGGTGGTTCCGTGAAAAACTAAGGGTGGGTGAGCCCGATATAGCTCTCTAATGCATTGGGTAACGCGAAAAAGTGAAATGTTAAGGTTTATCCAAAGAGATTTAGATAATATACTGTTATGGGTATTCCAAACGTAACCAAGACGGTTACTCTCTACTTAAGAATGTTATGAATTCCTCAAGTTACCTTTATGTCTTATGATTTCTATGATTTATTCATGATTTGATGAGGTATGTTAAAGTGATTATGTTTTATGGGTAATGTATGATTTCATTATTGTAGAGACCCAAAGCTTGAATTAAATGGACATTACATTACTTTTGCAGAATACTTAGTACAAAACAAAAACACACACACAAGGACCGTAATAGTTTAGTGTCTTTGGAAACTTGGAACGTAATCTTCTAATCATGGTGAAAGATCTTCAACATCTCCCATAAAGATCTTCCCTTTTTTTCCTTACCTAAATCATTTCATTATATCCTGGGGAAAAGAAAACATAAAAAGGGTGAGCTCAAATTCTCACTAAGGGTAAGCATGGATAAAATAAAACATACCATATACATTTAAACTTAAAAACATGAACATAATGTTTAAACATCAAAAGCATGATCAATGACATAAAACATGGAAGTACGTAAGGAATAGATCATAAAGAGACATTAGGAATGGTAAAATATCATGGGAATAAAACATGTAATTGTGGAAACCGTTCAGCACATGTCATGATTTCCATAGTAGCCAAGTCATTGCTGCCAAGATCATCTTGGTGGACAAAGTCCCTTTCCAAATCGAGTTCACTCTTCGTTTCAGTCATATAACACTGAACCAGATTAACTTACTGTTCCAGCCATGTCTATCTCATGAGATATAAATCTTTACCCAATGCATTGGAGGGAGATATAGGTCCCACCCATCTCATAATGAAATCATTTTTACTTGTACCACAAAATAAACATACATCATTCATAATAACCCAATAAATAAAATGGGTTTCATAAACATCATCTCATCCTCACATAATCCATATAAAAGAAATGGATATCATTTCATAATAAGAAAAGTGAAAACCATTTAAATCATAGAGACATGATACTTGAAACATACACATATGAAATAATGTCATCTTAAATGGAAAATGGTTTTGATAAAGCACTTGAAATGAATTCTTGAGGAAAATATCCTTTCATCTTGAAAATCATTTTCTTTTCACAAAATGCCATTTAATTTTAAAAGAAAAGGATTTTTTTGAAAATAGTCATTAAATAATTTTGAGTAAGATTCATGAAAATAAAACCGTAAAAAATCCTTTCATGCCGTATAAGTTATAAAAACATTCTACTCGTACTTTTGTCGGAAAAGTCAAAAAGTACCTCGTAGGGTAAATAAAAGAAATATTCCTTCCATACCATGGGGTAAAAGTCAAAAATGGTAAAAATTACATTAAACATACATGAATACACTTGTATAAAACATGGACATGGATGATAGCAATATCCCTAGTAAATACTTACGAATAAACAATCTCGGATAAAACTGAGATTTGCACAATTATCCCTTACCTTAGGTCCGATTTGCTTTGTAAGTGTCCGAACCTCCTGTAAAATGATTTAAATAATGTTATTGACTTATTCCATAGTCATATTTATTTTTATGATATCATATATGGTTCACTTATGACTTTATTTTACCCGTTTTTTGTAAATTCCATGTTAAAGAGTGTTTTGGGTAAAATCATTTCATTTGTCGTCCGTGTTTTGATGTGTAATTATTCATATGATTACTTAGATCATAATTACTTAATTACAGAATATAAAAAATGATTTATATTTAATATATATTCAGAATATACATTTATATAATAGAGCAATAAATGGAAAGTAATACACCGTTTATGGAGACGGTAGGCCGTACGTACGCATGAACGTTGTCTTCGTTTCGTTATTGAGTTGAATGGAATTAAGTAGATGACATAAATATATATACACATAAATCTAGTATCATTATTATTTCATATATTTCATGATTACTTATTATATATACTTTATAATCATTCATGAATGGTTAAGGTGGAGAATGAATTTCATCGCTTCGCGGAGACGGTAGTCTGTACGTACGCACGAGCGATGATATCGTTCTCATGATCGTGGGATTGTATTGGAGTGTATGTATACTATTTCATAATCAATATCACTTTACAATAATAATATATATTTATTATGTACACCATTATACCCATCCAAGTAAGGTGGTGGTGGAAAATAGATTACACCACAGCGTGGAGACGGTATTCCGTACGTACGCACGCGCGGTGAATTCGTTTTCCGTAGGATGGATAGATGGTGAAATAGGATTGTTTCATATTTATAACAACATATCAGTATATTATTTATACTTATGTTATTAATTCATAATTAAACAACCTATGAATAATAAGTGGAAGAATAAATAAAGTTGAAAGAATCGGTAACAGACATTACATCTTCTTTGAAACGCCTCTTTGAGTCCTCCACTTTGGGCACTAAAATTAGTCTTTCAAGAAGACCAGGACCTCTAGGATGTTACTAGTGAAGTGGAGAAGAGAGGTGGGTAGGTTTTAGCCGAGCTTGAAGGCTCAAGGTGGTTTTAGGAAGAGATTGAGGAGGTGCCCTTTTATAAAGGAGGAGAGGGTCACCTTTGGAATAACTAAAAATATTATTTTATTATAAATCCAATTCAGTTTTAAATAGATCAAAATTGATTTATTTAGAAACTAAGGTTGGTATGGGTAGAAATACTCTCATCCAATAGAATTTAGAAAATTTTACTTCCTATTTTAACATTATCGTTTATATTTAACTTTAAGTTAGATAATTTTACTTTTACCGTGTCTTTTTGTGTGCTTACAATATAAGGTAAATAAGCATACTATAACAAGCCAAACGAACCCCAAGTTGTTTATTATTAATATATATAACCTTATATAAGTCATTTTTCCGATCCTTAGATTTTTAGGAATAAAATAACAATTAATAATATAATATTTGTTTTAAAAACTATTTTATTTCAATTTTGTCACTATTTAGTAATTGATTTTTGTGAAACTCATAACAGAATGATTAGTTTGAAAAAGGTTAATTAAATCAATACTAACATGTCATATTAACCTATAAATTTTTTTTAATTCATAAAAAGTCTCAAATTACATTAATTTTGGTATTTATAACATCAATTATGTCAATATTTCATTAATAAGACAATTACTGCATAATCATTGTGTCATAAACAAATTAAATTATTTAATGTCTAAAAATTACAAATAAAATACAATTATGTAGAAAATACTTTTATCTTTCTAATGAATATTTATAGTCGAATTTATCTTATGTATAACATTATATTAAAAATGACATACTTATTAAACTTTGATTTTAACTATTTTAACCCTTCTTTAAATAAATTAATAATAAATGTCCTATTCTAATCTAAGTGGGCCTAAATGGTCATATTTTATTCCTAGGGTTGGTTTTGGTCGAATTAAACTTATCCAATTGAATTAGGACATGTTTTAGGGTAATAATAATATCATTTTTACCCTTAATTACCCTATTTACTGTTAACTGTGGTAAAAAAAGTATAAAGTTACTATTCACCAAAAAATATTTTCATCTCATCGAACCACATTTTCATTACTGAAATCAACCGTGTCTCTAAGATTTTTTAAATTCCACTCACAGAAGTGGTAAAATTATGTTTTATGAAAAATTCATTTTTTTATCTACCACTTAGTGGTTTAACTATTCATCAAAAAATTAAAGTTTCCAGAAAAATACCAAAAATTAGGCCTAAGCAATATTTGATATTATGAACTGAAAAATGATGTCTATTTTACCAAATTCAAAACATATCAGTTGCATTATTTAATTTAAAAATTAATTCCCGTCGTCAAAACAAATAGCGTGTTCTTAAGAGATAATAACTATCAAAAGATTGACACTTGTTTATATCTGGTTTAAATGTGAAATTACATCCAATGACCAACATTGTATTAAATTGTGAAAATATATTCTAAACATAATTTAAAACCACTCAAATTAATAATTTATCACTATTAATTATTTCTATTAAAACGGTTGTTTTTAATTAAAATTTAGTAATTTTGACTATTCATCGGAAAATGAAATTTATCCGAAAAGTACCAAAACGTCACCATAAGCTAATTTCGATATTCCGAATCCAAAAATGAAGTCCATTTTGAAAAATAAAATTTCCAAAATGTTAAAAAGTATTTATTACTATTCATAACGGCTAGTTTTAACAATATTTTAATAGCATATCGATGTTTAGTGAAACTCGGTATTGCGTACTACACATGTTATTGGGGAAGGTCGCAATTGCGCGTAATGCAAGGCAAGTCAATGATGCGTTTTGTGAATGTTCCCTTTAGTGTATCATAAAACACAAGACATTAATGAAATTAAAAAGAATATTTTTCATAAAATCTCGGGGTGTTACATTCTACACCCCTTAAAATGAATTTCGCCCTCGAAATTCGTCAGGGTTATAAATGGTTTACTCCTCGAAGGTTTCTTTAATAGAAACCCACATCGTAAAAAGGAATACCAAAACCAATCTTTAAAACAAAAGTATGAAACGTAATGGTTACCCAAATAAACTAATCACTGGGTTTCCATATAGGTAAAAATATGGATATGGAAGAGAAATCAAACCATCATGTTTTGATTGAGAGTGGTAGAGAACATGGCTATGGAAAAGCCAGCAATCCCAAAGCCATAAATTTGTGACGATCTAAGGTACCATCTGATTCATCAGATATAAGAGCACTAGGGAAACATTTTTGGTTTTCAAGATCATTTCCCTAAAGCTGATGAAATTGGAATTAGAAGAAATACTTTCGTGATGTTGTTATAGTCTCACCGTTGGTCGTTCTTTGGATAATTTCCACTTCATATCTTAAAGAAATGAAGTTGAATTTGTCATTTATGATGTGTTAGCAGATCATGTGATAGAATGATGGGTCATTCCATCTCTCTCAAACAAAAGGTTAGAAAAGTTATCAAAACTTACATAAGTCCATCTATAGTGAGATTAATCATATATGGTTCCTAAAATGGACTTATACTTAATATATCATACTGCTTAATATAATAAAACTAGTTTCTACTAAATAGGGACTTCCTGTAGGCCAGTGGTAGGCGATAAAGGCCATTCACACTTCGGTTGTGGGTTGGATTCCCACAGCCTTGTCCGACGCGATGGGTTGTCGCCCGTCCTGCAGGTTATCCTTATTCTAAAACTACATTACATAAATAATATCAAAAAAAAGTTTTATCCTTAAACAATACTAAAATATGGTTAACATAATCCATTCCAATCTTTAGGCTTATCTAAAATAATTCGGTTCAAACTCATAGTATAAAGAAAACGATTACTTGAAATGCCGTCAACCAAGCATGTGAATACCATCATTTATCCCCCATATATCTTGTTGGTCACATTCCAATCATGTGAATACCTTAATCATGTATTCTCTTGAAAAATTAATACCCATTAAACCTTAGTGAAAACACGAATGCTGTCAAAAGTTAACTCTTTCCACATACCAAAATACAAAAATTCTATATACTCAAACCATGATATAACCTTATCCTTATATCAGTCATGAGATCATGAATACTATACAAAATTTAATTTTCTCCTTATCCCTTCATTATGCGCATATCATCTACATTCCAAAAATATCTGAATAGCCTTTCATGGATACTGGTACCATTAATCATACACTTTCAAAAATCAAGGAAAGACAACAGTGTAACAATCCTTAGATGTCTCTTTATTCCATAGTACCATGAGATTACTTATACAACATTACACATGATAAACATGTAATCATTCCACTACAATCTTAAACCATTGACCGAGCTTCAACAATTCTTTCATCTCACATATCATTTGTAGTCTCTTCATCATCAACAACATAAATACTACCCATACGACCATACTGATTGTCTTCATGAGACTTTCCCTTAGGGAATTGGTTTGCATAATGCCCGTACATTCCACATTGAAAACATTTAACCATTGTTGATGTCGTAGCAATACCATTATCCTGATCCCTGGTGTTAACTGAACCTTTTCCTTTGCACTTACTGGCTTTGTATCCTTCTTTTCCACACCCAAAGCATCTTCCAGTTCCTTTGAAACATTATCCTTGATGCCTCTTCCCACATGATTTACATAGGGGAAATTGAACTTTATTTCCACTATGATCATCATGAAACTCCATCTTTCTCTTATTAGCCGAGTCAGGAAACTTACCAAATTTTACTTTATTGATCATATTATGAGATTGCTGATTCGGCATAATAATGATGTTTGGACTTCCAAATCCCATTTCATTTGGTTTCTCATGAAGAATATCATTCCATTGTCCATCATATCTTCCATTATCGTGAATCATCTTGTTTCCAGCCATTTTCTAAAACCCAAAAAGAATAGTGTGAGAGGAGAAAATCATAATAAAGGGGGAGTAACTTCAATATCTAACATCTTTGGTTTAATCTAATATCGTTACCATAGTTCTAGGACTATATCCTATACGTATACATATCCTTAGGGACATCCCTAGACATACCTTAGAAATATCTCTAGAGATCTCACTAATGTTTTCGCATCCTAGTTTCCAAAGGTTGACTAAACTTTTCCTCTGATACCAACTGTAGAGACCCGAATCTTGACGTACATGGACATTACATTACTTTTGCTGAATACTTAGTATATAACAAAAACACACACACAGGGACCGTAATAGTTTAGTGTCTTTGGAAACTTGGAACGTAATCTTCTAATCGTGGTGAAAGATCTTCAACATCCTCCATAAAGATCTTCCCTTTTTTTTCTTACCTAAAACATTTGTTTATATCCTGTGGAAAAGAAAACATAAAAAGGGTGAGCTCAAATTCTCACTAATGGTAAGAATGGATAAAATAAAACATACCATATACATTTGATCTTAAAAACATGAACATAATGCTTAAACATCAAAAGCTTGAGGAATGACATAAAACATTGAAGTACGTAAGGCATAGATCATAAAGAAACATTAAGAATGATAAAATAGCATGGGAATAAAACATGTAATTGTGGAAACCATTCATCACATGTCATGATTTCCATAGTAGCCAAGGCATTGCTGACAAGACCATCTTGGTGGACAAAGTCCCTTCCTGAATCGAGTTCACTCCTCGTTTCAGTCCTGTAACACTGAAACGGATTAACTTACCGTTCCAGCCATGTCTATCTCATGAGATATAAATCATTACCCAATGCATTGGAGGGAGATATAGGTCCCACCCATCTCATAATGAAATTAGTCTTACTTGTGCCACAAAATAAACATACATCATTCATAATAACCCAATAAATAAAATGGGTTTCATAAACATCATCCCATCCTAACATAATCCATATAAAAGAAATGGATATCCTTTCATAATAAGAAAAGTGAAACCATTTAAATCATATATACATGATACTTGAAACATACACATATGAAATAATGTCATCTTAGATGGAAAATGGTTTTGATAAAGCACTTGAAATGAATTCTTGAGGAAAATATCCTTTCATCTTGAAAATCATTTTCTTTTCACAAAATTCATTTTAATTTTAAAAGAAAAGGATTTTGTTGAAAATATTCATGAAATATTTTCGAGTAAGCTTCATGAAAATAAAACCGTAAAAAATCCTTTCATGCCGTATAAGTTAAAAAAACATTCTTCTCGTACTTTTGTCAGAAAAGTCAAAAAATACCTCGTTGGATAAATAAAAGAAAGATTCCTTCCATACAATGGGGTAAAAGTCAAAAAAGGTAAAAAGGACATTAAACATACATGAATACACTTTATAAAACATGGACATGGATGATAAAAATATCCCCAGTAAGTACTTACGAATAAGCAGTCTCGAATAAAAATGAGATTTGCAGAATTATCCCTTACCTTAGGTCCGATTTGCTTCGTAAGTTTCTGAACCTCCTATATAATTATTTAAATAATGTTATTGACTTATTCCATAATCATACTTATTTTTATGATATCATATATGGTTCACTTATGACTTTATTTTACCCGTTCTTTTGTAAATTCCATGTTAAAGAGCGTTTTGGGTAAAATCGTTTCATTTGTCGTCCGTGTTTTGACTTGTAATCATTAATATGATTACTTAGATCATGATTACATAATTCAAGAATATAAGACATGATTTATATATAATATATATTCATAATATACATATATATAATAGATCAATAAATGGAAAGAAATACACCGTTCATGGAGACAGAAGGTCGTACGTACACATGAACATTATTTTTGTTTCCTTATTGAGTTGAAGGGAATTAAGTATATGACATAAATATATATACACATAAATACAGTATCAGAATTATGTCATATATTTCATGATTACTTATTATATATACTTTATAATCATTCATGAATGGTTAACGTGGAGAATGAATCTCATCGCGTCGTGGAGACAGTAGTCCGTACGTATGCACAAGCGATGATATCATTCTCATGATCGTGGGAATGTATTGGAGTGTATGTATACTATTTCATAATCAATATCACATTACAATAATCATATATGGTTATTATGTACACCATTATACCCATCCAAGTATGGTGATGGTGGAAAAAAGATTACACCATGGCATGGAGACGGTATTCCGTACGTACGCACGCGCGGTGATTTCGTTTTCCTTAGGATGGATAGATGGTGAAATAGGGTTGTTTCATAATTATAATAAAACATCAGTATATGATTTATACTGATGTTATTACTTCATAATGAAACAACCTAATAAGAATAAGTGTAAGAAGAAATGAAGATGAAACAATCGGTAACGGACATTACCTCTTCTTTGAAACGCCTCTTTGAGTCCTCCACATAGGGCACTAAAATTGGTCTTTGAAGAAGCCCAGGACCTCTAGAATGTTTCTAGGGAAGTGGAGAAGCGAATTTTTCATGTTTTGGATGATCTTACAGCTCAAAGTGGTGTGAGGAAGAGAGGGAGGAGGTGCCCTTTTATAAGGGAGGAGAGGGGCACCTTTGGAATAACTAAAGATATTATTTTATTATAAAGCCAAATTCAGTTTTAAATAGCTTCAAATTGATTTATTTAGATGCTAAGGTGGGTATGGGTCGAAATACTCTCATCCAATAGAATTTAGACAAGTTTAGGTTCCTATTTTAACCTTATCATTTATATTTAACTTTAAGTTAGATAATTTTACTTTTACCGTGTCTTTTTGTGTTCTTACACTATAACGTAAATAAACATGATATAACAAGCCAAACGAACCCCAAGTTGATTATTATTAATATATATAACCTTATATAAGTCATTTCGCTGAACCTTATATTTTTAGGAATAAAATAACAATTAATAATATAATATTTGTTTTAAAAACTATTTTATGTCAATTTTGACACTGTTTAGTAATTGATTTTTGTGAAACTCATAATAGAATTATTAGTTCAAAAAAGTTAATTAAATAAATACTAACATGTCATATTAACCTATAAAATTAGTTTAATACAAAAAAATTCACAAATTACATTTATTGTGGTATTTATAACATCAATTATGTCAATATTTCATTAATAAGATAATTACTGCATCATATTTGTGTCATAAATTAATTAACTTATTTAATGTATAAAAATTACATATAAAATACCATTATGTAGGAAATCATTTTATCTTTCTAATCTATATTTATAGTCAAATTTATCTTATGTATAACCTTATATTAAAAATGATACACTTATTAAACATTGATTTTAACTATTTTAACCCTTCTTTACATAAATTAATAATAAATGTCCAAATCTAATCCAAGTGGGCCTAAATGGTAATATTTTATTCCTAAGGTTGTTTTCGGTCAAATTACACTTATCCAATAGAATTAAGACATGTTTTAGGGTAATAATAATATCATTTTTACCTTTAATTACCCTATTTACTTTTAACAGTGGTAAAAAAAGTAAAAAGTTACTATTCACCAAAAATTATTTTCATTTCATTGAACCAAATTTTACTTACTGACATCAACCGTGTCTCTTGGAGTTTTGAAATTCTAGTCACAGAAGTGGTAAAATTATGTTTTATGAAAAATTCATTTTTTAACTACCACTTAGTGGTTTCACTATTAATCAAAAAATGAAAGTTTCCAGAAAAATACCAAAAATTAGGCCTAAGCTATATTTGATATTATGAACTGAAAAATGATGTATATTTTACCAAATTCAAAACATATCAGTTGCATTACTTAATTTAAAAATTAATTCCCTTCGTCAAAACAAATAGCGTGTTCTTAAGAGATAATCACTATCAAAAGATTGACACTTGTTTATATCTGGTTTAAATGTGAAATTACATCCAATGACCAACATTGAATTAAATTTTAAAAATATATTCTAAACATAATTTAAAACCACTCAAATTAATAATTTATCACTATTAATTATTTCTATTAAAACAGTTGTTTTTAATTAAAATTTAGTAATTTTCACTATTCATCGGAAAATGAAATTTATCTGAAAAGTACCAAAACGTCACCCTAAGCTAATTTCGATATTCCGAATCCAAAAATGAAGTCCATTTTGAAAAATAAAATTTCCAAAATTTTAAAAAGTGGTTATTACTATTCATAACGGCTAGTTTTAATAATATTTTAATAGCATATCGGTGTTTAGTGAAACTCGGTATTGCATACTACACATGCTATCGAGGAAGGTCGCAATTGCGCGTAATTCAAGGCAAGTCAATGATGCATATTGTGAATGATCCCTTTAGTGTAGCGTACAACACAAGACATTAATGAAATTAAAAAAAATATTTTTCATAAAATCTCGGGGTGTTACAATTCTTATGTATATATGAACTCATGTTTCCTTTCCATATTTTTATAACCCATATTGAGCTTTTTATGCTCATCCCAAGTTTTTTTTGAAATGTTTTTCACAGGTCAAGGGAAAGGTACATGATATGATGATAGTGTCAAGGAAGTGTCAAGAAAGAATCAATGTTTTATTTTAAATATGTTCCGTTGATGGGAAAAAATGAATACTATCTTTATGTAACCACTTTTTTAAATGTGGAATTTAATGAATGTTTTATGATCTAATTCTCTAAAACTCTAAACCCGAAAAGTCCCTCAATGTGTAATCTTGTAATGACTCAAGATTATGTAAGGTTTAAGGCTGGGGCCTTATAGTTGGTATCAGAGGTCGGTTTAGATAACTGTAGGAGTTAGAATTCTATTAAATGATTATACAATTTTTTTAAATGATATAGCATTTGAAGATTACCATGTTGCTTCATCAAAGACATGTTTGTTCAGAATGGTTTTCCGTAGATAAAACAAGGAAGCTGTGCTAGGAAGGCATACAGAAGGAAATAACCTTCTGAATCAGCATCCTGAGATGGTTGGAATTGGAACTGAATAGTTTTTTGTGGTAATGGCGCAGTTGACTCAAGAGATAAATTGTGGTGGTATCCATGCACGAGAGCAGCCAGATCAACCGCATAGGAACATGTCAGTGGTGAAACATTTCATGAGGAAACTTCCACCATCAATCAGCGGATCATCTGACCCTATGTTAGATGAAGTGTAGATTAAAGTACTGGAGAAGATTTTTGTTGTCATGGGGTGTTAAGACAATCAAAAGGTTAGTCTTACTATTTACCGTTTGGAAGGTGAGGCAGATCAGTGGTGGTCAATGGTTAAAAATATCAGGGAGGCTAATGAGATTGATGCTCTTGACTGGGATGAATTCAAAGTTATGTTTCTTGAGAAGTATTTTCCTAAGGATGTTTGACTTAGGATGGAGATGAAATTCTTGGAATTGAGGAAAGAGGAAGACTGAGTGGCTGCCTTTGAAGAAAGGTTCACTCGATTGGAAAGGTATGCTCCAAATTATATCCGAGACCTTGATAGTAAAATCAATCGTTTTTACTCAGGATTAAAACCAAAATATCGAAGGGCATTAGTTTCTCGTGAGTTTAAAAGTTATGAAAAGCTTGTTCGATGTGCTGAGAATGTGGAAATGGAGTTTTTCGATGATCAAGTGTTCTATAACAACCAGCAGAAGAAGAGACTGAGGTGGCAGCAGAAAGGGAAGAATTCTTCAAAAAATTCTGATTGTAAGAAAACAAAGTTTCCAGTTTTTGATAAATGTGGGAAAAGGAATACTGGGGAATGTCTTCTGAATTCTTGAATGTGCTACCGATGCGGTAAGATATGACATAAGGCTCGTGATTGCACTAAAAAAGATCAAGGTGATGGTATGTCCAAATTTGATTTACAGTTAGTGAAATGTTTTAAGTGCGATGAGATGGGTCACTATGCAAATGAGTGTCCTACAAAGAGCTCAAGTGATGGCAAGCAGTTAGAATACAAGTAGAAAGGGGTGGTGAAATCCTTTGAAACTACTTCAGCAGATGTCGAGACATCAAATGAAGTTGTATCAGGTACTTTGTTTGTTTTTTCAGATTATGCCAGTGTGTTGTTTGATTCAGGGTCTACACATTCTTTCATCTCTGAAACCATTTCTAGTAAAATGGGAATACCATCTCAAGAAATGACTACTGAACTTGTGGTAAAAACACCTCGGGGAAATGTTGAGGCAAAAAGAAATTATAAGAATCTTCGTATCCTTATCCGTGGAAAGAACCTACTTGCAATCCTTATTGTTTTACCTCTAGTAGAGTTTGATGTTATCCTGCGTATGGATTGTAACTCTATTTACCATGCTAAGATTGACTTTAGATCTAAAGAAGTTTCTTTTTAGAAATTCATTCAGTTTGTGTACAAGAATGAACCCTTACTGTTGATAACATATCAAGAGGCCGAGAAACTTGTAAAAGATGGAAATGAATGTTACCTTGCACATATTGTAGAAAACAAGGGAACTGTTTAGATTAATGATGTGCCATTGGTAAATGAGTATCCTGATGTTTTTCATGATGAGTTTCCTAGAATAATACCAGACAAGGAAGTTGAATTTACTGTTGACTTAGTTCTTGATGCTAAGCCAATTTTGAAACCCCCTTATCGAATGGCTCAAATTGAACTTTTAGAGTTGAAGGAGAAATTGAAAGATTTATTAGAGAAAGGTTTCATTCGTCCCAGCACAATACAATGGGGTGCACCTGTTTTATTGGTTAAAAAGAAAGATGGTTCTATGAGACATTGCGTTGATTATAGAGCCTTGAAAAACAACACTGTTAAGAACAAATATCCTTTGCCTCATATCGATGATTTGTTTGATCAGCTCCAGGGAGCTCAGTTTTTTTCAAAGATTGACCTGAGATCGGGGTACCATCAGCTGAAGGTAAAGGAATCAGATGTTTCGAAGACTGCGTTTCTTACAAGATATGGACATTATGAATTTTTAGTAATTCCTTTTGGGCTAACCAATGCACCAGCTGTATTCATGGACTTAATGAATAGAATTTTCCATGAGTTCTTGGATAAGTTTGTGGTGTTTTTCATCGATGATATTTTGGTGTTTTCTAAAAGTAAATATAAGTATGAAAGACATTTAACGTTTATTTTTCAAATGTTACAAGAAAAAGAAATTGTATGGGAAATTCAGAAAGTGTGATTTTTGGTTACGACAAATTTTTTTCCTTGGTCACATTGTTTCTAAAAATGGGATAACCTTTGATCCTGCAAAAACAAAGGTTGTTGAAGAATGACCAAGAACCAAAAGTGTAACAAAGATTTATAGTTTCCATGGTTTGACAGGATATTACCGAAGGTTTGTTAGAAATTTTTCACGGTTATCTAGTCCAATGACTAAGCTAACTCAGAAGGGTGTTTAGTTTATCTGGACAAAAGAATGTGATTATTGTTTTCATGAGTTGAAAAGAAGATTGGTGAATGCTCCAATTTTGGCACTACCTTCCAAGAATGGTGAGTTTGTTATATACAGTGATGCTTCATTGAAAGGACATGGTTGCATCCTAATGCAGAATGATCAGGTAATTGCTTATGTTTCACGACAGTTGAAAACTCATGAGGTAAATTACCCTACACATGATTTGGAATTAGCTTCTGTTGTTTTCGCTTTAAAAATTTGGAGGCATCCTTTGTATGGAGTAAAGTGTGAAATATATACTGATCAAAAATGTTTAAAGTATATATTCACTCAGAAAGAGTTAAACATGAGACAGAGGAGATTACTGGAATTAATCATGGATTATGATTGTACAATTCATTACCATCCATAAAAATAAAATAAAGTGGCTGATGCTTTGAGTCGAAAAAGTATTTCTTCATTTGTAATGTTGCGTTTGGAACGTGATCATTTGGTTAAGGATTTGATGAACTTTGGCATAGAAGTTGTTGGTGTATGATGTTCTTCTATATTGTTTCATGTATCTATGAAATCTTCTCTATCAGATAGAATCAAGCAAGCACAGAAGCAAGACAGTGAGTTGCAGAAAAAGGTAGAGATGGTTCAGAAAGGTAAGTTGCCTGAATTCAACATTCATAATGATTGTATTTTGAGATTTGGGAAGAGTTTGTGTGTGCCTTGTGATTCACAGTTGAAGAGAGAGTTGTTATGTGATGTTCATAGTTCTCCGTTTTCAGTTTATCCTGGCAGTACTATGATGTACAGAGATCTGCAGGAGTATTACTGGTGGGATGGAATGAAAAGAGATATTGCTGATTTTACTATGAAGTGTTTGACTTGTCAACAGTTTAAAGCAGAGCGGAAGTTACAGAAATGGATGCTTTAGCCTTTACCAGTGCCAGAGTGGAAATGGGAGAATATATCCATGGACTTTGTTGTGGGATTACTGAAGACATCTCTAGGTAATAATGCAATCTGGGTTATTGTTGATCGCTTGACTAAATCTGCTCATTTCCTTGATATACGAGATACTTTCCCTCTAGATAAACTTTCCCGTTTGTATCTTAAAGATATAGTCAAGTTACATGGAGTTCCTCTCTCCATTGTATCCGATCGTGATCCCAGGTTTACTTCTAACTTTTGGAAAGGCATTCAGAAGTCGTTGGGTACTGAATTATATTTTAGTACAGCTTTTCATCCTCAATCAGATGGGCAGTCAGAATGGAAAATTCATTCCTTGGAGGATATTCTACGAGGTTGTTCGATGGATTATTTGGGAATTTGGGACCAACATCTTTCTTTAGTTGAATTTTCATATAATATCAGTTTTCATTTCAGTATACAGATGGCACCATTTCAGTCATTATATGGGAAGCTGTGTCGAACTCCAGCTTTCTGGGATGAATTGGGTGAAAGGAAGTTGATGGGACAATAATTGGTAGAAGAGTTGGCAGAAAAAGTTCAGCTGATACAGAAACACATGAGAACAGCTCAGAGCAGGCAGAAGAGTTATGCGGATAACCGAAGGAAGGATCTCTCTTTTGAGGTAGGTGATCATGTTTTTTCCAATGTATCACCATGGAAAAGTGTGATGAGATTTGGTAAGAAAGGAAATCTGAGTCCAAGGTTCAATGGACCACATGAAATTATGGAGAGAGTTGGATCAGTTTCTTACCGAGTGGCTTTACCTTCAAGTTTATCTCAGGTACACAATGTTTTTCTTTTTTCGGTGCTAAGAAAGTACATGCCAGATCCATCTCATGTTTTGAGTCCAGAGGTAGTTCAGCTGGAAGAGAACATATCTTATGAGGAACAACCGGTCTAGATTCTTGCCCACAGGGAGCAAGTGTTACAGAATAGGGTGATTAATCAGTTAAAGGTTCTGTGGAAAAACCACATGATGGAAGAGGCAACTTGGGAATCTGAAAATGCAATTAGCGATAAATAACCCCAATTATTCGATAAGTAAATAAATTGCGGGGACGCAATTTTCTAAAGGGGGGAAGGATGTAACATCCCAAGTAAATAATTAATAATATATATTTTTATCTATGTCTATTAGTGAATTAAATAGTGTTTTAGAGGCTTTAATTGAAAATAAATCCAATCTTAAGCATGGAATACACTAATATTTTTAAAAGATTGTTTTACTGCCTTTTGATGGAAAACCATTTTTTAAATCTATCTTTTGAAAATCTTATAAGCTATGTTTGTCAAAATAAACTTATTATTTATTATTGGGACATCAACATTTACTTTGTGTGAATTTTTGGTATTTTTCGGATAAAGTTCATTTTTTAATGAATAGTGAAAATGTTGTATTTTAATTCAAAACCTCTTTTTAATCTTATTTATTTATATTATTAGATTATCTTTTGAATTGGTTTTGAAGTGAAATTAGAATATATTTTTATCATTTAATCCAATGGTGGTCATTGGAATCAATTTCACTTTGAAATTGGACTTAAACTAGTGTCAATCTTTTGATACTTATTGTTTCATAAAAACACGCTATTTGTCATGACAATAGAAATTAATTATTAAATTAATTAATGTAACTTATATGATTTGAATTTTGTAAAATATATATCAGTTTTGAATTCGGAATATCAAATATAGGTTAGGGTGAATTTTTGGTAATTTTCTAAAAAACTTCAATTTTTGATGAATAGTGAAATCACTAAGTGGTACTTATAAAAACTGATTTTCTGTTTAAATGAAATTTTTCCATCTTTGTGTTTTGAATTTCAAAAATCAGACATACATGGTTGTCATTAAGAAGTAAAATGTGATTCAATGGGATTAGAATAATTTTTTGGAGAATAGTATCTTATTAAGTTTTTAATCGCGATTAGAGGTAATTAGTGTAGTTTAAGGTAAAAATGATGTTTTAATAATATGAAATGAGCTTGACACATGTCATAAACTCATTTTATGTGTCATGGCCAACCAATACAATCCATGGGTCAACTGGGGGACCCCATGGAGACACTTTGGTTGGGAAATGACATAAATACCTTCTTATTTAATGTTAAAGTAAAAATGACACAAACATGAGTTATTTTACTAAAATAGTTTTTACATGGGGTTATACAAGTCAGATGTTTGATTATAAATAGTCATTATAAAGCTAAAAAGATTTCCTGAATCATGATATTTTTTTAATAATTTTTAGACATTAAATATATTAAATTATTTAGAACATCATGATGATGCAGCGATTACCTCATTAATGAAGGATTTAAATAAAATAAAAGATAATGTAACATCTATAACCTAAAAATGTACAAAAAATATTGGATGGATGGATTTCGAACCCTTACCACCTTAAACTCGAATTATATCAATTTGGGACCTTTTGAATCTAAAACGCATTTTAAAATAAAGTAACATTTCTTTACTTTCCAAGAGTGCCCCTCCTCTCCTCTTATAAAAGGCCCCCACCTCTACCTCCTTACCCACACTTCCAAAGCCTTTGGCTCGGCCTACCCCTTCCCATTTTGTCTCTCCACATCCCTCACTTACTCCTTGAAGCCTCCCTTTGGGCAGAAGTCTTCCCAAGGAAGCCTTTGAGCTCAAACTAAAGGGAGTTACCCGATTTTAAGGTAATGTCTTCACTTGAGTCCTTTTGTTTTATTTTGCATCTACGACCCCCTAAACTCTTTTTATTAATTTCTATTCTAACAACTACAATATCTTCAATATACTAGTATTTTTTTATAATAAGGATTCTAGCTACACTTACACACACCTACATCTAAGGGTTAAAGAACATACTATTTCCGTGGATGACGAATTTATGCCTCCCGAAACGATGATTGTTCAACATTCTATTAACACCTTAAAAGGTGGCCATTAAGATGACACTATATTTATATCTGATATATAATATTTTTATGTTTTTCTTAAGATTCTGTATTTTTCATTTTGGGAATACCTTTATGGTTTCCATTATTGGTAAACATGATATCTTCATTTAAGGAAGTGCGGACTACCGCCCCCTCAAAGTGAATTGATTCGTCAATACCATATGTGGGACATATTAATGATGGAGTCATGATATTATATATGATATTACATTGTAATTATAATATACCTTTATATCATTATGATTCCATTCTATAAAAATATGAAATAGAAATGAAAGTAGAGTTCATGAGTACGTACGGCTTACCGTCTCCATGAACGGTGCATTTCATTTCTTACCTCTAAATGATTATGTAATATTATAAATGCATTCATTTACTGCATATATATGACATATATTATATCTACATCATGAATACCATTCTCGATATAATGGGTACATGAACATCTTGTAATTATAATGGGTTTATTTTTGACTCAAGTACCAATGATCGTTAAAACGACCGTTATTAACTAAAATAATTCCATAGTGTTCATGACATGGCAATAAGTGATATAAAAGGAATAATTAACTTTAATAAGGTTCTTAAACAATTATAAATTAACTCAAGTTTATTATTCAGGAGATTAAAGAACGACCGAGTCAAGTCAGACCCGAGGTATGGGACTTCGTCTCAATCTCCTTTCATTGAGGCATATTTTGTTTTATACACAACCTTCTTTTATACGGTGTATAAACCCCCCCCCCCCCATTGACATTTACGTTTATTAAAAAGAAATATTTTTTATACAAAGCGTTTACTAAATGACAAAAGGGAATGTTTTTGTCGTACGTATGCGGCGACAACGACTTCTCTGCCGCCGTGACCATTATTTGAGTTTCGGCTTCCTCTACAAGCCATACCTTTTTTTAAAAGAAAAATAAATACCATTTTTTACTTTTCTTTTATTTTGGTAATGAAAATGGTTTTCATAATGTTTTTATATCATTGTGTTGTATTGATATATTGTGATTGAATGGTGGAAAAGTTGTGTTTCCTTTTATGCATGTTTTATGTGATACGATTATGTTGAGGTTCTTGGGAATTATTATGAAGACAGGTGGTTTCGTGATAAACTAAGGGCGGGTGAGCCTGATATAGCTCTCCAATGCATTGGGTAACGTGAAGGAGTGAAACATTAAGGTTTCTCTGAAGAGATTTAGGGAATATATTGTGATGGGTATTCCAAACATAACCAAGAGGGTTACTCCCTACGTAAGAATGTTATGAATGTCTCAAGTTACCTTTATGTCTTATGATTTCTATGATATATTCATGATTTGATGAGGTATGTTAAAGTGAATATGTTTTATGGGTAAATTATGATTTCATTCTTATGTATATATGAACTCATGTTTCCTTTCGATATTTTTATAACCCATATTGAGCTTTTTATGCTCATCCCAAGTTTTTTTTTGAAATGATTCTCACAATTCAAGGGAAAGGTACATGATATGCTGATAGTGTCAAGGAAGTGTCAAGAAAGAATACATGTTTTATTTTAAATATGTTCCGTTAAATGGAAAAATTAATACTATATTTATGTAACCACTTTGTTTAAATGTGGAATGTAATGAATGTTTTATGATCTAATTCTCTAAAACTCTAAACCTGAAATGATGCTCAATGTGTAATCTTGTAATAACTCAAGATTAAGTAAGGTTTAAGGCTGGGGCCTTATAATTATTACCCTAACACATGTCTTAATTCTATTGGATATGTGTAATTAGACCGAAAAAAACCTTAGAAATAAAATATTAACATTTAGGTCCACTTGGATTAAATTAGGACATTTATTATTATTTTCTTTAAAAAAGAGTTAAAATAGTTAAAATCTAAAATTTAATAAATAAAACATTTTTAATATAGGGTTATACATAAGTTAAATTCGACTATAATTATTAATTAGAAAGATAATAATATTTCCTATATAATGGTATTTTATTTATAATTTTTATACATTAAATAATTTAATTTATTTATGACACAATGATGATGCAGTAATTACCTTATTAAGGAAATATTAACATAATTGATGTTATAAATACCCAAATAAATGTAATTTGAGACTTTTTATTAATTACCCTAATTTTTTAGGTTAATATGACATGTTAAAATTGATTCAATTAACTTTTTTTGAGATAATCATGCTTTTATGATTTTCACAAAAATTCAATTAACAAATACTATCAAAATTGACATAAAATAGTTTTTAAAACAAATATTATATTATTAATTGTTATTCTATTCCTAAAATATGAGGTTCATCCAAATGACTTAGATAAGGTAATATATATTAATAATGAACCACTTGGGATTTGTTTGTCTTGTTATAGTATGTCTATTAACCATATTGTGTAAGACAATAGGAAGACATGATAAAAGTTAAATTATTTAACTTAGAGTTAAATCTAAATGATAAGGTTAAAATAGTGACCTAAACATGTCTAAAACCTATTTTTTGAGAGTATTTTTAACCATAATCACTTTAGATTCAAAATAAATCGATTTGAAGCTATTATAAACCGAATATAACTTTATTATAAAATAATATTATAAGTTTCCCTAAGGTGCCCCTCTCCTCCCTTATAAATGGGAACATCTTCCCTCTATATTTACACAATTTTGAGAATTCAGGCTCGGAAAACCCCTACCTGTTTCCCTTCTCAACTTCCATAGAAACATTATAGAGGTTCTGGTCTCCTCAAAAGGCCAACTCTAGTGCCTTAAGTGGAAGCATTAAAGAGGTGCCTCAAAGAAGAGGTAATCTATTCTACTGATTCTTTCAAGTTTTCATTCTTATTCAACTTCTTCTTATTTAATTTTTTAATTATAAATTAATTACATAAGTATCACTAATATAATTATATGTTATTATAAATATGAAACAACCCCATTTCACCTTCTATCCATCCTATGGAAAATAAAATCACCATGCATGCATACGTACGGAATACCATCTCCATGCCATGGTGTAATCTGTTTTTCCACCACCACCTTACATGGATGAGTATACTAGTGTATAGAATTAATATATATAGTTATTATAACATAATACGGATTTGTAGATATTATATCATCCACTCTAATTCAACTCATTAATTATCAGAATGATATCATCGCTCGTGCATACGTATGGATTACCGTCTCCACGACGTGATGAGATTCATTATCCTTGTTAATCATTCAAGAATGATTATAAAGTAGATATAATGAATAATAATGAAATATATGAATTTATAAAGATACTGGATTTATTTATATACATATATGTTATCTACTTACCTCCATTCAAGTCAATAAGGAAAGGAAAACAATGTTTATGCGTATGTGCGGCCTACCATCTCGATGAACGGTGTATTTCATTTCATTTATCTATGTATTATAAATATATATATACACTGAATATATATGATATATAAATAATTATTTACATTCTGGTAGTAAGTAAATCATTATATAAGTAATAATAATATGAAGAACAACAAGTCCAAACACGTAAGATAAATAAAACTGTTTTACCCAAAACACTGCTTTAACATGGAATTTACAAAAGAACAGGTAATATAAAGTCATAAGTGAACCATATATTATATCATAACAATTAATATGATTCTGTAATAAGTCAATGAAGTTATTTAAATCATTATACAGGAGATTATGATATGTGTGATGCATATCAGACCTAAGGTAAGGGATAATTTTTCAAAGCTCATTTTTTTCGGAGATTTCTTATATGTATGTATTTACTGGGGTTATATTTTTCATTCATGTCCATAAAAATGTTTTCCAGAAAGTGTTTCATATTATTCCATGTTATTTTAAAGTCATGTTTACCCTTATTTTACTTTTACATTGCGTTATGGAAAGAATCTTTCTTTTGTTTACCATACAAGGATCTTTTTGACTTTTTCACCAAAAGTACGAGGAGAATGTTTTTTAACTTATATGGCATTAATGGATTTTTATGTTTTCATAACACATAATTTTCATGAAGATTCCTCAACAATATTTCATGACTATTTTCAACAAAATCTTTTTCTTTTAAAATTGAATGGCATTTTGTGAGAAGAAAATGATTTGAAGAAGAAAGGATGTTTTCATCAAGAATTCCTTTCAAGTGTTTTATCAAAACCATTTTCCATCTAAGATGACATTATATCATATGTGTATTTGTCAAGTATAATTTATATATGATTTACATGGTTTTACTTTTCTTACGATTAAATGATATCTGTTTGTTTTATATGGATTATGTTATGAAGGGATGATGTTTATGAAACCCATTTTATTCTTTGGGTTATGATGCATGATTTATGCTTGTGTTGTGGCACACGTAAGAATGATTTTAATATGAGATGGGTGGGACCTATACCTCCCTCCAATTCATTGGGTAACGATTTATATCTCATGATATAGACATGGATTGAACGGTAAGTTAATCTGTTTCATTGTTACAGGACTGGAACAAGGCGTGAACTCGATTCAGAACACTACTGGAAATTAGATCTTTCACAACGCTTCTATACCAATGGTTTGCAGAAACTGTGGGTATAGGTCCCCTTTCCCAACAGTTTGGCCAAACCGTTGGGAATAGTGGGCCAAAATTCAACATCCTTCACATAATGAAAATCACAACCAATGACCTATACCAACGGTTGTTAAAACCATTGGTATAGGTCTATACCAATGGTTTTAACAACAGTTGGTATAGGTACTTTCATTTTTTATCGGACCATCGTACCGAGAACACTATATAAATCAGAATTTAAAATATTTATGAGAATACATATATATATTTATGTAATTATGATCACAAAAGTCATGTTAGGTTAGTGGTTGAGTCGTTCAATTATAAACGAGGGGTCCTGGGATCGAATCCCAGCGGATGTTTTATTTTTGGAATTTATATACCAACGGTTCCATTACCATTGGTATAGATTTAATATTACCTATACCAACGATTTTTGGAAAACCGTTGGTATAGACCTATCCCAACAGCTTACTTGGCTAAGGTTCTCCAAACCGTTGGTATAGGCTATACCAATGGTTTGGAGGCCTATACCAACGGTTCCAAACCATTGGTAAAGGTTAGTTTTCCAGTAGTGGAAAGGGACTTTGTCCACTAAAATGGTCTTGGAAGAAATTCCTTGGCTACTATAGAAATAATATCATGTTCTTAATGGTTTTCCACAATTACATGTTTTATTCTCATGAAATTTTATCATGATTGACATACCTTTGTGAAATATGCCTTACGTACTTCAAAGATTTATGTCTTTGCTCAATATTTTGATGTTTAGATTTTATGTTAATGTTTTTTGCATTCAAATGTTTATTAATTCTTTTATTTTCTCTATTTTTACCCTTACTAAGCATTTGAGCTCACCCTTTTTATGTTTTCTTTTCCCCAGGATTTAAATAAAGGATTTAGGTAAGAATACAAAAGGGGAAGATCTTTTTGGGAGATGTTGAAGATCTTTCACCATGATTAGAAGATTATATTATGAGTTTCCAAAGACACTAAACTATAATAGTCCTTGTGTGTATATTTTTGTTATGTATTAAGTATTCCGCAAAAGTAATGTAATGTCTATGTACGTTAGGCTTTGGGTCTCTACAGTTGGTATCAGAGTAAAGGTTTAGTCAACCATTGGAAACTAGGATGCGATAACTTTAGTGAGATCCCTAGAGGTAATTATAAGGTATGTCTAGGGATGTCCCTAAGGTTAAGTATAAGTATAGGTTATATTTCTAGAATTATGGTAACCATATTAGAATTAAACCTAAGAGGTTATATATTTAAGGTATTTCCCTTTATTATGTTGTTATCCTAACATGATTTTTTCCTCTCACACTGTTATTTTTGGGTTTTAGACGATGGTTGGAACCTGAAGGAACCGTGTTGATCAATGTAATGGAAATTGCAATGATTGTCCTCCCAAGCAACCAAATTTGATGGGAGATGGAGTGAAAAATATTATTGTTATACTTACACAAGCTATGAATAATTTTGGAAATCTAAATGATTAGAGAAGGGAACAATATTCTATTGAGTCTTTCATTAGACAACGCCCACCATCTTTCAATGGGTCTTCAGATCCAATTGTTGATGAACAATGGATCAGTACCATTGAAAATAGTTTTTCCATACTTCGCTGTTCAGAACATAAAAAATCTATTTTAGCTATTTACCATTTATAAGGTGAAGCAAACCAGTGGTGGACTCTAATTAAGAATCCAATTCCCCAAGATGAAATTTAATCCATGGAATGGGACGAGTTCAAGAACTTGTTTTCCAGTAAGTACTTCCCTCGTATTCTTCGAGAAAAGATGGAAAAGGTGTTCCTTGGGCTTAAGCAGAAGGATGATGAATCTGTTGGTATATATGAAGCAAATTTTACAAGACTTTCAAGGTATTTATCTGGCTTTATCATCCAACCTAAAAGTAAGGTTGATCGATTCTTCAGTGGCTCAAAATCAAGTCTTCGAAGGGAATTAGCAATAAGAGACATTAGTAGCTATTAATAAATTATGTGTTGTGCTATCAAGGTAGAACAGGAAGTTGGTGTAACATATCCATCTAATGGTTTTGATAAGAAACGAAAGATGGAGTTCAAGGAAAAACCTCAGAACAATGGTGAAGAGAAGATGAATTTTTATTTATGCTCAGAGTGTGGAAAGAATCATGGTTGTGATTGTCTAAAAGGTACTAGAAAATGTTTCATTTGTGGAAAAGACGGTCATCAACCAGCTGAGTGATAAAGTAATGGAAGAAAGGTAGCTAATGATGAGAATAGAGAAAAGACTACAGAGAATTCACTACTAACACATCAATGCTTCAAGTACAAGAAAATGGGGCATTATGCTAACCAATGCCCAAATCCATGGTTTAATGATGATCGAACTCAACAAAATATTATGTTAATGGACAAAGGGAAGTCACATGCGATCACTATTGGCAATGTTGAGTATGACAATGATGTAGTGGAAGGATTATGTGTTTACGTAATGGGATTCCGAAATAATGTTGTGGAATCTAATTTATAGTATTGTGGAATATCGGAATATCTATGTATTGGTTTATTATGGTTTTCAATAATTATATGGTACCGGTAACCATGAAATGTAATTCTAATATTTTGGAAATCAAATGATATGTGAATAATTAAGGGACAATGACAAAATAATATTAATGAGCTCATGACTGATATAACAACAAAGTGATATCATGGTTTGAGTATTTAGAAATTTTGGGATTTTTTTATTTGGAAAGATTTAACTTTTGACAGCACTCATTTTTTAACTAAGGTTCTATAGTAATACATTATTAACATATTCACATGTTTGGAATGTGACCAAAATGATATATCTTATGATATATGGGGGATAAATGATGGTATTCATGTGCTTGTTATGTGACCTTCCAAATAATCATTTTCTTTATACAATGTTCTTGGACTAAAGTATTTTGGATAAGCCTAAATATTGGAATGGATTAAGTTTTACATATGATAGTATTGTTTAAGGATACAAACTTTTTTTCTGATATTGTTTCTGTAATGATATAATAGTATAGTTTTAGAAAAAGGACAACCAGTAGGACGGGCGACAACCCATCGGGTCGGACAAGGTTGTGGGAATCGAACCCACAATCGAAGTGCAACGGGCCTTTACCGCCTACCACTGGCCTACAGGAAGTCCCTTGTTAGTAGAAACTAGCTTTATTTTATTAAGTGGTATTATAGATGAAGTGTAAGTCCATTTTAGAAACCATATACTCTTAATCTCACCATAGATGGACTTATGTATATAACTTTTTCTAACCTTATTTTTGAGACATATGGAATGACCTATCATTCTATTGCATGATCTACTAACACTTTACAGAAGACAAATTCAAATTCATTTATTTAAGGGATGAAGTGGAAATTGTTCAAGGCACAAAAAATAGTGAGATTGTACCAATATCCTGTAAGTATTTCGTTTATTTCAAAATTTTTAAATTTAGGGAAATGATATTGAAAACGAAAAATTGTTGTCCTAGTGCTCTTATATCAGATGAATCGGATGGTACCTTAGATCATTACAAATTTATGGCATTGTGATTTTTGGATTTTTCATATCCATGTTCTCTACCACTCTCCATCAGAACTTGACAGTTAGATTTCTCTTCCATAACTATATTTTCACCTATGTTCTCCTATGTGGAAATCAAGTGATGAGTTTATTTGGGTAACCAATATGTTTCATAGTTCACTTTTTAAAATTTAGTTTTAGTATTCCTTTTTACGATGTGGGTTTCTATGAAAGAAACATTCATGTAGAAAACAATTTATAACCCCGACGAATTTGGAGGGTGAAATTAATTTTAAGGGGGGTTGAATGTAACACGCCAAGATTTTATGAGATATATTATTTTCAATTTCATTGATGTATTCTTTTATACACTACACCATGATTAGCTTGTACTATACACAACACCGTATTAGCTTGCAGTATACACAACACAATTCTTGGCTCTTGTTACACACAATTTCAAGTTCGTTTTGTGGAAATTATTCTACACAACATTAAGTATAGATTATTTTTAATTTTTAAATGAAATAAGTTTTGATTATGTTATAAGCAACACCAAACGGAGCTTTCACTACACACAGCACTCACTTGGCTTGCATTACATGCAATCAAGACATTCCTTGATAGCGTGTGTAGTACGCAATACCGATTTTCAGTAAATGAGATATTATTATAATATTATTATGAACTAGACGTTATGAAAAGTAATACTCACTTTTTGAAATTTTATAAATTTTATATTTCAAAATGGAATTCATTTTTGGATTCAGAATATCAAAATTATCCTACGGTGAATTTTTGGTATTTTTCTGAAAACATTATATTTTTGATGAATAGTGAAAACACTATGAGACTATTTATAAACCAACTTTTTATTTAAATAATTATTTATTTTATTTAAATTTATTTTAGGTAAAAATTGATACATAATAACTATATAAGTTCAATTTGATTCATTGGTGTGATTTTATAAAAATTTTAGATATATAAAATGTGTATTGAACTTTTCACCGTCTTTTACCCACCTCCTAGGAGAATTTGAAAATTTAAATAAAACATAATTTTACCGCATCTGTGAGTGTAATTTCAAAACTCCTAGAGACATGATTAATATCAAGTAGTAAAATGTGGTTCAATAAGATAAAAATAATTTTTTGTGAATAGTAACTTTTTACTTTTATTTACCACGGTTAAATGTAAATAGTGTAATTAAGAGTAAAAATGATATTATTATTACCTTAACACATGTCCTAATTCTATTGGATATGTGTAAATCAACCAAAAACAACCTTCTAAATAAGATATTATCATTTTGGTCCACTTGGATTAGATTCGGACATTTATTATTATTTTATTTAGAAGAGTTAAAATAGTTAACATCAAAAGTTTAATAACTAAAACATTTTTAATATAGGGTTATACATAAGATAAATTCTATTATAAATAATAATTAGAAATATAATAATATTTCCTATATAATTTAATTTAATTTATAATTTTTATACATTATATAATTTAATTTATTTATGACACAATGATGATTCAATAATTACATTATTAATTAAATATTATCATCCTTGATGTTATAAATACCAAAATAAATGTAATTTGAGACTTTTGATTAATTACACTAATTTTTTAGTTTAATATGACATGTTAAAATTGATTAAATTATATTTTTTCAAAATAATCATGCTTTTATTATTTTCACAAAAATCAATTACCAAATAGTGTCAAAATTGACATAAAATAGTTTTGAAAACAAATATTATATTATTAATATATATTCTATTTCTAAAAATCTATTGTTAAACCAAATGACTTAGATAAGGTTAAATATATTAATAATGAACCAATTTCAGTTCGTTTGTCTTGTTATAGTATGTTTATTAACCATATAGTGTAAGATAACAAGAAGACATTGTAAAAGTGAAATTAATTAACTTAGAGTTAAATATAAATGATAAGGTTAAGATAGTAACATAAACTTGTCTAAAACCTATTTGATGGGATTATTTTGACCCATATCCACTTTATCTTCTAAATAAATCAATTTTGAGATATTATTAACCGAATATGACTTTATTATAAAATAATATTTTCTGATTTCATAAGGTGCCCCTCTCCTCCCTTATAAAAGGGAACCTCCTCCCTCTTCTCTTTACATAATTTTGAGCTTCAATATTTTCCAAACCCTGGACATTTCCATTATCAACATTCCTTGAAACAGTATAGAGTTTCTGGTCTCCTCAAAAGACCAACTCTAGTTCCTTAAGAGGAAGCTTAAAAGAGGTGCATCGAAGAAGATGTAATCTCCTCTACCGATTCATTCAAGTTTTCTTTCTTCTTCAAATTCTTCTTCTTCAGTTGTTTCATTATAAAGTAATAACATAAGTATCACTAATATACTAATATTTTATTATAAATATGAAACAACCCCATTTCACCTTCTATATATCCTACGGAAATCGAAATCACCGCGCGTGCGTACGTACGGAATTCCATCTCCACACTGTGGTGTAATTTGATTTTGCACCACCACATTTCATTGATGGGTATAATGGTGTAGAAAATTAATATATATAGTTATTATAACATCATACTGAATCTTATATATTATATCATCCACTCCATTTCAATTCAATAATTATAGTAACGATATCCTCGCTCGTGCGTACGTACAGATTATCATCTCCAAGACGCGATGAGATTCATTCTCCATGTTAACCATTAAAAAATGATTATAAAGTAGATATAATGAGTAATAATGAAATATATGACATTATAAAGATAATTTATATATATATATATATGTAATCTACTTACATTCATTCAAGTCAATAAGGAAAGGAAAACATGGTTCATTTGTATGTGCGGCCAACCGTCTCCATGAACGGTGTATATAATTTCATTTATCTATATATTATATATATACACACTGAATATATATGATATATAAATAATGATTTACATTATGGAAGTAAGTAAAACAATGTAAAAGTAATAATAATATCACGAACAACAAGTCCAAACACGTACGATAAATGAAATGATTTTACCCAAAACGCTGCTTTAACATGGAATTTACAAAAGAACGGGTAATATAAAGTCATAAGTGAACCATATATGATATCATAACAATGAATATGATTTTTTAATAAGTAAATGAAATTATTTAAATCATTATACAGGAAGTTCAGATACGTATGAAGCATATCAGACCTAATGTAAGGGATTATTTTGAAAATCTCATTTTTATCCGAGATTGCTTATATGTAAGTATTTAAAAGGGTTATATTATTCATCCATGTCCATAAAAATGTTTTAATAAAGTGTTTAATATTCTTCCATATATTTTTAAAGTCATGTTTACCCCTATTTGACTTTTACATTATGTTATAGAAATAATCTTTCTTTTGTTTACAATACAAGGAACTTTTTGACTTTTTCGGAAAAAGTATTAGGAGAATGTTTTTATCTTATATGGAATGAATGGATTTTTATGGTTTTATAACACCTAATATTCATGAAGCTTCCTCTAAAACATTTTATGACTATTTTCATCAAAATCATTTTCTTTTAAAATTGCATGGCATTTTGTGAGAAGAAAATGATTTGAAGAAGAAAGGATATTATCATCATGAATTCATTTCTAGTGTTTTATCAAAACCATTTCCCATATAAGATTACATTATTTCATATGTGTATGTATCAAGTATAATGTATCTATTATTTAAATTGTTTCACTTTTCTTATGATGAAATGATATCTGTTTGTTTTATATGTATTATGTTACGATTGGATGATGTTTAAGAAACCCATTTTATTCTTTTGGTTATGATGCAAGATTTATGATTGTGTTGTGGTACACGTAAGAATGATTTTAATATGAGATGAGTGTGAACTATATATACCTCCAATTCATTTGGTAATTATTTATATCTCACAAGATAGAACAGGATGGAAGTGTAAGTTAATCTGGTTCAGTGTTACAGGACTGGAACGAGGAGTGAATTCGATTCAGAAAGGGACTTTGTCAACTAAGATGGTCTTGGCAGCAATTCAGTGGCTACTATGGAACTCATATCATGTTCTTAAGGGTTTTCCACAATTACAGGTTTTATTCTCATGGAATTTTATCATGATTGATTTTTTTTTGTGATATATTCCTTACGTACTTCCAAGATTTATGTCTTTGCACAAGATTTTGATGTTTAGATTTTATGTTCATGTTTTTGCATTCAAATGATTATGGATTGTTTTATGTTCTCTATGTTTACCCTTACTGATAATTTGTAGTCACCCTTTTTATGTTTTATTTTCCACTGGATTTAATGAAAGGTTTTAGTTAAGAAAACAAAAGGGGAAGATATTTATGGGAGATGTTGATGATCTTTCACAACGAATAGAATGTTATATTCCGAGTTTCCAAAGACAGTAAACTATTACGGTCCTTGTGTGTTTGTTTTTTTATGTATTATGTATTCCGAAATAGTAATGTAATGTCCTTTAACGTTACGCTTTGGGTCTCTACAGTTGGTATCAGAGGAAATGTTTACTCAACCTTTGGAAAATAGGATGCCAGAACGTCAGTGAGATCCCTAAAGTTATTTCTAAGGTATGTCTAGGGATTTCCCTACGGATAAGTGTAAGTATAAATTATAGTCCTAGAATTGTGGTAACGATATTAGAATTAAACCTGTGTTGTTAGATATTGAAGGTAGTCACCCTTTATTTTGTTGTTTTCCTAGCATGATTTTTGCCTCTCACACTATTCTTTTTGGGTTTTAGACGATGGCTGGAACCCAAAGGAACTGTTTAGATCAATGTAATGGACAATTCAATGATTTTCCTCCCGAGAAACCAAATGTGATGGGAGATGGAGTGAAAAAGCTTATTTCTATACTTACACAAACTATGAATCATTGTGGATTTCCAAATGATCAGATAAGGGAATAATATTCTATTGACTCCTTCATGAGGAAACATCCACCATCTTTCAATGGGTCTTCTGATCCACTTGTTGCTGAACAATGGATCAATACCATTGAAAATATATTTTCTATACTTTTCTGTTTAGAACATGAAAAAGTCATTTTAGTTGTTTACCGTTTAGAAGGTGAAGCATACCAGTGGTGGACTCTAATTAATAATACAAGGCCCCAAGATAAAATTGAATCCATGGTATGGGCTGAGTTCAACAACTTGTTTTTCAGTAATTACTTCCCTCATATTCTTCAAACAAATATGGAAAATGATTTCCTTGAGCTTTAGAAGAAGGATAATGATTTTTTTGGTATATATGAAGTGAATTTTACAAGACTTGCAAGGTATGCATCTGGATTTATTATCCAACGTGAAAGTAAGGTTGATCGATTCTTCCGTGGCTTAAAACCAAGTCTTCGAAAGGAGTTAGTTATAAGAGACTTCAGTAGCTATGAATAAATTGTGTGTTGTGCTATCAAGGTAGAACTGTAAGTTGGTGTAACATATCCATCTCAAGGTTTTGACAAGAAACGAAAGATGGAGGTCAAGGAAAAACCTCAGAAAAATGGTGAAAAGAAGGTTAATGTTTCTTTATGCTCAGAGTGTGGAAAGAATCATGGTGGATATTGTATAAAAGGTACTAGAAAATGTTTCAAGTGTGTAAAATAAGGTCATCAAGTAGGTGAGTGTCGAAGTAATGGGAAAAATGTAGCTAATGCTCAGAATAGAGAAAAGACTACAGAGAATGCACCACGAACACATTAATGCTTCAAGTGCAAGGAAATGCGGAATTATGCTAACCAATGCCCTATTCCATTGTTTAATGATGATCGACCTCAACAAAATCTTAAGGTAAAGGACAAAGGGAAGTCACATGCGATCACTATTGCTGATTTTGAGTATGATAATGATGTACTAGAATGATTATGTTTTTATGTAATGGGATTCCGAAATAATATTGTTGAATCTAATTTATAGTATTGTGGAATATCATAATATCTATGTATTGGTTTATTATGGATTTAAATATTTATATGGTACCGGTAACCATGAAAAGTAATTTAAATATTTTCCAAAGCAGATGATATGCGCGTAATGAAGTGATAGGCTGAAAATAATCTTAATGAGCTCATGATTGATATAAGGACAAAGTGATATCATGGTTTGAGTCTATAGAAATTTTGGGATTTTGGAATGTGGAAAGAGTTAACATTTGACATAACTCATGTTTTCACTATGGTTCTATTGAAATACTTGATTAAGGTATCCACATGTTTGAAATGTGACCAAAAAGATATATCTTATGATATATGGGGGATAAATGATGGTATTCATGTTCTTGTTATGTGATCCCCCAAGTAATCATTTTCTTTATAGTATGTGCTTGGACCAAAGTATTTTGGATGAGCATAAATATTTGAATGGATTAAGTTGGACATAAGATATTATTGTTTAAGGCTAGAACCGTTTTTTATATAATTTATGTAATGTTATAATAGTGTAGTTTTAGAAAATGGACAACCTGTAGGATGGGTGACAACCCATCGTGTCGGACATGGTTGTAGGAATCGAACCCACAACTGAAGTGTGACATGCCTTTATCTCCTACCAGTGGCCTACAAGAAGTCCCTGGTTAGTAGAAACTAGTTTTATTTTATTAAGTCGTATGATATATGAAGTATAAGTCCATTTCAGGAACAATATACTATTAAGCTCACCATAGATGGACTTATGTATATAACTTTTTCTAACCATATGTTTGAGACAGATGGAATGACCTATCATTCTAAAGCATGATCTACTAACAATTCATGGAAGACAAATTCAACATCATTTCTAAAAGAGATGAAGTGGATAATTTTCAAGGTACAAACAATAGTGAGATTGTACTCTTATCAAGTAAGTATTTCTTTTATTTAAAATTTTTCAATGTTAGGGAAATGATATTGAAAACCAAAAATGTTGTCTTAGTGCTCTTATATCTGATGAATCAGATGGTTCCATAGATCATCACAAATTTATGGCTTTGTGATTGTTGACTTTTTCATACCCATGTTCTCTACCACTCTCCATCAAAACATGATGGTTAGATTTCTCTTCCATATTCATATTTTCACCTATGATCTCCTATGTGGAAACCTAGTGATGATTTAATTTGGATAACTGATATGTTTCATAATTCACTTTTTAAAATTTACTTTTAGTATTACTTTTTACGATGTTGGTTTCTATGAAAGAAACTTTCATGTAGAAAACCATTTATAACCCTGACGAATTTTGAGGGCGAAATTCATTTTAAGGTGGGTAGAATTTAACACCCCACGATTTTATGAGATATATTTTTTTTAATTTCTTTAATGTATTATATTATACACAACACCATGATTAGATTATACTATAAACAACACCGTATTATCTTGTAGTATACACAACACTATTATTGTCTCATGTGACAAACAATTTCAAGTTCGTTTTGTGGAAATTATTCTACACAACAGTAAGTATAGATTTCATTTAATGATTAAATGAAATAAGTTTTGATTATGTTATTCTCAACACCAAATGGTGCTTTCACTACATGCATCCCTGACTTGGTTTTATTTCACGCAATCATGACCTTCCTCGATAGCGTGTGTAGTACGCAATACCGAGGTTCACTAAATGATATATTATTATAATATTACTATGAACTAGACATTATGAATATTAATACCCACTTTTTGAAATTCTAAAAATTTTATATTTCAAAATAGACTTTATTTTTGGATTCAGAATATCTAAATTAGCCTAGTGTGAATTTATGTTATTTTTATGAAAACTCTCAATTTTTAATGAATAGTGAAAATACTGTTTGACTATTTAAAAACAGAATTTTTATTTTAAAAATTATTTATTTTATTTAAATTTATTTTAGGTCAATATTGATACATAATACATATAAAATTTCAATGTGATTCATTGGAGTCATTTTAATGTAATTTTAGTTATATAAAATTTTTGTGTAACTTTTCACCGACTTTTACCCACCTCCTTGGAAAATCTGAAAATTTACATAAAACATAATTTTACCGCTTCTGTGAGTGGAATTTAAAAAAACCGAGAGAAACGGGTAATATAAAGGAGTAAAATGTGGTTTAATAAGATAAAAATAATTTTTGTTGAATACTAACTTTTTACTTTTATTTACCACGATTAAAAGTAAATTGTGTAATTAAGGGTAAAAATGATATTATTATTACCCTAACACATGTCCTTATTCTATTGGATATGTGTAATTCTACCAAAAAAACCGTAGAAATAAAATATTATAATTTAGGTCCACTTTGATTAGTTTAGGACATTTATTATTATTTTATTTAAAAAAGAGTTAAAATATTTAAAATCAAAAGTTTATTAACTATAACATTTTTAATATAGAGTTATACATAAGATAAATTCGACTATAATTATTAATTAGAAAAATAATAGGATCTAATATATAATGGTATTTAATTTATAATTTTTAGTCATTAAATAATTTAATTTATTTATGACACAATGATGATGCAGTAATTACCTTATTAATGAAATATTAAAATAATTGATGTTATAAATACACAAATAAATGAAATTTGAGACTTTTTATTAATTACACAAAATTTTTAGGTTAATTTGACATGTTTATATGGATTAAATTAACTTTTTTCGATCTCATAATTCTTTTATTATTTTCACAAAAATGAATTACCAAATAGTGTCAAAATTTACATAAAATAGTTTTTAAAACACATAAAATATAATTAATTGTAATTATATTCATAAAAATATTAGGTTCAGAAAAATTACTTATATAATGTTATATATAAAAATAATTAACCACTTGGGGCTATTTTGGCTTGTTATAGTATGTTTATTAAACATATAGTGTAAGATATCAAGAAGACAAGGTAAAAGTTAAATTTCATAACTTAGAGTTAAATCTAGATGATAAGGTTAAAATAATAACTTAAACATCTCTAAAACCTATTTGTTGAGAGTATATAGACCCATACCTACTTTATCTTCGATATAAATCAATTTGGAGCAATTATATAACGAATATGACTTTATTATAAAATAATATTTTATGTTTTCCAAAGGTGCCCCTCTCCTCCATTATAAAAGGGCACCTCCTCCCTCTTCTCTTTACACAATTTTGAGCTTTTAAGATCGACCAATCCCAGCCCATTTCCCTTATAAAATTCCCTAGTATCATTATAGTGGTTCTGTTCTCCTCAAAAGACCAACTATAGTGCCTAAAGAGGAATCTTACAAGTGGTGCGTCGAAGAAGATGTAATCTCTTATACCGATTCATTCAAGTTTTCTTTCTACTTAAACATCTTCTTCATTAGTTGATTCATTATAAATTAATAACATTAGTATCAATAATATACTGATCTGTTATTATAAATATGAAGCAACCCCATTTCACCTTCTATCCATCCTACGGAAAATGAAATCACCGCGCGTGCGTACGTACGGAATACCATCTCCACATTGTGGTGTAATTTGTTTTTCCACCACCACCTTTCTTGGATGGGTATAATAGTGTAAAGAATTAATATATATAGTTATTATAACATAATACCGATTCTTAGATATTATATCATCCACTCCAATTCAATTCAACAATTATGGTAACGATATCATCGCTCGTGCGTACGTATAGATTATCATCTCCACGACGCGATGAGATTCATTCTCCATGTTAACCATTCAAGAAGGACTATAAAGTAGATATAATGAATAATAATGAAATATATGGCATTATAAAGCTACTGGATTTATTTATATATATATATGTTATATACTTACATTCATTCAAGTCAATAAGGAAAAGAAAACAACGATCATGTATATGTGCGGCCAACCGTCTCCATGAACGGTTTATTTCATTTCATTTATCTATCTATTATATATATATACACTGAATATATATGATATATAAATCATGATATAAATTATGGAAGTAATTAAATCATGATATAAGTAATAATAATATCAAGAACAACAAGTCCAAACATGTATGATAAATGAAACGATTTTACCCAAAACACTACTTTAACATGGAATTTACAAAAGAATGGGTAATATAATGTCATAAGTGAACAATATATGATATCATAACAATAAATATGATTTTCTAATAAGTAAATGACATTATTTGAATCATTATACATGAGTTTTGGATACATACGAAGCATATTGGACCTAAGGTAAGGGATTAGTTTGCAAATCTCATTTTTATCCAAGATTGCTTATATATAAGTATTTACTGGGGTTATATTATTCATCCATGTCCATAAAAATGTTTTTAATAAAGTGTTTAATATTCTTCCATGTATTTTTAAAGTCATGTTTACACCTATTTGACTTTTACATTGTGTTATTGAATGAATCTTTCTTTTGCTTACCATACAAGGAACTTTTTGACTTTTTCGGAAAAAGTATGAGGAGAATGTTTTTTTAACTTATTTGGAATGAATTGATATTTATGGTTGTATAACGCCTAATATTCATGAAGATTCCTCAAAAATATTTCATGACTATTTTCAAAAAAAATCATTTTCTTCTAAAATTGCATGGCATTTTGTGAAAAGAAAATGATTTGAAGAAGAAAGGATATTTTAATCAAGAATTAATTTCTAGTGTTTTATCAAAACCATTTCCCATATAAGATGACATTATTTCATATGTGTATGTATCAAGTAGAATTTCCATGTACGTTACGCTTTGGGTCTCTACAGTTGGTATTAGAGGAAAGTTTTAGTCAACCTATGGAAACTATGATACAAGAACTTTAGTGAGATCCCTAGAGGTATTTCTAAGGTATGTCTAGGGATGTCCCTATGGATAAGTATAAGAAAAAATTATAGTCCTAGAATTTTGGTAATGATATTAGAATTAAACCTAATATGTTAGATATTGACGGTAGTCAACATTTATTTTTTTGTTTTCCTATAATGGTTTTTTCCACTCACACTATTCTTTTTGGGTTTTAGACGATGGTTGGAACCCAAAGTAACTGTTTTGATCATTATAATGGACAATTCAATGATTTTCATCCCGAAAAACCAAATGTGATGGGAGATGGAGTGAAAAATATTATTTCTATACTTACACAAGCTATGAATCATTGTGGATTTCCAAATGATCAGATAGGGGAACAATATTCTATTGAGTCCTTCATGAGGAAACGTCCACCATATTTCAATGGGTCTTCTGATCCACTTGTTGCTGAACAATGGATCAGTACCATTGAAAAGTTATTTTCCATACTTCGCTGTTCAGAACATGAAAAATTCATTTTAGCTGTTTACCGTTTAGAAGGCGAAGCATACCAGTGGTGGACTCTAATTAATAATACAAGGCCCCAAGATAAAATTGAATCCATGGTATGGGACGAGTTCAAGAACTTGTTTTTCAGTAAGTACTTCCCTCGTATTCTTAAAAAAAAGATGGAAAAATAGTTCCTTGATCTTAAGCAGAAGGATGATGAATTTGTTGGTATATATGAAGCGAATTTTACATGACATGTATGGTATGCATCTCGCTTTATCATCCAACCTGAAAGTACGGTTGATCGATTCTTTAGAGGATTAAAACCAGGTCTTCGAAGGGAATTAGCTATAAGATACTTCATTAGCTATGAAGAAATTGTGTGTTTTGCTATCATGTTAGAACTGGAAGTTGGTCTAACATATCCATCTCATGGTTTTGACAAGAAACGAAAGATGGAGTTCAAAGAAAAACCTCAGAACAATGGTGAAAAGAAGGCGAATGTTTCTTTATGCTCAGAGTATGGAAAGAATCATAGTGGAGATTGTCTAAAAGGTACTATAAAATGTTTCAAGTGTTGAAAAGAAGATCATTAAGTAGATGAGTGTCGAAGTAATGGTAAAAAGGTAGCTAATGATGAGAATAGAGAAAAGACTATAGAGAATGAACCACCAACACTTTAATTCTTCAAGTGCAAGGAAATAGGGAATTATGCTAACCAATTTTTTATTCCAATGTTTAATGATGATCGACCTCAACAATATCTTAAGGTAAAGGACAATGTAAAGTCACATGCAATCACTATTGGTGATGTTGAGTATGAAAACGACGTAGTGGAATGATTATGTTTTTATGTAATGGGATTCCAAAATAATATTGTGGAATCTAATTTATAGTATTGGGGAATATAAGAATATCTATGTATTGGTTTATTATTGTTTTCAATAATTATATGGTAATGGTAAACATGAAAAAAATTTAAATATTTTGGAAAGCAGATGATATGCTCATAATAAAGTGATAAGGTGAAAATAATCATAATGATCTCATGACTGATATAAGGACAAAGTGATATCATGGTTTGAGTATATAGAAATTTTGGGATTTTGGTATGTAGAAAGAGTTAACATTTGACAGAACTCACTTTTTCACTAAGGTTCTATGGTAATAATTGATTAAGGTATTCACATCTTTGGAATGTGGCCAAAAAGATATATCTTATGATATATGGGGGATAAATTATGGTATTCATGTGCTTGTTTTGTGGTCATCTATGTAATCATTTTCTTTATACTATGTGCTTAGACCGAAGTATTTTGGATTAACCTAAATATTGAAATGGATTATGTTTGACATAAGATAGTATTGTTTAAGGCTAGAACATTTTTTTCGATATTATTTCTGTAATGTTATAATAGTGTAGTTTTAGAAAAAATACAACCTTCAGGATGGGCGACAACCCATCGCGTCGGACATGGTTGCAGGAATCGAACCCACAACCGAAGTGCGACATGCCTTTATCACCTACCACTGTCCTACAGGAAGTCCCTGGTCAGTAGAAACTAGTTTTATTTTATTAAGCAGTATGATAGATGAAGTATAATTCCATTTTAGGAACCATATACTATTAAGATCTCCATAGATGGACTTATGTATATAATTTTTTCTAACCATATGTTTGAGACAACTGGAATGACCTATCATTCTATAGCATGATCTGCTAACAATTCATTGAAGAAAATTTCAACATCATTTCTTTAAGATATGAAGTGTAAATTTTTCAAAGCACAAACAATAGTGAGATTGTACTATTATCAAGTAAGTATTTCTTTTATTTAAAATTTTTCAACGTTAGGGAAATGATATTGAAAACCAAAAATGTTGTCCTAGTGCTCTTATATCTGATGAATCAGATGGTACCTTAGATCATCACAAATTTATTGCTCTGTGATTGTTGACTTTTTCATAGCCATGTTCTCTACCACTCTCCATCAAAACTTGATAGTTATATTTATCTTCCATATCCATATATTCACCTATGTTTTCATATGTGGGAACCTAGTGATGAGTTATTTTGGTTAAATGATATGTTTCATACATCACTTTTTAAAATTTAGTTTTAGTATTCATTTTTACGATGTGGATTTCTATGAAAGAAACTTTCATGTAGAAAACCATTTATAAACTCGAATAATTTCGTGGGTGAAATTCATTTTAAGGGGGGTAGAATGTAACACCCTGATATTTTATGAGATATATTATTTTTAATTTCTTTAAAGTATTATCTTATACACTCCACCAAGATTAGCTTATACTATATGCAACACCGTATTAGCTTGTAATATACACAACACTATTTTTGGTTCATGTTACAAACAATTTCATGTTCGTTTTGTAGAAATTATTCTACACAAAATTAATTATTGATTTCGTTTAATGTTTAAATGAAATAAGATTTGATTATGTTATACTCAACACCAAATGGTGATTTCACTACACACAGCCCTGACATGGCATGCATTTCACGCAATTAGGACCTTCCTCGATAGCGTGTGTAGTACGCAATACCAAGGTTCACTAAATAAGATATTATTATAATATTACTATGAACTAGCCGTTATGAATATTAATTCCCACTTTTTGAAATTTTATAAATTTTATCTTTCAAATTGGAATTTATTTTTGGATTCAGAATATTTAAATTAGCCTAGGGCGAATTTATGTTATTTTTTTGAAAACATTCAATTTTTTATGAATAGTGAAAACACTAGGTGAATATTTAAAAACCGAATTTTTATTTAAATAATTATTTATTTTATTTAAATTTATTTTAGGTCAAAATTTATACATAATACCTATAAAATTTCAATGTGATTCATTGGAGTCATTTCATAATAATTTTAGATATATAAAATTTTTATTGAACTTTTCACTGTCTTTTACCAACCTCCTTGGAGAATTTGAAAATTTACAGAAAAAATAATTTTTCCACTTCTGTGAGTGGAATTTCAGAAATCCAAGAAAAACGGTTAATATAAAGGAGTAAAATGTGGTTCAATAAGATAAAAATATTTTTTGTTGAATACTAACTTTTTACTTTTATTTACCACGATTGGAAGTAAATAGGGTAATTAAGGGTAAAAATGATATTATTATTACCCTAACACATTTCCTAATTCTATTGGATATGTGTAATTCGTCCAAAAACAACCTCATAAATAAAATATTATCATTTAGGTCCACTTGGATTATATTAGTACATTTATTATTATTTTATTTAAAAAAGAGTTAAAATTGTTAAAATCAAAAGTTTAATAACTAAAACATTTTTAATATAGATTTATACATAAGATAAATTCAACAGTGAATATTAATTAGAAATATAATATGATTTAATATATAATGGTATTTTATTTATAATTTTTAGACATTAAATAATTTAATTTATTTATGACACAATGATGATGTAGCAATTAACTTATTAATGTAATATTAACATAATTGACATTATAAATACCCAAATAAATGTAATCAGAGATTTTTATTAATTACACTTATTTTTTAGGTTAATTTGACATGTTAATATTGATTAAATTAACTTTTTTTGAACTAATTGTTCTTTTATGATTTTCACAAAAATTAATTACCAAATAGTTCCAAAATTTACATAAAATAGTTTTTAAAACACATATTATATTATTAATTGTTCTTATATTCTTAAAAATTTAACGATTATCCAAATTACATATATAATGTTATATATAAAAATAATTAACCACTTGGGGTTCGTTTGGCTTGTTATAGTATGTTTATTAACCATATAGTGTAAGATACCAAGAAGACAAGGTAAAAGATAATTTATTTCACTTAGAGTTAAATCTAGATGATATGGTTAAAATAGTAACCTAAACTTCTCTAAAACCTATTGGTTGAGAGTGTTTATACCCATAACGACTTTATCTTTGATATAAATCAATTTGGAGCTATTATAAACCGAATATGACTTTATTATTAAATAATATTTTAAGTTTTCCAAAGGTGCCCTTCTCCTCCATTATAAATGGGAACCTCCTCCCTCTTCTCTTTACGTAATTTTGAGCTTTTAAGCTCGACCAACCCATGACCATTTCCCATCTTAAATTCCCTATAATCATTATACTATTTCTGGTCTCGTCAAAAGGACAACTCTAGTGCCTAAAGAGGAATCTTAAAAGAGGTGCGTCGAAAAAGAGGTAATCTCTTCTACCGATTATTTCTAGTTTTATTTCTTCTTAATCTTCATAATCTTTAGTTGTTTAATTATAAAGTAATAACATCAGTGTCAATAATATACTTATATTTTGTTATAAATATGAAACAACCCAATTTCACCTTCTATCCATCCTACGAATAATAAAATCACCACGCGTGCGTATGTACGAAATACCATCTCGACACCGTTGTGTAATTTGTTTTCCCACCAACACCTTACATGGATGGGTATAATGGTGAAACGAATTAATATAAGGAGTTATCAAAACATCATACTGATTAGTAGATATTGTTTCGTCCACTAAAACTCAACTCAATAATTATCGGAATGATATCATTGCTCGTGCGTACGTATGGATTACCGTCTCCAAGACGCGATGTGATCCATTCTACTTGTTAACCATTCATGAATGATTATAAAGTAGATATAATGAATAATAATGAAATATATGAAATGATAAAGATACTGTATTTATGTATATATATATGTGTTATCTACTTACTTCTATTCAAGTCAATAAGGAAAGGAAAACAACGTTCATGCGTACGTGCGGCCTACCGTCTCCATGAACGGTGTATTTCATTTAATTTATCTATTGATTATATATATATAATGAATATATATGATATATAAATCATGATTTACATTCTTTACATAAGTAAATCATGATATAAGTAATAATAATATCATGAACAAGAAGTCCAAACACGTACGATAAATAGAAAGATTTTACCCAAAACGTTGATTTAATATGGGATTTACAAAAGAACGGGTAATATAAACTCATAAGGGAACCATATATGCTATCATAACAATGAATATGATTTTTTAAAAAGTCATTGACATTATTTAAATCATTACAGAAGATGTTTGGATACGTACAAAGCATATCGAACATAAGGTATGGGATAATTTTGCAAATCTCCTTTTTATCCGATATTGCTTATATGTAAGAATTTACTGGGGTTATATTTTTCATCCATGTCCATAAAAATGTTTTTCATAAAGTGTTTAATATTCTTCCATGTATTTATAAAGTCATTTTTACCCCTATTTGACTTTTACATTGTGTTTTGGAAAGAATATTTCTTTTGTTTACCATAAGAGAAACTTTTTGACTTTTTTGACAAAAGTACGAGGAGAATGTTTTTTTCACTTATATGGCGTGAATGAATTTTTATGGTTTCATAAGGCCTAATTTCCATGAATGTTCCTCTATAATATTTCATGACTATTTATAACAAAATATTTTTCTTTTAAAATTGCATAGCATTTTGTGAGATGAAAATGATTTTGATGAAGAAAGGATATTTTCATCAAGAATTCATTTCAAGTGTTTTATCATAACCATTTTCCATCTAAGATGAAATTATTTCAAATGTGTATGTATCAAGTATAAATTATGTATGATTTACATGGTTTCATTTTTATTATGATGAAATCATAATCGTCTGTTTTATATGGATTATGTTATGATGGGATGATGTTTATGAAACCCATTTTATTCTTGGGTTTATGATGCATGATTTATGATTGTGTTGTGGAACATTTTAGAATGATTTTATTATGAGATGGGTGGGTCCAATATCTCCCTAAAATTAATTGGGTAATGATTTATATCTCATGAGATAGGCATGGATGGAACGATAAGTGAATCTGGTTCCGTGTTACAAGACTGGAACGAGGAGTGAACTCGATTCAGAAAGGGATGTTGTCCACTAAGATGGTCTTAGCAACAATGCCTTGGCTACTATAGAAATCATAAGATGTGATTAATGGGTTTCCACAATTACATGTTTTATTATCATGAAAGTTTATCATGATTTATGTTCCTTTGTGATATATACCTTACGTACATCCACAATTTATGTCTTTGCTCAACATTTTGATGTTTAGATTTTATATTCATGTTTTTGAATTCAAATTTTTATGGATTATTTTAAGTTCTCTATGTTTACCCTTACTGAGCATTTGAGATCACCCTTTTTATGTTTTCTTTTCCCCAGGATTTAAATAAAGGTTTTAGGTAACAAAACAATAGAGGAAGATCATTATGGGAGATGTTGAAGATCTTTCACCATTATTAGAAGATTATATTCTGAGTTTACAAGACACTAAACTATTAAGGTCCTTGTGTGACTATTTTTGTTATGTATTAAGTATTCCGCAAAAGTAATGTAATGTCCATGTACGTCGGGCTTTGTGTCTATACACAATGGGTGATGTTGGATGTCTGAATCAACATATTTTCATGATTAAGAAGAAATGGAACACGTGTGAAAAGGTTTTGTGTTACATTCATTTAAATCCTCGATTGTAAAGATTATTCATGTCATCGAAAACTTCCGACCACAAGAAGTGTCATTCTATTGATAATAACAATTATGGGTTAATGAGACATCCATGAGATTCACAATCATGGAAGAAATTTGATTCATTATATCCATATTTCTTAGCTGATCCAAGTAATTTTTGATTGGGATAGGATACTGATGGATTCTACGAATTTTTGACTTTGAGTACTAGTTGTAGCATTTGGCTAGTTGTTTTGATCCCTTACAATCTGCCTTCATGGATGTGTATTCAACAAACTTCTTTGATAATTTTGATGATTATTCCTGGAAAAACAATTCCTGGAAATGATATTGATGTATACTTGTAGACTTTAATTGAAGAATCACAATACCTACAAATGCTTGTGTATTGGTACTGTGACCCCTATTGTTATGTTATGGTGACCTTGTTAACGAATTTTGATATTTTTTAATTCATCCATACTTTGTTTTGAATTCTAAAAGTGATTTATATTTTGACCCTTGAGAACTGTATGTGTTATAAGATGTTATGTGGTACCTGCACGTTGTGATGGGTGCATGATAGATTAGCCTTCCTTATTTCATGGTGATATGTTGTGGAGTGTTGATAAACATTACAGATGATCACTCTTATGATATGATTGGTTACTAGATAATGGTGTGAAGTTTCATGGTAACTTTTCTCATATATGAGTGTTGAACATAGAATAGTATATTCATTTTGCTAGCATAGGGTTATTAGATATTTTTTATTGTTTGATGTGTGAACTGATTATGTTACTGATGAGTTAAACATGAAAGAAAGTATATGTGTGTATTGGAATCATTAGTGATGTCTTCAGTGGTAATACCAAAATTATATGATATTAGAATCCAATTTTTTTTTGAAACTACTAATGAAGTTGGATCGAATTTTTAGTGTAATTGAATACTAAAATCACATGGATGTGACATTGATCACTAGATTTTTGGGTCTATTCCTCTAATAAAAAGCTTGTGAAAATGATTTTTTTGTTTTTTTTTTAATACCGGAAATGTTTATTAAGTAATTATTAATGTCTCGAAAGTGAGGTTCACAGGGTGGGTATTTTTCAATGCAGGAGGAAAGGCCTCATGCATATCATTATTGAGATGACTTTTTGATATATGTATAATATTATAACGGATCAATGGTGTTGAAATTATATAATTTGAATCCACCATTATAATATTTTCTATTCCAAACCTTTATTGAGTGAAATATACAGATTATCTAATATTTTAAATTTGGAGAATATAGACTGGAAATGGTTGTGGTTCTCTATTAGTACATTGATACAAGAAGGCTATATGCATGGAAATATATGCTCTATAGGAGAGTAAACATTCTTGTATTAGATATATATTAAATAGATGTTCTAGTTATTCTACTACTAATGTATGGGAATTGGATACATGGACGGATATTGGAGCAGGTTTCTGGGAGTCAGTATTCATATTAAGCTAGATGACCTATGAAATAGATAATGTATGATTATTTTGGTTGTGTTGAAATTGTATGACTATAACATGGATTCATAGGGGTTAAGTGTTTTTATTTCTCATCTGTAGTAGACTAATTTAGATTATTCTTGTTGAATTTGGGAATATGACATTGGATGTTTTAGAATCCCTGAATTTAACTACGGATATGTAATCATTATAGAGATGATGGTAATATATTTTTTTGTTCTTAGGTCAGAATATCTTCAAGGGTTCATTGGAAAAGTTTTTTATTGGATAAAACATTTCATACATGATTGAGTACCATGACTTGAAAAATGATTTATATGTTTTATATAGGAGATGACTAGAATATGTGATGGACCAAAGCATGAGGCGTTTGGGTGGCTGGGTTGTTTCACTATTTCAAGTGAAGTATATGAGAAATCATTTTCAATGTGAGATATAGACCAATTTAATGTATCACATTTAATTGATCAATGTAGTTCACAATTTATGAACATAAATATTTTTTATAGATGGTAAGTGGTATGGTGTGGTGGTTATAACACCTCACACCAATGTGTGTTGTGGAGTTACATAAATATCAGTTTCCAATGATGTCAGAACTAGAGTTGTTTTTTATTTTTTAGTTATATTGATATTTTTAATTATACCCTCATTTGAAATAATTGAGAGGATTTTTATGAGGTGGTATCGTCGGTAGTGGGGAATTAGGGAATGTTTAGGGGGTAGTTCTGGGAGTCATCCTCTAGTTCAAGGTGGAAATCTATTACAGGTCAAAGACAATACAATATGTTGGGGAACATTACAATAATTTTTGGGCTATGTAAGATTAATTTCTTATATAGTTTGGTGGTTGCACCACAACGTTTAGGAAAAATTTAGTATGATGGAATATGTTAGACTATAGTTTTTAGAGTCTAGAGAACCACGCCATAGAGAAATGATTTGGGGGGTGGTTATTGTTTTTTAAGAGAAACATGAGGGCTATATAAGAGTAATTCATAGGGAAATGTGAGATTAAATCATTATTTAATATGTCATTATCCTACAACACACAAGGGATGTATTATGGTTCATAGTTCAAAGGGAAATATCACTCCTATATAAAGGGATCCCACATTATAATTCCCCAACTAATGGGACAGTGTTGTGTCATAATGGGAAGGACCACATCATAGTGTGATGTAGGATATATGCGTTTAATTTTATGATTTTACCACGATGATGGGTCCCATATCATAACTACATGGGCTACTCTATGTGGGTGACCCTGGTAGGATATGTGTGTTTTAAACCTTACAGTCACTCTATAACACATTTTTTATATATTTTTTTAATTATTTTGTTTACTTATTAAAAAATACCATATTAAATGTGATTGAACATTTTTTCCAACTAGTGGAATGACCGGACATGATTCATTGTTATTATTTTAATTGTTTTTTAGGGCACTGGTACAGAATCTACAAAAGATGCTATTTTATTTTTGTAAAAGATGTTTTAGTGGCAGTTTATACCACCACTAAATTTCAGAATATTTCAATTTGCGGCGGTTATAACTGTCGCTAAATGTCATCATTTTTCTATTTCCGGCGGTTATAACCGCCTCTACTGTGATAATTTTCGCTGAGGTTTTAACTGCCGCTATAGTGGCCCATCTTCTGCGTGATGTTTGCGGCGGTAATGATGCTTTTCACAGCGGTTTTCAGGGATAGGGGCTTACATTTTTTTTGTGGCCGTTAAAACCGCTGCTAAAAAAATTATTCCCCTGGCTAGGAAAACCGCCGCTAAAAGCATCCTAATCGCCGTGAAATGCGTGATCTATATTGTTTTCTAAAAACTGCAGAGAAAATTCTATAACAGCCAGCTATAGTGTCCCAACACACTATTTATCGGTGGTTTTAGGAAACCACTGCCGAAGAATATAGTGGTGGTTTAAACTGCAAAAGCATATAGCGACGGTTTAAACCGCTTCTATACCCAAAAAAACAACTGCGAATGGAGAATTTTCCTATTGTGTTGGGAACCAACAATGTTGAGAACACTAAAGGTGTAGTTATAGGATTTATAGATGAAATAATTTATATGAATGTGAAAACCTCTTGGGGTACTCTAGTTTGGTTTCCTAATAACTGGAAGATAATTTATGACTCTGTGCAGACTTCTTGAAGATTAAATATGTAACTGTGAAGAACATCTACACTATTCCTCAGATTCAACATCTATTTGATTAGTTAGAAGGATCCCAATGGTTTTTAAAGATTGATATTTTTCCCAGATATCATTGACTATAGGTTAGAGAGGAATATATTCCGTAGAAAATTATTAAGTATAGATTTGAACTTTATGGGTATTATTTTGTGCTAGTTGGGTTGAAAAATGACTCATCATTGTTAGTGGATCTCTGAAGCATGATTTTTCAGTCATATCATGGTCCCTTCATCATTGTATTTATTAATAAAATCATACTATTTTCCAAGGCATTAAATATGAATTCTAGGCACCTTGAGAGTGCATTATGTAAACATAAGGTAAATCATATTTATGAAAACTTTTCAAAGTGACACTTTTAAATTCCAAATGTACGGTTACATGGGAATGTAATCTATGAGGTGGTAATTTATTTGTAACCGGGGAAGGTGGAGGATATGATGACTTGAAAACCTCTCAGCTTTGTTTTTGATATCAAAATATTACATGATCTTGGGAACTAATATTGACATTTATTCAAGGAATTCTTCATTATAGATACAATAATGTCAAAGCTGACCATAAATGTTGGAGATGTCTGAGTATTTTGATAAATGAGAAAGAAATTCTATATGATTTAAAGGATATCTAGTTTAGCTATAGATTGGACTCTTCTAAAACCTTAGATTGGAAAAATCATGTATTATAATGCCTCAACTATTTTTTTGGGAGTTATGTTGATGAAGAGAGACAAGGAAGTCACATATGGGTCATGTCATCTATGACCTCGAAGCATAATTACCTGATGTATAAATAAAAGTTGACATCTGTTGTCAAAACTCGGAAATATAGGTGAAATTATCTATTCGATTTCAGGTTTATCAGATATACATACTATAGGATCTTATGATACATCTACCCTTAGTGAGATATCAATATAAGGATGATTCATTGGGTTGAGTATTTTTTTAAATTTAAAATTGATATGGATTATACTATTGCTAATGGTTATATCATTATTGATACTCTTAGTATAAAAATTCCAATGAAACTAGAGCATAGAGAATGGGATTCACAGGAGGAATAACATCTGATGAGGTTGAAGGTTGAGTGGCTAGTGGATGCATATGAAGATCACAAATTTGTGTATCGTGTGACATTATTTATCAGATATTATTTAGTAGGTTGTGTAAATACCACACAAGTGATGGATCACAGCTGCATAGTGATGTGGTATAACATGGTTAGGGGTGATTCTCTCCCAAAGTGGTCCTTACATAATTATTGTATTATCAACATCCATTGGAAGTCGGTATTGATAGTTTCATTGAGAGATAAGATCAATAAACCCTCTCATTATTCAATATTGACATATCATCTTGGACCAATGAAGATTTATTAGGATAGACAGTGTTAGATTTTGTGGACAAGTAAGAAGATAGACATCATTATTTTAGTGTCACAATACATTACATTTAGGAGTCTAAATGATTATCATCAGCATCCTTGTGGTCTATTTAGGACTCATATGGTACTAGTGAGGAAGTTGGGTGATGTGCAATGAAACTTCAAGATGGTGTTAACCAGAACATTGTGGAGTTGTAATGCTATTTTTTGGTATTTGATTGGCTAGGTAAAGTCGATCATTTCATTCTATTAAGAGATTCCTTTTTAGTGGATAACATGGAAAAGTTATACGTATGTGATATTAAAAACCTAGATATATCACCTATAATAATATTATAAGGTAGATAGAGATTTTATGTGACATAAATTGGAGTCCCGTGGAGATTATAGTATGATATTGAGTTTATTTATAGTAAATTAATCAACTATGGTATTGAATTTTTGTATGTTCCTGGGAAGCTAGGGCCAATTTTTTTAATTTATTTGAGATTACAGAGTGTTTTATGAAAATTATCTTCAGTTTGGATCTTTTTCAAATGTACTGAGGTATACATGATGTGTTTCATGTCTCTCAACTACAATGATACTTGCCTAATCCTACATATGGGATTCCCTGGGTGGATATTCAGATAGAAAAAGGCATAGTTCCCTATGTTGATTTTAGGATGGAGTGAGAAATCTTTGTAAGGGAGATGATCCCACTTATCAGAGTCCTTTGGAATCATGGACCTATTAAAGAGGAATCTCCTTGACTGGGGCATTAACTACCAATGAGTCCCACCAACCATCCAGTGGCACCCATATTCATGAACATTTCTATGGATATTTTCTATTCTCTTCTAATATTATTATAAAACAAACCATCACACAAATAAAACCACATATGACATGAACCCCTGAGAGGGATCTACATCGGTTCCTTAGGCATTCCCATTCTCTCATCTTGAATGCATTTAATCTAAATCAGTATGGGGTGCCATTTGATATTAAATCTAACAATTTTAAGCCTAATTATCCCTATTTATTTAGAATTGACGATAGATATAGGACATGTTGGATATGTATATGGAACTAAAAATATATATACTAGATAATTCATGCTTTTTTAAAATATCAGTTTTCGATCACAAGATCCAGTGGTCTCACTTTGAATGATCTTAGATCTTCCATTTATAGGGAATCCTTTTTGGTACGTTTTTGTTGGATTTCATCTATTTCCATGACATCTTCTGAGAATTATTAATCATTAGTCTCTATGATAGATAAATGGATTTTTATCTTATCAAAATTCCATCATGAATGTGATCATGGTGCCATTACATGGTGGATATTGGGATTTCACTTTTTTAAACTAATGGTGAGAAATCAATATCATATTGGGAGATTTATATGTTGGTTGTCATCATATTATAGTATATCTTTTTGTGCATGGGTCCTTATTTGAGATTAATCATATGTGTGTATGGATGTATAGTCTGTGAGATCGATGTTTTATTTTTATCTCATATGTTTGTGTATGATTACTAATTCTTAGGCTAGATGTGATTTTTTTACCCATATGTGTCATGAACTATTTTAAATGAATTTTTATTCTTTTGGGTGATTTCATCTAGTAGAAAATGACAGGTTAGATATCAATTCTTAGTTATCCATTAATGGTAGAGAATTTGTGAGTTTTTCTTTAGAATACAATAGTATGAGACATTGGGAAAGGGTATGTGGGCCCTGTGGTCTGACCTAAGGTAACACTACGGTACAATGGAATTGTTGCTAGAGACTATGTAGTTTCGGGATACATAGACCATGTGGAATGACCTATAGAAGAGGCATGGGTATGATGACCTTATAGAAAGACCCATGATTGATGTGGGGCTTGAAAATTCTATGGTTTGAACCAATATTTAGTGTCCTGGTAGATACTCTGAAAAACATGATGTGTCCTTGTGGATGACCCATGTAGTGTCCCACCTTGAAAGCCACTTAGTGGTTCCTTGAGACTATTGGCCACATGAACTCAAGTGTGCTTCCTCGTACATTAGATTATAATGACTAACAACATGGGATTAGGGTGTGTTCATGGGGAGACTATTCCATCAATAGTTAGAGTGTATCATACCGGTAAATATATCAATATAATAATTGAAAAAAGAATAATAAAGTGGTATAACAATAATAAAAATATATTTATAATAAGAAAGAGAAAGATGAATCCAAAAATATACAAAATGTTAACGATAATCTTGTCATGTAGCTATAAAAAATGAGTTCACTGAGTAAAGGGGATACATGCATATACTACATGTTAATGAACACCAAGAAGACAAAAATTCTCTACTACCTGAATAATGAGCATAGGATCGATGCTCCTCTCCCATACTCTATCCTAAAACTCAGAATAAAAAATTAGATTCTAGTCACATCCCTTTATCTATACATACAATCATGATATGTTCTTGGGTAACATGGTAATCCCAATCCATGTGTTCGATATACTCTGTAGGCCACCACCAACCGTGTCTAGATCAATCCAGTTGTTGAATATAAAATGACATGTGGGAAAATAATTATAAATGAAATTAAATATATATATAAATACATCCTTTTGGGATCCTCAAAGTTACCTAACTAGTACTACCTACATAAACATAATATAGATATCTCTGAACTGAGGTGAACTGGTATAAGTGTGATAATATGTTTTATTTTGTCATCCTAAATAAAATATCAAAAGGTGGATCATCCCTAAAAATGTGACACAGATTGGTGGACACATACCTAGAAATTCTGTTACATATTATTGTACAATAATTTTAATGTATTATTTAGAATTTTAAAAGAGTCACCATGATCCCATCAAGGTCAATTTATAAGAAATACTAAGTATATCTCTAGGGGAAAAGTAACGTCCCAATACAATAAGACTATTTCCATGGAAATCCAAAAGTGTAATCTCATGTATCACACTCAGTATGGCAGGAATAAATCCTTCCAATCCCATCCTTGGTATCTCACAATGTTTAATGAGTACCAATCCGGACCTACTATAATCATATAGATGATGAAACAACCCATGGTGTCTCCCCATGGAATTTATTATCGCTCATATGTAGGTAAGGTAATGGTATGGTGATCACATTCAAGGCATACCATGTATCTCTCCCAACTCATGTAGAATCCATATACATGTTCTAATCTATTGCTCAATTACATGTCCATGGAATCCCATATGTATCCAAGTATCGATCTCATCATGGGTATGAGGTATTCCCTATCTCTCATGATTCACACCATTTATCAAGGAATAGATCACAAAAAATTTTAAACATGTTGGAAAAGTAATTAATTTAACTAACTAGATTTTAACAAAAATCATATGGATGAACTCATGGGCACGTATCCTTCATAAATAATTTATCATCATATTATTTTTACTAAAAACTAAAACACGCCTCAAATGGTGTTTCAAACAATTAAAGGAAAAAAGGAGTAATAAGCCTTTGATGAACAAAAACCCATGGGGTTGCTCAAGTAAAAACAAAATTAACCCATCGTGGTGATTCTAAATATTCTAAGATGATATTAAGCATGAAAAACCAATTATTATAAATTACTAGGAATTTTAGATGCATCATTGAAGGATTATGACACGTGAATTAATGGTGAATAATAAAAGATCAATTAAATTCAGGGAAAAGAAACATAACACCTACTTTAGTTTCAGGGAAGAAACCTCCTCCAACGTTGGCCTTTCCACTGATCGAGAATGGGATAAATAAAATAACTCTAAAAAACCATGAAAATAAGGAATATAAGAACACACCAAAATAGTCTAATATGTAGGAAAAACATGTAAAATATTTAATAATAATAGAGAGCTTATTAAGAGGAATACAAGTCACATGATGTTGATGAAAATAGAGTCGTGATATATGTGAAAGGGAGATACCTAGCATAGTTGTGGAGGAGATCCCTATATGTCACTACTTATGTGAAAAATGGGAGGAGCCTTTAGTCAAAAATGATCCCCTATCCTATTTAAAAAAACATGACTAGGAATTGACACATTATGTAACTATATTACACACAGTGTAACGTTCATGCTATCATTTCATGTTAAAAATCCTCTACATGTCATAAAACAGTCTAGATATCCAAATTCATGTTGTTTATTTAATATACACCATGTATTAGGTATGAAACAAAGTTCAAGCACACCTTCTACCTCATTTTCAGAACAATCTTAATGGAATATAAGCATAGTTTTTGGGTTTGAACAAATACAAAAAGAGAACATAACACCATGGAATAATGGGATGTTACAACCTCCCCTCCTAAAAACTCATCCCTGAGATTCCCATATAATTGTGGTAAAGAATAGTCTTCGAAACAGTCTAGTGAATGAGAGTGTATGTCGAAATCTCTCACCCAGTTGTCATCCTATACACTTTCATGATACCATTTCACCTTAACTAGAGGAACTGAACTTCTTTAGAGAGCCTTCATTCATATATCAATGATACATATCAGATGATCATTACAGGGCACAAGTACCTCCAGCTCAATATCCTGAGGATAAAACGAATGAGATGAGTACAAATAATACTGGTGTAGCTATGATAAATGGAAGGCATTATGCATGGAACAATACATATAAGTTAACGGAAACCAATAGACTGTCGACCCAAAACACTCAATGATCCCAAAAGGCTCATTGTAAAAATGTGATACCCTAACTTGACTTTGAATCCATCAATGACCCAATATAGGTAAAAATCATGGATATATTTGATAATCCACCTCAAACTTCATATTTTGATGATAATGATTGTTATAAGACTTCATTTTGGACTAATATCTTGCCAAAAACTTTTGAATTAGTTTTACATAGTCTGCAAACTCCATAATGAGACGAGAACCTAGTAGTGCTAAATCACCTGCCTCAAACCTCCACAAAGGAGAAAATCAGGGCCTACAAAAAAGGATCTCATATGGATTTATCTGTATCAGTGTATAAAGAATGTTATTGTTGTAAAATTCCATAAAACGAATATATTTCTCACATTAACCACTGTAATGAAGGATATATTCCAAGATATTTTCCTCTAAAACGAAAATCATCCTCTCAGACTACTCATCAGTATGATGGTTATTCGATTTACTCAATATCACCTTCGAACCTTGTGATGTCTAAAAACCCTTCCTGAACCATTATGTAAACTAAATATCTCAGACAGATAGGACAGACTGGGGAACAACATGAAGGCCCAAAATCTCTAGGATATAAATCCTCCCAATTTCAACAACATAAAAGGTCTCCTAGATAGTCAGGTAGTGTGAAACCTTAATAATTTTTCTATGATCACCCATACAATTTCACTACCTCAAGGGGATATTAGCAAGCTCATCATGAAATCCATAGAGACATAATTCAATTTCCACTTATGTATGGATAGAGGATATAAAAGTCTTCTCGGTCCCTGGTACATAACATTCTCCTTCTAATAGGTGGAAAACCTCATGATGAAACCTTTAATATACCCCTTCATACATGGAGACCAATACTAACAATGTATGTATCAATACATCATGGTAATCCAAGGCCAAACATCCAAAATAAATGCATCATATTCTCACATCAACTCTCTTAATATGTTAAATGGACCCTATATTTTTATGTGGATGTTAAATATCTCATTCTCATCGATAACCCAACATAGCAGTGGGTTCTCAACTAAGATATTCTCTGAAAGGATGAGGCCCTCAAGATCTGATAAATGTCTCATCATAAACTAATTTTGAAGAGTGGAAATCACAAATAGATATGTTAAAATATACTACCCATTATATTCCCGAACCTATAGGTTCATCTTACAAAATAGCACCACACACTGCCACACACAACTGGCCTCCACGATGGCATGTGTATGAGTCTTCTTTCTTATGGACTCATCTACTACATTACCATTTCTATGTGTATAAGAATCATTAAAGACAAAATAATGTGGGTAATCTACCCACTTGAACTTACATAGATTATTGTCTCATTATGTGGTGATATATTTGTGGCTTTTGTGATATGTGTAAACAATGAACCACTCACCCAAAATATGATTCCTCCAAAAAGAATAAAGCATGTAATAAACATGTTAGATCGAGGTCATGTGTAGGGTTATTACACTCATGATATCTATGTTGGAAGACAATGTAATCTACAACCTAATCATCTTATATTATAAAATATCTTAGACCAATCCCCAAAAAATCATAGTAAACAAAATAGCTTTTGAAAAAATTTGGAAGAATAAAGTTAAGTATAGAATTTATTCTCACTTTTATATCCTTAAAGTTCGTATCACAAGTTTCATACCATATGAATTTCATAACCTTTTTCATCATACAATTTTGTGGCACTTTTAGGCAGGAGTAATCAATAATGGATTTCCTTTCATAGATATAAATACCTATGAAACTATGTATGTCAACCACATTATTCCGTTAATACTAGGAAACCATAATGCTAAACTTCTTTGTGTCAAAAGATCTGACGACCTCTGAGAAACTAATAAACAAGAAGTGAAATTAATTTATCCAATGATGGAATTTTAGAGATTCATATATACTTGGTTCTCTCTTAATATATTCATCCTGATATCAAGACAGTTTTAATAGTCATGTCCTATGTGAGAATACACTAATATATCATCTATGAATACTATAAACAATTAATCAATGTATGGGTGGAAACATTGATTCATCTAATCTATAAAGGTTATGAGTGCTTTCATAAGGCCAAACGTCATAAACAGATACTCATAGAGGCAGAATCTACTCATTAAAGTTGTACATGGTATGTATGATAGTATTACATGGACCTGATGGTATCATGACCTCAAAGAAATCGTAGAGAAAATTTTATCTCCATCGAATTGGTTGAAAAGTTCGATTATATGGGTAAGTGGTTAATGATTCATTTCCATAATATGGTTAAACAATCAATAATCTACACACATCCTATGGTTACAGTCTTTCTTCTAGTAAAACTGAAAAGTGAACCCAATGAAGAAGCCATGGGTCATATGTAACAATTTTCCTCTATGTTTTCTAGCTGCTTTTCGAGCTCCTTTAGCTTAGTAGGTGAACTCCTATATAGATTAATGGACACTAGAGCTACGGCTACCAATATCTCAATATTGAACTACACCTATCCCATAGGGTGTAAGGTAGAGAAATTGGTAGGTAAGTTGTCCCTTAAAGGATCCCAACTAGAATTGTATTCCATTAACAACATTCCCTGATTTCGCATAAAGAGACTATCCATCTAGGTTGTCACATTTACTTACACATGATGCTCTGTTTCAGCTTGGCTCGATTGGGTATCACATTCATTCTTATGAATATATTTGTTTCCCTTGGGTAATATAAATGACTCCCTTTAGTGATATCAATCAACATGGCCCTGATAAAGAACTAAATATTCCATTCAAATAATGAAGTTGAACCTGGTCATATCAAGTAAAATAAAATTCCATAAGAAATTGTACCTCCATATCACAAGAGAAAACTCCTGACACTTGTGTATAATATTTGATCAGACCCTTAATGTTGTGTTCAAAGTAATAATTATGCTTATATACTCTATTGATGTCCTAGACTCTCCATGATTGCTTCAAATATAAAGGAGTGTGACACACCTATATCAAATAAGAAAGAAAATAAAGTCGAGGATACCATAATAATACCTATAACCATAAAAGTAAATACACTTTTCTTCTCATGTGTGTTATGTACAACATAAATATGGAAAAAATCATGACACTGAGATACAATCAGACTAACTTAGGTAGGTCCAAACTACTAGCATCAAACATTTTATGTATGACTACCTAATCCAAAATCTCCACCTTCACCTGCTCGACGGATAGTAGAAAAACTCATAAACTAACAGGAAACTAATAAAGCTATACTTGAAGGTGGTGTTGTCACAAATCCCCTCTTACTAGATACATGAGGAAATGTTCTTCACAAGAATTAAATGTGAAACATCCTTCCAAAATATCAGCACATAATTGTGTGACTCATATACAATGGATTTTTATTCCATGCCCCACCACACTTGTGATACACCACATAGCTGTTGGTGCATTCCATATAGCATTTACTTCCATCATGTGCACTCTGGAAGTGATTTTTCCCACTCCAAGATAAACCATACCCTAACCTAGAATCTAAACCTCCCAAGATTAAATTTCAACATCACATAGGATTCTCTCTATTATTAGGTCCTTATGCACTAACTCCAACATAGTTGTCAATCTATAGTGAGTCACACCTCTCATCATGATTTTAAAGCTAGGTCTAGGTGATAATAATGATCATGATAGACTAAGGGGGAAACAACATGCTGACCACTACAATGTTTGGGTTAGGGTTAAGGTCTCAGACACCATATTAGGGGTTTTGGTATATGAATGCTTAACTACAAGGTATAAGGGAAAACTCCCTCTATATTGAAATTGGCATCACCATCTAACATCCACATTATCATTTTAAAAATTTATTTTTTGATGTTTATTTTTATGAATATCGATTTAGATATCTAAATCACATTAAATTGATGAACCGATTCTAATTAATAAAGTTCCATAAAATTTATAAATATAAATATGTATGCCAAGTAATGGTATCTTGACCATTAAATTTGATGCCAAGATGTAACAATTAATTATAGTTATTTTATTAAACGAACTATAATTACCAATTTATAAAAATACATGCTTCATAAATTATAATTAGAATTCATCAATAAAATAAAAAAAATATTTCTTCATGTAGAACAAGTGGATCTTGGATCAAATGTGGAATATTGTTCAATTAAGATTTCATCATAAATATTTGATGGAAACCTATTTAGATTTATATAGGAACGTTAATTAATCCAATTATGTTCACCCTACAACAAAAAATACTACATTAATATATATATAAAACCATGTAACTAACATAAGTCACATGAAATTTCAAAAATGGATATAGGAAATGTAAATATAGAGCGACATAATGTGTAAAATTTAAGTCCTATTGTGCCTAGTATGATTCATAAATTGAATAACCCTCATCTCATTGGTTAAATATAGTTAAATTTAATTATTATATAATAAATGGTAATAATGTTACACAACATGTGCTTCTCCCAAGTTTGAAATCAATGCAATCGTAAAAGGAAACAACCAATAACAACATCATCCCAGACAAGGAAATTTTTGTTTCCCCTATATGTGGCTAAGATACATGATGTTTGGATTTTTTGGGCCTTTTAAAACTTAATAAAACTTTTAAATTTACTTTAATCCCATACTAGGGATAAACCATATATATATAAATGAAATACATGAAAACTATATGTGATTAATTACTATAAACATCATACCTTTAACCATTGATCCATTAAAGCATGTAAAATGTATTAACAATTGTTTATGGTGATAAAAAGCGTTAAGAAAATTCCACAAACATCTAGACGCAAGAAAAAGCCACTTGGATCATTTGTCACATGAATTGGATTCTTCATCCACCATGATATTCTAGTTACATGATATTATAAAGAGGTTGAAGAAGGAGATAGAAAGTTTGTCGGTAGTCCTAGTTGAGTATAATTCATGTCCAAACACAAAATTAATCTCATGGAGGTAGTCCATAAAATACTCAAGGACTCTTCGCAACTGGTACTTGAATTTACTAAGGTGCTATAATTAGTAATTAAAGAAAAAATCAATTTTTTCATAATATGTGTAGAATCATGCGTAAAACTCCCATCAATTATGAACCATGTACAATGTTCTCAACATTAATGGTATATTTATTTTTTAATTTTTGATGTAACTTATCTGTTTTTCTAAATTTTAGGTTCCTTTTTTGTAAGCATAGTTCTTGAAGTTTTTGTTTCAGTTGTTAGAGGCTTATTGGACTGCATAATGGATGAAATAGGTCTACTGGCTAGCCAATGGTTCTAGAATTCAAGAATATTTTTAATTCCATTTTGGTATTTTAATATAATATAATTACTAATCTAACACTTATTGAAATTTGACAATACTGTATCTATATACACTAGAAGGTCTCTCCAATGGTTCTCTAAGCAGCTTATCCATCTTTCCTTAGATAATTGAATCTAGATTGGCCAAGGGAATCATTTGAGGTAAAATCAATTTATTATAAGAATAATTCTCAATTATTATTTTTATTTTATAATATATTTAATAAACATTGGCTATATCTATGTCCCTCATGTTTTATCTAATAGAAAATTATTTTTTATTTTCTGGATTGGGGTTCGATCATGAGATTCAGTGGCCTCTCTTTGATCGATCCTAGGTTTAACATTGTAGATAATACTTTTATTATGTTCGTATGGATTTCATAACATTCAGTGACCTATTGATAGAATTCAAACTATAAACACTATATGATGAAGAATTAGATTTTTTTTCTACTGAACATTGATACATTGTTGGGATTTGTGTGTCATTCCTTGATTGATCTTGTTACATTGCTTCATCACATTAAAGGTAGGAATTTCATTCCACATCACACATTGTATACGTTCATTCAAATGATATGATGGAATCATTTTTTTATATACCCATGTTCGATATTGATCACATGTGTGTGAATGCATAGACCTTGAGACCCATGAGTGATTTTCATCACCTATATTTATGGCTACTAATTCTCAATCATGAAGTGCTATATTGTAACCTTATATGTTATTCCATGATCTGTGTTAATGTGTAGAATTTTGGGGGTATTCATAGGTTGAAAATTACTAGGATACCATCACGTCTTATTTATCCCTTATAGGGAGAGTATTAATGTATTGTAATGATGAATATGATGGGCTAGGAGATAGTACAGGGATACAACTTCCATGTGTCCATACCCAAGAAAGTATACATGTTTGAAAAACATGTATCCTAACCCATGATTGAGATAGGGATTCCAGAAATTTTATCCTTTTGGGACTCGATGTCCATGATACATCTCATTGACACAAGTGGTCACCTTATGGTTGACCCATGTTAATGACTTCTGTTATGTTCTTTCTTCCAATATAGTGTTGAAGTAGGTACATTTGGGGATCATAGATGTTTGGTTACTACATGATATCTTGACACATGATTGATTGTTTCCTTATTTAATATTTTTGTATAATCAGGGATTACACATCTTATCAATGTGTAATTATGATAAGGAAACATTGGTAGTGTCTTACTGGGTTTGTAATCACACGTGTCATGGGAATCAGGATGTTCATATAAACATCAGGATTACCAATATTGGGAAGGGAAAGGTCCCAATAATAGGGATCTAAGGAGACCGAGCAAGGGTATTAGTGGTTGTAAAATTATAGACTATATATTATTTTGATAGTGTTTTTATTTATCATTCTTTTGTTTCTTACACTCTAGTTTTACCCTCTTCTTTGGAGATCCTTGATTTATTATTTGAATGACTTGACATGACTTCCATTATAGAACATATTTACATTAACTTCAATTTTTTGTTTTATATTTGTATTTATGTTATTGTTTCAAATGATTATTATCATTACTAAGGGTATAATATCCCCACATAACAATAGACTGTCACTGATAGTCGAAATTATCTTGTATATGGTTTTGTGCACATGAGTTCATGTGGAACATTGGCTCAATCCAGGGGATTGGATTCAAGGTATTAAAAACTGGTATCAAAGGCCTATAGTTTTATTTATTTACTTCTAAGGATTTGATATAAAGGATATATGTTTTGTGGAACTCAGGTAGGGGAGTTTCAATGTCCCTTGATATCTCATGTGAAATAGACCTATGAGTTACCAATAATGTGATTCCAGTTATAGTTTTTTTAGATTTGAGTGCCTGCATGGATCATGAATAGTCATGTAGGATAACTTGTAAAATATATATCTATTGTGTGATTCATAATAGTACTTTAATTAAATTACTTCATACATTATTTGTTATATGATATGTCTATTATCACATCTATTTTTATATATCTATGTTTTCAATAGTTATAATAACATCATCATGCTATTATATTTGGTATATATATTAATTTGACTAATATGTAGGTAAAGAGAACAAGGGCTGATCCTTGGCTAGAATTAGGAGGGTTATATATCGTGTGTGGAAATATATTAGGATATGTTTTTATACATAAATCTTATATATTTTACTTGAAATTTATAAATTTTTTCTTGAAATAAATGAGATATAGGGGTTTTAAATGTTTATTTGGAATTAAAAAAACAACTTGGAGACACTAGAAATCTCATACCCACTAGTTCAACCATACGTTATGAAAAAGAATACACCTTAGCAAACACCCTCACCTACACAAGTGGTTAAAGTTATAAACCATTCCCATCCATGAGACTTAAATATTTCACCACATCTTTGCATATTGGAATAGATTATTATGGTTTATTATGGATAAGAATTACATATATACCTTCCACTGATATTAAGGGGTCATTGTTGGTCCTCAGTATACATAGGAATGGACTGACGTCACTGAGGGAATATTTAACTTGGAGGAGACACTCGAGGATAGTAAATTGAGGAAAAAATATTTTATGCTTCAGGAACAGACCATGTGATGGTGGGGTCTTATGGTATAGGTAGGAATGTATAAGGGCTTTACTTGGGAGGCATTAAATTAGATATTATTATAGGAGTTATTCCCCAAAACACTAAATAAATACTATGAACTTGAGTTTGTTGAGAATAATTAGGGGAAAATGTTATTCTCTATTTAATCATATCATTTTATGGAGTTACTATATTTTTATCATGTTATGTTCAAAGGGTGATTCACAAAAGTCTCGGATGATTGAGATTGGACCTTTTCTAGAGATAAGACAATTGATTAAGGGCATTGACCTAATGAAGTATGATGAGGTGCCTCATAAGGCCTGTAATTTTGAGAATAGTCTAGGGGAGGATTGTTTTACCTGATTCATTATAGCCTATAGTGCATTAATGATAATACATTCTAGTGTTATAACTGGTGAAAATTCTAGCAGTAGGAAGAGGAAGGCTAAGGTGGTACAGTAAGGTGAAAATAAGTAGAGAAGAGTGGGGACAATTATATTACTTCTATGGAAGGTGAAATTCCCCACGATTTCAACATTGTATAGAGTGGTAAATATGATTTTTTTTCATATGACATCAACTCAGGTGTCATGGATGCAGACAGACGGTACATCATTAGTAGTTTTGTTTAATGTAATTTCAAATAGTATCTCATAGGGGTTATAGGATGACATGGGATGTGAGCCATAGATATTTCAGGGGTTATATGTAATATATGTAAGCACTATAGACATTAGTGAACAATGTCAGTCTTTTAACTCAGGTGTAGGAAATTGATGATGAGGAAGAGAGAGTTTATGAAAAGTACCAGGTTCTAGATAGTAGTGGATATGTACACTCTATAGTTTGAGTTATGATTCTGATTATTACTATGCTCTCCACTACATGTTTTGGATCATAGATAACCGTTTTTACATAATTTTTCATTTTTTTTCTATTTGATATTGAGAATTTTATTTATATTAATAGATTCTCTCTCTTGAAACATTATTGGAAAAAATGATGGATTTCTTTAGGGATATCCTGAGTGTTCCATGGTTTTTTATGGCAATAGATATCTATGTGAATTCATTATCATTGAGATCACTACCTTAAATGTGATCATAAAAATGGAATTCTAGACCATTTATCAAGATTATATCAATTCTTAGTAGAGACTTATATCATTCACCACACTCATAGTAGAGAGTTTCATGTTTACTAATGAGCGGGATCATAGGGTTGACAGGATCCGACTGTCCCATAGCCAAATATGAGCTTTCATGGAAAAAGTAGAAGGCATAAATATTACTACAAGTTCTATAGTAATCCCCACTACCTTATCTAAAATTATGGTACGTTATCAATATGTTTTCTAAGTTGAGTTCTTACTTCTTCTTTGAAACAATGTAATTTCATTTATGATTGATCTAATGAAAATGGGGAAATGATATCAATTACTCATTACTGTATGGAACTAACTATAATGAGAGTGTTTATGGTGAACATTGAATATTTAGAGGTGAAAATATTGATTTAACTAAGTGTATCTCCTGGGTTAGTCCACTGTTTATTCCTAATAATTTGAAAATATTTTACAGATTTTGGGGGACGACAAGAAGATGGATTATCTAATAGTTAGAAACATGTAACCTTTAACCTAGATTGATGATCTGTTTGATTTTCTATGAGTATCCCAATGGTTATTCCAGATTTATCTTTGTTTAGGATATCACCGACTGCATGTTAGAGAGGAAAAAATTCACAATAAAACATATAATGGTTTATATGAACTGTATGAGTATATTTCCATGAATTTTATGTCAAAAATAGATCCAATGGTGTTAATTGATCTCATGATCATTATTTTAAATTCATATATTAACTCATTAAAATTTTTATTTGTAGATAATATCTTAATATATTACACGGAATCAGATAATCATACTTCTAACCGTTCAATTACATGAAGTACACTTCAGGTGCATCAAATTTAGGAGGACTTTTAAAAGTTACACTTCTAGATTTTGGAAGTGTGGTTATGTTTTATTTTAATCTATGAGGTATAAATTTTATTTGACTAGATAGGGTGGAGGTTGTGATGCCTGAAAATATTCCAAGGTTTCTATTTTATATCTTCAGATTAATTGACCTTGTGAGATACAATTGAAATTTCATCGAGGTCATCTCCAATTTGGAAGAAGAAATGTTATAGTTGACCAACAAGGGGTGACATTTGAGTGTTTTATCAATTTTAAGAGTCCTTTGATATTATGATGATAATGATGACAATATTGTTTGGACTCTTCTAGTTCCTTGGATTGGATAAACTATGTAATATAATGCCTCAAGATTTGGTTTGGTAGCTATGTGGAACGGGATAGATGAGGATGTCACTTATGGGATATGCCTTCTATGACCACACAAGTGGAACTTTTGGATGCATGGCTTAGAGTTAGCTGATGTTTTCTAAACTGTGAAATATTGGTGACATTATCTCTTCGGTTGGTGGTTTATTAGCTACAAATATCATTTGATTTTACTATAAATCATCTCTTAATGAGATATAAATCTGAGGATGGGGAATTTGGTGGAGTGTCTATATAATATAATTTTTATATGGATTATATATAAGGTGAAGGTAATTTTATTTTTGATACTCTTTGTTGGAAAATTCTAGATACAAAGAATCTTGGATAATGAAATTCACAGGAGGAATGACCTCTGGTTAGGTTAATGGCTGAGTGACTAATATATTAATCTAAGGGTCACAGATTTATGAAATTTGTGCCTATAGTTATAAATTCATTCATAGTGGATTGAGTAAATACCATTCATGAGATAGATCCCGATTGTGTAGTGATGTGGGAGCACATAGTGAGTGATGATTCACTCCTAGGGTGACAATTATATTTTGAAAAAAATGATCTAAACACCTTAATGATCAGTAGTTTTAGTTTCATTGAGGTAAGAGATAATGAAAGGCTGTCATTTTTTTAAATGGGTAGTATATCTATAATAAAAAATGTTGTATCATGACATACAATGTTATTTTCGTTGTTTAGGTATTAATAGGGTCATTACATTTTTTTCTCTCACAATACTTTATGTGCTAGAGGGTAAAGGATTAACATCAGTTTCCTATTAGATTGTTTAAGACACTTCTACTACCAATGTGGAAGTGTTATACTGTGAAAACTGCTTCATGATGGAGTTACCCTTTATCCTGGGGAGTTGTAACATTATTTTTGTGCTTGTAGACTGACTAAATGAAGTGGATCATTTAAAGCTAATTAGAGTTTCCATTTTTTAGGATGAGTTAGGGAAAATGTATATACATGAGATTATACACCCACATGGTGAAACATTAAGAATTTTATTGAATAGATATAATAATATTCCAATAGAAAGAGGTGACCCACGGAGTTCATAGTAGGTGACTGAGCTTTCAAACTAGAAACTCCTCAAAAAAGGCATTGACTATTGTAGAAGCAAGGGAAGTTGGAAATTAATTTTATTTTCCATTTTAGAATTCCAAGTGTTTCAAGACAATAGACATTAGTTGGGATCTTCGGCCATAATATCATGGTATAAATTTTGTTTTTTATTTCTATCATCTTTAGTGGTATATGCATAACATTAAACATGTGAATAACTATGTGAATGTTGAGATGGTTCTAGACACATTGTTTGTGGAGCGCCCTAAGTGGAGTTTAAGATGGTTGAAATTTTTTTGTGATGTTAGATGATGAAACTCTTTATATTCATTTGGAATTTTGGACATATTTAAGTAGAGACTCCTCGACTAATACATTGACTACCGGTGAGTCCCACTGAAAATCCCTTAGAATCCCGACAAAGTAAACATTTAAGGGAATTTTTGTATTTTCCACTAATCCTATTATAAAACTAACCCTCATCCTAATTAAACCATATTAAAACTTGAACCCCCTATGAGATATCTCCGTTGGTTATTATAGAATTCTATTTTGTCCTATTGGATTCTAAAAGTCTTGATCAGTATGGGGTGTAGTTTTATGTTACATATATCTGTTAAAATCCTAATTTTACCTATTTCACTGAAATTAATCATAGATCTAAGCCATTATGGCTAAAACTATAGACTCCCACCTATATCTAATAAATATTTCATGCATGGTTGATATATCAGTGTTGGATCCAATTATCAGGTGGCCTATATGCGATTGATCTTAGATCTACCATTTGTAGAGAATCCTTTTTCGTTAGTTGTCGTTGATTTAATCTCTTTACATAATCTCATCCAATATTTATATATCATGATACTCTATGTTGTAAAATTGGATTATTATATAGTGAACATCGTTGAATGAGTGTGATTTAGGTTTCGTTCCTTTATTATCTTAGGATTTATCTGTTTTACGGTATTGGAATAAAATAATTACCATATTGGTCATTTTATATGTTCATTGTCTTGATACTATGGTATGTGTTTGTGTACTAGGGTTCATGTTTTAAATTAATCACATGTGTGTGCATTTATATCCGATGAGATCCATGGTTTATTTTTATCACATGTGTGTGTATGGTTACTGATGATCATGCTTTATATTCTATGTTGTACACATATGTGTCATGGACTATTTTATATTAATGTGCAGCCTTTGGGGTCTTTCATTCTAGTATAAAATTATAGGTGGAACAACATTTCCTGGTTATCCCTTATAGGTAGAGGATGTGTGACATATAATGATGATGAATATGGCCCGAGGCATAGGTAAAAAGTATGACGGCCTAGTGGTCTGACCTGATGCATTATAGGGATACAATGTCGTTATTTCTAGAGCCTAAGTTGTTTTAGAATATGAAGCCCATGTGGAATGCCCTATGGTAGAGATATAGGTACAATGACATTATGGAAGGACACATGATAGAGAAGGGTCTTGAAAACCATGTGGTTTTACTTGAGACTAAATGGCCTTAAGACTACTCAGAGATACATGAGGTTGAATAATAGTTGATCCATACAGTTTCCCACCCAAAAAGGCACATAGTGATGCCTCAAGAGTGATGACCAAATGAACATAAGTATGTCTTCCAATTTTCCAAAGGCTGAAGCCTTGTAGTAAGGGCCAAGGGTGTATCCATGGGGAGATAATTCCCTCAAGAGTTAGAGTATATCACAATTGTAAATATATAAGTACAAGAAGTGGATGTAGAATAAATAATAATAGTAATAATAAACATATAGTAATAACAAGTAGAGAGAGTTTTATTCAAGAATGGATATTAAATTATAACGATAATCATGTCATGTAACTATACAAAATGATTACACATAGTACATATGATACATGCATATATCGAATGTGAAAAAATACCAAAACGATCAAAATTTATTAATTCTAGCATAATGAGTATACGATAGGTCGTATACTCCCATACTCCATTCTAGATCATAGAATCAGACATCACAACATGTCAGCTTCTATTTTTATATACCTACAATAGTGAAGCCTTCATGGGTACCATGGGTATCCCATGATGGGTTTGAGATATACACTAGACCATAAGTAGTTTTTACAACAATAATGTCAGAACATATATAATTAGTAGTGTTACAATAATAATAAATAAAATAAAATAAATAAATAAACACATTGGTATGGGTTACCCAAAGGGTACCAAATTGATACTACCTACATAGGCCTAAGTTGAATATCTCAAAACCACTGATAACTTGTATAAGTGTCATAATATTTATTTATGGTTCATTGTAAATAAAATATAAAAAATTGGACCATCCCCAAACATGTTATCTGTCATGGAGAAAACATCCCAGAAAATGTAGTTACACATTTTTGTTATGAATTTTTAACATCTTCATTATAATTTAAAAAGAATAACTTAGAGCCCATACAAGTTGATTTAGAAGTAATCCCATGTATTTCTCTAGGGGAACATGAAATGGCGAATTCTGTAAGAGTCGTTCCAAGGCAATCCATATGTTGAATCCCAGTTGTCATTGTCGGTATGTCGTAAATCAATAATCCTAATTCCATACCGAGTAACTCATGCAGGTGACTAAGTATCACTCAAAACCTGTTATAACCAACTATCCACTATGCTCATAAACGGTTTCTCCCTTGGGGACCGGTATCTCTCACATGGATCTAAGGAAAAAACATGGTGAGATCATCCAAGACATAGCAATTTTCACTCCTGGTGCTTGTATAATCCATATACAAGTTATAATAATTAGCATTATGATCTCATCCAAAGAATATCATAAGGATCAAAGTATCATTATTGGAACGGGTATGAAGTATGTCTTAGCTATCATTATTCACAACATTTATCAAGGTATTGAATAGAAATTTTTTTAAATAATTTTACTTGTCTTTAATTTAAGAAAACCAATTTTGACATAAATTTTAGGGCCTAACACATGGCAAGAATCCTCAATAATTAATCTCACAATACAATATATTAAATATATGGGACAACAAACCTCAAAATTTGTATCAAAAAATCTAAGGAAAATGGGAAATAGGCATTTATGGAAGGAAAACCCATGGGGTAGCTCAAGTTAATTAAATTATCCCCTTGTGGTGATTCTCCACTTTCTAGGGTCATATTTAGCATGAAATACCATTTATATTAATTTAAATGGAAATGTAGATGTGTCATCGAAATAAACTGGTGTGTAACATGAATATACATAATATAAATGAAACAAAACTCATGTAGAAGAACTATACCACCAAACTTAGGTTCATAGATGAACCCTCATATGTTTTATAACTTTTATTTTAATATAATAAGATAAATGGAAAAAATAGACAAATTTTTTGAAAATATCGCATAAGAGATCACACCAAAATAGTATAGTAAGTGGGAATGTAAACTGGGAAATGAATGAAGAAGAGTAGAAATCATACTATGATGAATAAAACTCACATTAAGGTAACAAAAATAGATTATTAATAGATGAGGAATAAGAATTCCTAGATTAGGCATTGAGGAGGTCCTCACATGTCACCAATCCTATGTGAGAAGGGAGGATGCCACTATCGAAATAAGCCCCTGAACTATTTTAAAATTTTTTTTTGAGCATTTAAATAACATGACTGTGAATTAAAAATCATGTAATGTTAAGACCATACATCCTAGGGGAAAATTATTTACCTGTTGTGAATGGGTCTGACCATCCAAATACAAATTTTGTATTTAATACAAACTGTGTATTTGTTCTAAAACCATTTTCAATGCCACATTTTGTGTCATTTCCAGAAAAAAAACTGATTATATCTTAGGAGTAGTTTTAGGGTTAGCCAAAGCTAATTTGAGAAATTACCTCACTAACAAGGCATGATGTTACAAATTCCAATTCTTAGTATAACTATTCCCTGATTTTTTCTTTTATGGATGGTAAAACATTATATAAGAAATGTTATATGCACTAAACATGTATATCTTCCTCTATCACCCAGGTCTCATCCTATACACGGTCTTGCTACCCTAGAGTGAGATCTAGTGGAATTGACCTGTCTCAAAGGGCCTTAATACTATTATCAACAATACACATTGGATGCTAGTCAATGGAAGCATTGACCTTTAGATCCGTATCCATGGCATACAAAAAAAGATAATGGTCTAAATAAAACCTGCGAAGATACATTACATGTAAGTCATTTAGCACTGAATATTACCTTTAAGGTTGCTGTAACTGATAGGATACAGTCCTGACTCATTATATGATATCAAAAAGACCCGACGTAATAAGGTTATAATGGTATGAGAACATGGTCATTTAAATAGAAGAACATACCATGCATATGAAAGATCATACATTTAAAACATTACATAAATATTAGAATTGTATAAGACATGTATCATATAGTAATAGGGAACACAATACATGATATAATATCATAGGAATAAATCATGGGATTTAGGAAAACACATAAGCATATAATATGATTTCCATAGTTGCCAAGACATTGCTTCCATGAATATATTAGTAGTATGGGTTCATATACCACACCATCAAAGTAGTCATGGTTCACTACCATGGAAATGTTAGTAGCATGAGTTTACCCCTCATACCATTTTGGTAGTCATTTTTCACTCCCATGGCTATCTTAGTAGCCATGGTTCACTCCCAGGACTATCTTAATCTATCTCATGAGATATAAATTTTCAGCCAATGCACTGGATGGAGGTATAGGCACCACCCATATCATAATTAAATCATTCATATAAGTTCCAAAATATAATAAATAATCATATCATAACCCATGAATTGAAATAGTTGTAATAAATATTAAATCATGCCTTAATATGTGGAAAAATAAACAGGGTTCATAATCATTTCATCATAGAACAACCTATCATATAAAAGGGTTTAAAAACATATAACACATGAAAAAGAATCAAATTTTATAGACATAACTATATAAAATGTAAACCATTCAAGGACTAAATATGAATGGAAAAATTGAAATCTTTTCCAGGAGGGTTTGATGTACAATAATTGATGTTATCTTAGATGGGAAATAATTTTTAATGATCTATTAAAAAACACATCTTGAGGATATTATCCTTTTTCCATTGAAAATTTATTCATAAAAAGATAAATCTTTTAAAAAATATTTTCATGAAAATAAATCATAAAAAATATAAATGAATCATTGAAAGAACTATGAAATATGTTTTCCATTGAAAACCTGTAGAGGATCATGAAAATACTTTCAAAATACCTTTTTCCACAGAAATTTATAAAAGAAGAACTGAATACTTTTGAAAACCCATTTCCTTGATAAATACATTAAAACGTATAAAGAAAGATTGAAAATGATTTGTATACCATTTCTTTGAAATTTTATTTTAAAATCATTCACATAATAATTATACTTTTAAACATGCAAAGTAAATTTAAATGAAATGATCATGGGTAAATTAGTACATATCATACAAGGTAAAATAATATTTCATTTAAATGATAAAAGGATAGAAAAATTAATTATTTTGAATGAGATAAGAATATTATTTTGGAAAAATTTTATAAAATACAAATGGTTAAATTTTATTTTAATGATCACATCATATTTGTAGATTATTCTCATAATATGTTTTTGGAAAGAATAATTTTTTTGAAAGAACATAGATTTCTTAAAAGGTATAGTCATATGTTATTAAAAACATTTAATTATTTATATTAAGTACAAAATAGTGGAAAATTGTATGAATACTTGAAAAAATAAACACTAACCAGAGAATAAGATAATTTATGTGTTTTCTGGGAATATGGATCCTAATATTTAAAAAATAAAAATGTGATCGTAATGAATCTTGATAAACGGTGAGATTGCTTCAATAAACTCTTACCACATGTAATATTGAATCATACTAACCATGTATGGAAATTAAATTTAATGGATCTTAAAATATAACTAAAATATGTATATTCATGATATAAAATTTCAATGTTAGTTTATACAACCAATATAAAAATATTGGTTTACAACATGACATGTGTCTCAGAGATGGAAAATTGAGACAAAATTAATTTTCCAATTTGGTAAATTGTGAAACATAAACACCATGACAAAAATATCATAAAATGTATTTTTAAATGACCATATAATTAAGTATAAGATTCATATATTTCATTCAGGGGTAGTATATACACTACAGAAAATAAGTGAGTGGTGAATAAGGCATGCATCTCAAGAAAATAAAAAGTGAGATGAAATTCCCTTACCATTTGTCTTCACTCTCATCTTAATCATTAAAAAATCATGTATAATAAATATAAATTTATTATAAAAATATCGAAGAACCATATTCTTAATTATAATACCATAAATGGTTTTAAAATTTCTTTATATTACCTGGATGTTAACAATTCTAGTTTATGGTTTCAGTTCGGGTAATATCTGCTTTTTTTTTCTAATGCGTCTTATTTTGATATACCATAGGTCCCAATACTTTTATCATGATTTATTTTCATTTAAAAACTGATTTTAATATAATTTATATTCATTATTGTTTATTATAATAATTAAAATAATATATAATTATGAAATAGAATACACCATTATGCAGACGGTAAACCGTAATAACACATGAATGTTATTTCCATTTAATTATCATGTTGAATGAATGAATATAAAAGACATATATGTATATATATAAATATTTAATTAGAAATATTATATCATATATATCATATATATTAACTGAACCCATATTTAATACATTTCAGGTATATTATGAATGACTTACATCACTTTCTGGGGCGGTAGTCCACACTTCCTCAAACGAAACTACATATTGACACAAAATGGGAAGTAAAAAGATATGTGTTTTAAAATAATTAAATAAGATTAAATACATAATAATTATAATATATAAAAAATATAAATAGGGTTTCCAACAAAATGTACACAATGAGAGACAGGAAAGGAAAAATGAACAATCATTGTTTAGAGAGGCGGCAGTTCGTCGTACACGTAAATACTATCTTCGTTGACCATTAGATGGAAGAGTGTGTAAGTGTAAGTAAAAAAATAGCATAAAAACATATTATTATATTTATGATACTGTTTCTTTTAAACCGTAATGGAATAATAAATTTTGAGGAAGTGAAGAAAGAAAATAAAATAAAAAAGTTAGGTGGAGGGTGTTACCTCTTAATCAGGTAACTCATATTGGTTTGGACCAAAGGGATTAAATAGAAAGATTTATGACCAAAGGATGATTCAAGATGGAATCCCAGGATTTTGGGAAGCTATTTGAGTAGTGTTTTTTTATCCAAATTTTTTTAGAGGTGTGAGTAATTGGGGAGAGAGAGGACCTTTTATAACGGAAGAGGAGTGGCAGTCTTGTAATATTTTAGAAAAGGGATTCCCCGACCACGTTTTTTATTGAAAGGGGATACAATAATTATCCAAAGTAGATACAATGGAGTATAGGGTAGGAATATTTCCAGCCAAATTATTTTGGATAAGTGTATAAGCTGTTTTAGGCATTAAGGTTATCATTTAGTCACTTGTTAAGATTAATTGAACCTTAATCGTTGTAATTAATTTTAATTACATTGAAAAAAAAAATTGGTAAAAAACTATGTTTAAAGTATTTGAAATTAGAAATTATAATGAATTGAAATATGTAAAACATTATTAAAAATAACAATCACGTAATTTGCAGAAATTAATTTAAATACAAACTTACCGATGTGACGACAATGCGTGTTTTTAAAGAGATAACCTTTAATTGTGTGTCATGTTTTTATAGTAAATTTTAAAATGAAATTTATTACAATTAAATATATTGGATTTATTTATAAAAATAAAATCCAATTAAACTATATAACCAAATTAAAATATATTTTAACTATATAAATAAATTTTATGAAAAATGATTTTTGAATAAAAAATCAGTATTTTTAAACTATTCATAAAAACAAAAATCACAAAAAATATCAAAAATTCATCCAAATATAATTTTCATGAATCTATATCAATGATTATGATTATTTCAAATATAATATTTATGAAATTTTCTAGTTTTATAAATAAAATATTTACATCATTAAATAGTAGTAAAATTTCCATAATAAAAATATTATGTTTTATGTGTAAAATTTGTTTTATTATTATCGAATTCTTATAAAATCTATTTCATGAAAGTAAAAAATATTTCCAATAATATATAAAATATATATTATATTAAAATAAATTAATATTTAAAATTAATTTCATTTATTAATATTAAACCAAATTTGTGAGAATCAGATTAGTTTTCTTTAAAAATACTCCTTTTATATTGAATTGCTTATTATATTCATTTATAAATAATTTTTAACTAATTAATTCAATCTATATTTTGTGAAAACCAAATATTTACATAAGTTAGTTAAAAATATTAATCAATTATAATTTAATGGATGTATTATTTATTATTATATATTTAAAATAATATATTATTGTTCAGTAACACACGGTCTTGCATGTTACAGAAGCCATCAAAGAATGTTTGTATTGTATGAAACATAATCTAATCATAGCATTACGTATAGGGTAAGATAACCATTATATTTTGTTTACATCTTAATAACATGGAATTTCATATAACGTAATCCAAACATAGTACGTTAATATATATTAAATAACTATTTTCAGTGTCACCTGAAATGAAAAATATAAAAAAATATTAAATTAATTCAAAAAACATATTTTAAAAAATCACGGGGTGTTATAGACCTGATGTCCCACCCATAACTCTAGAGGTTGGTGGTGATGATGGGTATGAGGGTTCTTCATGGACATAGATGTAGTTGTATGCTTCTGAATTAGTAGCATACCATGATGTCTCTTGAACGAGATGAGGATCCACTAGTGATGCCTCACCTACCTCTAAAGGGAAAAGTAGTGAAAAGAATGGCCTACTGTAAAGGTCCACATATAGATCCGTCTTAATTTTAGTATAAAAAACATTATTATATAAAAAATATAGAAGTGGTATGTATTTATCTTATAAACATAAGAAATTAACAATGCATGCCTGGATCATGTCTTTTAACACCTATTTTATTCACTCATACTTATCATGAGTATGTAGATGATATTCTATACTCAAGAAGACATGTGATTCCGTTGTCTTCTAAATCCACTATTGGAAAAGTGTTGTAAATATGGAATCATGGTTTGATATGATAGAATTGGGAACAAGTCGAGGTTACACAATATCATGAATAAAATCATCCCCATATCATCACCTAAGAAGGATTCCTAGATTGGTATGAAGTGTGAAACACTAGTAATCTTTTCGATATCCAGCCATATAGTGTCCCTACATTGATGGATTCTTTCAAATCCTTTAATGAAATCCATAGTGATGTGGTTACATTTCAAATCAATAATGGATTGTGGCTGTAAAATCCTATGAGGTCACTGGTGCTTTACCAAGTCCAGATGATAGGTGGAAGACTTTGTGATGAATCCTACATGATGCCTCTTCATATGAGGTAACCAATACTGATGATGTATATATAGCTAAATCTTAGTAATCCTAGGGTGAACTTCCTAAACATATGCATGAGATTCCCACATCAACCATCCTAACCTGTATGAAGGATCTTTCATATGTATGTCGAAGAACTATATCTCTTACTTATCGATAACCCAACCAGGTGTTGGATTCTCACATGAGAAACACTCCCTTAGGATTTGAAGGTTTTCTCATCTACACCCACTCTAGAAAAAAATTGTTGCTACTATTTATTCTAAAGAGACTACACACAATTTTCATTAACCCCCAAGTGAATTGTTGAAAATAGAACATAAATTACCATTCACTAATGGATTTCTGGATGGCATGTGTTAAAGTCTACCAGCTCAAGGTTTCAACTATGAAATTACCCTTTTTTGTTGTATAATAAAGATCAAAGTAAGATGATTGTAGGTATTTTACCCACTTTTGATGCCTCATATTCATTACTTTTTGTGTGTATATATATTTGTGAATATTTATTTATCTTTTTAACCAATATATAACACACCAAAAAGGAATTTCCTCCCAAATCAGAAAGCATGGACCACAATAACTATATCTAAGTTGTGCGTATGGTAATTCCTCTCATGAGGTTTTAGCTGGTGGAACTCGTATACTACAACCTAAGATTCCTACATTAGAACTGATCCTAGTTAGATCCTTAAATCATCCAAATAAATCATACAGACTTTTGGAAGCTTCGGTAGAATCAGGGTCGACACAGTAGTTAGCCTTCCTTTTATCTCTTGAAAGGCTATCTCACAAGCTTCAGACCATAAATGTTTTACAACTTTTTTATCAGGCTAATAAGAGGAACTTATAGTCATTATATATAATTAATGAATTTCTTGTGATATCCATCCAAACGTAAGAAACTACAAATGTCAAGCACATTCTTGGTATTCTCTCAAAAAACCATGCCACTAACCTTTTCTATGTCAATAGGAACAACTACATATCAATGATTATGACCAATGAAGTGAACATTATAGATCCAAAATTGGAATTTTAAGAGATTCACATATAGTAGGTGATCTCTCAATTTATTCAATTTGATATCAATATGGGTAGAAAATTTTATTCACCATATCCATAAATACTATCAGTGCATTTGTACTATCGATCAACATTGACAGATACTCACATAATTTTTATCTACTGTGAAACACTATACTTGTTATGTTTGACAGTCTAACACAAGAATGATGGAATCCTGACCAAAAATCAATCCTAGAGAGAACTATAAATCCATGAAGCCAATTGAAGAGGTAATCTATGTGATGTAATGGTTACTTGTGTAATGTCTTCAAAATTCGACGCAAATTTTTAATAAATTTATGAGATTATTTAGAGACCAGGTATTGGGAAGACATGTGATTCTGAGGCCTAGTGATCCCAGAATAAATGTTTTATCTTTTATATGTTATTTAAATTAGTGCACATGCACGGTTTTGGAAACATCTAAACAGGTGCCCAGATTAAATATTTTTTGACATCGTTGTGTCTAGAACAATGACATTTCCTAATAATGGACCTAAAATCGACCAGCATGGTTTGAGGGAAAAATTTAATTTCTAAGAATTTTGAAATAATATTAAATAAATTAAAATAAACAAAAAAGGCTATTTTTTTCAAAAACAGTCCCAACAATGAAATGAAAGAGTAGCTGTTTCATTTAATAAATAAAACAACATGAAAAATCTTAATTGGACATGTAATAGTAACATTGCATTATTTGATAAATGAAAAAGTGTAACGATATGATGACTCAACATAACGACATGACAAATCAGCATAACTGAAACACTGAAACTCATTCGTCACATAATAACATAACAATGATATAGGATCGTTTGATGGTTTGATATTTTCTTGGAACATCTGAAGGACTTTCATTGGAAAGCGATGAACAACAATGAATGATGGATCACATTTGATGATGATCAATCTTCCTCCCTTTCTCCTCCTTCGAAGGATCGCCAATGATATTGGTGAAATCCATATAAAGAATCAATGAACGATGGTGTGCAACTTCATTCTCCATCTCTGATTGATCCTATTTAACATCTAAGGGGTCCCTTTATTAGGGATTATCCTTTCCACTTTCTTCCATTATTAACGATAACTGAATACTAATTAGCAAAAAAACTGGCCCACTCATCGATCGTTTTGTGGGATGGGATTTAATCCTATAGGATTATTAGGGGAGCATGATTTTGTGTTTTAATTTGGTTTATGATTGCCGATCAAATGGTGTTGAGCAACGATGAACAGTAAAATCTACCAAGGGTCATCCTGATTTAGTGGAATCATGCCTTTACTCCCTCCGTTCTACTCTTGTCATGGTCATTTCTTCCTTTAGCCCGAGACTCATATTTTTGTGATCGACTGATTTTTGTGATTATATTCATTGGCGCAATGATCCGGTAACACAAATCTAGGATGGACACATCCTGACAATGGTGTGATGGGTATTATGGAGAATGGATCGAGGTGGCGCGGGAGATATCACTATTCAATAATTTTCTAATGAAAGGGGTCACAATGTGGATTTGGACACAATGTGATGAAGAGTGTGACATGAGGATCCCAAAACCTTTTCTATTATGAAGAACAAACCATTGGAGTGTGTCTGCTGGTCCGTGGAAGGACCTATTAGCGCATAGCTGGCGAAGACTTTCCATACAACAGAGGCGGCGAACCGTGACACCTGGAATAGTCGATGTGGCTGGCTAGCCTAGGCCCATAACACAGGCCGCAGGTTCATGTGGAATGATGTGTGACTAAGCTGGCCACCTGACTCAGGGTGGGACAAGGATCCTACTATGTGACTCAGGGTGGGAAGTGGTTCCTATTGTGAACCCAACTGATCGGACAGGCCTGCAGTGAGCTGGCCAGTTTGGTCAGACAGTTGGCCCCATGAATCCATATTGGGACCATCCAGTCTGAGTCGCATCCAATTGGTCTATATCAGGCATAATGGTCTAGGTCGGATCTGGTTCATGTTGGTCGAGACCCTGACCCATCAGACACCTTTTCAATAAAATGGGCACAACATCTAAACATTGTATCTGATTGATGATTCATCTCCATCAATGGGACCCTCAGGATGAGACTATCCTTTTGACATACACTCTGTGATTTTTCATGGATGTTAAAATATGGCTGAATGCTTGAGGCGTAGATTATCTTGGAATTAAGCATGATTTGAGCAGAACATAGTGGCCCAGATGAAGAGTAGAACAGAATGGCCTTAAAGAAGAGAAGAACTTATTTTCCCAGAAAATTAGCAGACAGTAGAGGCCTAGGAGATGATCGGACCATAGTGACCCATCATACTAGATGACCGCAGTGTCCTAAAAGTAGATAAAACCTTGGGGTTCTAGTAGGAAATCGAGGCTATGTGATCTGTCTAGTCTAAGAGATTAGTGCATTTAAGTGATCCCACTGGCCAAAGAGACGAATATGTATATGTTATCCAACTGTCCCAAGAGATGATCAAGTCTAAGATATCAAACTTGCACATGTGAGGAGTGGGTCGAGGTGATCCAACATCCCTAAGCACTCATCAATGATGAGTGACACAGTAGTATAAGATTTTAATAATTAAAACTATTAGTTATTCTTTCTTAACATTATATTATAACTGTGTGAGATGAATCTAGTGAATCTCTAGAAGTAATGTTTCTAGAATAAATTCTTAACAGAAAGTCTTCTAGGGGACAAACCTAGGACATAGGGTCAGTGGTATGAGGCCCCTAGGGTATTTAGAGTCACCATAGGATCCTGGTGTACTACTCGTGTGGTGGGAAGGGACCCATGTCCAGTGACTACCAGACTCGCCATGCCGACGATCAGCAGATGATCGAGGGACAACCGAGGTAGAGGTAGAGGGTCGAGTAGGGTCTTATGCATGGATGAGGATATTAAAGGGGAGAATGTAGAGTAGTAGGTAGTAGATGAATGATCTTGGTGCTACCACCACCACCCCCAGGTGTTCCACCATGAGCTTCTGGTGCTAGTAGACAGTGGTGATGATAGATACATGCGATGGAGGCTTAAAACTCCGGTTACCTTGAAATGATTAGTGGTAAGATCTACGAATATTTTACCTTAGCTAATGTTCTTTTAGAGATAGGTTATAGTTACTATTTCCTATCCACTGACCTTGTTCGGAGCTCAGATATTCTGGTGGACTCTTTGGCTCGATCCCTAGGATTAGAAACTCATACGGAAGGAGATTCTATGATCACACACTGGTTTCGGTAGTGTGAGATTAATCATGGAGGAAACAACTTCGACTGAGATCTCTTAGTACCAGTGTCATGTCTAGAAAACATCATTTTGTGTATGGACTAGTTATCCATAATCTATGATCAAATTTAATATTTTATCCATAGAATGTGATGTGTCCTAAAAAATTAGACTGGGTTCTCTTTTACTAAAAAATAGGTAACCCTTACATCATGAGATTGACTTTATCAAAGAAGGGTGTATCCAATAAATTTCCATTTATCCAGACTCATTCTTGGTTGGGTGGATGGGAATATTCTTCATATTCATATAGTGGAGGATAAGTATGATGAAATTTTTCCTAAGGATGTTCCAGGATTACCCCCTCATAGGGAGGATGAATTCTACATTGAAATGATCAACAGGATGGCATCGATATCCACCCCAACATATCATATGGCTCCTACCAAGCGTCTTGTGTTGATGCTAGAGATGGATGATCTACACAGGTAGGGCTTCATGAGGCCTAGTGTTTCACCATGGGTAGCCCTATAATTGTTTTAAAATATGGAAGACAATATTCTAAGGTTTTGCGGGGACTTCTAATACCTAAATCAAGTGATAGTGAATAAATAGTTTCCACTTCTTATGGTATATGAGATATTCACTTAGGTAAAGGGAGTGAGATGGTTCCCAAAGATAGACCTATGATCACTCTATCATCATCTTCGTTTACGGGATGTGGATTTACCAAAAACAACCTTTAGGTGTCCATATAGTGATTATGAGTTCATGGTGATCACTTTCGGTGTGTCCAATGCACCAGCAGTGTTAATGGGACTCATAAAAAGGATATTCCACCCTTACCTTGACCGGATCATCGTGTTAATTATTGATGAAAACCTTTCATACTCTGTATATGAGGAGGAGCACAAAACACACCATCAGATAGTCCTATATACACTCTATGAGCACAAAATTTATGGGATGCTCTAGAAGTGTTAGTTCTAGATTCAGGAGGTCTGCATTCTTGGACATGTCATTTTGGAGGATGGAGATTCAGTTGATCCAGTAATGGTAGAGGCGGTTCATTCTTGAGATCCACATAGGATCATGACTAAGGTGAATAGTTTCATTGGTTTGGCTGGACACTACTAGAGGTTTTTTCTTGAATTTTGCTAGGTAGTGTCACAGTTATCAGCTTTTACATAGATGGAAAAACTCTTCATGTGGGCGGAGAAGTGATATCCGGGTTTTCATGAGACGAGGCATAGACTGTTGAGTTCCCCCCTTCATGATACAACCACAAGAGTGTGTTGGGTATGTCATATTCTGTGATGCATTATGGACCAAATGGGTTGTATATTTATGTAGGAGCAGTGAGTGATTGCCTACGGTTATTGACCATTGAGGCTTCATGAGAACAATTATTGGACTCATGACCTAGAGTTAGTAATAGTGTTTTTTTAAGATGTGTAGACAATTCATAGTGGGTGAGAGGTTTACTATTTACCCTGAGAAAAATATTCTTAGGTATATCTTCTACAAGAAGGTCTTGAGCTTGAGGTAGTGGCAGTGCATAGATTTCATCCTTGACTATGTCTTAAAGATAGTCTATACTCCTGGTAAGGGGAACGTGGTGGTAGATGTGATCAACAAAAGAGTGAAGTGTCAGATCAGTTAACTACAATGCAGATATCCTTCCTAGATAGTGATGGTGTATCTTATCATTAAACTTTAGTTGTCACTCCCCCAATCAAATAGAGAGTTAGGATGACACATCATGGGGATGTCTACTGTGAGACCCGATGATCTCAGTTATCCATAGTGAAATACCTTGATAGATATTTTATAGGTGGGGAACACATCTTAGAAGTGGTCTGACTCAGTGAGTAGGTCCATGATCACCCAGATGGTATCATGACCCCTATATGTGTGTGGTAAACTTATAACAAAGTCAATAAAAACACCATCCCACTTACACTTTGGCACCTCAAGTGGATTAGCTATGTCGTACCAAGATATCTGATTTTAGTACTTGTGGTTGGGGATGAATATGGATGTAGTGGAGTTCATTTCTCAATTTCCTCACTTTTTTGTAAGTGAAGGTAGAGCATCAGGTGTCATTAGCATTGTCTCATCCACTTGAGGTTCCAAAGTGTAAGTGGGATGGTATTTTTATTTACTTTGATATAATTTTTCCACACACATCTAGGGGTCATGATACCATCTGGGTGATCATGGACCTACTCACTGAGTTATCCCACTTCTAACCATCTATGAGCATAGATCAATAGTGGGCTTATAAAGCCTCTACATTGAGGTGATAATGAAACTTCATTGAGTTCCTTCAACGACTGTGTTAGACAGTGATGCTCGCTTCCCATTACAAAAATGAAAGGGATCACTGGAGGCATTCGGGAATCAACAATGTTTTAGCATGTATTTTCATCAATAGATGGAGGTTAAAATGAAGAGGACTATCCATGTTTTAGAGGACATGGATCATGCTTGTATCTTGAACTTTTTTCGTAGTTTGAAGGATCTTCTACCTCTGGTGGAGTTTTTGTACAACAATATCAACCACTACACCATTAGTATTGCTCCATTTGAGACAATATATGGGTGACTGTGAAGATCACCGTTATGCTAGACATACCCAATGAAGTCTTCACCCATGGGTCTAGAGCTAGTATGGGATACTCGGAGTAGATGTAGGTCATACAAGAATATATGAGGACTTCACAGAGAATCCAGATATCTTATATTGATATGAGATGGAGTATCTGGGAGTTCGAGGAGGGAGAACATGGGTTTCCTCGGGTCTCACCTCAATGGGTATTATAGAGATTTGGCTACGGTGGAATACAGTATATGAGATTCGTCAAAACATTTCAGGTCCTGATCAATGTTGGTGAGCTGGCATACTACCTAACTCTTCCCCCACAAATGGACCGGGTGCATAATTTCTTCCATGTGTCACAACTAAGTATGATTGTGCTTGATCCATTGCACATTATAGACTGGGGTGAGATGGACATTCATGATGAGGTGACATTTATGGTGTTTCTTGTGGAGATTTAAGATCGATAATAGTGGGTCCTTCATGTGTAGTCTATTCCTCAAGTGAATGTTCTATAGAAGCACATGAATCTCCATAAAATCACATAGGAGTTGGACATTGAGATTCATGCTCAATATCCCTATTTGATTTTCATTCCCTATTTTGGGATTTCATGGACGTAAAGCCTAATGGTGGAGTAAATGTAATGTCCTGAGAATTCCATGTAATTTTTTAAAATTTTATGGCTTTATATCAAGACCAAGAACTAAAATGGCACATGATTCCAAGGCCTAGTGGGCCTGTAATTTATGATTGAACTTTGTTTTAAGTTATTTAAAATAAAGAACACGTGTGGTTTTGCAAACATCTAAAAAATTTCTCAGATTACAAATTCAAGGGCACCATTGTGTCGAAAACTGCGACATTACATATGAATGGATAAGAAATCAATCGGAGTGGGTCAAGGGAAAATGTTAATTTCCAAGAATTTTAAAATAAAATGAAATAAAATAAATAAACAGGAAATTTTATTTTTGTTTTGCAAAATGTATTCTACAATGAAAAAACAGATTAGCCATTTCATTTAATAAATAAAACATTATGATGACTATGACATTGAGGTATATCAATAACATTGTTTCACATGATAAATGAAACAAGGTAACTATTTTGCGACTCAGTGTAACCGAAATGATGAAACACATTAATCTATTAATAATCTAACAAGGATACCGGATCAGTGGACAATTTTGGATTTTTTTGGATCCTCTGAAGGAATTAAATTTTCATGTGATGAATGAAAACAATTGATGGAACACCTACGATGAAGAGAGATCTTCATCCATTCTTCCTCTTTCGAAGGATCACCAATGATAGCAGTGAACTCCGGATCAAGGATCGACGAATGATGGTGTGTGACTCTGTTCTCCATCTCCAATTGATTCTATTTTCTAGCTAATGGGTCATTTTCTAAGTGATTAGCCTTTTCATATTCATCCATTATAAAGGGAAAACCGAGACAAATTAACAAACAAATTGTAAAGCATGTCAATCGCGTTGTTGGATCGGATTTACTCTTGCAGGGTTGTTATAGGAGGATGAGCTTGTGTGTTATTTTAGATTATGACAACAAATATAACAACGATGATCCATGATCAAAAGTAACACCGAACAATGCCTATCCCTATTGTTTTGAATCATTATTTTCCTCCCACTATTTTATGTTCATCACAGACATTTCATCCTTTAGACTGTGACTCAACTTTTTGAAATCGATCTATTTTTGTGTATTCGATCATTGAATCAATGTTCTCATATCGCAGATCTGGGATGGACATGACATGATGGAGGTGCTTTGACGATGGTGGAGAATAGATCGTGGTGGTGTGGGAGATACCACCATTATATATTTTTCCATTAAAAGGGGTAGCAATGTGCATTTAAACACTCTTTGATGAATGGTGTGACCCGAGGATCCTATAACCTATTATGGTTCAATGAACAGACCACCAGCGAGCATCTGGTTGTCCACGGAAGGACCTATAAGTGCACCAATGCTGATGTCAGGGGCCACCGCATGCTTAATGGTGGAGGCAGTGCACTATGATGGTGCATTGTGGCTGTGACAACAACTTCTTTGTCAGTTTAGGGCCATGACATCATGTCGTGGTGGGGTGGATTGGACTTGGGGCTCAGGCCACTGACATGTGAGGAATGAAGAAAATCTGATCCGAACACAAGAATTTGGATGGGATGTAGAATTTTCCACATTCTAGGTGAAATAGACCACCTCATAGTGATGGGGCGGGGTTAGACAGGTTGGGTGCCCCAACAGGATAGACCTGCAACCCAGTGGGCAGGACCGGGCCCAACAGATCTGGGTTGGGCCCAACCAGTCCTGGAATGGCATAGAGGACAAGGTTGGGTCAGACCTAGGATGGTTCATTAGACACTAGTTTGGGTCAGGTTAGACCTGCGTTGGATCGTTGGACCCCAGGTTGGGTCGGCTCGGGTAGGTTTGATCGGGTCAGGTGGGACCCAGACCCAACCAACCGATTTTTTGTAAAACAGTAATAACTTCCAAACCATGCATCTATTTGATGATCTGTTTGCGGAGTTGGGAAACTCATGATGAGACTGTCCTTTTCACATACTCAATGTTATTTTTCATGGATGTTGAAATTTGGCCAATGACTTTATGTGTAGATTCTCACAAAATCAATCACACTATGAGCAGATCTTAGTGGCCCAGCCGATGAGCGGACCTTAGTAGCCCAGCAGATGAGTGGACCTCAGTGTCCTAGTAGAAAAAATACCTTTATGGCCTAACAGATGAGAAAACCTTAGTTTTCTAGCAGATGAGTGGGTCTTTGTGATATTGCATTCCCAAGATAGGAGAATTTCTATGTGATCCCGCTATCCCAATAGACTAGCAGGTCTAATTTTTGCAGTTGGCCCAAAAGGTAAGCATGTCTAGGTGATTCATTTTTCCCATGTGAATGGAGGGTTTATGTGATCCAACACACTAACCAATAATCAGGAATGAGGGCTTTAACAGTACAAGGTGTTAATCATTATGACTGTTAGTCTTGCTTTCCTTACATTAGGTTATAAATTTGTGAGTTGACTCTAGTTACTATCTATATCTCTATATTGTACTTCTTAAAGTCTACACTTAGTGTACCTTATTGGTAGTCTGCATTGTGAATAGTATACATTGTGGTATTACCTTAGTGTTTTGGGTTATTTAAGGAATTTCTTTACTCACCCCTACACGAGCTCCACCTGCACATGTTGTGTCTTAGGAAGAAAAAAATTCTTCAAAAGAGACCTTGGTGGCCCAGCACTAGCTGGGGTCGAGTGAGATTTTAAAGATGATGCATACTTCTAGGACTTCGGGTGGAACCCCCATCATGTGCCCTTTAGGTAGAGTTTACCACAAATAGACATTAGGAGATTGTAATTTTCTTTTTTAGATCTTGTATTTTAGACACTTTACATCATGTTTTATACTTTTACTCTATGTACTTGTCTTAGTTTCATGCCTGTTTACTTTTCATACTTGTGGCTTGGGATGTGTGTGTGTGTTTAGAGTTACTCAAGAAAAAGACTCAAAATTACGGGATACTACCTTTGGTTCTAGTCACCAATCCTTGGCCATCAGAAGGTGGGATTTAGGTAGATAAGAAACGACCCTAGGGGACTGGTTGTGACAACTGTTTCTTTATGTTAAGGTGATTTACCCATCTGTATTCCACACAAAAAAATGATGGTACCATATTAATTTTTCAAAAAATAGATATGTGTACCCCGTGATGAAGTACTTGGTCACATGAAACCCATTGCCTCTAAGTCTTCCAGCCGCTTCATAGGTTCCTATAGAATTGTAAGTTCTATCCTATTGGTAGGAATGGACACTAGTGCAGCGCCAAGATCTACCTAAATGGTGCAATATACCACTCTTATATGTGGTAATATAGAGAAATAATCATAGAATATTTCATTAAAATAATCCACATTGTGAGTGTATTCCAAAAGCTACAATCTTAAATCAGCCATAATGTGACTATCCATCTGGGATATCTCCTTTCCTAGAAAATGACCTTCAGGTTCATTCTCAACTCAGTTGGATATCCCATTCACCCATATGAATATATTTTTTTCCTTGGGTGATGTAAATGACACCCTTTGGTGACATAAATAGACATGGGAATGATAAGGCACTAAACAATCCATTCTATGAATGATGTTAAAGCTGGTGAACTCGAGGAAAAAAATTCCATAAGAAATGGTACCCACATAACTAAATGGGAAACTTATTGAATGGGTGTATACCTACAGATCAAACCACTAATGGCATGTTGACTACCTTTTCAATGAACATAACCTTAGCTAACATAGACAATTGTAGAAAAAATCCATGTCATACATAGATCCATTGATCCTCTAACTGAAACTGTTGTTAGCGTAGATCCCCTATCAAAAGATACTTGAATAAATGTTTGTTATATGTGATGAAGTTTGACCTTAAAGCCACATGATCAAAACCCTCTCAAATTTCTCATATACCGGGTTATTTTATGCCCTTACCTACCAATTTTGTGGCATGACACAATGATGTTGGTTAATGCCATCTAGCTGGTACTGCCCCTACATACGCACTTTAATAAATGTTTCCTACCAATATATAAACAACATCCCTTCCTAAGAGCTAAATCTACCTAGATCAAGTTTCCACAATCACTCAGGTTCCAGTCTATGTTGAGGGCATATTTCTCTATATCTTAAATGATGTTCATACTAAAAATATTCACATATAATCAAGTTTCTTACGCATGCCGGTCCTCAAAACATATGTTGTTCTTTATGTCATCACAGTTCAGTGTTTGAATAAATGTTGACTCTTGGGGAATTTTTCCAAATAATTCATTATCGAAATAGATCCCGACTAAATATGCATAAACTGTGGAGCATAGTATTCTCGAATTATATGGGTGAATAAATAACCGTATTAGGTTTCCAAGAAGCCCACACAAACCCTACCATATAGATTTCTAGCCCATGTAATGATATCCCACCAATGTTTATTAGAATTTGGAAACATAAAAGTAACAATATTTACCCTACACTTTGGAGGAATCTCTAGATGATTAATGATAAAAAGCAGGGGTTCTAAGAAACACCCAGAAGATTGAAAACTGTTATCTCCCGAAGAGGTGGGAGGATGCAGTTGGAATTCCCACATCACATATTCCATACAAGTGGAAGGTCATAAAGATCCTAGTATGGGAAGAATTAATAGAATTCACTATCCTTGAACTAATTATTGGTAGAGAGTGGAAAATTAACAAGAGGTGCCTCAGGTCACAATATAAGAGGTACCATCAGTGAATCATGGCCCACCAATTTGGAAGCATGGTCTTCACCACCCTCTTAATATATGACTTAATGAAATCAAGTTGGAATAGTTATAAAATTTCCAATATCACAACTAAGTTAATATATAACAAAAGGTGATAAAAACAACAAAATCATGAAAGTATATTCCCATGACCTTTCTATAACAATTCAAACCTCTCAGACTGATCTTAAATCCAGGTCAAGGTGATAAGAATGATCTTGGAAGAACAAGCGAGAAACAACCCACTTCCCAATACTAAGGTAGGGCCAAGTATATGGTCTCACACACAACATCATGGGTTCTAGTATGTTGTGTTTCAATGGAATTATATATAGTAAAATACAATTTAATTTTCAATTAGAATCCCCAAATAGTGGTAAAAATTTAATTTTAAAAAATTTATTATTTAAAGTTCATTATTTTCCATATGGATATTGATATCTATATACATTTAAATGTGTCACCATTTCTAATTTATAAGGGCCAACATGATTTAGAAATCACAAATGGTACATTAGGTAACAGTAACATGACATTTACATCTAGTATCAAGATGTAGCAGGTTATGTATATTGATTTTATAGAATGAACTACCATTACCAAATTATAGAAGTACACTCTTTCTAAATTAAAATCATAATTCATTAGTGAACTCAAAAATTATTTCAACTCATAGAACTAGTGGTTGATGACATAAAAATGGAATAATTGGTTAGTTAATTTGTTAGCATCAACCAATGAAATAAATCATTGTTTATATTGATTTAGGGACCTTAATTAATACAATTATGCTAAACATTCAATAAACATTTGTTCATCTCGATATACAAAAAATCTCAGCACTCCCAAAAGTCACACACATTATAGGCCATGAACATAGGAAATGTCAAAGTGGAATGTAATAATGAATGATATTTAAGTCATATGGTTCCCTATAAGATTCATGAATTGACACACCATCATATCCTCAAGAAAATATAATTAAATTTAATTATGTGATAATCAATGGTATGAATGTCGCAAAACATGTGCATCACCCAAAATGGAAATAAATGAAATTATAACAGGAACAAACCAATAACAACATCAACCCATCCAATGAATTTTTTTTCCTATATTTTTTTTGATACTTGTAGAAACCTGCTCATTATCAAATTATAATACATCCTAGTCTTCTATATAATTTAAAAATAGCTAGAAAAAAGAAAAAATAAGGCTTTGATACCACTTTATATCATCCCTCTTGAGAATACACTTAGTGGTACCCTGAGGTGGTTGGCCACATGACCTCAAGCATGCCTGCCCAGTCACTAGAGGCTATCAAATAATATTGATGTCCTAGGGTGTGTCCTTGGATAGAATATGTCATCATAATTCATAGTGTTTCAAAATGATCAATATATTAATATAAGTAGAGAAAATAGAATAATAAAGTTGCAAGATAATAATAAACATCACATTATAATAAGAACGTGAGATTTGAATCAATAATAGATACAAAATTATGATGATGATGATCATGTCATGTAGCTATAAAATATGAGTAAAAGAAATATATTAGATACATGAATATACCACATGTTAAAAGAATACCAAAAAACCCATAATCTGTTACTATAAGTTTCATGAGCACAGGCTTAGTCCTCTGCTCCTATACTCCATCCAAGAACGTAGAATCGAACATTTGATATTGTCTGCTTCCCTTTATTGATACCTACAACCCTAAAATCTGCTTAGGTACCATGGGAGGCCCATGAAGGGTGTGATATATACTCAATTGGGAACTAATAATGGTATCTAAATCAATCTAGTCAGTGTATATAAAATGGGAAGTGTTCCAATAAGAATACATAAATTGAAATAAATAAATATATCCAATGGTCCAGGTTCATCAAGGGGAGCCCAAATAATAAAACCTCTTTATCTAAAGTTTTTTATCTTTGGACTGAGGTAAAATTGTACAAGTGTGATAATATGTTGATATGGGTCATCATATATAAAATATAAAAATGTTTTCCTTCCCCAACAAGCATGTGGTTTGTCTTGGAAGACACCTCTTTAAAAATTAAATTTCAGTTTGTTGTTCTTAAATTTTAATGTCCTCTATATAATTTAAAAAGAGAAAACATAATCCCACCCAATGTGATCTAGAAAGAATCCCATTTAATTATCTAGGGTCACAATAACTACACAATATGGTAAGAGTCTGTCCACTATGATCTATAAATGGAATCTCAAGTATCACCCTCTGTATAGTGTGAATCAAACACTCTATGACCTTTATTGGTATCTCAAGTAGGGTACCGAGTATCACTCATGACATGGTATAACCATCAATCCACTGATCTCGACTATGGTGTATCCCATTGGGAATCTGTATCAATCACATTGAGGTAAGGTAAATAGATGGTGGACATATCCATGGGATACCAAGTATATACAATGGCACATGTACAATCCATATATAATTTCTAATCATTAGCTTGATAATCCCATCAAAGTAATTCCACAAGGATCCCCATATTTATCTTGACTTGGGTATAAGTAATATCTTAGTTATCATAATTCATGTCTTTTTAAAAGGAATTTCAATTAAAACCTTTTAAACAAGTATCCCAATTCATTATTTTTAGAAAATCAATTTTTCCATAATCTGTAGGCCCTAACTCATGGCCAAATATCCTTTATAATTAATTTATCATCCTAATATACAAAATAAAAGGAAAAAACATCAAAATATGTTTCAAATGATCTATGAAAAAAGGGCCATCATTCCTCTAAAGATGTATTTCCCATGGGGTGGCTCAATTTAAAGAAATAAACCTATAGTGGTGATTCATAGCTTTCTAGGGCTGTTTTATGACTGAAAAAGAATTATGTTTAGTTAACTTTTTAATTTAGAGGTGTCTCCAAAATGTTCTGGTGAATGACATAATGGTTCATAATAGACATACAACTACACTTATGAAAAATAACTAGACATTTAATGAACTTCATGATGATGAAAATTGATTCTCGATGGTGGACGAAGATGGATACCCATCTTAGGCCTATAAGAGGTCATAGTGTTTCGCTGATCCTACGTGAGAAGGAAGGATTCCCCTATCAAATGATCCCTTGACCACTTTTAATAAAACGTTACTGGTCATTTACATGGAATGTATGTAAATTAAACATCGTATAATATTCATGCCTTTTTTCCAATGGAATGGCCTCTATATGTCATGAATGTCTCTGGCCAACAAAATAAATGTTGTGTATTCAATACATGCCTTGTATTCAATTACACACCATGTATTTGGCCTATTCTTATGTTCCATACAACTTGCTACCTCATTTCTATAAACATACCAATCAACCATTATAAAAATTTTCAAGTCTAATGAAAACTAAAAAGAGAACATACCTCACTAATAAGATGATTCATTACCACCTCCCCTCTTTAAAAAAACACATCCCCATGTTTCCCTTATAATTTTAGTAAACCATCATTTAAGAAAAGTTTCAAACACTAAGAATGTATATCAGCCTCTCTCCCACATGTCTCATAATATACATAGTTTTTTTTCATCACACCGGGACCATAGGAGCCGACATACCTCAGAGATTCTTCATTCTCTAATCATTCTTAAATATCAGATGCTCCATGAAGAATGCATCTATCTCCTACTTATTATAAACTATATCAAATGAGTGATATGAGTCAAAATAATACCATTTAAGATATATTATGTTGAAGTCATTATGAATGGAATAATACCTCTGAGTTAAATGCAATAGATAAGATACCAGTATGAATATATCTACGATATCTAAAGTAAAATTCTAATGATGCCATAGATTACCCTTTTTATCAATCTATTTATGAATTAATCTAGGAAAAACTGATAGATATACTGGATGTACCACCTAAAACTACATAGGCTATTGATGATGATCAATATAAGACGTATTCCTAGAATGTGATTTATCGACATGCTTTGGAATCATTAGTACATGCTATGATGTATTCAGAACAAGATGAGGACCCAATAATGCTTCATGACCTACCTCTAACTAGAACATGGGTGAATAGAGCAACCTACTATAAAGGGCCTCATATAGAGGCATCCGATATGTTTTATGAAAACATATATTGGCGGTAAACATAAAAAGAGGTATATATTTCACCCATGAACCATTGGAATCAAGTATGCATGACCAGATCATGTCCTCTAACATCTGTATCATCCACTCATACAATCTGTGGGTTTGAGGGTGATATTCTACACTCATGACAACAGTGAACCTAGAAACATATTCATACCCTTCTAAAACATTGATTTAGACCAAGAATCTAGGCCTGATATGATGGAATGTGGAACACCCTAAAGGTTCATAATCTCTGGGATATAAATCCTCCCAAGCTCTTCAAATGAAAAGGTCACTCAAATTAGTAGGAAGTGTGTGACCTTGTTAATCCTGGTGAAGATCACCCATACAATGTCAGTTCCATGAAGGGATCTCAAAAATCCATTCACAAAATCCACAATGATATCATTCCATTTACACTCAGCAATGCATATAGGCTATAAAATTCCATATGGTCTCTAGTTATTGGTCTTGACTTGACAACATTTGCAAACACCTTTTGGTGAAACCAGAAATCATCCTCTTCATACCTATAAACCAATATTAATGACGTATGTATCAGTACATATTGTTAAGCCTGGGGTGAACTATCTAACAAAAGGGGTCATATTGCTACATAAACTCTTTCCATATATTTGAAGGAACCATGATATATCTATGGACGTGAATGATCTCATTCTCATTGATAACTCATCCATGTGGTGTGTTATCACATGAGACACTCTCTCTCAAGGAAAGTCCCTTTGGATATGAGATATGTCTCATCTACATGTGGTCCAGAAGACATGTTGTCACTTTTTAGGTTGCTAAAGCAGACTACACATGATATTTATAAACCACCAAGTGTGTCAGAAATATCATATAGTCATCAACTACCAGTCACTACTACCCTCTTGGATGTGTTGTCTCTGAATATTATAGCTTAGAGTGAAAGCTTAAAAAATTACCTTTAGGAGTGTATAAGAAATCTAAATTTTGAAGATAGTTAGTTTTTCTAACCTATTGTTTTTCCTTATATTTAATTATCAAGATGTGGAGTTATATTTGATACTTTTTTTATCCATGTAAACACTAAACCACTCACCCAAAACATAATTCTTCCAACATCATAAATCGTGGACCATGACAACATGCATGAGGTTGTGTGTAGGGTACATCAACTCATGAGGTCTCTACTTGAGGGAACCATACAAAACAAGACAATATACATAAATTAGAAGTTCACTTAGCCTAATACATGAAGCATCATAGTAAACATTATAGCTTCTGGTCGGCTTTAACAGAATCAGGATTAGAATATAAGTTAGTCTCCCATTCAACTTCTGAAAGTTTGTCTCACAAGCATCGGACAATATGAATTTCACAACATTTTTCATAAATCCATTAATATTGTATTCTATTCATTATAAGTCCTAAATTAATTACATGTAATATCCATCCATCCCTATGAAACTTAAAATTTCAGACACTTTCAAAGTCTACTCGTAGGAATAAATGACACTCACCTTCTTTGGTTTAGTATATACCCCTTCCATTGAGATAATATAACCAAATAAGTAAATTTATAAATAAAAATGTTTTATTTGAAGAGATATACATGAATTGGATGATATCATAATGTATTCTAAATGATATCAAGATGAATGGATTGGTTGCGTCTAATAAGAGAATAAACCAAGATGTTTTCTATGATGACTACCAGAAATGAACCAATGTATGGATTTAAAACAAGATTCATCTGAACCATAAAGACATACAGAGAATTTTTAATGCCAAACGACATATCAAAATGCTCTTATAAGACATATATGCTCTAAAATTCAATACATCATATCTCTTATGGTCTAATAATAAACCAATGGTTTCCCAAACTCAAATCAATCATAGAGAAAACTATCTCCCCTCATAGATGGTCAAAGAGGTCATCTATGCATGGAAAGGGTCACTAGTTCTTTACTCTAATATAATTAAACATTCTCTAATCCACATTAAACTTGAGGATATCATAAAAATTCCTAGAAAAAAGGATAGTTTTACTCAATTATTAAGTATCAGGTCATATTAAACCTTTTTCCAATAATTCTTATAAAAGGTTATTGATTTCCTAGAGCTCAGAAGGTTCCATCCTCTATGGAGGAAGGGACACAAATATCTCACCTTGAAAAATCTCAATGGTGAACACTCTCTTCCTCATTATAGGTAAGCTAGAGAAATTTTCATGGAAGAAATCCCTAAAATGATCCACAACAAGGGGGAATTCCACATGTTTCATTCTCTATTTTCTCATAAAGAGACAGTACATATGGGATGTCACCTTTCCAAGACCATAATGCTCATGTCTATATTAACTCACCTAGATATCCCATTCATCCTTAGAAATATATGTCTTTTCCTTAGCTGAGGTAAATGACACCCTTTAAACATTATAATAAACAAGGTAATGATAATTCAATAACCAGTATCTTCGATGAATGATGTCAATGTTGGACATATCAAGGATATAAAATTATAAAATAAATATTACCCACCTATCTCAAGGGGACACTACTTTCACTAGAGTATATCATTTTATTGGACATGTAATTGTGAGTGGAGAGTCATAAAGCCGCAATAGTACTCTATTTATTATCTCAATGTATCTATATGTTGTAGTACATATAATGGATTGTGATTCACCTAAATCAAATAGGGTTGAAAAATGGAAGATTCTATCAGAATAGTAAGTATAACTATCGAAGTTCCCATACACTTCTTCTGAGGTTTGGGATATACTGGATATATATGTTTCAAAGTGTGACCCTAGGTTGCAACCTATCTAACTTGAGTAGGTCCATTTTGATACCGCTAAACCCCTAATGTTTGATTATAATGGCCACGACCACCTCCTTGACCTACTCTATAGGTAGTAGAAAAACACCTTGCCTGAAATGGATCCACTGATCTTGTACACAAATGTGATGTCAAAATATATTATCTACCACTAACTAAATATGGAAAACTTTGGAATAATTACTGACAATGACCCATCCCGCAACATGTTTGAAAATCAATCTAGCTCCTTAAACACTAGTGATTTTTATGCCTGATTGTACCACATTGGTGACAGACCACATAGTTGTCGATTCATGTCACATAGAAAGTAACTTCCCCCTATTCACCCTCAAAGAAATATTCCCTGCTGCTAGATAAACCATCTCCCTAGCTATAAGCTCATCCTCCCAAACATTCACTTCCACCTTCCTTGAGGTCCCATTATGTGATGAGTTCCAGGTTCAATATCTTTGAAATGGGGGTCATCTTGAAAATGTTCACATATTATCATATGGAGTATATAATCTCATAATTATAACATCTCACATTTTCTTATCATCACTAGTTAGAGTTAGTGAAAAACACAAAATCCTGATGAAACAAAGAAAATACACTATTACCAAATATAGATCCCTGTTGATGATGCATAAACACTAGAGCATGTTCATGGCGCAATGTAAGGGAGGATAAGTAATCATATACGGCTTTATAAAATACCACATAGATCACACCCTAATGAAATCTGTCTTGGATAATGACATTCCACCAATGTTTAGATGAATCATAGAGCATATAGGTATTAATCTTGAGACTATACTACGTAGGTATCATTATATGATCAATTATTAAAAGCATGTATTATATCCAAGTCTCAATAGCCTGGGGACTACCATCCCACAAAAATGTTCGAGGATGTGTCTTCTGTAATTCTCACATCAACTCTTCCATAGTAGGGGCAGGTCATGGTGCCCCTTATATATTGTACATTAAATGGAAACTATTATCTCAGAACTGAGCATCAGTGGCCATTGGAAAATTGACTAGAGGTGCCTCAAGTGACATAATAGAAGGAATTACCAGTCGATCAAGGCCCAATAGTTTCCATGAGTGGTCATCACCACCCTCTCGGAGTATTACTTGAGGACATTAGGGTGACATAAGTGTACATTTCCAAGTGCACACCTTTGACATGGTTCAAGAATATATGATAAGAAACTGTGATAGCAAGAAAGGACATGCCAACATCATTTTTATAATGAGTCACACCTCTCATCCAAATCCTAAATTCAGGTCCAAGATATAATAAATACCATGGTAGTCTAGGAAATAAATAAGCTACTACCTATTATTAATGTTGGGTAAAGGTAAATGTCTCACACACTATATAACATTTTCTGTTATACAGAGTTTCAATTTCAAGGTATAAATTGAATCAACCATTATATATCAGTCGGTATACCCATCTAGTGATGAAATTTTCATTTATATAATTGTTATTTCTAGATATTCATTATTATATATATGGATTTTTATATCTCAATTTTTCTAAATGCATCTCCATTTATGATTTATAATGTCATATACTCTTTAGAAGTCACAATTGGTATGTTAGTAACTATAAAATAAAATTTAAATAATTTATGAGGACTAAATGGGTCATGTACTATAATTTTATTGAATGAATTACAATTTACAAATCATTGATGTACTCACATTATAAATTTCAAATTATATTCATCAGTCAAATCATCTAATATTTTAATTCATTGAACTCGTGGTTCATGACTCAAATGTCAAATAATTTTTTAATTAAGGTGTACTCATAAATTTATTTGGTGGAACACCATTTAGATTGATGTAGACATCTTAATTAATCAAATTATGTTTACCATGCTAGAAAGGATGAGGAATTAATATATATTTGAAATCAATTCACTCACAAAAAGCATAGGCAATACAGAAAATGGACACAAGAAATGTAAATATGGAATGTCATAAATCATTAATTTTATGTATTTTTGTTCCTAGTATGATTCATTAATGTATACACCCTCATCTCATCAAGACAAGGTACTTAAATTTCATTATGATATCACCAATCGTAAGAACATCACACAACTTGTATGTCACCGAATAGTGAAATGAGTTCAACTATAACAATGAAAAATGATTAAAAAAATCAACCCATCTTTGGAAGCTTGGGTTTTCTATTTGTATTGGTTACATAGTAGTAGGAAGAACCTCATTTCCAAATTCTAATACATCATAGTATCCTATCTAATACCAAAACAATAAGTCAAAATGAAAACAAAAATGCTTTGATACCACTTGGTAGAATCCTACCATGGAATATATTTATGAGTTCCTTGAGACAGGTGATCACATGGCCTCAAGCATGCTTCCCCAAATGAAAGAGGATTCTGAATATAAGTGAGATCCTAAATGTGTACATGGGGAGACTATGGCCTCAATATCCAGATTTTACCACAATGGTAAATAGATACAAGAATGTAGAATAAGTAGAATAATAATTCAAAAAATAATAATAAACATATAGTTATAATAAGTAGGAAGAAGCTGAATCAATAATAGGTAACAAATTATGATGATAGTCATGTCATGTGGCTAAAAAATGACAACATAGAATACAGGGGATATAAGATTATACAACATACTAAAATATATCTGAATTATCAAACGTTTCAACTAATAAAATCATGATAATAGGCAAGATCTTATACTCATGTACTCTATTGTAAATCTCAGAATAAAACATTTAATTCTAGCGGCTACACATTATCTATACATGTAACAATGATGTCTTTCTAGGAAACATGTGAATCCTAAGAAGACTGTGATATATAATCACTAGGACAAAACCTATTGTTTCTTTTTCAATACAAAAATTTAATATAAAATGAGGAGTGTGTTAGTAAAAATAAATTCAAGGAAATGAATAAATAAATAGATTAGTTTAGGTTCCTTAAAATAGTACCCAAAAGATACTACCTTGTTTCGCATAATTCAGATTTCTCTGAATGAAGATAAAACATTAAATGTGTGATAATATGTATAGATTGGTAATCATAAATAAATGGTTAAAAGGTATATCATCCCCAAGAATGTTATTTGGTTGGGAGAATGTGTCCCTGAATATTAAGTTACATATTATTTTTCTTAAATTTCAATTGTGTCTTTTGAATTTAAAAAGTGGCACCCTGAGCCCCTCCAAGGTGATCTAAATAGAATGTCAAGTATCTATCCAGGGGGTAATAACAGTCAAATATCATAAGAGTTTGTCCAAGGTAATCCAGAAATGGTATCCCAAGTATCACTCTCAACATGATTTTAATCAAAACCACTAATCCCATCAATCATATAGCTCGTTGGGGACCAAGTATCAATTATAAACTAGTATAACCATCTATCCACGATACCCCTCCATTATTTCTCCCATTGGTAATTTTTATCTCTTATATAGATGTATGGTAAACACATGGAGATCCCATCCATGAACTAAAAAGCATCACTCCCAACATATGTGTAATCTATATAAGTGTTCCAATATTTAGCACAACACGCCAATCTAAAGAATCCCATAATGATCCATTTATCACCCACGTTATCAGTATGAGGTGTGGAATAGATATCATGATTTATACCATTGATCAAGGCATATAACATAATACAATATAATATTTTTCAATGTCATTAATTTATAAAAATCGTTTATTTCATAATGAATAGGCCCTAAAAATGGACACTAATGTTACATATACAATTTATCATAAGAATATATTAAATAAAAGGTCTTATAAACCTCAAAAATATTTCAAAAGTATATAAGGATAAAGGATAAATTCTCCTATATGGAAGGCACACCCATGGGGTGGCACTAATGAATGGAAACAACCAAGGATGGTGATTCTCCACTATCTATGATTTTTTTGAGCATAAAAACCATTTTTTTAATTTACTAGGAATTTTAAAGGCACCATAGAATGAGTCTGGTGTGTGGAACAAAAAAATCATAGTATAAATGAAACATAACAAAGGGAAAATAACTATACAAACTAAATTATATTTGTATTTGACCATTCATCCATTTTTGGCCTTTGATTTGAGCAAGAACTAGAGAATTCAAAAAATTGAAAAAAATGAAAACCAGGAATAAGAACTCACACCAAAATAACGAAAGAGGTGTGAAGATAAATTAGTCAATGCTGGAAGAGGTGTGAAGAGCATACCGAGAGTAATCCAATCCACAAAATGATATTGAAAAAAGTAGATGAGGTGGAGGTGGAAGAAGGATCCCTAGCTGAGGCATGTAAGATTTCCTCACACGTCGTAACTTCTATATGAGAAGGTAGGTGGCCCCTATTTAAATGAGCCCCTTTTCAATTTAAAAAAATTATTGAGAACTTACAGGGAATGCAATTGAATTACACAATGTTTGACTTCCATGCATTACATCCTTGGGGAAGAGACACTACACATCATGAATGGGCCTAGTTTTCCAAATACACCTCATTTGTTTAATACATGACATGTTTCTAAAAAAGTTATGTATTTTATCTATATTCATGTTCCCAACCACCTACTACCTCCATTATAGAAACAAACTGAGTAGCCCTTAGCTAAAATTTACTTATTTAACCAAAAATAAAAAATTGAAGATGCCTCTATGAGAGAAAAGGACATTAAAACAAATGTTCTTGACTTCTGTTTTGACCATTATTCTAGAATGGAAGAAAATCAGGTATGACATGGGTTCATTAAATCTTGTTTAGATCACAACCACTTGAAAAATTGTTAATTGTATCTTGATTCCACATTTCTTTATTTTTCTGGAATACACCTATTATGTTCATGGACATGTGTTTGGAACACATTGGTGTTGTACAACTGGGGTTATAGCCACACCCTAGATTTTCATATCGATGCATGTATACACATCCAGATTGGATATCAATGGAATGTTAAGGGTCTAGCGATCGGGGGATATAGAAAAATAGTATGGGTTTCAAAGACGGTACAAGGATGGACTGCTGAGTGTTATTGTAATGATTTAATTTAATATTAAAATATATTTTATATTCTAGTTTGACCTGCCACCTTTCAGGTTATTAATTTATTATTTGTGTTACAAGATGTGACATATGATATTTCTTTTATCTGTAACATGTTTTTTTTACTATTGTTTTTTTGTAATATATATATATATATTTGTGTGTGTCAATATTTCTAGTGATGGTAGCAATTAATGATGGTATATTATCCCCATGTTACTTTAAACCCTCACTTCCAGTCAAAACATAGTGTTTTTGTGGTGAGGTTCTCATGTGATCATGTAGAACGTCAGCTTGGAATTGGTTATTTAGGATGGGTGTTACACCATACAATGGGAACATGATGATAGCTTGTGCTGAAGACACCTAAAGACAATTGTAAGTCATTTTAATCTATGAATACAATGATAAAACCAATTATTAACTAACTGGAATAATAAATTATGATTTCTTAGTTTATAGAAGATAGTGGGAATGGAAACACTTTTCATTATCATATGATATACCCTCTGTCATATGCTATTAAAAGTCCATGAATCCGATGAATTTTTTCACTTAACGAACCATTTATGATTCTCTTTAGGCTTTCTATATGATATAATCACATGCCAAAATATGGAAACTATTTAAAAGGTTTATTAATCCATCTCAATTATAAATTATGATTTCTTATTATAAATATATCACATGCACGTGTTCACACACACACACACTTATATATATAAATATTTTAGGGTATATCAATCTCCCATTTGTACAATATCATAGAACAATTATTTCTAAATCACCTTTTATTATATCATATTAAATAATTTTTTAAAAATATATCTCATATTATTTTAGATATTTTCCAAAAATCATTTTAAAAACTATCATCTACTTCTCTTCAAAATACATCTTATGTAATAGCTTGTAAACACTATATCCAAATTGTTTTTATTAACTATAAATCAAATTAAAGAATCTATATGAGTCATAATAAATCCCAATTATGTCAACTATAGATTATAACTCTATGTGCTATTAAATAATTAAAGAAATTATGTATTATTGGATATGTAATTGTATGAAAAGGAAAGCCTTTAGAGAAGTATCATCGATACCCAATATTCAAATGAATCTGGTGAAATATCTATCAAACACATGTATATTTGTATCGGTTTCCAATATAATCAACCACATCTCATTATATCATGAATTTCCTTATGATCCCTTCACAGAAGACATCACAGTACCATGGTACACAGTCTATGTCAATCCCAGATATAAAACTCATATGTTCTCAACTCTCTGAATATAGACTACCTGGCCAATGATTTCATCTCATGGCATTCATCTTTATATTTGATCACATCACCCGCCCCTCATAAAAGAAAAATAAGTACATCATATGTTATATATATTTATAGACACACATTATCTAATCTATCGCCATTAAGGGCTTAGATAGAACACAGTTCATACAAGAAAGAAAATTAGATAATGGTTTTGCTCCAACAGTTGAAAATATAAAAAACATACCCAACCTCTCATGATTAAAAAATTGGAAAATAATTGTAAAAATAGGTATCAATGTGTGAAGGTTATCAACCTCGATATCTTCCAAACCGTAGGTAATAGAGACTTAATTGGATCTATGTACACTAAGTATAAGAAATTCATTATGTATGAAACTCTATTTGGTATATCTCATCCCATATAATTGATCTTTATATTTTATCACATCACCCTTCCCTCATCAAAAAAGATTAGAACATCATATGTAATATCTATGTATGGATACACATTCCCAAATCTATCTCATACAAGGTCATATATGTAACCCTCATCATATAATAGGAATAATCCAATCATGGTTGTGCTCCAACATATGAAAAGATTAAAAAACATACCCAACCTCACTTGATTAATGATGTGGTAATGAATTGTATAACATTTGTCGATGTGTGAATGTTATCAAGCTCAATATCTTGCAAATATTTGGAAAGAGGGACTTAATTTTATCATTGAACCCTTAGTATAAGAAATTATCCATGTTTGACACTCCATTTGGTATACTTCATAGGATTTCTAGTGAATGAAAAACAATTTTGGTTATTCATGAACATATTTTGTATCTCATACCACAATAATACTCACTCTATCCTTAGAATTTCCTAATAAACTAGAATACTTCATGATGAACATCTGTTATGGTTAACAAAATATCATAATATTATAGTTCATTTGTTGTTACAATTCAATTTATATACATTTACAAAACTAATGTGAAGAATCATAACATTGATATTTTATTTAATGTGATAAATTTTATATTCTTAATAATTTTTTTAGAATATTTTACAAAATCCAACATAAGCACCCATTTTTTATATCATATATTATATACATCTAGATTTTCGGTAGGTTTATCGCACATTCCAGGGTAGTGTTATTTCATTACATATATTTTTAATTCACATCTCATCAATAAGTGGAAACTTGAAAAAACGAATCATGATAAGCTATTTAGTGAGTAAAATGTTTGAAGAAATAATGTTTGAATAATAGTGGGATTTTGGAATCCTATTTCCGAGGTTTGACTCCTTGAATATATTAAAACATATAATCTTTAAGAATTAAAATATTATGATATTGAATTATATTATCCACTTATATTTCTTTTGATGTTTAACATCATCATCACAACAAATTATTCATCAATATAATCCTTGAATAATAATATAACTATTTACATTTCTATTTATCACCACATACCAATATCCTTTAGGAAAAAGTGCCATTCACTTTGTTTTGGTTTTTATAATGCTTTAGGATATATTGGTATTAAATTTTAAATAGTTGAATACCCTCTGTGATTTTTTTGTCAATATTTTTTTTGGTCAATACATAAATTTTTTTAAAACTTCTGAGAGTGACACTTTATTAAGAAATTATAGTAAAAAATTTATGTTATAATGATTCTGGTGGAAGTATGGATGTTTATAAATATTATTAAATATTTTAATAAAATTTACTTATAAATTCATAAAATTCTATGATGAAATTTTAATAGACCCTACATCATAGAGAATCATAAGATAATAGAACTGTATTTTAGAAAGGAAGAGAAGTGAAATTTAATTCCTAATGAAATTTATTGGAAAAACATTATAGAAAATGAAAGTTACTATGTTTTCATGAAGATAACAGACAAAATTTTAGGGATTAATATCTCAATAGTTTTTCTCTGAGTAGATTGGGTAAATACACAAAAACAAGAGTAGGTGAGTAATTGAAATAAACATTTCTTAATGAGTTTATGATGTTTCATATAAATTATAAATGAACGAAGCTTTTAGATTACAATATTTATCAAAATGTGAAATGATAAATTAATTTGATAAATCTGATAAATCTAACAAAGGAATAAAGATTAATATAGCCAAAGTCATTAAATTATGTAACAATTTATAAAACCATTTTATATGATTCAAGTGTAAAGGAAAAATAAAGTGGATTATTATGGATTAATATTTTGTTTTTTGTTTTTCAATGTGGAAATGTTTTGTTTTTTAGAAATCTTTATAAATTTTTATTTTGTGAATTGATAAATAAGATCTTCTAATCTAAAGGCTTTAATAAAATATTAATTTTGTGGAAAGACATCATAAAAACCATCATAATGGAAGCATATAATCTTTTCCAAGAAGAGTAAAGAAAGTATGGTATAAATAGTGACCTATGGTAAATTGAATATATGGAGAAACACAAATCTTTCAGAAAAAATTTATTTTTTCATCATCCAAATAAGAACTTAATCAAATTATTTTTTTTGAATTAATTAGAAAAATAATTAATTCCGTCAAATAAAAGTAGAGAAAGTTAGGTTTTTGATCATTTGAGATCTTCTAAAATGGCTTTTAGACAAATTTTCTCCATATATCGTTTTTTTAAATTCATTATAGGCCATGTAATAGAATCAATTATGAAATGGATAAGATAATATTTAAAATTGTTTGTTATTTAGACAAAATCAGGAATGTTTTATGAGTTCCATGACATCTAGAGTTAAGGAAATTCAACGAATGTTGAAAATGAAATGGAATTAAAGAATGAGCCTAAATATTCTAGAAGAGTTGAGATGTGTACAAGTGAATTTTAATTAAGCAGGAATGATTAATATTGGAATTGGTCAGAGAAATAAAATGAATATGAGTTCCCATTATTTTTACATACATAGAAAATATGTTGAAGGGGTGAAAAATTAATCCTTTCCAGGTCACTATTTATATTAAAAAAATTTCTAAAGACTATAATATTTTAGTGAGGAAGATTTTCCAACTGTAGATCACTTTTTTGTTGATGAATGGTTTTATATAAAGTGTTTTGATCATATTATTTGAACATATGTTATGTTTACAGAATCTAGATAGTGAAATATTATAGAGTTTCCCTATAGAGTTTAGGAATATAGTATTTTAATAAATTTGAAGTGATCCTATAATGAATCATGTATAGTTTTTAGTGGGATGCACCATATATTCATTCACCATATTTTGAAAATGGGTGAAGTGGTTAATCATTTCAGTTAATGGAAATATGAAGAACATTCTTTAAAAATTTCTGTGGATTAGTTTTCATAAATGTTCATATTTTTTATGGATCAAGTTCTATAATAAAAACAGACTAAAATTATGGGAGTCAGTATTATCATGCTTTTCAGGATATAGTTGTCTTATAATAGTTGTTATATCAAACTTTTGATTAGTTATTTATAGTATTATATTTTTATGGATTGATTAGAGTCACCATGAAAAGGTTATAGGTTTTTTAAATTATTTCAAAACCCTATAAATCATACATGCCTTGTTTAATTTTTTTACCATTTCATGTTTGTTAGTCTTTTTAAAATATAATAATGAAATAAATAAAATATGTTACAAGGTTTCCGTTTTATAAATATTGATATTTACTAAATTTCAGCACTAATTCAACCCCCATTATTAGTGGGTTTTGGATCCTCATGAACATCAATTGGTGTCAGAGAGAAGGTTCCCATGTTAAGTACTTATCATGGGTAATATCAATTCATCCATTAGAAGATGTATTCTACAATTTATGGAAAAATTATCATGGTTAGAAAAATAGAATGATACCATATCTACTATCACATGGACTCAAGGTTATTGGTGTAACAATAATTGGGTTTCTTAGCATTGTGAAAAACACTCCAATAAATATTTATGGAAAAGGAAACATTGTGTTTGATAAGATATATAGAAATTTTATTCTTATGAATTTTTTATAAAAAATAATTTTTAAGGTGATAGTCTTCTAAATAGTCAATGAATCTAGGTACAAAATCAAAATTATCTTCAGGGGCTACAGTAAAGTGGAATTGGAAAATTCAAAAATATAGAATAGAATGTGTGAAGATTTCAGAATGAGCAATGAATAAATAATTAATTAGTATTTAACCATAGTTAATGATGTTTTTTAGAACATTATAGAACTTTTATATGTCTTAAAATATTCAACAATTTGTAATACACTCATGAGAATTATTCTTGAACTCATTATCTCTAAAATTTGTGCTTTAGTAAATTTATATGACTTCTTTTTGGATGAACTAAAAATCATTCTTGTCGGTTATATAATGAGAAAAACTACAATATTCAAAATATGATCATAGATAAAATTAATTTTAATCCATTATAAATATTAAAATCAACGATACTAGTAATATTGAACTCATTTATTTGAAGGAATGTTAAGATTATGAAATTAATTAAATGTTAATGTCTCTTATCTCTAAAAACTATTGGAGTGGTTTGGGAATGAATAGAGGAAAAATTAACATAAAATTATTATTATGAAAAAAAATTATGAAATATTCTATGAATTGTACCAATTATAAATTTGGTGAATTTGAAGATCATTTTTAATAAAAAAACATTTGAAGAATTGGATCACAACATCGAAAGAAGATAATAATTAAACTACTAGTGAGAAACAGTTTCAATGGAAATATAATAATCTTATTGAGTAAGAAATCCTATTCTAAATCTATGGAAAATAACTCATCAGAATATTAATGAAGATAAAAATTCAAAACATTTCTTAAAAATGTTTAAAAATGTATGGATTACCAAATACTGAATAAGAATAAGGCTTTGAAGAATATAAAAGAAGATACTAACTCAGATTTAAACATGTATCTTGTCTTGAGAAAAACAAAAAACATAATAAATTAATTATAATGACGAAGATAGAAGCTGGAATAGATAATGAAATAAGGCTTTATTTTTTTAAACAGGAATATTATTATATCTTGAAGATCAAAAACCTCAAACTACGTGTTTCTATATAAGCTGTGTTGGTGGATGATCATAGTAGGAAACATAAAAATAAGGAATTTGAGCATTGAAAACCTAATAGAAACCTATTGTGATTTAAAATACGTCATGAAATATGAAAAAAAATCAAAGGGTTTTAGAAGTAAATGCTAAATAATCTCAATAAATAGATAATGTTCATTCCATGAATCAGGTGAAATCATTACCGTCTAAATGTAAAAGTCTATATGAAATCACTACAAATTTAGATGTCAGAAAAATTATTAGGAAATATGTGATTCAGAAGGGATATGACAGATCTAGTACATAAAAAAATTAAAAAAACCTTTTTATTAAAATTTCCCATTTCTAGGAGGAAACTAAAAAATAAATATGTTATGAACCTCAATAAACTAACTATAGGGAATGATCGTACTTATGAAGAAGGTTCAGATTTAGCATATATTGTTGTTATTATGGTACTTCTCCAAAAAAATTATAATATTTCAGATAGTATGTCTCTTCTTGGATGTTGGAATGAATTAATTTTGAGAAAAAATAGTATAAAATTGAGACACATTACTATATAACGATAAGGGAAAAAAGGAAAAATCATAAAATGCTAGAAGCTTTCATATAAAAATTCTATTCGGATTCCTATAGGATTTGTTTGGAATATATGACTAACCAAATCACTTTAATGAATAAATTTTAAAACACATACAATAAATATTTATAATGTTAAATTTTAAAATAAATTTACAAAGAAGATAGTTGAATAAAGATCGTTTTCTTTGAGACAATGCCTAAATCAAGAAAAAGGGAATAATTATTCATTCTTGATAGTTATTTTTACTCCCACATGACACATAGTCTAATAATCTTGAATGATTATGAAAATCAGGGATATAGATCAATTTATTTTAGAAATGATATTTCATTAAAAATCATAGGAATTGGAACATATGATATTGAAGCAGATAAACTAAAACTAATAATGTTTCATATAATGATGGGATCAAACACACCATACATATTTTGAGCCATATTTATATTTTTGGTGAAGAAGTTATTTTTAGGAAATATTCAAGTATAATTATAATTTTACAAGCTAGTATATTTGTTCCAAAAGATAAATAACTGTTAAAACTATATTTTAAATTATATTGATTTGTAACTGATTTTATTTGAGTGCTAGATATGAGAAACATTTATGGAATCATAGACTCTTGAATATTAGGAAGAAAATTATGATTGAATAATCTAATTCAGATGATGTAATAAACTTTTGATCATTGAAATGTTATGTAGATGATGTTTGTAGAACTTTTGGTAAAGGAACAGTGATCAGTAAAATCGATAGGGAATGTAAAATTAAATCAACCTGATGTCATGAGATTATTGAACTATATCTTTTTGTGGTGGTGATTATCATTCAATAGAAAATTATTTTTTACATTACCAAATTTATTATTGATTTCACTCATATTACAAAAAATATTTTTATGAATCAAAAATTATGGGCTTTAAAAATATTCAAATATTCCAGAAGAGAAGTTGAATGAGATTTAGGGGTTCATATAATGAATCTGAGATTAGATAATGGAAAGGAATATATATGATATTATTTTTAATAATATATGAAAAAAATTGAATTAAACGTTAATAATATTCACTATATACCCTAAAAAATTGAGTTGTAGAAAATAAAAAAAAATTTGTGTAAATGGGAAGGATTATACTAGAAGAATATAGAATTTTTATTCTTTTCAAGAAATAATATATTAGTACAGCTGTACATGTAAAAAATTGATCTTTTCAATGATTTAATATAACTTATCTCCCTTTAAAATGTGGTATAATAAAAGTCGTTCAGTGATATATTTCAATGTTTTTAGAAGTTTATATTTACTAATGATAAAAATCCATATCTTGAAATATTACAAAAAAAATGAATAGGAATTATTTTTCATAGGATATTCTCCAAAAGAATGAAGATAAAAATGTTTGGTCAAACAGTTAAAAAATTCTGTGGATTCTTATTTTTTGAATGTTTTTTGAAAACACAATATCCTAAACAAAGGTTTTTTAATATTTTGTGGATGTTAAGTTAAATAATTACAATTAAAAAAATAGTGATGTTTAAAGTGAGACAAAAAAATATGTCTGAATATTTAGAAGAATCGTGTTTTGGGGAAAGTTAAACAGGAAGAAAATCTCTAAAATTTCATACTCTATGATAATAGGTTGAATCTAAAAATATTATTGGATGTCATTATTCTCCATTTCAAACTTGATGAAATTTGAGCTTTGAATATAAAACATCAAATATTTTACAGGTTGAAGGAGAATAAATTTCATAAGCAGATGAACATAACAAATTATTAGATGTTATAAATGAATTTATGGATTATATAAGGTAAAATAGAACATGGTTATTTTTTCCACTTCCAGTAGGGAAATATTTTTTTAAGAAAAAACGTGTGTTTAAAAAATAGATGAATGAATATTGAGAAGTTTCAAGATACAGAGAATTAATTGTTGGTAAATTATATTCAAAGGTCTAATGTGTATATTTTGAAGATCCATTTAACCCTATTACAAGATTAAAATTATTATAATATGCTTCAAATATGATACAGATCATTGATATAAAGTATGTAAACTAAATGTAAATTCGGATTTCCTAAATATAGAGATTGAGGAAAATGTATTTATTGATCATCCATTTGGTTTCATACTTTTCAAAGATGAAATTATAGTTTATAAATTTTATAAAACCTATTTTTTACTAAAAAATATCCAAATATTTCTACTAAAAACATGATAGTTACTTGAAAAAGATGAATATTTTTATGTTAAATTTTGGAAAATCATTATATGTGATGAAGATGAACTTAGGCTATAAATATATTGTTATTTTTATTGATAATATAATTTTTTCAGTTGTTAGATAAAATTCATTGAATGTGTTTACTGAATAAATAAACGAAAACATGGAAGTATAATTTATTATAAAATTAATATTATTTAGGGGCTTAAAATTGTAACAAAGGTAATGATATATTTTCTAATAAGAAGGGATGTATTCCAAGAAATTTTAAAAATTTATGGCATTGAAAAATTGTACAAAATTTTGTATAATTGTTCTTTTGGGATAAATATGAGTAAATATTAAAATGGTAATTTTTTATAAAACATATTTTTTAAATATGAGATAATTTTTTATCTATAATAAAGCTATATGGAAATGCATTTCTTATATTTTAACTCTCTGTGAATGTTTTCAGAGTTATCTAAATGAATTGACGATGATGGTGGAAAAAATAATTCTATGATTTTTTAAGGGAACATAATCGTATGTGATGTTGTATAAAATATGTTTTTATATAAACTTTATGGGTTATATTGATGTTGATTTGGATGGAGATTGTAATAAAAAAAATTAAAATTCATGGGGAACATTTTTACGGGATAATGTTTTGTGAGTTTCTATAGTATGATACATTATTTTACTACATTAAAAACAATTGAATATTAATATGTTTCTAACAAGATTGATTGTATGAAAATTACTTGTATAAAATTTTGGTCTCAATATTTGAGGGAAAATGATTCTACATCATTAAAGATGAATTTTGATAATTTAATTTCCATTTATCATTTCAAAAATCCTATACAAAATCTGAGATCAAAACAGATTGATATTATATATCAGTTTATAAAGGAAAAAATTATCAGTAAATATATTATTCTTGATCATATTTCTATGATGTCGAAAATTACAAATGTTTTCTCCAATGATAAAAAAAATATTTATTGTGGAGTTAGTGTAGTGAATTTTTATCCATCCTCACTAAATACTTCCTATTTTTAAGGAATATCTACATAATGATATAGATTATGTTGAAAATAGGTGAGAATATATAGAAATTTATCCTAAAATCGGAGGAGTAATATTGTTAGAAAAATAGGGAGATTATCTAATATTCATTCAAAAAATGAATCTAAAGCTATGGTTATCGTAAAACAAGAGAGGGAAAAAGTAAAATAAAGGGGATAAAAATTGAGGGATGTTTATACAATCATGGAAAAAACATTCTATGATAGAGGGGTGGAATTCAATTGAAAAAAATACTTTATCCAGTAGCGTGGTTTTAGGACCTTCTCTTTGAGAAAGGATATGGTTTAATAATAGTTGAAAAACATTGTTTTGAAAAAGTTGGATTGTTGAAAAGTGGTGAGTTTATAAAGTTATTAATAGATATTGTCAACAAATCCAATGAGGGTGATTAAATATCCTTTCTAGTGTTTTTGTAACATTTTTTAGTTTTGGTTTTCACATATTTTTTATATTTTTTTTTATTAAATAGGTTATATTGAGCCTCCTTTAGAAGGATTGGTAAGAATATTTTTTTGTCATGTTTCAAGGGATATTTAGTAAGATAGAAATTTTCATTAACTAAATTGAGAAGTTTTAATTACAATTCTAGATGATGCTATAGTTTTATTTTAATGGTTCCAATGTCATTTAGAAGATCATGATACAAGAAGAAGATTTTATAAGTTAATGGAAGTGAAACTAAATTTCTGATGAACGTCATTGGGAAAAGACTATAGAAAAAAAATTAATATGTTTGTGTGAAGATACTAGAAAAAAATTCAAGTTTGAATTTCCAGAAAATGTTTCTATAAGAATATGGGGTTACTAAACATCTGGAAAATATGATCGTAAAAATAGATTAAATATGTAGTTTTTTTTTGAAGTTTTAATAAATGATAAATGGAACAAGAAGTCATATTTTTAAATCTGTGAAAATTGAATGAGATCAATTAAATTGATATATCCGAGAAGTTCACCAGAAGGAAAAATTTATATGTGACTAAAGTAATTAATTGTAGTAATAATATAATAAACCATGACCAATGGGTCAACGACAATCGATAATGAAATTAGATACTTATGAAAAAACAACTTCTATGATGTTTTTCAAGGTGTTAAACTTATATAAATATCAAAGTTTTGAATTCATGAATAATCGATGTTGATGGAAATACTGTAGGTCAAATATTCATCAGATGTAAAGGCATTAGTTAAAACATCAAAACGTCACTAGATTAACTTTTCTATGAAGACTGAATTAAGAGCTATATGAAGTTTGAGTTGATAGAAATTTGTCCTATGGATAAATGAAGATCCATAGGATAAAAATTTATTATACTCATAATCCAATTTAGACCAGGATGAATATTTTATAATGAATTTATTGGAATTTTTTTTTTCAAGTCAATGAACTGTGTAGAAGTCATGTATTTTGATTTGAAGAAATTTTCTTAAAAGGATTCCATAAAAACATTTTCCAAATTGAAAATTTTGAGATTATTTACATAAAATTATAAGTACTTCAATATTGATGATTCTTGAATTATATTTTCAAGTATTTGTTATCTAGAAAATTTGTAGTAAATTTGATGAGTTATATAAACTCTAATGTTTTGGAAATATTAGGAAATTTGGAATCATTGGTGAAATTTAGAATGCTATTATAGATTCGTAAATATTTAAGAATCATTTAATAACCATTTATTTATATAGGATTGATTAGTTTTAGAATCAGTTTGTAGAGGAAAATGAAAATTATTTAATACCATTTCTACTTACATAGAATGAATATAATGGGGGTGAAAAATTGCACTTGTACTCGTCGGTGTTCATATGTACAAAAAATAGAAAATTCTATGAAATTTAACATATTCTATGATTTTAATTGAAGTTCAATTTCATGTTACCAGAATGTTCCCAAAAATGGAAATTTGATCCAAATTTCCATAAAGAGGTTTTTTTTCAGAGAAACCAAATAGAGAAATCAGATAGGACTTCAATGAAGTGTTTTAAGGATCTATGTTTTTTATAATAAAAAAGTGCTTAGTTTATATATCATGAATAGTTTTCATTGAGGCGCACAAGATAAAAATTAATATTATGTAGAAAAAGGGGTACAATAGGGGAACATTTCTAGCTAATGAAAAAAGATGAACATTAAAGAAAAAACATTTATATTATATTTTTCACACATGTTATTAATTTATAGGGCTAATTAGTTTTACAAAAATACATTATAAACTAATAAGTGTTTTTATACTCATTCATATAATTGTATATATGGAATCTAATAGGAGTAGTCTCAATGTTTAACCAATTATTTCTAATAGTATATTTCCATGGACTGATGAGAGTCACCATCATAAGGATGTTGGTTCTCACAAAGAGGCTAAACCTAGTAAATTATTTTTCCCCTGTTTACTTATTTTGTAATTTCATCCTTGTGAGTCTGTTAAAATTTGATTAGGAAGTAAATCTTACAAGATGTTAGGGTTATGTTTCATAGTCATTAAAATTTGTAAAAGTTCACCATTAAACCTACCCCCTTATTAGAGGCTCAAGAATACTAAGGAACATCAATAAAATCTAAATTAAAACTATTTATATTTTTCTTTATCATAATATCCTAAACTATTTTAGCATATTAATTGAGAAAACATCAAAATTTATAATTCTATTACCTTTTATTTTCTAATTTTTTACATCTCTATGTTCAAACATTCTCTCCATATATTTTTTGAATATTTAATTTTTAGAAAATTTTGGTAATTAAGACAATATCTTCTATGTATGAAATTAAACATACCTGCTTTTAAAATAAATATTTAAAAAATAATACTTTTTTTTCAATATCATATTTAGTATTCTATGTGTGTGGAGCATTTTCCTTTTCCAAATTATACTATTCATTAAAATATGGCACTGTTTTGGTGGAAAAATCATGTTCACTCTTATTCTAATAACTAGTTAGATAAAAACAATATCCCAGAAAACAATTATCCATGTATCCTTTTAAAAACAATTCAGAGTGTTTTATTAGTCAAATATCATATCTGTAAAATTAATAATATCATTTTGAGTATAATATTTATTTATTAGAGAAAAACTTCCCTCGTCATATAATATAATTGAGATGATGATACAAAATCTCTATTTACATTCATATGACCATAAAAAACTCTATTAAATTTAATAAATAAATTTATCAAATCATGCCTCATCCATTGAATGGGAAATATAAGCACTATATGTCATTTATTTTCTCTGTAACACTTTTATATACACATATATTTTAATATATACATTTGGTACCATAAGAACTTTAAAACAAAATAAATTATTTCTATAACACTAATAAAATACAAGAACACTCTAAGAGTTTAAAAACCCCCATTAGATATCTTGATCAATTCCATCTTATGAAATTATTGTTCCTCTATCCCGATAACATAATATTTAAATAACCCTTTCTTGAAAAAATATTGTTGGAAATTAAAACTATCGTACCAACTTCTGAATTAAAATTTTACACAATTGGAGTATCTATACATAGATAACATTTAATGCTCGTTAATTCTCAACTCTTGATAAACTCATGTATGATTTTATTAAATTACATCATCTTTTCAAAATATTTATATAGATGAAAAAATAATGAATTCTTTAACAAGAATAATCATATATTAATTACTAAATCTTACAATTTCAATTGTACACATAGTCTTATTAGTAATCTATGGATAAAACTTCATTAATTCATTTGGTATTATATTCTATTAAAACCTTTTGTTAATATTTCCATGATATTGAGGAATATAGACTCACCTATTTAAAAATTTTATTACCTTGTTACTCAGGATAAAGTTTCTGTAACATAAAATTTTTTTCATTCACTTAATAAATTTTATTAAGTTACCATTTTAAGGAAATTCTAATATATTTCTTCTACATAATAAGGATGTATATCAAATATTATCTTAATGATTGATATACTATTATATTAAATAAAAGACTTTATCATATGAATATCATTTTTACTACCATTTTATAATGAGGTTTATTAAATTATCTCCCAATAGAATGATGCCCAATTTTTTGTTAATCATATCTATTATTTGGAAATATCCATATTTCAACAACCAATGAGTCCACTTCAACATCACCCTCACCACTTATATATTTAGGTTGGGAATTATCTAAATCATACTATCATACCATATATTATTCTTTAATAGTCATGTATGTAACTATTTACACAATCTAACATTTGGATGAACTCAACTCCATTCATCTAGTCTCATATCTTTTTGGGTCTCCTAGCTATGTTTATCTTAAAGAAGAAGAAAAAACACTAAAAAGGACACTTCAGGGGACACATTCTATATAAGAACCTATCCATGGATGATCCAATTAAATATATGAAATTATTTATTTACAAAATATTATCCATGCGAACCCTAATTTTGAATAACGTATCAGGTTGATTTATCGAGGTCTTAATTATTAATCCATTGGACATAATATAACACAAACTATTTTATAGGCGATATAATCTAATTTTATCCCCTTTATAATGTATGCTTAATGAAATTTAGATTTGGAATCCTATTCTCTCCACATAATCAATATGTTCAATCCATATTGATGTGTGATTCTTTACCCAACCAAATTTTTTTTCTAATCAATAAAATATATAATCCAAATTTATTCCCACATATCCAAATGTATCATATGCATTGGGTACATAACTCTTTTTGTTATGGTTTCTAATTAGTTGAGATTTAAAATATCCAAATGAATAAGCCTAGAGACATAAATAGGAATCCCAAAAATTTCTAGAATAACGATATAAGGACCTAGCCTTAAACCTTTCTTAATCTTGAGTTATTACAAGATTACACATTGAGTATCTTTTCAGGATTAGAGTTTTAGAGAATTAGAACATAAAACTTGCATTACATTCCACATTTAAACAATGTTGTTACATAAAAGATAGTATTCATTTTTTTTCATAAACGGAAACATATTTAAAAATAAATCATGGATTCTTTCTTGACACTTCCTTGACACTATCATCATATCAGGTACCTTTCCCTTGACCTGTAAAATACATTTCAAAAAACATGGGATGAGCATAAAAAGCTCAGTAAGGGTTATAAAAAATATGGGAAGGAAACATGAGTTCATATATAAATAGGAATGAAATCATACTTTACCCATAAAACATAGGCACTTTAACATACCTCATCAAATCATGAATAAATCATAGAAATCATAAGACCTAAAAGGTAACTTGCGGCATTCATAACAATCTTACGTAGGGAGTAACCCTCTTGGTTACGATTGGAATACCCACCACAATATATTCCCTAAATATCTTCGGAAAAACCTTACCATTTCACTCATTCGTGTTACCCAATGCATTGGAGAGCTATATCGGGCTCACCTGCCCTTAGTTTATCACGAAACCACCCGTCTTCATAATAATGCCCAAGAACCATAACATAATCATATCACATAAAACATGTATAAAGGAAACATAACATTTCCACATTTCAATCACAAGATATCAATACAACAGATTGATATAAAAACATTATGAAAACCATTTTCAATACCAAAATAAAAGAAAATTAAAACATGGTATTTATTTTTCTTTTAAAAAGAAGGTATGGCTTGTAGAGGAAACTGAAACTTAAATAATGGTCACGGTAGTGGAGAAGTCGTTGTCGCCGCATACGTATGACAAAAATATTCCCTTTTGTCATTTAGTAACATGATTCGTATAAAAAATATTCCTTTTTGGATAAACGTAAAATTCAGAGGGGTTTATACACTGTATAAAAGAAGGTTGTGTATAAAACAAAATATGCCTCAATGAATGGAGAATGAGACGAAGTCCCTTACAAAGACGGTATCCTTGGATTAAGGATAAATCAATTATATAATTATGTGTGAAAAACTAATACACAAAATATAAGTGGATATTAAGTGTAAAACAATAAGATTTTATTCACACAAATTCATATAATGACATATTCATGGAGTAAAAGATTATCCCAAAGAATCAAAATTGGGTTAAGAAGTTCCCTTGCAAGAATTTGATAGCCTAACGACGTCACTAAAAAATTCTTAAAAGGAGTTGATGAAAGATAAAAAGGGTATCTCATCACTTGGACATAAAATTTAAATCAATAAGGATATATAAGAACATATCCAAACATAATAGTATGTGAATTAAAAGACATAACAAAAGAAGTCTTTTAAAAGAGGAGGGTGAAATGTTCCTTTACCGACTTGGGTAACTTTCGAAACATACACCCCATTGAAGAAGGGTCATAAAATGAATATGTAAATACCCATAAATGAAATTATATTACACAAAGAGTATAATAATGGAAAGTACATACACCACTCAAATGAAATGGTGTCAAATGTAGCATAAATCTCACTAGACTAAAAGTGAGATGAAAATTCCCTTACGAAAACTCGGCAGCCTAACGGCGCCACCTAAAACATCCAAAAATTGATTGATGAGATCAAATAGGGTCTCTAATCATATTAAAATAAAATTTAATGAAAGAGGAATATAAAATAACATCCCCCATCATAACAAATAGGAGCTTAAAAGAAGTGACATAAAGGAGAGTAATTAAAAAGAAAGAGAGACGTTAGATCTCTTACGAAAATTTGGCAGCCTAATGGCGCCACTCAAAACTTCCAAAATGGATTGATGATAGAGAATAGGTTCTCTCATAATATGAACATAGAAATTAAAGTATTATTAATATAAAATAACATCCCAATCACTAGAAAAATGAGCTTAAAAGGAATGACATAAAAGAGTGTACTTAAAAAGAAAGATAGGAGTAGGATCCCTTACATCAGGTCCGACTTGACTCGATTATTCTTTAACATCTTTAATAATAAACTTGAGTTAATTTCTACTTGATTTAGAACCTTTTTCATGTTAATTAATCCTTTTATATCACTTATTTCTATGTTATAAACATTATGTAATCATTTATGTTAATAATGTTTGTTTTTTCGATATTTGGTTCTTAAGTCGAAAGTGGACTTCTTACAATTACATGTTGTTCGTGTGGTCAAAGGTTCATTATATCCAGAATTTTATTCATGATGTTGATATCATATATATTATATATATCAAGTATATTCCTGCATTTATAATATTACATAACATTTAGAGTTAAGAAATGAAATGCACCGTTCATGGAGACGGTAAGCCGTACGTAAGCATGAACGCTACTTCAATTTCTATTTCATATTTAATGGAATTAAAACATAATGATACATAATAGTATTTTAATTCCAGTATGGTATCATAAATAATATCATTAAATATATCCTTTATACGTACCACATATGGTATTAACGAATCAAATCACTTTGAGGGGGCGGTAGTCCACACTTCCTAAAATGAAGATATCGTGTATACCCATAATGGAAGCCAAAAGGAATGTCATAAATGAAAAATACAAAATCTTCAAGAAAAAATAAACATATTATATATAATATATAAATTTAGTTACATCATAATGGCCACATTTGAAGGTGTTAGAAGGATATTGAACAATCATCATTTCGTGAGGCAGAAATTCACCTTCCACGGAAACAGTATGTTCTTTAACCATTAGATGTAGGTGTGTGTAATTTTAGCTCGAATGATTCTTATAAAAACATCCTAGTATATTGAAGATATTGGAGCTGTTACAAAAGCAATGAATAAAAAGAGATTAGGGGGTTGTAGAAATAAAATAAAACAAAAAGACTCAAGTAAAGAGATTACCTTAAAATCGGGTAACCCCCTTTGGTTTGAGCTCAAAGGCTTCCTTGGGAAGACTTCTGCCCAATGTGAGGCTTCTAAGAGTTATAGAGGGATGTGTATAGAAAATATGGGTAGGGGTTGGCCGAGCCAAATGATTTGGATGTGTGGGTAAGGAGGTAGTGGTGGGGGCCTTTTATAAGAGGAGATGAGGGGAACTCTTGGAAAGTAAAGAAATGTAACTTTATTTTAGAATGAGTTTCGGATTTTAATGGTCCCGCATTGATGTGTTTCGAGGGTAAGGTGATAAGGGATCGAAATCCACTCATCCAATAGGTTTTGTACATGTTTAGGTCTTTGATTTTCCATTCTATTTCCATTTTATTTAAATCGTTAAATAATGAGGTCATCGCTGCATCATCATGATGTCATAAATAATTTAATTTATAAAATGTCTAAAAATTATAAAAAAAATACTATGATGTAGGAAATATTTTTATCTTTCTAATTACTATTTATAGTCAAAAAGATTACTTTTATAACCCCATGTAAAAATTGTTTTAGTTAAACAACTCATGTTGGTGTCCTTTTAATTTTAACATTAAATAAAAAGGTATTTATGTCATTTTCCAACCAAAGTGGCTCCATGGGGTCCCCAAGTTGACCCATGGATTATCTTGGTCGGCCATGACTCATCCAATGAGGGTCAGACATGTGTCTAGGTCATTTAATATTATTAAAACATTATTTTTACCTTAAATTACACTAATTACCTCTAATCGCGATTAATAAACATAAAAGTTACTATTCACCAAAAAATTATTTTAAAACCATTGAACCACATTTTACTTCTTAATGACAAACATGTATGTAGGATTTTTTAAATTCAAATCACATAAGTGGTAAAGTTTCATTTAAACGAAAAATTAGTTTCTTTAACTACCACTTAGTGGTTTCACTATTCATCAAAAAATGAAGTTTTTTCAGAGAATTACCAAAAAAATCACCCTAGGATATAATTGATATTACGAATTAATAAATGATGTCTATTTTACAAAATTAAAAACATATAAGTTTCATTAGTTAATTTAATAATTAATTCCCACTGTGAAAACAAATAGCGTGTTTTTTTGAAACAAAACGTATCAAAAGATTGACACTAGTTTAAGTCCGATTTCAATGTGAAATTAATTACAATGAACACTATTGGATTAAATGGTAAAAATATATTATAATATCACTTTAAAACCAATTCAAAAGATAATATAATAATAAAAATAAATTAGATTAAAAAGAGGTTTTGAATTAAAATACAATATTTTTCACTATTAATTAAAAAATGAACTTTGTCGGAAAGATACAAAAAATTAACACATTGTAAATTTTGATGTCCCGATTATAAAGAAGAATATTATTTTCTAAAACATAGGACATAAAATTGTCAAAAAGTGGATTTAAAATAGGTTCACCATCAAAAGGCGGTTAATCGACCTTTTAAAGAATATTAGAATGTTTACGCTTAAAAATGGATTCATTCACATTTTTAATCCTCTAACATTTATTGTAAAGGGTAAAAAATATTTGACAAACATATATAATCATTTTTTAGGTAGTTCTATTCATTCCCGCCATTACAATGGTTAGGCGTTAACTACCATTTAAAATAATATTATTTTATTATTAGAGTGCAACGTAAGATTTCAAAGAAACTCGTTGTTGTGTATTGGGTAAGACATCGAGCATAGCGTTCTCTTTAAATTAATATTGAAATTTTATTCACAAATAGGGATAAATATAAAACTTTCATATTCTTTATTTACCTAGGGTGTTACATTTTCCCCCCTTTTGGGAATTGCGTCCTCGCATTTTCAAAATTGGGCTTGGAAACATCCTTGAAAGTCCCACATCGGAACAAGAGTCGGTAAAACAATCACTTTAAAATAATGGGAGAGAAGTACAAATGTCACTCGAGTTAACCCATACTTGGATTCCAATTATGAAAATATGGATATGGAGGAGAAAACAAAGGGTCATGTTCTGATGGAGAGTGATAGTAAACATGTCTAAGAGAAAGTTAACCACAAGAAAATCCCAAACTTGTGATGGGTTAAATGGTATTTGATTCCCCAGTAGGAAAAGTTAACAGACAACATTTTTGTTTTAAGTTACTCTTCATTGAGGAATTTATTTTTTGAGCTTAACTAAATCATAATTAAACATACTTACTTGTCACGTAGACGTTCAACTTTTACTAGATTCCTTAATCAAACTCATATTTTCTCCAAAAGACAAGTTTTTAGGAAGACTTGTTCGGATTAAGAGTACTATAATCAAATTCCTGAGAGTCACCTAATCCACAAAAGAGAACTATATATTTCCCATGTATTTAGACAAAATCCAAAACCAAAATTGTTAGTATATGATCATATAACCCACAAAACTATAATCCTTTATAAAAAGAAAATACATTCTTAATCTCCAAAATTTTTCCAAAACAAAACTCAAAGTTCAACGAAGACCATTCGATAAACAATTATCCATAAAATTCATAAAAGTAAACCAAACTAAGATTGAAACCAAGACATTTGAAGGATTTAATCACATAGTCTTCCAAGGAACAAATAAACTTTTATCTCCAAATAACATCAGTTTCTCTTAAATTCTCATATTGAAAAGTAATTAACCTAATCACATATCCTCTATGATATGTTAATCATTTCCATAGATAACCTAAAATAAACATACTCTTGATTCCTAAAATCATCTAACTAAAAAGAATTAGTCAAACTAACCAGGGACTTCATGTAGTCCAGTCGTAGGCGATAAATACCAGTCGCACTTTGGTTGTGGTTTCGATTCCCGTAGCTTTGTCCAACACGACGGGTTGTCACATGGTCTACGTGTTGTCCTTTTTCCAAAACTACATAATTCTTAAAACATTCCCCAAAATGAGATAAAATCATAAAAAATAATCATAACATATTTTAAACTCAAGTTTATCTCATTCCTTTCATTTTCCATCATAACATATAATAACCCATAATTACCTCAAAAGTAAGGATCATATAAACTCTAATGGTTACCTTTATAATTATTACCTGAACTTCCACATCGATTGGTCATCTGGTACATGATCCATTATAGAACATACCAAGGTTCAATTGGTTGATCATGACTCTTTGATAGTTGGTTTAGAACAACCATGAATTTTCTCATTGAATCCCCCATTTCATCGAGTCTCTTAATCAGAGAACCACCAGAGTTTCCGTCAAACCAATTGTCACTTTGGTGCCTTCTAGATCCATCGATTCATTAAAAATAGAAATGTCAGTGTGAGTATATCAACAAAACCATCATGTACTAATGATGAAGATAAACACTAAGATATACTTAGTCATTCACTTTATCTAAAACTAGGACTCTTTCTGAAATTCTAACCATTATGGTAATGTCACTTATGCTTAAAGAATACCCTAACATCTAATTTTATCTAAACTTACCTTTGATACCAACTATAAGGCCCCAACCTTAAACCTTACTTAATATTGAGTTATTACAAGATTACACATTGAAGATCTTTTCAGGGTTATTGTTTTAGAGAATTAGAACATAAAACTTGGATTACATTCCACATTTAATCAAAGTGGTTACATAAAAGATAGTATTCATTTTTTTCCATCAACATAATCATATTTAAAAATAAATCATGGATTCTATCTTGACACTTCCTTGACACTATCAATATATCAGGTACCTTTCCCTTGACCTGTGAAATACATTTCAAAAAACATGGGATGAGCATAAAAAGATCAGTAAGGGTTATAAAAAATATGGAAAGGAAAAATGAGTTCATATATAAAAAAGAATGAAATCATACTTTACCCATAAAACATAGGCACTTTAACATACCTCATCAAATCATGAATAAATCATAGAAATAATAATACATAAAAGGTAACTTCTGGAAATCATAACATTCTTACGTAGGGAGTAACCCTCTTGGTAACTTTTGGAATACCCACCACAGTATATTCCCTAAATCTCTTCGGAGAAACTGAATGTTTCACTCCTTCGTGTTAACCAATGCAATGGAGAGCTATATCGGGCTCACCCGCCCTTAGTTTATCATGGAACTCCCCGTCTTCATAATAATACCCAAGAACCATAACATAATCGTATCACATAAAACATACATAAAGGAAACATAACATTTCCACTTTTCAATCACAAGATATCAATATAAAAAATTGATATAAAAACATTATGAAAACCATTTTCAATACCAAAATAAAAGAAAATTAATACATGGTATTTATTTTTCTTTTAAAAAGAAGGTATGGCTCATAGAGGAAGCCAAAACTCAAATAATGGTCATGATAGTGGAGAAGTCGTTGTCGCCGCATACGTACGACAAAAACATTCCCTTTTGTCATTTAGAAAAATGATTAGTATAAAACAGATTCCTTTTTGGGTAAACATAAAAGTCAAAGGTGTTTATACACTGTATAAAAGAAGGTTGTGTATAAAACAAAATATGCCTCAATAAATGGAGATTGAGACGAAGTCCCTTACAAAGACGGTATCCTTAGATTAAGGTTAAATTAATTACATAATTATGTGTGACAAACTAGTACACAAAATATAAGTGGATATTAAGTGTAAAACAACCAGAGGATATTCACACATATTCATAGGAAGACATATTCAAGGAGTACAAGCTTATCCCAAAGAATCAAAATTTTATTAAGAAGTTTCCTTGCAAAAATTTGACAGCCTAACGGCGTCCCTACAAAATCCAGAAAAGGAGTTTATGAGAGATAAAAAGGGTATCTCATCACTTGGAAATAAAATTTACATCAATATGGATATAGAAGAACATATCCCAATATAATATTATGTTAATTAAAAGACATAACAAAAGAAGTCTTTTAAAAGAGGAGGGTGAAAGGTTCCCTTACTGACTTGTGTAACTTTCGAAACATACACCCCATTGAAGAAGGGTCATAAAATGAAATTGTAAATACCCATAAATAAAATTATATTACACAAAGAGTATAATAATGGAATGTACATACACCACTCAAAGGAAATGGTGGCAAATTTAGCATAAATCTCACGGGACTAAAAGTGAGATGAAAAATCTCTTACGAAAACTCGGCAGCCTAACGACGCCACTTAAAACTTCCAAAAATGGATTAATGAGATCAAATAGGGTCTCTCATCATATTAAAATATAATTTCCAGAAAGAGGAATATAAAATAACATCCCCTATCATAACAATGAGGAGCCTAAAATAGGTGAAATAAAGGACAGTACTTAAAAATAAAGAGAGAGGTTAGATCTGTTACGAAAATTCGGCAGCCTAACGACACCACTCAAAACAACCAAAATGGACTGATGAGAGAGAATAGGGTCTCTCATCATATGAACAAAAAAATTACTGTAATATTAATATAAAATAACATCCCAATAACAAGAATGATGAGCTTAAAAGGAATGACATAAAAGAGTGTACTTATAAAGGAAGAGAGGAGTAGGATCCCTTACCTCGGGTCCGACTTGACTCGATCATTCTTTAACGTCCTGAATAAAAAACTTGATTTCATTTATAATTCCTTAAGATCAATTTTCAAGTTCATTTTTCCTTTTATATGACTTATTTCCATGTTATAAACATTATGTAATCATTTAATTTAATAATGTTTGTTTTGTCGATATTTGGTTCATAAGTCGAAAGTGGACTTCTTACAATTATGTGTTATTCGTGTGGTCAAAGGTTCATTATATCCAGAATTATATTCATGATATAGATATCATATATATCATATATATCCAGTATATTCATGCATTTATAATATTACATAACATTTAGAATTATGAAATGAAATGCACCGTTCATGGAGACGGTAAGCCGTACATACGCATGAAGGCTACTTTCATTTATATTTCATATTTAATGGAATTAAAACATAATGATACATAATAGTATTTTAATTACAGTATGGTATCATGTATAATATCATTAAATATATCCTTTATACGTACCAAATAAGGGATTAACGAATCAAATCACTTTGAGGGGGCGGTAGTCCGCATTTCCTAAAATGAAGATATCGCGTATACCCATAATGGAAGCCATAATGGTATGCCATAAATGAAAAATACAGAATATTAAGGTAAATATAAACATATTATATATCATATATAAATGTAGTGACATCATAATGTCCACCTTTGAAGGTGTTAGAAGGATATTGAACAATCATCGTTTCGTGAGGCAGAAAATCACCTTCCACGGAAATAGTATGTTCTTTAACCATTAGATGTAGGTGTGTGTACTTTTAGCTCGATTAATTCTTATAAAAACATCATAGTATATTGAAGATACTGGATTTGTTACAAAATATATTAATAAAAAGAGTTTAGGGGGTTTGAGAAGCAAAATAAAACAAAAGGACTCAAGTGAAGACATTACCTTAAAATCGGGTAACCCCCTTTGGTTTGAGCTCAAAGGCATCCTTGGGAAGACTGATGCCCAAAGTAAGGCTTCTAATAGTTATAGAGGGATGTGGAGAGACAAAATGGCCAGGGTTTGGCTGATCCAAAGGATTTGGATGTGTGGGTAAGGAGGTATTGGTAGGGGCCTTTTATAAGAGGAGAGGAGGCGCACTCTTGGAATGTAAAGAAATGTAACGTTATTTTAGAATGAGTTTCGGATTTTAATGGTCCCACATTGATGTGTTTAGAGGGTAAGGTGATAAGGGTTATATATCCACTCATCCAATAGGTTTTTTACATGGGTAGGTCTTATATTTTACATTCTATTTCCATTTTATTTAAATCGTTAAATAATGAGGTCATCACTGAATCATCATGATGTCATAAATAATTTAATTTATTTAATGTCTAAAAATTATATAAAAACTACTATGATGTAGGAAATATTTTTATCTTTCCAATTAATATTTATAGTCAAAATTATGACTTTTATAACCCCATGTAAAAATTTTTTTAGTTAAACAACTCATGTTGGTGTCATTTTAATTTTAACATTAAATAAAATTGTATTTATGTCATTTTCCAACCAAAGTTTCTCCATGGGGTCCCCAAGTTGACCCATGGATTTTCTTGGTCGGCCATGACTCATCCAAGGAGGATAGGACATGTGTCTAGGTCATTTCATATTATTAAAACATTATTTTTACCTTAAATTACACTAATTACCTCTAATCGCGATTAATAAACATAAAAGTTACTATTCACCAGAAAAATTATTTTAATCCCATTGAACCACATTTTACTTCTTAATGACAACCATTTATGTCGGATTTTTGAAATTCAAATCACAAAAGTGGTAATGTTTCATTTAAACGAAAAATTAGTTTCTTTAACTACCACATAGTGGTTTCACTATTCATCAAAAATTGAAGTTTTTCAGAAAATTACCAAAAATTCACCCAAGGCTATATTTGATATTACGAATTCAAAAATTATGTCTATTTTAAAAAATTCAAAACATATAAGTTTCATTAATAAATTTAACAATTAATTCCCGCTGTCAAAACAAATAGAGTGTTTTTATGAAACAAAATGTATCAAAAGATTGACACTAGTTTAAGTCCGATTTCAAAGTGAAATTAATTCCAACAAACAATATTGGATTAAATGGTAAAAATATATTCTAATTCCAATTTAAAAACAATTCAAAATATAATCTAATCATATAAATAAATTAGATTAAAAGGTGGTTTTGAATTAAAATACAACATTATTCATTATTCATTAAAAATGAACTTTATCGGAAAGATACCAAAAATTTACACAATGTAAATTTTTATGTCCCGATTCTAAAGAAGAATATTATTTTCTCAAACATAAGACATAAAATTTTCAAAAAGTGGATTTAAAAGAGGTTCACCATCAATAGGCGGTTAATCAACCTTTTAAAGAATATTAGAATGTTTATGCTTAATAATGGATTCATTCACATTTTTAATCCTCTAACATTTGTTTTAAAGAGTAAAACATATTTGACAAACATATATAATTATTTGGTAGTTAGTTCTGTTCATTCCCGCCATTACAACAGTTAGGCGTTAACTACCATTTAAAATAATATTATTTTATTATTAGAGTGCAACGTAAGATTTCAAGGAAACTCATTGTTGTGTATTGGGTAAGCCATCGAGCATAGTGTTCCCTTTAAATTAATATTGATATTTTATTCACAAATAGGGATAAATATAAAAATTTCATATTCTTTATTTACCTGGGGTGTTACAAACGAATAAGATTCTATATTAGTTGGAAGGCCAACTCTAATTACATAATCTCAATGATACATTAATTATGTGAAAATTCAAGGCATCATTACCGAAACACTTAATATGAAACAAAAAATTCCAAAAGTATTTTCAAAATAAGAAATATAACAACAAAATGTGGAAAAGGTATATGAAAAAAGAAACCTTATTTTGATGTACTGATTTTGTAAATCAAGTCCTTACAATTTATAATAAGTATTTTATAACACAAGCAGAGGAATTTATAACATTTCATAATATAATAGTAATATATATGAATGAAGATGGGAATAAAAATGAAATAAATAAAAAATTCATAAATTTAACATGAGATAATATATTATGAACAATTCATATGATATATATTAATTTAAACATGTTATAATTTTAGATATTTAATATGGAAATTCCATAATTCAAGAATATAATCTATTTATAATCATAGTATGATATGTTCATATTGAAATTATATGGAATAATTCATTAATATATATTATATTTCCTGAAATATAAATATTTTATATTCCAATCATTATTATGTAAACTATTTATATAATCTCTATATTATATAATTATGATTATAAAATGATAAATTTAGTCCCCAAAATATTTTTAATGTGGATTAAATATTTACCCATGTGTATCTTTTGATTCGAACACCTCAAATTAATAATTATGATGATTTCTTAATATTCATAAATATAAACTCTTTATATTATAAATTATTTTTTTAATTTAAAAATACTATTTAAATTTAACTTTATGGGTTAAAAATAAAAGCATTATTTATAATTTAGAAGGCATGAAATATAATTTTATTATAAATAATTTTATATTAAATCCTAATATTTATGAACAATTTAATAATAATTGATTAAATAATTATTGATAAATTATAAACCCTTAACAATTAATTAATTTATAAAATATTTCTCAATTAATTAATATTAGAAAAACAATCTTTCCATTATTTATATTCATTTTATAAATAAATAACCAATTAATAAATGAAAATTAATAAAAGATACTATTTTGTTCATCAATTGTATTCACAATTTAAGAGTATGTCATAGAGTATAATTGGTGGACAACATCTTGAGTTTAGTTATAATCATACATTATGATTGATAATTATTTCACAAAATTTGATTCATTATATTGCTTATATTTATATCAATCATACTTTAAAATTAGCACCCAAATCATAAACATTGATATAATTATAGAATACCTAAATTGTATTTTTAAGATATTCATGATTTAATTTTATGATATAATACACTATTTTTCAAAATCATTTTATACAATCACATTTTATGATTAAATGGATTTGTATTATAGCACCAGAAGAAAAAATATGAATTTAAAATATACTTTTTTTTATGATATCTTATAAAATAAAACATGAGTATATCTTTTGTTATGATATTACATATCATATAACCATTTATAGGGTTAAATTCATGTTAAATTTTATGACATGACATAAAATATATAATACTATTTTGATTTATTAATTTTTATGCATGTCTTCATAATCCAAAATCCATTGGATGATATTATACATATAATAAGATTGTTAGGGGTATGTTAAAAATTTCTAAAATGTAAAAAATACTTTGAATTCCATCCTCAAGATTACACATGTGTAAAGAATAAAAGTATGTGAATACAAGACATCTAGAAATAAAATAAACAACAAAGAAATATGCTGTTATATCATCTCAAAAATCATTAATAGTGTATGATGTCAATCATAGGGGTGAAGGATAATGAACTATCACCTTCAGAGGTATCCACTAGCCAAATGGATCATCCATCACACAAATGGGATTATTCATCATCCCAGAGGTGTTATAACCTCACATCTAAGGAGGTAGAATAAATAGATAAATTTTTTAGGGAGTCTCAATCATGTATAATTATTGCTTACACACTAATGTGATCACATGTTAGAAGTCCATATAATGACTTGAGAATAATACGTGGATGATACTTTCATTTAATCATGTTCTATAACCTGTGATTAAATGAAATGATCCCTTGGAGAATCTAATTTATCAATTCATGAGTAAAACACCCATTAACCACTTACCTTATAACTATTAAACGATAACAACCTACATAGACGATAGATGTATGAAACACCATTTCATTGTACTCAATGAATTCATTTATATAGATCCTTATGAACTCACACCAATTATAAATTATAATCTCATAGGTTGAAGAATCCATTGGTCATGTAAAATCGTTTTAATCCCTTACGACAAACCCTCTACCATATGGCATGACATTGCCATACATCATATGAATGTTATGTATTAAAGGTTCTTTTATGAGTTAATTTAATCATTGTATATGATATAATAATAAGAAATTGTATATAAACTCTTAATTTATCATACTTTTATATTAGACAAAAATAATTATTGTATCTTACACATATATCAGATATTTTTAAAGGAATTAAGACATATTAATCAATCACATGAGACCTAAATCAATATGACTATATATATGAGAATACCATTCATAATCATATAATTAAAAAAGTATAATCAATATAATTATTCAAAAATCAATATAAAATGACCTCGAATATAGTACATTCAAAACAATTAAACATCATAACATTATAGAAAAATCAATATGCATAATTCTTACATGTATATGTGAGAAAATATAGTATCATATGCATGCATCATGTGTGTACAATGCTAACTTAATTGTGTAGAAACATAATAATATCATGATATATAATATTTTGTCAAATGAATTAGTGGGATATATAATTCCATGAACACCCATTATATCATATTATACTCATAATCATTCAGGCCACATTGAATCGAATCCTATATGATTCATAAAAATAAAACAAATTTATAATAAAATAAAGGGTTTCATAATGATTTGAAAATGTATATGTAGATGAATAAATATAGTTCTTTCTAAAAGGATATAGTAAAAAACGTTTGATATCTTATATTTTCATTTATAAATAAAATACCATAGACTACTTAGTGGATAAAAATAAATATAAGGATAATTAAGGAGGGGCTTTGAGAGTAAAATATTAATCAATAATCATTGAGTCATTGATAAGAGTTCATCATAATGAAGTATAAGAATGTATATCCTTATAATTATAATATGTAAGTAAATATATTTATAAGTAATTTTATAAGAATCATTATCAAAATAGGGGGAGGGAGAAAAATAATTTACCCAAAACTTTAAGGAATAGTTGAGAGTCCCCAAACCTTCAGCTCTATTTTATTTTTTTATGTTTATATATCCTATATATTCCAATAATTGTTATTAAAAAGTTAATCAATATGTTAATAACACTAATTTATCTTATTAGTTATCAATAATTATCATTTTAGTTTATTTATTAGTTCTTTGTTAAAGATGAAATGGTCTATGACATGTTTCTCCAAATTATCATGTTTTGTTTCAATTTCATGGTTTTAATTCATTATAAATTATATATTAGAAAATTTAACACAAGGACATAAAAAAATACATCATATTAAATATTTATATGTTATAACTTATTTATGATAACCATTTAAAATGGATGTAATATTAATCTAATTGAAATCACCCTTATTGGAAGTTTTCCAACCATTAATGGGACATTATCAAAGAGAGGGAGATCGAGTTATTGTTTATACAAATTAAAAATACTTTTTTAACAATATATTTATATCATTTATACCGTATTAATAATTAAATAATTTTTAGTTATTTTTGTTAGTGAGTTATATGATAATTGAAGACTAAAATAAGATAAGTGAAAGAAACAAATGAAATAATGTTGACTCTTTTTTAGAGATTATTCTTTTTCAATGAGAATATTGAATTGATGGATTTGACATGGTTAAAAAATTAATTTAATGATCTTACGGGTATTAGTATAGTATAATTTGAATGATATTGGGTATTTGGAATGATTTAGGATTTGATTTTGCACTGGGGTGGGAGGGGGTATTTATTGATGATGATGAGGGGTATTTTGGGTTAAAATAATGAATAAATTAATATTCTCAAATTTAAAAAATAAAAAAGAGGTATTAATTGAATTTATGAAGGATATTTTTTTAAAATTACATGGTTTTGTGAATTTTATATACTTCGTCCATTAAGTTCATTATTTTATAAATAATATTGGAAGGAAAAAATAAAAAAAATATTTCTAGTGGTACGATTTATATATTTACAGTTAAGAAAATACATTTTAGATTTGGAAATAATTTTTATTAATTTTAAATTTATATTATATATTATAATATCTTTTTAGTTAGTTTATTCACTTTTTAATTTATTAGGAATTATTTACATGAATATTATGACGTAAAACATGAGATATTTAGAAAATGTTTCTTTTACTATTCCCTTAAAAATTGAATCTTTTAAAAAAAATTACAAAAACAATAATCATGTAGAATATTTACATAATGATTCCAAAAATAATATTATGATTAATAATATGATTTTATATTACATAATTTTAGTTTATTAATTTAACATTTAAATTATGATTTTTTAGAAAATATGGTAACAATACATTATAAAAAATATACCCTTATAATTTCTAAGTGTTTCCAACATTAAGTATATATTTTCAATTTTATTTAATATATATATTTTAATCATATAAAATATTTTTTATATTTCAATTTACTATTTAAGGATCAAGTTATTATTCTAATGTGTATGTTACTAATTTTAAGTTAAGTTACTATTCCAATGACTTTGTTTTTATTATATTAATCATGTTCACTATTAAAATGATAATAACTCATTTATATATATCCTGAAAATACCGCCCATCTTATTAAATCATCATTTTATTATTTTTCTTTCATGGTTCTCTATATCATTTCATATAAGACAGTTATATATTTTTCTCTTTATAGTGTAGTTTTTGGTGTGATTTTACGAAATAATCATGTCATTATAGATTTTAAAATAAAAATTATGTCAATTTTTACTATTGTCCCATGATGAAAGTTTCTATTTTCTGGGAAACATATATAAAGTTCAATATTTATAAAAATAAATATGTGTTTTCATATGGTTTATTATTTTACTCTATAAAATATTTCTAAATTTTACATATATATATTTAAATTTAAAATTTTTTCTTTAAATGATTGGTTCATTACATACCTTAATGACACCAATGAAACAGATTGAATGAAACCAATTGATTAGTTGATTGGTAAAATTATTTAATGGATTGATCAAAGTTTCTACCACCATGTCACTCGATAAATTTATTTGTATGTTATGATAATGAATTTGGATAATATTTACCCATCATTAATTTCTCAGAAAAAAGGACCTTTAGTCAATGTTCATGGTGAATCATTAAATATAGAGTGGAAACATATTATCCAAACCCAACATTGATTTCCCAAGCATTGCAGAAAATGAATAACTTTTAGAAATAAATTTACTAAAGATGATCCGAAGAACCACCCATTCTACACTATTCTTGATAGCTTGTATACATGGGTAGTATCATTGAGAAATATGGTGACCAGTGGAAGAATTTTCCTAAAAATATTTAAATATGATCTTTTAAATGAGTTGTATCCAAGGAAATATATTATTTATAACCAATCATATGCTCTTATTATAGAGATTTGAGGGATTCAAAAAGGATGTGGTTTGGTACTATGAAGTAGATGATGATACAAGGGAATATATTGGTCCACATAAGGTAAGAGGGAAACTAATAAATACTGACATTATGGAATAATGGGACATAGATAGAAGAACTACTAATGTTTTATAAAAGGTAATGGAAATGTTAGGTACCAATAAAGGATAAAGGGAGATACACATATGATGGATATTATTGAAGTTGTTATTTTATCTTATGATAATGAAGATACATTCATTTAAAAATAATTTAGTGATCTATAATTTATATTTGATATTGAAACATCATATCACATCACATAAAAACATTATTACTCTTTGACTTATCATGATGGTGACATTGATGAAGTACATATAGGGATTATTTGTTAATTATAAATCATTATCAATAGTGATATACAATTCAATATTAATATTAGATATGAAATAACCTTGAATATTGGTTGACATGTTCCATATATCCATCTTAACCATTTTTGTGCTATAACTTTTGAAATTCCAGCATATGAAAATATCTTCAACAATTGTGTACAGAAGATGAAAAAAGGACCCATCATCATTTCCAATATATATATATATATATATATATTATGTTTTATAATAAACAACTGATGATATATTAATATTGGATAAAAACATTGTAGGGAGAGACATTATCATATTTGTGGAAGTTAAAATTTAGTCATGTAATTAATGGTAGGTTATCCAACTTGATAAAAAATATGTACAACTGAGTTGAGAAGGATGCACCAAATAATCCATGTAACTACTTCTTTTATTGTGAGTATCACAGAGTTTCATTTAGTACTACTTCATCAATGGGATCATGGGTTCTATTCTTGGTTGACTCTAATGTGTTTAGCCTAAGAGATGATGATTCACTATTAGGCCACAAATATTTTATAGCTATTATTAATGATGTATCTCAAAAGGTGTGGGTATTATTATTTTAAATATTAGAGTAAGTGGAAGATTCATTTAATATGTTCCATAAAATGGTTGATTGTAAAATAATGATGAAGATAAAGTTCATTTATTTAGATAATATATGATAGTACACATCTATGGAATTTCGTCTCTATTATAGGAGTCAAGGTAATTGATATGATATGACAATCTCAGGAACCCCACAAAAAAGTCATAGAATGGATGAACATAACCATAAAAGATAAGTTCAGGGGCATGAAGAGGCAAGCTAAACTCCCAAATCTATATATGTCATACATTGTTTGAGTTTCATTTTACCTATTAAATAGATGACCACTAGTCCCTATAAATCCCATGATTCCATAAATGAGATGGTCTAATACCCATATATCATACTATAATATATGATTATTGAGATATATGTAATTTGAATATGTTTTCAAATTTCCGTGGAAGAATCTAGATGACATAAACACTTTTGGAATCATCATTGGATATGGATATGAGGCGTTTAGATAGAGTATTTGGTAACTGAAAGATAAGGTGATGATTATATGTAGAGATTTAATCTTCCATATGAATGAGATGATGAGTGAAATTCAAAACCAATGAATATTAAATGAATGAATGAATTATCCCACCCATAAATTAGTGTAAAATGACATAGAATGGTAATTCATATGGGATAGAACATAAATTGTAGAAAAGGGTACTATAGAAAAGTATATTTATTAGGGGAGGCTCAATCAACTATACCCAAATTAACAAAACACTCTCAAGATCCATGTGATGGTATGAATCCTAAACATTAATATCCTATAGTTTAGAAACAATGAACATAAAAGTACTCTAACAATAAAATACTTAGATTCATAGTATCACTTACTAACTGATGAGGAGGATCTAAAATGATATCATGAAGAAATATCTCATCCTAATGACAACTATATACAACATTCAATGGAGGATGACATTGATTCTTATAAAAGAAACCATATATATGATTTCGTTGAAATTCCCATAAGTAAGAATGAAGTTAAAAATAAATGGGTGTTTAGGTTGAATATGGATGACCATGGAAATATGTAAAACAAAAAGGTCATTTTCTGGTAAAATTAATCTTACAAAAAAAGATGTTGAATTTTATGATGTATTTTCTATTTTGGTGAAGATGAATTCATTTCAATAATTGTTATGATTGGTTTATATCATGAACCTAGAATTAAAGAATATGGATGTGAAGACTAATTTTTATCACAGTGACCTCACAATAGGGATTTACATGAAGAACCTGATGTTTTTATGGTTTCTAGTAATGAAATCCTCATATAAAAAATAATGAAGACCTTATATAATTTGATAAAATCCCGTTAATAATGGAATATGTATTTTTCTTCAGTAATGGAGGGTAATATAAATAATTAAAAACTGGCATATCAGTGTGAATACATCAATATATTTTAGTATGGTAACATCATTTATATCCAAATTTGTATAGATTACATGTTGACTATTGGAAAGGACACAATAAAGAATTCCCAATTTAGAATGTATGTAACTAAAATTTTTGATATAAAATAATTGTGAAATTATTGAAAGAGTTTGAGGATATAGATCATTCATGATGGGAGTATAAGAATTTTATAGATATCATATGAGCAACATGTTGAATATGTTATAAAAACATTTAGCGTAGATACATCCAAATGACAAAGAATTAATCTCAGTTGTCATTAAAACATGAAAAAAATGTTTTAGTTTTTCATCTAAGGAAATAATAAAAGTGAAGGATATGGTACCAAAATCATCAATGATTTGATTTTTATGTAAGTTATGTTGTGTTTGAGGCCGAAAATTTCACGCATAGTTGCACCCAAGAGAGTATTTTACGTTATTTCTGGGAAGTAAATTGGAGATAATGTTTTATGGATTTTGAGGTATCCTAAATCTACATCTAATCTATGTTTGTTTTATAAAGGAGATAATATATATAAATTGGTTTGGGTGCCAGATCCATAATTAAAAAATATAATTAAAAATAACAGTCCCTTTATATACAAGTTATGGGAGCACCCATTATTTTCTTGAACACCATAAGGTACATAGACTAAGAAAAAAGAGACCCATGGGCCTAATGATGACAACCAATGTATCAAAACAACACTGAAAAGCCTATGAAGGGAGACCCTAAATAAGAAAACACCACAACCATCACATAAAGACAAGACCAAACACCATCACCACAATTAGATCAACTAAAGAATCACCCCTAAAGTGAATTCCACCCAACAAGATAAGAATGATCTAGAAATAATCCTTGCATCACTGATCTGAAAAAAAATATCTGTCATCAAATAAAATTTCCAACTCAATACCAACAATCTTGATTACTAGAAAACTATCATCACAACCAGGACCCAACCATCACTACCAAGGGCCACCATTCTGCCCATGATGAAGCATGACTCTGCCGCCAGTGGCTTAGTGAATAAGCCTCCACCTTACATCCTTCCACATAAAATCAAACCCTGACACAAAAAGTCACAACCAAACATGAACCAGATCTACCATAGGGATATTCTTTAGAAGATTCACCTCACTACTGAGGGTCACCACTCCACCAAATATGAAGCTCGAAACCACCTTTCACTATATAGATCCTCCAATGTTGATTTCTAACCAATTATGTTAATGATTTGGACCACTGGAGACTGGTAATAAACATATAATCCACCAGACAATACATTGTCACACGCCAAAAAACCACTCATCTTCAACCACACTACCAGAAAATGTCATAGCATCCCCACTATCTCATAACTGAACCTTCAATTCCACAATCTGATGTGACCCGTGCATGCCACACAAATATGGATCATATCTAACACTGATGAATATATGGATTCATAAATAATTTCACTAGTGGTGTGGTAACATTATATCGATGATTTCATAATTTATTTAATATATCTATGTCTAATGTATAGTGGATTGATGTTTTGAATGATGACATAGATATGTTATGGTTAGTTCATTTTTTGGATGATATTTGATTTAGTTAAAATGAGTTTAATTATTATTGTAATAATTAATGTAATTTTACATAAAAATCATATCAATATAAAATTCACCAAAAATAATGTCAAATCCATTAAAATAGTATGTATGATGTAATGCATAATTTGATTCAGAGATTTATAAAATTAATAAAAAATCCAAACCCTGAATATATTTTGACAATGGTGAATGATTGAGAGAATATGGTACTTTAGAGATACAATATTATATGAATATTATAGAGGTTCAATTTACATGAAAATATAATCATCACAAATTTTTTCAAAGGTGGCGACTGAACCCAGAAATCTATTAAAATCATCAATCGTTTCTAATATATTTAGAGAATCATTACTCTGGAAGCCATAGGAGATGCCCAAGATTAAGTTGGTTTTTTTGGGTTTGTGGGTGGATTGGTTAGAGTTGTTTGAATCCTTGTCATCTCATAAAAATAAAATTTTAATGAGGACTTGGTGGTCCTTCCATTATAACTTATTTTAGTCACCTATAGCTCATTTTATCTCGGAGAGATCCTTGTGATTTCCTTAGGTGAAAACAGTGGTGTGAGTGTGTATTTTAATAAATTTTTATTAGGAAATAAAATATATTTCGCTTTTTATTATATTTTCATAGTGATGTTAGAACAAAAAAAAATACAAAATATTAAATTTAAATATTTTTATTATGCGGCTAAATAGACAATGTTTTTAGAATAAGAACTGTCATTAAATTAGAATGTGGAGAAGTTCATGTTAATTATGTCTAGTTTATTAAACTAGATAATTTATCTAACTTTTAAATTTTTTAATATTTTATTATAATTATATATATACAACTCAAATAAATTCTTCCCCCCATAAAATATATTTCGAAATACAATGATATTCTTTCAAAGATAATGACACTCTTATATAGATGATAAATATAAAATATGAGTTCATTATCATAGTGTTTTATAGGATTAAATGTGATGGAGAAATCATGAAACCAACATGGATTATGGAATTCAAAGAACACTTCATTAAGCCTTGAATGATAATTATTATTTAGAGAATTAAGAAAATTATAATTCTCACTCATGACCACCTCAAAATATTAGGATAGCTACCTACATCATCATGTCACTTATGTATAATGGTTCTAGAGAATGTACAATATACTTTTTTGGGATATATCGTAGAACATGATCTATGGGAATATTCATGGAAACTCTTTTGAATTACCATATTCACATATAGCCAGTCGGGAGACCACATTGAGTACATCTATGAAACTGGATGGAGTGAAAAAGTTCAGAACCTTCTACTCGTGGTTGTTTCCATGGTAATTAACTCTCTATAAAATGAAATAAATTTAATAATATTAGATAATCAGGTCCCCACACTTCATGTGGGAACTCATACCATGAACATGGAGTTCTATGATGCCTCTAATGTGAAAACACAAATTTTAACATATGAATTGTATATCTCATCATTCTTTGGTTGATGGGTTTCCAAGGAATACTTGGGAAACCATTAATGTTTAAATATATTTACTAGATAACATAGATACCCTCATATATCAACCTGAATGATTATAGAGAGGCATGTAGAACCCCAATAACCTCACGTTATGGAGGTATATTCTGTACCCACCATGGTTTTGTCAAATGTTTCATTATCAATTAAATTGTAATTTATATTTTATAGGAATATATCCTATGATTCATGATATATTTCATAAAATATATTGTCCTCCATGTTTGTTATCCTCTTTGGATAGAGTCTGACTCTGTACATTCTGTTTAATCCCTTCAGAATAGATCTATGAATGTTCCCCAAAAAATGAAACCTTGTTGCATTCATTGTATACAATATTCAAGTCACCTTCAGTAGATTGTATAAAGATCCTACTATGATGAAAAACAAGTGACAGATTCCTTATCAAATAGAGAAATCATGAAATCTAGCATGATGTTATCTTTATAATCCCATGAAAATTATTAACCAATGGTGGATGTGGACATGAGGGGAGGAATCCACTTTATTCATGGTAAAACCCCTTAAAACACATGAACTGTTTGTCTACTATTGAATTATTAAATTTTGGGATTAGGTTATGTAGATACCCATGATTGATGTACATAGAAATTACATTAATTTTTCAGAATACATAAAACACGACAAAAATACACTCCCAAAGAATGTATTATTTTATTCTCATTGGAAACTTGGAATATAATCCTCTAATCATGGTGATAGATCTTCAACATTCCATATTAATATCTTCCCCATTGGTTTCCTACATAAAACCATTCTTTATATCCAAGGGAAAATATAAAATAAAAAGGGGGAGCTCAAATTATTAGTAAGGGTAATCATGGATAAAATAAAACAAGCCATATACATTTGAAACTAAAAACACAAATATAAATTTTAAGCATCAAAATCATGAGTCATGAATTAATTCTTGGTAGTACGCAAGGAATAGATAACCAAGGAACATTAATAATGATAGAATATCATTAAAATAAAACATGTAATTTTGGAATAATAATAAGCACATAAGATGATTTCCATAGTAGCCAAGGCATTGCTACCAAGACCATCATAGTGGATGAAGTCTATTACTGAACCAGGTTTACATGTCGTTCCAGCCCCATATTACGGAACTGGATTTACATGTCATTCTGGCCATGTCTATCTCATGAGATAATAAAATTTACACAATGAAATGGACGGAGATATAGGTCTTACCCATTTCATAATGAAATCATTCTTACATGTGACCCAAAAACATAATTCATTCATCATAATATAACCTAATAAATAATATCAGTTTCTCAAATATTATTCCATCATAACATATTCCATAAAATGATAATTCCATAATTATCGCAATAAAATCATAGTAATAAATGTTATATTAAAAAACCCTATTTTACTAGTTTCATATTATATGGAAAATAATTTTTCTAAAACACTTGATCTTAGTTATTAAGGAAAATATCCATTCTTCTTCAAAAATGTTTTCTTTTCCCAAAATGTTACACAATTTAAAAAACTAATTTAATTCCAAATAAAATGGAAATAGTGTAGATGAATATTTGGTTAAATTAGGCAATATGAAACCATAAAAATTCATTCATCCTCTATAAGTTAAACAAAAACATTCTCCTCAAACTTTTGCTGGAAAAGTAAAAAAAGTACCTCAAATGGTAAAGAAAATAAAGATACCTTCGATACCATGTAGTAAACGTAAAAAAGGGGTAATAATGAAATTAATCATTCATAAAATAATTTTAATCATTTTATGAAAACATTTTTATAAACCATGGACATGGATTATAAATATAACCCCAGTAGATGCTTACGTATAAAAAATCTCTGATAAAAATGAGACTGCAAAATAATCCGTTTCCTTAGGTTTTATTCCTTTTGTATGTGTATCAAACTCTTATATAGTGTGTTTAAACATATTTTCAACTTTTAAAACAACCATAAAATAATTTATGATATCATACATGATTCACTTATGACTTTATATTAGATGTTCATTTGTCAACTCCATGTTAAAGCAACATTTTGAATAACAATTGTCTCATTTATCATACATGTTTGGACTTGTTATTATTAATATGATTACTTATATAAATATTTAATTACATAAATAATGTAAAAAATGATTTATATATCATATATATTCAGTATATTAATATATATAATAGATCGATAAATGGAATGGAATACGCCGTTCATGGGGATGGTAGGTCGTACGTACGCATGAATGCTATTTTTGATGCCTTATTAAATTGAATGGAAGTAATTAAATGATATATATATATATACATAAATCTAGTAGAATTTTTATTTCATATTATAAGGCCCCGGACTTAATCCTTACTTAATAATGAATTAAAATAATAATTCACGTTGATGATCTTTTCAGGTTTAGAGTTTTAGAGAATTCGAACATAACTATTACATCTCAAAAGGTTACAAAGTAGTCACTTCTACTAAGTTTCCATAATAAAAAAATAATCTTAAAAGAAACAAGTCTAGTTCCATGTTTTATATAGCATGACATTCCCTTGATCCCATCCATGACCTTATTCCACATTAAGTCCTGTGAAAAACATTTCAAAAACTTGGGGTGAGCATAAAAAGCTCAGTAAGGGATACAGAAAGAATGAAAACAGTTAGTTTTTCAAACATCAAATAAACCATAAATACTCTATCAAAATAATACCTTTACCTTTATGAAGTAGTAAAAACTCTTCACTGAATAAAGTATCACTACTTACCTTTTTGTAACCAAAGGATTACTATAAAATCCATAAAA